>CAVLGL010000126.1:19662142-20912142 GCA_963668995.1 Parnassius mnemosyne
TACAAACATTAACAACCCTATGGTCTTGTGGGTGCATAACTAACTACATTGATGTACTAAAGTAAACAATAATAATATGATTTGTTGTCGTTTCCAAGAAAGACTCGGGGCATGACAGTTTAACGTAATTGTACTAAAAGAGGCAACATAACTAACACAAAGCAATTGTCATGAATGAGTTAAATCTCATAACTTACAATATGATTGCCAGCCTTTAAATCATGAGTCAACTGTTAAAATATTGTACTATATATAGGGTTGCCTATATTAATTAAACATTACCTACGTTAAAAAAATACTGTAGAATTGATAACCTTTAGAGCGATAACCTAAATATACATACAATACTAGAACCTTAACTATGGTCACTTAACTGTGGAAACTTTATTGTTAAATGTAAGATTAATATGTGTTATTATTAGACTAAAATTATGTATGTTTCCCTTGAAAATAAAATAATTAAATAAACCTGAGTTCGATCTCCAGGGGTGGTACTTTAAGCAAACCCAAAATCACAATTGGCTGCAATTTGAAGTACTGAATAATAAACAATAATAATTACTTTAGATCGAATTTCGATCACGGCGGCCTGTTACAACAGAGAATTGTTATCTGCGGAGGACAAGATTATAGTGTCTGAGCGTATGCGCATGCACAGGTGCACTCTCTATTCCTTCACTCTCATAGTACAATGGGACGGTAACCCGACGTGACCGGGGAGAAATCAAGCGCAGGAGGCCGTACATCGTTTTCCGAGGCACAGGAGTGAAACACCACCACCTACCTGACTACTGACTACGCGCTGCTACTAAGAATTATTTTTTTTATTATTTTACAGAAAAAGTCAATAATTTTATATAATGATAAACTTAAACAACTTCAAAATGTTTGTATAAGATACATATTTTCACATTCTTAACCCAACACTATTAAATTTTAAATATAAACCTAGGTCCCTAGGTCATAAAATATTAACATAAATATGATTAATCTTAACAAAACCTTAATTATTTCGGATATAAAAAAAATCTAATTTTAATGATATTTCAATCTCTGAAACGGTCAATGAGATCACTCAAATTCTTATAGAAAAAGTTTCGTCAATAATTAAGACTCATTCTATTTTACACACAATATCTAGAAGGATTAGCAATAAGAAACCATGGATCACGCCAGGACTGTTGAAATGTATCAGAAATCCTAACCAAATGCATTCAAAATCCAAGAAGTATCCAAATGATTTGACTCTTAAACTTATAAAAGATATAGAAACTTCTGATTTGAACTTTTGAGAAATCTAAAACGTACGTATGAAAAAAACGAGCTAATTAAAAATGAAAATGAATAAAAACTTTTTAACAAAAAAATTTAACCGCCGAAAAAACTGAAAAGCAAAAAATAACAAACCTTTTTTATTTAACCTTAATAACTAAGTTCTTAAACTAATTTAAGTATACCTAAGTATATATTTTTGTAATTATTTTGAATTTTTAATTAACCCTAATAACTAACTTCTAAAACTAATGTAAGTATACCTAAGTAATTTTGAGTCGGCGCCAAACAAGCAAATTAATTAATTACGTAATGCCTTCGATCAACAATAACAACTAGATATCGGGTTGGAGCAAAAAATACGTCCAAGTAAATAACAGCGCACTGGAGACGTGAGCTCTTATTTCATTTAGTTGATTTGAAACACAGCCAATGTAAACACGTTTCACAATGCCGCAATGTATTTTTAAAAGTTGCAAGAATAATGCCCAATAAAGCATAAATTGCTTTTTCGGGCATTATTCTTGCAACTTTTGCGTACGTGCAAATGTGCGAGGCCATCAGCAAAATTCGGCGCGAACGGCGCGTATGGCGTGGACAAATATGCGTTCAGCTTTAATGTTTATCGTTGAAGATTTCACGTTGCACTGTTAATTTGATTTTGATTTAGTTATTTCTTTAAATTTAAGGTAATTTAGTGTTCTTTGTTCATTGATTGTTTGGCGCCGACTCAAAATTACTTAGGTATACTTACATTAGTTTTAGAAGTTAGTTATTAGGGTTAATTAAAAATTCAAAATAATTACAAAAATATATACTTAGGTATACTTAAATTAGTTTAAGAACTTAGTTATTAAGGTTAAATAAAAAAGGTTTGTTATTTTTTGCTTTTCAGTTTTTTCGGCGGTTAAATTTTTTTGTTAAAAAGTTTTTATTTTATAATTTTTCGTGGCTATAATCTACTAATTACTACATGCTTAGTTTTTGACTACTTTCAAATTAGCTACCTACCTTAATTTAGCCTTTAACTGTTATATAATCCTACTTTAATTATTATTTGTTGTATAATAATATAAATGCTTTAAAAAAAAACAGGCTTTATATACCACCATGGGTAGGCCTACAAAAAATGCTGCTCGAATGAGAAAAAGATATTTAGAAGAATCTTATAATGAGAAAAATAAAAGTTTAGAAGCAAATAGAAAGAGAATTAGATTAACACGTTCACAGGAGTGTTTAAATCAGCGCGAGGAAAGACTGTCGAAGATGAGAAGCTACAATAACGATAGGTTATCGCAAGAATGTGAAGAACAACGCGCTCATCGTTTAGGTCTGATAAGAGAGCGACTTTCAAATGAAACTGAAGACGAAAATTTGCTACGTTTGGATGCTGATCGTAACTGTTCTGCAATGGTGATACTTCACGAAACTCCCGAGGAGAGAACGCGTTAATGTTTATGCTGACTTGCCGTGTTCAATATTCGAAAAAAGTTTGTATCCTCAGCAACGTACGATATTGCAAACTTCAAATTTAAGCTCTATTTTCCCAAATGAATTGGTAGCTATAGGTAATATTATTACTTGTTCACGATGCTCAAATAATATTAAAAAAGCAACACTCCACCGTAGGCCTATTGGAATAAAATGTCGGTAGCTGTAATGCCTACAGAAATCGATGACTTATCGGAAATTGAGAAACGTTTTATTTGCAGAGTAGTAGTGCCATTTCTTAAAATAATAAAAGTTCAAAATCGTTTGAGCCAAGACTGGTGCAAAGGGCAGGCAATTATTTTTGTTTAGGATGTAGTCGAGCTGGCGGAGCAACTTCCGCTTGAACCTAATCAAACTGGATTAGTGATTGTAGTAGAAAGTCGTGAAAATTTAGAACGTTCTAGGGAGTTTCAAATAGATGTATCTAAACTACAATTAGCATTGCAGTGGCTCCTAATGAATAATGCACTCTATAAAGATGTTCGCACCTGCACATGGTCATAATAGTGAAGAATCAATTGCTGAACGGTCAACTGTACCTACAAATAACTATACTGCCTTGAGTAACAATGTATCTATATTATATGGTTCTTTTCATCAGGACAATGAACGATTTAGTCCAGATTCACGTGATCGGCAATGCACAGGGATTGCAACTGTTGCTAGTGTGGCATTTTCTCTGTTAAATTCCAATAATTGGTGCAAAAGCGACATAGATTACATGTTTTTGGTAGGAGATAAATATTATAGAGACTGTATTGCGGCTCGGGCTAACCCTAATTCCGAAGAAGCACATATCGAATATTTGGCTGCAACTGAGCTTTTACCTAATATCACATACAACAATCGAAAAGTTGATATCAATATTCGTCATGAATCAGCCTTTAATGGTCACGTAGACAACGGCAATAGTAAAGAAAATTTCCCAATTTGTTAAATGCTCTAATAAATGTATTTGCTACATATGGGAAGAAACTTCCAGATAATGTTGTTCCAAAGGATGTGAACAATTGTACTGGACTTTTATCTGAAGTAAAATTAGCTGTCAAATCTCGTGTGGTGTTGAGACGTAACAATCAGCATCTGACGGGCTCGTCAATGGTGCTATGGGTATTGTAAAAATAATAAAATGGCCATCACTACTCAGGGATCAACTAGAGGAAGGAGAATTACCGGATTGCGTATTAGTAAAATTTGACGATGAAAGCATAGGAAGCAGACTAAAAGATAGCGATGGCTGTGTCGCCATATCTTCAGTGGTAGCCACCTTTTAAGGTACGAAGGGTAATGGCAATATTGAGCGCAGGATGTTGCCGATAATTTTATGCTGGGCCGTTATGGTTCACAAATTACAAGGTGCTACACTTGATAAAGCTGTAATCGACCTCGGAAAGAAAGTGTTTATTTTTTATAGGATAGGGTGACAAACGAGCACACAGTCCACCTGATGGTAAGTGGCCACTGCGACCCATAAACATCTACATCTATCCTCAATAAAGACTCAAGATGCAGATGCGTTGTCACCCGTGAGGACTAAGATGGAATGCCCCTTTGCCAGTAAAAAGGGTCTCCGGTTCTCTACACTTACCATACGAAACACAGCAGCGTTAAGCTGCTATTTTACGCTGGTTTTCTGTGAGAGCGTGGTCCTTCCTCGGTCGAGCCGACCCATTCGTGCTACAACCATACCACTAATATAGCTGCAGCATGGCTCTACCACGTATAACAAAGGACAGGCATATGTCGCACTGAGTAGAGTAAAAACACTTGAGGGTATTGCTATATCTGATTTAGAGCCAAATAAGGTATTACACAAACCTCACGATGAACGAGCTTTAGCAGAAATGCAGAGACTGAGAGGTCTACGCACACAAGAGACTGACAGTTCTAAAGCTCATTCATCGTGAGGTTTTTTGTAATGCAATGTAATGTAGTGTAATTATTATGTAATGTAATAATACACCACTCAGAATTAAAATCTGTGAGTAAAAAATAAATCTAAACAATATTTTCCCACCCTTAGGGTAGACATTTTTTTTCCAAATTTATATGGGACCAATTTCGAGGTATACCCTATCCAATCAAAAAAGAATTATCAAAATCGGACTACTCTGTAAAAAGTTATGCGTGATCATACATAAAAAAAATATACACGTCGACTTGAGAACCTCCGTTTTTTCGTCGGTTAATAAAAAAGGTAAGTCCTTTTAGTGACGTAAAATATATACGTAATATAAAGAAATATATAAATTCTTCAAGTGATCTGCTAAAAATATCTTCTGATGTATCTGCATCAGTGGACTATTAAATGAAACTAATTTTTACATATAAATTTAAATGTTTAATTCCCGGACTTTTCGGGTGCTTTACAGCACCCATGGTCACGGGGGGTACTGAGGTGTTTGACGTCCTGACTGTCATAGTTAGCCCGGCTACCTTCAGTTTTTGAATATTTGTAATATTTTAAATATTAGGAATTAAAAAGTTAAATTAAACGCGATAAAATCCGTAAAAATTAGTTTCATTTAATGTGTAGTCTTCGCGTAAATATAAGAAATCATTATGTGAACCAGTGGACTATGTCAACAAATTCTTTGTTAATATTGTCAAAAACTTAGCTGATGAAATTGTTAATAGTAGTCGTTCTTACCTCCGTTTAGAGCAACAAAACTATTTCTTTCCTTTTTCTCTAATTTAACACGAAGTATTAAAAGAAGAAGTTGATATAATTATTAATCGACTTCTCTACGGTTCTGACTGTGCTGCAGGATGTGACGGAAAAAGTGCTTAGTTCGCGTCTTATAAATTTTCTCGAAACATACGTATAACTTAATAGCAAATAATCAATTTGCTTTTCGTTCTGGGAAATCAACAGAAGATGCTGTAATATCTTTAACAGAAACGATTATTAGGAACTTGGACAAAAAGTCCAAATTCCTAGCAATCTTTCTAGATCTTTCAAAGGCTTTTGACATAGTTTCAGTGCCAATTTTACTGGACAAAATAGAAAGAATAGGAGTAAGAGGCCTAGCTCTGAATATTTTTAAAGATTACCTCAGTAACCGCAGCTAATTTGTAAAAATAGATAATGTTTATAGTGGATACGATTATTTATGCTACGGTGTACCACAAGGTATCATATTAGGCCCTACTCTGATTTTAATTTACATCAACGACCTGTGTAAGGTGTCTTTGCCAAACTATAAAATCTTAGTCTATGCAGATGATACTACCTTAATCATCCATGGCAATACCTGGGAAGATGTCAGAAAAATCGCTAAGATGCCTTAAAACTAGTAACACAGTATCTGTCTTCAAATCTCCTTACACTAAATATTCTAGTTTAATGAATAATTTATAACTTTTTCATTAAAAAAGACGTGTGTGTGTGTGTGTGTGTGTGTGTGTGTGTGAGTGTGTGTGTGTACTGATGTACGCACGTAGGAAGTTATACTTATCTAAAGTAGCAAAACAAAAAAACTTGAGAGACAATTACCCACTGAAGGTGTCGCTTTTAGGCGTCTGTGTACGCGTGCATCCTAACAACTTAATGATGTCGATTTTAGGTGTCGGTGTGCGCGCGCATCGTTAAAATTCACTTTCATCATTTTTCGCAATCGCCATAAGAAGTATAACTTCAAAAATACACGACCTGCGTTAAATGCCTATGAAATTAAAATACACGCATGTGGTTCCACAAATCGGTCACATGCATGCTCGTGTAAATCAATAGAAAGAGTAGATAACATATAGTATTTGGGTATGCACAGTGACAGTAATCTAAACTGAAGTACTCATGTTGCACAACTTACTGTTCATATCAGAAAACTTATATACATCTTTAAAACTTCAAGGAAAGTAGGTGATAAACACATAATAAATATGGTATATAGTGCCCTATGTCAATCGCTTCTCTTTATTGTATCCTGGTTTGGGGTGTTGCTAATAAAACAATTCTCATATCTTTGGAAAGATCTCAGCAGGCAATTTTAAAAATTATAGAATTTAAACCGATTGTATACCACAGATCGATGTTAAACGCCGATTGTAAAATGTTACTCGGATCAGTTAGGCAACTTTACATCTTACGTGTTATTTTAAGAAAATACACGGAAACGCCCCTTGATCCTGAAGTTTTACGCAAACTTAGATCTGACCATGTGCGTAAAACTGAGATTTATAGAACTTCACATGCCAAAAAACACTATTTTATTATACGCTCAATATTATATAATAAAGTAAATAAGAACACTAAAATTTATCCGCTTTATAAGTTTGAATGCAAAAATAAACTTAAAGATGGCGACACATTTCGTTTGGTTTTGATCATTTTACCCTTTTAAGTTTTTTTCGTTTTTATGTTAAATTATAATTATTTTTTTATTTGTTCTGTAGTGTTTTTTACTTATTGCTAATCTGTACTTGTCGATTTTGTGAAGAGCGCTAACTTCTATGATACAGGCCCTGCCCAGTTTAGAAATCAGAGGTTCTAATACAATCTTAGATTTTATATTTAGACATGTATGTTAATATATGTATAATTTATGTAAATTCATATTTATGCAGTAATAAAATTATTATTATATATTTGGTTTGCGTAAATATGATCATGTTTCTTGTTTTCGTAATAAGCTCTAGTGGCTTCCTATTCGTCTTCGCGGGAATGCTCATATTCTGTCACTTCTTCACAATGTTCTCTTTAATCGTTCCTATCCTTCTTATCTTAAGGATCACATTGAATTCCTTCACTATTCCCATTCAAAAGTTTTTAAATCATCAGAAAGTTTAATATTAAAAATGTATGTGTGTCCATAATACCAAAATTTTGAACAGAACATTTACTATTCAAGCAGTCTCACTATGGAATGCCTATATACCTCTGTCAGCGAGACGCGCCCAGGTTTTATCTGTTTTTCGGGAGCATGTACACAATCACTATCTTAGTCTTTATATTATATTCGATTTAGGATCAAAATGCAGCTACACCCTTTAGAGATAATATAGAATATGTCGTTACCAAAAAAAAATAGGATCTTAATTCTCGCCACACAACACACTAGCAGCATAATGCTATGCATAATTTTACGCTAGTAGTCTCTACAAGTACTGTGTAACGGTGGTGTAAGTATATCTACTACCCCATATCATCCCGTGAGTGTCATAAGAGGCGACAGAGGGGAAGCAAATCAGAAAATGGGCAGCAGCGTCTTCCTAATAACGGCTAAAATAAAAATAAAAACTGCGTTAGCCAACCTGCTTGCCGATCGTGGTAACTATGGCAAATATCTCCCCTATAAAGCAATCTATGGAGGTGGCCTATGTTCAGTATTGGACTTTAATAGGCTGTAACGTTAACGATCTGTGCAACCGTATTCCTTCCCCAGTCAAACCGACCAAATCACAACCTCTTCAAACTATTTAATTATGCACATGTAACATTAAAAGGGGACGATGCGCAAACACCAATCAAAATTATATCATTTTCGATATTTCAAAAAACATAAGGTAGCATTTTATACCAAAATTTCAATTGTATGTTCTATTCCAAAAATGTATAAAAAATCTTTATTTATTGTTACTAAACACTCGATCATTGAACTTGAATAATAATAATTGACATTGACCCAATTCATAAGATCTATGGTTCAATGATCGAACGAACGCTTCACCGAACAATTTAAATGTTACGATGAGTGCTTAACATGAAGAAAAATCCATGCTTATTTCATCAGCTTGCAAAATTTGAAATCGGAAATAATTTATCATGCGAAGTGGCATGGACAGTAAAGGTCCATAATTATTATTATCGCACCTACAGTCGCCACTGGTAGTTAAGAACAATAGTCTAAAAAAGTTGTACGCAAGTCGATTCCGACAAAATAATATCTTGGAGTGTCTAAAGGACATTATATTTTATTATTTGAAATATTATTTTATTATTCTTTGAACATTATAAAAAATAATTTGAGCCGTAATAGCGCAAGGGCAAGTCGCTCGCCTCAAATAACAACGTACGTGAAAATTTGATCTCTAGTGTAGGTATCAAATTCAGCATGCAGCTGTCCACCAGTAAAGGAAAACGTTACAGAATTTGTAGAACAAATATATTTCAAGGTCATGTATCACAAAACTGGCACAGTTCCTTTCCTTACTGCCGTAAAGTAAATGAGGGGAGAGTGAGTGGTGTAATAAAAGAATGCACTACACCATAATATACTCCAGTAGGTGTCGTAAGATTCGATAGAGGGAAACTGAAACAGTAGAATGACAGGAGCATCCGAATATAATAATATCGCCTACCTATCAAGTAGGCCTATGTTAAGCAGTAGACTTTGATAATGCTGTGGCTGTGATAATTAAATAATTAATTAAAATTGCGCCGTGAAGTGGTATTCCTCGAGTAGGCAATTAATTGCCCAATCTCACACCGTAGACACCATAAAAGTCGATTATGTTTAATGTTAGAAACTTCTGAAGGTCTCCTATAAATTACGATGTAATCTGTTCAAATAAGTAAAATTAAAGTGTCTGTTTGTAATGTAAAAATAGTAGTTTTTTACTAAATGCATATAAAGGTATTTACGGTACCCATAAAAAACAATTTTTAAAATTTTTCTCTCTGTCTGTCTGCCCGTTTGTTCCGGCTAGTCTCTGAAATGGCTGGACCAATTTTATCGGCACATTCACTGACATATAGTTAATTTTATAAGAAGTAACTTAGGCTACTTTTATTTTAGAATAAGAATTAGGGGCCGTGCAAAAAAATTAAAACCCATGAAATCCAATCTTCATAAATTTCACGCGGACGAAGTAGTGGAGAGCAGCTAGTCATATCATATCATGTTATATGTAACTACTGACGACCGAAGAGCGACCTATTCGACTGTGCATGGTGATTAAGTCAAGTGAATAAAGGCTGATGAAAGAGGTACACATATACTGTGTTCACCGTTAGATACAGATCCTCTAAAACGAGGATTTATAATAATTGTTAAGTCTGGCATGTATTGGTCTCAATTATCAAGTTTAGCGTGTGTATCACAGTGGTGTTCTTTCAATGACTTCAGTCAGACATAAAATCGGGGTATTTTATGTTTGCAGTTTCTGAAAAACTTGAAATAACGGTAACTTGAAATGTCGGTGTTATTTAAGGCTTTTTGAAATTTTCTAATGTCATCTATGACGACAAATAAATATTAGATATGTATAACTATTGAATAATCTATCTGGCAAATACGCCACATACCACGTTCAAAACCTACTGCACAAATATTCTTAACGCATTAATTTCCTATTTCACAGGTTTGTTTCACAATATTGTACAGTAGATTACTAAACATAACCAGTTCAACTATTAAATTTTTTGTAAATTATTTTATACGCTCATCATCTAATTAAGTGTTTTAATATAATATGTAAGAAAAAAAAGTCAAGACAATAAATTAGAAGTGTAATTAAATGGATTATCATTACGAAAATTTCATTAATAAATAAAAGCCTGCAAAATAATAATTCTTAGCAATCTAAAAATTAAATTCTCTTATAGAATGAACCTGATAAAATCTAACATTAGCGGAATATAACCTTAGAATGTAATGCTTAGTTGCCCACGTTAACAATTCGCACAGACTCTTGACACTTGAGCCGAAATATATAAATTCTTGAAGCCTTCACCTTGTGATAGAGTCCCAGTCAACCATGATGTAGATACAGAAAAAACTGTTTTACTTAAAACGATGAATATTGGGGCCAAGTTCATTGGGCACGGTCGGCTTGTTAGCCGCAACGTTAACGCAAATACGCGCATGCAATACACAACTTTCGTAATTCCACTTTTGTGCAACCGGAATCTGTACTTTTAATCATTTTGCTAATTTAGTTATAGATTCAAATTAAAACATCTCGTGCGATGTTTTTTCACGCACTTTCGGCATTGCCTTAATTCAGAAAAGGCTTCGCAGATCCTTAATTATTGTTCCTGGTTTATTTTTTAATTACAAATTGGGAATTACTAAAGAAAATTAGATTTTTCAAAAATTGTAATTCATGAATAAAGAAATATAATCAACAGACATTATTAATAAAAAAAGTTGTGTGCATTCAATTATCATTTGATTCAATCGTATTTGTGAAGATAAGCCATCAATCAGCAAATGTTAGGCCTTGACATTTCGATACATAAATTTTTGCTCGTTCAATATCACGACTATTAATTGTCGAAAAGATAATAATGTCTTGAAATGAATAAAAAATTCAATATAAGTAATATAAGGTTTTGCCAATAAAACGTCTCACGCACAGGTTTTATCTCATTTTAAGTATTCGGGAGCAGGAAAGAGCACCCCATTGATCCAGTAAGAAATAGCGGATTTTACATGTCCCTGAATAATTTTGAGTATTTCAAACATATCACAGGTTTTTTATAGAAGTATAGGAGTAACAAAGGAGCTCACAGTCACAGATGGTAAGTAGATTTTGCGGTGACTTCTATACTTATGATTTCTATTTTACGATTAAGAATATATATATAAATGCGTTGTCACCCTTGAGGACTAATTTGCTTAACCATTAAAATGGACTCATTACCATTAAAAACGGTCTCCGGTCTCCCTATACAAAAAACAGCAGCATTAGCTGCTGCTATTTTACGCTGGTTTTTGTGCAAGCATAGTTTATGCCCCGATCAGGCCAATCCATTGGTACTCGTATTACGACTATATATGCTACAACATAGCTCTGCCACATTGTATCTATATGGCCTGCCCATTACCACTTCAGCTTACTGATCTGTTGTGCTATATTAGTTACTCTGATTGTACTGCGTATACCCTCACCACGAAGTCTATCACGTAGAGAAACTTTAAGCACAGCCCTCATCGTAGCTCGCCGAGTGACCTCGACCTTATATATACGGCCAGTAGTGAAGGACTATGTCTTTAATCCATATTATGTCATCGCTGGCAACACGCACTGGTTGTTCAATCTTGTTTTGAAGTTTTAAGATACACGTGACGAGAAGATATGTCGTAATCACTCGAACGCTACCTACCCGAGTTGGTTAGATCGATGGACGGTCGAAATTAGACTTACTTAGTCAAAAAATTTGTCCCAGGTACAACTCATCAACAACTTCGAGCACAGTGCAACCGACACAGGTGTGTGACATTCACGAATATTAAGGATATAATGTCACCTCTCTGGATTTGGATGGGTTACGTACTCTGGTTCAGAACTCGGATAACTATCGTAGTCCTACTCCACAGACACTCAAGGTCTTCGATGTACCGATAGTCGATTTGCCACCGCTAAAAGCACTATAGCACGGATAGGTCTTAAGATGAACATGGTCAAAACAAAGATAATGTTTAATGTCCATGTCACACCTATGCTGGTAGTTGTTGGGAGCACTAAGCTCGAAGTTGTTGACGAGTATGTTTATCTGGGACAAATAGTCCGACTAGGTAAGTCCAACTTCGACAGAGAGGTCAGTCGACGGATTCAACTCGGTTGGGCAGCGTTCGGGAAATTACGGCACATCTTCTCGTCAGGTATACCTCAAAACTTGAAAACGTGACTGTACACCCAGTGCGTGTTGCCAGTGATGACATACCGAACTGAGACGTGGTCCTTCACTGCTGGCCGGATGAGGAAGCTCAAGGTCGCTCAGCGAGCTAAGGAGAGGGCTATGTTCGGAGTTTCTCTGCGTGATAAACTCAAAAATGAGGATATCCGCATTAGAACCAGAGTGACCGACATAGCCCAACGGATTAGTAAGCTGAAGTGGCAATGGGCCGGCCATATAGCTCGAACAACCGACAACCGATGGAGAAAAAAGGTTCTCGAGTGGCAGCCTCGTACCGGCAGGCGAAGTGTTGGGCGTTCCCCCACTAGATGGAGTGACAACCTGGTGAGATGTGCAAGAATTCGATGGATGCAGGTGGCTCAGGACCGTGCTTTGTGGCATTCCTTGGGGGAGGCCTATGTTCAGCAGTGGACTTGTGAAGGGCTGTAATGATGATGATGATGATGATGAAAAGCACTATAGTACCGCCCTAATTTCGACAGAATCAAAAGCTTCCTCATAGTCCACATACCTAAGAAAGACAAAACGGCAGATTGCTGACGGGTGTGTATGTGGTTGGTCTATGGTACTAAAGTCTTTTCGGAAACCAGCGTGTTAGGGAGGCTGGAAGATGTCAAGTCTGCGTGCGAGAAAAAAGGGTCTGTAGTTCTTCAATTAAGTGTTGTTGCCTTTCAATTTGCCAAAGAGTATGTAGGTGGTATTAAGCTCTTGATACTAAACCATTTTTTTTAACGCGATTGACACATATAAAAGCAGCTTTTAAATTAGGAGGGTAATATTTTTTAAGAATCTAGAACATGGCAATTATTCACTATCAAGTATAGATTAATAACGGAAAGAGAGTCGTAAAAGCTTAGGAGACAGTGGCCGCTGGAACCAACGAAATTGCAAATAGCACTTTCAAGATTTATTTTATCACGTGTTCGGTGATGAAAAAAAACATTGTGAAAAAACCTGCGTTCATAGAAATGAAAGTAAATACAAATTAAATAACAGTAAGACAGAGCGATGGACTCTTTGCTGCTTCAAAGAAATTCCTTCTCAAAAATATGATGATTGTACCCGACAGTGGGATGTATATAGACTTTTCCTTAATTTTTTATTAAAAATGAAGCGAGATGCGCTTTATGCACTTAGAGACAGGCCCTATTTTAAAAAAAACGTCCAACTCAAATCGTCAGCGTGCATCCTGTCTCTACATTATGTCTACATGTTTAATATATTTTAGAAATACAAAAAAAAAGTTTACAATGATAAATGAGTTATTCCACTTATGAGTAATATAAAGATCAACCGCAATTAAGAAGGCCCACCTAAGTATAAGAAAAATTCAACCCGCCTTTTTGCTTCGCTGTAATCGAACAAGGATAAAGGATTATTTCGACCATAGAAAGTTACCCTAAGTTTATCCAGAGGTTCAATATATTCCTTATCTAATAGATACACATTCACAGAATACTAGCGTAGAATAATACAATGCAATAACATAATAATAATATAATAATAATACAATACACACGCTGCTGTGGAAACGAGGCATTACAACTCAGTCTTCAAGAGTGACAACGCATCTGTATTTTGATTCTTAATCGAGGAAATATATAGATATCTATGAGCCATTCATTGCGTTCACTTAATATTAGGTCGACTATGTGCTTGTTTGTCACCTTATAATATAAAAAAGATGCCGTGATAATATAAATTTAATCTAATGGTTTAACCTCTACTCTACGTATCACACCCAGCTAAATCTAGTCTCAGATTTTTGTGAAGTGCACGTTCAGAACAGGCAGACATACGAACAGACAACCTTTTTAATTTTTTTTTGTTTAAGTGTTTCGATAGTATAATTAAACCCCAATTACGATTTAAAAAAGTATACAGAAAAGGTTCTTCTTGAGTTTTATTATAGTAAGAGATAATATTAATATGTTAGAAATGGATAACAGTGACAGCGGAAGGAAAGATGTCGGCGACACAAGACCTTGCTTCCGCTTCCGACGGCTAATAGGAACACTTGAAACCCACCGACCTTCTTTAAGTCGACTTATATACTTTAAGTATACTCTTTAAAAAAAATAAAAGTGTGTTATTTCTTTCACAAATTCTAATGTGACGTTTAATTGTTTTAATGATATTCTCCTACCAGGTCGCCACTCCATCTAGTAGGAGCCTGCCCTAAACTTAGCGTACCTGTACGAGGCTGCCACTCGATTAACATTCTTCCCCATGAATTGCCAGTTCATCGAGATTTATGGCCGGTCTATTGTCACTTCAGTTTACTGAAGCGTTGCGCTATGTCGGTTAATCTGGTGTTTCTTGTATATTCTCATTAAAAAATCTAGCGCGCAGAGAAAATCCGAGTATGACCCTCTTCATAGCTCGCTGTGCTACTTTGAACTTCCTCATATGGCCAGCAGTAAAGAACCGCGTTTCAGGTCATCAGTGGCAATACGCACTGATTTCACATTCATATTTCTAAGTTTTGTGGTATACGTGACAAAAAATGTGTCATAATCACTCGAACGCAGCCCAGCCGAGTTAGATCCTTCGTTTGACTTTTCGGTCGAAGTTAAACTTACTTAATTGGACAATTCTTCCTAGGTAACATACTCGTCAAGAACTTCTAGCGTAGTTTTCCTACCAACTACCGACATAGTTGTGATTTTGATGGTACACATGACCTTTGTTTTGTTCATGTTAATTTTAGGACCTATCAGTTCTCGGACACCACTGAGGTCATTGAATATAGTACTGAGGTCTTCCAACGGTTCTGTCATAATTGATGTTGATATTGATACCATATCCTTTCCAGTCCAGTAGCTTTGCAGCGGTAAAGAGTTTCGGGTATATAAGGTCACTTTATTTTATACCTCTTTGCAGTTAGATAAGTTTCATATTCTGGTTACATATATAGCTCTGAAAGGGCTCAAGGCGGAAGTCTGTGAACCTGGGAAATTTGTTGACGCTAGTAACTCCAATGTTTCTCTTTCACTGTGAATATACCATCAGGCTTTTTAAGAATCCCGATCTGACTAGGTTTAGATTTAATATGTAATGTAACAGACTTGCACTGCGAGGCAAATACTCAACTTCCTCGCATAGCTTCCTCCACGATGCTCTCTTAGCTATCCTTAACTTTTTATTGTGCAGAGTATCCCACATAAAAAGAGAATGCGTTTCAATATGTCGATCTTCCCGCCTATTTTATTCCCACGAGTAGCTTGGTAAATAAATGTCACCCCCGACAGAGCCGCGCATACCAGGGGAAGGGCTAACCGAATCAGCCTGGTCTCGAGTAGGCACCGTTTCCGACTGGACTCTCTTCAAGCCATGCATCTATTGGCACGGTACGCGTGACACCTTGGATTGGGATAAGATAGGAAAAAGGAGGTGGTGGTTCTATCTGTTTCCTATTGAACCAGACCAAATAATAAGCGGTACCACGTAAAGGAAGAACTCCTCAAGCTTGCCCTAGGGGTCATCACAACCTACGCTATCCCCCAGAGCCATTCGCCAGACTGCTCTCCGGATAGGAGAGCAGGTTAGATGTTAACCTAGTTCCACTATTAAAGAAAAAGTAAGAATTAGGAGTAGATTAACCCCCGTCCATTTAGGGACTTACTATTTGTTCAATAGGCCGTAAAGACGACGCATCAGTTAAAGACTGCAGCCTCATTTCACGTCTAGCAGCCATTAGATTAAGAGTCTAGAGAGTATGTATGGAGAATTTTTGGGTTCTTCTGGGACTAGTCTGGTAAAACTTAGCTCCGACCGAATGGACAGTTTCCAAGAGCTTGTCTTTTATATCCTCCACTGTATTATAATCTTCTACAGACTGAAAATGTTTTTGTAATTCCAGCTAAAAATTTAAGGGGCCTTGAATCAGAGCACGAGGAGGACGGAATGTTATCTTCATTAGCCATGACCTCTCCAACTTGAAGTTAAGGTTCAGTATGCCTCTCATCATTCGGCGATTGCTAAAAGTTTTACGCGATCACTGAGACATCATTAAACAGTTGCCGTCGTGTCCTCGTAATAAAGTCAGTATCATTTTTCGTCTAACCCTCGGAATTAGATTAGTCCACTTCCTGTGGGACCTCTTCAGAAATAAAGATTTCATCATAAAGAGTTCTCCTTTTCCATAAAGTCAGAAAGCTGTTGACCCCTTGGGTTCCAATGCCCTATATCAAATTTTTCTACCTTTATCACCATCGTTTCTTATGACTAGATTTGCGTTGAAGTCTCCCATTAATGCCGCATCTATAGTTCTATAGTTTGGAGAAATACATGGTTCTAGAGACATCCTCATACATCTTTTTTACATCCTCATCGGGGTATGCTGAAGTTATACGAAACTTTTTTTTTTACTTTCTTGTTTATACTTGTACGACTTTCAACGAATACCATGATACTGAGTACAAGGTACGCAACCCTCATCAATACACTCTCAATCTTTACAACGTCGCTAACGAGAAACTTGTGGATGATAAATCCGACACCTCCTTGGGACAGATAGTCGCCCTCTGAGTGATAGAACAAGTTACTGGATTTGAGGATTACTGTGTCCTCTACCTCTCTTCAAACCTCTGATAACCCTATAATATCCCAGCGCAATTTGTCTATCTCTTCTTCCAGCTCCAGACATTGTTCGACAGTTCTTAGGGTGCGTGCGTTAAATGTTACCAGGTCGAGTCGTTTCAGATGAAAGTTAAACCTCCGCTAGAGTTTCTTAGCACACCCTGCCCCGCCGTTACTATGGCCACCACCGAAGCCAAGAATAACGGGGTTGCCGGGCAATGGAAGCCGTTTCTTAGAGCCTTTCATCATTTGGGGGTATTTTACCATAATTGCCACGTTTTGGCAACCGCAATATATTTATTGTAATTTTGCTGTTATCAAAAAGATGCTGTTGCCCATTTCCTGGCTCGCTATTGGATAGGACCACACCGCAACTATATGGTAACTTACAAACTTAATCTCAGCCTCGTTGGTCTAGTGGTTGCAGTAGTGCGACTGCTGATCATGAGGTTCAGGGTTCGAATACCGGGTCGGGCCAAAAAAATCGGTTATTGAGCTATTCCATCAAGATATTCTCAGTAGCTGCCCGCAGTCAGGAATCTGGCGGTGTCTCACCTCCGTGCCTCGGAATGCACGTAACGCCGTTGGTCCTGCACCTAATCTCTCTCCGGTCGTGTCGGTTTACCGTCCCATCGGACTATGAGAGCAAGGGAATAGAGAGAGCACCTGTGCCTGCGTATACACTTGGACACTATAATCCTGTCCTGCGCCGGAGACTAGCTCCGTTGAGGCTGGCCGCCGTGACCAAAATTCGGTCTGAAGGACATTATTATACGGTAAATTGTATTATGTAACAGGTTATAATTGACATACCTATGCAAATCTTTATTACAACCAGTGTCATTAAGAATATTGATCATACAGGCGGACCTATAAAAATATCACGTTTATTTCATATTAAGCTCTAAGGTGGTAATTTTAGCTACACATTTTGTAATACAAATAAATACATATTGTAAAAACACAATACACACTCCGGCAGGTATCGACTCAATTCACACAGGCCATCATCGTGTATAGTTAATAAAATAATAATATTAATAACGAAGGTTTTTGCTGTAATAAGATCCTGTTCCAAGTACACCTCCCATTTACGCTGCTCACATTATAATCTCAAGTAATTTATTATTCCGTTTTTCTAATACTTCCGCAACCATTTGTTTTTATTAAATTATACACGTGCATGATTTAAATACCATAATTTCTCATCGCAATTATTAATTATTCGCTTGTTGAGTGTTAGGTATATTAAACAGGTTTTGTAGACGAATAATTAATTAAGGATATGATAAAAAGTGTAATTTAGTACTTTATGAAGTAAGATTTTTAAATGGTAATGTTATAAAAAACATTAAGTAATATTTTTCTGTGCCAAACGAGCCAACAAGACATCCGTTTTTAAATAGTACGGCAGCCTATGGATTTGTACCGTGAGTGTCGTATGAGGCGACTATGGGCTACCAGAAAAATCTCGTGACTACCATTACATCTCGTTTACGTCAGATTACTCGTATAGATGAGGCGCACCGAAGAAGAGCCTTAATGGCCTCTCTTGCCAAGGGAGGCCATTAAGGCAAATCCAGGCCAAAAGCAGGCCAAAAGCAGCCCAAAAAGTTCAGGACTTTTACCAGCTGATGAAAAAAGAAAAGTAAGAATTTTAAGAACAGTTAAAGTACGTTTTTCTGACGATATTTCGATATTTATCAGTATTTATATTTTTTAATGTAGAAAAGGCGCAAGTAAAATAAACTAGATAAAAGGCGACTATGTGAAAATTCAGAATGATATCATAGCTTCTGATAGATAGCCGTATACTTATATTGTAGAATATGCCTAAATTACCCAGATCAGTAACGGTGAGCAGCGTCATATGGCAAAACATCTGGTACTACGATCGCCCGTCCACCTGAAAAGCGTGTAATTATAGCAAATTTTCGCTACAATTCAAGAGGTAATAAAGGCAAAGAAATTCTAGTATAATTTTGGGTTCTTAATTTCATCGAATTTCATTACCGATTTATTGTACCGATTTTTGGATGCTTTCAATTATCTAAAGAGTTCACGTCGGTTTTCAGAAAATTCAAAGTTCAGTCTATTTGGCTCATTTCTTATTCTTCCTTCTTAAATTTGTCTGTTTGGTTAACACTACTTCAGCTACATCTAACAGTTGTTAAAATGCATCTCAACTTGATTAATCAATCAATTATAACGTGTTTTTTTTTAAACTTAAGTGACAAACGAATTCACAGTTCAGGTAAGTGGCTACTGCAGTGCATGTATATATGAAGCCCACTTCAGATAAAGGGGGCTACAGATGAGTCGTCACTTCTGAGAAATAAGATGGAATGCCTCACAGCCTGTACGAGTATGGGCTCTCTTTACCCTTCAAATCGCAACACAGCAGTGCAAGTTCTGCTATTTGATAGAAGAAGTGGTATCTAGTTTGAGGGTGGCAGTTAGTAGTAGTAAATTGCGCAATTTTAAAATAATATTAATGAAACAGCAATTAAGTAATTCTAGTACTCATTTCTAGTTTTTACATAAGTAATAAAAAAATATTTCTGCCACAGTAAAAACGCAAAGCCGATTATTATAAAAGCCATTATTATTTGATATTTTATAACTTAATTAAAGCAACCAACGGTTAGGAAGTTGCGAAAACGGTGTAAAAAGAACCGGGAAAAAATATTATTAGCATAGGCTTGTTAGAACTGTGACGCGTAAGGTGAGCTCTGACTGATGTCATCGTTATCTTACAGATTTTATCTATACACGTAATAAATATGTAGAAAAGTCGTATCTGTAATTCCAATTTTTTTTTGAAAAAACAAGTCCAGTGGTCTAAAAAAGAGTACTGAAGAAAAATTTATGGTTTTTAGAATTTTTTCAGTCACTCTGTCTGTCTGTGTATTCACGATTCACGCAAAACTCCTGGACAAATTTCCATGACACTTTGTGTGTAGTAAATAGTAATGAACCCGGGGCAACTTAGAGGCTACAATTATTTTATCCGATTATGGAACTTCCAAAGGGTTTAATTATCTTCCTTATTTTAAATGTTAGTTTCTGTTAATTGATGTGGTTTTTTTTTTAATATATACGATATTTATAAATAAAGCCTAAAGTTAGTTCTAACCGTTGCGTAATAATTTTATACTACGCCGGTAATCTACGTTTCACTTATTCAAAACAGCGCCTTCCATCATAATATACACAATAGAGGACATATTTTCGGAGATGTTATTTGTTTTTGTTTTCATTCCATCGTAAATATTAAGGGCAACTGCAGTTTTTTATTATTTTAAACTGTTAACAGAAAGACGCCTGTTCCTTGTTGCAATTTGTCTCAGGGACGATATGGGGTAGTGCATTCTCTTTCGCCTCTAATTCTATTTCAGTTTATGAATTTAGTTCTCACGTTCAACGTCAATAGAACTTAATGTATAAAATTTATAATCTACTTGAACGTAAAAATATCAATATCTTTTATGATGCCAATAAATATTTAATGGACCAGTAATTTGAATATAATATCGCAAATATCCATTATGCCGTATATTAATAGAAGACCATGAAATTGAACATTATTTTGTCAAAACATATTTTGTCAAAATAAATGTAAAGAGGAAAATGTAAATAACGCTTTTCTGATACTAAGACAATTTACTCTTCTTCACAGCGGAGAATATGCCCGATTTAATAAAGTGGTAGGTTAGACAAGACGCAAACGCAATTCTTAAAAACTCACATAATTACGTGTTCCATTATTATGATATATCTCTGCCAAATTTCAATCATCTACGTCCAATAGTCTCCGAGAATTCAAAAAAAATTCTGTGACAACAGATACCGAGGTGACTCTACAAGTGATCCAATTTTGCTAATTTTGGCATGGGACAGTATTAATTATGTTCCTAAATTGATGCCCACGCGAGCAAAACCGCGGGTACAAAGTTAGTAATCAATAATTTTTGCTCCCATCTACACAGACAGAGCTACTCGTAAGACACTTGACCGGGAAAGGACAACGTTCTTACACCAGCGTAAAATAGCAAATCAATATTGCTAACTGATTGTATGGTGAGCAAAGAGAACTGGAGACCCTTTTTACTGGAAACGAGGCATTCCATCTTAGTCTTCAGGAGTGGCAACGCATCTTCATTTTGATTCTTAATCAAGGATCGTAGATGTGTATGGGTCACCACTTACCATCAGATTACTGTGTGCTCGTATGTCACCCTTATTCTATAAAAATAAATACAATAAGGTTGCCAGGTCTTATTGTTGGCTTTGGATATAATTTTACAAAAAACTTCCTATATCAAAATGGGTTAAACTGAAACGAAACTGTTTATTTTTCATCTGAAAGTAAAATAGCGTATGACAAATATAATGTTTTTAATTCCCTTGTTGTTTCAAAAAAGCCGCTGTTTCCAGAAAATTACAATAAGGATACAGTTTCCTTTGCTTACAAAGGAAACTGTATCCTTATTGTAATTTCCCTCAGTCTATAATCCAATCATTAAAATATATTCACACATAATAGAAGGATATTCTATAATAAAGTTACACGCAATTTTTTATCTTTGACTAGTCCAGCTATACTAGCCGTACAAGCAACATCTCTTCCTTATGTTTTTTTTCAATAGCCTAGTAGTAACGCAGTGTCAAAGATGCGATCTGCTACTGCCTTTGGCAATCCCCACCTGCTAAGCATGCGGATTACAGCAGTTTTTATACAGTGGAAGAAGCCCATGTCCAGCAATTGACTGTCACTGGGTGGCAAAGAATAAGCCTCATCATCCTTGGCATTGAAATATTTTTTTTACCTTTGTGTCTTTTAAATAAAACTTATTATTGTTTGCAATAGTATTTTTTTACGGTCCGTTAAGTTGTAATAACGAAATTTTAATGGGTTAATAAAATCGTGTCTTTTGATATATTATTAAAGTTACTTGCAAAATATTAGACTTATTCAGACTGTTTTGACTTATGACTATTGTTACAAAATAATTCAAAAAATAATCTTCAACTAATTAATAGCCTTGGGCCACTTTCCAATATATTTCTTGTGAACATTTGTGAACATTTCTTGTGAACAATTGGTTTTCGTCCATATTGAGAATTGTTATATCACTTTAATATAATAATTGCCTTTAGTATATGTACGTCAATGAAAATATTTTGGCAAATTAGTGTACGCCTAACGGATTGGATTAGGCTGTAATGGCATTAGGCCGGCCATATTTGTTGGTAGTTTAAGGAGATGGAAGGAATACTTTGAAAGTGTGTTTATAAGTGATGAGACGTTTGAATTAAATGAAATAGAAATTCCGAAAGAAGAGGAAATAGATAGAGATATAAGTATAGATGAAATAATGAAAGCAATGAAAAGTATGAAAGCAGGTAAGGCAGCCGGTTATGATAGAGTATCTCTCGAAATGCTAAGGGCTGGAGAAGGAGTGGTGGCAGACCTGCTGTACACCTTGTTTAATTTAGTTTGGGAACTTAAGCGGGTACCGGGAGACTGGTGCAAAGCCGTGATAGTCCCAATATATAAGGGAAAAGGATAACAGCAGGACTGTAAAAACTACCGTGGTATCAGCCTTCTTAGCATTGTGGGAAAACTGTATGCTAAGGTACTAATTGAAAGAGTTATGAAAGAAACTGATGGAAAAATTTGGGATGTGCAAGCGGGATTTAGAAAGGGAATGGGATGTACGGATCAGGTCTTTTTCATGCGCATGATCGCGGAGAAGTTTTTGGCCAAAAACCAAAAAGTTTTTTGTGTGTTCATGGACTTGGAGAAGGCTTATGACAGAGTGGACAGGAATGTGTTATGGCAAACACTGAACTCATTTGGGTTGAGCGCTGATCTGATACAGGCATTGAAGTCTCTATATAGGGACTCTAGTGCTTGTGTCAGGATCAACGGGGCCTACTCGGACTGGTTTAGCATCCATAAAGGTGTCAGACAGGGTTGTGTGGCTTCCCCGTGGTTATTCAACCTATTTATGGACAGTTGTTTGGAAAATTTGAAAGTAGAAGAATGCGGGTTAAGAATGGGTGAGTTAACCGTCAAATGCCTTTTGTACACCGATGATCAAGTCATACTTGCGTCGTCGGCAGCCGAGTTGCAAATGATGGTTACATTAATGAACAGGACATTAAAAGAAAAGGGAATGAAAGTGAACGCAAGTAAGACGAAAGTTGTGGTTTTTGAAAGAGAATAAAGTAAAACGATATGTGAAATAAGAATAGAAGGGGAGTTAGTAGAGCAAGTAGATGAGTTTGTATATTTGGGATGTGTGTTTAGCAGGGATGGTAGATATGATAAGGATATAGAACGACGAGTGAACGCAGGAAATAGAGTGAATGGGGCTCTACAAGCTATTATGAGGAGTCAGAATGTGTCAAATAAGGCACGTACGGCAATTCATAATGCTGTGTTAGTCCCTACTTTAATGTATGGTAGTGAAAGTTGGGTCTGGCAGAAGAAGCATGAGAGTAGAATAAATGCTGTAGAAATGCGGTCCTTAAGGAGTATGCTAGGGCTGAATCTGAATGACAGGGTGAGAAATAGTGTGATAAGAGAAAAGTGTGGTTTGCAAGATGACGTTGTGACTAGGATTAAAAAAGGAATGCTTTCAGTGGTTTGGTCACGTAGAAAGAATGATCGAGGAAAGAGTGACAAAGCAAATTTATGTTGCAGAAGTGAACGGCAGGGTCGGGAAGGGATGCCCTAGACGAAGGTTTATCGATCAAATCGGCGATACATTAAAAATGGGCCAGATTAGGAGTACCCTTAACCGACGAGCGTGTATGCGTAGATATATGGATGTAAAGGAGGCGAGAGAGGTGTGTCAGGATCGCGCCAAATGGAAGTCCGTAGTCTCTGCCTACCCCTCTGGGTGACAGGCGTGAGTGTTTATGTTATGTTTATTTTTAAATATGTGTGGGACCAGAAAGCGTTTTAAGTCTCGACTTAAGTGGTGTCAAGATATTGAGACATAAATCAAAGAGGACATTTTGGTCAAACATTGTAAGTCGAAAGACTTCA
This sequence comes from Parnassius mnemosyne, assembly GCA_963668995.1. Lineage (NCBI taxonomy): Eukaryota > Metazoa > Arthropoda > Insecta > Lepidoptera > Papilionidae > Parnassius > Parnassius mnemosyne. Next base: position 19,686,130 of record CAVLGL010000126.1, read on the forward strand.
GGGCATTCTGGATACACACAAAAAAGTTTAATACTGAGTTATGTGTCCCAGCTAGCGTCCAGGGTCAACATGAGCCAGCTAAGATAGTTGAATTATTTAAAGATATTTTAAAGGTTAAGTCCTGAATTGTTTCGACAAAGCAAGTGCTCATTGCTGAACAAGAATTATTATAAAATATCACAGGGTTAAAACTGAGGATATAGCTAGTGTATTAATGGGATAACTAGGGGTAAGTCCCCTGGTCACGATGACCTCAGCATTGAGCACTTGCAGCATGCGGGTGTGCATTTGCCGAGGGTGTTAACTCTGTTGTTTAACCTATGTTTGCTGAGGCACGCGTGGACAGCTTTGCAACAATATTACGCAAAAGGATAGCTTCCCAGTCGAACTGATGAATAGCGATATCAGTGGTTCGTTGACACTTATATCTATCCTCGATTAAGAGTCAAAATACAAATTCGTTGTCACCCCTAAGAACTAAGATTATTTTCCTCCCCCCCCCCCCCCCCTTTCTCGTAACCAGTAAAAAATACTGGCCAATTGCGTGTTGGGCCACGCACAATGTAGGGTTCCGTAGTTGTCCGTCACAATACGTGAGCTTAGAAGGGGCCTTCTTGGTACTATGAGCAAACTAAATTCGCGGTTTGACTTTTATTACAATTAACAATTTTAAATTTTAAAGAAGTCGGTTGCTTCAGTATAAATTATTAAGAATAACTCAAATAATGTTGGTCAAACCTTGATTAAATTTTTGTATGGGGACCATATGAGAAGCACAACCATCGAAATCGGTTCACCCAAAAAATTTACTGATAAGTCCGTCATCAAATGAATAGTTCTATATTTACATAATAATATGTCAAAGAAGTCTTATTTATTTTTAAAAAAAACTTCATATACATATTGTAACGAACACCCCCCTCCCCCTCTATTTTCTTCTATATATACTTATACTTGTATTTCTTTAGAATCTATATCTATAAGATATATAAATATATCTAATTTACGTGACCAGTATATTAATCATACATTGATCTTTCTAAAGGTTTAAATATAGGCCGTTTAATAAATTTATGGCGTGATCGTCATAGTTAGGACCCTTATTTACGTTGTGTTTGTATAGTAACTTAGTTCGTTTAGGTGTATCTTGGAAGAATGAATATTCACGAGAGCAATCGAAAGCTGTTGGTAGCGTCTTATAAGCTAAAGAACCCCGTTCACGAAGAAAAACAAAACAAAAGTTAAGAACAATAAATTGTCCCTATTCCACTTGTATCAGGTTAACAACAGTCAATTCCTTATTAATTAATCCCTGCCCGCTTGGAAAAGGCTCACAATATTTATATCAAATACCAGATACAAGGGCTTCGCTCTCCCACATTAAAAAAAATGTGGAGGAGGTACACGGATCCGCACACGCCGTGCACGGTGAGCGCAAACCATTTTAATGCGCTTCCCTCGAAGGGTACGCTAAGTTGGGAACTGGACCGTAGTCCACAGCAAAATAACTGGCGAGCCAGTAAAAGAGGACTTGGCCCCTTGACAGTGCGTAAGCACAAACATCGACCGAAGTCGCGCATGTCAATGCGTGTAAACGCCATACAGAATACAATCAAATCCAGCCACAGTGAATGTACGTCACACGGGTTAGGCAACAATAGGCACACTGACCATAAAAAGCCCTCCGTGAGCGCCACCACCTGCTAGACCGCCGTTCCTACAGACGTGATGTAAGTGTAAGGCATCACCACCAATTGCATGGTCAGCACGGCCAATTGGCGGCAGTGCGTGTCATGAGTCTACCGATCACCTCAAGGGAATTGGGTCCCACGTTGCGCGGCTTTCGGCCGCACCCTTGAGAGCCTCCTCAGATTCTCCCTCCAGCTACCACCCGCATGAGGTCGACACATATGCTCCACCAACCAATACAATGGCAGATATAGCCAATAGGCAGTTATAAGTAATTAGTAATAATTCGCCATCAGAAAGGGTTTGTGTCACTGACGTTGAGTATATGCATTTTTCAATCATGTTTGTCTCACCCACCAACAAGTTGCCTTCAAACTTTCAAAGGTGGGAACTTTATAGAGATATATTATTATGTTGTTATATAAAACATCATGGAGGGCAGACAGTCTGCAGACCCCAATGAAGGGACCCGACTTGGGCAAAGCTACTTAGGTTGTGATTCAAACCAAGACGCAGAAAGCGCCATTGAGAATAGCGACCCGCCATACAATCATCGCAGAGTCGCAATGCTGCAGAACGCAACAAGCATCAATACGACTATCGTCGGGCTTACACCATCCCAAGATCCCCCATACAGTCCCAGCAGACAGCACCACCCGCAAAATACCACTAATATGTCACAGTAACACGCCACCAAGACGTCAGTAGCCAAAACATAATCAAAATCATAGCGCTATTGCACTAAGACTTGGAGTTGAGTATGCTTGCAGCACTTAAAACTACTACCAAACACACTCACCCCAATCCGAAAGATAGCCGACGTATCATAACGCTATGCGCTAGGACGCCGCCCACAAACAGTAGGGATGTGCGATGTCCACGGGCAAGTCGTATTGCTACAACAAACTCGCTTACCGCCGACACTAAGATAATATGTCTAGGACACATCGATTAACCACCAACGTATCATAGTAGCACGGTACCAAGACGTCATTAGCCAAAACTCCACGTATCATAGCGCTATTGCACTAAGACATGGAGTTGAGTATGCTTGCTGCACTTAAAAGTACTACCAAACACACTCACCCTAATCCGAAAGATAGCCGACGTATCATAACGCTATGTGCTAAGACGCCGCCCACAAAGGGACGTGCGATGTCCACGGGCAAGTTTTATTGCTACAACAAACCCGCTTACCACCGACACTAAGATGATATGTCTAGGACACATCGGTTAGCGAGTCCAAGTTTACCTCGGTCTCGGAGGCTGCGAAGCAACCTAAACGCCACTATAATAATCCTTTTAAGTCCCATTTCGTTCAATATAATGCTTTTAAATATTTGAGACCTTCCACATATTTGCTTTATTTCATAGACCATACTATTGTATGTCTTATTCATATGGGACTTCAAGTCATAACTCTGCTATCATAATTCTTATGCATCATAGAGACCTTCTATATTAATGCTTTGGTTCGTTAGACCTTACTATGATAAGTCCCTAATATAGGACTAGTCATTGTGCAACCTTAGTACTAACAGTCGGTCAGCCGACCACCCCATATATATGTACAACCTTGGGTATGCGTCTCCGACAACGCCCCCATATAAAGGAACATTACAAGAACACCTTCATCAACTTAGAAAATTTTGATCCATTTTTTCAATTATATTACAAATGTTATTTATCTTTATTATTGCAATATAATCGCCTTGTATTTATATGATTTAGTACATTTTGAATATTTTAAGCAGAATTTTAATAAATTTAGGGATTTTTAGAGACAATTTATGCGTTTACTAATACTATAATATTCAATATTCCAAATGAATATATTTGAACTTTATACTTATTATTTGCATTTTAATTGTTTAAAATATAATTTCTATGACATTTTTAAATGTCTTTATAATGAATTTAATTATTATTTATTAATAATAATTATAAGGCGTCACAATATACAGAATGGCATACAGGCGGACTTAATTCTAGAGGCATTCTCTACCATAAAAAGAAGAAGTGCTAAAATAAACTAGTATGAAATGAGGTACAAATGCAGTAAATTAAATAAAAATAGGAATATTCATATTTAACAATAAAGTAAAAAAGTAAAGAGGCAGGCCTGTTCCCTCTCTCACCCTGTCTAACTTACCACTCTCTCGAGCCCTCAGCATTTCTAGTGATACTCTGTCATACCCAGCTTCCTAAATTTGCTCTCATACTTTTCATTGTTTTTATTATTACATCTATACTTATAAATTATATCTGTATCTCTCTCTTCTTTCCGAGCTTCTAGCTCATTTAATTCAAACGTCTTCTCACACCATTCCAATATCTATGTAAAATTAGGACATTCTTTTTTTTTTTAAATTGCTGTTATCTTTCATAATGTGTTGATAACCCTTGATCTTTTACTAATGTCATTCTTTACAAAATATTAAATACTATTTATTTTTTAATATCTAATACTGTGCTTGTCCCAAAAATACCACAAAAATCCAAATCGCTCTAAAAACACCTAAGAATATAAAATATATATTATACATACTACGAAACAAAAAATAAAACAGCAAAATACAATTATAAATTGTTTTTACATATAGAAAACCTACGCGTAGGGCACACTGTGTTGGGCTGACTGACCTGATTACGGTAGGACAGGGCAAATTTGGTGCCAGTACGTCAACTGTTTACTTGCCTCTTTCCCATAATATATACATAAAATAATTATTTATCGAGTTTCGTGATCGAAAATATGTAAATAATGAAGGTCATCGACACTCTGTGATACATTTTCGAAAAAAATTGAATGCAAGCCACCTCATAAAAGCGATTAAAATATTAAATAATTGTGTAGTGTTTAATGTTTCAATGAATTCCCCTTCTTTTGTATCATTTATTCACAAACACACTTCTTGGATAAGCGAGGTGATCTAAGCTTCTGGTAATGCATCACCATACTGTGGCATATGAGTTTTGCATATACGAGCCAATCATCACCCACATACTATATGGGCATTAGGTAATGATACAGATACAAATGATGAATATACATTTTTTCTTTAAAGTAGTAGGAGAATAAGCATGTGGGTAAACAATAAAAGGTTTAAGCCTAAGTGTTTAAATCTACTACTCAGAACAGAATGTCAATTAAAGGCTTTCTTTTTCTTTTAATTAAAGCCTTTGACGTGGTAAAGCCATGCTGCAGCTATATTTAGGTTTAAGCAAAAATGGGTCGGCTAAACAGTGAAAGGACCTTGCTCTCACAGAATAGCATGGTAAAATAGCATCTTAATGCTGCTGTATGTCGTATTGTGAGTGTAGGGAACCGGAGATACTTTTCTGCAGACTTCCAAAAAGTAGACGGTACTCAATTCGACTGTATGTTTTTTTTATGTGTGTTACCTCCTAACATTTTACTGGGTAAACCGATTTCGATGATTCTTTTTATTTGAAAGCTGGTACTTCTCGTGTGGTCCCATATGATCAAGGTCAGACCAATAGTTTTTAAGTTATTCTTAATAACTTATACTCTCTCGGCTCTAACTCGGCTATACAAAATTTTTAATTTTTAATTATTACTGGAAACGAGGCATTCCATATTAGCCGTCAGGGACAACTACACATTTCGATTTCTATTCGAGAGTAGTTGTAGAGTTGTATGGGCCCCAGCATCCACATAGCATTAGGTAGACTGTGTGCTCGTTTGTCACCTTTATTGTGTAATGGAGTAGGAAGTGTGTGAGTGTTAAGCGCTAGACAATTTGTAGAGTTAGTTTTCGCAAATTAATTCTTCAACCAATTAGACGATTATGTACTTCGAGCTATTGCAGCACCATCATCAATAACTACTATTTAGTTAATGTCACTTACGTTAAGTTTATTGGAATCCATACTTTATATACGCATGAATTATGGCAAACACCATATTTTTCCTTATTGGGAAGGCCTACATCCAGCAGTAACTTTTAAAGTTTGTTGATTTTTGAAAGGGAAAATCAAATTGACCTTAAGTACATCAACATTAAAACACACGTCAAAAGTAAACGAAAATACTTACCAGACGATGTTTTCAGTTGGACTATTGTATCATAAAAGTAATAATTATTACGCATCTGGTACTGCAGTCAAACTTAGCCATATCCTATCATTTTTTATAGAAGAGGGGGCAAACGAGCATGCGGCTCACCTGATGGTAAGTGACTACCCCCGCCCATGAACAACCACAACGGGAAATGCAGACGTGTAAGCTCTTTTCTTGAAGGTCCATAAGTCGTATCGGTCCGTAAAAATCGCCGGAGGTAAACAATTCCACAGAGAAGTTGTACGAGGAAGAAAACTTCTAGTAAAATGTACATCGATTTGTTACTCATTTAAATCTGGAAAACACTCGATTCTTGTTGAATATAATGTATAAAGCCAGGTAAAACAGGAAATAATAAGTTGGAAGCTTATTATTTAACGTTTTATGTGGAAATTACTATAGATTACAATTTAAATTACAAAGTTTTATTGAATTATAAAACCGAAGCGACAAAAGAACTTACAGTTCACCTTATGATAAGTAACCATTGCAGCCCATGCACAACTGCAGCCAACTTCAAACAAAAAGGCTACAGATGCGTTGTCATACAGCTTGCACTGCTATTTAGTTGGAGGCCGAAATGTGTAACTACTGAAATAAGTACCTCCCCAGACGGACTCCTAGGCAAAAAAGAGTGCTATTACCTAGTCCAGGAACGATGAGCATTTCCAGAAGTGTGACATATTTAGGATTTATCAATTATGGGAATATGCTCATTGATACAGAAATAGCGCTTCGTCCTTATGAGCTCTGCTACAGCAGATATTATTTTTTATATTATTTTATTAAAATTAATAAGAAAAGCCTTAAGCAGATTTAGAAGTTTCACGACTTACTCATGTTCTATTTAAATGATCTTTGAATTGATTAAATTCATTTACAAAATTTGTTAAATGATTAAAATGAAGACAAATCATGGTAAAAAATAAATGGGTCGGGCAATTGATATAAAAATAATATGTTAATAATGTTTAATTATCTACACACAAACACTCACGCCTGTCACCCAGAGGGGTAGGCAGAGACTACGGACTTCCATTTGGCGCGATCCTGACACACCTCTCTCGCCTCCTTTACATCCATATATCTACGCATACACGCTCGTCGGTTAAGGGTACTCCTAATCTGGCCCATTTTTAATGTATCGCCGATTTGATCGATAAACCTTCGTCTAGGGCATCCCTTCCCGACCCTGCCGTTCACTTCTGCAACATAAATTTGCTTTGTCACTCTTTCCTCGATCATTCTTTCTACGTGACCAAACCACTGAAAGCATTCCTTTTTTAATCCTAGTCACAACGTCATCTTGCAAACCACACTTTTCTCTTATCACACTATTTCTCACCCTGTCATTCAGATTCAGCCCTAGCATACTCCTTAAGGACCGCATTTCTACAGCATTTATTCTACTCTCATGCTTCTTCTGCCAGACCCAACTTTCACTACCATACATTAAAGTAGGGACTAACACTAATTGCCGTACGTGCCTTATTTGACACATTCTGACTCCTCATAATAGCTTGTAGAGCCCCATTCACTCTATTTCCTGCGTTCACTCGTCGTTCTATATCCTAATCATATCTACCATCCCTGCTAAATAAACATCCCAAATATACAAACTCATCCACTTGCTCAATCAACTCCCCTTCTATTCTTATTTCTCATAACGTTTTACTTTCTTCTCTTTCAAAAACCATCACTTTCGTCTTACTTGCGTTCACTTTCATACCCCTTTCTTTCAATGACCAGTTCATTAAAGTATCCATCATTTGCAATTCGGTCGCCGACGATGCAAATACGACTTGATCATCGGCGTACAAAAAGCATTTGACGGTTAACTCACCTATTCTCAACCCACATTCTTCAACTTTCAAAGTTTGCAAACAACTGTCCATAAATAGGTTAAACAGCCACGGGGAAGTCACACATCCCTGTCTGACACCTTTCTGAATGCCAAACCAGTCCGAGTAGACCCCGTTGATCCTGACACAAGCACTAGAGTCCCTATAAAGAGACCTCAATGCCCGTGTCAAGCCAGCGCTCAACCCAAATGAGTTCAGTGTTTACCATAACACATTCCTGTCCACTCTGTCATAAGCCTTTCCCAAGTCCATGAATGCACAAAAAACTTTCTGGTTTTTGGCCAAAAACTTCTCCGCAATCATGCGCATGGAAAGGACTTGATCCGTACACCCTATCCCCTTTCTAAATCCAGCTTGCACATCCCAAATTTTTCCATCACTTTCTTCCATAACTCTTTCAATTAACACCTTAGAATACAGTTTACCCACAATGCCAAGCAAGCTGATATCACGGTAGTTTTTACAGTCCTGCTGCGAGCCCTTTCCCTTATATACTGGGACTATAACGGCTTTGCACCAGTCTTCCGGTACCCGCTTCAGTTCCCAACATAAATTAAACCAGGTGCACAGCAGGCCTGCAACCACACCCTCTCCAGCCCTTAGCATTTCGAGTGATATTCTATCATATCCGGCTGCCTTACCTGTTTTCATGCTTTTCATTGCTTTCATTATTTCATCTATACTTATCTCCCTACCTCTCTCCACTTCTTCCGGAATTTCTATTTCACTTACTTCAGATGGCCCTTCACTCTTAAACACGCTTTCAAAGTATTCCTTCTATCTCTTTAAATTCAAAACTTCATCATTCAGTATGCAGCCATTCTCGTCTCGTATAGCATTCATTCTAGGTTGTTTTGAATTTCCCCTGGCAGTTCTTACGAACTTCCAGAACATTTTAATATTTGCCTGGAAGTTATCAGATATCCTTCTATCATTCTTATCTATCCTTTCTTGCTTTTTCCTTTCAAAAACTTCTTTTACTCTCTTATTTATACGTCTAAAGTCTGCCTTTTTTCTTTCAATCTCATCATTCATACCGCCAGAATTACCAGCTTTGGTTGCTAGTAAATCTAGCCAAGCTCTCTACTTTGCTTCAACTTCCATCCGTACCTCATCATCCCACCACAACGTATTACTTTTCCTTTCCTTCGTTCTCTTACTTACACCACATACTTCGGTGGCTGCATCCACCAAAACTTTTTTAATATTAATCCATACATACTTCAAGTCTAAATTATTCATACCTAATTCATTCAACCCACTTATATTTTCCCTCAGTCTGCATTTATACTTCTCTTTCACACCTTCATCTTATAACCTCTCTATTCTTATACCCTGTAACGCAGTGGTAGACACAGATGTCCGATGCCGCCAACGCCTGAATAGACCATTAATTCGGCATAAGACCAAGTAATGATCCGTCCTTACGTTGGACCCCCGGTAAACCCTTGTATATACCACTGCGCTCCTCATTCTTTCATCCACAATTATGAAATCTATCATGCTTCTATCATCCCCACTTTCTCATGTACACATGTGAATCCTCTTATGGCGAAAGAAAGTGTTCGCCACAAAAATATTCTTTTCCACACATACGGTGAGGAGGTCTTCACCATTTTCATTTATTCTTTCTTCGCCAAACGTTCCTAATATTCTTTCATAACCAGACCTCTTCACCCTAACCCTTCCATTAAAATCTCCTAACATAATTGTTACGGACGGCGAGGGGAGCCGCCGCCCCGTCGCCCCGTCGTCCACTTCTGTCCCTATTATAATAATATATTTATTTTCCTTACATTTCATCAACACCAGCCTTACCATGTCCCAAAACTGCTCTCGGATATAAGTGGGCTTAGACATATCTGAGGCGTACACCCCTAGCACAAACAACTTCTTTAAGACCACTTTCATTCGTATCCACAGCAGCCTTGGGCTTACACATTCATACTCTTTCACACATTGACCCATTCTTTCTGAGAGGATGACACCGACTCCTTGGCATGCCCGCTCGGTCTCGCCTGCACCAGACCAGTAAGCGGTATACATGCCATGTCCAGTGACATCTCTTCCCTTTCGTTTCGTCTCGTGTACACATAACACATCTATTCCTCTATCATTCATCATTTCGCATATTTCATCCATCTTATCATTCATTGCTCCACATACATTCAGCGTAGCCAGACGGGCCTCCGCAATCCACTTTTCACCCCTCCGGGAGACACGGACGTGACGGGTGGCGAACCTCGTAGCCGGTTTTTCTCCCAGAGATTCTTCGCACCCCTGTCCCATTAAAGGGGCGCCGGGAACTCGGGGCCATTTCTTTTAATTCTTGGCTCATGGTGCGAACTAAGGGGTTGTAGATTTTACGCCGCTACCATACGGCGAGGAGCCGAGTCTATCCTATCGACTTTGTCGACTTTGTCGCTCGTTTAACACCACCCGGGGGACACGTGTAGGGTGGGCCTAGGATTAGGTGGTCGAAGCCTACGGACGCGAGCGACTCATCCCCCATTTTATTGTTTATAGATAATTAATATAAGTATCTATAAACAAAAAAATAATTAAGTGAATATATCAATAATTACAATCTGTACTTTTATAAAAGCACTCTAAATATAATAATTCTTAATTATCTGCTAATTATTATTACCTAACTAATAACTATTAAAGACATGAATGAAAATAAAAATGACATAGGTCAGATCAAATTAATTTAAATGACTGTTGATCTAAAACATATGTGTTAAGTATCTTCATGCTGTGACGTTAGTGCTGTTAGCCACTAACGTCACAGCAGGTTTTTACAGCTTCATCTGATAGTGTTTTAAATGTTTCATGACTTTGTTAAACTCTACACACATCAATACAATAAACTGTATCGAATCAAAAACATCATGCATTATTCATATAGTATAAAATCATTTTTTATCTAAAACCAACAGCCGAAATACAATTGATTAAAATAATTTGATCGTTAAATTTATCAAATTCCTCTAGATACGATGAAATAAATACAACATTTTAAAAATTGTGCAATCTATAATTACATAATAAATAAATTATTTAAACAAGGAATATTTCTAGCCATAAACATTAAGAATGATTTTAACTGCGATTTTAGTACGGATTTAGTTCTAATTCCGATACCATCGGTGCTATACTTTCTAATACCAGTTAGCTTAAAACCGCGGTCATTTATATTATAATATTAAAATATATCGAAAATGAAATGAAATTATGCACGCGACCAAACTTAACTAACAATATATACAATATAATCTGTTACCATGAGTTGATTAGTAAACAGCCATTACAAAATTCCTTGTCATAACTTCCTTAATAACCGGGTCGCCTAATGTTGCTACTAGAATGCCTAGAGCGCTGGATCATGCACAGATTATGGCTTAGCGTAGATATGCATTTGAAGGCATAAGGTATAAGCATAATAACATAAGTTCCAACAAAAGAAGTTCTAGGCGATTAGAGTTAAAATTAAATTTCTTTTACAACCGACTTCAATATAAATTATTAAGGATAACTCACAAACTACTGGTCAGACCTTGATTTTACCTGGACCTTTTTTGAATTTATATGGGACCACGTGAGAAGCACCAGTTTTCAAATAAAAAAAGAATCATCGAAATCGGTTCAACAAGAAAAAAGTTATGAGGTAACACATAAAAAAGTGTAATTGCATACCTCCTCCTTTTTGAAGTCGGTAGAAAAGATGTCTCCACAATAACAGAATAGAATAGAATAGAATGATTTTTATTCAATATGGATTATTACATAATACTTATTGAAAGTCATTATTTTATTTACCACTGGTTCGGAAAATACCTCTGTCCTGGGAAGAACCAGTAAGAAACCCAGCGGGACTTTTTTTTAAAAATAATTTCACTTAACAATAATTTTGTTTATACAATTTTAAATCTATTTTCATAGAACCAGCATGGTGGCGATCACCTTATTTCCAGGGGTTATTTTCATTCATGTATTCCTTGATATTATAATAACCCTTTTTGTAGTTTTTCTTTAATAAAACTTTTAAACTTGTTTATTGACAAACTTTGAACATGTTCTGGGATTTTGTTGTAAAAGTGTATACATTGCCCCATAAATGAATTACTAATTCTGTGGAGTCTAGTAACTGGCATTACAAGCTTATGTTTGTTCCTAGTGTTTAAGGTATGAACATCCTTATTCTTATTAAAGCTATTTATGTTTTTATGTACATACATTACATTTTCATAAATATATTGCGATGCCAAAGTTAATATGTTTATTTCTTTAATTTTTTCTCTGAGGGTCTCTTTACAATTTAGATTATAAATCGCCCGTACGGCTCTCTTTTGCAAAACAAATATAGCTTCAATATCAGTCGCATTACCCCATAGCAAAATTCCATAAGACATTACGCTATGAAAGTAACTAAAATACATTAATCTAGCTATCTCAACATCTGTGAGACTTCTAATCTTTCTTACAGCATATGCTGCAGAACTAAGTCTGCTTGCTAATTTAGATATATGGGGGCCCCATTGAAGTTTCGCGTCAATAGTAATACCAAGAAAAACAGTGGTATCCACAGGACTCAACTCCTCCCCATTTAAGAGCACATTGGTTTTCGAACGTTTTACATTAGGTATTGTAAGTTTAAGAGCAAATTGTTGGCGTTAAACTAGTTTCGATAGACCATTATTTACATCGTCATATTTAATTGACTGCCGTTTCAGTTTGAAAATTCAAGAGGTATCGTCAGCAAACTGAATCCTGAGACGACAAGATGTCAGTAGTGGCAGTGGTTTTTGTTACATGACTTCGACTCTACACTGTTGTGCTATATTTTGGCTGTTGGGATAATTCGGTATAAAAGTACGCAATCAACTGATTCCCAATTCAAATTGCTTTAGGTTCTTAACCAAATATCATCATAATTATTTACTGATATTTTTTCATGAACATTGATGGTATATTAATCCTTACGAACGAAAGTTACTTCATCATTAAGACGTTTTTATGAAGATAAACTTTGCTCTTTATAGCATGTTATTTGGACGCATAGTTTAAGAGATAATAAAAAATTAATATAATAAATACTACTCGGAGCTCGAATGATCCCCTAAACCCTAGCCGCCCGATGAGATCCTAATGGTGTCTTTCCACGCTTGCCAAGCCTCGGCAAACGTCTTCAAGCCCCAAGCGTCTACAAATCTTGTTTGGCGTTTGGAAGTTGTTTACACGCTTGTGAATGCGTCAGTGTGCTACCTATATCCAAGCATGGCGGACACCGAACTCGTGTCGGCTATTGCGTTTGGTTTAACATACTTTTATTTGAAATACAAGCAAAGTAATACAAAAACAAGGAATTTTTGGCTTTTAATTCTTTTACTGGCTTTCCCGTTTACTCGGCAAGACGACTCCAAGCATTTGCAACTTTATTTTTATGATTAACGTCTTTGGGGTTCCAGATAGATTCGGTCTGGTAATATTCCAGAAACGATAAACTCTCTTCGTTCGACCAGTCACTCATTTTAATCAAAGAACTAAAGACGCGCTCGTCGCGAATTCACAATTTCTACTAAACGCGCACCAACATGTGAATGCGTTGCAAGCGCTTGCCGCAAGCGCCCTTTAAAGCGCCTTTTGCCCTTTTTTGATTTTTTCTGTGTCTGAAAACCGACACTAGCCCGGGTCTGGGACAAGCGTCCACAAGCTCACGCAAGCCAAGCCGAACGCCCTCTTTACACACTTGTGCTTCTGGACGCTTGCCGAGACTTGGCAAGCGTTTCCACGGGTTTCCACCCGGCATAAAGATACCAGCAGTGAACGCCTATATAAGCGAGCTGTCATTTCGCGCGGCTTAGATGCATGAATGTTGTGGTTCATGTCTATGGGTAAACATAGGTGTCTACCTACATTTGTCCTCAATTAAGAATTAAAATGCAGATGCATTGTCACCCCTGAAAACTAAGATCGAATGTCCCGTTTACAATTAAAAGGGTCTCCGGCTCTCTGTACTCACCATACGAAACATAGCACTATTATCTTTGGTGGACTATGCTACACGCGTCCGTAGAAAATACTTGAAATCTGACTCCCTACATGTGTCGCCCGGGTAGTGCTAAGCGAGCAACACCGATTCCGGTAGTAGGTTTCGGCCGCTGGCTTTTCAGTTACCACCCACCAATGCAAAGCCTTGTCGTCAAATGACGTTGTCGTATTCCGGCATGATGCTTGGTGAAACCATATGGAGAATGGTTCTGAACTGTAGCATTGAGTGTGTTAACCGGGTGCGAAGCGTCATTTGTTGCTGTCGGGTGCTTGGTCGTGGAGGGTAGCGGGATCCGAAGCACGGTGTTCCGCTGGCCGACCGCAGGTAGTTGGGGGCCCAATTAGTGAATGAAAGGCTGCCCCGGTAACTAGAGAAAAATCCCAGGATGGCTCCATCGTGCCGGTTAGCGACCGGGCGAGAGGACCCGATGGCGAGTCTAGGGGGGCTCGGTTGTCTCCGCAGTCTCCAGATCAAGTTCCCATGGGTGTAGTAACTCTGGTAGTATCGTTTGGTTGCTAATCCAACGCCTCGTTTAGCTGCCACTCTCCATCCTTATTCACCCGTAACACTTAATATGTATGTACCTTAAAAAGAAAAGTATGTCTAAACAGCGGTTGAACGTCCTCTCATTAAAAGTACACCCCACTAATATTGGAGGATTACACTCTAATCCCAGCGCAGTCCATCACCATCTTGAGACTGAGAAACCGGACCTACTTTCCTTGACAGAGACCCAAATTGGATGTTCATTGAATGCGGCGTACCTTGACTATCGTAGATTTTCCGTGGAGCACAAATTCCACCTAGGTGCCTTCTATTCATCTACGTCACCTTTAAGACACCACTTTTTCGAAAATTAGGGTGATGTTAAAAATACAGGTATTGATAAAATCTTTTATGCCTGTGTCTATCCATCGCACAACGGTGACCAGGAGGCAACACGATTATTTGATCACCTTAATGAGGCTGCTGATGTCGCCCTAAATCGGTACCCTACTGCACAGGTGGTCTTTTTGGGGGACTTTTGGGGGACGCCTATCACCAATACTGGCGGCTCCCATACCAGAAGACTGACCATGGTGGAAGAGAAGCGTAGAATATCGTCTTGATGCTAGGTCTTTCTCAGCTGGTAAAGGAAGCGACTACGGTACCTTCTGTTGACTACCGAACCAGACAGGTATGAAGTACAGGTTACCTCCCCTTTGGGTACATCTGGCCACTGTCTGGTAAAATATATATCGTCATATTCTACACCTGATTACGAGTCCCAAGGTGTTCGACGAATATCGCTTTATAAGTCAGCTGATTGGGATGAGATGCGATACTTTTTTGCATCCTATCCTTGGCGGGAGGTCTGTTTCTCTTCTGTGGATCCATTGAGCTGCGCGGTTGCGATAACGGATGTGTTGCGTCAAGCTATGGAGTATTTTATCCCCTTCTCTAACGCTCCCACCGATAGCAAAGCTCGCCCAAGGTTTAACGCTGAATGCGCCTAAGCTGAAAAGCGCGAGCATTTAGCGTACCTATCCTGGGTTAACGCTCGAAACCGCAAAGCTCCGGATATTAGCTACAAGAATAGAACTTTCAGCCAGGCCGCCAAGTCCTACAAAAAAAGCATTACGAAAAGCTAGTCTCGATCGCATTAAGCATATCGTGCAAAACTCTCTGCCAGAACGTCCGGAACTAGAGATTATTGGTCTCTCACTAAAGCGGTAGAGACAAACTTCTGTCGGCCTACACTGTCTCCGCTGTTAAAACCGGATAGCACACTGACGCATACGGCTAAAGAGAAATTGGACTTTTTCGCGTCTCTCTTTGCCTACAATTCACGCCTGGACAGTGGCAAAAACGTTCCACCAAAATTACCTCACTGCGGGACTTCTATGTCGGAGGTTCGAATAACAAATAAGGAGGTTCTTAAAACCTTGCGGTGTCTAGATGTGAACAAAACTAAAGTGGACCTAATAATATACCAGCCATAGTTCTAAAGGCTTGTACACCTGAGTTGTCTCCTGTGCTGACACGTTTGTTCCGCCTCTCATGTAGGACTAGAATAGTGCCAAAATCTTGGAAACTGGCCAACGTGCAGCCTGCTCCAAAAAAAGGCAGCCGTGCCGACCCTGCCAATTCGATAATTCCAATCTCAATTACCTCCATACTCTGCAAGATTATAGAGAACAGGATGACCTCCTCTGTGACCGGCAATATGGATTTCGCTGAAATCGGTCAGCTGGTGACCTTCTAGCATATGCCACAGACGTATGGAGCGAGGCAATCGAGAACAGTAGGGTAGCATTTGCCGTTTCCTTTGACAGAGTTTGGTACGCTAGCCTTTTGGGTAAGCTTCCAGCGTACATCTTATCCCCTGATCTGATTGAATGAGTAAAGGACTTTTTGAGTGAACGGTCTCTCCGGGTCGTCGTCGACGGCTGCTCATACGATCCTGTAGCGACTAACGCCGGTGTTCCTCATGGATACGTTTTCTCCACATCTCTCTTGCTGCTGCATATTACTGATCTGCTTATGCCCGGTATCTATGGGTATGCAGACGATAGCACAGTTGTGGAGAAATATCAACCAAGTCCTCGAGCCGGTCGGGATCAAGTTCAGTTCGAAAGAGTAGCTGTGGTAGAGCGTGTTAATCTCACAATACAGGCAGTCTCCAAATGGGGCGATGCCAATCTTATGAAATTCAACGCCTCAAAAACACAAGCGTGTCTCTTCACTGCATAAAGGAGCCAGCTCATCTTGGTTCCTTCTTTCCGAAATGTATCACTGGAATACACCGACCGCGTTCAGTTGTTGGGGGTTGAGATATCCTCAAATCTGAATTTTGGGTGGTTCATTGAGTCCAAGGCTAAAGCAGCTACAAGGAAGCTAGGAGTCCTCGTGATCCTTCCCGAACGCGTTCCCGCCTTGTCGTGGCGAGGCTTGGTCACAAAGAGGAACCCCTTGGCTGGCCCGTGGTGTAGGGCCGGCCCGAGGTGGCCACTCCGAGTGGGCTTGTCGACCCTACTTCGGGTGTGTGTCGGTGGGCTGCGGTGAGAGGGGTGTCCTCTCCCCTACCGCTGCAGCCGAGATGGAATCGCGGAGAAAGAGAAGTCGTGCGGCCGCACCGTTGATGCGGTGGTGGTGAGGACGCGGGGGGAGAGGAGTGTCGGTATTGCGAGGCGCCGCTCTCCCTACCCTCCGCGGCCGAAACTTGGTTCGCGGCGGAGCCAGAGACCAGATCCACCGCTGGGGTCGGGAAAACGGGTGCTACTAAGCGCTTGATTTTCCTGGTGCCATAGCCTTCGCGTATCGGACTCGGAGGGTCTGATACGCAGGTGGAGTTGAAGGCTTCCCCCGAGAAGGGGCTGCCATGGGGGGCCTGCGCTGGTGGGGCCGCGGATGTGTGCGAAAGCGTTCCTATGGTCCTGCCAATATGCGGCGAAGGTGAAACACCATGGGGTTTTAGTCGGTACGAGTCCGACATAACCCGCCCTTGCCCACGCAAGGAGTAGGCATTTCCCCATGTAAATAAAAAAAGGAGTCCTCGTGATGCGTCCAGCAAAGGAGTGGAATAAGTTGCCAGCATCCGTTTCCATCCGATTACAATGTGGCTCTTCAAGGCAAGAGTGAGTAGGATTTTGTTAAGTCAGTGCGCTTCATTATCTTAGGTTAAATCACCACTTACATATAAAAAAGCAGCTATTTTACGCGGTATTCTGTGAGTGCATGGTCCGTCCCCGGTCGAGATAAACTAATCGTACTACAACCATATTATAACTACAGCATAGCTGTACCACGTATAGATAGATACCACGCATAGAATACATTGTCCTGTCATTCAACCAACCTTAATGTTGATACATAGCCCCTAAACCCCTAAACAGCAGTATGCCCTCTGTTGTGTTCCGGTTTACAGACTATAATAACAAAATATGAGGTAATTCGTCTCAGTCCCAAGAGGTAAGTCTAATATTATAATTTACACATATTCCTATTACAAATTACTTCTCCATAAAATGCCGCTCAAATATGCAGACTCGGGCAATACCCCCTCCCCCGGTGACGCCACTGGCTGTATTAGAAACTCATCATCAAATGGACTGTTGTCATCTCGTTTGTCTTTCTAATATTATAAGAAAATAGGTGTTTATTTACCTTATTTACATTTTTAACCAGTACAACCGAAATAATCAACAATCTTATGTGTTGAACAAAATATAGATTTTCTTCTGTACTTCCACGTAATTATTTAGTGAACGTGAATGGCGTGGCTCATTAGGAAGTATTTACCTACTACATAAGGTGCGAGGAATCCTTGAAACTGATAATTTAGGACTACACGCTAATCCACACTCATTGGCACGCTATTCCATTGTTCGCTGAGAATCTAATTATCGGTAAGGCAACAAATAACTAGGTATTTACATTTTTCCCCTCTTTTTTTTAGAATTTTCTTCTTCTTTTGAATTAAATTATTTACCTATTTATTTCGTGAATGGGATTATAGCACAGTGGTTAAGCATTTAGTTGCAGCACGGTTTAAAAAAATATTGATATGGCCTAAAAATAATTATTTCGGGTCTGACAGTTTTTTTAATGTTCAGTTTATATATTTCAAATGCGTCGAAGTTATCAGGGTAACATCCTGTAACGGTAGGTGTAGGGATAACGTTTATTTTAAAATAAAATAAAATATTTTAAGGAACGGTTGTCAAATTTTTACATACTTGTGCCACAGAATAAATAAAAAATAAATATAACGTAGAATAGAATCATTTTTTATTTAGGTACCCAGCAAAGATAACATTTATGCAAGCTACAATTATAAAGGGATTTAGAAGTTAAAATAAATGTAATTTTACAATAAATTTGGAAAACATAAGATCAACGTTAACCGGGACATAAAAGACGCTTATTATCTTCCCAGTACCAGCTGGTCTGAAATATTTGCAATATTTTCGACCAGCTGGCTCGCGCGGCTGCGTTCGTATGAAATTCGAT
The DNA here is from genome assembly GCA_963668995.1 of Parnassius mnemosyne. Classification (NCBI taxonomy): domain Eukaryota; kingdom Metazoa; phylum Arthropoda; class Insecta; order Lepidoptera; family Papilionidae; genus Parnassius; species Parnassius mnemosyne. The sequence continues at coordinate 19,704,812 of CAVLGL010000126.1, forward strand.
TAAAAGCGAAATTCTTCATTTTTTTTAGTCATCAATATAATTCGTAAACTTCGTTCTGTAAACTGCAAGTTAAATTCCTAAACGGGAAACTATTTGTATCGTCCTTAAATAATTATGTTAGATCTAGGCGTTTGTCTATTTGCAATTTATATCTGTAAAACACTTTACAATGAACTCCTACAAAGGGTCCACCTATTATTTTTTTTTAAATACTTATGAGAAAACCTAACCATTTCCTACAGACTAGAGTGGCAGTATTAGCATAATCATTGCGAGAAAGGTTCTACACTTGTCAATCTCACCATCCATTATGCCAAGTATTGGCAAATCCAGGCAAATTTTTCATTTTTTTAATGATTTTATACATTTTTTTATGATTTTAAAAAGAATACATACAATTCACGCTACTTTTATTCTATATCTTATCTACATTCTAATTGTTCCTGGGGTCATTTACCGGAGCGTTCAAAGAAACAGCTTACGTGACCACAGACACGATTCAGTTGACAGTGACCCCGTAATCAAGATCAAATAGAAGAATCAAATACTTAAACCTTATTGTAAAGTGCATAAAAATTACTTTTGAGTATTATTATCTTAACAACTGACAAGTTAAATGACCAATGCTAACTACCATAGAGAATATAACCACTACGTTTACTAACTACTGCAATTTACATTCCTTATACTTGTAGACATTTTAAAAAGAAACAAACAAAAGATTTGGCATAATATGTACGTATTGAGGTGTTAAAATATCACGCGATTTTGTTTGAAACATTTTTATGTAACAAAGGAGCAGAACAGAACACATCGGTGGAGCTCTGTAAATTACACTTAATTTTTTTATTAGCATTAATGTTACATTGTTCTAACACAACACAACACAACAAAGAATAAATTACAAAAAGGAAACAGTCCATTTTCGTGCAATTAGTAGTCCATTACAAGCCTCTTCTAAAAAATAACTAAATCGGGGTTGATTATAGAAAACTCATTTTTCTTTCATTTTGAAATGACAGTAGATAAAAATGTATTTAACAACAAAACAAAGAAACTGGAATGTCTATTGGTTACTAAGTATAGTATGATGGTACTATATAAAAAATACCAACACACTATAGGGATTATATACACCAATTATTGTACAAGGAAAAACATCCAGACAGTCTCTTGTAAAATATGTATATGGGTGTAATACGTGGAGATTTAAAGAAATTCAAGAAGAAACATATGACTTTCGATAAGTAATAAAATAACTATCTCGTTTACTAACTTCAGACAATATAACCAGACCGGCGCACAGTGCGCGGAAACAGTAAATCTAATCCAAATAAAATCATTTTTTGTTTCTAAATACTCGTAATTATGTCTGCTTTCTTGTAACACTGCGGAAGTTCACTTTTTAGGGGTAGAAACCCCTATTAACACCTAAGCAGGCTAAACCACCAGCTACAACTACAGATAGGCTAACCCACCTTAACCGTCACATACTTCGTTTCCACATACCCTTACAACCCTAATAATCTACCCCTAACAACCCCCAAGCATGCTATATTTCCTTATAAATATGTAGTTGATCGAACTCGTTTTACCCAGAATCTGGTGGTTTAGCCTACTTAGGGGTTGATAGGAGTGGTTTCTACTCCTAAAAAGTGAATTTCCGCAGTGCTACAAGAAAGCTGACATAACTACGAGTATTTAGAAAAGAAGTTGATTTCATTTGGATTAGATTTACTGCCTCGCGCGTAGTTTTGATCCTTTCCGCCCACTGTGCGGCGAGGTGACGGGCGGCAGCATCAAAGTTGCGAGAAATCTGGTATGCGACTTTACGGGCTGATGGAGAAAAATAAACATTTAAACGCGGAACAATTATTTATATATCATACGTATAGTTGTTCTATTCTTAATTCGAACACCGCGACATCATGGTGCAACGAGACGCTCGGCGGGTCCACTTCATGGGCTCCCACCTTTTTGTGTAGACACACTACGAATTTCAACCAAACGGTTTACTATATATGGCTTCATCACCACATTCACACACACCCTCAGGCGGTATTGTTACTGGCCTTAGACCATTTTTGAATGATCTAAGTTACTGGTTAATAATAGAAAGATAGACGGAGCGCTGCCTATACTTCAAGCATGGTTTCGATGTCGAAACTATGCTCAAATTTTCGACAACCACTCACCTACCCATCTTTTTTCTTTCTTTATCAGCCCGTAAGAGTTCACCTCTCCCAACGTATGCACCTTTAACTATGTTGCTTGTCGCAAATGATTTTAGATGCATACATGTATGTTTGCGTGTTTTTACGATAAGGGTAAGCAGTCTTGGCTTGATTTATGCATCCCTTAAAACGTAGGCAGCGCTACATCTTTCTTGTTTTGTTGCTCTAAGACAATATGTAAACAAAATCCAAAATAGTGATGCAGTTTATAATTCTGTGAAATCAGAATTTTATACACACCTACATAGATAGGTTCAGCAGGGGACTTCTGATGAGCTGTATTGTTATGTAAAAATGTAACATTTAATTTTATTAAAGGATTAATTTCACCGCTCGCGAGCAAGCCGGGTTTAACGCCGTAATTGGTGATTGCAATTTGAATGTGCTCATTGAAAGCCTGCATGTCTGAGAAATTAAAAAAAAATATCGAAAATTTATGTGAAGTCACATACACTGGTGCAACGCGGTCGACACTTCCTTGCCCAAAAACCCTTTCAGAAATGAGAATCAAAATGAGAATATGCCGAATATGTTCGTAAAAGGTATATTTTAAGTTACTTTTACTTTTAACACAGAAACACTATTTTGGCCTCATTATTGTAACATCTAATTTTTTTATCAACGGTGTGTAATTCCTAATGAATAATTATTTATTACGGAACCTAGTATTTAACTGCAATGGAGATTAAAATCGTGCATGATATTAATTATGCATTTACAACACATGCAAAAGGTTTTTGCGTGCAACTCCTCGCAGCAAAAATCGCTGCCGATTACGGGCTCTGTTCCTGAGAGAATGTCAAGGCGACATAAAAAAGTAAGACAGGAAATCATTGTTGCATGCCAGTGATTCTTAATTTTTGTCTTTAAAGGTGTATTAAATTGCGTAACTTTTAGGAATTTCAGGTAAGCAATACTTAAATAATATGCAAAAATAAAAATTATCTAAGACAACCTTCAAAATTGTAAATAAAATGAACTTCTATATGAAAATAAAACATTCAGCCCTTCGAGAGTATTATATAGGTACAACTTGCTTTTTACATTTTAAAACCGCCTTATATAGTGATCAGAGTACCTACCTCCGGCTCCGTACCTACATTACACGTCCTGAATTCAAACACAGGTGAAGTCAATACTCTAAAAGATATTCAACTGCTTAACACAGGCCTGCTCTCGCTTCTCAGGCTTATAGAACAATTAGCCCGCTGCGCTTCTCATATAAGTACGTACGGGAGGACTACATATTCCCGAAATTTTTATTACCTAGATTTGTATAATCCTAAACACGTTATAAATCAGCATTAAAACTGCAATTAACAATGTAAATGCCGCCGAGAATCGAACCCGGTTTGTTTGCGTACTATGAAATTTATAGACCCTGAACTACTACGGCTCGAAACTAGTCTTATAAAACTATATTGAGCAAACATTTAACCTTCTGAAATAAGCATTGCTTCTTATAAATGTCTAAGCTGCATTTTTTGGACTTTTCTGAGAAAATTCTTACATAACCATAGAATGCAATAATTTTTATTCAAAGGCGACCGCTCAGACCCGTCCAACTACAGGCCTATCGCCATCACCTCCTTGTTCTCGAAAATAATGAAGCCCTTTATACTGCCAGCTCATGCGGTACCTTGAGGAGCACCAGCTGATTAGCGACTGCCAGTACGGTTTCCGTCGGGGTCGCTCAGCTGGTGGACTTCTTGTTTACCTAACACATAGATGGGCGCAGGCGATCAAATCCAAGGGGGAGGCATTGGCCGTTAGTTTGGACATAGCGAAGGCCTTCGATCGGGTCTGGCACAAAGTGCTTCTTTCGAAGCTCCATTCCTATGGGCTTCCCGAGAAATTGTGCATGTTTGGATCACCAGCTTGCAGATCGGAGCATCAAGGTCGTTGTAGACGGTTCATGATCCGACTACAAGCCTATTAACGCTGATGTTCCACAAGGCTGCGTGCTATCACCAACGCTGTTTCTTCTGCATATCAATGATATGTTGCAAACCGGTAGCATTCATTGCTATGCGGATGACATCACTGGTGGTGCTATATACACCGGCTGTGCCAATATTTCTCGAGAAAACGTCGCCGAGTACCGGAACAAACTTGCTGAAGTAGAGTCTTTGTTGAACAAAGTCTCGGATTGGGGGCGACTAAATCTAGTCCAGTTTAATCCTCACAAGACACAAGTTTGCGCGTTTACCGCTAAAAAGAACTCCTTTGTCGAGGCGTGATTGTTTGTATATCTAAAATACCATGTGTCGCCAGTGACTGCATTGTTCCCGATTCCGAATTTACTGTTCGAGCTGCAGAAAACTCTTCGGCGGTGGGGTAATTAACATGTTTCAATCAGTTTAAAAAATAAGTTAAAAGAGAGAGCATAATATGAGACGGATAAGTTAGTAAGACACTGGCTCATATTTCGCAAAACAAAAAACATTGAGCGGAGGCATTAGTTAGACATTGTGACGAATATAATATAAGCAAAAGACTGAAGAAAATTGGTCTTGAACAGCTTACCCTTATAATCGCGATTAGCTTTGTCACAGAATAAATAATAGTACTACGTACAGAAGTTGCACTCTTTGATGTTAACTGCTTGCCGACGTTTTAATAGCCTACATAGTTATTATTAATCAGATAAATCGCGCACGCAAGCTAAATAGAACTTTATCGCTGCGCGCGAGTATCCGTATTATTTTGCATCTTTTCTCTTTACTACGTCACAACGGACTTTCCGTGGTTGCTAAGGGCTGTTAATAAAGAGTAAAAAAATACATTTTGAAATGGTAAGTTACTTAGGTAAAGTACCTATGCTGACTATAATCGACCATATTGTCTACTATGTGAGTTCTGTGAGCCCAACGCATGCAACTTGCAAGGCCATTCGTCGGGAATCGCTATGCTTGTTCGTATAGGTAGATAGCGTAAACAATAAATAAACCTAAAATACGATTCCTAACATAAATATGATCGTAATCTACTTAGTTGAAAATCTTGTAAACAAAGTTTTAATTTCAGTATTTTGTGCTATTATAACTTAAAATATTTTAATTACAAAAACGCCTATAGGTATGTAAGTAGGTACTTGGGTAGTGAAGTAAATTTTAACTAAGTTTTGTAATTAAGTACCTACTTAGGTATTACTTCTGTAGTTAAATTATTACTTAATTATTTTTTCGCTATAAGTACCTATCTAACAAAAAAAATTACCCTTCATTATCCTTCGGTAACTCAAAAAATTATATATCTGAATCCTTTTAATTGCTAATTAAGCATCCAACCCCACAACAATTATAGTAGGAACAACGTTATGCCATTATAATTTATCAAATAGATAGGTAATATACATATATATTATTCTTAAATTACATTAAAACTTTTTCAACTATTTTATCCTACAATTAAATATAATAAACACTAAACAAAAACTATTTCGACGAGTATTTCAACAAGTATTTACAAAAAAATATTTACGTAAACAGCGTTAAAAAACTTTAACATTCAATCGCCTAGAGCGCGCTTGCCCCGACTGTGATCTACCCCTGGGGCAGCTCGCGATTTTAGGTAATTATTTCACCCAGGTAGCAAGAGTGACAGAGGCCTGGCTTTGTGTACAATTAGTAACTAATTGAGAAACTTAACGAATAATACTATAAAGGTGAGAGATATCTCACACACCTGATAAATTTTAACCCTAACGATATAACCCTAACGGGGGTCATTGTAGAAGCGTGCTCGTCGCGACCCCTGCCAGCCGTTTTCAGGGCTGCAATTCTACTTAGCTGCGCACCCATGCCAACGAGGGTTAGGGCGTCCCCCCAAGGCGACGCACACCAGCTCGTCCCCGTTGGTGTGAAATGCAGCGCGCAAAGCGGCGATGGGGACCGCCACCCGTCACGCACAGCCCGACACGGCGGAAGGTGGAGGACAGAGTGCAGAGTTGGCACGTGGAATGTTAGAGGAGGCATGAGAGATAAGACGAATGAGTTGATCGAAATAATGAAAGAAAGAGAATTAGATGTCGTGTGTATGTCGGAGACCAAACGGAAGGGCAGTGGTACTGAAGAGCTCCCTGGCGGGGCGTTAGCTCTATGGTCCGGAGTCCCGGAGAGCGAGAACGCCTGCCAGGGAGTGGGGGTGCTGCTGTCTTCTCGGTTGGTCGATGTTATGACTGAATATAAGGTTGTGAACTCAAGACTTCTCTGGGTTCGCTTTAAATTGGGACTGGCGAAGTTATTCCTTTTGGCTGTTTATGCGCCGGTAGCTTCGTCGTCCAGGGCTGAGCTGGAGGAGTTTTGGGAGAATGTAAGAGAAGTTCTAGATTTGGCTAGGGGAAACGAAAGAATTGTTGTATGTGGTGATTTGAATGGATGGGTTGGTACCGCTCGACCAGGGTACGAGTCGGTACTTGGAAAGTTTGGCGATAAAAGGGTTAATGATGCTGGCAAGCTTATACTGGCGGTGTGCAAGGAAAAGGGTCTTCTTGTGACAAACACTATGTTTAATCACAAGAAAATCCATATGTATACTAGAGAACGAAAGAATGAGAGAAGTATGATCGATTTGTTCCTGGTGGATGACCGACTGCGAAAACAGGTGATGGATACGCGAGTGTTCAGGGGTGCTGACCTGGGAACGGATCACTATCTAGTGATTACTAGATTTAGGGGTCTGTTCGCGGGTTGGCGCTACCGGACGGCAGTAACAGAACCACAGTCGGTCTGTCGCATCCGAAGCTGGAAGCTTCAGGAAGCGGATACTAGGGACAAATATCATGCGAGGGTAGCCGAAAAGCTTGACACCATCGATGGCCGAAAAGAATGTGTAGAAAGAACATGCCAGAACCTTAGGGATGGAATGGTAAGTGCAGCGGAAGAAGTGTGTGGAACAATAAAAAGAGGCAGTAGTAAAAGAAGAGATGCATGGTGGAATGATGAAGTGAAAGAAGCTGTAAAGAAGAAGAAGAAAGCATGGTTAGACTACTTGGCCTCTAGTAATGATAAGGATATGAGAGAGAAGATGAAAGAAAGATATAGGCTGCAGAAAGTTCACACGAAAGCACTGATTGAGGAAGTGCGTGAAAGGTGTAGAATGGAAGCAGACGAAAGGTTGTCGCACAACTTTAAGGAGAACTCCAAACTCTTCTGGAAAGAGGTTGGAAGGACCCGAAGTGGTGCGACGGCCTTAAGAATGAACAAAGTGCTTTCGAGAACTAATGACGTCCTCTCAGAAAAATCGGACGTCATGCAGCGATGGAGCGAATTTTATAGAGAAATGTATGCGTGTGATGATCTTAGTGAGGGATCCGGGGATGACGCCGTGACTGGTACGCCAGACCCGGACCTCGATGACACTGAGGTCATCAGTATGAAAGAGATTGAACGTGCGATTCGAAGTTTGAAATGTGGTAAAGCTGCGGGACTAGACAGAGTTACTGCTGAAATGGTCAAGTATGGTGGGCCTCGCGTCTGGGACAGCTTTCATCTGCTGTGCAATTTGTGCTGGCGGACGGGGGATGTCCCGGATGATTGGCGATCCGCGGTCATTGTGCCTTTATATAAAGGTAAAGTTTCACATTTTGACTGCGGGTGCTATCGGGCGATCAGCTTGACCAGTTTAGCAAGTAAAGTTTACTCGAAGGTTTTGACACGTAGGATGCAAGAGAAATCGGAAAGATTTCTATGGGAGGCACAATGCGGATTTAGACCTGGAAGAGGATGCACGGATCAAATGTTTTCTCTCCGCATGATCACGGAAAAGCTTCTGGCTGCTAACCAGAAGATTTTCTGTGCTTTTGTGGATCTTGAGAAAGCATTTGATAAGGTTGTAAGGAAGAAAATGTGGGAACTGTTGCCGGGGTATAGTGTGGATGGTCGATTGCTAAGGACTGTGCAATCTCTTTACTGTGACTGTAAAGCCTGTGTGCGGGTAGGGCATGACCTGTCACCCATGTTTAGCGTCCAAACGGGCGTAAAGCAGGGTTGTGTCATGTCTTCCTGGCTGTTCATACTGTATCTCGACAGCTGTTTACAGAAGCTGAAAGATAGCTGTTTGGGTGTGAAATTGAGTGACATTAAAGTAAATTGTCTGCTGTATGCTGATGATGCAGTGCTTATTGCACCATCAGAGGCAGAACTGCAGGCATTAGTCACGTGTATGAAAGAGGAATGTGAAATTAAAGGTCTCCGTTTGAATGCTAATAAAACTAAGGTTCTGGTATTTGAAAGGGACGAAGAGAGAACGAAGTGTGAAATATGGGTAAATCAGGAATGTCTAGAACAGGTAAATGAAATTGTATACTTGGGGAGTGCTTTTAGCCGGGATGGAAGATGTGATTTAGATGTGGACAGGCGTGTCGCTGCCGGGAACAAAGTCAATGGTGCCCTGACTGCGTTAGTCAAAAGGCAAGGCGTAGCGAAGAGTGCACGCCTTGCAATACATAACGCAGTGTTGGTACCGACTTTGTTATATGGCAGCGAAACCTGGGTATGCCAGAAGAAGCATAAAAGTAAGTTGAATGCAGTGGAGATGCGATCTCTTCGTAAAATGTGCGGCGTTACCATGGCCGACCGAAAGCGAAACGAAGAGATTCGCAATATGGCAGGTTTGAAAGATGACCTTATCACAAAAATTGATAAGGGCGTGCTTCGGTGGTTTGGGCACGTTGAGCGAATGAGTGAAGACCGAATGGTGAAGAAAATATATAGCGCGAAAGTTAATATTAAAAGGTGTCGAGGTAGACCGAGACTAACTTTCGAAGACCATGTGAGCAAATTGCTCGAAGAGGGTAGGGTCAAGAGTACTCGGATACCTAGACGTGCATGCATGAAGAAGATAATGAATCTGAAAGAAGCGAAAGAGGTTTGTAAGGATCGTGACACTTGGCGATCTGTTCTCTCTGGCTACCCCGTCAGGGATTGTGCGTGAAGATAAAAAAATCCTAACGATATACTTTATGAACAACTATATTATGATCTACCTTTACGATTTGTATCCACTTCGCCAAAAAGAAAACATTTAGAACGAAATAACTCCGCGATCCATTAAAAATCAAGTTGAGGTGATTAAAATTTTTAACACGTTAAAAGACACAGAAGGCAAATTCTGCTTTTTAGGTGCATTACCTTCCAATGCAGTAAAGTCAGTTTCAGTTTTATCAAGATTTAATGAAAAGCCTTCATCTTTATCAGTCAGAATTTATCTAGTAGAACTGGAGCCTATACAAAATAACTTTTTAACTAGAATGAATGTTTCCTAACATACCTTGACGCTGTTATTTTAATTACCATTTACATTACCATTACAGCATATCAAACGTAATAGACCTCCGCCATAGATTACCTTATAAGGAAAATATTTGCCATAGTTGCCACTGGCAAGCGGTTTGGCAACCGCAATTGTTTTTATTCAGCTGTTATCAGGAAATTGCTACATTCCTGTTGCAGATTAACTCCGATGCCTCTTACGACACCCGAGGGATGATATGGGGCAGTGGATATTCTTACAGCGCCACAACACGGTTTATTAATTATTTATTTTTAGTAATCATGTGATGGCCATTTACTGTGGTGTACACAAATTAATTCTATGACTTAACAACTTTAGCTTTTATTACAGGAATAGAAATAAATAAGTAAAACATAATTTTCGAATGCATAATGTCTTTATTAGCAAAACAAAAAAACGTTGATTAAAATACATGTTTTAAACTAAGTCTTAACTTCGCGAAAAAGACTGAATAATATATTATTTATGTTTGATTGTATTGAATAAGTTAATACTAAAATTCCTGTGACTGCAACAAATTATGCATAGAGGACAAATTATTTATGAAAACATTAAAGACATTAAAGTAATATTTTCCAAATCTACAACACACTGATCTTTTTATTAATTTAAATCTACGCACATGAAATACATAGACAGTCCTTGCTAAGTAAGTTACGCAATAATCAAAGGTACAGAAATAAAATTAGACGTACAAAATAGAAGAGAATTATCAAAAAGATGGTTGTATGTAGCATGTACCACCTTAGTTTTGGCTGTAGAGTTGCGGGCATATATTTAGCAAATAGTAATTTGCTAGTAAATGAGAATATAGAGGAGACCTGTCGATGTTAACTAAAGACAAGACCTTTACTAATAAACCGTTGTAAAAATAATTCTAAAAACTCAAACAAACAATTTTGAAACATCTTATTATAAATCATATTAGTTATACAGAGTTATTTTGTAATAACCAGCCAAATTTGCAAAGAAGGTTCAGAATAAGTAATATAGGCAAATGGTGAAAAAAAAATCTCAAACATTCTGTCCTTTTTTTTAAATTAAAATGCGTGATAATGCGTGATAATGCATTATTTGAACTAATTTTACTGTGCACACACACTCGTAAGGGTCGATCGGTAGGCAAAAACGTGAATTGAATCACTCAGAAAAGCGCGCCTACGCGTAGTTTTTACCGATAAATCACATTCACTTTGGGAAAGTTTAAATAATAAAAGTAGAAGTAGAAATTCCCGACGTTTCGAGCACTTTACGCACCCATGGTCACGGGGTCATACACCTCAGCCCCCCAAACCCCCCCCCCCCTCCCGGTGACCATGCTGTAAAGTGCTCGAAACGTCGGGAATATAAAATAAGGTAATATACGCCATAAAATCCGTCGAAAGTTTTATTTAAATGTGTAGTGTTCTCGTAAATATAAGAAATCATTAGAAACCTTATTTACTCGTATTTTAAAAAACTGCAATAACGGTATATTATTATTTACATATTTGAACTTACGTTTAAAATTTGGCTATTCTGAAAAATAACCCTGTATACATAAAATAATTAATTATAAATATATATAAAATAATTAATTCTATTACTTATTTCTAAAAATACAAAGACTTCTATTTATTCTACTAGACCGGCAATTCAGAATAAAAACTGTCAGCTGTGGACCGCGCGACCCGGGCGAGGTGAGGAATATGCCCGCTGCATAAGCGTGGCGTATTTATCGCAAAGCTTACGCAGATGCGGCTCTTAAATGATTGGTGCCTTTTTCTTGTCTATCTCTCAGAGTTTTCCGCGTTATCAATATATTAAGTCAATGTAAATAAATCTAATACACTTTTTTTTTATTTACCTAATAGTTATGTTAGTTAGTTCGAGGGTGGGGTAAAGCATTATGATATTTTTTTTTTCATATTTATTATTTATTATTATATCTATAGATAGACAGCCACTCAATAATAACGCAATGTAAGAGCTAATTTTCGGACACATGGGGACAGTATATACTTTATAATTTGTTAATGTATAATTCTACAACTGCAGATTTTGTTTTATTGTTAATTACACTTTCCACAGGAATATTTGATTTTAGTTTTGTTTACTGTTCGTTGATTTTATAATATCTTTTGTTTTTGTTTTTTCTATACCTTCGTCCAGATTTGTTCCATAAAAATCTCCACGAGTGTTTAGAGCACACTGTAGTATATATAGAAGTGTTTGTAAAAATTATAATTTTTACACGAAAAACATTCGGCTGAAATCAAGCATTTTTTTCAAAACGTGTAATCTCTTGGGACGTCTCTCCAGCTCATCATTGTTGAATGTATCACCACTGTAAAAAAAAATGTTTTACATAAACATTAATATTAATAATAATTAATAATGCTCATAAATAAAGCAGACATCTCCTGAATATCGATGATATACTCAAAAATTATAGAGGTATTATTTTAATATACATAATTTGTTGCCGGAACTGTCAGTAAAGTAAAAAAAGTACAGCACAGAATTTATTTCTAATATCGTTCTACTATTGAACATAAAATAGTTCACTTTTAATGAGATACAAAGAAAATACATTATGATATTATAACATCCACCCCTAGAAAGATATAATCATACATTATTAACTATACATATTACCACAAAATAAACGAAATCACACTTAACGTAAGTATACCTAAAGTTTGCTTTTGAACATATGATATTGCAGTTTTTTCTGTCATAATAACAATAACGTTTTTTTTTAATACAGTTGCTCAAAAAGTGGCGTATTGCAGAGACGTATAGCGTTCGGGATGTGGGCTATTACATACTCGAGCTTGTTTTTTACCTTTTCCGAACTCGTGCGTTCTCTTTCCCAACTGTCAAAATAATGTCTATTAAAAAGAAAAAACCAACCACGACGTTTTTACTAAAAAAAAATTCATGGAACTTTTTATGATTCATGAAAATATTTCTAAAAAGAAGCTACTAATTTGTTTCAATATTAGATTTAATGATTTGATTCAATGAGTTAGGTTAAGTTTCATTTCATTTCATCTGATTAAATTTCATTTTCATTTCATATCAATTAAAAATTCTACTGAAGACTTGGCTGTATGGGCATAGTTCCCTTTGCCTACCCAGAATGGGTGAAGAAAACAAAAAGAATCTCTGCTTATATTCTTTTACGGTTGGCGCCATTTTCCAAAAATGTTCTTTACGAGTTTAGTTGTTTGTTGCACAAAATGAGTAATTTCGACGATATTTTATTTAAATTAACACCACCGGAACTCAGTATAATTGCACAAAATGCTTCGGAGAACATTTTACCGGAAAAGTCAAAAGTCGCTACATATCTACGTATGACGAATTTATTGCGTGGAGAGAAGAGAAAAAAGCAAATAGTTTTTCAGAAAATATTATGTTGGCAATACTTCTCCGAACTCTTAGCAAAATTAAAACCTTTTACGTTATGGTCGAGGTTTTCGATGATAAAAAGTAAGCTGAAAATAAGGAACAACGTGGATATAAGTGAATACCCAAAACTAAACGCTTTCTTAAAACGACAATCAGACGCTTTTACAACTAAAAAGTCGAAAATATTAACATCGAATGAAGTGGAAAGGTTTTTGAATGAAGCTCCCGATGATCGTTATTTAGCCACAAAAGTAATTTATTAATAAATAATTATATTTTTCTTTAGTATTCAGTTTACGAAATCGCAAAATAGTCAATATATTATTTAAAAAAATATTAATCAATTCCCTTTTTTTGTAGGTTGCGCTGACTTTTGGCGTTGTTGGAGCTTGCAGCAGAGAGGAGTTAGCCAATATTACTTTAAAAGATATTGAAGCCCATGGAAAAATGCTACTAATCAAGATTCCGAATACAAAAAATAAGCTTAGAAGCAAAAGAGAAGCTTTGTTGTTGAAGGAGATTTCCTTAGAATAGTGCAAAAATATATGAATCAGCGGTCCCAAAAAGCAAAAACCGACCGTGTTTTGCAAAATTATCAATAAGGAAACTCAAGCAATCGGGATAAACAAATTTAGTAATATGACAAAAGAAATAGCTACGTTTCTTGGTCTGCCGGATGCTGAGTATTATACTGGGCACAGCTTTAGGAGGACCTCTGCTACATTATTGGCAGATTCAGGAGCCAATTTGACGTCCTTAAAGCGACTAGGAGTTTGGAAGTCAGACAAAGTTGCAGAAGGCTATATTGCTGATTAATTAAACAACAAACTAGAAACTGGGAAAAAAATCACACAATCAATTAATTTAAAGTCCAGTCCGTCTCCTTCACATGACAATACTGAAGAGAACGTTCGTCCATCTATCTTCGTTGATAATGATAATTCATCAGATCCAATTCCATCAACTAGCAAACGCAGTTGTATAACACCTTTAACAAATATACATGAACAATCATACGAAATTAATAATAGTTCGTCTCAAACAGTAAATATGCAACCTAAAACTTCCCCAGTTAGTATAAAAAACTGTACCAATTTCAATGTATATGTGTTATAACTTATATAAGAAATAAATGATTAGTTAGTTGAGTTTATTGTGTTTTTATTATTTTATTAAATTGTTTCATTTTTTCGCAACTGTATTAAAAATAGTTGTTCAGTACACGTGCGGAACCGTCATTGCAACTTGTTCCGACTGACATTTGTCGGAACTCTTTGCAATGACAGGCTTTCCGCACTCGTAATGAAATATACTATTTGCCGTAGTTAATTCCTAGTTCCTTACCTAGTTAGAATTTTATATATTAGTCTATGGTTAGAATCATTTTCTACCGACTTCAAAAAGGAGGATGTACTCAATTCAACTATATGTTTTTTTTTGTGTGTTTGTTACCTCATAACTTTTTTCTGGGTGAACCGATTTCGATGATTGTTTTTTTTATTTGAAAGCTGGTGCTTTTCATGTGGTCCCATATAAATTTGAACAAGGTCTTTTTTATAGGATAGGGTGACAAACGAGCACACAGTCCACCTGATGTTAAGTGGTTGCTGTGCCCCATAGACATCTACATCTATCCTCGTTTGCGAATCAAAATGCAGATGCGCTAGATGGAATGCCTGTTTTCCAGTAAAATGGGTCTCCGGTTCTCTACACTCACCATACGAATCACAGTAGTTTTAAGGTGCTATTTTACGCTGGTTGTTTTACGCAGGTCTGGCCAATAGTTTCTGAGTTTTTCTTAATAATTCAATATTAAATTCGGTTGTAAAACATTTTAAATTTTAAATTATAATACTTAAGTTATGTTCTTGTACTAATTGTATGTCCGATTGAATAGAATTACGGATGAAATTTTTTATTAGTGCGGAAGTACAACAAATGTATGGTTGTGTAAGATTTAACAAGTGTGTTTTTTTCGTATAGTACTTTTGCCAACAAAAATTAGATAATGATCGTGAAATAAATGTTTTGATAATTTTGAATAGTATAGTTTATAGTTAACAGTAGCGCTTGATACTCCTATGTTAATTAGACATTTGTATTTTTAATGATAATGTTGATATCAGATCGTAAACAGTATTTTTGTACTTCTGTGGGTTTCTTCACAATAGCTGAACCAATTTAGTTGTGATTTTCAGTAATTTATTGAAGATAAGCTCATATTGTATTCAATATTCTAAACACTAATATTAAATAGTATATATTAGTATCTATAGTTGTAATCAATATTTAACTGTTGTAAGCACGAGTCGTAAGCAGCCTTGACATGTGCAAAAGTCGTTTTATAGATCTTTTTGGTGAGAGTAGAGGTAGGTAGGTGCGCGAGGTGGTTACAGTGAACATTATTTCACGTGATTGGTGCATTAGTTAATCTTCGTCATTGCAGTATATTGGCTGGAAAATGTAAATGCGCAAATGCTGTCACTTGGTGCTCACGACTCACACACAAACACACCCACGGACGCACACACGAACAAGCACACGCACACGCACACCGGTAGATAAGTACGCAGTACTCAATACTCACTAGGTGAGCGACTTGGCCCGCAGGCAGGCGAGATGCGCGTAATAGGTGGGCGTGGGGTAGGAGACAGCACGCGTGCAGCGCGAGTACAAGTGGCACAGGTAGTACGTGAGCTGCTCCACCTCGTCCAGCGGGATGCTGCCGTCATTGCACACGGCGTGGTAGCGCGTCGGCCGGGCCGTGCCCTTTATAGCGTGGTGGGACACCTGCGGATGCAATCATTATTGGAGGCTGAATAACGAACGAACAAGTCTTTAATGGTCTGTCTGATTTTCTGACTGTCTATATACATATATACAGGGTTATTTTTCAAAGATTAGCCAAATTTGAAACGTAAGTTCAAATATATAAATAATGACATACCGTTATTGCAGTTTTGAAAATATCGAGTAAATAAGGCTTCAACTTTTATTTGAGATTATCCCAAATTGAATTTGATTTATGGGCAACAGCGTTTTTGCCTACCGATCAACCCCTACGAATGTGTGCGTGCATAGTAAAATCAGTTAAAATAATGCATTACCACGAATTTTGAATTTAAAAGATAAAAAGGACATAATGTTTGAGATTCGTTTAATTAATTTTTCTTAACCATTTGCCTATATTTCTTACTCTTTCGTTTTCTTATTTAATCTGTAATTAAATAAACGTTTTCTTTGACGGCTCTCTAGTAAAAAAATTTAATGAATTTAAATCAGGTGAACGGGCTAGCCAGGAGATTGTACCAAAGCGTCCTATGCATGTGTTGGGATATTCTTCGTCGAGATATTTTCTCACTGAGCGGCCCTTGGGGTTCATAAAAATAATTTTAAACAGGTAAGGAAAATTAATTTACAACTAAGACTATTTAAAAAAAAAACAATAATTTAACAAATAATCTTGCAAGTGTTATACCATTTTGGAATCCTTATTAAATGCGCCAACTTTTAAAGTTACTTACAAAACTCGTGTAGTACATTTTTTTTCAGTAGAATCATTTAAAGCTGGATAAGTATTAATTTAGAATATGGTTGGGAAAAAATTACATTTCCTTCTGAACTGGAGCAGTTGGCTGTAAATTTTAAGCAATAGTTTTCAGGATTACATAGTAAAAATTAGT
Organism: Parnassius mnemosyne; assembly: GCA_963668995.1. Classification (NCBI taxonomy): domain Eukaryota; kingdom Metazoa; phylum Arthropoda; class Insecta; order Lepidoptera; family Papilionidae; genus Parnassius; species Parnassius mnemosyne. The sequence continues at coordinate 19,721,421 of CAVLGL010000126.1, forward strand.
AAGCAACAGGAGTTTAAAGATCGTCACAGGTTGTAGACTCTCGATTTTTTTTGAATGCCTGTAATTTTTAAAATGCGTAGCCAATTTTTTTAATTTTTTCTGTGAACTACACTTGACCTATCACCGATTCCAGCTTGACGTCGACTTCTGTGACAACCTATATTTACAGGGTTATTTTGCAATAACCGGCCAAATTTGCTAAGAAAGTTCAGAATAAGTAAAATAGGCAAATGATGAAAAAAATTTATTAAAAAAATCTCAAACATTCTGTCCTTTTTATCTCTTAAATTCAAAGTGCGTTGTAATGCATTATTTCAATTGATTTTACTGCGCACACACACATTCGTAAGGGTCAATCGGTATACAAAACGTTGATGCCCATAAATCACATTCAATTTGACAAAACAGACAAAAGCTTCCAATTGACCTGCAACCTTAAAAAGTGTAAAGCCCTGTAATACTACTTAATGAACTTATATTTGTGGTCTAACTGTAGATGTGGATCTGTATACATTATCGACCACCTATAAAAATGTCAATTTAAGAAATGATTAAAGTGTCTCTTTTCACTAAATGACAATATAAAGGGACAGGTATACAGGTAATTAATATGAAATTTAAGTAAGCGTAATTTCAAGCATGAATGCTTGTTAAATAAGATATCAAAATATATATTTATTAATAAACTTGTATTCAAATAAATTTTTAACACTTAAAGTTTTTAAAATTGAATTATTATAAAGAAATATAAAGGGATTCTAACTATCATCGAATCTGGTTAAAATTTATTGTATGGGCAGGCCTGTCTCACTCCAGGCTTTAGGCATAAAAACATACCTACGCTGCGCGCGCGGCCACCCAAGAGAGCCTAATACAGTGAGGTTGTCACGCGCGCGCTCTAGCTGACGCGCGCCTTACGTTAACAAAGAAGTATTTTTCTCTTATACGTATTTAGACACTTTTGATATTTATTTTAATATATTAAAAATAAAATTATTTTAATCTCTAATAAGTATTTAGAGATTAAAATATTTTTTATGTTAACTCTAATCAGTATTTAGGCACTTGATATTTATATTTGATTTTATTCAAGTATGGCCTCTCAAAAAGCCAAAAGGTACTGGCATAGCATACCCGTGCTTAAATAACAATAGGAATCTCGACTTTTCATTCTTTACTGTTCCTACGGATATCGAAAGGTAAGATATTATTATTTATAGGTATAGTTACAGATTTATTATTTGATTAGCGACCCGGCCACAGCTTCGCAGTTTTCGATTTTTTCGCGTATAATATCAATGACTTAAAAAAACGTTCAGTGTAAGTAGATTCAATTTGTTTTCTCATAACACCTAACCCTATAGTAGGAGCTGCCTTAACAAAGGCGCGTAACGGGCTAAGTGATACAAGACTCTCGCAAGCAGACGTAAGGTGCACATTGATTTAATACGCGCCCGGAACCATCAGTAGGCTATTTTAACGAAAGTCGCATACGAGGCATGCAAAGTATTATGAACTTTAGCAACATTGTATTAGGTTGTTGTTATTAGATTGTAAACTCGAAAATGTGCTATCAGAGAGTGATTCTTCTATAATTGTACTATTATCCATTCTGTGTTATGTTATGACTGTGGAACATAAAACATTAACATAATCAGCTAATTATGGGATTATGTGCATAAAAGTAAACTATAATTTGAAATCGGTTCAAAAATAGTCAAAAAAGCTTACCAAATAAAAGTCGAGCTCCTTCGGGTGCACGATATGCTTGTCAACAACAGTACCAGGTTCAACGTTTTGAGCATTCTCAGCATGAGAGAAGAATCTAAACAAAGAAGTCACTCAGTGGTCAATGTATAAAATAAATCGTTGCCTATCTATATATATGAAACTATACTAATGTTAAACACAACAGGCGGCATCCTGTTTCCTCATTTTATTGCACTGTGGGCAGAGTGTTTGACATTAGTATAGTGTGCTTGCTTATAGTAAAATTTTATACCTAAGCATTTTGTACATCATACGCACAAGTACTATTATACCTAAGCATTTTGTACATCATACGCACAAGTACTACTCCTTTACAAGTATATGATTCAGTCTGCCCTTTGTTAACCTTTTTATATAGGTTTACAATTACATCATCCAACCCTAAACAGTCCATTGCTAGACCATGGGTTTCCCACAGTGGGGAGGACTTACCATTTACATCCACTATTGAAAGGCTGATTGTCTATCGCAGTGTCTAAGGTTTTTCACCTACGCCGTTAGAATCTAAGAAATGGTTAACTCATTTATTAAAGATCTTTCTTTGCCTATCTCAGTGCCAGTTTGACGCTATACTGTAATGAATGACGGAATTATTTTGAAGTTAAAGTTACAAACAAATTAATAACGGATTTTCGCACACCGTGGTATCGAAATTTGTTACATATCTCCGAATAACTGGTAATTTCAAAGTAATTTATGAGCATTAGAGTAGCAGTCTCGTACCGGTAAGCAAGGCGGACTAGATGGAGTGAAGAGCTGGTAAGACAAACAAGATGTCAATGGTTGCAGGTGGCTCACGACAGTACTTAGATGATGATGATTATAACGATAATAAGTTATTTGATGGCTTGGTAGTGCAGAGGCTAAGCATTTAGTTGCGGCGCTACAGGGCCGTAGGTTCGGATCCCGCATGGTACAAGTAATTGTATGACTTAAAGTAATTGTTCTGGTTTAGAATGTTCAATTTATGTTCATATGTAAAAAAATACAGAATACCTAGTATGATGCCTCTTCTGTACTAATAAGAAAAGCACTTCAGGTTTGTCCGCTTTCCCAGTCAACCTTTGATATGCTTTGTATACAGCTGATAGTTCGTAGTTAATCACCTGGGAAGAAGCAAAAAAAATCATACTTTTACTCTTTTTTTATTTTCAAATATGTATTTTGATGTATTTACAAAATATTTAAACGTGGTAGACCCATCCCGCAGCTATGTATGGTTGCAACACGACTTAGCTGTCAGCTTGAAGCAGCTCGATCGAAGGAGCACACTCTCACATAATACCAGCGTAAAATACATTTCAACTACACATTAATATATAAAACAAATCTAATATACCCCACCAAATACACTATTGAAAAAGGAATATTTCAAATTAACCAAAATTCACTGTTTATTCAGTCAACCTGTCAATAATTATTTGCTGGCTTCATTTTAAAACTCTTTGGCGACAATCACTACTCTGGGCGATTATTTGATCACAGTTTTAACATCATACAATATTATGGAGTGTAAAGGTAAGGAGAACCATCTTTGTGTATGAATAAGTGTCCGTAACAACGCGTCCAATAAGGTTGACGCTGCGGTAGCATAAGATAAATTTTAAAGAAGGCGCCAAAAGTAATTGGAATAAGATGGAGAAATAAACAAGGACCGTCCAATTTCCGCTAATGTAATGCGGAAAATTTGAGAGAATTACAAGTAAAATATGTAATTATTTTATCTTGTTAAAAATGTATTTGTTGAAAGAAAAATAACAATGGGATTTTATAAATAAAATGTAAATCGTAAAATGCCATCAAAAACATAACTTGTAAAAAAACTTGGCCATCGCATGAAAACACAATGTATCTCTCAAGTAATACATTTTATATTAAATTAGATTGTTTAGTGGGATTGCCAAGTCTATTTATTTATTTAAAACATAAAAGATTTTTAATATTGATACGGTCACTATAAGATGTTATTAAGTTAGTTAATTACGTAATAACTTAAGACAGAAGGACCCTTAAGTAGGGACTGAATAAATTAACCGACTTGGTATTACATGGATCTCACAACTTTTTACGGTAGAAGAACTGAGTTGCGAGACTTGTTTTTTTTTACATGTTTTTGATGGCATCTCATTTCTTTTTGTAGATAGTTATATCTAGGTACCGATCTACATCTATTATTCCATTATATTATACATATATAGGTACACTGATTCATTCACTGCAAATGTAACTTTGTAATCCTATATATTTATATGGGATTACAAAGTTATTTATGCAGTTGCTGTATCTCGAAAACCGGACTGAAATTGCAAAATATTTTAATTTTTCCTTGATTTATATACTAAACAATAATTGTATTCCAAATTTGAAGCTTCTATGTCTGCTAGAAGTCTAGAAGTGCCTTAGAGTTTTGATAATCGGTCAGTCAGTAAGTGACAAAATTAAGAAACTTTGACTAGTTATAATTCTTAAACTACTGGTTCAAATTTAATGAAATTTGAAATATACCGAGTTTATACAATGCCTACTTGGTCTCATTCAGGTTCAGGCTTCTAGTTTTATCCACAACGAAGTTATAGGGTTTCTAAAATGGCCTGAACTGCTTCGAGAAAAGGATGGTACGGCCGTGCCGCTTTTTTGCTCGACTTGGCGGGGGCACTGCCGTGCCCCCAGATAAATCAACAAGCAGGTTAAACAGATACTCAACGATTTATATTATTAAATTATATAAATAAACGAATACATCTTCAACAATAGTTATATTTTATAACAATAGTTAGTTATTGTTCAATTATTTTAAACATTTTATAACTATCACCACCGTAAAATCACTAAAAATTATTTAAAAAAAGTCACACTAATAAAGTCACGATATCTCACAGCAGCTTTTTGGTTATATTTACTAAATTATTTTAAACTACGTGAATAGTTGAGGTTTTGTATACTGGCATTTTACTAACTACTCTAGTCAAGAAAATTTTTAAATATCTGAACTCAGCACACTTCACTCCGTCTACAACAGCTATGTTCATATCGTAGTTTATTCAGACGCCAGCGCTATTCTGGTGGGTACTGGAACCTCTATTTTCAGTATATCGTTGGACACTTTTTCAACTTTCCCTCCCATATGAGTCGGTTCTCCTTACCTCTACACTCCATAATGCATAGGTATTATACGCGACAGATCGACATGGCAAACGGGGTATGAGCTGAGGCGCGGGGGAGGTGACACCCCGCATACCCACACCGCGTTATCGATTTCGATCTCGCTCACATTGTTGTGTGTTGTTGTGTATTAAAATGACTTCGGTCGCTTCCTCGTCAAGTGTTAAACCAAATAAACTAATAATTCATTCTCAAGCCCGAGAACTACCCAGAAAAGTATTAGAAAAAAATACTAAACAGAAAAGTATTTATTGAACTGATAAACAATTATTATAAATATCCTGTCAATCAGACATTGGATAGGGCTGCGTGGTACACCGGCTTATCGAAAAGAACTTTGCCCAGAATAAAATCCGAATCAAGACTATAATTTAAATATTTCAGTCAATAGACATACCTGATCAAACTGCCCTTCTGACACACCATCACGAAATACATATATCTTTCTGGGTAATACATTCAGACGCTTCCGAAAAACTTGCATATGCTCAACCATCATGTCTTCGAAATCCACGATTATTTCTTTCTGCAATTCATTGATTTTAAAACAATCGTTAAAAATTTAAAAATACAACAGAATTGTCACGAGTTTTAACAAACGTCACAACATTGTTTTTGTTATACATACCTTGGGAGACTGCACACATAGTTCAATGTTGTACACGAAGCATTTTTGATCAATTGAAGCAGTGACTGCTGCAATACTAGGTATACTTGACTGTAATGTGAAAAATAAAAATTTGTACTTTTAAATAAGTTAGGCAATATCCATTCTAGCTTTAAAAATTATATTCGGATATGGCAATATCAATTATAACATACGCTAATTTGCAGAAAATATTCATATTATTAGATACTTCCTCATGACTCGATCTGTCTATTCAGAAATCAGAATAAAAATCCCGAAGGTAGTTTCGGAAATTTTCGCCAACATATATACATAAATAGAGATGTGGTGGAGGTCTCCAATTTATAATATGGATTGTGATAAATAATAAGTAAGGATGCGAGGAGCGTCACGCTTCAGGTTGTTTTCTGTGACCAAGACGCACGAGCTGATAGAGCGAAGTGGGATTCTGTTCTGATATCGAAGAGAACATTCAAGCATGTCACGTAATCGCCTCTTACGACACCCACAAACGAGACAAAATTGGGTGATGGGTCATCTCACACCCACACCACACGGTAAGCAAATTAAAATCTTAATTATTTAGGCTATTATGTGAATGCCAGAAAGATCTCATGGTTTCCAATAGATGGGAATATTACCATCTCGTTAAAGCCAGACGTAAAAAAGACACCGTAGAGGGGAAGCAGTCATAGGGTACGAGACATCGGGCAAGGCATTTGCATATCCGCCTGCCAAGTGTGGCAATTAGGTCAAATCTTATACTACCTACAACTGGAGAGTATACAACAGTGAACTGATTAATGAAGAATAAAAAACTAGGCACAAACTCTCCAATAATTTCCAATGCGCTAACCCTGCCACACTCTCATATGTCATGTATTTTGGTGAATATGTGCCATTTTTGGAAACAAAAAATATTTTAATACATTGTAAAAGTAGCCGTGGTATTTCAGATGGCTAGCGCTCGCTGTAAGCTTCACAGTACTCGAGCAATCCGGGTTCGAGCAATCCGGGTTCGATCCCCGCCGGCACCAATGAAATTGTTAATTGCAATTTTAAGTGCTGACTTACCACGTGCTCGGCGATGAAGGAAAACATCGTGAGGAAACCCGCATGTCTGAGAAATAAGAAAAAAATATTTTCGAAGAAGTTCGCCAACACGCATTGGGGCAGCGCGGCGGACATTTCCTTGCCCTAAAACCCCCTCAGAAATGAGAGGAGGCCTGTGTACAACAGTGGGACGTAAATAGGCTACAACTTTACTTTTACATTGTAAAAATTTGTTAAGCATTTAAACATAATGTGCCTTTTTACAATAGAGTTAGTACTTGTTTGATTTTGGTCATTGGGATATTCTGTTATGATAAATGAAAGTTGGTAAACAACCATCTGACCTGGTCTGGGGAAGGATGTGTGACATCAGCTCCAACTATCATTACTGGGGCGCCTTTGAGACACGCTGGTATACTGCGTCCATCTAATGCTTGATTTAAACCCATTAACTTGGCGTTCACCTGCAATAATCAGTATAAAAGATAAAGCTGCAATAATTAGTATAAAAGATTTTGTGAAAAGCAATTTCCTTTAAATGCCAAACTCATGTGCCAACTGACGGACGAAGTTGTGGCGATCGATGGTTTGCAGAAAATTTATCCAAAAATGTATGTATATAGGATCGAAAAAACTTGAAAATCCAAACGAACTTTAGCTGTGGTAGCTCAGGAGCTCGCCGTAAATTTTAAGCCGGCTATACATGTTGGCCAAGCGAAGGGAAGCACCAACGTATAAACAGCGCATTTGTCTAGCCTCGCCATTGCTCGTCGACGCTCGCCTAGATGGCCGAGTGCAGGCGAGCGCCAACGGTATACGGTTCGTTTGGCGTGCCTTGCCGCCACACGGGATCGCTCGCTACGACTCATCCACTTCGTAACTGTGTCGGTTTTTTAAATCAAAGACCTGCACCTGCACTCGGCAAGTCGCGTCTACATGTTAGTCGGCCTGGCCATGTCAGTTACAGCTTGGTGTCGGTCCGGTGAGATGTTGTTTTAATTAAATTGCAACTTCAAAATAATTTCGACAATGGCACTGCTTCTTTTTTACAACTTTTTTTTACAACTGCGGAGTACACTGACATGATAATTATATGCACTTTTTTTTATAGGAGTAATCGGTTCCACAAGGAAGTCGTGCGAGGAAGAAAACATCTTCCAAATCGCACAGTGGTGGACCGCCAATCATCCAGATGGTGTGGATGGTACCGGGAGTTCTGCCGCGATGTGCGTTCGTGAAATTTGGCAGCTGGGATTAATCCGAACAATTCCTCAGAGCACTCCCCATGGTAGATGCGAAATAAAATGCAAAGGGATGCAACATCTCTTCGCAGTGCCAATGAATCGAGCCGGTCGGAAAGGACTCGGTCGTCGACGATTCGAGCCGCTCTGCGCTGGATGCGGTCAAGTGGAAGGAGCTGGCACTGGGGAGCCCCTGCCCAGAGATGGGAACAGTATTCCATGTGAAATACTGTCCCGCTCTGCTGAGCACGCCAAGCATTTTAGAGGCCAATTTGGCCTCCTCTTCCAAGTGACCACGCAACTGCACGTCACTCGATATGTCGACTCCGAGGATTCCGATACTGACTGAGGCAAGAAGGGGAGTGCCTTGAAACTGAGGAGATACGACAAAGGGGTTCTTTTTAGCGGTAAACGCGCAAACTTGTGTCTTCTGAGGATTAAACTGGACTAGATTTAGTCGCCCCCAATCCGAGACTTTGTTCAACAAAGACTCTACTTCAGACACAAGTTTGTTCCGGTACTCGGCGACGTTTTCCCGAGAAATATTGGCACGCCCGGTGTATAGAGCATCACCAATGCTGTCATTCGCATGGCAATGAATGTTATCAGTTAGCAACAATATTCTATTTATTTATTTAACAATTTATGTACACACAAAGTAATGTTACAATGAAAAATAAAAATAAAGATATTTTGTACAAAGGCACTGCTTATTTCATATTGAAATTTCTTCCAGCAGACCTGATACTGGACACATTCAAAGAGAAGCGGATTTAAGCGCATTAGCATTTATCAATGATATGCAGAAGAAACAGCGTTGGTGATAGCACACAGCCTTGTGGAACACCAGCGTTAATAGGCTTGTAGTCGGAGCATGCACCGTCTACAACGACCTTGATGCTCCGATCTGCAAGGAAGCTGGTGATCCAATCGCACAATTTCTCGGGAAACCCATAGGAAGGGAGCTTCGAAAGAAGCGCTTTGTGCCAAACCCGATCGAAGGCCTTCGCAATGTCCAAACTAACGACCAACGCCTCCCCCTTGGACTCTACTGCCTCTGCCCATCTATGGGTCAGGTAGACCAGAAGATCACCAGCTGATTGACCCCGACGAAAACCGTATTGGCGGTCACTAATCAGCTGGTGATCCTCAAGGTACCGCATGAGCTGGCAGTTAATAATTGATTCCATTATTTTGGAGAACAAGGAGGTGATCGCGATAGGCCTATAGTTGGACGGGTCTGAGCGGTCGCCTTTTTTAGAGATCGGGTGGATAAAAGCTGTCTTCCATGAATTCGGGACTACGCCTTGGGAGTACCGGAAAAGACGCGTTAGGACCGGTGCCAACTCCGGATTTTCTACATACTGAGCGATGAAAGAAAACATTATACCTAGTCAGGTCATAAATTCTGTCACATGTTTAATATAAAATAATTGAAACAAGTTTATTCATTATGTAACCATTTATATACCAAAATGAACTTAACAAAACATAGATTCTTATGACACTAAAGTTTATTCAAAATGACCTCCGTAATTTTGAATACAGGCCTTCAATCTGCGCGGCCAGTCGTCTATCGCAGCACGAACGAGGTCCATGTCAATATCGGCGGCTGCCTTAATCCAGGATGTCTTGAGTGACTCCAAATTGGGATGAGGCTTTGAGCACGCCTTTTCCTCCAAGTGTTGCCATATCTTGTAATCTAACGGATTCAAATCTGGACTGGAGGAGGGCCAGTCTTCGTGCCGGAAGAAGTCGATTTCACGCGCCGCCAGCCAGTCTTGTGTGCTCTTCGCTCTATGAGCTGGCGCCGAATCTTGTTGGAATACCCAGTGCCTATTATTGAACATGGTATGAGAAACAGGTTCCACAAGGTTCGTCAGGACTGTATTTTGATACACAACTGCATTCGTTTTTACACCTTTCTCACAAAAATGTACCTCTGTTAAGCCCCAATAAGAAACTCCCAACCATACCATGAGCGAGGATGGAAAATGACCTCGTTGGACACGCGGAATACGGTTGCTCGCTTCTTCAGTACTGTGTGCGTACACCTTATCATTTCGTTTGTTGTAGCTCTCTTCTACGGTAAAAATTTTTTCATCCGAAAAAAGAATTTCCCGATATTTTTTTTCCCGCGTACCGCTTCAACAAAGCGCGGCATCTCTTCAGTCTCAGGTCCATTAGACGAGCATTCAAACGATGTCCTGTTTTTCTTCGATATGCCCGAAGCCCTAAGTCTTCATTTAACACCCTTTTCACCGTGGTTCTGCTTAACCCCATCTGAAGGGCCAACAGTTTCTGCTTACGTTTGGGATTTCTTTGAATTCGCGCCTTCACAGCTTATCACTGCTGGAGTCCTAACAGACCGAGGGCGACCACTTCTTGACCTGTCATCTACACTAGTCTTCATTGTATCGTTTGATGGTACGATAAACGAATCTTTTGGTTATATTCAAATTTTTCAGTATGTCAAAAATTTGAATTGGCGCGTAACCGCAACGATGCAACACAATAACTGCAACACGGTCTTCTTTAAGAGTCCACTCCATATTTAAAAATGAGTAAAATTCTAAAAAGTATACAGTTTTATTTTCATGAACAATTCGAAATTCGAATTCAATAAACTTTTTTGTGGCCAGCATTCTAAAAGAAAAGTTTTTACTGTGTGACAATACTTATGACCTGACTAGGTAATATGGAAGCCTGCATTTCTGAAAAATAAATATTTCAAACATAGCGCCGACACGCACTGGAGCAGCGCGGCGGACTAATAGCTCCAAAACCCACTTAGGAATGAGGGGAAGTCTGTGTCTAGCAGACAGAGACATATAATATAGGCCATTACTGTCAAGAAAATCTCAGTGCCAACCTTTTATACGTTTTTATACTTTTATACGTATTTATACGTGGTAGAGCCATGCTGCAGCTATATTAGTAGTATAGTTGTAGCGCGAATGGGTCGGTTCGACCGGGGAAGGACCACGCTCTCACGGAATACCAGATTTAAATAGCAGCTTAACACTGCTGTGTTTCGTATGGTGAGTGTAGAACCGGAGACCCTTTTTATTGGAAAAGAGGCATTCCATCTTAGTTCTCACGGGTGACAACCGATCTGCATTTTGATTCGCAAACGAGGATAGATGTAGATGTCTATGGACCACAGCAACCACTTACCATCAGGTGGACTGCACGAAAAACTGCTGATCCTGCTCCTGATCTATGTGAGAGTGAGGGAATATAGAGTGCGTCAATATTTGCGTACACTCGTACACTATCATCCTGTTCTGCACCATCTGCGCATCTGTTCGTTTCCTTTGACAATGGTAGCTGTGACCGAAATTCGACTTACCTTAAACTTTGTTAACACCATAATAGCTACAGTAGTAAAACCATAGGCACAAAAATATACGAACATACATGACTGTTTAATGCCTAATTTTAAACCTAACGGATTTTCACTTCTTATCATAAACCGTGTAGTAGTGCTATTAAAATATTCATTACCCAAACCATCCCGTGAGTGTCGTAAGAGACGACAGAGGGAAACTGAAACAGGAGATGGGCAGCATCTTCCTGATAACATATCAAAATAAACTGCACTTGCCAAGCGTGGCAACTGTGCCAAATTTACTAAACCTAACCAAACTGTTATGAATTAAACCATTTTGATTTCAGTGTGAAAACGAGCATTTCTGAGAGATACTAAATACTTCGAGGACACGATCGTCAAACACAGATCGGGACAGTACGTCAGGCTCTTTCCTGGCCCAAAACCTCTAAGAACTGAGAGAAGGCCTATGTCCACCTATGGAGATATGTGAACTGTTACTTTACATATTAATAAAATATAGGTAAAGTAACAATTAGATCTTTACGAATACCTTTAAGATACTTTAATCCTTATTATATAAAGATTAAGACATAGTAATATTTATAATTCGTGAGAACAATGTGTTAAGACCGAGTGACCTAGTGATCAGATAATCTGGATACTATGCCACGTGTTCTGGGTTTAACTCATAACATACATTTGTGTGTTCACACAAATAATTAATTTTAGATTTGATGGTGTTGCAATTGTCCCCGTATCTCTAACACTACATCAAGGCTATCTTCGGTCTCATCGCATGGGAGGTTATGTCGGGCATGGGGAGGTTAAGGGGGCGTTCAAGTATTACGTAACGCAATTTGGGGGGAGGGGGGTCTTGTAAAACGTTACGATGCGTTACAGGGGCGGGAGGGGGGTTCGACCAACGCGTTACGTAACATTTTTTCATTTTATATAAAAAAACAAGGGAATTAAAATCTCCCAAATTAGCAACCCTTTTCGTTTAGGTTGACGCCGAGGATTCCGATGCTAGCTGAGGTAGCAAGAGGAGTGCCTTGAAACTGAGGATATACCACAAAGGGGTTCTTTTTAGCGGTAAACGCGCAAACTTGTGTCTTCTGGGGAATGAACTGGTCTAGATTTAGTCGCCCCCAATCCGAGACTTTGTTCAGCAAAGACTCGACTTCAGACACAAGTTTTTGTTTGTTTTTTACATTGCATTGCCAAAGGTAAAAATAAATATTTTATTTTATTTTAAGACTTTATTTAATAAAATGTATGTAAGGAAAAGACCAAGTTAAAAAAACGGCGTAATTAAATGTAAGGTTAGTAGTAAAAGTTTATTAGGACTGATTTGAGCCCATTTTAACATATTTTAAACTTAAGCAAATGTTTATTACATTGTGTGATTGCTTATTAAATAACAATATGAATAAATAAAATAAACAATCAACAATGTATTGCGAGGAAGAAATCTCGTTTTATTTATTACTAGCTGACCCGTCGAACTTCGTACCGCAATGTTACCATCGTAGAAATATTGACAAATATTTATACGATACGATACGAAATTATATTTATACGATAATAACGTCACTCAATTGTTTTGCCTTCCCGGAACCCCTCCACTAACACTTAAACTTTATTGGTATGGTATTAAAGTTCAAATTGCCTTTTAAGTATTTTGTTTGGGAATATAGAAAAGTGTTTGTTTTTATTCTTTTTCAGGCAATTTTTTAAACTTTTCTCTCCGTAAGAACCATCTTAGTACTTCAGGGAATATTATAAAAAAAGAATTAGCGAAATCGGTTCAGCTGCTCTCGAGATTTGCGCTTAGCAACACATTCAGCGATTCATTTTTATATTATAGATTACCGCAAACGCGATTAAAACAATAAAGCTGAGAACAAATTATCGGACGCGTCCGTCAGCCGCGGCTGACAGACGCGGCTTATTTGAATCTAGCCAGTACATTTAAATCATTTAATACTACATTGTGCAAACTATCGGTCGTAAGACGCGGACGTGCCCTTGGGTCGTCCTTGAGCGTTCAGACGTCCGAACAGAATCTAGCCGGCTGGATATTTGTGCGTCCCCGGACGGTGTGCACAGGCCACGGGACGCGTCCGCGGACGTTTCGAGCGTCACAAACGAACCGACCGCGCTCGCGACATGTCAGACGAAGAAAATTTAATTGAATGTGTTCGTGGCCACATAAATACTACTTTAAAACAGGAAGTGTGTTAAACATCATTTTCAATCAGACTAAGCAGAAAATTAAATTGGTTTTCATTAATTCTTAAGTACATTTTGTAACGTTTATCATCTTTTTGTAAGTCTGGATACAATGTATGAAATTCACCATACTCGAGTCGTTTTACATTAATATCATGGACCCAAACACTCCTTTTCACTTTTTTTTTTTTGGAGTACAACATAACTCTATAAATTCGTCCTCGCTGTCGCTGCTTGTCATGTTTCTCGATTGAAACACCTTTATAGAATGACTGAAGTGAGGCGTCCGAAGACGCCGTCTTAACTACCGTGCACACCGCTAAGCCGCGACTGTCAGCCGCGGGTTAGCCGATAATTTGTTCTCAGCTTAACAAAGTTATTTTAGCGACTTTCCGGTAATTTGCGCAAAGTAATTGTGACTTTTAGGTAAAAATGGTCACTTGGGTGTTACGTAACGTTTAGAGAGGGGGAGGGGGGGTTCTAGATAAACGTTACGGCGCGTTACATAGGGGGGTGGGAGGGTCAAAAATCTTCAAAAATTGCGTTACGTAATACTTGAACGGTCCCTAAGTGGAAAGTGCTAATTAATTAAAACTTAAAGAAAAAATGAAGTAGGCATTAACTTTGGCTGTCTTTGTTCCATTTGGTTCTCAGTATATTTACGAAGAATGTATGAGCACAAAAACAAAAGTTGTTATACTAAAAACATAACACACAGTTTGTGAACACTAGGAACAACCATAAGCTGCTACTACCAGTTGCTCGACTCTACAGAGATAGGTATTCATGTATTCGGCAGCGTATTGGCTTTTACAACTAAGTCTCAGAAAATATACAAAGTCCATCTATCAACAAGTTTGATTTTTTATTAAACGAAGACTGCATAAAAATGGTTGTTATAATAAAAATGAACACATGAGTGGTAATCACTCCTGGGGATGGTAAATATGTAGCTTATTTTATGGCAAAAAATTAAAAAATTGTTATAAAAAAGCTTTTATACCTTTAGCAGTATGTTCCTAACAGTTTGATCATTCATTCTCCTAGAAGCAGTATCTTCCTTAATACATTGAGTCAATATACCAACTTCAAGTTCAGCCAACCGCTTTACCTGTAACAATGGGCTCATATTATAGTACTTTAACGAATAAAATAGTATAAAGGCATACACTTCAAACCTGTAGCCTATAAAATAGATAAGCATGAATTGCTGTACAAAAAATTAGTAGAAATATTAAAATAATTTGAGCAAAACTACCTACAACCCCAAAACACATCTTCCACTAAAGCCATATTAAATTATCTGTTTTTTTTTTTTATAGGATCGAGTGACAAACGATCACACAGTCCACTTGATGGTAAGTGGTTGCTATGACCCATAGACATCTACATCTATCCTCGTTTGCGAATCAAAATGCAGATGCGTTGTCACTCGTGATGACTAAGATGGAATGCCTCTTATCCAGTAACAAGGGTCTCCGGTTCTCTACACTCACCATACGAAACACAGCAGTGTTAAGCTACTATTTTACACTGGTATTCAATTAGGCAAGTTAAAAATTAAGATGTATTAATTCCACAGAAGCCTAGAAATGAAATATACCAAACAGATTTTTCTGGCGGTGCTAATACTAAGAGAGTGGTAATATAGTTTTATGCATTTCAAAGTATTGCCCAATCAGAATTGTGAATTTAATAAAAGAGCAATGACTTTCATACATAAAATTTGTTGAGAAGAAATGGTAGCGTCTATATACCAAAAATATCTTAAAATGTTAAGCGTCAGTCCCTTAATAACTCTGTCTAAGAATTTTGTACTGAGAAGGCGTCAAAAAAATGATATTTACATTTGAACCTTTTTAGGTTATGTCCTATATCACTTTGAAAAAGTCATGCTTCCTGTGGTTGTTTGATGTTAGCTTAATACATAATACATAATTGAGAGTTTTTAGATTATTGTATCTGTATTATATATTTGCATACTATAAATGTATATTTCTGGCATGGTCCAGGGCTTTTGTACCATAGTCACATTCTCAGAAGGACTAGAACCCAGAGCCGTAAAGCCAGTAAAAAAACAGTGACATTTTATTTTAGCTAGTGTTGGCATAACATTAAATGGAATTGTTACATAGTACTATGATTGAGATAATGTATTATTGTGGGAAATTCTTTGTAAGAGACTTATTCTCAGCCATATTACTTTTATTTTTGTTATTACTGATAGTACAGTTATTACTAATAATAACTTAAATAAAAATATTTTGTGTGTTGTGTTGGTAGTGTTACAAAGTGTATACGAAAATAGTAGGAATATACTAAATGGCAACATTTGAATAGAGTAAAATGATTTGAGTCATTTGATATTCCCAAAAATGTTTGTTTTTTTCTGTGGCTTTAATTAAAATACATTTTTATTTGAAAAATCATAGAAAAATAATAAAACTTATTTTTTATATAACTTATTTCTAGACGCTATAATTTTTGTCAACTATTTTTCTGCTATTGTTCTTTTGAAACTATTTTTATTTTCAATTAAAACAGTGCTCAGTCTTGATCATATAATTTAACCGATTCGTTGCGGCACCAATTTTCGACAACTTTTAGCTGTGGCGGCGAACAAATATTTCATGATACGCCGGGCGTGTCAAGCGCCACAGACAAAAATGACACGCCTATTGTGCCATCCGCCATGTATAAAAGTAGTGTTCTTTTTTATGCTTTTTTTACTTGTTTAGACCTAATTAAGTTTATTTGATATCAAACATAAGTTACAAATGGAAGGATACTTGTTTTTAGTGAGTAACTACGTGTTTTTTTTTACGCGTTTTATTTGAAATTGAGAGAAAGTGACTTTTTTTATGAAGAGATTACAAACCTTTTGTACTATTTTTTGTTGTTATAAAAAATCATTTATATAAGTAGGTACAGCTAAATCACCCTGGAAACCTTGATTTTTATTAAATTAAATTTTCACCTAATAATAACATTTGTAAATATCAAACAATGAAGAACCTTAATTTGAAAAAAAAATAAGGTATATCATTCATTGATATTTACAAATGTTAAATATTATTTAATGTTATACAAATGTAAAAGTAAAGTCGATCTGAAAACGTCTAATTAGTAAGAATAGCAAAACAAGTGTTTTCAAAAGGAAAAGAACGCCGGCGCTATACGGCGGCGGATTGACAAAAGACTATTTATTAGCGAACTTTTTTTATGCATGAACGGTTTCGAACTGTTTCAAGCAAAAATCTTATACCATATCACAAGAGCACATGGTACTTCGTAGGTCTACTCGGCCATATGATAATTATAAGACGGCAGTTCAACCATTTTAAGCAAAATTAAACAATAAGACAAACGCATTGTTTTTTTTAACAGGAGACTTGTTTTCCAGAAGTGTATTTACAACTTGAGTTTGTAAGCGATCGCAATGAGTGCTATTATTTGTTACTTATTAGACAATTTTTCCATAACATGATTTAAAACCCACAAAGTAAAAATAGTACCATGTACACGTTAAAAAAAGGTTGTCAACCCCTAAAAATTTCAAATTTTCAAAATATCCAGAAACGAAGCTGCATGCATGATGTACTCGCAAAATAATGAATATTTTGTTCTGGATAAATTTTCCAAAAAAGCAATTTGAGCGAGTTATAACGATTTTTAAAAAGACACGACTCGCGTGTCATACGCCACACACAAAAGTAATCGATGGCACGCCTGGCGTGTCACCCGCACTGAACCGGTTAAAAAGCTCTCTTAAGTGGCTAGTTAAAAGCGTACTCAATTATTTTTAATACACTACATTGGTTATGTTTATGATAGATAACAAAAAATAATAAATAATTTTATGAGACAAACATATTATCTGCAGACACAACATTTTCACGTAAAATTTATTAATTATACTTAGAATTACAATTATCTACCCCGAGTTCCTAAACTGTAACTTTTTATGTACATTTATTCAATGTGGTTGTAGCACGAATGAGTCAGCTCTACCGGAGAAGGACCACGCGCTCACAGAATACCAACGTGAAATAGCAACTCAGTGCTACTCTGGTTCGTATAGTGAGTGTAGAGAACCGGAGACCATTTTTTCTAGATGCGCGGCATTCCATATAGTCCTCAGAGGTGACAACGGCATCTGCATGTTGATTTTTAATGGAGGGTAAATGTAGGCCCCAGTATCCACTTAGGTATTATGCGCGAGCGTACTCCTTCCCCGGTCAAGACCACTAATATGTGCCGCAACCAAAATGCAGCGTAAGTGCACCACATAAAAAAAAATTAATGCAAGGATTGAAAAGAAAACTTACTCTATGATAATAATCACGACCCCTTCTTGAGACTACAATAAACAAGAAATTGATATCTCGTTCTAACGCCGTAAACAAAATGTTCAGAAGGTCGTTTATCCGGACATTAAAGTGTGTACATTTTGGTGGCGAGACTCTCATTCCCATTTGATTACCGACACGCATAATCTGAAATTAAATAAACAAGTATAATATAATTACAGTAAGAGGGTAACCAGAGTTTGATCCCCGCCGGCAACAATAAAATAGCAATTATATATTGTGAAGGAAAACATCGTGAGAAACTATTTAAATATTTCGGGGATATATGACGTCCCATAACACACTGTGCAGACGACCAACTACTTCATAGCCCACACAAAAATGAGAGGAGTCCTGTGCCTAGCAGTCATCAACATACATCCTGTATTTAATATTTAGTTTGGCTGGATTGTTAGACGTTAGAATATGAGTAGAGTAATTTTTATTCAATATAGCTGCCAAGAATACTTATTTGCTTTTATGCTTTAACCATATTCAATGTGGAAGTGTTTCGCCGATACGTCCACACCACACGTTCAATACTCATCAGGGTTGCCAAAAGGCTTTCTTACTTTACATCAACGCCTCCTTGTGGGCGTTAGAGACCTAGAGGGAGGCGTTAAGAGGCCCAGAAAAAAATGGGGGGCGTTGGTGTGGTTTAGGGGGGGCTGGTAGTTGATTTGTAATTTCATTTAGATACTTTATATTTTAAAATTTACTAAAATTAAAACCTACCTACAACTCAATATCGAATAATTAGTTTATATTTCTGCTCTATATGATGTATAAACTAGAAATACTTAACATAGATTTCGTAGGATAGCCCGTACGCCGTACGCAATGAAGTTGTAACAAGTTTTTCTTAAATAACGCTATTGGTGCATTCCGGTAGCAATCAGCTGGTTCATCGATACTTCTCTTAACTTGCTAAGTACGATTGACCGTCGAAAGAGATAAACGAGTTTGTGAGTGTTTGTCTTAATCCTGTCGGTGCGTAAAAGTTAAAAGTTAGAGCCAATATGCATCCCACTCCTCGGCACAGGCCTCCCCTCATTTCTGAGAGGGTTTTAAGGCAAGGAAGTGCACGCCGCGCTGCCCCAATGCGTGTTGGCGAACTTCACATGTCTTCGAAATATTATTTTTTCTTACTCCTCAGACACGCAGGTTTCCTCACATGTTTTCCTTCACCGCCGAGCACGTTGTAAATCAGCACTTAAAATTGCAACTAACAATTTCATTGGTGCCGGCGGGGATCAAACCCAGTTAGCTCGCGTACTGTGAAATTTACAGCGAGCGGTGACCATCAGAGCTACGTATCTCAGATGGTTACCGCTGCGTGCTGTGTTTAAATCCTATATAAAAGCTCGTAATAATTTTTTCGTTAGTGGTTTCGCGCGCAATCTTTAAACAAATATTTAAGATCAACACTTTATTTACATATTTGTAAAAACGAAGCCATGTCGAAAGCAAAAAAGAAGAGACGGCAATATAGCGTAGGATATATTAAATATGGATTCATAGAAAATTCGACCAAAACCATCTTTGCCTTTATGCCTTCTGTTTATGCCCAAATTTGGTTATGTTTGAACGCCACCCAATTGCGTTCGAGCTGGCGCGTCACCCAATGGTATGTAGGTGAGATAAGCGCCGAGGTGGGGCGGCCGTGCGCGGATGCGTGGGAGTCAGTCGCTCGACGCGTGGGCGAGGGGTCGGTGCCCCCCCGGCCATGATGCGGGGAGACCGTCAAGCCCTCTTACCTAAATTCACGGGCCCGTCGTGGATCTAGATAGCTAGATGAAGTACGTGCTTCTTCGTCACGTAGATAGGTGAATTGTGCGATATTTATTATTATTTCGTAGCCAAGCTGCTCTTACATAAGAAGAATATCGGCAGACGTGAGTTCCATAATTTTCCCAATGTATCAATATCCTGCAACAACGACGACTTGCTTGTCTACTGCCAACATTTGGAAAATCTCCACAGTGATTTCATTTAAAGTTTCCAGGACATTTTGAAATTGGAAATACCAGACTGGGTGTTAGATCCTTTTTCAAATGTCAACATAGCAGTATCACCCCAACTTGAAGAAAAACTTATAGAACTGACAAAGAACGAAGAAATAAAAATCAAATTTAAAAATGGCTACCAAGAATTTTGGCTACAAAACTCAATTCTGCGGTATCCCCGATTGTGGTCGATCGTTCAACGATTTTTTATAGAATTCCCATCGTCATATTTGTGTGACCGTCGTGACAACGCTGCTTACTAAAAAAAGAAATCGTTTACACGTTACCGAACGCAGCGACTTACAGACTGTTTTTGAGTAAAATCGAACCTGATATCAACAAACTTGTTAAAAATCATCAAATTCATCCATCTCATTAGATTAGTTTTAAAACTAAAATTGATTACCTATCTATATTGTTTATTTTAATTTGATTAAAATATATTCTTAATATTATAAAGTTGCGTTTTAATTGCTCTCACTGGTAATAATGTTTAGAATGTAAGTTTAAACACCAGAACCGACTAATATAGCACTCCATAACTAAATTAAATAAAGTAAATAAATTGCGGTTTTTAAGTTTTAGGAGTGTATAAAAAATTGGGGGCGCTGAAAAATAATTGATTTTCAAAGAGGGCGGCAAAAGAAATAAGTTTAATAATCTCTGCTTTGCATAATCAACCCAAGCAAAAAATTATTTAAAAAAAAAATTTGGCACAATCTTTTTGAGAAATTATATTTATTCGATACTAGACTATAGTTTGCCAAATTTTGGCAATAAGTAATTGAACATAAAACTCCTGCTTTGTTTTCACTCCTTAGTATAATCACGTAAAAAGATGGCACTGACAATTGAATGTTTATAAATCTCGGTGTCGTGGCAGCGTAAGTGATTCCCTATCCCATGTCATCCCGTAAGAAACGACGGTGGAAAACTGAAACAGGAGATGGCCCAAAAGCTTTTACCCAGGTAAAAGCTCATAACTGAATCAAAGTTATAGGTACCATATACAGAATGGGGTCCCACATATATGCAATAAATGAAACCACATACTTGTTATCGCCTTTGCTGACGATGTACAAAAAATGAACATAATCGGCCCAGTAATTAGGTCAAAAAGTAGAGTTTTAATTTTAAGCATATTTGAACCCTCTATAGAATTGGGTCACTAAGTCAATGATTCAATGAACTTGAATCCTTGAACATTAAAAAGCGACGTTGCCACGCAGTGCAAACTATTGGTATTGCGACGTATCGACAGCGGTGTCTTTTGTCGGCGTGGCACGTGGCACGAGGCACGCGGCGTACTTCAAAGGCGACGGCGCAACGGCGCGCGCGCCTTTGTCATAGAGTAGGACACCTGTTATCGACGATTAGCTTCTTTCAAAGGGAGTATGTAATAAACGATAAACAAAAAAAAATGTTTAGCTTTAAACACTTTGGGTATGGTTTTTTTAGAATCATCGTGTTGTTATGATAATTCTAAAAATACTACGACCTAAGTATTAAAGCTAAGCTTTAAAGCTTTTTTTGTTTAAGTGTGTTCTTGTAGATTTAGAGATAATAAATTATTTTAACATGATAAAAAACCCATAAAAACAACCAATTAAAAAGTCATACATACTTAACCGTTTCCCAGGAAGTCACAAATTGGTAGATTCGTAAGTTCAATTGTACAAAAATAAACTTTTTTTTTAAATATCAATAACTTGTCGATTGTTATGAAATTGTGTGTGTAAATAGTGTTTTAAGTAGGTTAATTTTTTACTGTGATATTGAAACTACTTTACTTTTTTTGACCTCACTCCTCTAGACTTTTTTTTATGTGGCTTTATTAAAAATGAAGTGTACTCAAAGATTTTCGAAACCGAAGATGAACTGCGCAATCGTATTGTTGCCGCCTTTAACAAATTAAAAGCCCTGGCTCTGGATCCTGAACGAAATTTTTTGAGCAAGCTTCAGGACAACATTATGCGGCGATGTAACTTGTGCATTCAAGAACGATTTTGAAAATTTTAAAATATAGGGTTTCATTAAATTTTGCTACTAATATGCAATAATATTTATTTCGTTCAGTTCCATTTTCGCGAAATAAAAAAGTGGCGGTAAAATACCTAAACAGTTTAGTGAGTAAGTTTTATTTTCGTAAGTTTTTATTTCGTCGCACATTGTCCAACGAACCATAGGCCGTGCCGACAAACAATAACGCTGCCTGCCGCCAACCGCCATGCCACCCGCGTGCAACGTTGCCACTCTTCCAAGGGGTCAAGGTACGTTGTCTAAACAGAGTGTTTACTTTTACTGAATTTATTTTAATATTTATTTTGTTTGAAAATTTCACTTTTTTATTTTACGGGTTTTAAATTAATATTTAATTTTTCTACACTTCTATGGACTAGTATTACTTGTGGTTTAATTTATTGCATATATGTGGGACCCCATTCTGTATACTTTCAAATGTATTCGGTAAACAGCTGTTATTTTGACATTACAAACAGACACTCCAATTTTATTTATTTGTATAGAGTATAGATTTCTAGTGGCAAATTTAAAATAGAAATGAAATATATTGCAATGACTACTTTCAATGTTACATTTGTGCATTTATTTACTTCTCCTTATTGCAATCACTTTAAGCTGAGCGTTACAAAGGAAAACTTGATGCTTTATGAATTTATGATATTCTGCTATAATCACAGAATAAATAATAGTACAAGAACAGAAGGATCACCCTCTGATAGAAAACTTGCGAGTTTAAAGTTAGTTACTACGTCGCTAATGTTCATAATACTTTGCACGCCTAGGAAGTGACCTTCGTGAAATTAGTCTACCGTTTACATATTCGAAAAAAAAATTATACGGCGCGCGTATTAAATCAAAATGCGAATGCGTCTATGTGCGAGTGTTTGTATCACATAGCCCGTTACGCGCCTTTAAGACCGCTTCTACTGTAGGGTTAGGGTGTTGTGAGAAAACAAATTGAATCCTTTGATATTTGTTGGTATATAGTAGAATACACCGAGGTGTTATACAATGTATTAGTATTTCTTTTACTTGTTTTTATATTGTTAAAAAGAAACTTTACCCCCACACTAGGATTTTGCTCCTGTATCGTGGAGACAGTTAACAAACATAAATTGCACAAGGACAAACATCTAGACCCGGAACAATTATTTGTAGGCCATACAAATACTTGTTCCGTGCGAGATTCGAACCCGCGCCCCAGCGTTGCAACTCATTGCTAAAGCACTGCACCACGGAGCCGTCAATTGTCTGTTTCACATTTTTTGCTATTTACAAACATGCGAAAAACAAATATCAAAAGTGCCTAAATACTGATTAGAGTCATACAAAAATATTTTAATTTCTTAATACTTATGACAGATTAAAACAATTTTTCAGCCAGCACGAGCGGGCGCGTGACAACCTCACGGAAATAGCCCCGCATACAGGGCCGCGCAGCGTAGGTATATTTTCACACCTAAAGCGCGGAGTGAGACAGAGCTACTTTAATTAAGATTTTCTATCGGCAGCTTACAATATCTCTACAATGTTCTCACCATTGTTTGTCGTTTTGAAATTTATGTATGTAAACTGCACGATACATGAGAAAATCCTAGTGTCGTTACGTTTTATGAAAAAAAAATGTTCTCACCATGTCAATAATGCCATTGAAGTTACTTTGTTGAGGGTCGGCTTCAATGGCTATAAAACCCCATGACCCAAGAACCTCTGGTTGCAGGACAGTATTGGATTGCCAGACACCCCTCCTGAAGACAACAAACAAAATAATAACAAACAGCAGTATTATTATTATATCGAATAAAATATATATCACTATGGTTACAGTCCGCGAGGCATAAGCTGAGCTTTGCATTTGTGTGAGTGATCACAAAAAGTAGAGACAGACAAAAAAGTACGTATACATATGTATGTAAAAGTAACTGAGAAGTCTGAGATCAATAAATGAAATTCAAATGTAAAAAAATTATAACAATTCTTCTACATCGGACATTGCATCTTCATCATTTTCATCATCACTCTCGTCTTCATTTTCAGTCTTGTCTGATGTGTCGTTTGTGTTAATAAAGAATCATTCCATCATATAATCAAGAACGGCGTCGTGACCATGAAATCTTTTTTCTTCTTTTATTGCATGGTCACATACATTTTTCCATTCATGTACAGTGATAGTGTCAACTTTTTTTTCGCTAACCTCATTATTGTATCCAAATTCATTGACACGTTTTTTTTTTCGCCACACATCCTTTGATTATATATTTCCAATTGGGTCGAAATCCGGATGGTATGGTGGTAGACGTAGGACAATGTGACCATGTTCTCTAAGTAAAGTGTCAATTTTATATTCAATAAATCTTTGTTTGTTTAGCAGTATCAAATAATAGAGCTGTGTTTTAAGTATATCTTGTTTACGACTATTTGATTTTAAGATGCATTGTCTACCACTACAACGCTATTAGGCTTTCAATTTGGAATTAGTTGCGTTTGTAACTATTTCGTGTAGTTTTCGAAACGTTTTCCTTTGGAAATTGGTTCCCTCGAACCAAAAGTCCAGCCATCTGAATAAGATTTCAAAGAAGTGTGAGATGTGACGTCGGTACAAAGAACTGGCCAGCCCTGAATGCGATATTCGGAAATTTTAATCAAAAAAATTTATACGTAGATATCGTATATCATGTTTTTTCCATTAGAATTTTTCTATTATTTTCTGTCCTTATTCCATTTAAATCCTAAAAGAGACACTTCTTTGCGCAGTGACCAAATTTAACCTGGATAGTTTATTTCTTTCTTCGATGTTTCATATGTATTCGCTTCATAGTTGGCACCTCTTTATCAGTAATGTGAAAATTGTGAATAGTTCTTTGTATTACCGCTTTATCAAAATCGTCAATGATAATGATATTTTTTCTGCATCTGGTCTTCCAAAAGACGTTTACCTTACAATAAAACTCTTAACAGTGGACAGTGGAATTCCCGTTGATGTCGCTACCAACAAGGCTGATGTAGTGACACTTGACTTGTCTTTATCGTTCAAAATATAAGGTAAAATAACCATTTAAATTACACCAAATATCTTTTACTTGGCTATTTCAAGGTTTTTGTATTCTTCGTTTATTTGTGTTGGCAGCCATTTCACTAATAAACCGAACACAAAAACCAAGTCTTAAGAATTAAAAACGTCACGCTGCTACCTGTAAAAAAGGTGAAGTTTGGAAGGTGCGCGGCGGAGTTGCGTCGCGCGAGGGCACACCGCGCTTCAGGCCCGGTGCCGGTAAACGGATAAACCGGTTTAACCCAGCAAAGGACTCGTCGCACTATAGGCCGACGTCACACTAACACTATCTATGTGCACTCTCACAAATGCAAAGCTCAGCTTAGGCCTCGCGGACTGTACCATTTTACATTTTTCAATAAATATTAATACTAAAGAAAAGTTTTCCAAATTCATGCGCTAATAAAAGTGGCTCTTAATTAATTGAAATTTATTTATACACGGAAATAAGAATTTAATAACAATATTAAAATCAAGCCCGCAAATAAAAACTATAACTTTTTTTCACGAATGAAATTTTTCTACTGAATTTGGCCGGCTGGCAGCGAGCTCGAATTCACGACCCGCAACTTACCAATTATACTGAACTCTATTCTGCTAAACTGTAGTGCGGTCGCCACATATGTATATCAAGTATATAAACACACAAACACGTCCGAAAACAAAAACACACACGCAAGCATGCCTGCACGGATGCAAACACGCAAAAGCATGCAGCCACACACACATTAAACATTAAAATAATACCTGGGATCAACTGTTCTTCCTGCCCCAACCATCAATTTTGGAGGCTGCAGTACCTTAGCCTCAACTTGTAAAAATTTTTCAGAGATAGATAAACCAAATTCCTTGAATAATGGACTCCTGGCGTAGTTCATCTACAATAAAAAAATCGATAAGTTAAAAGTAAAAGAAATAAGGAATTTAAAATGAAAATTAAATAATAGCCTCGGAGCGTCTTTGATTTCTGAGACTTTTGGGTTCAGGAAAAGATCACCGAGCACCTCCAGTTCCCATTGACGGCAAATTGTTAAGATGGAGTAGTTAAAAAAATACCCTCAAAATAACAAAAAAATTGTTGACATGCTGGTTACACGACGTTTTTTTTCGAACGAGAATCGAGCTTCAATTGGAACATACAATAAAAATAATGAAAAGTCAGAAACCAGCAACCTGAACAAGATGTAACATTACACATATTTTTCGAATACTCACATCCTTTATAACATCTTCGATCTTCTGCATACGTATATTTGGTGGA
Source organism: Parnassius mnemosyne (assembly GCA_963668995.1). Taxonomy (NCBI): domain Eukaryota; kingdom Metazoa; phylum Arthropoda; class Insecta; order Lepidoptera; family Papilionidae; genus Parnassius; species Parnassius mnemosyne. The sequence continues at coordinate 19,747,531 of CAVLGL010000126.1, forward strand.
GTAGCTGCTTCACGAACCATTTTCGACAACTGCATTTCATTGAGCTGCTTCCTCAGCGCCTGTTATATTTTATTGTATAATGTAAAACGCCTATAAGACCTCTGACAAGAATTATATACGATACAATACATCCATTGGGTAAAAAAATAATTTTTATTTATGAAATTACCTGTCCAGGTACGACTTCCAGTAACTCCATTGGGAAATAAATATTTTTATTTTTCGGGCCCACCCACAAGCAATTGAGGTTAGGAAATTGAAGTCTGTAACAATATATTATAATAAATCCTCATATCACTGTGTCTATGTGTTATAGAAACTTGTGAACGTTTTAAGTAGAATAAAATAATTTTTAGTGAAATATTGGATAAAATTTTCTCTATGTAGTAGAGGTGTAAGTACAGTCGACTTTCGATAATTTGAAACTGAAGGGACCAGAGAAAAATTGCAAATTACCAAGAGTTCAAAATAACAGGAGTTCAGATAACAAAGAGGGAGGGAGGAAAAAATCAAGTAAACAAGAGTTTGATCAAAATTCGTGATTTATTATTTTAAACATAACATAACATAAACATAAACACTCACGCCTGTCACCCAGAGGGGTAGGCAGAGATTATGGACTTCCATTTGGCACGATCCTGACACACCTCTCTCGCTTCCTCCACATCCATATACCTACGCATACGCGCTCGTCGGTTAAAGGTACTCTTGATATGGCCCATTTTTAATATATCGCCAATTTGGTCGATAAACTTTCGCCTAGGGCGACCCTTCCCGACTATGCCGTTCACCTCTGCAACATAGATTTGCTTTGTCACTCTTTCCTCATTCATTCTTTCTACATGGCCAAACCACCGAAGCATTCCTTTCTTAATCCTGGTCACAACATCATCTTGCAAACCACACTCTTCTCTTATTAAACAATTTCTCACTCTGTCATTCAGCTTCATCCCTAACATACTCATAACATTTGCACAATTATTCACAAATGTTCATTTTGAAAAGAAGTCTCTCTCATTTATATAAACAATTTACAGGTCTGTACATGTATATAAACAAACGACGGGTTTGTGCATGATAAACGCTTCAAATTATCGAGAGAAGCCTAGACTTCAAATTATTGCATGTTGGCGGGCAAGATACTACTCTTCCAACTTCAAATTACCGAAGGGACCGATTTATATTGATTTTATTCAATTTATCGAGTATTTTTCAAGGGACTGGTAAAAAATTTTAAATTATCGAGAGATTCAAATTAACGAGTTTCAAATTATCGAGAGTCGACTGTGTATAGTACACTACCCTATGCCCACCATGTACACCATCCTACACTACCCTATGTACACCATCCCGTGGGTGTCGTACCTCGCCTGCCAAGCGCGATAACTATGGCAAATATCGCTATAATTAGAAAATTTATGTAGCAGGCTTCGGCAATAGACTTATGATAGACTGTAACGAATGAATGATTAATGCCAAAATACTCAAACGCTGCTCAATTTTAAAATGCCGTTAAGTTTCGTCATGTCTCTATCACTTTAAGACAAAATTACTGACACCACGAGACTTCACGACATTTTAAAATTAAGTAGCGTTTGAGTATTTGGCCATTTATGAATTGAACGCAAAAAAAGCAAACTGCACCATATATATATACACCCGTTTTTTTTTGTTATAAGAACAATGGAGATATTTAATTAGATATTTGTAACACAAAATTTATAATAAAGTGAAACAACAGAAAGGGTATTATTAATTTTAAAACATTGGATGAATATAAATAAATTGGTCTCAAACAAAATTATTTATTGCCACGCTATTTCTTAAAATTTAGTAAATAATATATAAAAAACAATGAATAACCCAAAATAGCATGTCACTAAGAGTATAATAGAAAACTATAACGCTTGCGTTGGACAATGACGAGTTAGTAAAAACAATTGTTAAGTTCAAGAGAGGTTATAGTTCAGTTTTGCTGGAAAAATAACCCCTTTGTATACGGCATATTTAATACAAAATATGTATATATTAAAAAGGTAAAAAATTAGACAAGTATATGGTCCATTGGGTTATTATAGGGCTGCCATCTCTAAAACCTGCCCCCCAGGACCGGAAGCGTAAGGTCCCCGGATTTTGGAGCTTTCACCCCGGACATTTCAATACTTTTTTCATTAACTTACATCTTGATTAAAATACATTTTACTCCGTAATTGATAGAAGAAAACTTTAATTTAAAGCCTCTTTTGTTGCATGTAATAGTGTGTTTAATCGTTCTTGTGACGCCAAGTGAGTAGTTTTGCTTTATTTTTTAACCTTTTTGGGTATGAAATAAAAGATAAACAAACCCAATATTAGTTACTCAGTTAATAAAATTAAATGAAAACTTGTTTAAGTTTTGATTTTTCCATACAATTAACAATATTTACTTCAGTTTTAAAAGAACTTAAATCTTAAATCAAATTCAGAAAGTTAAGAAAAATATATTGATGGTACCGTCATGTACCATCAATATATTTTTACTAACATAATGTTACGTTCGTCAGAATCTACATCAATTTATCACAAACAGTCACCTGCATGCCTTTAATACTAGAAATAATAAAAAACTAGCACTACATAAATGTAGATTGGCTACGATTATGTGACAAAACTATATGGAAAGACCAGTTTAAAGTAAATAAGAAAAATTGCACAATCAGTTTTTAAAAGAGCAAATCTCGAGTTTCTTGTCTATTCTGAAAGGTGCAGTGAACCTTTGTGAACAGACATAGTGTCAAAAAAACAAAATATTAATGACTTATTTTAGGAACAATTTCTGTTTAATGAAATAAAAATTTATGAATAATTTTGACTTCGACTTTAGAAAGTTGAATTTCGGCGCAGAGGTTCTTTCTATAACGTAAGCAGGGAATAAGAAAGGTATTTAAGAAATTCCCACGGGAACGAAGTCCCAGGCATCAGCTAGTCTACTTATATTTATCGGATGTACCAATAGCTTTCAAAACTCCTTTTTTAGTTAATAAAAAAATATATAATTCAGTGTAATCCTAATATAATATAGCGTAGGCAGCGCGTGCGGTGAAATACCTAACCCATAGCTTTTATTTACATAAATTATGGGAACGGGATCTGATCGAAAACCCGGGTTGCACACGGACTACAATAAAAACCCCGCCCGGACGCTTCCCGGAGGTCTTCCAAACTAGGACAATTCCGGGGAAACCCGGACGGATGACAGCCCAAGGTTAGTAAAAGGCGACGGACGAATATTGAAACAAGAGAATGGCAGCAGCATCATCTTTATAACAAGTAAATTACATATTAAAAAAAATAAAAAAGTATGCAGTTCACACGTGGTAGAAGTGAAACCTTCAGAAAAGCAGATCGTGATAACGGAAAACACATTTTCTCGCAGACTCCTTTAGATATATGTTTGTCTCTTTTTAGTGTCACTTTTCCGTTTCATTGAGTTTCAAATCATAACGTTCCTAAAGAAGTTTTCTCTTCAAAAAATAAATAATAGTTTAAAAAAAACTAAAAATAACACGCGTTTGTAGATAACCAAACTAAAAAGTAGAAAATAATTTTCAATAAGTTTAAAATAAGAAAATAGTGATTTAGCATAAAAATTAATTTTATTGTAAAAAAGGCTCCCTCTCGGGAAAGTTTTGTTATTCTATATGTGCACTTGGCACGAAGACACTGCCGGGTATCAGGGATGGAAAATTCGCTAATCCTGAGGATCTTGACAAGGATAATAGGACAAACTATTTAAATTATTGCATTATCATCAGTCCTTGATAAGTAGTCCTTGAAGTTTCAATACAATCCGACGTTTTGAAGGGGATGAAAATCACATTAAAATATTCTAAATTTTATATAGGTATTAATTTAGGTACGCAACGAGCATCTTGTATTGCACGTCTATTGCGGAATGATGATACTCCAAATCTAAGTAGTCTCTCCTGATAAGACGGTAGTTTGCGACCTATTTCTAGCCTATAACTAAGTATCTTAAGAGCTTTGTTTTGGATCTGTTCTAGACGCTTGGCGTGCACTTCGTAGAATGGAGACCATACAACAGAACCATACTCTTTCAAGAGTACTTCTTATGAAAGCATAGAAGAGATATATAAATGTGGATGTTTTTTTTTAAATGTTTGGTTGTTGTGTTAATAAAACATAATGTTTTGTATGACTCAGAAACAATGTGATCATAATGATCTCTGAAAGTAATTTTTTCATCAAAGTAGAAAGAATTTGACCTTCAAGTAAATATTGTAATATATTAATTGTATGCACATGCCTTGAGATTTATCGCTAAGAGTTCAATGTGGCTTTTAAATACCACACAACACACATTATATTACATTTTCTGGCAACCTAATCAAAGTTTTTGTGTTCCAAAGCGCCCTAAAATTTTACTTTAAAAAAATATAATATATTGATGAAAAAGTTATTGTATTTTAAATAAAACTAGTTTTACGGATTTTATTGCGTAGATCGGACAAAAATTAATAATTTCGACATCAAACACCTCAATCCCCCATGGACCACAGGTGCTCTAAAGTGCTCGAAACGTCGGGTATATAAAATAAGTTAATATACGCGATAAAATACGTAGAACTAGTTTAATTTAAATGTGTAAATATAAGAAATTAATAAGTTATTGTATATTGTTTTACATCGCATGAAGACATGATTCTATTTTTTAGTCCATATTATTTACTACACAATATCGCGACAGATATTGTAGAGCGAGAGGCGTAGTTGTAGGTGCACATAATATGTGCTCGTAAGTATGTGTACTTTAAATAAGTTGAGCATGGTTTCTGCATCACATTATATGTACCTACCTATGCAGCTTCCAGATTTTATATTATGATTGGTCTAAGACCCAGAGGAACACCTATCCGTGTTTTAGTGACATTTTATGTCGGAAAAAGATAGCACAGCGAACGATAATATTTTAAATCAACTAACCTGCATTTCTTCTCTTTCAGGTAATAATCGGCAACAGACATTTTCTGTTGCCGACCATCTGGATGCGTCATAGTAAAGTATAGTTTATTGGGAGGATCCACTACGCCGTTACAAATGAATTCACGTTTTTGACCTCTATTGGACGTGTCGCCGGCAATTACTGCATTAACCTGTAACAAATGTTGCCACAATATTAGAATAGAATTACCTTATAGTGACGACAGGGAGAACTAAAATAGGAGATGGTATCTTCCTGATAACAACTCCAAACTGTGGTTGCCAACCCGCCTACCAAGCGTAGCAAATATGGTAAAGTAACCCCCAACATTTTTATTTGTTTGATTGTGGCACGCGCCCGCCGCGTCCGCCCGCGCCCGCGTACCCACTATGGACACTCAAATGAAGACTATTAGTCCAAGAGGCAGAGCCATAAAGTCTCTGAATTTATTAAGCCTGGTTTTGTCTCAGGTGATTATAATCTTAATTTACAATAAAATGCTACGGTCAATCAAGCGGATATTAGAACAGGTGTCTCTGGTGCGCGGTCAAACATGTCGTGACCACCGACATAATAAAATCAATTTCTTAAGGCTGAAACTTTATGAACTTTTGTTTTTTTTTATATGTAAATCAAAATTATGATAGTCATTCAACGTCCTATGGGGACTCAGCTGGTCCGTTTATTAGGTGTGAATTTTTTTTAGTAACTACTACTGACTATATTATTCAGTCAACCATTCCGTAAAACAACGCCCGTCAGCCAGTGAATAAGAAATGAATTTTATTATATTTATTTATTAATAATATAGTCTGTAGTAAATATTAAACAATTCACGCCTCTCCGTCTATACGAGTACGTCGCGGCGCACCCGCCCTGCGCCCGCGTTGCAGTCTGGCCAAGCACATAATCTAGTTACGCGGTTGAATAGATGTCCTACAAAAATGCCAAACTGTTCAGGTTTTTGTTGCAAAAAAGAGATCTGTCACGTCAAATTTACAAAAAGATGGCGTTACCTTACATATATAACTAATTATTGCTAATTACTTATTTTAAACTTAACAATTACAATAATAACGGTCGTGTTATTTCGGATTTGTTTACCAACACAAGCCCTCATACAATAGGCGGATCGATCAACCGACTGATCTGAGTCTGTATCAGAAATTGTTACTTTATTGATTTAATTGTTGCGTGAGTTTCATAGTGACAGACGATTATTTCTGTGTGTGCAAATTTTTCCCGCAAAAAATGACTGATAGTTTTGTACCGGGAAAAAACGCTATGGCTACTTTCCTCCAGGCCGCCGGTGGCCCGTGTTGCTCTATGCCAAAAAACATATAAAAAATGTTATAGTTTATATTTACCCTCAAACCTTTGATGAAATTATGAAAATTTTCGACCGATCTTTGTTCTCTCCGTTGTTGTTCCAAAGGTTGTCTAGGATCCAAACGAAAATCTCTAGTCAAGGCATCGATCATGCTTTGCTTTTTCGGAAATCCTTTGTGAGCCACTGTAAAATAAAATAAAAAATATTTGAATATGCGGTTTTAGTTTTAGTTTAATTATAACATTAAACTTAAACTAGGTATCATTTCCTAATAAAAGCTCATAAGCACATAACAATAGAAAATACAAAAAAGACGTTTCAAAAAGAGAAATACCTCGCCTCCATAGAATCCATTAAAAGAGAAAAAGAAGAATATCAGAAATAGGCAATTTAAGATAGATCTGCCGTAATTTATTAAACAGTATTTTACCGTGGCCCAAAAAGACGACAAATTAAAATGTACTAATTAAAAAAAAAACGTATTAAATGTTTTGCATTTTCTTTTGTTTATATGCACGCAAATCTACTTATTTTATTGTACAGCAAAGCAAAAAGAATATCTGTGACTAAGGAAAATGATCTCATCTCAGGCACGAACTTTTGAAACATTGTAAATTGTAAGTCATCTCGCTCGCACTTATCGTCTTGCAACGGGCATATATCTGTACTTTTCTAGTCTACGCATAGTACAAGTGTCGTGCGTTTGTATAGCAAATAATATAGGGGCGAGAAGCCAGGATTTCAAGTTAAAAGTTAAGGTTTGCTACTGACGCCGATGACCATTATAAAAAATTAGAAGAGAAACCACTGTATATTTTAAGCGAATTTTCTTTAACATAGTTTTATTGTGCCTTGTGACTGCTTGAACTGTGAATAATTCTTGTAACAAGATGAAGGCAAATTTAAACTTTGGTCGAGTTTAGGTAGTTCAGTTTCAATAATTTCTCTCGCTACTGTATTTAAACAACGATTCTTTACGTGATTATGAAAAAAAATTCCTCATCAGCCTGACTAATTTTGGACATGGGGCTCTTCCATTGTAGGAAATATTTGACATAATCGCCACGCTTGGCAGAAGGAATGCGATCGAAGTACCAGATATCTCGAAACTTTAACACCGCTCTCAATTGTTGGCCTTGATACCGCCATTTATTTATTTTTATAGGATAAAGGAAAAAGGCGAGTACACAGTCCACCTGATGGTGTTTGCTGTGGCCCATAGACATCTATCCTCGTTTGTGAATCAAAATGCAGATGCGTTGTTAGCCGTGAGAAGTAAGATGAAATGCCTCTTTTCCAGTAAAAAAGGGTCTTCGGTTCTCTACACTCACCATACGAAACAGCAACGTTAAGCCGCCATTTCACGCTGGTATTCTGTAAGAGCGTGGTCCTGCTCCGGTCGAGCCGACCCATTCGTGCTACAACTATATCAGTATAATATAGCTGCAGCAAGCCTCTACCACGTAAAAAAATAATTTAGATAAAGCTGTAAATCCAACTAAAAAATCGATATGAATTTCTCTTACGAATCGAATATTGTAGGTGCCGAATTTTCAGTCGGAATGCCTAGTTCAAAAAATATGACAGTTGTCTAATGGTATTTCTTGGATTTGTTTGAGTATAACTACTATTAACGATCCGGCCCGCCTTCGCACGGGTGATTTCTCGATTTTGACAACAGCGCCACCTACCGGGTTTCATTATGAATCGTTTAGATCATCCAGGGCCAAACTTGTTTGAGTTTGGCCCTCACAAAAAATTTCATCAAAATCGGTCCACCCCTTTTTGAGTTTGTGCGAGATTAACGGACAGCAATTTATTTTTATATATAGAGATCTTTTGTAAATTTAATTGTCGACGTTATTTTAAGACATCTTGCAACACATACTCAGTTTATTGATGTTCCACAAAATTGGAAAATTCAGAATACATTTTATTTAATCTTTATTATACCAGTTATACACCGAAATACATGATATATAGAATACAATTTCAAGTATATTTACAGAGCAACCTATGCGACATATAGTTAATTAACACGACGGATGTGGAGAAGTAAAGAATTGAGAAGAGTGAATGAATTGAAAGAGGTAAAGAAACAAGTGCACAGCAGTGACAGTAAAGGGTTTCTTAAAAAAAGAAAGAAGAGTGCACTGAATTCTACTTCAAGAGAGAGAAATATTCACAATTTCCCATTACACAAGACATTTCCCATTTCTTTCTTGAAGATTTATAACAAAAGTATTTAAGAACTGCAATGAAGATATTAAAAATTCAACGAAATATCACATATTACAGACTATTTCTGTAGTAAGAAATATATACTTACCATCTATGTTAATAAACGCAGTGGATGTAAATATAGCAGACTGAAACAATCCGGTCCACATTTCTAATCCATCACCCAAATCTATTGGGCGAGATGGACGTTTGAAAAATTGTCTTCCAGCCTATATTGGAAAAAAAATTGAAATTAATATGTATATATAAATAAGAACTAATAAAATATCCTGTGGAAGTCAGAAGAATATCTAATCGGAAAAGGTTATTACGATCGTTTATTTTAAAAAGTAAAATAAAAATTATACCTTTACATAAGACTCTAGTGTGCCCTGCCGCAAAATCACGTCAATGCATTGTATTGCTTCAGTGGGAGGATTCAATGAACTACCCCCAGAGGTCATAAACCTGAAAACATAAATATTGCATAACACACGCAGGTGCCAAAAATAAAAAATAAAAATATTATATGCTTACTGGTTGATTCTGTCCAAGTCTACAAGTCCAGTATATTTGAAAGATACCTCAAATTTCATAGCTTTCCCGTTGTCATCTAATATCTCCACCTAAATGCACAATATGTAAATATTTTTAACGAAATAATCATATTTACAAAGTATAACAAAAAAAAATACGCGGTAGAGCCATGCTGCAGCTATATTAATTGTATAGTTGTAAGCATGAAGGACCACGCTCTCACAGAATACCAGCGTAAAATGTGTTTCATTTGGTGAGTGTAGTGAGCCGTAGACCCTTTTCACTGGAAAAGAAGTATTCCATCTTAGTAGTAGCTGACAACGCATCTGCATTTTGATTCGCAAACGAGGATAGGATAGATGTAGATGTCTATGGGCCACATCAACCACTAACCATCTGGTGGACTGTGTGTCACACTTATCCTATAAAAAAATTGAGGAAAAGAACCAGCCTTACGAAGAAACCGGTTTCAGCAAAGGCCACAGACCATACCATAAATTATTACCATAGACTACAAACACCGAAGATGAAAGACTACAATCTGCTTATTCTTCTTGCTTATGTAAACTTTTTTTATAGAATAAGGATGACTAACGATCACACAGTCCACCTGACGGTATGGGAATGCTGTGGCTCATAAATATCTGTATCTATCCTTGATTAAGTATTGTAACCCCTGAGGACTAAGATAATATTAGGAATAGTGTCAAGTAAAAAAGACTTCGAAACACAGCAGGTATTCTGGTCGAGTTAACCCGGTTAAGCGAACCTTTTCGTATTATAACCATAATATAGCTTGCAGCATAGCTCTACCACGTAGAAAAACTATGAGAAATCCTATAATTCCGTCAAAATTTGGGCGGTGTTATATAGTTCCTACAGCGGTGACAGACTTACTGTCGGTATATCTAATTGTTAGTGTTTGTACAGTTGTAATTGTACAGTAATATGAGGATAAGTGAGACTTGCTAGTAACAAGTTACGCGTGTTTCAGTGGTCGACTCTAGTAACCCCCTGACTTTATGAAATGACTAGCTAGCCCCGCGTTTCACCCGTGTATATCACGTGTCTGAGGCGCGCGACATGACGTGACATCTAGTTCAAGCATTTTAGATAGCAATGTATTGAAAAAATGGAACACTACTTTTATTTGCGAGCGAATTAAATTTTATCCTCTCTCCCTCTCCATTTCGATTTAGCGTCACTCCCGCACCCCCTCTCCCGCCCCCCGCGCCTCAAAGCTCAGTGTCCAGTTTTCTAGCGGTTTTAAAGAAAACCGTATACGATACATGAAAAGTGTATAGACACGAAATAATTCTTGATAAATTTGCTATAAACCTTTTATACATACAAAAGGGATATCACTTATAGTTTCCGCGCCTTAAAATTGGGAAATTTTTGAGAAAACTAAACATTGAGCAAAAAAATCGATAAATGAAAAAGATGTTCATATTTTGTATTAGATTGCGCGGAAACTATAAGTGATATCGCTTTTGTATGTATAAGAGGTTGATAGCAAATTTATCAATAATAATCATTTCGTACCTCCACACTTCTCATGTATCGTATACGGTTTTCTTTAAAACTGGAAAAAACCACGCATCTGGACGCTTCCTAGGGCGCGGGGGAGGCGTGACGCTCAACCGGGAGGGGGAGGTAGAGTGGATGAAATTTAACTTCGCTCTACAACGTACTTATGCCGATAGATAAAAGTACTCCATTAATTTTGACAATTTTTTTATGGGATAAGGGTGACAAACGAGCAAACTGTCCACCTGATGGTAAGTGGTTACTGCCGCCCATATACATCTATATCTATCCTCGATTACAAATCAAAATGCAGATGCGTTGTCAACCGTGAGGACTAAGATGGAATGCCTCATTTCCAGTAAAAAGGTTCTCCGGTTCTCTACACTCACCATACGAAACACAGCAGCGATAAGCTGCTATTTTACGCTGGTATTCCGTGAGAGCGTGATCCTTCCCCGGTCGAGCCAACCTATTCGTGCTACAACTATACTACTAATATAGCTGCAGCATGGCTCTACCACGTGAAAAGCTCAAACGATAGAACTAACCTCGCTCATAGAAGCATTCAGTGCTGAATTCGCTCTGATCTCATCGGGCGGGTAGGGTTTATGTGTCGTTCGCGCGCCAACCCGAGTTATGAATTATTTTAATTTTACATTATCTCTTAAACTATGTGTCTAAATAACATGATATAAGGAGCAAAGTTTATCTTCATATAATTATCTTGATGATGAAGTAACTTTTGCTGGTAAGGATTAATAACACCATGCCTAATAATAACGCGCATAAATCACTTTTTAATTTATTCAATATGTTTTTGTGACACTTTACCTTATTGTGGCTTATGTATAAGAAATAGGCATATGGTTTCGCACTTTTTTTAGATGGAGTAAAGATCAATATTTTTGTAGAATTTTGATTTACGTATCATTAACTTCATAAATCTGTATGATTCGCGCTTTATCATTTCGGAAGCGCTTTTTCTTCTCACTTGCTTAACAAAAATCAATCAATATTTAAGGCTGGCTGAGATGTGCAGCCTAATTCTAGATAGCCTATACTGTTCTGAAATTAGCGTATTTAAACAAACAAAAAAGCTCTTACGCTTTATTATATTAGTGTAGATACAGGACTACCTTACTTATTACATACTAACTTATATGGTACACAGGAGTTACTTATAACTTAAATTAAAATTTAAAAAACCCCCTAAACAAAAAGGGCTGATGATCTTCAAACGGCTGAACAGATTTTCTTAAATCATAGTTAAAACACTCCCGATCAAGTCACCTTTCCAATAAAAAAAAAAACTAAATCTAAATCAATTCATCCGTCTGGAAGCTAAGATGCCATAGACAGACACACAGATACACACGTCAAACATATAACACCCCTCTGTTTGCGTCGCGTCGGGGTTTAAAAACAAGAGTGTGAGGCTTGTGAATTGGGAAGTGGTTCAGAACTAGCCCGTAATTCGAAAAATTAAACACAATGGAACAGTTCAATGTGCTTGTCTCTCGCCTACGTCACACTACCTAGGTCACGCAGCCAGGTGCACGCCGAGACATCTTCGAGGTTGGACTATCTCTATAGTTATTTGTTCAAAACTTATCCCCAATTAAATACTAATTCCCTCACGAAATTGCGGGGAGAATGGTAACGTTCAAATATAATCTATGATCTAAGCTCACCTCTTTAGCGAAACGCGTATTAGCGTTTACTCCTGGTAACGGATGAATGGCGTAACAATTTTTCATTTGATCGAATGCAAGGGTATGGTTCCGAAAAAGTTCAGCTTTTGCTTTACAGAAGACGCGTGGTATCATTTTTTTTGGTTTATCCGGTTTAAATCCCACGTCGTAACGATGCTAAAACAAATTCCAACCAACAAACTGTAAAAAGTAGCACCACGCAAATATATATATATATATATATATATATATATATATATATATATATATATATATATATATATATATATATGTCGGAGTGTCTATAAAATACCGGGTTGGATCGAGGTAGAATGGAGGGTATATCGAAAAACCCCCTCTTGTGTCGGTAGTATAAAGTTCACTGTAGGTGCCGTGTGCGGGAGATTCCGCCTAAGTCGTTCAACGAGTGTGGTCATTCTACTAGTGCTAATATAGTGTCGTGGTTCTGTTCGTTGTTGTAATTCTTCTAGTGCAGGCAAGGAGAATTGCTGTTGCTGAGAGGCTGCCCAGTGTTACATTGAGATAAGTAGTGTTGCTGTTGGTTTACATATTTTGGTGTTATCATGTAATTACGTACCTCACGTTACACTGGTGTGTGATTGTGGCAGAGACGTGTTACGGTGTGGTCCAACTGTAATTTCACTATACTGAATGTATAGTGCGTTACGTTGTCTTATTACTGATAATGATTAAACTGCGTAAGCAAGAGAGCAAGTTGAACATCCGCTCTCACACTTTTATTATTTTTAACAATTAACGCTTATCCTGATGTATTTCCAAGATCAAAATTGGAATCCCCTCTATTGTCATTTCCGATATCAGAAGTGGGATCTCCTGTTGTCATTTCCGATATATATATAACAGAATTTAATATTACCACTGTTGGATGAAGATTTCTATATAAATATTTTAGAAGATTTAGAAGAAACACACATATTATTAGATATCAAATATGTCTGCTTACGATTTTTTTGAATTGAAGCGTCATTGGTAGATAATTTGTCAATACAACAATATTTCTAACAGGAACACTTGGGCGGCGTATGGCTACTGGCATTTTATTTAATGACAAAGTCGGCGACGTCCTGTCATCTTCTTTACTGGGTGGTCGTGCGGAAGCTGGCTGTGGTGTCATAGCGACTGGAGCATGGGTAGCTTGTGGAATTACATCTCTTTGACCTGGACCGCGACCGGGACCGGGACCGGGACCAGGACCGTGACCGCGACCGCGACCACCGCTGGATTGTTGTGGAGCTGCTGGTGTTAGTGGAGCTGCAGCGCCCACTTGTGCCTGTGCACCTAAAACGGTGGCCTGTGTAAATTGATCTCCAGAGCCTCGCGGTGGCGGTCCCCAAGGCATTGAAGGTTTTTGTTCACAAGCTGGCTGCGGTGGTAGTCCGCGACCCCAGCCTTGTGACTGTGGCATACCTTCTTGACGTTGGTGGTGGGAACCTACAACGGGGGCCTTTGCAAAAGGAGCTACAGTTCCGCGACCGCGACCGCGACCGCGATCGAAACCGCCGCTGGATTGTTCCTGTGGACCAGGTGCGTGTTGGTGATGTGAAGGCCCTCCTTTGCCATGAGATGGCTCACTACTGATCCCTGTAGGAGAAGCCATTTGACTTAAATCTCGTGTTTCAAGTGGAACAACAGCGGGCTGAGGGTGTGCCGGCTTGGAATCATCCGGCGCCTGTATATCTGCTGAACTTGATGTTTTCGCAACTGTAGCGGGTTCCTTTTTCTTACGAGGTCTTCGTTTTTTTGAACCACCGTCTAAGCCTAAGCCTAAGTTTTCTTCTTCAGGTTCTACGGCTGTAGGTTGAGTCGAAGCTGGGGGTTGCGTAACCGGCTGAGCTTGAGAAGTACTAGGTTCCTCGCTGATTCTCAAAGAACTCAAGGGAGGCACTTGCTCCTCCTTTTTCTCGCTTTTTTTCTTTCCTACGAAATACATTAGGATGATTAGAAACAATTCATTTGACATCGGTACATTTACAGTAAGGCAATGGCAACAGATTATGTTTTTCGATTTACCCCTTTATTTCTCTAAATAAAGCACTACATTTTTTTATATTCGGTGTTTTTGAAAAAAAAATAATTTTAATTTTTGATGAAGCAATCAACCATTTATCTACCACACTAACACGACGACCATTGACCGCATCTCTATTCGGATATCGCGTCAAATGCTATAACAACATCGATATATTCGTGTATGTACATGTCATATTTGACAGTAGAGATGGTAATAATGTTTTTTTTTTTAATAATTAAAAATAAAAAATAAACTATTATGTAATTTAAACGGTTAAAATATTAATTTTTTTTATTAAATAAAACTATATTTACGGATTTATCGCGTTTAATTTACTTATTTTAATTCCCGACGTTTCGGGTGCTTCACAGCATCTATGGTCATGGGGAAATCCTTAAATATAGTTTTATTCAATGTGTAATATTCACGTAAATATAAGAAATCATATATTTTTTTAATTCAAACACTAAGATATCAAGTTGTCGAGAGATATTTTCAACGAGTTGAATGATTTCTTTTCTTCAATTAATAGGCCGATGCTAGTTGTCTGCAAATCTGAAGACTAAATTATTTTATTCATCCGCTTATGAACAACATGTATTACCTCACTTTTGCTAATCATACGATAATCGTATAAATAAAAACTACTTATTCGTCCGATAGTGACCGAAAACGAGATTGTACAACCAGTGCGTGTTTCCAGATATGACTTATGGATCTGAGACGTGGTCCTTCACTGCTGACCGTATGAGGAAGCTCAAGGTCACTCAATGAACTATGGAGATGACTATGCTCTGGGTTTCTCTGTATGATAAACTTAGAAATGAGGATATCCGCAGTAGTACCAGAGTTAACGACGTAGTAAGCGGAAGTGGCAAAGGGCCGGCCATATAGCTCGAAGAACCGACAACC
This sequence comes from Parnassius mnemosyne, assembly GCA_963668995.1. NCBI lineage: Eukaryota > Metazoa > Arthropoda > Insecta > Lepidoptera > Papilionidae > Parnassius > Parnassius mnemosyne. The sequence goes on from CAVLGL010000126.1 coordinate 19,762,785, forward strand.
GATGGGGAAGAAAGGTTCTCGAGTGGCGGCCTCGTACCGGCAGGCGAAGTGTAGGGCGTTCCCGCACTAGATGGAGTAATGACCTGGTAAGACATGTATGAGAAGTCAATGGATGCAGGTGGCTCGGCACCGTGCTTTGTGGCGTTTCTTGGGGGAGTCCTATCTTCAGCAGTGGACTTGTAAATGGCTGTAATGATGATGATGAAACAGTTGCAAGAAGTGTTTTTTTCAATAGTGTGTATATCAAGGCAAAAAAATATATTAATAGATATACAAATAATATAAAAATATAATGAATTATTATTTAATTTCGACCACTAGGCTACCAAGGGTAAATATTTACAATGTATAATGTAAATAAGTTAATATGTATAATGTATAAAAACTTCTTTCAGTTAAATGTAAAGTAAAATAAAGTGGCAGCCTATGTACATCCTATTGCTAAGCACAGGCCTCTTCTACCTGCTGAGAGGGCTATTGACCAATTAGTCCTCCCCGCTGCTCCACAGTGCGTGTTGAGGGACTTCTTATATCCTCAAATTATTTTATTTCTCGGACATGCAGGTTTCCTCGTGATGTCTTCCTTCACCGCCAAGCACGTGGAAACCAGCACTTAAAATTACAATTTTCATTAGTGTCAAGCGGGGATCGAACGTCGGTTGCTCGCATACCGTAAATTCTACAACGAGCGCTTAGCCGCTAACTAACACTAAACAATGTAAAATAAAATTTATTGACATACCTCTTCCCATTTTCAATTCGATTTCTGAAACAAAAATAAAGAATTAGAAAACCTCTAAGAATTCGTAGTGTATCGTAAAAGCGTTTTACATATCCATATAAAATACACATGGACAAATATCCAACATCAGAATATTTATTTGTACACAAATACTTGTTCCGTACGGGACTTGTCCGCATACGTAATATCGTCGATATTACTGATCAAAAATGAAGAAAGATATTATTTCTACATAGTATAAAACAAAGTCGCTTCCCTAGATCTCTTAATGCGGTTTTTATCAATAGACGGTATGATTCAAGGCGAAGCTTATATTATGGGAAGGGTATATTATGTATAATACATGCATATTATATAATTCTTCTGTCAGTGTGTTTGTGAATGAACTCCTCCTAAACGGCTGGACCGAATTTTATGAAATTTTGTGTGTGTGATCATCAACTTATGATTAGAATGGTTTAGATTCACAATTGGACCCGGTAGGTGTTGTTGACGAGATCCAGAAATCAACCATGCGAAGCCGGGGCGGATCGCTTAGTTTATAAATAATTGCATTGTTAGCAATCAGGCAAACGACCGTAATAAATATAACGTATAACGTAAGAAATAAATTAGACAGCGATTTAATTTAGGTCCGTCGGCTTCGAAAAGATTCGAGAAATATTTACTAAAAACATTTAACTATCGTTGACTTATTTCAACTTATACAGAGGCATATATTATTAGCGACGGAACTGCGATCAGCATTTAGCAATCCTACTCAAGTTTTGCACACATCACGATTTTCATTTCAGATATGAAAAGCGCGGAATTTTGAAATTTGTATTTGTTACTTTGTATAAAGTATATCATCATTCATTAGAAACTGCCACGAGGCCGTAGCGATAACGTTAACATAGAGATTTCACTACATTAATAGAACATCTTCGTAGCATATTAAAAATTTATTAAAGATATATACGTAGTCATAAATTTCAGGAGGCCTATTCGCGAACTATGTACATGTAGCAGCCAACTAGCTTAATCAGTCCTTCAGTTAACAGCCTAGCCATTTTACTAAAGGGCGCCGTTCAACTAGCGGTCCGAATGATATTCTGTCCACACATCTAATTACAACATTGCAACTATCTTGTAATGTCAGCGACAGTAGGTTAAAGTACGGCATCTTTTCTTTAAGAGCTACTACGGCTCATAAAAATATGATCCAAAAACCTCTGCCTAATCCGGTTTGCCGGGCCTTTCTTTTTTGAAAATTCTCACGGGCCATTATGTTAGAAGGCTTTTTCACTTCAGTTTGAAAATTCAAGAACAGTGAATTCAAGATTATGGTTTAAACAAGATGGGGCCATCAACCACACATCATGACTTCATTGTGTATCGTGATTGTGAAATAAATATTCCCAAACAGACTGATTTCAAGAAGAGGTGATATTCGTTGGCCCCCATGCAGTCCACCATTTTAATATAATAAATCTAAAACAATCCGAGTAATATTGATCAGCTCAGAGTGAATAATCGGATTATCGGAATGAGATGGCTGCAATCACACCAACATTATTGAAGAAAGTTTTTAGAAATCTCCACTCGTGTTTGGAGAAGTTCCGCCACAGAGGGGGCCATCATTCTTCATCTTAATATAACCTAAATAAGATAAAAAAGAACATAATTTAAATTTCAGATATTGTTAATTTTAAAAAATAAACTATATAATTATTATAAATTTATATTAACTGTTCGTTTCATATTTTTTTATTGATATGTTTTAAAATATACACGTTTTATTGCACCACATGTTTACAGACTTTTTTGTAAGTGTGGGCCCAACGGCCATCCCAGTCACACTTTAACCTACTGTATTACGAAATATGAGCCTGAATATCATTCAAGTATATATATATATATATATATATATATATATATATATATATATATATCAACACAATATACAATCAATTATCGAATTTGCATTTTTTACCAGTCTTTAAAATAATAATATCAGTTAATGTGATTACTTTTTCTACACAATTACAAATTAATTTAATTTCCATATTTAGTTTCTAAATGTTTATTATTCATAACATTCAAAATCGTGATTGTTTTTTTAAACCAACACTTTTTTTAAATGCCTCAATATTTATATTTTGCCATTGATATAACACATATTTAGTGTTTGCCTTAGTGTTTACATGTACCTGGCCACTATACTATTTATTATCTGTATAGACTCTTGATTTTAGAAGGGTCTATGCTAGTCTAACACAAAGTTGACTACGATAGATTAATATTTTTTCTTGCTGGTTTTTTATTTCATGTACAATGACTGGTTTTCAATGGCTCCTCTATATGTCTAAGTAAGGAATTATTTCATTACCTTGACTCAAAATTTAATTTTTTTTTTTAAGACCAACTCTTTATTGACAATATTTAAATTATTTCAATTTTATTTGTCAGCTTTATGTGTTTTCGATTTGGCTATATGCATGTTGGTTAATATGCAAATGTTTTCTCATTAACACTTTTGCTCTCAGCTCTCTTTTGCATAGTCTTATAGTCTTTCTATTGCTCTTAGAAGGAGAAATGTAAATTCGATGGTCCTAAATAATCTGGCGTCCATGTAGTCAACTTTACGAATCCTAGCAATAAATGTTAGGTACTTTTACCTCCCTCAAACCCCTCTTAACTTGGTAAACCCTTTAACTTGTAACATATTTTGACACAAAACACACTCATAATAGCCAGTTTTTTTATGAATGAAACACCTGCAGAAGCATGGGGAATATTTCATCTGGACCAGCCACTTGGAAAGGTTTAAAACTATGAATGTATCACATGAGCTTTTTCTCTGTCACTAGGGTGGATGCCCCTATTACCAGCCTTTTAGTGCCAATTTCAACTTTAAAAATTCCTGCTATTTTAATTAGGGCACAATATTTTTAAGCATTTGTTTTAATCGATAGGTGATATGGACAAATGTAATGAACATTTATTTACAATCATATCGACGGTGGAAAGGAAAAACCCTTGAAGCGACAATTTTGGAATTGTACAGGAGAGTCTATCAAAGTTTATACTTTCCGAAAAAAAAAATTAAAATTTGAAGTTAGAGCGACAGAATAAAAAACAGTTTCTTTATTTTTTATTTACTGTCTACTATTAAACTTAGAAAAATATACCAGCATGATGAAAGGATTTATGCGTCGCTTAATTATTTTTTGGCAAATATAGCGGAAGGAAAAACACATTAAATGCAAATTCAATACTTTGACAAACGCTAGGAAAAACACATTAAGTGACAAGCTATGCATGATATAACTAGGAGGAAAAACTACTTAAGCGTATCGAGCATAAGATACATGGTTGTGGAAAAACGAATTAATTAACAAAACCTTAATATGCTAAGTAGAGGAAAAACACGATATGCACTAGCTATGTAATAATTCAATGTTGTATTTTAACTGAAGTCCCTACTTTGTTTCCCGAAGATACCAAAAAAAAATTAGGATTTTGAGATAAAACAGTGTCTTTTATTGTTTTAAAAGCTTACTGGTACAACATTTTACACTGAAAAAACCCATTCCAATGGGAAAACAAACTTTAAATGAAGTGTAAGTACATTACTATCTTCACGGGTGATCAAGCAATATTACAAACGAGCAACACAGCTTACCGCATCTGTATTGCAAACGTACATTGATCTTATAAACCTAACTTTCACTATTAGAGACTTTAAGAGCTATAAATTCTGTATCAAAATATTTCAAATTACTACCTATTTTAATCTTATGACTTAGTCAACATTGCTAACACTAAGTATACCTAAGTAAAATTGTGAAAACAACACAATTAGGCATTTGTTTCTGTATTGCAAACGTACTTTGAACTCATAAACCCAACTTTCATTAATAGAGATTTTAACTAATATAAATTCTGTATCAAAATATTTCTAATCACTAGGCACCTATTTCAGTCTTATGACTTAATCAACATTGTTAGCACTATAACTAAAATCTTAAAAAAACAATTAAGCATAATTAAATGATTAAAAGGAACATTAAAATCACATACTCATACTATCAAATTTAGGGTTTGATGTTGCTTCTTGTACTATAAATCAAAAACATCCTCAATATCTGTTTCTGCTAACGTTTACGACGTGAGGTAAAGTAACATATTCGTTGTGGAACAGTCTTGGTATGGCAAAACTTTCACAAAGTTTTATCAAATCTTCAAATTAACAGTAACTGGGTAAAGACTTCTCGTAAAGCTGTTTCACAGTTTGTGAAGTTGGAGCTCCGTTTATAGATATAATTTCTTCTTCAGCATCAGGTAACATAAAGTATTTAACTGCCGTCACGTTGAGATTGGGGAAATTTGGAATAGGGCAACGGAACCCAAGAGGCCAGCAGCTGGCCGACTTCATGGAGAATGAGGGACTCTTTATGATGAACTCTTTCTTCCAGAAGCGGCCCCACAGGAAGTGGATCTGGTCGAGCACCGACGGTTCGACAAAAAATGAGATTGACTTCATTATGACGACCAGACGACAACTGTTCAGTGATGTCTCAGTGATCGCGAGGGTGAAAACCGGTAACGATCACCAAATGGTTAGAGGCACACTGAACCTAAATGTTAAGTTGGAGAGGTCTCGTCTAATGAAGTCAACGCTCCGTCCCCCTCGTGCTCTAATCCAAAGTCCCGAAACCTTTCAGCTCGAGTTACAAAACCGTTTTCAGTGCCTAGAAGACTGCAATGAAGTGGACGATTTGAATGACAAGCTCATGGAAACTGTCCATGAGCCAACTGTCAAAGCTGAAGACCGAATGTGGCAGCATCGTTTCCGGGGCACCTGAGATTTTGAGTGAGATTGAGAGGTTCTATGGGCAGCTGTACACGTCATCGTTGGAGCCGCACGCAAGTGTGAGTAACGATCCAAGAGATTGAAATTGAATTGAAAAAAAAAGTTTTTGGTATCAAACTTTATTTTTAATTACATACAGTACGCACCAATTTCAGCCACACTATCATTTTGGAGGTTATTGTTGGCGGATGGCTTATCAGTACTGTTTTCCCGATTAATAGGTGGTGACTTACTGGTATTACTCACTGCTGGAATAAAACAAATTACCTATGTATGTATTATGAGGCAAATATTATTAGACAAATTATTTTAAGAAACAAAAAACTGATTTCAAAAAAGGTACTCATTAGGAATGTGACAAGTTTCTACCTGCTTGTTAATAAGGTAATCACTTCATTATACAGAAATATTCGTTTTGGATTTCGATTTACATTATAACACGAACATTTACGTATTTACAGGTACTTACATTTACTAAAACACGCACTCTCTGTGTATGCGACGTAAAAATAAAATACCTATAAATGCGACGAAAGGTGGTATGCCTCGACGGCAGTTCACTGATGAATGAAGCGCCACATCACAATCATTTCCTAATATAGGTAACGTCACATCCAAAAATGACACCGAAATTCATTGCTTCTAGGGACAAGACTTGTTTTGAATAGTTAATTTAAATACACAATGTCGTAAACAATGCTTACTTTAACCGCCTATCGTCTTCATTTATGAAGTTAGCGAAATTAAATGAACCAACGTTTTGGGAATAAAAGACTATGTCGGTTAATTTAAATATTTATGTGGTTTTTTGTGTGTGTTAACTTTTACCGACAACACTGCTTTTTATAGAGATTGCCAAAACAACTGAAATCAATAATTTACTATAATAATCATGCACGAAAAACACATTAACTCCATTATACAGATATAAGGTAAGCAAGGAGAAACGAAAGTAGCGACTGAGCACCAACGGAATAGGAGTAAGCAAAAACACCTGTAGTGTTTAAAATAGCATTTCCTATGACGGAGAAAAACGATTTAAGTAACCTATAATATCCAAAACAAAAAAGGAAAAACACATTAAATAATAAACTAACTATGGAGTTGGTACTTCAAGCGGTAAATGGACCAAAATTGCTTTAATTCTTCGTCACTTCATTTAGCATCTAAAAAAATTGAGCCTAAAAGTGACATTACTTTAAGCGACACCAAAGTGGTCGGATCGCCACGAAACTAAGACCAATCTTGTCAGTTTCTTACTCTATTATCTCTTGTCAGTTTGTTTACTCATTTGTAATAATATTAGGCCTCAGAGTAGCTGTTTTAGAGTGGCTATTACATACCTACCTATTACGATTTTCACTATACAATAACAACATAAAAAAAAAACAAATATCCACTTCTACCAAAATACTGGTTTTCTCTCAAAATTGAGGGGTAATAATAATGAGCTGGAGTTTTGTTTGTAGTATTGCATACGATACATGACTGACAGCAGTGTCTTCAGATTCTTCAAGTGATAAAACCTAAGGTTATAGTAATGCTAACTAATTATAAATTTCAAACAATAGGTTCCAGCTTCAACCCGTTTTTGGCTTCCAGTACAATTAAGATAGAAAACACAAATACATATTTTAATTTATTTTTCTTTATCAGCTCTTAACAGTCCACAGCTGGCATGGTCCTTTACCATAGCAGTGAGCATGATAATGATTTGAGGAGAAGTATTCAATGACAACTGCTTAAACTCCAAAGCCAAAATGTAATTGAATTCTGCTCTTAGAGCAGCTTTAAACTAAAAGGCGTTTCTGGTAAAGTAGGTAATAGAAATCCGTCGTTTTACATATTTATTCAATGTTTTTAATGCTACTTTCATAAAAAAAATTTTTTCAATATGCCCGACAACCTTTGTTTTGGAAATATAATACCGATAATTTATTAGAAATCTTCAAGACATATTCACCATACCCTGGGTGGGAAGGTACATAAAATGCACAATATTTACTATAATTAAATAACAATGTTTGCACAATTTTACGCAATGATTTCTAATGAAGTGTTAGGTATATTTCTCTTTAGAAAATTACAGTTAAAAACTACTTACAGCAAACGTGGAGTCGAGCAAGATACAAGTCGGGCAAGAGATTTTTAGGCACACACACTGTATCTGTAAATATATAAATATTTCTGAACAAAACAAGGAATTTAATACAAGATTCTTGTTGTTTCGAGCTTTCTGAGCATAGATACACAAGTAACAAACAAACAAACATAAGGAATATAATCTATAAGAAACGCACATAAACGCAAATCTAAACCACCAGTATACACTCTTATCTATGACCACCAGTGTTGCCAACAACTAAATTAGCTCACCACTTTCAGTATATATAAAAGTACTCTGTGCTCACCACTAACAAAAAGCGATCTTATACTCATAATCCCTATTTTTATTATTTTTTAAAATTTTAAATTTTCCACTAAACAAATTGTTTATTATGAAATAATAGGTATATGAGGAACTGCTTACCTTAATTATTACATACTTCGTACCAAAATATAAAATTTTTATGTAAATAATCAATAAATCAATATACAAGTCATCACATCAAGAATATATTATGTTATTAACTGGTTTTTTTAATTAAATCTACTTCAGCTGAATCATTTTTGTCGCACTATCATCATCAGTTTCCATCATGCTTACAATTGTACACAAAATTTGCATTTCGCTATTTGACCAGTAGTTCCTTCAATCAATCCTTTAAGTGTAGATCTTTAAGCCAAGAATACTAAAACTTTTGTGCATAGTGTGGTGCCACCGGGATGGACCATCTATCATTACGTAATGTCTGACGAATCAGTGCTGCCTACACAGTAAGTCAAAAACTAACATGATGCTTATGTATGTTAAAGTAAATTGTCCTTAAATGAAGTAAAAATATATTCCGAAACGTATAAGTGACTTAACATTGAGAGATCATTTTTTCACTAATTGAAACTGAATTCTACTGAACCACTAGGAAAACACCATCAGACACAAAAAGCAATATTCCTCACCTAAAAGGAAGTTGAAGCTACCAGTTTTAATGGAAAATCCACTGAAGTGGTAACACTATAAACAATAGATATACAACACTAGCTAAATACTCTGGATAAAAATTCCCCGTTTCAGCAGGTTATGACATCATAATAAACTAATTCATTGCCTCAAAAAGAGAGGACCTCAACTAAAAACGATCATCAACTAATGATATAAGAATTATAGAAGACGTGCCATAATGATTTATATTAATATAAAATATACATTATATACATATATACCATACGATTCTATCTTCCTTTTTTCACGCATTATGGTTATTATTTGTAGTATTTTGGAACACATCGATTTGAAATAATATATTTTATCACCTAATAGTTTATTTAATAGCATTTTCAATAAAAGGGTAAATAATTCTATGGTTAAAGGGTAGAATAACATTATCGCATTTAATTTGCTTATGACATTTTGATTGTACTCCATAAGAAAAAGTTAAATTGGAGGTTTCTGTTAATTACAAGTACCTAGTATATTGAAGTGTGTGTTACTGTTCTCTTTATCTGTGTCTGTGTGAATCTTATCCATAATCTTCTTTTCTATCTTAATCTTCTTAATACCAGTTATTAAGAATATTTTTTTGCAATAATTTTGTTTTTATTGTTTTTACAATTAACAATACATTCACTCAGTTTTTGTGATGAATGTGGATCATTGCAGTTATTGCCTGTGGGGAAAATAGTCGGGTTAACAGTTGTGCTCATGTATAATATGTTGATCATAGATTAATGATAAGTCATCGTGCGCTCTGACTAGATACCGCACCCCCTGCAAGTAACAGCTCCATGACTGCGGCATATTAATATTGTAGTGTGTATTAAGACAATTTGCATGATGCTAGTGTGCGTGAAAAATTGTATATGCCAACAGCTTAACTATTACCCGATTAACGGGAAAATTTATTTTATGCTATGGCTTAGTAGTTAAGTTCATAGTTATGAATGTATTCCAGAAATACTTAAAAATAAATAGTTTATTAATAACGAATGTATGTACGTATGTATGTATATTTGTGTATATTATGTATAGGTTTTTAACGGCAATTATGTCATTTGACCAATACTACAGAAATAAACATATTATAATATAGACTTAGGTTGTATTATAATAAGTTAAATATATAATATTATAAAATATAGTAACAATAAATTCACATATAAAAATCTCAGCCACGGGGAACTTCATTTTTGCATTCGCGGCAACACTGAATAGAGTCATTGTCATTGATATTTTGTGACTTATTTATGGCTCGTGTTATTTTATGTTAAAATTTCGAAATTGTATGATACTTAATGATAGTATGTGATTCCAGTGTCTTTCTTATTTCTTGTAGTATTATTTTTACACAGTTTCAATACGTTAACTGGTATTTTACTTCGGATTATGATCAAAATTTAATAAAACATTCGGTACGTTAACCTCACACGTTGCCTGCAACACGACTGGCTCGGGTACGCCGGTTTCGGCGTAGTATTTGATGCGCATTTTACATGAGCGCCGGCGGTATCTAATCAGAGCGCGCGATGACTTATCATTAATCGATGATGTTGATTTTACAGTTTTTGCAGCAGTGCAGTAGTACAGTTTTTATTTAACAGCACATGGAGGCTAAATATTTACAGGAAAAATAGCAGATCAAAAAAAGAAACAAACGATAGCAGAGAAAGAATAGAGTTTACTTTTTGGTATGTAGTATTTTTTTAATATAGATCAATCATGCTTTTAAATGAATTGCATTTTTAGGTGAGTTTAAATTACGGAATAACTGCCAATAATATAACTAGAAATTATGACCAAATTATTCGTAAACTCATTATAGAATAATGGTGACAAACTCGAACAGTTCACATCTGTATTTGATTGAAAATAAAAATGCAGATACATTGCCACCCGTGAAGACTAAGATAGAATGCTTCATTTCCTAAAAAAATGTCTCCAGTTCTCTACACTTGAAGTATTATCGCCAACTGTTTGCTGCATCAAGTTGCCGTCAAAATCTCCTATCGTCATCATCATTACAGCCCTTCACAAGTCCACTGCTGAACATAGGCCTCCCCCAAGGAATGCCACAAAGCACGGTCCTGAGCCACCTGCATCCATCGACTTCCTGCATATCTTACCAGGTCGTCACTTCATCTAGTGGGGGGACGCCCAACACTTCGCCTGCTGGTACGAGGCTGCCGGTTGCCGGTTCTTCGAGCTATATGGCTGGCCCATTGCCACTTCAGCTTACTAATCCGTTGGGCTATGTCGGTCACTCTGGTTCTACTGTGGATATCTTCATTTCTGAGTATATCACGCAGAGAAACTCCGAGCATAGCCCTCTCCATAGCTCGCTGGGCGACCTTGAGCTTCATCATCCGGCCAGCAGTGAAGGACCACGTCTCAGTTTCGTATGTCATCACTGGCAACATGCACTGGTTGTACAGTCTCGTTTTCAAGTTTTGAGGTATACCTGACGAGATGTGCCGTAATTTCCCGAACGCTGCCCAACCGAGTTGAATCCGTCGATTGACCTCTCGGTCGAAGTTGGACTTACCTAGTCGGACTATTTGTCCCAGGTAAACATACTCGTCAACAACTTCGAGCTTAGTGCTCCCAACAACTACCGGCATAGGTGTGACATGGACATCAAACATGATCTTTGTTTTGTCCATGTTCATCTTAAGACCTATCCGTTGGGAAACACTATTGAGGTCATTGAGCATAGTGCTTAGGTCCTCCAGCGATTCTGCCATAAGGACTATATCGTCAGCAAATCGAAGGTGAGTGATGTACTCGCCATTGATGTTGATACCGTATCCTTTCCAGTCCAGAAGCTTGAAAACGTCTTCCAATGCAGCGGTGAAGTTTCTGGGATATGACGTCATCCTGTTTTACACCTCTCTGCAATTGGATAGGTTTCGTACTCTGGTTCTGTACTCGGATAGCCATCGTAGCCCTACTGTACAAGCACTTCAGCAGTTCGATATACCGACAGTCCACTTGGCACCGCTGAAGGGACTGCAGCACCACCCAAATTTCGACGGAATCAAAGGCTTTCTCATAGTCCACATACGCCAGACATAGTGGCAAATTGTACTCCTCTGACTTTTGTAAAATTTGCCGAAGGGTGTGTATGTGGTCTATGGTGCTAAAGCCTTTTCGGAAACCGGTTTGTGCGGGAGGCTGGAAGTCGTCAAGTCTGCGTGCGAGACGATTCGTAATGACTCTCGAAAATAGCACGTAGACGCGGCTCAGAAGGGAAATCGGTCTGTAGTTCTTCAGGAGAGCGTTGTCGCCTTTCTTGAGGAACAAGACCACCGCACTTCTGCTCCACGCCTCCGGTGTAATGCCACCATGGAGTACGGAATTAAAGAGCTTCTGAAGGACTTCAAGTACCGATTTTCCACCCGCTTTCAGAAACTCCGCTGTAATTCCATCCTCGCCTGGGGCTTTGCCGTTTTTAAGGTGCTGGAGAGCCATTCTAATCTTGCTCAGACTGACGTCCGGGATATCATCGGAATAATGTCGGATAAGACTCGCTCTTGGATCGTTACTCACACTCGCGTGTGGATTCAACGATGACGTGTACAGCTGACCACAGAACCTCTCAATCTCACTCAAAATCTCAGATGCCCCGGAAACGATGCTGCCACATTCTGTCTTCAGCTTTGACAGTTGGCTCTTTCTGGCAGACAGATCTCTGGCAAAGACTTTGGAGCCTTGGTTCCGCTCGATCGCTTCTTCAATACCAGCTGTATTGAAGTTGCGTAAGTCCCGCCGCATGCATTTGCAGATCTGTCTGTTCAGTTGCCTGTATGCTGTCAAATCTGATGAAGAATGTAGCTTCATCTCCCGTCTAACAGCCATGAGATTAAGAGTGTGATCGGAGAGTTTTTGTGTTCTTCTGCGGCGGGTCTTGCAGAACTTAGCTCCGACCGCATGGACAGTTTCCACGAGCTTGCCATTCATATCGTCCACTTCATTGCAGTCTTCTAGGCACTGAAAACGGTTTTGTAACTCGAGCTGAGAGGTTTCGGGACTTTGGATTAGAGCACGAGCGGGACGGAGCGTTGACTTCATTAGACGAGACCTCTCCAACTTAACGTTTGGGTTCAGTGTGCCTCTGATCATTCGGTGTTCGCTGCCGGTTTTCACCCTCGCGATCACTGAGACATCACTGAACAGTTGTCGTCTGGTCGTCATAATGAAGTCAATCTCATTTTTTGTCAATCTTTGATATCTGATATATCTCCCAAAGGCTACGCAATGTGACGCATCAATATATTGCGAAGCAGTGTACTATAAAAAATTATTATCACATGATGCTGAAAATCTATAAAAACTAAGATCCCGAATGATATGAAGACAATTTAAAGGACAAGCATCCAAGCCAAAAATATCATTAAAAATATTCGCCATTTTGATTTCCGTTTTGGCAAGCGTTACGTTATGCTGCATCCACACCACAGAACACTATTACTGATCCACACGCTTGGCAAACAACGGAAAACAGCAATCACCAAACAGCAAACACGAACGTGTGGATGGTTGTATGCCTGTTTGTTTGTTTGTGATTGCCAGTGATCGGCGTTGGTGTCGGTTTTAGTGCACCAATCAAAGGGTGTTCGACAAACGTGTTTGCGATGTATCCACATGTTTGGCAATCAGTCGGTAGTACGCGCGAGCTTGCGGCTTGCGGGCGGCGGAAGGAGTTACTATAGTTCGGCCGTTCAGAGAATGCGTTCCTGACACGTCGCGATTGAACTGACGACGTAACTTTGTAATGGCGTTGCAGTTACGATAAAAATATTTTTGCTGGTTGTTTACCGTTTTAACAATTGATGAGTATTAAAACAACATTATTATATCAATAATCAATGAATGTTATAATTTTGTAACAAACTGAGTGGCAAATAACTTGGTAAACAATATTTTTCTAAATCTATACTGCGCTATTACAAGGTTATGTCAGCGCTTTATATTTGTAGGGCTGTGCTAACAATAACAGGCAATAACAGTATCGTAATCTGTTCTTATACAGTTATACTTTATAAAATAATACGTTTTGTTTTTCTTTTTAAGAATTTGAAAATAATGGACTATAAGATAACTTTTATTAAATGTAAAAATAAAACTACGACCAAACCGAACGCGCGAAAGAAAGTAGCATTTTTATATTTAGGTTGAAAATGGTAACCCCAAATGGCGTTATGGGCCGCCATTTTGTGACGCTAAAACAGTCGTCTGTTGTCGTTTCGTGCGCATAGACCACGTTCTTCAAGTGTTTTCGATCTGTTTTTATTTGATTACCCGGCTTTCGTTTAATGAACTGTTTCTGCTTTTCAAACTGACATCGGCGCTAAATCGGATTTCGAATGTGTTTTGTATTGCGTTCTTTTTACTTTTGGTGCATAATAATGCCTAAACGTGGACAAACATTGAAAAGTGGAGCCCGTGAGTTAATCATCAAGCTGCAACATTACTTTGAGCGGGAGCGGCAAAATGGCGGACCCCTGTTACCTGTCGAACAAGTACAAGAACGCGTCTCTCAGGCGCTTGGAGTTAGCAAACGAACGATAACAAATATTAATAAAGAAAAGTTCGCTCTACTGGCACGGAAGATAATATTTTACGTACTCCGAAGAAGAAACGTAGAACTATACCCGTGACAGATATTGACACCTTTGACGCCGATGCAATCAGAAATCATATATATGGTTACTATTTCAGAAATGAATATCTCAACAGGGAGAAGCTTTTGGCATCGTTAAGAGAAGCTGGACTGTTTAGCGGGGGTAAAACTGCTTTAACCAAAATCTTAAAAGATATTGGTTTTTCGTATAAAAAAACAGACAAAGGAAAAATTTTATTAGAACGATACGACATAATTTTAAAACGGATAAGTTTTTTGAGAGAAGCAAAAAATATTGATAACTGGGACAATGTCGTGTTCATTGACGAGACATGGCTAAACGCCAATCACACGGTTTTCCGTTCTTGGACGGATGATACACAAGTGTCGACGTCGAAAGTACCAATGGGTAAGGGGGCCCGTCTGATAATATGCCACGCAGGTTCTGCAAAATACGGCTTTGTGGAGAACGCGTTACTGGCATTTCAATCAAAAACCACAAATGACTACCACGAGGAAATGAATGCCACTACATTTAAAGAGTGGTTCCAGAACGTGCTTTTGCCCAGCCTACCAGAGCCTTCTGTAATATTCATGGCTAATGCCTCCTATCACTCGGTTCAAATACAGAAACCACCTACCCAAGCTAATAAAAAAGAAGAAATGGTGGCTTGATTACAAGCAAAAGGCATTGACGCAAATATGCAGATGCTAAAACCAGAGCTAATTAAATTAGTTAAAGAAAATAAAGCGGCAAATGTGCGATACGAAATCGATGAACTGACTCTGGAGTACGGTCATCGCGTTCTAAGAATTACACCGTATCATTGCCAATATAACGCGATTGAGCTAATCTGGGCTCAAATAAAAGGTTACGCCGCCCGCCACAATACTTCCCCGCCATTCAGCACGAAAAAGATGATGACCCTATTAAAAGAAACCTGCGGGGAAGTCACAAGAGATGACTGGGCAAAGGTTGTTGAGAAGACTAAAAACCTGATTGCGGAACATTTTGACCGAAATATCAGGATTGATTCTGTTATTGATGATAATATAATTATACATGTAGGCGAAGATGATGATGAAGACACCACCTCCTCAAGCGAATCGGAGTCTGATTAATATTCTGTACGCACATTAAATTCAATGTACTTTATTGCATAGAAATACAGATTGTAACTTTGTAACAAAGAATAAATAAAACAATTTTATTATATTAATATTACCTTTTTTTACCGGTGGTTCATTTTGGAGGAACGGTAACGAACTCAGTGTTATGTTGTGCCCATCACTAGTCATGACTAACTGATAGGTGTCAGCAACGCATTCTCTGAACGGCCGAACTATAGTGGCTATTATTGTTATACTCTACGCCAATGTTATCCCATCAAATGTATTATTATCTACACATGTTTTTGCAAATAAATATATCTTTATCTTTATCAATCCGAAATTTGTCTCGGAGGTAAATATGCTTTCATAAGTTAAGTTTCCTACCAATTCTGCTTCGAAAAGTTAGTAGATTTACCACCTATATCTTTTTAAGTTTTCCAGAGACCTCCCAATGATAATGTGATTGACTCCTAATTAATGTTTCTATTCGGTAACAAATATTTCACCTCTTTTTATAAGGAGCCCCATGTGAAAGCAGGATCATTGATCATCTATTCCCAAAATAAAATCCGAAAAAATTATATATAATTAGTATATCCTATATATCGATAAGTTTAGTGTATCCTGATTTAATAGTTTTTAGATTTTCGTAGTTACACAACAAGGAATGGAAGTGGAATGGAATAAAAACACCGACACCCTTATAGTTTCGCCATGTTCGTCCGTCTGTCCGTCCGTCCGTTCGCGGTTTTGCTCAGAACCTAGGTACTACAAATCTGTAATTTGGCACAGTTATGAATATTAATCACACATAGAAAACTGTGAAATAAAATCCTAAAAAACATTTTTATTTTGGGTACTTCACATACAAGTAAATGGAGGTAATTTATTTTACGTGTCCATTCCATCATGTGAGGTATCGTTGGATAGGTCTTTCAAAAAAAATTAGGGGTGTTGAACAATATCTTTTTAAATTCAAGGGTCCGTTTGTGAAATATTTAGATTTAAATTGGTATTTTTCAATAGTCATGTGCCCCCCCCCCCCCCCAGTACCAACTTAACCGATGTTTATGGAAATGTGAAAGTATACTCAATAGAAGATTATATAATGAAGTTAAAACGAAAACTATCACAGCTAAGTAGAATCAAGAAGTTAACGAGTAATAGTTGACCAACTTATAAGACAGACTTGGATTAGTTTCGTTGCAACTTCATAGAAAATGACATAAAACTAGCTGCATTAATAACTTTGTAATGTTATCGTAAGCTGTTAAAAATAAACATTTTATGAAGAAAACGACTCATATGCATTCCTACTATTAGAGTTGGCGACGCGCTTAAAAAAATTATATATCATTTTCATTCCATAGAAAATAAACAATTGTGCTTTTTAAAAATATTGCTATTAAATTGTATAAGGCACAAGGAATAAAGAGATAATCTATGTTAAAAGTAAATAGATAATAGATTCAATATAATATCGAACGAAAGTTCGGGGTTAGATTCCCCGGTCAAGCATTAATTTCATAAAAGTCATAATAATCAGCTATGCAATACGAATAAAAGCATTCAAACCAAACTTATTTGAACCTGAAGACAATTTATAGCAGTGATAATTGAGAATTCATTTGAGATTCTATGGTATATAAAATCTTCAATACAATAACCTTGAGTGCAATTTACATTTTATTTTTAGATAGTAAAAGTAGTTTGATTTGCAAAATATTCATACATTTACCAACTTTTACTAAGGAAGTCCCGCCTCATATTCATAATGATTTAATGCTCTGAATTATTCTGTAAGTCAGAGCATACAGTAATGTCCTCTCTCTATTTTTTATTATATTCAAAGAACCCGTTGCGGGAGTAGGTAAATAGGAAGATAGATTGATGAAAAAAATGAAGCATTAATATAATATTTAAAGGACATAAAACTAAAAAAATTCAAAAATAGGTCAACCCGAAAGTAATCGCTGGCACTAGCTCGTCGTCCACCATGTTTGCCCATCCGGAGTATACTAGCACGTTCGCCGAGCGAGTGGATGCCGTGGTTGTGTTGGGTGATTGTGGTCGGTGTCTTTTTTTTATAGGAGAGGGGGCAAACGAGCATGAACAACCGCAACATCAGGGGAACCAGGGGATATACAGATGCGTTGCCGGCCTTTTAAAAAGGAGTAGACTCTTTTCTTGAAGGTCCCTAAGTCGTATCGGTCCGGAAAAATCGCTGGTGGTAAATTATTCCACAAGAAAGTTGTGAGAGGAAGAAAACATCTTCGAAATCGCACAGCGGTAGACCGCCAATCATCCAGATGGTGTGGATGGTATCGGGAGTTCTGCCGCGATGTGCGTTCGTGAAATTTGGCGGCTGTGATTAATCCGAATAATTCCTCAGAGCACTCCATGTGGTAAATGCGAAAGAAAATGCAAAGAGATGCAACATCTCTTCGCAGCGATAATGAATCGAGCCGATCGGAAAGAATTCGGTCGTCGTCGATTCGAGCCGCTCTGCACTGGATGCGGTCAAGTGGAAGGAGCTGGCACTGGGAAGCCCCAGCTCAGTGATGGGAACAGTATTCCATGTGAGGCCGAACCTGCGCCTTGTAAAGTTGCAGGCGTTGTGCCGGAATGAAATACTGTCCCGCTCTGCTGAGCACACCAATATCTTTAGAGGCCAATTTGGCCTTCTCTTCCAAGTGACCACGAAACTGCACGTATCTCGATATGTCGACGCCGAGGATTCCGATACTGGCTGAGGCAACAAGGGGAGTGCCTTAAAACTGAGGAGATACGACAAAGGGATTCTTTTTAGCGGTAAACGCGCAAACTTGTGTCTTCCGAGGATTAAACTGGACTAGATTTAGTCGCCCCCAATCCGAGACTTTGTTCAACAAAGACTCGACTTCAGACACAAGTTTGTTCCGGTACTCGGCGACGTTTTTCCGAGAAATATTGGCACGGCCGGTGTATAGAGCATCACCAGTGCTGTCATCCACATAGCAATGAATGCTACCGCTTTGCAACATATCATTGATATGCAGAAGAAACAGCGTTGGTGATAGCACGCAGCCTTGTGGAACACCAGCGTTAATAGGCTTGTAGTCAGAGCATGCACTGTCTACAACGACCTTGATACTCCGATCTGCAAGAAAGCTGGTGATCCAATTGCACAATTTCTCGGGAAGCCCATAAGAAGGGAGCTTCAAAAGTAGCGCTTTGTGCCAAACCCGATCGAAGGCCTTCGCAATGTCCAAACTAACGGCCAATGCCTCCCCCTTGGACTCTATTACCTCCGCCCATCTATGGGTCAAGTAGACCAGAAGATCACCAGCTGATCGATACCGATGAAAACCGTATTGGCGGTCACTAATCAGCTGGTGATCCTCAAGGTACCGAATAAGGTGGCAGTTTATAACGGATTCCATTATTTTGGAGAACAAGGGGGTGATGGCAATAGGCCTGTAGTTGGACGGGTCTGAGTGGTCGTCTTTTTTAGGGATCGCGTGACAAAAGCTGTGTTCCATGATTTCAGGACTACGCCATGGGAGTAGGAGTACCGGAAAAGACGCATTAGAACCGGTGCCAACTCTGGAGCACACGCCGCTGTGACAAGCGTGCATCCAGCATGGAGCACTCACGGGATGGTCGGCGGTGTGTTCCCCCCGTCATCGAGAGTCGAGTTGGACGCAAAAAGGGAGCCTAAAAGGTCGGCTTTCTCTTTTGCGGCGTGGGCCAGTGAGTCGTCCTCCCTGTGCAGAGATAGTGAAGGCTTACAGAAATTCCCTTGGACAGCCTTGGCGAGAGACCAGAATGCACGGGTTCCCGAAGGAAGCCGAACTAGTTTCTCGCCAATTCTGCCTATGTGCTCTGACTTTGCCTTGGAAATAACTCTTTTGAAGGACCTGGAGGCGAAGTTATACTTCTTTTTAAGCATGCTGGTGTTTACACCCCAAGCCGCCGAAGCTTCAGCCCAGGCCTGATAGCACTCCTGCTTACTGCGTAATGCATTCTTACTGGAGCGACCAAACCAAGGCTGAGATCTGCCTCCGATGGGTACCACAGATGATGGAATAAATAATTTCATTCTCTGTAGCACTACATCAGTGACAGAGTCAGCAACAACTCTGGGATCATCCGGCGAGAAGCAAACCCGCCCCCATGGGTAGGATGTAAAGAAAGACCGCATTCAGTTCCATTCCGCCAACCTGTAATGCTAAACACGGCGGCAACATGCAGAACACAACCGCGAGGGGAGCGTGAGTGGCACCACACTCCGGATCAGACAATGGTCCGAAGAGCCGAGAGGGGCATCGACCTCTCATCCGGACGGTTATCGAAACTTGATAACCGTCCGGATGAGAGGTCAAAGAAAGATGCAAAATTTCATCAAAATCAGTTTAGTATTACACGCATTGAATGTTTGCGACCACTGCATTTTCAAAACAGAATAGGTGCCAACTACCAACGTAATACCGCAATCAGTTTATTCAAAAGTAAGTCAAAGTAAAACTAGGACCATATGTTTGCAACCACTGACGAACTACGTAACCAACAAAATTTCTTCACGTGTCACTAGGTACTAAATAACAGTACGAGTTGATTAATACTCACTGCATTAGTAAGTTTAAGTAAGTTTTTTTCATTTTATATCGTTGTAAATCATGTGCAACTCGTGGTTCCGTCAGTTAATACCTACCTATGTATTACTGCCTACTAATCAATGGTAAAGCTGTATACTTTTCGTAATCTTTTATTAGTAACTTTAGAGCTTTATTTCACGCATTTCTGATGATAAAAAAATCATAATTTTCTGAAAAATACTGCGCAACCATAAAAATATCCACTTTTGACAGATTATCTGACTGTCTTTTTTCAAAGCCCGCTTCCATTTTTTTTACAGCACTACACACCATGACTATACATATAAATATAATCATATAAAAGCTAAATGTTAGTTTATTTGTGATTCACAGTTTACAAAAAGGTCTTATTTAAACACAAATAAAGTTCTGTCTGTGATCATCCTCATGGGCATACAAATGTCAAATTTTATTAATGGGATTACATTATTCATAATAATAGATTAGATTATTAGATTAAATTATTCATCATAAATAATATTGATTACATTGGATTAGATTAGTATACTTCCATGCGCGCGGTTAGTACTGAACTTAGCAATTATCTACTGCGCGTTCGCTCTGTCAGATTGTGAGGTCACGTCACAGAACGAGCGGGTAAAAATTAAAAAAAATTTCGAAACTTCAAAACGTTATAACTTTCGTATTTCTGCACCAATTTGGATAAAACAAAAACTGTAGTAATATTCATAAACATAGCTTTAAAACTATATAGATTTTATTGTCAAATTAGAACATGTTGGTGTGACCCATTGTCCAGCGATGAGTAGACGCCGAAAAAAAAATTGTATAGTGTCTATACAAATCCTAAGAATTAGATTGCTCCATCGCAGCTCTCTGCAGCACGTACTCCAACCAAATTTAGTGAGTGCGCTGCGCTGGACCTGTAGACTATTTTCTATACATATTTGACCACCAGACATATTTGACGCATTATCGTAAGTATTTTTATATCAATGTTATAGTGATATAAAAAAAATTAAAATTGTAGCGGTCAGTTCTTCTTAGCTTCTTCTCATTTCATTAACTGACATAATGCGTCGAAAAATGAATTAATAGCTATTATCATAGAGGATACAAATTTTCTAATTAAATTTTCACTGTATGAAATATTTTCAATTACATATGTGCGCGCAGGGCCCCTAGCCGATGCGGGGCCCCTAGGCAGTGGCCTAATCTGCCTAAAATTAATCCGACCCTGCATATAGCTCGAAGAACCGACAACCGATGGGGAAGAAAGGTTCTCGAGTTCTCGAGCCTCGTACGGGTAAGCGTAGTGTAGGGTAACCCTTCACCAGATGGAGTGACGACCTGGTAAGACGTGCAGGAAGTCGATGGATGCAAGTGGCTCAGGATCAGGACCGTGCTCAGTGGCGTTCCTTGGGGGAGGCCTATGTTCAGCAGTGGACTTATGAAGGGCTGTAATGATGATGATGATATTTTACAACAAACAAGTTAGCTATGTAGTAGTTTCCCAAAACAATATCTGTCTAAGTTTTAAGTTTAAGATGTAGAGTACATTAGCTATTAATAGTTTAATTTTCACACTCAAAATATTCTTAAATAACTTAGATATTATAAAATTCTAAATAACAAATTATTTTGGTTGCACATAACGAACGGATCGCGCTCTTACTCTTGCTGGCTCGCTTGATTCGTTCGTGTACAAACTCGAATTATGGAGATCAAACTCGAGTTAACTCGAATTAAGCGCAATTCGGATTAACTCGGGTTGACCCAAAGAGTATAGTAATATATAAGGAAGGGTTGACCCATCGCTAAGCTTGCTACATATTATTTATCTATGATATTTCTGTATAGGACAGTTATCACAGTTACAATACTCTTTGATCTATGACTACTTTTTTTAAATTTATTGTATGTGTTGTGTGATTTTGTGATTTCGGAAATTTGGAATTGATGAATGTTGATTAATTTCATAATTTTTTAGTTTAATGAAACTCTGCTGACTGAATACTAAAAATTAGTTTTCTTAACAAATAATAATCAGACAATTTGTAAAAAATATGATACTAAAAAGCGACAATTTAAGTCATGAATATTTCAGTGTTTACAACTACGGTGCTGAACATTTGTTTATGGCCTCATAAATATGGCATATCTAAATGCCGGCTGCAATGTAAATACGATTAAGGCAGCTGATATAATTGACGACACTAACATTGCTGATGATTTGTCCATAGTACCTTTTGGAAAGGAAACTTTTGGTAAGTAATCAGGTAAACAAAAATATCTGTGAATGTTGAATGTATTAGCAGTTTATATTGAATGAATATATCTTGTAAAAGTTATTTCATATCTTCCTAAGTTGCAATGATAATGCTTTCCTTGTCTATTTCAATCAAAACCGCCTTTCCTTGTTTGTGCAAGTACAATCAATGTTGAAAAATTAGTTAAGATCTAAATGAAAAAATTTGAAGAGTATGTCATACCTAGTTTGAAGTTCTATTTGCTCATTATCCTTACAGGTTTGCAGACAGTCTACAGCATTTTTCCCTTGAAAAGAAGGATCTCTATGATAGGTGGTTACAGGTTACAGTTTCAGATCTTTGTGCCATTGAAACTGGTAATCCCATTAAGGTAAAGGCACTAATGCTTGACAGTGAACTAAAGGATGACACATTCAAAGAAAATCTCTTTTATTAAGAATAGTTTTCTTAATATAACTTTACTACTGTTGTTAAAAGATAACTAGTGTCATCTAAGATGCTTAGACAAAACCTTTCATTCACCTATTTAAGTAGAATTCAAAATAGCATGAATGAGGTGAAGTAAACTATGTAGCAAGTGAACGCGTGCTTTGTGATTTACTATCAAAAAGTTTAAGTAGGTTGACATTTCACATTTCTATTTTGTTTTATATTTTTACGATTTATCCTACTTTTTGTTTTGGTTATGAATTAATAAGATATTATTTACATAGTGAGAGCCCACAGACTTTGTTTTTCGTTTATATATTGTAGTTATTTAGAGGGTCTTACTATTAGTGTCGAAAATTAGTCAAAACCTAAAAGCAGACACATGTGTCATCTATTGGGGTAATATGAATCTGAATTTCTAAGTGTCCATTTAAATGAGCAAAGACTCTATTTCCTATGAATAAGGTCCTGTCTAAATTTGACAACTTTTCCACTATCGTACCTAACAATATACAGGGTGTCAACTATTAGACTACAAGATGACAACTATTGGTGTCATCATCAATTAGTTAAATTTCCTTTGGATTCCGGATTTTATATTTGAACAAGATGCCAAAAAAGGAAAGATGTTTTGTTATTCTGAAGCTGATATGGAAGCCGCTATAGAATAATGCAGGCGAGGTGTTCCGACAGCTACTGCTGCCAAAAAATTTGGTGTACCGAGAGTACCTCTATTGAATAAAGTAAAGAGAAAAACAAACAAAACCTAAAATGGGAATAAATTGTTATATGACCGAATAAAATAGAAAAGATGTTGGTAATGTGGGCAAAAGCTACTGTACCATATTTTTCCAGGCCTACCATTCTTAAAAGGGGTTTCTTAATTTAAATCATTCTCTATTTTCTTAATACTATCTTGCAAATTGTCTTTCCCTATTGGAAATCCTTGTTTCACCCTATGGTGCATAGATATTTGCAAGATAGTGTTAAGAATTTAGTAGATGATTTAAATTTAGAAACTCTTTTAAGAAAGATAGACCTGGAAAAAGATGGTACAATAGATTTTTAAAACATCATCCTGATCCAATTACAAGACAGCCCCAAAATTTGACTATTTCCAAAGCTAATGTAACAACATCTCAATTCAAGAACTGGTTCGAAGTGGTCAGCAGCTACTTAAATGATAACAACAACAGGGACATGTTGTATGAATCTCGAAAAAAATTTAATATAGATAAGACAGCTTTTTTCTTAAATCAAATCCTAAATGTAATAAAATGTTAGCACCTAAAGGAGAAAAAAGGTTTATCAGCAAATTAATGCAGATGAAAAAGAATGTTTTACTGTAGTTCTAGGTACAATGCTACTAGCTAGGTGTAATGCTAGCAATGCAGGTAGCATTGCCCTTTGGTCATTTTTAAATATGAGAGAAACTAATAAATAAGAAAATAAATATATTTGATTATGAAGCATAAAATTTTTGTATTTCTTAAAGTGTAGAGCATTAGTGCCTTTACCTTAAGGTCTCAATATTTCTACAATATGATATGGAATTGATAATATGAAACCAATACTATATGAGCGCTTATAAAACATTGAAACTTTGATGATGTGAAAATAATATTGGAAAGCCCTGTTACCACATTTCTTGGTCAAAGTCCCATTTAGGTATTTTATACCAGGAACAACATATTTGTCAACAAATTTGAGTGTACTTTTTCCAATAACTACCAGTACAGGGATGACATAGTCATTAGACAGACAGAGAATACAAGATAATAATATTTTTCTAAAGTTTTTTTAAAGTTTTCAACCACAGTTTTTTTATTGCTTTTGCTGTTATCAGAAAGATGCTGCTGCCCATCTTCCTCAGTTTGCATGCTATAAATATACTATTTCAGGGTTTGAATACCTACTACCCCATATCATCCTGTGGGTGAGAGGAAGAGGCGACAGAGGGAAACAGGCTGAAGATGGGCAGCAGCATCTTTCTGATAACAGCAAAAGCAATAAAAAAACTGTGGTTGCCCACCTGCTCGTCAAGCATGGCAACAGCTTTCACACGTGGTAGAGCCACACTGCAGCTATATTAGTAGTATAGTTGTAGCATGAATGGGTCGGCTCGACCGGGGAAGGACCACACTCTCACAGAATACCAGCGTAAAATAGCAGGTCAATGCTGATGTGTTTCGTATGGTGAGTGTAGAGAACCGGAGACCCTTTTTACTGAAAAAGAGGCATTCCATCTTAGTCCTCACGGGTGACAACGCATCTGCATTTTGATTCACAAACGAGGATAAATGTAGATGTCTATGGGCCACAGCAACCACTTACCATCAGGGGGACTGTGTGCTCGTTTGTCACCCTGTCCAAAAAAAAACTATGGCAATATACCCCAATGACAATAATAAACAGCCCCCAGTCCCCAGCGACCCCCCTATTCCTGGCTACGGTGGCAACCATGGTAATGGTGAGGGAGGAGGTGCTAAGAATCTCCGGTGGAGGTTCGGTTGCCACATATGACGACTCGACTTGGCAACATGAAACGCACGCACCCTGAGGACAGACGAGAAGATCCTTATGACGATTAGCTGGAAGAAGAGATAGACAAGTTGCGCTGGAATATTATAGGATTATCCAAAGTCCGAAGAGAGGGGGAGGACATGGTAATCCTCGAATACGGCAACTGGTTCTATCACCGGAAGGGCGATCATCTGTCCCAAGGAGGTGTCGGATTTATCGTCGACGAGGGTTGCATACCTTATACTCAGAATCACCAAACAGTTTTCTCTGAAGGTCATACAGGCTTACGCACCAACCTCAGCACATCCCGATGAGGAGGTTGAGGAAATGTATGAGGATATCTCTAGAGCCATGCATTCCTCCAAAACCCAGTATACGGTGTTATTGGGAGACTAACGCGAAATTAGGTACAAGAGAGAACGGTGATTTGAAAGTAGGGAAATTTTGATTAGGGCAACGAAACCTAAGGGGCCAGCAGCTGGGCGACTTCATGGAGAAAGAGGGACTCTTTATGATGAACTCTTTCTTCCAGAAGCGGCCTCACAGGAAGTGGACCTGGTCAAGCCCCGACGGTTCGACAAAATATGAGATTGACTTCATTATGACGACCAGACGACAACTGTTCAGTGATGTATCAGTGATCGCGAGGGTGAAAACTGGTAGCGATCACCGAATGGTTAGAGGCACACTGAACCTAAACGTTAAGTTGAAGAGGTATCGTCTAATGAAGTCAACGCTCCGTCCCCGTCGTGCTCTTATCCAGAGTCCCGAAACCTTTCAGCTCGAGTTACAAAATCGTTTTCAGTGCCTAGAAGATTGCGATGCAGTGGACGATATAAATGACAAGCTCATGGAAACTGTCTATGCGGTCGGCCTAAATTTGACAGCGTACAGGCAATTGAACAAAAAGATCTCCGAATGCATTCGGCGGGACTTACGCAACTTCAATACAGGTCGTACTGAAGAAGTGATCAAGCGGAACCAGGGCTCCAAAGTCTGCCAGAGATCTGTCTACCACAAAGTGCCAACTGTCGAAGCTGAAAACCGAATTTGGCATCATCGTTTCTGAGACACCTGGGATTTTGAGTGAGATTGAGAGGTTCTATGGGCAGCTGTACACATCATCGTTGGAGCCACACGCAAGTGTGAGTAACGATCCAAGAACGAGTCTTCCGACACTATTCTGAAGATCCGGTATATCTTCAGTCTGAGCGAGATTAGAATGGCTCTCTAGCATCTTAAAAACGGCAAGTCCCCGGGCGAGGATGGAATTACAGCGGAGCTTCTGAAAGCGGGTAGAAAACCGGTACTTAAATCCTTCAGAAGCCCTATAATTTCGTCCTTCATGGAGGCATTACTCCTCATTGAGCAGAAGTGCAGTGGTCTTGTTCTTTAAGAAAGACGATAATGCTCTCTTGAAGAACTACACACCTACGAAACCTATCCAACTCCCCAAAACTCTTCACCGCTTCATTGGAAGACGTTTTCAAGCTATTGAACTGGAAAGGATACGGTGTTAACGTCAATGGCAAGTACATCACTCACCTTCGATTTGCCGACGATATAGTCCTTATGGCAGAATCATTGGAGGACCTAAGCACTATGCTCATTGGCCTCAATAGTGTCTCCCAATGGATAGGTCTTAAGATGAACAAAAAAAACAAGAATGATGTTTAACATCCATGTCACACCTATGCCGGTAGTTGTTGGGAGCACTATATTCGAAATTGCTCAGCGGGCTATGGAGAGGGCTATGCTCGGCGTTTCTCTGTGTGATAGACTTAAAAACGATGATATCCGCAGTAGAACCAGTGTAATCGACATAGCCTAAAGAATTAGTATGCTGAAGTGGCAATGGGCCGGCCATATAGCTCGAAGAACTGACAACCGATGGGGAAGGAAGGTTCTCGAGTGGCAGCGTCGTACTGGCAGGCGAAGTGTAGGGCGTCCCCCACTAGATGGAGTGACAATCTGGTAAGACATGCAGGAATAATAAGAAGTCCATGGATGCAGGTGGCTTGGGACCATGCATTGTGGCATTCCTTGGGGGAGGCCTATATTCAGCAGTGGACTTGTGAAGGGCTGTAATGAATGTAATGTAATGATGATGATGAAATATACTATAATATTTGTCTGCAAATCATATTTTTTAATTATTCAATCTTCTCATTTATTTCACTTTTTCAATGGAGTTCAAAAAAAGAAGATTCTCTGTTCAACTGTATTTTTTTGTGTGTTACTTTAGAAATTTTTTCTAGGTGAACCGATTTTGATAATTCTTTTTTTATTTGAAAGCTGGTCCTTCTCATGTGATCCCTCATAAATGTGATCAAGATATGAGCTCTAGTTTTTGAGTTATCCTTAATAATGCATATTTAATTGACTTCGACTACATTGAATATGTTCTCATTTTATTTATATTGAAGTGGGTTGTTTCAAAATTTTTAATTTTACCACTTGTTGTTTTGAGTTCTCTAAATCCACTATTATATTGGGTTTTCAAGCTGTGGAGACAAAAGTTATTTATTCTGTGGTCAAGCACCAACAACCTTATGATTTGCTGAACCAAGCTGGACAGGCAGGTTGGTAAGCATGTCTCCAATATCCTCGCACTTGTAATTTAGTTGCCTGTCGTTGAAGACTGCAGTATCATTATCCATGTAGCAATTACAAGATTAAGATTGTGATCAGACATTTGTTACCCTCATTTGTTTTGGGGCCATCCGTGAAAATTCTGAATTCTTTTGGGTTTAAAGCCTCTGGCTGGTTAGTTTCATTTAATTGTATCTTGTATTTCTTATCAAACACAAATTGTTTAGCGATCTTATCGTATTTGGTTTGTAAGATGGGAATTTTGGAGTAAATTCTGTCAATTATATTGGGGCTACTCTTATTCCATAGGTTTAGGGTATCCAGTCTGATGGCAGTTAATGTCGATATTCCTCTAAACATGCAGTGATTTTTCAGTAATTTTTTTTTATGAGTCAGGTACTCAAAGAAAGAATTCATCATACTTGTATGGAATCCTTTCTATTACCTGAACTTTTCTAATTGTAAACCCTTGGGTTCTGGTCTGTCTCAGGACCAAAATTCCCCACTTTTTAATGTATATTATTTTGCGTTAGCTTCCTCTTAACACCTTGTAACAAGTTTTAGAGAACTTGCATAGCTTTAGCTTAGAGATATCTTCATACATCCTTTATTACTGCTCACCGTGTGCCAAAGTTAATGCTAAAACTTAAACCATAAAGGTTTAAATCCATCAGTGAATACCATTCAGTAATTTTTGAGTATAAGGTGTGCAAGCTCTTGTCGACCCACTATAAGTTTGTTCTCTTGATCTACTCTTGACCAGCAGTGTAACAGTGCACTGTTTCTTACAAGACATGGGCTACTCTCGTTGCAGAATTTGCTGTGATCATCATGGCAGGCTGATTGTCAACGACGTATTTTATGTATTTTACAAATGAAAATAGAGATCATAAGATGGTCCCTTACGATACCACCGAATGAATTGAAGTGGTAGTTATATTTGCTGTTGTCCCTACATGACAAATAATTTCGTAATATAATTGTATTGTTATAATTGCCCTCTAATATGTAATTACCCTATTGTTCATTAATATGCTTTTTTTTCAGCAATATGTGAATTATGCGGTAGAGTAGGGCGACGGGGTCAATTTTACACCCGTAACAATAAATTCTGTTCATTGAGATGTCATGCAAGTAAGCAAGGTCGACGCCGTAATTGCAACTGGAGATTCAAACTTATGGAAGGAGCTGAACACATGGCGGGCCTTATTCCATTGGAACCACTTCCTCAGCTACAGCACTGGCAAGCTACATTTAACGACTTGCAGGTATTTCTTTTATTTTATTACTCTGATAGTTTAGCTCTTATTTTAATCCATACAAATAAATAAAATTAAAGTGTGTTTGTAATGTCAAAATAACAGCTTTTTACTAAATGTTTATGAAAGTATATACGGTACTTCTAACAAAACACATTTTTTTTAATTTTTGTCCGTCTGTCTGTTTGTTCCGGCTAATCTCCGGAATGGCTGGATCGATTTTGACCGAACTTTCACTGGCAGATAGCTAATGTTATAAGGAGTAACTTAGGCTATTCTTGTTTTTGAAAAAGAATTAGAATTCAAAAACATTAAAACACCAGATATCCAATCGTAATAAATTACACGCGGGCGAAGTCGCGGGGAACAGCTAGTTATAAAATAAAAGTAATGTTACAGCTAGTAATGTATGTTCCACAGCTGATGAAGCGTGGGTTGCTTGATGTCATATTTTGTTGTAAATATTTTTGATACTTCCCTTCGCTTCGATCGTCCTCGGAATGTTTTATAATTTTTTTGAAATAATATTAACAGTGTGTTAACATTCCTAATAATAATTGACAGTAGCCGTTGGACATCTGTAACTCATTTCAAACAGACGGCGCCACAGATACTTAAAATGTCCCTCATACTTTTAAACCGTAACACGATAGTGGGTATGCTGCTACTTAGCGATAGAAATAAGTAGTTTTCGGACCGCAACAAAAACGATAGACGACTACGAAAAATGGCATACCGCACCCACAGACGGATTTCGTTGCGGCCAAGTCTGTGTTTTGCCACTTCGAAATGCACAATTATAGAGGGCACAATGCAGGCAGTATGCAAGTTTTGCATAGTCTGTATTGTGCAGACATCAAAACAAATTTCAATATTTATTGAAAATAACTCTCATAAAATACCCGCCGAAAGTCTAATCGTCAACGGTTGTTATGAAAAAAGACTTATACAACTAGGGTTGCCATCTCCTAAAATGAAAAAGCCGGACTTGGCGCTCAGAATCAGAATCAGAATCAGAATATTTATTGCCAATAAGCTGTGTATGTACAATTTGCGGGTGACATTGCAATTAAATGTTACACAGTTTACCCATATCGGGTATGCAATAATTAAGAAATAAAACTTTATATAAATTAATGTTTGGTATTAAAATATTCATTTAAATTATAAAACACATTATATATTAACCACTTCTTGAGGTGTATTTTAAATCTTGGCAAGTCCATAGCTTTTATATTAGGTGGCAGATGATTGAATATTTTAATACCTGTACAAAAAGTGCTCTTATAATACATGTAATTATTAATTTTAGGTGTACATAAATTGTTCTTATATTGACTACGTATTGGACGTGAATTCAAGTTTGATTTAATCTGAAAATATTTGTTATTCTGTTTGATAAAAATTGAAATTTCTAAAATGTAAATATTAGTAAGAGTGAGATAACCTTTTTCTTTGAATACATTTCTTAGAGTTTCGTCTGAGTACATATTATAAATGATCCTCAGACATCGCTTTTGTAGAATAAATGTTGACTGCACGTTTGTAGAATTACCCCAGAAAATAATGCCGTAAACTAATAGAGGGTATACCTGGCCGAAGTATGCAGCCCTTGATACATCAACGGAAGTTGTTTCTGCTAATATGGATAATGCGTAACTATAGCTAGATATTTTTTTGTTTATTTTTTCAATGTGGGATTTCCAGTTTAAATGACAGTCTATGGTGACTCCAAGAAAATTAATGTTATCAACTGTTTCTATTTGGGTGTCTTTATCTGCAATATTTAAATTTAAAGATTTTGTTTTGTAATTTCTGAATTGAATAATTTTAGTTTTTGTTAGATTTACGTTTAAATTAATTTTATTAAGCCATTCGACTGCTATTTTTAAGGTTTTATTTATGTTATTTTCAAAATTCATTTGAGTATCGGGTATAAAGATAGTTGCATCATCAGCAAACATAACACATCTATTGTCAGTGACATTTGGCAAGTCATTCACATAAACTAAGAATAACAGAGGGCCCAAAATACTCCCCTGTGGCAAACCTAGTGTCATTTTAACTGGCTTGGACTGTACTTCTTCGAAAGTTTTACTGATTTTGTCAAATTTTTCAATAGCTGTGAGTTGTTCTCTATTTTTTAAATAGCTTTCTAACAGTTTTAATGCCAAACCACGTATACCTAATTTGTCAAGTTTATTTAATAGTACATCGTATATTACACAGTCAAATGCCCTTGACATATCTAAAAACAAACCTACACAAGAAGTTTTATTATTTAAAGATTCCCAAATTTCCTTAAGTATTTCATACATTGCAAGTGTAGTGGATTTATTTTTCTGAAAACCAAATTGATTTTTATTTATTATACTATATTTTTTGAAAAACTCTATAATCCTATCGTAGATGATTCTTTCAAATATTTTTGAGAAGTTGGATAAAAGAGCTATGGGCCTATAGTCTTTGATATTACATTTTGAACCTTTTTTGAACAAAGGTTTGATTTTTGCTGTTTTTAATTCATGTGGAAAGGTACCAGTTTCTATCATTAAGTTAAGTAAATAAACAAGCAGCTCACTAATATACTCTATGGATTTTTTAATAATTTGGATCGATATATTGTCATAGCCGCAACTCTTTTTATTTTTCAGGTTTGTGATTATTTTTTTCAATTCATTTGCGTCAACGGGTGATAAGTATAGGCTATGTAGATGGTAGAGGGTAGGTATCTGTGGCTTGTGTTTGAGTGTTAATGGTAGCAAAATAAGTGTTAAAAACTTCTGCTATAGCCCCTGCATCCGTGATATTAGTATTATCAATGGTCACATTTTTAATAGTTGTTTTGAATATGTTTTGTGAAGTGGTTTGCTTTCTTATTAAGTACCATGTAGCTTTATTTTTGTTGTTACTATTTTTAATGAATTTTATATTTGTTTTTTGTTTTGCTAAACGTGTTACGGATTTTAATATTTTGCAGTATTTCTTATAATACGGTATTAATTCGTTTTTCTTATATTTCAGTATTTTTTGATATAAGTATCTTTTAGTTTTACACGCTCTTTTAATGCTAACTGTCTGCCAATTTGACCTTTTCTTAAAAGAAATTCTAACCTTTTCTACAGGTATGCAAAGATCGTATAATAATTTGAATAAGCTAATGAAAGTATTATACGCCTGATTAACATCACGATACGAGAAAACTTCAGAAAAACTTAATTGAGAGAGATATTTTAGAAAGATAATTAAATACTTATTTTCATTCCTCCTATGTACATACCAATATTTTTCAATATAACCTTGATTACACGGTACGTTTATGTATTGTGCAGAGTGATCAGATAATCCTAAATGTAAAACTTTTGAGCTGCAACCTTTAATATTTGTTATGATATTGTCTATGCAAGTTTTCGATTTTATTGTTATCCTAGTTGGTTCATTTATTGTTAGTTTTAAGTTATATTTTAATACAGTATTTTTAAAAAGTAAACATTTTGGAGTATTTTCAAGTAAATTAATATTAAAAGCTCCAAAAAGCCGGCACTCCCTGACAAGAAAAACTAAAATACTCCGTTACATACATACGTCAACTGTGTATTAATCAGTCACAGAGCAGTTTCAAGCGTATACATTGCTTATTTATATATATATATATACTGCAAACGATGCGTGCCACGCGTTACACTAATAAAAAGCCTAACAAAGGCCGGACACAAAAATTTGGCTGGACAAACCCGAAAACCCCAAACATGTCCGGCTAAAGCCGGACAGATGGCAACCCTATATACAACGAAATTTAAATGTCAAGATATAGCTCTATAAAAACATAAAAATAAAAGACAAAACTTGCAGTCTAAAATTCTTAGTCTGTAGTTCTTCAAGAGAGCGTTGTCGCCTTTCTTGAAGAGCAAGACCACCGCACACCTGTTCCACGCCTACGGTGTAGTGAAGGACGGAATTAAAGAGCTTCTGAAGGACTTCAAGTACCGGTTTTCCACCCGCTTTCAGAAGCTCCGCTGTAATTCCATCCTCGCCCGGGGATTTGCCGTTTTTAAGACGCTGGAGAGCCATTTCTAATCTCGCTTTTGCCAACTTGCTTTTCTATTATTTTCCCAATAAATATTTAACCTTGGTTCAAATATTTGTTATGGAATAATTATTTGATATTTCGAGAAGGTTTTAGACAATAATTTAAAATTAAAAATTTTGTACTGCCGACTTCAATATAAGTTATTATGAATAACTCAAAAACTATTGGTCTGACCTTGATCAAATTCATATGGTACCACAGGAGAAGTACCAGCTTTCAAATAAAAAAAGAATCATTGAAATCGGTTCACCCAGTAAAGAGTTATGAGGTAACACACATAAAAAAAAAGCATATAGTCGAATTGAGTACCGTCTCCTTTTTGGAAGTCGGCAGAAAATCATACAAAAATCATGAAATTATAGTTGAGACAAACAAATAAATACGTGAGTGCGAGTGATAGGCGCGTGTAGAACTAGGGGAGAGCGTTTATCGTCAATCGGGACGGGTCTGCGACGCACTATAGGAAAACGGGATATGTTTCGTCTCAAAACTTCATATTTCAGTTGTTTCAAAATGAATTAAGCTATGATTTTACATACGTATACTTGGATATTTATAGGGTTTTTAATGAAAAAATAATATTTTGAGTTAAAAATAAAAATTTTAACTCAAAATAAAATTTGACCATAATAGACTTCAAATTCAAGACATATTTTTTTTGACCATAGGTAAATTAGGTCTTGAGCACTGTTTAACATATCTCATTTCAATAAATTTATAAATACACCGTCATCCATGCTATTTTATAAAGAAATAATTTTTTTTGAAAAAAAATGATTTTTATCTCGCGATGTGTTTTGGATGCAATTTTTTTTATCCCTAAACAAAGTAATGTGTGAAGATCTTTATGCAATAAATACCTCGAAATCGGCAAGCATCGGTAAGAGGTGAATCTCTTGTTAAAAAAAAAGTGTTAAAATATACATAAAAAAACAATATTGGTTATTGTTTGTTTAATCTTTATATAAGAAATTACGTGTCGCGTTGTTTGTCCCCGATGGACTCCTAAACTACTGAACTGATTTGTGAAAAGTCAAGAAAGAGTAGCATCGTTGATGCACAGAGTGGGAGACAGTCCTTACGGCTACCTGAGAGTCATTGCTGAACATATTCGCCTACATAAAGGATAATTAATTGTAGTTTGTTTTTGTATTTGTGTGTTACCACAGAATAAACAATAGGTATTACTAACATAGTTTTTAAGTTTCATTGTATTATTAACACTATGAACAACTTGGTCTGAAATAAATTATATATTATATATTAAAAATATTATAATTTAAACTAATGGGTAATCATGGAATAAAACAAATTTTACGGATTTTATCGCCTTTAATTTTAACTTTTTTAATTCCCGACGTTTCCGGCACTTTCCAGTACCCATGGCCACGGGGGGGATTGAGGTGTTTGATGTGGCAATGACATAGTTAACAAAGGCTACATTCAACTCTTAATTATTAATTTATGGTCCGATCTACGCAGAACGAGCTTACAGTTTTTTTTTATAGAATAGGGGGCAAACGAGCATGCGGCTCACCTGATGGTAAGTGACTACCGCCGCCCATGAACAACCGCAATACCAGGGGAATTGCAGATGCGTTGCCGGCCTTTTAGAAAGGTGTAAGCTCTTTTCTTGCAGGTTCCTAAGTCGTAACGGTTCGGAAAATTCGCTGGTGGTAATTGATTCCACAAAGAAGTTGTGCGAGGGAGAAAACTTCTTCTAAATCGCACAGTGGTGGACCGCCAATCATCCAGATGGTATGGATGGTAACGCGAGTTAGCTTACAGTATCTTGAAGTCTTGCAGTAGTATGCTTGGGTTTGGATTTAATTTTATTAATTACGGGATCCCAAGCAGATGATAGCACCCAGCCATCTTCCCTATTAAAGTTCGGTTCAGAAACGTCGGGAATTAAAAAGGTTCAAATTAAACGCGCTGAAATCCGTAAAATTAGTTTTATTCCACGTGTTCTAATTTACAATAATTATTCAGGCAGGACCAATCAAACAGTCTGCAGCATTAATAGCTAATAGTTATGAATGGAAGGATGAGTTGTTTGGCTGCGATTTTCTCGCAGCACCTGTTAGTCTATTTAAACACGCCCCACTGCATGAAATGTGGGACAATACGTTCGAAGGCATGAAAGTTGAAGTCAAAAATACAGACTGTGATAATTATTCAGAAAAAAACAATGATTTCTTTTGGGTTGCTACAGTTTTAAAGGTGAGTGTTAATAACGATGTTGTTACTAGTTAATGATTAAACTTGAACATCGAAAGCATACATCATATTGTCTTGACCCATGAAATAAATCTCACGTATCATTAAGATGTATGTTCCTCTGAAACAGTGTTTGCTTATACATGCACTTGTAAACCATTTTATCAGAATAATATGATTTCAGGTAAAGGGCTATATGGGTTTACTTCGCTATGAAGGTTTCGGAAGCGACGATTCGAAAGACTTCTGGGTAAATTTGTGCTGTTCGGAAGTTCATCCTGTAGGATGGTGTGCAACTAGAGGCAAGCCACTCATACCGCCTAGAAGCATAGAAGATAAATACACTGATTGGAAAAAGTATGCAAACTTTTATGTATTTCTTCTAAACCTGATTTTTACATTTTTTTATTTGCGATTTTATTGATTAAGAAGGAAGGGGGATAGTAAATAAAAGCTTCGAGATCAAAACTAAAATCTGAATTCAAAACTCAACCCTGAGGCTCAAGCTCAAGGGGTAGATGTGAGTCGGGATTTACTAGAAATACGCCGCATATTCTTGTAACCGCCCTGTTTTCACACGTATTGAATCGTAGGGCTGAGGCTGAGGTCACAGAATAAATAATAGTACTACGTACTAAGGTCCGCCCCCCTCGTGCTCTGTTCCAAAGTCCCGAACCCTTTCAGCTCGAGTTACGAAACCGTTTTCAGTTCCTAGAAGACTGCAATGAAGTGGACGATATGAATGACAAGCTCGTGGAAACTGTCCATGCGGTCGGAGCTAAGTTCTGCAAGACCCGCCGCAGAAGAACACATAAACTCTCCGATCACACTCTTAATCTCATGGCTGTTAGACGGGAGATGAAGCTACATTCTTCAACAGATTTGACAGCATACAGGCAACTAAACAGACAGATCTCCAAATGCATGCGGCGGGACTTACGCAACTTCAATACAGCTCGTATTGAAGAAGTGATCGAGCGGAACCAAGGCTCCAAAGTCTTTGCCAGATATCTGTCTGCCCCAGAAAGAGCCAACTGTCAAAGCTGAAGACAGAATGTGGCAGCATCGTTTCCGGGGCACCTGAGATTTTGAGTGAGATTGAGAGGTTCTATGGGCGGCTGTACACGTCATAATTGGAGCCACACGCGAGTGTGAGTAACGATCCAAGAGCGAGTCTTATCCGACATTATTCCGATGATATCCCGGACGTCAGTCTGAGCGAGATTAGAATGGCTCTGCAGCACCTTAAAAACGGCAAGGCCCCGGGCGAGGATGGAATTACAGCGGAGCTTCTGAAAGCGGGTGGAAAACCGGTACTTGAAGTCCTTCAGAAGCTCTTTAATTCCGTTCTCCATGGTGGCACTACTCCGGAGGCGTGGAGTAGGAGTGTGGTGGTCTTGTTCTTCAAGAAAGGCGACAACGTTCTCTTGAAGAACTACAGACCGCCTTCTGAGCCGCGTCTACGTGCTGTTTTCGAGAGTCATTACGAATCGTCTCGCACGCAGACTTGACGACTTACAGCCTCCCGAACAAGCCGGTTTCCGAAAAGGCTTTAGTACCATGGATCACATACATACCCTACGGCAGATTGTACAGAAGACAGAGGAGTATAATCTGCCACTTTGCCTTGCATATGTGGACTATGAGAAGGCCTTTGATTCCGTCGAAATTTGGGCGGTGCTGCAGTCCCTTCAGCGGTGCCAAGTTGACTGTCGGTATATCGAAGTGCTGAAGTGTTTGTACACTAGATCTACGATGGCTATCCGAGTACAGAATCAGAGTACGAAACCTATCCAACTGCAGAGAGGTGTAAGACAGGGTGACGTTATATCGCCGAAACTCTTCACCGCTGCATTGGAAGACGTTTTCAAGCTACGGGACTGGAAAGGATACGGTATTAACATCAATGGCGAGTACATCACTCACCTTCAATTTGCCGACGATATAGTCCTTATGGCAGGATCGCTGGAGGACCTAAGCACTATGCTCAATGACCTCAATAGTGTCTCCCAACGGATAGGTCTTAAGATGAACATGGACAAAACAAAAATCATGTTTAACGTCCATGTCACACCTATGCCGGTAGTTGTTGGCAGCACTAAGCTCGAAGTTGTTGACGAGTATGTTTACCTGGGACAAATAGTCCGACTAGGTAAGTCCAACTTCGACCGAGAGGTCAATCGACGGATTCAATTCGGCTGGGCAGTGTTCGAGAAACTACGACACATCTTCTCGTTAGACATACCTCAAAACCTGAAAACGAAATTATACAACCTGGTCCTTCACTGCTGGCCGTATAAGGAAGCTCAAGGTCGCTCAGCGAGCTATGGAGAGGGCTATGCTCGGGGTGTCTCTGCGTGATAAACTTAGAAATGAGAATATCCGCAGTAGAACCAGAGTAATCGACATAGCCCAACGGATTAGTAAGCTGAAGTGGCAGTGGGCAGGCCATATAGCTCGAAGAACCGACAATCGATGGGGAAGAAAGGTTCTCGAGTGGCAGCCTCGTACCGGTAGGCGAAGTGTAGGGCGACCCCCCACTAGATAGAGTGACGACCTGCAGGATGCAGGAACTCGATGAATGCAGGTGGCTCAGGACCGTGCTTTGTGGCATTCCTTGGGAGAGGCCTATGTTCAGCAGTGGACTTGTAAAGGGCTGTAATGATGATGATGTACTAAGGTCTCCTGACTTTACCTCTCCCACAGCCACGCCAGGTTTTACTCTGTAACAACTTTTTACTCTGGAAAGTAGTAGTTACTATTGTTAGGTCTGCACACATGACCATATCTTTAACTGATCTTTATCTGATCTTATCACTAATTTATATAATTTTTCAATTGACGAAATATGAAAGAACAGAATTCTGTTTCAAATTACATTTGAACATAAATAGTGTTGCGCGCCACTATTAATGTCTTGTACATGGCAACACTAGTTACCACTAGCGCCCTCTAGTATCGAGTAGCAGAACTAGGAGAGTCAAGATCCTTCTAGAAATATCGGGACCGATATGTACTCGAATATTCTAGATGTTTCTATAGTAGAAGGTTCTGGAAACTATCTGAGGGCCTATATAAGGCCAGTATAGGCCGCAACCGAGTCAGTATTGAATTGGCGATACAAACGAATACTTCGAAACGAAACAACTGCGAACTAAAGTGATCAGTAGTACAATTGTGTTTTATTATTGGTGTGGTTTTAAGTTGTAATAAGTGTTCTGTAATTAGTGTCAATTTTGGTAATTCAATAGGCAGTTTTTAATTGTCTCGAACCCCAAGCTCGTAACAATAATTTTTACCCGACTACCCCAGAAGTAGGGTACTGATTTTAGAGAGAGTTTTGTAGATGTAGGACCTTTTCTTTGGCACGCTTTGTAGCCTAAATGGCTTCATGGACTTTAACATATTATGACGTGTCTTTCTTTTTTTCTCTTTTCAGTAGACTTTAGTCTGTCGGGTTTTTTAAATTACTGTTTCAACCATTGGGCTTGTTCAAGGAATCTGTTATGAAAGTATAATATTTTAAATTTATTATTTTCAGATTTCTGGTAAAACAATTGACTGGTGCCCGTACCCTACCTGCTAACTTCTATAGTAAACTAAATGACAGTCTCGTATCGAGGTTTACTATTGGTTCTATTATGGAAGTAGTGGACAAAAATAGGATTTCTCAAGTAAAGGTAAAGCCATTATGTTTTTTGCGTGGTAGAGCTATACTATAGCTATATTTTAGTTGTAGTACGAATTGGTTAGCTCGACCGGGAACGACGATGTTCTCACAGAATACCTGCGTAAAATAGCAGTTTAATGCTGCTGTGTTTCGCATGGAGAACCGGAGGCAATATTTACTGTAAATACATTCCATTTTAGTCCTCAGGGCTGACAACGCATCTGCATTTTGAGACTGCTCGTTTGTTACACTCATTCTATATAATATATATAGTCTTTTTTCTTGTTTATATTAACGATTTACCTCTAGTCACAAATTTTCCCATGACACTTTTTGCCGATGATTGTACTGTTCTTTTCATGACTAAAGATTTGACTGCCTTAAATAATGAAATGAATGAGATATTTAATAAAATAAATGATTGGTTGAATCTTAATAATCTTAAAATAAATTTAAATAAGACTAAATACATGACTTTTCAAGGAAGGCGATCCGCTCAGATATTACATCACTCTGATACAAATATTGGTAAAACTAATAACACAAATTTCTTAGGTTTGAAAATTGATGACATGTTAACATGGAAGTCCCATGTTGATATAGTGTGTACGAAACTTAATAGGTTTTCTTATGCACTTCGACAACTTTCTAAAACTACCAATATGTCTACACGGATTACAGCATATAACGGTTACGTAGATTCTATACTAAGATATGGTATTTTATTTTGGGGCAACTCCGTTAATAAGGAAAATGTTTTTAAAGCACAAAAGAGGTGCATACGAGCTATGTGCAATCTAAAGCAAACTGAATCATGTAAACCATCTTTTAAAAAGTTGAAAGTATTAACTCTTACTTCATTATATATTTTAGAGGTCACCATGTTCGTAAAAAGGAACATTCATCTTTATGAACATCATGTTGGTCTGCGACACACAGATAAACTCTGCTCTGTAGCAAGTAGAACAGCGTTATTTAACAAGAGCGTGTTTTGCATGGCGCCAAAAATATATAACAAAATACCCAAAAAAATTAAAGATATAAAAAATGTTAAATCTTTTAAAAAAACGCTTGTCAGTGTCCTAATAGACAAAGCCTATTATACATTAAATGATTTCTTTAGTGATGATTTTTGATACCAAATTCAACCATTGGATAAATAACTTGCTTTACATAATTATGTTAACATAAATATAAAAGTAATTACATCATATTTGATACTATTTATTAATTAATTTTAAAGTTTAAGTGAATAAAAAACAATGAAATGTGTCACTATTTATTTGTTTGAAATATTGTTAGGTCATTATTTAAAAATGTACATAATAAAACATAGTTATTATTCAATATAT
Organism: Parnassius mnemosyne; assembly: GCA_963668995.1. Taxonomy (NCBI): domain Eukaryota; kingdom Metazoa; phylum Arthropoda; class Insecta; order Lepidoptera; family Papilionidae; genus Parnassius; species Parnassius mnemosyne. Next base: position 19,803,218 of record CAVLGL010000126.1, read on the forward strand.
TTATGTCATAATTAGATTTCTAACATACCTACTTAACTCTTTTCTCAAATTCTATACCCACTAATGTTTTGTATACGTTCCATTTTTTGTTATTTTATTTACTTTAAATGATTTCCAAAAATATTGTATTTCGTATGCCCAGAGGGTAGGATATAGTTGAACTTGATTATATAATAATGTATCTAACATCTATGTAATACCTATGATCCACGAAATAAATGATTATGATTATGATTATGATTATTATAAAAAGAAAACAATTTGCGTCGGGCGCCAATTCACAAGTTTTCATTGTTGTAAACAGATTTAGGTAAAAGAAAACCATCGTATAGGTACTATCGATATCGGAATTTTGGGATTTTTTATGACACTAAACCAACAGTGATTGAGTCATTTTGGTCCATAAATATAGAATTTATTAATAACTTGACTACAGAGGCACCTATTGCATCCCAGCATAGCTATGAACCATTGTCTTGACAAAAGATATGTGTCAATATGACTTCAATAGGTAACAGACATACTGATGATTATAAGATATATAAAATGGTTTCAATTCTTTTTAGTTATTATTTAAGGTGATTTTTTGGTTATCTCGTATTGGAAAGCTTTAAATATAACTTACCCCGCGCAATTTCTTTTCTTTCAATCAATGTTTTACTATATTGACATTTGAGCAGTAAACCTGAGGGTGTGGCGTCATATTAAGCGAGAACCCGATTTCGATTTACTAAGTTCCCCAACACTTAATTACTAAATCAGTGTTGGACACTTTTTCTTACCCCATTACCTCTCTGAAATGAGATTGGTACGCATGTAAGGTGTTACTTTACTTTTTGTTTATTTATATCCAGGTAGCGAGTGTATGTGAAATAGTGGGCAAAAGGTTGCACGTGAAATATTACGACAGTTCACCAGAGGACAACGGTTTCTGGTGTCACGAGGACTCTCCACTAATACATCCCGTAGGTTGGGCGTTTCGAGTTGGTCATCCTTTGGACGCCCCACAAAGTTACTGCCAAAGGGTAGCAGCCGGGCGCCTTATGCCCAGTGACACTACACCAGATATGTTTTACAAGTATCCAAGCAATGAGCCACCCTTGTTCACTGAAGGGATGAAGTTAGAAGCAATAGATCCGCTTAACTTGTCTGCGGTGTGTGCAGCTACGGTTATGCAAATTCTAAACGAAGGATATATGATGATAAGAATTGACTGTTATCCAGCTGATGCTTCCGGAGCGGATTGGTTTTGCTATCATCAAAGATCACCTTGTATATTCCCGGTTGGATTCGCAATGTCAAATAATATCCCACTCGTACCTCCTGCTGGGTAAGTTTTATGTTATTTTAAAAACAGTACTTGTAGAATTTTATTGTTCATTGAGCCTGTAACATTTTTTAAAATCTAGCATTTTTAAATCACCCTGCGGTAAAACCACCAGCTTGATATAAATGTATTATAATAATAAAAATTATTGTACAAAACAGTCGATTAAAGAAAATACGGAGAATTGCCCGTAAATTAGCGCGCAATGTACCGTAGTGCTAGTCTAATAAAAGACACGCACAAATCAAAGACTTCTATGTCTTATGGCAAAGAAAGACTTGCAAGACTGCTTGAATGATCTATAACTTTCAAATAAATTATCAGTATCATACGCCCGCCATCTGTAAGTTAATTGTAATATACCTATAACCTTCACGCAAGTTCAAGCGGTAGGTTGACAAAGTTTTACCGCAATCTTATGAACAGTATGGCTGCATAAAATACGAACAAACAAAAAATATTTTTATATATTAGATGAGGGTGACAAACGAAATCAGAGTCCATTTAATCTTAAGTAGATGATGTGGCCTACTGACATCTACATCTATTCAAATGAAAATGCAGAATGCATTGTTCTCTCTTAGGACTAAGGTAAACTCACCATACGAAACAAAGGAGAATTAAGCTGCTATATCACGCTGGTACTCTGCGAGAGCGTGGTCCTTCTTCAGCTGAGCCGACCTATTCGTGCTACAACTACGAGGGCGGCACTGAAAATTTCGGGAATCAAGGAAGTGACACAACATTACTATTTAAAAATGTATTTAGTATTCTCCGCGAAATTTGACACATTTTTCCATACGATGGAACCAATCATTGAAGCAACTATTCCATTCGGAAGTTGGGGTCTCCAAAATGGCCGTTTTGTAGGCGTCCACAACTTCAGGTGATGAAAATCTCTGTCCACGCAATTTATTCTTTATTTTAGGGAAATTATAGAAATCATTAGGGCTTAGGTCGGGGCTGTACGGCGGATGTTTTCTTGCTCTAAAAACTCTTTTGTTCTGTGTGCGGTGTAAGAACTCGCATTGTCGTGATGGAGGATGATGCGGCGGTTGCAGTTCTCTTTAAGGAGTTCAGAAACGACCTGTGGCAAACAAATGCTAGCATACCATTCTGTATTAACCGTTCTTTGTCCCTCAAGAGGAATAGTCTTAACATGGCCGGTTTTGGAGACATAGGTGGCCACCATTTTTTTTGTAACACTCTGTGAACGAACAATTTTTGTTGGCTTTAACTCATTTTCGAACACCCAAACTCGTGAATGGTTTTTTGTTTCGGGTTCGTACGCGTATATCCAGGATTCGTCACCTGATACGATGTTGTATACAGCATTTGAGAATCCTGTGTGTAATCTTTCGAGAGTTCTGACGCACCAAGTAACGCGAGCCGCTTTTTGCTCTTCACAGAGCGAATGCGGTATCCATCGGGAAAACAACTTTTTTACATCTAATTGTTCATGCAAGATTATTTGTATTTGACTCATGCCAATGTCTAAAGTTGCCTGAATTTCGCGGTATGTCACATGTCGATCTTCCTCAATCAGCTTACGCACAGCATCAACGTTTTCTTGGGTGAATGCAGTTTTTGGACGACTTTGACGGGGATCATCACTGAGCTTGACACGTCCACGTTGAAATTCAGCAAACCAGCGATAAATTGTGGTTTTGGATAGGGCTTTATCACCAAATGCAGAAATCATCCGGTCAACACACTGTTTTTGTGTTAAACCACCTCGAAAGTCATAATAGATCATCGCTCTTGAATTTTCTCGAGTCAATTCCATTTTCCCAACGACTAAACAAGTTTGACAAAACCTTGTGACAAGACCGAGAATCTTTTTTTAAACAAATAAATGGTATTCGATTTTTAAAACCAAGGAGTTTTCAATTAAAAAGATTTTAATATGACAGGAACAGTGGAAATATTCCATTCCCGATACTTTTAGTGCAGCCTATGTATAATATAGCTGCAGCATGGCTCTAACACGTATTAAATCGCCGCCGCGGGCGCTGGTTACTCGCGCGTTGCGTTTTTTTTATAGAAGAGGCAAACGTGCATGCTGCTCACTTGACGGTAAATGTTGATTGTCGCTCGCGAAGAATAACTGCAACACAAGGGGAATTGCAGGTACGTTGCCGGCCTTTTAAAAGGAGTAAGCTCATTGGTTGAAGATCCCTAAGTCACATTGGTCAGTTCACTATACGAAACACAGCAGCACCTCAGCGCTGCTGCGTTTCGTATAGTGAGTGTAGAGAACCGGAGACTCTTTACTGCATACGAGGCATTACATCTTAATCGTCAAGGATGACAGCAACTGCATTTTAAATTGTAATGGAGGATAAATGTAGAGCACAGTATTCACTTGCCATGGTGGTGGTAGAGGTGGACTGTATGTATGTTTGCCACTCTTATTCAAAAAAAAATTAGTATGTGGTTATGTCGTAGACGGCCGTGTGTTTTAAGTCAATATGTGTATGTGATTAAATTACCTCAAAATGCCGCCGCTCTTCCTTCCGCCGTGGGGGATGCGTCACAATCCTTACTCAACGTAAGCTATCGAGAGGTGTAATTTAATTTTGAATGTAGATTATTATTACAGCTTATTTTCCACTTAACAATACTTACAAATATATTATATCCAATTATAATAATTTCCTTCCCATTTTTTTGTTATTTGGGCCCCCTATGGGTAAAAGCCTCCTCCATGCTTTTCCATCTTTCCCTGTCTTTGGCCGCATGCATCCAACTTTTTCCTGCTGTGTCTGTTATGTCATCGGACCATCTTTTCTTCTGTCCTCCCACGTTTCTTTTGCCTTTTGGGCCCTGCCGTTTAGTTGTTTGGTAAGTCCATCTCTTATCTTTGTATCTCGACAAGTGCCCTGCCCAGTTCCATTTCTGTTTCAAACTAAAATTAAGAGCATCTGTAAATTTTGTTTTCATGCGGATGTCTGCGATTCTTGTTTTTTGTATTTTTCTCAGTTTCAGTATTCTACGTTCCATTGCATGTTGACAAGATGAAATTTTGTTTTTTACTTTTTCAGTGAAGACCCAGGTCTGGCTAGTGTAAGTTAAGCTTGGGAGAATGCAAGAATCCATTATAGTCTTTTTTATATTGAGACTATAGTTCTCTTTTAGAATTTCTTTTTGGGCCCAGTATGTCTTCCATTCTGTACTTATTGGTCTGTCTATTTCGTTTTCGTTACTGTTTGTATCAAAGGACACCAATTTACCTAGGTACACATATTCATTTGTATCTTCTATCGGTTTTTGCTCTACTTTGATTGTTTTCATTTGACTGTTTGACATTATTTTAGTTTCGGATGTGTTCATGTGTAGACCGATTTTTTTTGCTTTCTAAGTTTAATCTTTGTAACATTGCTTCTAAATCTGTCGCTGATTCACTAAAAAGAACAATGTCATCTGCAAACCTTAGGTGTGTTAATTTATTATTGAGTCTCCATATGCCTTAATTTTCCCAATTAAATGTTTTTGAAAATGTCTTCAATTACAGCTATGAATAGCTTTGGAGACAACGGGTCTACCTGCCGCATCCCTCAACCAATTGAGAACCCTTCCCCTTGCTTTTCCAGTTTTACTCTACTACATTTTTGGAGTAGATGTTTTTTATGATATTTACATATTTTTGTTTACATCATTATTTCTTAGAGCAGTCCATATAGGTGGGTGTATTATGCTATCGAATGCTTTGGATTAGTCCACAAAAGCTTTGTATGTGGTTTTTTGAATTCTTTATATTTCTATATTATTTGTTCCATTGTGTGAATGTGGTCTATTATTGAGTAGTGCGGCCGGAATCACACTTGTTCTATTGGCTGGTTTTTGTCAATATCTCGTACTATTCTTCTTAGGATGAAAAGAGTTTATATATTGTTCATAATAAGCTGACAGGCCTGTAGTTGCTGATGTCGAACGGTTTCCCTTTTTTATACAATAGTATTATGTTTGATTTACTCCATTGCTATGGTACTTGCTCTTTTTCCAGTACCAAATTGAAGAATTCTGCTAGATATGCAGCCAGGGTTGGGGCTCCGATTTTGAGGGCTTCGTTTGTGATGTTATCTTCGCTAGGGCTTTTTAGTGATTTCTTTATTAAGAAGCCTACGCCATGAAGTGCCTGTGTCTCTCCTATATAACAAAATATGTAGTCTTTATGTTTTTCAATGATATATCCTATCTTTTTAACTTCAGCGAGTCCTATGATGTCCCATTTTATTTTATCTATTGTATTATTTAGTTCTAAAGTTCTTTCTTTTGTTGATAGGGATCTCACATTGAATGTGTATATTTTAAGGCCTTGTTCTCTTCTTGACTTTAAAAACTTGCTTTTGTTTGCGTAACTAGGGTTGTCTTTATTTATATTATTCTGTTTGTTTTTATTAGATGATATATTACATATATATATATATATATATATATATATATATATATATATATATATATATATATATATATATCTGCAATATTAAACTGTGTCCCCCGATTTTGTTGTCATGAGTTTTCTGAATCGCCTCCCACTATGGATGTAAATTTAAAAACATAAACGTAGTCAGAATACCAGCCTAAAATAGCAACTTAATACTGTTGTGTGTTGTGATTCGTATGATGAGTGTAGAGAACAGGAGACCCTTTCCACTGGAAACGAGGCATTCCTACTTAGTTCTTAGGGGTGGCAACACATCTGCATTTTGATTTTTAATCGAGAATAGATGTAGAGGTGTACGGGCTACGGCATCCACTTACCATGAGGTGGACAGTGTGGTCGTTTGTCACGCTTATTGTATAAAACATATTGACGTCCAAAGTGTTGGTCAGTATATCAGCGGAGGAGTTCAGCTGGGAGCGCTACCTGACGGGCGGCGGCGCGGGTGCGGCGGCGGGGCGCGCGCTGTTCGCGGCGCGCGGGCACGTGGTGTCGCACGGCTTCGTGGCCGGCATGCGCCTCGAGTGCGCCGACCTCATGGACCCGCGCCTCGTCTGCGTCGCCACCGTCGCGCGCGTCGTCGCCGACCTGCTCAAGGTAATTACCCTAGTCGAACTAAAACCTAACGCGCACAGCGAATAAACGTATGCGTTTTGTAACCGCCGAAAATATTTACAACAAATGACATCAAGCACCCCACCCTTTTTTTACAATAATATTTTATTTATAAACTTATTGAAAATTATTTTCTACTATTTAGTTCGCTTATCTACAAAAAAGTGTTTGTTTTTTTAGTTTTTTTAAACTATTATTTATTTCCTATTTTTCAGTGCGGCTAACTACAAAAGCGTGTTTTTTTTGGAACAAAGTTATTTTACGTGACTATAATAAATTGAACAGGCAAAAATTGTAGTTGTTTTATGAAATAGTCGCAAATTCTGAGGAACCTGGCAAGGATAATAGGACTAACTATTTAAATTATTGCATTATCATCGGTCCGTGATAAGTGTGCGAAGTTTCAAATCAATATGGAATATTGAAAATTATTTTCTACTTTTTAGTTCTGTTATCTCCAAAAGCTTGTTCTTTTTGTTTTTTTTTTAAACTTATTTATTTCTTCAACAGCTCGTAAAAGACCACGGCTGGTCTTAGACTTCTCCCGGTAGTAAACGGACGAGATTTCCACTTCTGCGATTGTGTCAACTCACATGCGAACGTGTCAACTGTCAAGGCAGGATTTGCTTTAATTACAGTAAACTTGACACTGGCAGAATTATATCAAGGGAAGCCATAATTTAAAAGAAGAAAAAGAAGTAATTACAGTAAGCAGTTAATTACAGTAGTGGAAATCTAGTCCCTTTAAGGCTGCCGCCTGTCACCGGTCTCGATATTCCACGTCTAGCGTAAACTGGATGATTATTCCGCCATCAATCGGAAGTAATGATTTTTTGGCATTTCCTATAATCGGTTCTTACGAGACGCACGAGACGAAATGGTATGATTGAGATTACATCGCCACCACAAAGCTATCTCCATTATGAACTGTAAGCGGTGCACAATGTTGAACTCCGGTTTGAAGCTGGCAGTCCAGCAGTATTATGGCAGGTTACAATGCTCATTAAGACTATATTCTAAAATGTTCCGATTTGTCCACGGCAAGTTCAACAACTAAACTGGCAATGACTTTTTTAAACCTAATTACGGATATTCCTAAAGGTAGAAAAATTAAAATATTATGAAGCAAGCCATTGTATACTTATGTATACTTATATACTTATACATTATTACTTATATACTTATTTATATGTATTGTATACTTATACATTAATATTGTACGTGGAAGAGATATGCTATATTAGTAGTATAGTTGTAGCACGAATGGGTCGGCTCGAACGGGGAAGGACCATGCTCTTACAGAATACCAGCTTAACGCTACTGTGTTTCGTATGGTGAGTGTAGAGAACTGGAGACCCTTTTTACTGGAAACGAGGCATTCTATCTTAGTCCGCACGGGTGACAACGCTTCTGTATTTTGATTTGTAATCGAGGATAGGTGAAGATGTCTATAGGCCGCAGCAACCACTTACCATCAGGTGGACTGTGTGCTCGTATGTAACCCTTATCCTATAAAAAAATTGTGACATTGTTGTGTTTTTTATATTTTTATACTAGCTTACTCTATGCTACGTTCCTGTACTATATGACTTTGTAATGCTAAGGCTATGTTAAAATTAATCTATGACACAAACTGAAAGTCTCCGGACTTACTACGGATAAAAGAAAAAAGCATTTGGTTTGATTTCCTTTTAAAAATAAAAAAATGCAACATAATCATTATAATAATAATGTTTTGCAAGTAATTAGCTGTCTAGGTTATTAAAACGTTTTATGAAAAGAAAATGGGTATTATAATCCTCATTTCGATATTCCACGAATTGACACGTCATCTAACATAATTTTAATAAACTTATTAAAATATATTATTATTATAATGCGAAAAGGTGGCGCAAGATTATTTTCATCGGCATGCATATATTTTTATGATCTTCACCGCCAAACAGGTGGTAAATCAGCATTTAATATTGCTAAGGAGTAGCAGTTCTTTAAACACTTGTTTTTGGGCAGCATATCTTACCTAACTATGTATATGCTTCCCTGCTACTAAACACGATGCCATCCGGTGTGGTTACGTCAGGTGCACTTCGACGGGTGGGGCTCGGAGTACGACCAGTGGTTGTGGGCGCACAGCACGGACGTGTATCCGGTGGGGTGGTGCCGCGCGGTGGGGCACCGGCTGGAGGGTCCGCTGCAGGCGCCGCGCCGCCCCGTGCCCCGCCCCGCGCGTCCCGCCCGCCCCTCGCGCCTCCATCGCCGACGCAAGAAGCACGGTGAGTACTCGCACAACCAGTTGCTGCAGACCCACACAACCAGCCGCAGCACGGTGACTAGACGCACGACCAGCCGCTGCGGACCCACACAGCCAGCACCGCTGCCGCTAAAAGCTGGAGGAGTAATAGAGGACTTACTGTAAGAGGGACTTAAAGTTATTTAAAGTTTCAGCCTATATACGTCCCACTGCTGGGCACAGGCCTCCCATCATTTCTGACAGGGTTTTAGGGCAAGGGAATGTCCGCCGCGCTGCCCCAATGCGTGTTGGCGAACTTCACATATCTTCGATATTTTTTTCATATTTCTCAGGCATGTCTGAAAAATACATGTCAAGGGGGACTTACTATGAATCAAAACTGGTTATTGAGGTTAGCGGAAGCGTGCGGTATCCGAAACATGGTTGTACCGCTGACCAGCCGTAGATAGTTGGGACCCAGTTAGTAAGCCAACCACTCATGAAAGGCTGCCCCGCTATCCTACGAAATATACTGGGATGGCACACACCAAACCAATTTTCTTGTCAGCCTCGAGCACAGGCGCAGAGTAGCCAGCGTCTCTGTATTAATAGAATGCATTTCGTTGAGTGTGCACAGGAATTACACGAATTAAGAGTAAATAGGCTTTTGTTACGCTAAGACAGTGCGATTTACTATCTAGTGCTATATCACCACTTACCACGAAGTGTGATTGTGGTCAACTGGCTTATAATAAGTAAAAAACGGCTTTACTCTACGAAGCAAATCTTCTCGAAAGTATGTATGCCCCGCTGGTGACTACCGAGTAAAATAGACCACTCGAAAGTATCTCCCGCAAAAGTATATTACTTTAAATTTAATATATTCGTTTTTTTATCAATAAATTTATATCGCGTAGTAACTAACGTATGTCGCGTGTAGATTTTGAGTATAATAGTTTGAGTATAGTAGTTTGATACGAAATCGAATCATCATCATCAACATTATTATCACGGCCTTTCACAAGTCTACTGTTGAACATAGGCCTCCTTAGAGGAATGCCACAAAATCTATAATTATAATCATAATCTAAAAATAATTAATAAATTAAATTAAATTTATCACTTCTAAACTAAAATAATAGAATGCAAAAATTTTGCAAGACTAAAAACACACAAGTACCTCCTCGGTAATTTATGTTAACACAATATGTTTAGGCCAAATATTATCATGTGGGCGAGGTTAGTTGTTTGCGGCCGCCGAGTCGGTTAGACGGCCTGGAGTTTACTATCGAATCGTTTGGGTCTCATTAAGACCGCCTCCTTTGCATTGTCTTATTTCGTTCGTATACGTGACAAGAGGTTTTCCTTGAGTTTTGAGTGATTAATTTAACTTCGATTGCCATTAATTTGCGTCTACGAGTTGTTGTTTGTGTGGCATTTTAATATCGTACGAAGGAATTTTGCTTTGTCGGGTGGCACGCTAAAACTTTGTGACTCGAGAGGAGATCGCGTGCGCTCGATTATAATTTTGTGGCAAGTGAACATGGGATATTGAACTTTGACCGACCGTTCTTAAGTTGTGCAGCGTGTCACTTGTTTTAATTTCGATTAACGTTGATTTGGTTGAATTTGAAGTGAATTGAATGTACAATAAAGTTGATAAACTAATATAGTGAAATAAAAGCAGAAGGTTTCAATTGGTGAACGCCCACTGGAGGGATCGCACATTTTGGAGAAAAGCAGCGCCTGTGGATCTGTTGTCCGATTACATCGGTGACTTCAGGTTACATTTATACACCCTTTCGCCCACTACTTACATACACCTTACTTACCACCTGACTGATACCCTGTGGTCAACCCTACCTCCGGAATTCAGTAAGTTTGTGTTTGCTTATCAGCCATTAGTTAATTGTCCATAGGCCATTTGGGCCCAAACCCTCTGTTGCTCGTCGAGTGTGCTACTATGGGCCCTAGTCGACCTTTGTCGGGGCAACTGAGGGCCGTAACACAATATATTCAAAAAATTCATTTTTTTTTAATTTGCTCCAGTGACAAAAATGACTGCCCATCCACCGAATACGACAGAAGAAAGTTCACAAAACTCCGATATGTGCGAATCGAAAAGCTTATCTCCACCAACTAGTGTATCGGAGATATCCGCCGACTTAGAGTCTAGGCATGAAGATAATATTTCAAACATTGAAGAAGTTAACAAGATGGAAGTTGATCAAGACCTGAAGGAGGATACTCCAGAAGTTCAAAATGGAAGGCTTAGTGAAACGACCTTGGATATAATAGTGAGTTTTTTTAATTTTATTTTTAATTATATGGTCATCAAAATAGAGATAATTTCTTCTTCCAGAAATATAATATTTCGTGTATGTGATAGTACTAAATGCGGGTTTACCATCAAAAACAACTGGTGATCATTTTTAGAGTTATAATACCTTTAACTATACTATAAAAATGATCACCAGTTATCCACGAAGTCCACCTGTTTCTGCCCGTAAATAATAATGCACTCGCTGCCGTGTTCCGCTCTGTGAACAGTCTATATTTTTAAAATGGTGGTCCTTCTTCGGTCGAGCCGAGTCATTCGCGCTACAACCATCATATACTTGCGGCATGACTGCCATGTATAAAAATATAAGCCACATTTACTATGTTGGGCAGACGGAATGAAGAGCACAAAGCCTAAAATTGGTCCTTATTACCAGTCTGTGAGATTTGGCCTGGACCTAATGTAGATGGATTAACATCTATCATTCGAAACAGTGTGCAGCTTACTTAACCTCTTAGCTCCAATCGTTGATATTTTCATCGAAAATGTTTTGTTAATAATGTTTAAACTAATTTTAGAACCCTCAAACTGAAGCATCACAAGATTCAAGTCAAACCACAATACAGTCAGAAGAAGTGCCTATAGAAGAGGACATTGAAGATAAAGTGATACCTAGGCTAGTTAACACTACAGTACCTTTAGAAGTTCTCAATTCAGTTGACCCTGAGAACTGGACTACTTCAGATGTTTCAAAGTTTCTCACTGTAAACGATTGTCAACCTTACTGCATTAACTTTGCACATATCACTGGAGCCATGATGCTCCAACTGTCCAAAGATGAAATAATTGAACTTTTAGAAATGAAAGTAGGCCCATCGTTGAAAATATTTGATTTAATACAACAGCTGAAATGTAAGATTAAACAACCTCAGTGCAGAATGCTAGCATTTAAGTAGTCTATAAACAGGTTATGTTTAAAAATCGCATACATTATCATACAGTACCAGGTGGAACAGTTAAAGAAAGACGACAGAAAAACCATGTTTGATAAAATTTTAAAAAATTTGTGTTCCTTTAATAAAGTATCGTATTACTATTGTAATGTCATGAACACTTGTTATGAAACGTATCGCAGCGTATGATTATGACTCCTGGTATTATATTTTATCTAGTATTAATTTCACTTAAATAAAGCAAAGTGAGCCAGCAAGTCCGTTCTCATTGACTTTGACATAAATCTGAGAATTTTACGTACGTGACGTATTTATGTCTAGAATGATTGCCACATTGTAAATTCTGGGTTTAATATTCAGCTTCTGAAGGGAATATTTATGCAAAATCTGTTTTTTTAGTTTTCAATTATTGTGATCTGCTATTTAATTATTAATACCTCAAGCCTAACTTCGTCTTCAAAAATTAGGTTACATGTTTAAATTTGGCCAGAGCATCATTAGAATAATTATGATAACATATACAAGTCAATGCCTGGCCTGGATATGCATTTCTTTGTTGGAGCAATCATGGTAAAACTTTAGTAATGGTAGATATGTATGATTATCTATAATGCACGTAATGATATTTCGCCTTAATACAAAATGTAGTTTGTAATATGTAAATATAAACTACTTAAGGCTAATTATTAGTCGCAGGTTTAAACTAAGTCTGTTTTAATAAAAAAAAGTCCCGTGGAAAATTTGCGGGCTGTAATGTAAAATATGGAACTGGACAGCTAATGTCAAATTTCGCGAAGACTGGTGCCATGGATTAGGGCCTTTTTAATGAAAAATACTTCCTAAGAAATACTTTAAGCCCGAAACTAAATAAATCAAGTCTTGTAATAAGACGGATTATGTCTAATAAATGGGCTCAGTTTAAATAATTCCAAAACCAAAAGGAAACGGAAGCAATTTTTCATTTATAGAAAATATGTTTTCATGAGAATTGAGAATTAATTAGACCTCTATCTAAAGTGAAAATAGTAAAATTCAGTTTGCAGTTTCTAGCTTTTGATGTAAAGTAAAAACAAATATTGTCTGATATATAGCTACCTAAAAATGTTTGAAGGAACCAGTAGTGAGTTAATATGAGTATTTCAACATGTTAAGAATATCAATGAAATATTTCAATATAGAGGCCAACTTTCTTGTCATTTTGTAGTTGTGTGTAATTTTATGGATTTTTTTACTTATGTCTGTATGTTGATCTACGAGCTACATTAAGAATCGTACAAGAATTGTACATATTTTTACGTTATGGTATTGTTAAAACCTTAAAACGTTGCCAGAACTACATTAAGTTAACGTGGGCCATGCACGTCAATCTGGACGCGTCGGAGGCCATATATAGCGACGAGTTGTATACAGCTACAACTACAACTTCAAAAACTACAATGCAAATTTTGCGATCGTGAAAGGGGCAACATTCGCGTCTGACAGTGTGTGCTTTAGATATGAGCGCCGAAGGCCAATTCCACGGCGGCGGCGTGGATTGAAAATTTTCTCGGCGCCGTCGGCGTCGCGACGGCGCGGCGTGGCTGGCCATAGGCCTTAGATATTGTTTTATCAGGAGAGATTTATTAAAAAAAAAAAAAACTTAAAGAAAACCATATTGTTGGTACCAAAAACAGCTTTTTATTTTTAATAAAGCCCTGGGGAGTCCCAGCCCAGTGATGGCAACAGTATTTCATATGAGGCCGAACCTGCGCCTTGTAAAATTGTTTGCGGTGTGCCGGCATGAAATACTGTCCCGCTCTGCTGAGCACGCATTGCGTTTTAGAGGCCAATTTGGCCTTCTCTTCCAAGTGATCACGAAACTTTCACGTCACTCGATATGTCGACGCCGAGGATTCCGATACTGACTGAAGCAACAAGGGGAGTGCCTTGAAACTGAGGGGATGCTCCGATCTGCAAGAAAACTGATGATTCAGTTGCACAATTTCTCGGGAAGCCCATAGAAAGGGAGCTTCGAAAGAAGCGCTTTGTGCCAAACCTGATCGAAACGTCTTAGCAATGTCCAAACTAACTGCCAATGCTTCCTCTTGGACTTGTGGCGGCGCAGTCGTCGCGCCACAAGCGAAACACATCGAAGCCTAAATCGCGCTAACAAAGTTCCGAAACTAAAGCAGCATATTATATAGAATAGCTCCAAACTACCAAGAGCGTTGGCCGCTCCCTGGGCAGAACACCTTGCCCGGCGGGAGACCTCCCCTTTTCCATCCACCCGCCACAGACTCTTATGCCTCCGCCCATTTATGAGTCAGGTAAACCAGAAGATCACCAGCTGACCGACCCCTACGAAAACCGTATTGGCGGTCACTAATCAGCTCGTGATCCTCAAGATACCGCATGAGCTGACAGTTTATAATGGATTCCATTATTTTGGAGAACAAGGTGATGGCGATAGGATAGACGGGTCTGAGCGGTCGCCTTTTTAGCCAGCCTGCAGAATGCAATCGCGATGTTAGTGTAGTGGCACCACACTCCGGACTCGATAATGATCCGAGGAGCCAAGAGGGGAGTGGATGGAGACCTGATATCTATCTGAATGAAAGGTCAGCAGAAGGTCCAACAGGGAAGGTGCATGATCTTCCACATCTGGGATCCGCGTAGGCGAAGTTACCAGTTGTGTAAGACCATATGCCAAGGCAAAATCATGAACTGATCTCTCCGCATAATCGATTAAACATGAACAGAGCCATTCGGCGTCGTGGGCGTTGCCATCACCAAGTATCACAATCTCTGCGGATGGGATCTGCTGTAGCAAGGAATCTGTAGCTATTTCGACGTGGTCGATGAATCGGTCTGTTTCGGCATTACAGCTATGGGATTTATAGAGGCACCCGTAAACATGCGGATGGTCATCGCTGTCTACGCGTAGCCAAAGGATAGACAGGCCCTGCCACGTGACTTGTCACGTGGCAGGGCCTGTCCAGTCCTATCACCTAGAGAACATGAAGAGGGATCTTCATCTAATTTTAATCTTTCACGAGAACATGGTATTCCCCAACCTCCTCTTTAATTTTATGTTGTGTAGCCAGAGTTTTAGTATTTTCGTCCATAATACATTGAAGCGATTTAAAGCTCTTGATGGCTTTAAAGTAAATCTTTAAAATCACTGTCCAATTCTAACAATTTTATCCACTGATAACAGAGTTCTTATTCGATCGGCCAGCGAGCAATGCATGACATACGTTATGTCGCCGCGTCAGTTTGGTGTGCACACCGATCTTACAAGAAAATTATGAATTATAAGACGTTTCAGACGTGTGTGTCGGTCTAATGTAGTTCTCTCGCGTTTTGCACCTACTTTTACCCAAGTGAATACAAATATTTTATGACTAAGTAAGTGTCTCCGCTCTTTTACTGACTTCAATTATCTAAGTAATCTTTAGTATTTTTTAATAATAAAAATCAGCTGATTAAAAATAACCACTTTGTACAACATTCTTCAACATTGCAACATTATAATTGCTTAATAGCAATTTCGGTGGCGTAATTAGTTTATATCATTGATCCCGTGTGTCGCTTTTGTGGACTACATTTTTTATTTAAATTACAATTTCGGACAAAATTTATGTTATGTATTTTTCTGTATACATTATATTATACAAATTAAAACATATTTGTAATATTTGCAACAATAAATTATTAACAATATTTTTATATAAGTACTTACTTTACAAGCTAAGCTAAATATGTTTGCTTTACAGTAATACGATTTATCACAAAATCAATCTCTTCCAAGACGCAAATATTTTTAGCACACGTTTTAAATCGACAAGTAAAATAAGTATAAAGAAATCAAATTTACATTTACTTTAAAATCAATATCTAAGAACGCAATATTATTTTATTCATGAAAATGTAGCGCAAAAAATCTTTAAATATAATTGAACGCATGACAGAATTTTTGAAATACAACTTAATTTGATTTATTTAAAGCTTTATTAAAACCCTTAAATTATGTTTACTCACTCACAAATCTTAAAAAATCACGAATACATCTGTCATAACTCGAAATTTTTTTTTATTGTATAAAAAATAAACATTCGGTTTTTGTTTTTTCTTATACAAATATTGTCATTACTGATGAATAATTCGTTATGACGTATGTATTTAGTGAATAATACACTTTAGAGTAAATATCGTAATCAAGATAATTACTTTAAATGATATCTATTGATAATGTACTATGATAATCAAAGCGAATAACACCTGTGTTACTTTTAAATTGTAATTAATTTTACTTATTATAATATAACTAAATGAAAAACGCTTTACATTGTGTATTATCTAAACATTTAAATAGGTAATGTTTTAAATATTTTATTAGTGACTATTCATTTGATCATGGATTTTACTTGACATTTATTGCTAAGAATAGGTAATACTATACACCAAATATATTACAATTTCTAAAGGCGCTTATAAAACAATGTAAATTGTATTAGTCCATTCATGCTGGGTCATTTAATAGAGTACGAAAACTCGCAGAGAGTACTCGCGAATGTAACATAGATGAATTTGTGAAAATTAAAATAATATTATATAAATTTAAAGCAAGGTCTGTGCTGTATTTATTTTGAAATAAAATCTGCCTTTATAGTGACTTATTTAAATATGAGCCTAGTTAAGCCAGCACATTTTGTGTTTTAGTGTTTGAATGTTCTGGTAATAAAACAATTTTTAATTATAGTGTTGTATATTTTTACTAACAAAAAATGGACGGAGAATTTAAATTTAGCAATCAATTCGTCGTAAGATGTCACCAATGTATGTCTTTATTGGAATGGAATTCTTGCAACATTTGGCTCGTCAGCAATCTGGAAGAGAACAATACAAGCAGAATTATTTTGTCAAAAGTTTTCGGGGCCAAATTGACTTAACATCCAACTATTAATATTGGGTATAATATTAATAGTTGTGTGTAAGTCTGTACAATTCCCTCATTAGAATTATTTTTGAATTAAGGCACATGAGTAAAGAAACCGTACCGTACAGAGGCAAAGCTTCATACAACCACGCTATGATAGTTACACTACTACAAACTTGAAGCGCGTGTGTGCGTGAGCAGTGGCTGCTCGTCAGTTACAGAGAGAAACTGCTTTAAACTGTCTCGGCCAGTGCTCCAACTCAGGGTGATGTAAAAAAATAATTAGTGTCAAATTTTGTTTTTTAAAGAATAATTCGTATCAAATGAAATATAAAAAAGTGTAAATATGGTTTAGGTTTACTAATACCTACGTAGATTTAAATGTTATCGAAGTTGCCGCAAAAGATACCGCTGATTTAGTAAATAAAATTAATAACTTATGTATTTGATTTATTAAACCTAAGTACACTGCGATCTCATAATAAATATAAAAGAGCTTTTCGATGCGATACTTATCAAATTATCAAATTGCGTTGTTAAAAGAAATGCTAAAATTTTTCAGGAACTTAAAATTAATAAGAAGTGATAAGCAGAAAGACGTTACAAATAGCATGAACTTCATTCACGGATTTTAAGTGTCTATAAAATCTTTAATAAAACTTCATGAAGAATTAAAATCAGAAGAAATTAAATTAATTTATATTTACGAGTAGTCTCACTCCAGATTGTTTCGAAAATTTCTTTGGCAAAGTCAGGCGGGTGATAATATAATTATAAAAGTAAAATATTTAGAATACGTAGTTTGTGAAAAATATTCAATTAATTAAAAAGCTAATAAACGTTTTATTTTAACCCTTCCAAAATTGGTAAAAATTTTGACAGACCCTTAGAAGGTTTGCCTCCGTACTGTTTCTTTACACATGTGGCTCTAGTATTGTTAGGATGGGATACAGAATCGGGGTCGTTTCAATATTTTTCAAGAGTATCCTTTTATATAAAGAAATAATTTTTCTCAAGTTTTTTTAATTTTGTAAATTATACAGGTTGACCCAGAAATCGACGTCAAGCCGGAAATGGGTGATAGAGTAAGTAATGATAGTTATCAGAAAAATAAAATAAAAATAATTATATTACGTATTTTTAAAAATAATAGGCAATTTAAGAAATCGAGAAAATCTACACTAAGTGGAGGTCTTTTAACTCCCGTCACTACAAATCTTTATTTATTTTTTATGTAATCCTGAGTAATAATTCTGTAAGTTGTTGCCTAAAATTTAAAACCATCTGCTCCAGCTTGGAAGAAAATGTTGTAACGTACGGCTCTAACGTACTCTATAATGTATCTCACATTTCGTAAAATTACTTTCTCCGTCTCTCTCCGTCTCCGACTGCGTCTACCTGCTGTTTTTGAGAATCATTAGTCATTACGAATCGTCTCGCATGCGTACTTGACGACTTCCTGCTTTCCAAACAAGCCGGTTTCCGAAAAGGCTTTAGTACTATAGATCACATACATACATACCATTGGGCAAGTTGTACAGATGACCGAAGAGTACAATCTGCCACTTTACCTTGCATATGTGGACTATGTGAAAGCCTTTGATTTTGTCGAAGTTTGTGCAGTGCTACAGTGCCTTCAGCGGTGCTAAGTTGACTGTCGGTATATCGAAGTGCTGATGTGTTTGTACAGTAGGGCTACGATGGCTATCCGAGTACAGAACCAGAGTACGAAACCTATTCAAATGCAGAAAGGTGTAAGACAGGGTGACGTCATATCCCCCAAACTTCACCGCTGCATTGGAAGACGTTTTCAAGCTTCTGGACTGGAAAGGATACGCTATCAACATCAATGGCGAGTACATCACTCACCTTCGATTTGCCGACGATATAGTCCTTATGGCAGAATCGCTGGAAGACCTAAGCACTATGCTCAATGACCTCAATAGTGCTTCCCAACGGATAGGTCTTAAAATGAACATGGACAAAACAAAGATCATGTTTAATATCCATGTCACACCTAAGTCGGTAGTTGTTGGGAGCACTAAGCTCCAAGTTGTTGATGAGTATGTTTACCTGGGGCAAATAGTCAGACTAGGTAAGTCCAACTTCGACTGAGAGGCCAATCGACGGATTTAACTCGGTTGGGCAGCGTTCGATAGATTACGACACATCTCGTCAGGTATACCTCAAAATCTGAAATGGTTGTTTATAAGCAATAATGAATATCTAGTCTTCTGTTTTGTAAGATACATTTTTTATATTGTGTTTTGTGAGCATCATAGATAATAAACGGTGGCAGTCATAAGGACTGCCGACAGAAGTAAAAACTCAATG
Source organism: Parnassius mnemosyne (assembly GCA_963668995.1). Taxonomy (NCBI): domain Eukaryota; kingdom Metazoa; phylum Arthropoda; class Insecta; order Lepidoptera; family Papilionidae; genus Parnassius; species Parnassius mnemosyne. Next base: position 19,822,320 of record CAVLGL010000126.1, read on the forward strand.
ATGTAGACTAGTGACGCGTAGTAGCGAGCATGTCGAGGTCATCGGTGACGCGAACCAAAAAGATTTTCCCCTACCAAAAATCGCTCAACGCGGCTAAAGAAGTTTTCCAAAAATGTTAGCAAAGGAGTTGTTAACTCACCTCATGGTATGTGTTGGTATGTTAGGGGCATAGAGCACACAACACAGAAGGTTACCGGATCGCTGCGCGTGACATTTGTGATATTCGGAACACCAGTACGTTTCGCACATCTTGCCGATTGATGATTCGTTATCTATATCTGAAATATTATTTAGTGCTGTAAGTCGCACGTAAAAGAGAAATCATAGTGAATAAAAATATCAGATGATAAGCCAAAGCAGAAAGTATTTTATGTAGTAGTATATCAACGGATTACTTGATACGAGTGTAGACATCGACATGTATGTACTACACACCAGATTTCGCATTCCGAACATTCACTGTGTTCAACTGAACTGTACTGCAATCCGTACACCTTACGAGTAATTAGTGTCATTTAGTGTGGCTTCAATATTCATGCAGTGTGGAGCGGCGCTGATAATACGAGATTTCAAACTAAAGTTTAAACCTGAACGTAAATAACAATTCAGTGGTCAAGTAAGTAAAATTATTTGTTGTTCAAGTGAATAAATAGGTAATAATATATAAATTGCGCATGCGCGGCTCTACTATCTCCTGCGCATGCGCGAAGACATGAGTAGCGCACATTTTTTTGTTAGGAAAAGCTTCTCTAGTACGTAGTACAAATAACTCAATGAGTGTAGACAATAAGTTTATAACTGAGCGGCGTCAGTTTACCTAATACTAGTAGGTGGCGGCTGGTAGGATGTCTTTGTATCTTAAAGAAAACTGAATCTCTTAATCGCAAACATAATATAAAAGTTGATACCCGCATAGTGGCAGTAATAGGCAAGAGGGTGGTCACTACCTTCCTAATTCCCAGGAAGAAAATAATTACCCTTTTCTAAAATTTCTCGAATGTTTAATTCCGGAGCCAAATCTCTCGCAGAGGTAACGTAAAATGTTCGCAAAATGTCCATACGATGAAACCCTGACATCCCTCTGGTCTTTTGGTTCGATAATTGCAGGTGACGGGAGAAAACAAACCTCCGCAGAGTTATGTTCACGATGAAAATGCTGAAAATAAAAACGGACAGCTGGTTATAGTGTTATAAAATTAGTGTGACTTTTGATTTAGTTGAAAGTCATACCCCAAAACACATGGCTCGAATGTGATACTCAAAGGGAAGTTTCTTGGGTGAATGAGTTTAGCTTCTTTTATTATTTGTGCGTAGCCCTCCCAACATTGTAATACTATTTCGTCGATTTGAGACAAGGCAGGCGTCGCGCCGCATACCACGAGTACGTATACGTCCGCTAAAAGTTTACATGTCACCGCTCTGAATGCTACCTGAATAGAAAAAAAAAACGATGTCATTTCTTGAATGCTCTAAAGACTGTTTTTTATGAAATTACTAGCTGCGCTCCGCAATTTCACAGTCCAAGTTAACTAAAAAACTGGCCAAGTGCGAGTCGGACTCGCGCTCCAATTCACCCGTATCACCAAATTATGCAACACTTAACTCGAGTCCGCCCCGCACTTGGCCAATTTACATTTTTTTGGTAAACGAGCATGCATAAATTAGTTGGTATACTTTTTTTTGTGGAGTATATGTATAGTTTGTGGACTACAATCACACTAAGTTTAAATATTGCATATTTTTTACGATATAGCTAAAACAAAAAATATTGAAAAACTATGTTTCCTGTTTGGGTATCCTCTTAAATTTTTCACTTTCCATTTTTATTATTTGGTGAGAAAGCCTGAATTTTGTGATTATACGCATTCTGTGAAAATTTCAATTAGATACCTACAACGGTTCAAGAGATATAGCCATTTATAGGTAGAACGGACGGACAACATAAGCTTAGTAATAGGGTGCCATAGTTTTATATGGAACCATAAAAATTAAACATCATTTGAAGGTGATATGTCAGCTTCTATAGTGCTGTGGCGCGACGACAGCGCCGCCACAGTGCCATGCTATGTGCTATAGAAATTCAGGGGATCAATTAATACTTTGAAGGCGTTTTTATCAATACATTGAAATTGAAATCGGTGAAAATGCACCATTTCGTTTCAAGTTGATGCTACGAGAAAGTGGACTAGACCATTGATATTGACATTGTGCAGCATTATAAATAAACATGGTAAAGCCATGATGCAGCTATATTACGGCTGCCGCACCAACGTGCAACCATCTCAGCCGGAGAACGACGAAGCTCTCTCACAGAATACGAGCGCAGTACTGCTGTGTTTCGTATGGCAAACGTAAAAAACTGGAGATCAAAAATACAGTAATCGTGCTGTATTTAATAATCCCGTATAGAGATCCACCATACAAACAGCCTATTCATGTCTTTTAGCCATGGTTTGATTGCACCCACTTCGACCAATTGCTGTGTATACAAGCAAGGAAAAATATGCTATATTTTTATTCACCAAGGTTTATGGATGCTCTGGCTATTTCCTCACTGTTTAGATGCTGGGGTTTTTTAATATTTTGTAATGGCTACTTGTGGATAAACATCATAAAAAAGACATGTATTTATTTTAGCGGGACGCCCTAAGACTAGATGAACGATTTGGGCATGGTGGCTTATAACAACGGGATGCGTGGAACTGAAGACTGGGCTAAGTAGCGTGCCTTGGGAGGGGCTTATGATCATCAGTGGACTGCCGCAGGTTGATGATTCAGATTATGATGATGATGAAATAGTGTTGAGTATAGGGTGAAAAAGTCTTTAGAAATAAAACTTATCTTACAAATGAATAAAATTGAAGTGTCTGTTTGTAATGTTAAAATAACCGCTTTTTACTAAATGCATATGAAAGTATATACGATATTTATAACAAAAGCACAATTTTTAAAATTTTTGTCTGTCTGTCTGTTTGTCCGGCTGTGTCTCCTTATAACATCAGCTGTCTGCCAGTGAAAGCCCCGGCAAAATCGGTCCACGTTTCGGAGATTAGCCAGAACAAACAGACAGACAGACAAACACTATTCTTTTATTACAACCGTATATACTTACATATGCATTTAGTAAAAAGCTGTTATTTTGACATACAAACATGCACTTCAATTTTATTTATTTGTATAGATAAAGATATTAATATTTATAAATTCAATGATTTTTAACGGTGGTAAAACGTGAACCTCAACAAGTAGCATGAAATCTTTAATAGCACAAAAAATCTTACATCCGGACTCATATATGGCAGATAAACTAAAGTATCTCTTAAAGGGGCGCCATCTTGCGCCGCTGCGAGAAGGAGCAATCGCGCCTCCCTTGGGTCTAACTCAGAGAAATCTGAGCTTGTTGCCACCAAGTGTCCATGAATACTCAAACATGCCCATCTGCCTGTAACTTTTTCTGCATAGTTATCTAAGACTTGCTGAAAAAAAATACATTTATTAAAATGTGCAAATAAAAATAAAATAATAAAATTAGGTATATATATATACATATTATGTTCATAAGTAATCTATGATTGTTCTTTTCCTTGAGTATATTTTGTTGAAGTTTAGAATGTTAAGCTCACAAAAATTTTAGTTTTATGCTCTATAAATAATTATTATGGGTGTAATTCAGACAATCCTGTTACAAATCATACTAAAAGTTAAAAAAGTTAAAGTTACAGCCTATGTATGTCCCACGGTTGGGCACAGGCCATTTACACTTGCACATTTGGTCATTCGAATAGAATACGATCCAAAATGAATGTTAGTTATTTGTATATAATGAATAGTAGTTAGTTCCTCCAAATTTAGGAAACAATGTTAGTTTCACGAAATTTAAGAATGAGTCATAAATAGCAGATATTAAATACGTTCAACTACTGGCGTTCACAGAGGTACGGGCAAGAAGCAGTCTCAGTTAAATAGGTCCATGAGCAAAAAACGACAGGTTTCTGTTTCTCATTTATAGAGGGTTAAAATAACAGGACCCGGCAATGACAATTACTCTCGCTTACCCAGTGCTCACTCACTCAGGTTTGACTGTACTGACTACCTCGTTGGTCTACTGATCGTAAACGCGATTGCTGATCATGGCGATCCGGGTTTGAATCCCAGGCCGTACCAAAATCAATTATTGGGTTTTTCTGTCCAGAAACTCTCAGCAGCCCGGAGCCAGGAAGTTGGCGGAGTTTCACTCCGTGCCTTGGAACGCAGGTGAAGCCGTTGGTCCTACGCCTCGTGTCGGATTACCGTCCCATCGGACTATGAAAGTGAAGGAATAGAGCGTGCAATTGTGCTTGCACATACACTTGGGCACTATAATCCTGTTCTGCGCAGATTGCTAGTCTCCGTTGAGACTGAGTGCCATGACCGAAATTAGGTCTAGAGGGCATTATCTAGACTACTCTTAATATCCTTAGTTGTGCAAAATAAACCATCTCATTTTCTTTATTTACTCGTATTTTATTTTTTCTAGCTTAATATCCTAGTTGTGCAAAATAAACCATCTCATTTTCTTTATTTACTCGTATTTTATTTTTTCTAGCTTAATATCCTAGTTGTGCAAAATAAACCATCTCATTTTCTTTATTTACTCGTATTTTATTTTTTCTAGCTTAATATCCTAGTTGTGCAAAATAAACCATCTCATTTTCTTTATTTACTCGTATTTTATTTTTTCTAGCTTAATATCCTAGTTGTGCAAAATAAACCATCTCATTTTCTTTATTTACTCGTATTTTATTTTTTCTAGCTTAATATCCTAGTTGTGCAAAATAAACCATCTCATTTTCTTTATTTACTCGTATTTTATTTTTTCTAGATTAATATCCTAGTTGTGCAAAATAAACCATCTCATTTTCTTTATTTACTCGTATTTTATTTTTTCTAGCTTAATATCCTAGTTGTGCAAAATAAACCATCTCATTTTCTTTATTTACTCGTATTTTATTTTTTCTAGCTTAATATCCTAGTTGTGCAAAATAAACCATCTCATTTTCTTTATTTACTCGTATTTTATTTTTTCTAGCTTAATATCCTAGTTGTGCAAAATAAACCATCTCATTTTCTTTATTTACTCGTATTTTATTTTTTCTAGCATTGACTTACACAATTCTTATCATTACATTTTGCATATGACTGATGTAAATTCTTTAGACTAGAGTAGAGTAGTCAGAGTTGTGTGACATCTGATACTGTGATATCTAATTACAAAGCTTTCTACTATAAAAATATAAGAGAGGAGGTTGGTGCCCAGCAATGGCTTGTATAAAGGCTGTGATCTTAGATTTAAATTAAATTCAGAGTTACCCATGTGCAGCAGTTGTTTGTTACAGGCTGGTAAAGATCATTAAATACTAAGCTATGCACTGTACAGGTGAAAGCAATTCATAAATACATCAAATATAACAATATCTCACCTGCAATTGTTGTGATTGTGAACACAGAAAACTTTGAATTAGATCAAGGACCAAAGTCATGCGTGGCAAAGTATTGGGATCTAATGACTCCAGCAAATAATCTAAAATTGGATAGCATTGCCGTAAATCTCTTTTTATTTGGTCTATATTCTTGAGATTCTCCAATTCTTTTTTTCCTACACAAAATACCATGGCATCATTTATGTTGGACAGTAGATGTTCTAGGTCACATTCCAACCCACCTGTTACAATGCCTATTAGTGTTACACTGCAAATGGAAATGTATAAAACTTTAAGTTAAGGTACATTGTATCATCCAGTTTAATAATATTGCAGACATTAATTATGAAAGTGACAAGTCACATGGGAATGATTTATTGCCATGCCATCTTTGTTATGGTAGGAAGTAGTTAAAATCTATGGCTTCAAAACCACTGATTTAAAATATAAGCAAAAGAATGTGGTTGCCACATAAGACAGTTTATAACCCCCATTTCATATTATATGAGGTTTATAGTTATTCTAATATATGTAAATATACCATACATAATGATATACACTCTCATTGTAACTATCATTCATATTAAACAAAAAATACAATTTAGTAGGTGAGATGACGGTCCCTCCTTAGTCAAGTCGAACCAATTTTTTGTTGTACAACTATATGTATATATGTATATGGTATGGCTTTACTGTGAATAAAACCTGACATTAAATTTATTTATATTTTACTGTAAAGTGGCAGTGTAAAAACATCCACTACTGTGCATGTTGTAAGAGGTAACAGAGGGAAACAAACCAGATGATGTGCAGCAGCATCTTTCTAATACCAATAATTATAACTTTTAACAAAAAATAACAGACTTCAAATTGCTAAAAAAGAATTTATTTATTTGATACCCTTAGGGGTGAAATGTTTTCCCATATTTTGGAAATTACACCACCAACCTTATATTATAAACTATTTAATAAAAAAAGAATCATCACAATTAATTCACAATCTGCGAAGATATAGCATAACATACATACAAAAAAACATACATTCGAATTCAGAACCTTCTCCTTTTCGAAGTTGGTTAAAAAGGAATTAAAACCTTATGAGGCAATCTATGAGAGGTCTGTGTTCAGCAGTGGATTTTAATAGACTTTAATACAATTCTATTCATTTTTTTAAATGTATCCTCCTCACTAGGATTTTCTCCTGTATTATGGGGACAGTTTACATAAATAAATTTCGCCTTCCTGGAACAATTCCTGAAAAAAGCCAGACAACATCTTCCAACTCGTTATTAAGCCACAGAGCCATCAAATTAATGATGAATTAATATTAACTTTAGTAATTCTTTTCAAAATGTTTTGATTATTAAATGGTAGAAGCTCATGTTCAGCTGTAGTTTATTTAAAGGTTAAAGGAAAATGAAAATACTAATTTATGTAAAAGAAACTAAACACCAAAGGGCAGCACCAAAATTGTTTAAAAGATCTCAAACATTTAAAAAAAACACAATACTACACATGATTGCTAATTTATTCTTATAAATTTTTTAAAATTTTTTGTAATTATTGTTTAACATTAGAACATACTAAATTCAACCCTCTCAAATTAAACTCTTATACATGATTTAAAATAGAGAGCTTTTATTCAACCATTCAGTTCATAAACATACATTAGAATTGTGGGGCCAATAGGCTTACCTTTTAAAATATTCTTTCCAGAGAATGCTTCCATTTTCAAGATGTGTATTTATAACAGATAAATTATGGCATTTACTGAACATATTGATGCCATGAAGGGAAGCAATCGTAGAAAATTGTATCTGGTCATGAAAATAATTAGTCTTTAATTATTTCTATATTTTTATTCATTAAACAGAATAAATAGATTAAAAACACAAATAAAATAAAATTAAATAAAACTACACAAATACCTATTTGTAACAAATTCATGATAAATTAAAGAACTTAGTAAAAAGTTAAAAAAAGTCAAATGTTTACATTTTCATTATTGCCGCGTTTTCTTGTAAATATTGGTACGCCACTTTCAGTGGCTACAGCGATGACAATAACAGACATTCTACACTTCTGCAATTTTTCTCGTAAGAATTTTTAAAGCAATTATTCACAAGGAAATCTCTAAGAGATATGTATACAAGTTTATCTTAGTATTTTATTTTTATGGTTAGTATTTTTAATTTTTTAACATTGTTTTTCAGGACCATTCACTTTCTAAAATCTCAACTAAATAAACACTAATCTATTTATTTACGTTAGTACTTTTTATTAGTTAGTGCTATTTAAGTTAACATCAAATAATAATTAAATCACAAGTTACCACTACCGTCGCAATAAACAATAACAAACGATTGTCAATGTCAATGTCAAATGTCATTGTCATAATGTCATATATCTCTTTTTTTTTGGAGTTTATGGCCTGGCATCTAGACCTTTAGGCCAAAATGTCATATATCAATGTAATTTTCACGTAGACTATGATGATTCTTCTCTTCTTCTTAATAACTGGCTTTACGGCTCTGGGATCTAGCCTTTCTGAGCCTGAAGTTACAATATATTAAAATAATTATCCTTCATAGTATACTGCTTCACAATATGTTGATGCGTCACATTGTGCAGTCCTTGGGAGATTTTGACGGCAGCTTGAGCCAGCAGACAGCTGGACGGTTCGCGATGGTATCTCAAGGCGCCTAAGCAGGCAGACACCTTATTTTGAGAATCACATCACCATCAGAGCACTTGTTTCACAGTTTCCACTAATAGTTCACATGCGCAGACACTTAATACACAAAAACGCACCACTTTTACACATCAAAGTCCACTTCAAACCATTATTTAAACAATAATACAGGAGCAGCAAACCGCCGCCGGTCAAGTTCCCGTCAAACCTCCGAAGACTATGAATTTTCATTAAATCATGGAGTATAGAGTAGAAGGAGAACCATCTCTGTATATGAATAAGTGTCCGTAAAATCGCGTCGAATAAGGGTGGCGCTGTGGTAGTATAGGATAAATTAAAAAAAAAGCGCTAAAAGTAATTAGAATAAGATGGAGAAATAAACAGGGACCGAGCAATCCGCTTGGTTTTGGACTACGTAAATAATTTAGGTTTTACATACTGGCATTTTACTATAGTCATGAAATTATTTAAATATTTAAATTAAGTTGACTTCACTACGTCTACAACAGCTATATTCATATCATAGTTTCTCAGACGCCAGCGCTATTGTGGTAGAGATTTTTGAACCTCTATTTTCTTTATATAGTTGGACATTTTTTCAACTTTTCGCCCGTATGAGATTGTTCTACTTTTACCCTATACTCCATGGTTCCAATAAACACTGTGACCACTGTAAGGTATGACGTCTTTTCAGTATACTCTGAAGCCGTTCCTTTTTAGTTCGCTAACTACGGAGGACAGTAGCCCGCCTGCAACCCAGGAAGGCGCCAGGGCACGACGGGATCACCAACGCTGCGCTTCGACAGCTGCCCAATAGGACATTAGTAGAGATCGGACGACTCTACAATGGAATATTGCGGACATCCCATTTCCCGGAGGATTGGAAGATAGGGAAGGTAATTGAGTTACAGAAGCCCGGGAAGTACAGGCGTAGGGCTGCCAGCTACAGGCGATTACGTTACTACCGCACATAGCTAAACTGTTTGAAAGACTGATGCTAAGACGCCTCCGCCCGTGCATTCAACTTCGGGCGGAGCAGCACGGATTCAGGAGCGATCACTCAACAGTGACACAGTTGACCAGGGTTGCTGCACTACCTTGCGGCTGAGCACAACTTCGGCCGGATATCGTTGGGCGTCCTTTTCGATATAGAGAAGGCGTTCGACAGCGTGTGGCACTCTGGATTACTCTACAAATTAGAAGATCAAACTAGTATCCCTCCTGCTATGTTGCGGCTAGTGGCATCATTCCTGGCTGACAAGAAGTTCTACGTCTGTGTAGAGGACGCCATGTCCGCAATAAAGCCCATCAGAGCCGGCGTACCACAGGGCAGCTGTCTGTCACCAGTCCTGTACGCGGCTTACACCAACGATATCCCAACACTGGAAGGACACCTGCACGAGTGGGAGGACGACGTCGAACTGGCGCTATACGCGGAAGATAGCGCCTACTTCACCTCGTCCAGAAGAACCCACATCGCAGTTGCCAGGATGCAAAGGCTGTTGGACTTGCTGCCAGCATGGCTGGATGAGTGGAGGATGGCCGTCAATGTTGGTAAGACGGCCGCTCTGCTCACTCGCCGCTACAGAAAACCACCACCACCACTGACGCTCAGAGGACAGGATATCGCATACCAGATGGCCGTGTCGTATTTTGGATGCCGGATCGACAGAATGCTGCGCATGAACGCGCACGTCGATCTCGTCGTCCGCAACGCGAGAGGTGCACGGGCGGCGCTGCGTCCCGTACTGGCATCCAAGCTACTAATCAAGACAAAGCTGAAACTATACAAAATGTATATAAGACCAATACTAACTTACGCTGCTCCGGCCTGGTATGCGCTCCTGAGCGACCGGCAGAAGCGGCGACTGCAAGCCCAACAGAACTTGACATTAAGGACCATTGTTGGTGCTGGTCGCTACGTCCGGAACAACGTGATAGCGGTCGACCTGAAAATAGAAAACATAGAAGAATTTGTGGTCCGGTTGGCGCGCGGCTTGTTCGACCGCGCTGACAACGGGCCACACCCACACCTCAACAACTTCGCGCCGCTGCACGCCCGCCCCCCGGACGGGCGACCATTACCAAGAGAACTCCTCCCTACATAGATTAGGGAGTCGAGTAAAACCCACAATGCCACAGAAAGGCCAACATAGACACCCGGCCATATTAGCCGCAAGAACATCACAAACCGAACTAGGCGCCTTTTTCAGGCATTGGCCGAATTAGGCGCCTTTTTCAGGAAATTGGCCATATTATACCCCTTTTTCAGGTGTTGGCCATATTACCCGCCTTTTTCAGGCGGTTTCAGGAATAAATTTTTTAAGTGGTAAACCAACATACAGCGACCGGAATTGAACCCGTGTCTCTGTATTTAAAGATAAATGCCAAGAAGGCACCCATGACCGACCCATAGTTATGGGCCGTGAGGAACACTCAGGCAATGGAGAGATGCCCCGAGGCCTGTACAACGTAGTTTAGTTCGCTAAACTAATTAGTGCTTAAAACGGAAAGCAATCCAGTATACTGTCATCTCCCTTTTTTGATACTCTTTTCAAATGAAAATATTTATCATGTACCTACACGTTTTGTGTTCAACAAAAAATTTATTATTTGAATGTTGTTGCTTTTTAAACTTAATATGCGAGTTTATTTGAAAAACAATATTAATTAATAATAATAATCATCATCATCATCATTACAGCCCTTCACAAATCCACTGCTGAACATAGGCCTCTCCCAAGGAATGCCACAAAGCACGGTCCTGAGCCACCTGCATCCATCGACTTCCTGCATGTCTCACCAGGTCGTCACTACATCTAGTAGCGGGTTGCCCTACACTTCGCCTACCGGTACGAGGCTGCCTATATGGCCGGCCCACTGCCACTTCAGCTTACTAATCCGTTGGGCTATGTCGGTTACTCTGGTTCTACTGCGGATATCCTCATTTCTAAGTTTATCACGCAGAGAAACCCCGAGCATAGCCCTCTCCATAGCTCGCTGAACGACCTTGAGCTTCCTCATACGGCCAGCAGTGAAGAACCACGTCTCAGATCCGTAAGTCATCACTGGGAACACGCACTGGTTGTACAATTTCGTTTTCAGGTTTTGAGGTATGTCTAACGAGAAGATGTGTCGTAGTTTCCCGAACGCTGCCCAGCCGAGTTGAATCCGTCGATTGACCTCTCGGTCGAAGTTGGACTTACCTACTCGGACTATTTGTCCCAGGTAAATATACTCGTCAACAACTTCGAGCTTAGTGCTCCCAACAACTACCGGCATAGGTGTTCTGCCATAAGGACTATATCGTCGGCAAATCGAAGGTGAGTGATGTACTCGCCATTGATGTTAATACCGTATCCTTTCCAGTCCAGTATCTTGAAAACGTCTTCCAATGCAGCGGTGAAGAGTTTCGGCGATATAACGTCACCCTGTCTTACACCTCTCTGCAGTTGGATAGGTTTCGTACTCTGATTCTGTACTCGGATAGCCATCGTAGCTCTAGTGTACAAACACTTCAGCACTTCGATATACCGACAGTCAACTTGGCACCGCTGAAGGGACTGCAGCACCGCCCAAATTTCGACGGATTCAAAGGCTTTCTCATAGTCCACATACGCAAGGCAAAGTGGCAGATTATACTCCTCTGTCTTCTGTTCAATCTGCCGCAGGGTATGTATGTGGTCCATGGTACTAAAGCCTTTTCGGAAACTGGCTTGTTTGGGAGGCTGGAAGTCGTCAAGTCTGCGTGCGAGACGATTCGTAATGACTCTCGAAAACAGCACATAGACGCGGCTCAGAAGGGCAATCGGTCTGTAGTTCTTCCAGAGAGCATTGTCGCCTTTTTTGAATAACATGACCACCGCACTTCTGCTCCACGACTCCGGAGTAGTGCCACCATAGAGGACGGAATTAAAGATCTTCTGAAGGACTTCAAGTACCGGTTTTCCACCCGCTTTCAAAAGCTCCGCTGTAATTCCATCCTCACCCGGGGACTTGCCGTTTTTAAGGTGCTGGAGAGCCATTCTAATCTCGCTCAGACTGACGTCCGGGATATCTTCGGAATAGTGTTCGGATAAGACTCGCTCTTGGATCGTTACTCACACTTGCGTGTGGCTCCAACGATGACGTGTACAGCTGCCCATAGAACCTCTCAATCTCACTCAAAATCAATTAATAATAATAACAATCAATCGTGGAAGTTGTTAAATCACTAGGCAATGTTATGTTTTTTGATCACGTGATCCAAGTAGAGCACCTTACTTCGAAAGCGCCAGTGCTCACAATACATAAATGGCGGCGATTTATGACGTCATTTATTTCCCTATGGTATCTACTGCGGCAGTATACTAACAGTCCATAACGGATCGAAATTTTTACCAGTGAGAGAACCATAGATTACTGTATATATACTAGAGATAGATGCGCGACTCAAATTTAATTTTCGATATTGCTTCGTGTCTGCCTAACAGATGGCGCTTAATTCTTACAAAAGAAGGAACTTGAAAAAAAAAGGGAAAAAGTAAACACATCTGGAATCGAACCGGGGTCTTTTGGTTTCGGGACCGCCCGATTTCCCACCTATTATAACTGGCTATTATAACCTTGTACGTAGTGGGGAAATTTATCTTCGTATTCTAATGATATTTTAGCAGGTTTTCATTGCATTTTTATACAGTGGTAGAGCCACGCGGCAGCTTTTGCTGTCGCACGATTGGGCCGGCTCGAACCGGGGTGGTACCACGACCTCACAGAATACCAGCGTGAAGTAGAGGTTTACCTCTGCGTTTCGCTTGGTGAGTGCAGGTGGCCGGAGGCCCTTTTTACTGGAAATGAGGCATTCCATCTTAGTCCTCACAGGTGACAACGCATCTGCATTTTTATTCGCAAAAGAGGATAGATGTAGATGTCTATGGGCCGCAGCAACTACTTACCATCAGGTGGACTGTGTGCTCATTTGGCACCCTTATCCTATAAAAAAAAAATTGCCTGAAAACACAGATAAAACGGCATTTTCTAGAAATAAATCCTAGTTAAATCGATTTATCGCCCCCGAAACCCCCTGCATACTAAAATTCTTACCAAATTGGTCACATTTAAAAACACATTGCTTTCGCGACATTTTTAAACAAAAGCAAAACAGGGCCGCAGAAATATTAGCTATTATGTAAGAAAAATTAATTATTACGATAGAAAACACATGCAACGCACGAGAAATTTGAATAATGTTCGATATATATTAATAACAATTTAAGAGGCGTATTACAAAAAAACGCGAAATTACAAGTTTTCCTCGTTGTAATTGTATGTCTATTGTTCATTGCTTGAAATTATTTGCTTACAATTACTTGGTAAAGATAGTTCATTTTCTCTTCTCAAATAAGCTTAAAGCGAATTTTCGATAACTTATTTATTTATTCAGTATTAATAGTTCTCCCGATGCATGTTTAGGCAAAAACTCTCGAAGACATGATTTGGGAGCTCTAATTTGTAGATTCTATTGAATATCGACCATCAAAAAAAATATTTTTATCTCCCAAATATCCTACACTTTAATAATTATAAAATACATTTTTGTTATATGCCTTTCACGCTAGGAAAAAATCGACATAATTTAAAAAGCAAGAAAAAGCTTCGATACAAGCCTCAATATTTTCGAAGTTCTAAATCATTTAGACGTAAAATTTATACCAAAATAATCATCAACGTTTGCTTAAACTATACTATTATTGTTACTTTTTAAATCGTTATTATTGTATTTTAATTAATTAAATAAATGTACCGTGCGCCGGCCATCTGCGATCACTATCGCGCGAGTTGTTGATGTTGGACCTGCGTCAGTTGATTTCGCGCGCTGCGTCGTTTCGATACTATCGTAGTGTGGGTCGATTGCTATCATAGTTTGGGTCGATTGCCTGCGTGCTATAGCATCGTCAACTACGACCGCAGTTTTTGATCGATCGGTTTAAAACTATTTTATATAGTTATAATTTAGATCACGTCTCTTCCATCAAACATGGTAGGGACTACGAGTCTGTAGCATTGGCGCAATTGAGCAAACAAGAAATATTGTTATAGTAAAATGTGGTCTATTCATTAAACTAGATCATTGTTATTTGAGGACTTAACCTAATGGATGATCTTATTAAAGTTAAATGTCCTATTTCAGCTTTCGGAATAGATTTTGACACGGCCTTTCGACCAAAAAAAGTTAAAGGGTATAAATTCAGTGATTCAAGTGTAACATTAAATCAAAATCATGACTGGTTTTACCAAATCCCAAGCCAGCTTCATTTAGCAAATAAAAATGTCTGAATACTTGCCATAATATGTACTGGCCCAGATTATGCAGTAAAAGTACTAAAAATTTACAAAGACGACCAATTTTAGATTTTCAATATGTTACCCAAGTTACAAGCTTTTTATGAAAAGTGTGTACTGCTTGAACATTATCGACTCGAAAAAAGTTCGCTCAATGCCGTCGCAGCAAATATTTTTCTAATATAAAATATGGTAATTGACTGTAAGTACCGATTAAAAAAAATGAGTTACATTTCGTTGTTTTATTTATTAAAACAGGTTGCTAAACCGGTAGTAGACATAATCGATTATTAACATTCGATTACTGCGTAACAATTAAAATATTTATGTGGACTTTTTTGACACTAAATTTCATAAATAATAAAAAATATATCAAAATACTATATAATAATAAATTATATAATTATATAATAATAAATTAATAAGATAACATTAGAATGACACACAAAAAATTTCCATCCACTGAACTCCATCCTAAGAAAACTTGTATTATGGAAGATCAAGATCGTTTAATCGCCATATTCACAGTATTACAGTGCGAGCGAGTGAGTAGATATGAAAGAAAGTATCGGTACTTATTTATTCTGTGGTATCGGTCGCGTAGCTCGCCGCCCGTTCGGTGCGTAAACTACCTAAATTTGCGAAACGCCGAAATGTAAGAGGGCTCTTAAGCGTAACTACCAGTGACCGCTTCTAACTACGTAGTGCGCATGGATTATTGCGTATGCATAGACTTAATATATAAGTGTGCCCTCTAGTGAGATTAAAATAAGTCTAGCCTAGCGCTTCGGAATGTAGATGGAAGCACATAAAACGTATCATTTTGTTCGTAAAATAATGTTCTAAGTTGCATGCCCATGGAGAGAACTGAGCAGTGCTCGTAGTGTACCTATATCGGAACACACCCATAGTCACATATCACACCCCAAGGTCAAGGTCACACTAGTCAGAGTACTTATTTTTTCTTTCGTAATGGACGATTGTACTTTTGCCAGTGTCAAATAATAGGAAATGGATGAGTGCATAGAGCAACATTGGCCACCGGCGGATCGGAGGGGGGTAGCCATATGCAGACTATCCACTCTGTCAAAGTGTAAGTCCACGCGGTTCTATGTGTATAATAAAACTAGTAACAGACGTACTGCTCCCTAGACTATCTAGTTAATCTAGTTGCACGGCTGAATCGATGCCCTACAAAAATGGCAAATTGTTCAGTTTTTTCCTGCAAAAAGAGATCAGCTACGACAAATTTACAAAAAGATGGCTTTACCTTTTATATAAATGTAATTATAATAATGACGGTCGTGTTGTTTTGCATTTGTTTACCAACACAGGCCGCTCGTCCTCATAGAATATGCCAGATAAGTCGAGCAACTGATCCGAGCGATATTGTTATAATGTATGTAATCTATATGTGTGAAAATTTAAGTTTATTACATGCGTGTTTCGTAGTACAGACTTTTGTTTTAGTGTGCGCAGATTTTATCCCACAAAATTGACAGTCAGTTTTGTATCGCGGGAAAATGCTATGGCTACTCCCCTTCTGTCCGCCGGTGGTCTGTGTTGCTCTATGTGTGTATGTATGTAGTAGTAAAATTGAAAGGCATTTGCCAAGTTAGAAGGAATAAAAATAATTGTCATAATTTAACAACACACTCAGTCTCAGATTATGGGACAAAAGGCTATCTAGAAATTACACTGTTAAGTAAAGAATTATATTTCATATTACCGTGTACTGGCAGTGTAAAAATGTTTACTACCCCATCTTTCCGTGGGAATCGTTGGAGGCAATAGAGGGAACCTAAACCAGGAGATGGGCAGCGCCATCTTTCTTATAACAACTCAACATATTAAAAAAGTGCGTTTGCCAACCGGCCTGTCAAACGTGGCAATTATGGCAAAATTCCTTCTATGAGGCAAACTATTAGGGAGATCTTATGATCAGCAGTGGACATTTATAGGCTATAATGGATGGATTGATGAATACAGTGTTCTTAATTATAGGGGAAGACATATTTTTTTATAGGATTATATTACAATAAAAAACAAAAGATATATATTAAACATATGTATATTTGAATAGGTATAACGTAACATTATTTAAAAATGCAAATTAAACTTAAGTACTAATTTTTAATTAAGTATAAAACACTATATAAAATTAAATTGTAATTAACCATCGCATAATCGTAGATATAGTTCTGCATTCATTAGACTTTTCTTATTAATATGTGGTAGTGACATTTACTAAGAGATAGATACGAATATAATAGTACAATTTTTCTAAAATAGTTTTTACCGAATAATCGAATCATACTGGGGTTGATGTCGTGTTTCCTGTAGTTTCAAAATTAGTCAGGTTTTTAGTTGCCGCTGCAAAAAATACAAGTATGTATATGCAACAAATAATATGATAGTCTCAAATAAAAATCATCTAAACTATTTACAATAAATACGTTATACATCAAATTAAAACAAGTACTTATAACCGGAAGTATACAGGGTTATTTTTCAAAGAGTAGCCAAATTTTAAACTTAATTTCAAATATATGAATAATGATATACCGTTATTGCAGTTTTTTTTGAAAATATGAGTTAATAAGGCTTCTACTTTTATTTGAAATTATCTCAAATTGAATGTGATTTATGGGCAACAACGTTTTTGCCTACCGATCGACTTTTACGAATGTGTACGTGCACAGTAAAATCAGTTAAAAAATGCATTAACAAGATAAAAAAAAAAAACAGAATGTTTGAGATTTTTCATCATTAATTTTTTCACCATTATAATAATTTTTTTTTTTTTTTTTTTTTTTTTACCAAGGAGGCAGTATCAACATTTTTTAAACCCCGGTTGGATTTACTTTCAAATAAAGTGATAAGGTGACAAAATAAAAGATTTTTTATTTTTTATGTCATGAACTCTTTTCTAATACTAGAGTACAAATTTTGGCGTTCCTGTGACTTGCCAACATGCGAAGGAAATAGAAACACCATAGGGTTTAGTTGGTGCGAGTCCGGCATATCTCGTCATTGTCTCCGTGAGGCGCACATATACGTAAACATTTTCCATGTAAAAAATAATGCAGTGTCCAGAGAGCTAAAGATACGAGGACTAACATAAATGAAATGAGTTTTTGCACAAAAATGGACATTGTCTCGGATTCTAAACTAGGATCCGCGACGTAGTAGCCAAATACTCTGACCGCAAGACTAACCGTTGGTTAGGAAATTACATAATTTAGGTATGATTAACTTACGTTCTCGGCTTAAAAGCCTTGGTCCAGTTATAGCAATTAGTATCGCGCCTAACGGTGCGGACAGTACCACACTAAGTACACTCACGGCCAGAAGTATTTTAGCGAAGTTTTCTTCATCTTCAACCGGCAATCCAGCTGATTGTCCGTTATTTACTAGATCTAATGCTGCCGGTCCTAAAGCAGCCTGAAAAAACAATACAAAAATAGTTTTAATCAGGATATTATAGGAATAATGAAATTTTTACTTCATGTGCCGTGTAGTGGTGGTTAAGAATATCCACTACCCCATATCTTCCCGTGGGTGTCGTAAGAGGCGACAATGGGAAACAGGCAGGAGATGGGCAGCAGCATCTTCCTGATAACAGCAAAATTACAATTAAAAAAAGTCCCCGGAGGCCCCGCTATTACTGGCTACGGTGGCGACCATGGTAACGGCGGGGCAAGGGGTGCTAAGAATCTCCGGTGGAGGTTCGGTTGCCACCTAAAACGACTCGACCTGGCAACATACAACGCACGCACCCTGAGGACTGACGAGAAGATCGTGTAGCTGAAAGAACAGATAGACAAGTTACGCTGGCATATTATAGGATTATCCGATGTCCGAAGAGAGGGGGAGGACACGGTAATCCTCGAATCCGGCAACTTGCTCTATCACCAAGAGGGCGACCATCTGTCCCAAGGAGGTGTCGGATTAATCGTCCATAAGTCTCTCGTTAACAACGTTGTAAAGATTGAGAGTGTGTCGCCGAGCGTTACACTTATACTCAGAATCAACAAACGGTATTCGCTGAAAGTCATACAGGTTTACGCACCAACCTCGGCACATCCCGATGAGGAGGTGGAAGAAATGTATGAGGATATCTCTTAAAGCCATGCATTCCTCAAAAACCCACTATACGGTGTGAATGGGAGACTACAATGCAAAACTAGGCACAAGAGAGAACGGTGAGCTGAAAGTAGGGAAATTTGGAATAGGGCAACGGAACCCAAGGGGCCAGCAGCTGGCCGACTTAATTTTTATTTTTTATAGGAGAGGGGGCAAACGAGCATGCGGCTCACCTGATGGTAAGTGACTACCGCCACCCACGAACAACCGCAACACCAGGGGAATTTTAGGTGTGTTGCCAGCCTTTTAAAGTGGAGTAGGCTCTTTTCTTGAAGGTCCCTAAGTCGTATCGGTCCGGAAAAATCGCTGGTGGTAGTCGATTTCACAAGGAAGTTGTGCGAGGAAGAAAACATCTTCTAAATCGCACAGTGGTGGACCGCCAAACATCCAGGTGGTATGGATGGTATCGCAAGTTTTGTCACGATGTGCGATGGTGAAATTGAGCGGCTGGAATTAGTCCGAAATATTCCTCAACGCACTCCCCGTGGTAAATGCGATAAAATACGCAAAGAGATGCAACATCCCTACGCAGTGCCAGTGTATCGAGCCGATTAGAAAGAACTCGGTCGTCGACGATTCAAACCGCTCTGCGCTGGATGCGGTCAAGTAGAAGGAGCTGGCACTGGGGTGCCCCAGCCCAGAGATGAGAACAGTATTCCAAGTGAGGCCGGATTTGCGCTTTGTAAAGTTGCAAGCGATGTGCTGGCATGAAATACTGTCTCGCTCTGCTGAGCACGCCAAGCTTTTTAGGGGCCAGTTTGGCCTTCCCTTCCAAGAGACCACGAAACTGTACACTATTCGATATGTCGATGCCGAGGATCCCGATACTAGCTGAGGCAGCAACGGGAGTGCCTTGAAACTGAGGAGATACGACAAAGGGGTACTTTTTAGCGGTAAACGCGCAAACTTGTGTTTTCTGAGGATTTAACTGGACTAGATTTAGTCGCCCCCAATCCGAGACTTTGTTCAGCAAAGACTCGACTTCAGACACAAGTTTGTCCCGGTACTCGGCGACGTTTTCCCGAGAAATATTGGCACGGCCGGTATATAAGGCATCAGCAGTGCTGCCGTCCGCATAGCGATGAATGTTACTAGTTTGCAACATATCATTGATATGCAGTAGAAACAGCGTTGGTGATAGCACGAAGCCTTGTGGAACACCAACGTTGGATTGGATTTCATTACTTTGGAGAACTTTGGGTCTGAGTGGTCGCCTTTTTTAGGGATCGGGTGGACCAAAGCTGTCTGAATTCGGGACTACGCCTTGGGAGTAGGAGTAGCGGAAAAGACGCGTTAAAACCGGTGCCAACTCCGGCGCACACGTCTTCAGTACAATGGGAGGGACTCCATTAGGCCCACTTGACTTGCTGACGTCCAGGGAAAAGAGTGCTTTACGAACCGAGCGCTGTGTAAAACGTACATCCGGCATGGAGCACTCACACTGCGGGATGGTCGGCAGTGTATTCCCCCCGTCATCTAGAGTCGAGTTGGACGCAAAGAGAGAGCTTAAAAGATCGGCTTTCTCCTTTGCGGCATGGGCCAGTGAGTCGTCCTCTCTGTGCAGAGATAGAAGAGATGGCTGACAGAAGTTCCCTTGAACAGCCTTGGCGAGAGACCAGAATGCACGGAGAAAGAGGGACTCTTTATGATGAACTCCTTCTTCCAGAAGCGGCCCCACAGGAAGTGGACCTGGTCGAGCCCCGACGGTTCGACAAAAAATGAGATTGACTTCATTATGACGACCAGACGACAACTGTTCAGTGATGTCTCCGTGATCGCGAGGGTGAAAAATGGTGGCGATCACCGAATGGTTAGAAGCACACTGAACCTAAACATTAAGTTGGAGAGGTCTCGTCTATTGAAGTCAACGCTCCGTCCCCCTCGTGCTCTGTTCCAAAGTCCCGAAACCTTTCATCTCGTCATCTCGAGTTACAAAACCGTTTTTAGTGCCTAGAAGACTGCAATGAAGTGGACGATATGAATGATAAGCTCGTGGAAACTGTCCATGCGGTCGGAGCTAAGTTCTGCAAGACCCGCCGCAGAAGAACACAAAAACTCTCCGATCACATTCTTAATCTCATGGCTGTTGGACGGGAGATGAAGCTACAGTCTCCAGACTATGAAAAAGCCTTTGATTCCGTCGAAATTTGGGCTGTGCTGCAGTCCCTACAGAGGTGCCAAGTTGACTGTCGGTATATCGAAGTGCTGAAGTGTTTGTAAAGTAGGGCTACGATGGCTATCCGAGTATAGAATCAGAATACGAAACCTATCCAACTGCAGAGAGGTGTAAGACAGGGTGACGTTATATCGCCGAAACTCTCCACCAATGCATTGGAAGACGTTTTCAAGCTACTTAACTGGAAAGGATACGGTATTAACATCAATGGCGAGTACATCACTCATCTTCGATTTGCCGACGATATAGGCCTTATGGCAGAATCGCTGGAGGACCTAAGCACTATACTCAATGACCTCAATAGTGTCTCCCAACGGATAGGTCTTAAGATGAACATGGACAAACCAAAAATCATGTTTAACGTCCATGTCACACCTATGCCGGTAGTTGTTGGGAGCACTAAGCTCGAAGTTGTTGACCAGTATGTTTACCTGGGACAAATAGTCCGAGTAGGTAAGTCCAACTTCGACCGAGAGGTCAATCGACGGATTCAACTCGGTTGGGCAGCGTACGGGAAACTACGACACATCTTCTCGTTATACATATAAATTGTACAATCAGTGCGTGTTGCCAGTGATGACTTACGGATCTGACGCGTGGTCCTTCACTGCTGGCCGTATGAGGAAGCTCAAGGTCGCTCAGCGAGCTATGGAGAGGGATATGCTCGGGGTTTCTATGCACGATAAACTTAGAAATGAGGATATCCGCAGTAGAACCAAAGTAACCGACATAGCCCAACGGATTAGTAAGCTGAAGAGGCAGTGGGTCGACCATATAGCTCGAAGAATCGACAACCGATGGAGACGATAGGTTCTCGAGTGGCAGCCTCGTACCGGTAGGCGAAGTGTAGGGCGACCCCCACTAGATGGAGTGACAACCTGGTAAGACATGCAGGAAGTGGAAGATGAATGCAGGTGGCTCAGGACCGTGCTTTGTGGCATTCCTTGGGGGAGGCCTATGTACAGCAGTGGATTTACGAAAGGCTGTAATGATGATGATAAGGATTACTTCATGTGTATGTACTTGAACCGTAGCTTTAGCCAGCCAAGTAACACCAATAAAAATCTTTTCCTTCTTGTTTAAACCACAGCCAAAACTAACAAAAAACGTCGCGATCACGCGAAGCACCAAACAGGATACCAGACAAATTGTACCCATTTTTATTACTTCTCGATCCAAAGTGTTAATCTGTAAATAAAGAGACATAAAAATAATATATTTTATATGTACTATATTCGATAGAAATATTTAATTATATAGATTTTGTATTTCTACATTTTTTTATAGGATAGGGTGACAAACCAGCACACAGTCCACCTGATGGTAAGTGGTAACTGTGACCCATAATTATCTACATTTATCCTCAATAAAGACTCAAGATGCAGATGCGTTGTCACCCGTGAGGACTAAGATGGAATGCCTCTTTACCAGTAAAAAGGATCTCCGGTTCTCAACACTCACCATACGAAACACAGCAGCGTTAAGCTGCTATTTTACGCTAGTTTTCTGTGAGAGCGTGGTCCTTCCCCGGTCGAGCCGACCCACTCGTGCTACAACTATACTACTAATATAGCTGCAGCATTACTCTACCACGTAAAGAACACACACAGCCCTCTTTACTGGAAATGAGGCATTCCATCTTAGTCCTCACGGGTGACAACGCATTTACATTTTGATTTGTAATAGAGGATAGATGTAGATGTCTATGGGCCGCAGCAACCACTTACCATCAGGTGGACTGTGTGCTCGTTTGTCACCCTTATCCTATAAAAAAAAAACCACATTCATCTGGATGATTTGTATGTTATAAATTATTGGAGTAATGTACTCGTATGTACTATAAAAATAATAATGCTGAGATATTTTAGCAATATTTATTCAAATTATAATACGAAGTATAACTTTTAAAATAACGTTATTTTAGTCGCCCCTTACTAATACTGTATTAAATATTCGACAATTTATAGAAAGAACGTGCCACTATTTGTGAATCTATGCTAGAATGTATATAAAACAATTAATATATATATAGCTAAACAGATTTAAATTACCGTTATTTGTGCTCCAGTAAATGCGAAAAGTATGGGCTCAAAGAAAATCCATAAGATTCTGAAGATATTACTGACTGGATTTTTGTTTATTACCCATCCTTGTTGTTCCCAATAGTACGCGGCAACAAAACCAGAAGACACTATTGCTAAAGGCCCTGTTTAAATAAATATGCTATGTAGTAAACTTCGAAATAATTGAAAATGTCATCAATTCAATTCAATTCTATACCTGCACCACTCCATCCAATCAAATTTGAAATAAATAGTGCGAAAAGACCGCCTAAAAATAAAGCTAAGAATCGCAACGGTACTACGTAAATATCACCCTTTTCAGGAATAACAGACGTAATAGCTCCCCATAGGGAACCGAAGAGAACACCGGCTATAATGGATAAGGGTCCCTGAAATATGAAAAATAAGCTTTAAAATTTTCAGCGGGCCTATCATAACGAACAATGATGTACAACCACAAAGATACTCCTAATATCGCTTGGCTCTCACTTTTTCCACATGTTAAATACAATTATTTTGAAAAAGTATTTACATTCCTTTTTAATTTATACATCTATAATAGTCGTACTCGTATTGGTAGATCAGGAGTATGAAGCCTTGAATTTCAAAGCTTATTACAAGTAATTTGAGTAAATACGATTGTTTCAGTCGCTTTCGTGGCGGCGAAGATAATGTCGTGGGAAAATCTTTTCCCACGACCGAAAAATGGTTTAGCTTTCCATTGACGTCTGTCGAGTTGGGGGTTGATATTTTTTTTCTGCCGACTTCCAAAAAGGAGACGGTACTCAATTCGAGTGTATGTTTTTTTTTATGTGTGTTACCTCATAACTTTGTACTGGGTGAACCGATTTCGATGATTCTTTTTTATATGAAAGCTGATAGTTCTCGTGTGGTCCCATATGAATTTGATCAAGGTCAGACCAATGGTTATAGAGTTATTCTTAAATAACTTATATTGAAGACGCTTATATTGAAGTCGGCTATACAAAATTTTTAATTTTAAATTATTTACAAAAAGGTTACATTATTATAAGCACACACACAAAGTTTCGCATTCGGAGACGCGAGCTTTTTGAGAAAAAAATTATTGAAATTCAATTATTTTTGCAATATTTATGTCAATCCCTACGGTAAAACTGACGGTATTTTGTATTGTCATTGTCATCGTCAGTAGGGATATTGATTCTTTCCGAAAAAGATCGGTTCTTAAATGGATTTACAAAAAATCGATTAGATATTTTTTCATGTTTGCATTTATAATGTAAATATAAATCCACTTCATGAGAAAAAAAATCCCCTTCATCAGACATAAATAGGAGGACTGCTTAAGAGGGATTTCTGTATCTATTTATACGTGGTAGATCCATGCTGCAGCTATATTACTGGTATAGTTGTAGCACGAATGGTTCGGCTCGACCGGGGAAGGACCACGCTCTCACAGAATACCAGCGTAAAATGGCAGCTTAACGCTGCTGTGTTTCGTATGGTGAGTGTAGAGAACCGGAGACCCTTTTTACTGGAAACGAGGCATTCCATCTTAGTCCTCACGGGTGACAACGCATCTGCATTTTGATTCGTAATCGAGGATATATGTAGATGTCTATGGGCCACAGCAACCACTTACCATCAAGTGGACTGTGTGCTCGTTTGTCACCTTAATTCTATTAAAAAAAATCTATTTTGAGACTGCAACAATATATCAACCCCCAACTCGACGGACGTCAATGGAAAGTTGTACCCGAAAAATATTTATTTTTTATTTATAACTTTATTGTATTGAGATCGAGTGCTAAAGGACTGTATAGTTGGACTCATAGTTTTGTAACTAATATTGAAGCCGAGGTTTTTCCTTTCTCCGCTGTATGCATATTTCCAGCACGAAGCAAGCGCGCGACATTCGGTAGGCAAAAACCTACTTTATTTGAAATGTTTTTGTTTATTATAAGGAAATAAAGGATCTATATAAAAATCTGATATAACATGATAACATGTTTTTGAATTAGATTCTATATATGGTTATCGCTTAAAAAAAAATCGAACGTCAGTTTTTTCTCTGCAAGAAAATTATAATTTTTTATCTCGATTAATATAAAATATTTTAAAAATCTATTCGATTATGAATTTAATTGAGTATTTCTTTTTTTTAATATACACTACACTCATGAACAAATTTAAAGGAACGCAAAAAAACCTTAAGTTAATCGGGGTAATTTACTGTAATTTACGGTATACAAGATTCTTAATTAAGACGAAAAAATTATATACGTAAAAATATTACCCTTTTTCTACCCCTCGCTCTCTCTTTCTCTCTCTACCTCCCTTTCTCTCTCTCTCTCTCTCTCTCACTCTTACTATCTTTATTAATTTTATTACTGGGTAACTTATTTTACCATACGATCACAATTGTGTACAAACCACAATTATGTTGTAAGTTGCAGACCCCGTAGAGAACATAGCATTTAATATAATAGCGAATACAGCGACACTAATCGAATCATCAATTGCTGCAGCAGCTAGCAAGAGTGTAGGTATGCCTTTAGCAACTCCATAGCCGACGTCTCTTAACCTGAATAGACATGGAACAACAACTGCCGGCGACACTGATGCTATCATTGAACCTAAAAGGAAACCTGGAAATAGTTGTCCGTTACGTTACATAAGAAAAAAAAAGATTTTGTACTTTTGATGAACTGTAAATGAAAAATACTTAACCAATTTAAAGGGATGCATTGATTAAATAATAAAAACTTTAACACAAATATTTTAACTTTTTAATAATTTAATTTAAATCTTGATTCTCTTACTCTACAAAGAAATATAAAATTAATATTTGGTCTGAAAGCAATCTACATTGTTGTTGAAGCATTTTATACTGTATGGTACATGGTTAAAGGTCAAAGTCAATAAATAATAATTAGACTGCTTACTCCAAATCCACGGTAAGGATAGTAAGTAATGAGAAGTAATTGCAATAGCGATACATTCGACCAGCCACGGTAATAAGCCCAGCTGTAGTACTGCCGTATAGTGCTTCTTCAGAACAGCCGCGTTGAGGCCTAAACCCGCTCTAGTAAGTATAATCACTAAAGCGATTTTCCTATAAACATTTAAACTATTTATAATTCAACCTGAAAGTGCTTTTCGCCCGTTTTTGCATCCTACGATTTTTCATTCCATTAAGAGTGTTTTTTCATTGGCCGATACTGATAACGATATGTCGCCACCGGCATGCTTCATCGACACCGAATCGACCTAGAACCTTTTTCATCCAACGACACGCTACCGATATCGTGGCATAAAGAATTTTCATGGTCATTCAGAGATTCAGATTGCTATATTGTATTTACTCGATATGACAGACAACAAATTATATTTCTTATATTTGCTTTATCACTGTAAAGAAAGAAAAATTGTTTTGGTCTCATTCAATAGTTAAAGTGAGACACGTTGAAGAAACTTACTAAACGTTATTAGAGAAGCTAGATGAAAATCCGAATAAATTTTGCGAACATTTTCACGTATTATTAAATATAAACAAACAGAATTGATTAATTATACTTTTATAAATAAAATCGTATATTAATAATCAATAAACAGCCGATAATATTACGTATAGATTAATTTATGTAAATAATATACAAACTTGGTTCTCTTCAATGGAAATTAATGTCCTTTGTACTCGTATCTAAGCGTAATAAAGAACGTTACATATTCTTGATTTTATTGATTTTATCGAAACGATTCTGTGGGTAACGGACGTGGTACCGATATGTCGTCGGGGATATCATGTCGGCGACGACATAACGGTGTCGTGTCGGTTAATAAAAAGCATCATAGGTCGCTACATACATTGCAGTGCTTCAAAATCGGTGAACCTGTTTCGGCGCCGATATATCGTTATGTGGTCAATGTAAAAACGCTCTTCTAATAATGTGAAGTTAAGGTAAGAATTATTCAGTAAATAAAGAATATTACCTCGTAAAGACAATGAGACAATAAAGAACGTAAGCACGCTGACTTTTTACTGGGTTTTTATTACGATTGTGAGGGATCAGTATTGTTGTCTTTTGTGTATCGTGCAAAAATACTGTCTCGTTGGTCTAGTGATCGTAAGCGCGATTGTTGATCATGAAGTCCCGGGTTCGAATCCCGGGTCGCGCAAAATCAGTTATTGTGCCTGTACCTGTGCTTGCGCATACACTTGGGTACTATAATCTTGTCCTACGCAGATGGCTAGTCTCCGTTGAAGACTGGCCGCCGTGGCCAAAAATCGGTCTGGAGGACATCATTCAAAAACTAAGAGCGGCAGACGTTAGGTAATTAATAATACAAAAACAGAAACGTTTTTATTGAATATAAATTATAAATAATACTTATTGAAAGTCACTCTTTTGTTTAATTACCACTGGTTCGAAAAAAACCTCTGTCCAGGGAAGAACCCGCAAGAAACGTTTTTGGGGATTTAAAAAAAATAACAGCTTACAATCATGTATGTTACACAATAACATATAACAAATTAGAAATAGCTTGGTAGCGATCACTTCATTCCCAGGGGTTATTATAATCCATAAATTATTCCTTAATATTGTAATAACCCTTTTTATACAAACTTAGTTTCATAAAGTTTTTGAACTTTGAACGTTCAAAATTTGAACGTTCAAAGTTATATATTGTAATTTCCTCCAAACCTAATTTTAGACAGTCTCAACGGACACGAGCCATCCGCTCTGTCACCACTTTCCGATGGGAGGACAGTGTGATACGACCGGAGAGAGAACAGGCGCAAGAATACCAACTTTATTTGCTTTGCGAGACACGCGGGTTAAACACCGCTAAATTTCTAACTCCAGGCTATTATTGAGCATTTCTCGACAGAAAAATTTAATAGCTGATTGCGTTTACGACCACGAGAGCGAGACCAACGTGATAGTGAGATTAAATAATTCATAGCATTGGAATGTGGTTGGTGGAGGTGCAGTTAATATTGCTTTGGATGCTACTTTGTAAATATAAATTTGTTTAAAATTCTTTTTAAAATGTGGTCGAAATATTCCGACTTAAATCATTTCTTTGTTTTGTTTTCTTGCTTGATTAAAACTATCGATACTGTTAGTTTTTTTGTTGCTGATTTTTGCAATTTAACACCATTTAACATACATTAAAAATCATCTAAATTCGGAGCTATAGTATTTAAGTTTAGCAGCAAGGTGCCTTAAATTTCAAACTGTACGATAACATGGTTTTTAAACAAATGTAGATATTAATTTAATAGTGAAAAACATCCCATAAAAGCCTACCTCGTCTACTTTATCTCGTCTCGCTGTCTTTGCTACTATATGATGTAAGTATGTGAAAAAAAAAATGATTTTAAACTTAGAATAAGGACAATTTTTACGCATTTGTTTAAAACATAAGTACTCAAAACTAAAACAAACAAACAAAAATACACATATAAGGGAAATTTTGGTAATATATTATTGTGATTAAAAATACTATATTCACTGCCTTTATAATTTAAACCAGGCTTTTAGAAGTTTATGGGAGTGCTAATTCTAAGATCATTTAATCTTGCATTATTGGTAACATTGTATAATATGCGATCAGTATACCTCAGTTTTATCAACGATACACTTATATATATATAATTTTATTGGCTTAATTTTTATTCAGGACGCTAATAGTTTCATAGTTCATTAAATATGTAAAAAGAATTAAAGATATTTTAATGAGACCATAATGATTGTTTTGTAACTAAACGAATTTTAAAATATTAATTGAATGCAATGAAATATAAAAATAAAACAATCGAACCTTAAATCCTGGTTGAGTTTTCTATATTCATCGGTCATGTGCACCAAATTGAGGTTTTGAAACATTATTCCAGTCAGTAGCATTCCAATAAGTGCTGGCAACGTAGTTATCTTTAGCCACAACCAACCAATTAAGTACGCTGCGATGACTAGAATCGTCATACTGAAAAGTTCCCCATTCAAGGAAACCGCTTCTCCCAGTTCAACATAAAGAATGCCCCAGGTGAGGAGGACTGAAAGTAAATATTTTAGTATAAGTACAAAGTGTGTGTGTGTGTGTGCTTTGTAGCATTCCTTGGGGGAGGCCTATGTTCAGCAGTGACTTGTGAAGGACTGTAATGATGATGATGATGACTTAGTGTGTAAATACTATATCAACTTTTACTGAAATAGATTAATCTAGAAAGCTAAAAGTGTGGTTATTATTATACTACCACATTCTTTTACTACTTTCACAACAATCGCATTATGATTTCGGAATTAAATTAAAGATGAAGTACCTATTCATCATATATGTGTTAAGGGCTAATAAATAATTTGTTTAAACGTTGCTAATTTGGAAGTAAAGACTTTAGAATTGAGTTGGGGGTGACTCGAACTTTAGGCCTAGTCAATTTGAATAGCCTATCTAGTAGAGGATCTCATGGGAGTCATGGTTGAATAGGGGCAAAAAGTTCTCAATACACTCCTAGGGGGTCAAAAAGGCCAAAAACCTAAAAATTAAAAATTCTTATGTCGGTTATAACTCCACCTTCGGAGGTTCTTACAGTCTTTACTTCCCGCATCCCGCTTGTTACCGTTTCACACAAGCTGTTACGATCAGTGAAAACTATTTTTAATATTTTTTTCAACTTGCAGTAATAATAACTGTAAAACATTATTTACTACCACAAAACTTATTAAAACAACATAAAATTCATGTTACTCAACTTTGTAGGTACTAAAAAAAAGGAGAATAGGTTCTCAATTCTACTGCATGTTCTTTTTTGTATACACATTACATTACCTTACGCGATATTTTCATCGATTGTGAACGAATTTTAGTGCTTTTTTTATTCAATACTAGCTGTTCCCCGCGACTTCGCCCGCGTGTTGTTTGGAGTTTTAATTTTTTTGCGTGGAACCCTAATTCTTTTTCTAAAATAAAACTAGCCTAATCTACTCCTTGTGACATCACCTATCTGCCAGTGAAAATCCCATCAAAATCGGTCCAGCCGTTTCGGAGATTAGCCGGAACAAAGAGACAGACATACGGACAGACATACAGACAGACAAAAACTTTAAAAATTTTTGTTACAAAGCTGTAATTTTGGCATTACAAACAGACACTTCAATTTTATTAATTTGTATAGATTTTATATTTCAGGTCTTGTGCCATATAAATTCTACCTATAAGGGTGAGAAAATACGGAATGATGATAAATACTAGATACTTACAAAATAGTAAGATACAGAGCCGTTGTGCTGATTGTCTATAGGTAGGGAAAAATGGAAATGGGACAGTCTTCGCCCACCATGACGGTTGCCATGATGGCGTTGGGTCCTCTTGATGACATCGTAAGCACAGTTTGTGCCACCACCTGCATTGTTTTAATTTTAAGTAATATAATGTGGTATTATGGTACACTAATTTTTATTTATGATAATATAAAGTATCTGCGTGAAGTCCGCGTAAGTAAGAGAATCTATTAATCGTATCGGATTTCGTAAGAGACGGCTGGAAAAGACCAAAAAGACTTCGGGGCGTCCTATAAATGGCGGTTTACAATTTCTTGTTATAATTATAGTAAAGTTACAGCCTATATACGATCCACTGTTTGAAACAGGCCTCTTCTCATTCCTGACAGGGTTTTAGGACAAGGAAATATCTGCCACGCTTTCCCAATACGTGTTAGCGAACTTTACACGTCTTCGAAATATTTTTTTAATTTATCAGATATGCAGATGTCCTGACGACGTTTTACAACAAATATTGTTTTGTGTATTGTTAAGATTGCAATTAAAAATGTCATTGTTAAAGGCTGCTATCGAACCGGGTTACTAATCCATGTCTAGCAATGAACAGTTGCGGACTGGTAAAAAAGTTAAAATAGCGATATTTTACCAAATAACCAATGACAATCATGATATAATTGCGTCCGTTTCAAAATTTGCAAAAATACCGTGGATGATATATAGATTGTTAAAGTTTTTCAGTATTATACAAAATATGAATAATATTGCGTTATAAAACATACCTGTAGTTTGGTGATTCTGCATCATCTGAGGAGAAAATAAGAAATCCTACATAAGAATTATAATAGAAAATCGTACTCAGGAGATTCTTCCGATGACGCTATATATTCTATAATCGCCGCTGAGCCACTATAGCGTAGTACTACTTAATACACATTAAAATTATGTTCTCTTTTAAATCATAACTTACATACACATTAGACGTGGTAGGGCCATGCTGCAGCTATATTACTTGTATAGTTGTAGCATGAATGGGTCAGCTCGACCGGGGAAGGACCACGCTCTCACAGAATACCAGCGTAAAATAGCAGCTTAACGCTGCTGTGTTTCGTATGGTGAGTGTAGAGAACCGGATACCCTTTTTACGGGAAAAGAGGCATTCCATCTTAGTCCTCACGGCTGACAACGCATCTGCATTTTGATTCGCAAACGAGGATAGATGTAGATGTCTATGGGCGACAGCAACCAATTAATATCAGGTGGACTGTGTGTTCGCTTATCACCCTTATCCTATAAAAAATACGTGTTCCAAAATTCAACGTTAAGCAGGGAGTCGAAAAATTGCTGACTACCCAGAGGAAAAAATTCTGACTGACATTCCCTGGTGCCCGCTTAATGTTGACTTTTGGGAAACGTGGTATAATAATAAATGATCGTTGGTGCAACTGTTAGTGATCGATATGGTCAGGAATCCGAAAAATTGAAGCAGACAGGTAAGGTCATACGTAAGCTATACCTTATACAGCCTCTAAAGAATACGTTTCTTAATTTGCCTAATTGTTCTGAGACAAAAAATTTCTATCTCTAAAAATTTGATAGGGCTTCGTCAATCAGTGACATTTTATATACATAGTCCTTTAACTAAAAGTTAAAAATATAAATAGAAAAATACATAAAGAGAAAAAAAAGTGTTAGTAATATTTTTAATGTCGTTTCATAGTCGTTTTACAAGTGATGGGATGATGCTGAAAATATAAATATATGACTGTTCTAAGGTTATGCAATATCTACACAGAGAACAGAAATACCTATACGTAAACAGTTATAAAGTATGAATCAATTATTTACAGTTGAAACATAATCTGGGGTTGTTAACCATAGGTACTATGTATCCAACTATATCCGAATATTATCATTCGTAATTTTTTTAAATTCATTAAAACTTCATTATACACAGAATGGTGTATAATAGTGGGCGAAACTATTTTAATACAAGGGGTCAAATAAAGGCTCAAAACAGCAAAAAATCCTTTAAAATTAATATGGAACGTAACATAGCGTAAGCGTGTCATATAACATATAAGTATGTTGTTTTTTCATTATCTGCTTTATTATTACAGATAATACATTCAAAAATACTGTATCTGTTGCGCAACCTGTTTACTGTAATAAAGCCGGACCAATATCAATTTCCTTTGTTTATTTTAACAACAATTATCTTAATTTATATTAGATATTGATAATCGTGGTTACCTTGCTTTACTATTTACTTGCAATTATCTACGTAGAGTAAATTTCAGCTTAATCTAGATCACAAAATATAATACTGGCGTCGTATAAATAAACTTTTAAATTAATGAGTTTTACCCATCCTCTTACTAAACATTGCATTTCACTTTTTTGGTATATTTATAATATTACGTATCAACAACTTTTTGAAAGGGATTACTATTAATTCAGTTTTTTCTGTATTAACAGATAGGTACAAGACATAATTGATGCTTTAACAATACATTGTAGAACTATTATGTAAAACAATTACATGCGCTTTTGTATCAGATCGACTCTGAATTACTCTACAACCACGGACGTACCTAATAAATCTGCAAAAATATCCCGACTTAAATCTTAAGGCTTTAGATAGAAAAGAGAAATACATACACACAAACGTACTATCTTAACGAAATATGAACATAAATTGCAAATATTAATTAAAGAACAACAGCCTAAAAAAGAAAAACAAGTTGAAAATAAAATTTTATTTAATTTCTCTGCTCTCTTGCCAAAGAAGCATGAAGTTAAAGATTGCACCTCACAGACCCACACCATAGCGTCGTTACGCTTGCAAATTTTTAATAATGTTATATAAATATCACACTTATTGTGAGTATTATTTTCGCTAAATTTTAAAGAAATGGATGTAACCAAATATTTATATAATTTGTAAACGTTAAAAAAGCAATGATATGGCCACGTTCACACGGCTATAGTATTCCCGTATACCGTACACTAGATTTTATCGAACATAGTAGTTGCAGTAGACAATATGTCAAACTGTTCACATGGAGTCCATACGGGAAAATGTCTTGTTCGAGATACATTTTTTTACCGTATACATGTGAAAAAAATCGAATCGAATGGTCGCCGTGTGAACGTGGCCTTCGTCTATGATTCATTTGACAGCGCAATGAGTACTTATGGAATCTATGTTAGTGTTAAAATAGTTAGCGTTGAAAACTAAACAAATTATTTACCAACAAATGTGTAAAGACGAACACCTAGGGGCATACAAAAAACAATTAATTATTACTGATAAAGTAAATATAAAAAAAATAGTCATATAAAAAATTAAAGCTACAAACCTTTTTGATGGGTAATTGGTTCCATGGTTATGATTCACCTTATTCTGAAAGTATTTGAAAGTGATTAAAAAATATCGCGTATTTTCAGACTGAGCCTAAGGTTGACCGCGTAGTGGCGGTGTGAGAATATATACTACCACGTATTGTCCCATGGGTGGCGTAAAAGGCATAAGAGGCATCAGTCAGAGGCAACAACAAGAAAATTAAATACTACGGTTACCAGTACTTATGCCAAGCGTGGCAACTATGGCAAATATCCCCTTATGAGGGAGGACTTTGTTCAGCAGTGGATACTTATAAGATATAATGAATGAACTTTTCAGTACAGAGCGTTTGGCGGAAAGATCAGGCATTCGGGATACTGTAATATAAGATCGTGCGTGCGGCATATCGGCACATGTGGCATACATTCTAAGCTTTCGACACTTATGTCATTAATTCAAATTGAATATCACTTAAAAACGAGTGTCATGTTTGTACGTTTTTGTTATGCAAATTAAACGCCCCATGCTCCTACACGCTGCATTTACTGCACTCACTTAAAAAAAGAAGGATGTAAAGAAAATCACTTTAAAATTAAGTCGTGTACGATATCTCACTGGTAAAAATATTATTTTATAACCTCATAAGTAAGTAAGTCCGTACTAACGTATTTCTCTAATTTCTCCCTAGATAGTGAGATGCTAAAGCTAATATTTTTTTTACGATATAAATTATATCTATCATTGCCACGATTCCATGATTTGTTTTTTTCTCTATAATAATAATATATTTCAAAAACTAGGACTCTTTTCAAAACAAAAATTGCCTTATTATACCGCCGGTATCAGACATCCAGCAAATAAATTTAAAGAATAAAAAAACATACAGACACAATCCTTCTTATAGAAGTTTGCCACCTTGCGTTCCCTTTATCGTCTTAAAAATTTCCTGCCTTTCAAAACCAAGCTTACTTTTATTTATTCCCTTATTCTACCTGTTATAGATTATGCAGATGTATGTTACCCAGATTTGTCACAAAATCTTATAAACAAGTTGGAGCGCCTTCTAAATAATTCCATAAGGTTAATTTTCGGTTTACGTAAGTATGAGCACATATCTTCCACCGTTCAATGCTTAAATGGAGGATACATATACGTCAAAGGTTGCTCTAAATGCCCTAGAACTTTACTTGTACTTTATTCAATTTTAAACGATATAAAGTCGCCTTCTTATCTTAAGGATAACTTTCATTTTCTTCATTCGATTGACGGTCGAACACCACGACAGTCAAACCGTGTGAGGATAACTTTTCCGCAGCATAGGTCAAATTTTTTCAGGTCCTCTTTTACGATACAAGCTATACATCTTTGGAATACCCTCCCCAATAGTATTAAGAATGCAACAAATAAAAACTCCTTTAAATTACTTCTACGACAGCATTAGCAGAGGGCAACTACTAACTGACATAATTTTTTTGTTTTACTCAAATATTTATTCATTTAAGGCCGGCCACATACATACGGAGTTCGTTTCGGCATTCCGTTTCGGAAATCCCGAAACGAATTCCGTATGTATGTGGCCTTGTATGAAATTACCGTACGTGTGTGTCCCGAATCGGAATTCCGAAACGGAATCCCGAAACTAGATTCCGTAAATGCACCACACACATACGTTTATTTCCGTCCGGAATAACAAGGTTCAGTTGAGAGACGCTAGCAATTGAGTCTAGACATTCTGCCAGCGAATAATGACGATTTTTAACTGCGATTCCATTGTCTTTTTTTTATAGAATTAGGATGATAAACGATCACACAGTCCACCTGATGGTAAGTGGTTGCTGTGACCCATAGACATCTACATTTATCGTCAATAAAGAATCAGAATGCAGATGCGTTATCAACCGTGAGGACTAAGGTGGGATGCCTCTTTTCCAGTAAATGGGGTCTCCGGTTCTCTACACTTACCATACGAAACACAGCAGTGTTTAGCTGCTGTTTTAAGCTGGTATTCTGTGAGAGCGTGGTCCTTCCCCAGTCGAGCCGACCCATTCGTGCTACAACTATACAAGTAATATAGCTGCAGCATGGCTCTACCACGTATAAAATGTTGCTATATTATTGTTACTGGGTGCATCCCCTTATCACCCTAAGCTTGCAATATATTCAATATTATGTAAAAAGATCTATCTATCCAGAGATATATTTTTTAAATATGGATCTGTAAACCCTTTCGACTAATTATTAAACAAAATAATTAATAGAAACAGGCGTTACTTTGCGGAAATCCATTATATAAAAGCTTTTACAAAAATTTACTTCGCAAATATCCGCGTTATAAAATAAAATGATGTGTCTTACCTAGTACGAAGAGCACCACCCGCCCTCCCTCAATTGCGTGCACTATCCCCATCACCACTAATCCCAGCACCGCTACTCCCAACACCACTACACTAGGCAAGACACACCACTGACGATAATACGACACGTGTTTCGCCTCTACACGAGGCATCCTCAGGTGATATAGAATCTACGGTGGCTAACCGCTAAGTGAGCGGCGAGCCAAAACAAGTGCCTTTTATACAGACCGATGATGCAACCGCTCTCTACCTAAGGAGCGAGCGACTGCGTCATGCGATAAAACATGCGACCAATCACCGCTGGACTTACGCAGCCGTTTGTAAAATTAAAAACAAACCGCCGCGCAACGCCCACCCTCCAACCACGCAACCAATCGCCGATCACCGTGAGGGTGACAAACGACCATATTGCGAGGCTCTCTATTATTAGAGAGCAGGCTTGAAGATATTTAAGAGAGGTGAGTTAGTAACATTTGTTTGTTTATTCAGCAATGCAACGGTATTATTATTACTTTTTAATATCTCTAACTGTTCCAGCACATACAGCCGCAGCCCTTTATTACACGTATGTAAGACTTTAAAGGATAAGATAGATACGTTGGATATTCGTCAAAAGTCAGGTGTTTACAAACTTGTTTGTGACGAATGCCACGCCGTTTACGTGGGTCAGACTGGTCGCAATTTCGAGACACGTTATAAAGAGCATTTAGCCGCGTACAGGAATTGCAATCCCGATAAATCCCATTTTGCCAAACATCTTTTGGACACTGGACACAACCTAGCCAACGACCACTCCTTTAAAGTCTTACATACGTGTAATAAAGGGCTGCGGCTGTGTGTGCTGGAACAGTTAGAGATATTAAAAAGTAATAATAATACCGTTGCATTGCTGAATGAACAAACAAATGTTACTAACTCACCTCTCTTAAATATCTTCAAGCCTGCTCTCTAATAATAGAGAGCCTCGCAATATGGTCGTTTGTCACCCTCACGGTGATCGGCGATTGGTTGCGTGGTTGGAGGGTGGGCGTTGCGCGGCGGTTTGTTTTTAATTTTACAAACGGCTGCGTAAGTCCAGCGGTGATTGGTCGCATGTTTTATTGCATGACGCAGTCGCTCGCTCCTTAGGTAGAGAGCGGTTGCATCATCGGTCTGTATAAAAGGCACTTGTTTTGGCTCGCCGCTCACTTAGCGGTTAGCCACCGTAGAGTCTATATCACCTGAGGATGCCTCGTGTAGAGGCAAAACACGTGTCGTATTATCGTCAGTGGTGTGTCTTGCCTAGTGTAGTGGTGTTGGGAGTAGCGGTGCTGGGATTAGTGGTGACGGGGATAGTGCACGCAATTGAGGGAGGGCGGGAGGTGCTCTTCGTACTAGGTAAGACACATCATTTTATTTTATAACGCGGATATTTGCGAAGTAAATTTTTGTAAAAGCTTTTATAAACAAAATAAGATGAAAAGTTACGAAAAGCTATACACATATAAGATTAAATGTAAAAACGTACATAAAAACACCTACTCACTTCTGTCGTGCGACGAACACTGAGCGCGTTACGTACGGAATTTACGAATGTGTGTTGCGACTCATACGAAATCTATGGAAGACTTGCGTTCG
The DNA here is from genome assembly GCA_963668995.1 of Parnassius mnemosyne. NCBI lineage: Eukaryota > Metazoa > Arthropoda > Insecta > Lepidoptera > Papilionidae > Parnassius > Parnassius mnemosyne. The sequence goes on from CAVLGL010000126.1 coordinate 19,859,759, forward strand.
GAGCGGCTTTTTTCCGTTCAAAATTCCAAACGCACAGGCGGTCATACGGAATCTCTAATCGGAGAAAATTCCGCACGGAGAATTACCGTCCGGGTGTGGCTGGTCATAGATTTTATATGGACTTGCTGCATTTGGAATTCCGCATCGGAATATCAAAACGGAATCCCGAAACGGAATTCCGTATGTATGTGGCCGGCCTTATATATTAATACGGAGATTTATTTATAAAGGTTATAAGCATGTATACACATTACATATATGTATGTATGTATTATTGTATGTAATTATATGTTATATGTATGTATATTTAATTATGTATCTTTATGTTGTGTATGTATGTACTATGTATATATTATATTTTAATATATGTCCACTTTATTTATGTATTATGTTTCGCACCTGCCTACAATTGTCTTTGGCATCCAGGGTTGACTGGCAGAGAATGCGACATGGCATCAAGTCCGCCTTATGTACCATTTCCCATTTAAGTTTTTAAATAAATAAATAGTTCTTAAAAAATTATTGGTTTTTCGGAGTAGGAAACATGGTAATACGAGATGATGATCTTCAACTTTATATAGGTATAATCAGTCCGAGCTGCAGAGTTGTCTTTTTTATTATTTATTCTTTATTGCATTCCTCAATCTAAAAGAATACAAAGGGCGGACTTAATGGCTAGAGGCATTCTCTACCAGTCAACCCATGGAGTGGTGAGAATTTGACGTAGGTGCGGCAATATAGAATAAAATAACACTACACAAAATGATAATTAACTACATACTTTTTCACGCTCTTTAAAAGTTTGAGGTACAGCGCCAGCAATTGCCCTTGATCTTTACTTGCTTTAATTAATATAAGTTCTTACATCACATAATTAATTGAACTTGTCGTCTCAGATCGGCTACGCGGGGCAGTGACAATGATCTGAGTGTATTGCGTCAATCTGCCTACCAAGTTTTATGATTACGGCAAAAATAGAGATATCCAGCAATAATCGCGTTTACCTTAGGGCCTATTTGAGTAAGTATGAACCTCTTGCTTATTTCTTGTGGGTGTACACATACACACAGTAGGTATAGTACACTATGTGTGTTTAGATATGTAGGTACTAGAGCCAAAACAATGATTAGCTACGAATAATGTTATAAAACGACTATTTATGAGTTGATAATACCTACGTGGGGAGTAAAGAAAAGTGATAACCATGTCCACAGAACACTAATACCATTAGGCGGGACCATGTCCCTTCCGACTTCCGATTGGTTGGAACATGGCAAAATTTTTCGGTTATAATATTATGAGATTTAAATTAAATATTACTGCAAATATTTATTAAATTTTAAAATTTCATTAAGAATTTTCTTCATTCGATGAAACAAATAGTTTACGATAAGATCGAAAGATAATTCAGAAGAAGTACTTGAGATATGGACGCACTAAAAATACATATTTGAAAACTAAAATTTTTTTTGTACAATTTATATCAGTTGTCTACGACCTTCGTTTTCACAGTTCGAGAGCAACTAGAGTTCGATCTACGATATGTTAATAGATGTTATTTATAATTTTAAGTGATGATTTACCAAATGCCCTACGGTAGGTATCCTGCATCTCTGAGGAATAAAATATTTCAAGAAATTGTGAAGTCCGCCAACACGCACTGGAGCAATGCGAAGGATTTATTGATACAAATCCCCTCTCAGAAATAAGAGAGAGCCTGTCCCCAGCGGTGGACCTTATTACATATACATAATAAAGATGCATACTTAAATAAGATACTGAAGGTGATGAGTAAATTCAGAAATTCAATATATTTTTTTCGCGCTTTGTGTACTTAAATGTACTTAATTTAAAAATAATAGATTTAATGATGGATTAAATATTAGTTTTATAATAACAATTTAGCAAAAATAATTATATACTTAACTGAAATAAAAAAATTATTGAGCAATAATAAAACATAGCAAACTTACCTAAAATTTAATTGCATAAAAGTAGTAAAGAATTATTATGTACCATGGTTATTAAGCTGGACAATAAACCTTAAACATTATTTAAATAAAAAAGAGTGTTGTGCCATTTAAGATATGGAATAGGATCTGAAGTTTAAGACAAAGAGTATAATAATTTGTGTATGATATGCAGTGCCTCTCGGCCCTCGGTAAACTCGTAAACTCGGTAGAGACACAAAAAATTATATCTTGTGGTAGCAAAAATTTATATCACCCGTTTTAATCGTGTAGTAGGTCTATATGTGGATAGTTCCTTATGCTTCGGTAGAGTTCATGTTTTGGGCATATTAATTTGTCCACGGTTCATGTGAGATCCATAGACAATACACTGCGAGAACTAAAGAGCAGAGAGTATTTCATCGCTACTTGAGTGTGTTCCGATATACACTGTGACCACTGTAAGGTGTGACGTCAATTCAGTATAATGTGAAGCCATTCCTTTTTAGTTTACTATACTGGTTACTGTTTAAAACGGAACGCAGTCCAATATACTGTCATCCCCATTTTTCGACACTGTTTACAAATGAAAATATTTATCATGTACTCGTTTTCTGTTCAAGAAGAAAAAATATTATTTGAATGTTGTTGATTTTAAAAGTTAATGTCCTAGTTTATTTGAAGAACAATATTAATTAACAATAATAACAATAATTCGTGGAAGCTGTTAAATCTCTAGGCGCTGCGCTGTTATGTTTTTTTATCACGTGATCAAAGTACTGAGAGCACCTTACCTCGAAAGCGCCAGGGCTCACAGTACAAAAATGGCGGCGATTTATGACGTTATATATTTCTCTATGGTACTGCGGCATTATACTGGCAGTCCATAACGGAACGAATTTTTCACCAGTGAAAGCGCTGAGCAGTGCAGTGTATATCGGAACACACCCATAGTCACACATCACACCCTAAGGTCAAGGTCACACCAGCTAGAGTACTTTTTTTTCTATCGTAATGGACGATTGTACTTTTGCCAGTGTCAAGTAATAGAAAATCGGATTGGAGGGGAGTAGCTATATGCAGACTTTTCCCTCTATCAAAGTATAAGTCCACGCGGTCCGTATGCGTATAATAAAACTAGTTGCAGCCACACTGCTCACTAGACTAAATCTAGTTGCGCGGCTGAATCGATGTCCTACAAAAATGCCGAATTGTTCAGTTTTTCATAAGACGCTGCCACTCTTATATCTGTGTATCTTACTCGTGACCATGTATTATTGTCTATTCTACGTCTGTTCATGACCGACTAGTCGGTCAAAACATTGCGGTAACTTCAGTGTTTAACCAAATTTTGTTTAAAAAGGGAAAATATGTCGTGTTCAGCTGTATCTTGTACATCAAGAAGAACAAAAGGAGGAGTGAAAGATCCGGAATTGTTATTTAATACGTAATTGTTAGACAACATTTTGTATTACTTTAAATGCTTAAAGGATGTTTTTTACCTGAAAAACTTGTAGTAATTATATTTTATTATTTTATGTCGTATATTCCTATGTGATAATGATAAAAAATTTAGTGTAAAACCGTTAATTATAGGAAAACTAAATGCACTGTTTTATTAAATTTTGCTAGTGTAGGTACTAACTAATTTAGCTTTTCAGAAGATATTTCAGTAACCGTTTTTACCGTAAAAATTATTTTATAGATTTCTAAAAAGTCAAGAAATAAGACGTGAGTAGATTAACGCTGCCACATGTGATAACTGGGAGTCCAATAAATAATCAAGGGCTAAAAAATAAGAAGAAGAAGAATCAACTAAGACTTAATCAAAACATTTCGATTAAAAGAATGGACACTCGATGTAGTTCCAACAAATTTTCAAGAATGTTACAGTTGTGTAGTGGCGGTGTAAGAATATCTTTTTGTGGGTGTCGTAAGAGGAGGCAGAGGGAAACTGAAACAGGAGATGAGCTGCAGCATATTTCGGGTAACTAATCAATGCATTTCATCCAAACAGTCTCTTACCTCAAATATAATGACAACAAAACCCTACTGTCTACAATTCTAAGTCAAATACGGTCTGACAGTCTTCCACTTCTACAGCATGCATCAGCAAGAGCATCTAATAACCAGATTCAAAAAGTTCTTAGGGCTATGATGTACACTTTCCTCATTATGATGGTAAAGATTGTAAACATTGCGATTAGCACCTTTTGGCAGAATGTGCGAACCAGTGATGGAAATATAATTAACCAACTGCCAGGTATAACAATAGAAGCTAAATCTGTCATGTATGAATTGGAAGCCTTTTTGGCACTGATAATGTACTGGGAAATGTTTGATACATAATAACGCACTTATAGTACCGTAAAAAATAAAAAATCTGAATTGAAATATAGTAAAGTGAGATTTTTCATTTTTTCTTAATTTTTACGATACACAAATTTACATTTTTAAAATAAAACTGTTATGTAACACAGTTTTTATTTACCGTTTAAAAAAAGGAGAATCCCAATTCGAGTGCATGTTTTTTGTGTGTGTTACCGATTTTAATTATTCTTTTTTAATAAATAGATTATAATTGAGTTGTCCCGTGAAATTTGGAGAAAAAATTCCTTACCCCTAAGGGTGAAAAAAAGGTTTTTTTATTGCTACTACTAAAAATTTTACACACAAATCGGTTAATAAAAACTGTATTACATAATAGTTTTATTTTATAGAAGAACGACAAACGAAAACACAGTCCACCTGATGATAAGTTGATGCTGTGGCCATTGACATTTAAATCTATCTCCGTATTCAATTAAGAATCAAAACGCAGATTAAATTAGTCGTGTTTAGGCCACCTAGCGTCTATTTTACGTACCACCATAAGAGTAATTTTTTTTCCGATAAAATGACTTAAGTATATGACTATAAAATTGAGCAGATGGCTCTATTGCAAAGTAATTTTACTCTAAAGATTATGACATTAATTTATTTGTTATAAAATTTATTTTATATCTTATCGCCGTAACATTATGTATATTTTATATTTCATTTCACTTGAAGGTTTCACTTCTACCGCGTATAACTAGACATACACACATGTTATTTTATTAATTTTAGCATTATTTCTTCGGTAATTTAAATAACATAGTCACCTCTCTAGTCTTGCACACTAATGTATACCTACAACTGACAACTGACAAAAAACGGAAACGCTAAAAACTAAAAGGCTTTATCCAGTATGGTGATTTATCCAAGATTTTGGGTGTGAGCCTAAATTTTTTTAGTTTGTGGCACATGAGTAAATAAACGGAACAGAAACAAAGCTTCTTAAGAACGTGCAAAATTGTTACCAATTCTTGTAGGGTTGTCACAATGGGTGAAGACAAATTAAATAAAACATTTGTTAAATAGTTTTATTATTCAGTATTATACAATACTTTATAAATTACTTACTCAAAAAATTTTATTTTTACAATTTTTGTTTTTTTTTTTAATAATTTATTGTTTCTTTTCACGGTGTGGTAAATTCTGAATCGAAGATAAAGTTTTTTCAAGTAATCTAACGGGAAACATGCACAAGGCATATCAAATTCACAATCTTTAAGTAAGAGTTTTCTCGTAAGGAGACAATACCAGCTGCAGTAGCAGTTCATAATAAAAATCGTGTTAAACTATCAAAATTAAACTAACATTCAAAATTTCGTGACCCTGCTACTACCCGTTGAGGAGTTCCCTAGTGAGGAGACAATCCTGGCTGCAGCATCAGCTTATATCTATCATATTATTGCATTGTCACTGAAGTTACGATATACAAAATTTCAACTCAATCAAATTTCGGGACGTGGTTCAAATCTTACTTGCAATATGTGAACTTAACACCCATACATACTCCATACCAACTCACCCACATACCTACAAATGTTTAGTAAAAGCTTGTAATAGCAATAAAAAGGTAAAAACACACCGTGTAGTAACCTCTTCTTATTAATAAAAATAATCATACAATAAAATAAAGGTACTTACTTGAAAAAGTAATAATCAAATATTTATTTACCTATTATACTCCATGTGATAGTTAAAGAATGATATATTTTTATTTTTTCTAGTATTATTCATATACACAGTACAATAAACAACCATTATTAATAATACCACGTTTTGACATTAAAATATTCAAACATGCAATTAACAAAACAAACAACGTGCGTCTGCGTCACACTGACCCTAAGATTGTTGTCCACTGGCTGTACCAGCGTAACCGGTTTTATTCAGTCTTGCTGAGTACGCAACAAGCGGCCAGTGGTCACGCACATGTGTGCGTGCCCCGCGTGAAGCTTTATCTCTGTTCCGTTTATTTACTCATGCGTTTGTGGTGCAAAGAGTATTTGTTCATTAGCTCCCAGTAGGTTATTAAAAAACTAAAAAGTACTTTGTAGTAGTAGCTTAGAATAAAAATATACCTACTACATTGTGGTAGTTACCAAGATTGTCATTGTTTAAAAAAAGGTAGAGGATGACACACTCGTCAATTGGTATGGTAAACACTCGTCTTCTCGTGATAACTACCCAGTCCGGCTATTGAGATTATCTTAGAGTAAGGATTGAACAAACTATCAATATCTATGGAGTGAAAAACACGACAACCATGTAGATTAAGGAAGGTGACAATAAATAGTTACATCTATATTATCTTGTACCACGTAAAATCTCATATGCATTAAGAGAACAAGAGCTCGTCAGAGTTTTGTTCTCTTTTAAGATTCTGTTTTAAATTTTTAATTGGGTATCAGCGAAGAAAATTAGTTAGGAGAATTTTGAAATTGGCCGAAATTTTATACATGGTCGCTTTTGATGGTGACCTAAATCTCAAGTTTATTATCCGCTTAGACGCCTTGAGATACAATCGTCTTTAACTTTCCGCTGGATTAAGCTGTCTTCAAAATCCATACTACTTATTTAACTTTAGTTTATACAACTTATTTAACTAATTTTAAGTATCGTTTTCGAAACTATAATGTCTATAATGGTGAATTATTATTATAGTTATATGAGTTACTAAGTGAAATTAAATTCAAATAACGGCCATGCTTATGTTTCCCTCATTTTTTTTGATAAAACTGTTTATCCAAATGCGAATACACTACATAATTTAATTTAAGAATCGAACACTGAAAGCATCTACATATAAAAAGAAAGTGTCAAGAAAAATTTTTGGCAATGTACTTGTAAATGTATTTTTTTACGGTAGTGAAAAATAATATTTTTCAAAAAATGTTTTAACTTATAAGTGTATTTAAATAATGTTAATAAATTATAATAAAAAAAAATTTAAATTATAATGAGTACTATAATATATCCAAAATTATTTTATTCCAATTTTCGTGACGACCCTTAGCCTGACCAGAGTTAGGTTTTTAAACTGTGATGTGACGCCTTAGTGTGACGCATCAACATATTGTTAAGAATTTTGTGTACACATCAGACCAGGCTGCATGATATAAGACCTTTGCCCGCATTACTTGGCGAATCGTACCAAAAAATATAAGGCTATACTACCTACCTACCCTATAATTTTATATGCGCAGTTCGGCGTAGCTTTATCCTCTTAGTAGTCTGCTAGTCTGTGAATTAATGTTATTGTTATTCTGTGGGAGTTTTGGCGGTAACTTGACCGGCGACGGATTGCTGCTCCTGTATTATTGTTTAAATAATGGTTTGAAGTAGATATGTAAAAGTGGTGCAATTTTGTGTATTAAATGTATACGCATGTGAACTATTAGTGGAAACGGTAAAAGTGCTCTGATGATAATGTGATTCTCAAGATAAGGTGACTGTCTGCTTAGGCTCCTTAAGATACCATCGCCAATTGTCAGCTGTCTGCTGGCTTAAGTTGCCGTCGAAATCTTCCAAGGGCTGCACAATGTGACGCATTTACATAATATTGTGAAGCAGTGTACTATGAAGAATAATTATACATTGTAACTTCAGGCTCAGAAAGGCAAGAACCCAGAGCCGTAAAGCCAGTTATTAAGAAGAAGGTTAGTCTGTGGTTCTTGTTATGTTGCATATTATGTTGTATACTGTTAATGTATTATTAAAAACCTACGATTATTCTTAATATAAAAACAAAAGAAACATGTGAAATGTGCTTATTGATATTATACTATTCTCCATGAAGGATTCAAGTTGCTTAAATTTAACTTTTTTATAACCTATAAATCAGAAAACAGTTACATATGTACATAATATATTAAATACTTTTAAATACTTACAATTACTATACTGAAGTTAAATATTTTTATTTGATAATCAACAGAAAAAGTTTTCAACAACATAACAACAATGTATAAAATACTTTACACCGCGTACTATATAATATTAGATACGCTTGCCAATTTTTGTTGTTACTTTTACTTGTGATAATGATAATGTGATTTTAAGGCCGGCCCATACGTCGGAATTCCGTTTCGGAATATGTATCGATTCAGGATTCCGTAAATACATCACTCACACACACACACACACACGCACACGCACGCGCACGCGCACGCGCACGCGCACGCGCACGCGCACGCGCACGCACACGCACACGCACACGCACACACACACACACACACACACACACACACACATACACACGTTTATTCGATTCGTCATATTTCCTTTCGGTATAACAAGGCTCAGTTGAGAGACGTTAGCACAGAACACTATTACTCCTAACGGAGGACGCTAGGCATTGAGTCCAGACATTCTGCCAGCGAATATGGGCAACGATTTTCTGATTGCGATTGCATTGTTGCTGTATCATTGTTACTGGGTGCATCCCCTTAACACCCAAGATATCAAGATAGTAGATAGATAATATTATGTAAAAAGATACAAATTACGAGCATATCCAGAGATTTTTTAAAAATACTATCGGATGTCTATAAACTCTTACGACGAATTATCAAACGAAATAAGAGGAAATGCTACGAAATGAGATACATATTTTATAAGATTTCATATTATACAAACATTCATAAACACACCTATTCGCTTCGATCATGCGACGCACACTGAGTGATAGATAAATAAATATGTTGCAAACTAGGTGCTTTCCGTACGGAATTAACGTATGTGTGATACGACTCATCAAAAGCTATGGGTGACTTGCGTTTGGATCGGCTTTTTTCCGTGCGGAATTCTGAACGCACATTAAATCCTGCGGAATTTCGAATCGAACAAATTTCCAACGGAACACTACTGAACGTGTATGATAGGTCATTGTATGTGTGATACGACTCATCAAAATCTATGGGTGACTTGCGTTTGGATCGGCTTTTTTCCGTGCGGAATTCTGAATGCACATTAAATCCTGCGGAATTTCGAATCGAACAAATTTCCAACGGAACACTACTGAACGTGTGTGATAGGTCCTTGAGTTATATGGATTCGCTGCGTTCGAAATCTCAAATCGATATTATTAAACGGTTTTTCGAAACGGAATTCCCACTGTACGTGGCCGGCTTAAGGATGTATGTTTGTTGTATTGTATTTGTATGTCAAATGTCAATGCAATGTCATTACCATTAACATTTAATCTAAAAATCAGTGAAAATGGTGAAAACTAGATGTCGTTATTATACATTTTCATTGCATTGAATTCGCATTGTCATTGATTTGTCATTGAAGTGTTCATTGCACGGGCAGTAATCTTCATAGAGAAAATACTGGACATGGGAAACGTCATAGTAAGATGATATATGACAGCTAACATCCCCCCTCGCCTCTCAACATCATTTTAAGCATGGAGTATAGAGTAGACTACTCTATACTCTATGCTTCTGCAAGCTGTCGTAGCCATATTGATTTTGTTTGTTTTGTCATTGTCACTGAGCACTGAGTGATATATTCACGCCTAAGGGTATTAGTGTTCTGTGGATATATTTGATCCACCACATTTAATCAAAGGAATGCGAAACAATTTTTAACAAAAAATGTACAATACCAAGAAAATATTTCTACATGGACAGATAAGAAAGACTGGGAACATACAGAAACACGGTTATTACACAAACTTAACGACAAATATGTTATTCCTGGAAAAGAAAATTGAGATATAAAATAATTGTAACTTTATTTCAATTACATGTAATTAAATGGTACGACTTTCCATTGACGTTCGTCGAGTTGGGGGTTGATATTTTTTTTAACAGAAACGTTACATTATTATAAGCACAAACGCAAAGTTTCAATATGTGGAAATGCATTCTTTTTGAGAAAAAAATTATTGAAAATCAATTATTTTTGCAATGTTTATGTCTAATCCTCGCCTTCGCAGCTTCGGCCTGTTGGTCGCCTTCGGCGACCAGCCTTAGCCGCTACGGCTCGTACGATGCCTACGATTTGTTACAGCAGGCGGAGGCTGCTCCCCCTACGCACAACCGGCTCTATAAAATCACTCTAGGGGTAGGACAGACTCGTACCAGGTGGAGTCGGGGTCAATCAATTCGGTTCTTTGACATAAGTTGAACCTAACCTATTTTATTTGTTATCTGCCCTAATAGGTACTGTTAAAATAAAACAAATTTCAATAAGAGATCATTTATTATGGTATCTTTCTTGTTTTTCATAAAATGGATTTATATTTACATTATAAATGCAAACATGAAAAAATATAGATATTTTAGAAATCGATTTTTTGTGAATCGATACATCAGCTTACGATTAAATTCGATTTAAAAATCGATCTTTTTCGGTAAGAATCGACATCTCTACTAACGACGACAATGACATTACAAAATGGCGCAAGTTTTACATGAATTAAACTATAGATTAATTTTATGCAAGTAATTGTAATGTTAAACAATCGAATTATTGAATTGATGTAATAATTATGATTTTATTAAATTAATTAATAATAAATAAATTAAACAAATTGAATTATATAAAACTAAATTAGATGAGATTAAATTTATTAAAATGTAAATGTTACTTGTATGGACTCAGTCTGAAATAAATTGATTTTTTTTTATTTACGGTAGGATTAGACATAAACATTGCAAGAATAATTTCAAAAACGCGTAATTTCTCAAAAATTACGCGTTTCCCTTCGTGTGTGTGCTTATAACAGTGTAACCTTTCTGTAAAAATACATATCAACACCCAACTCGACAGACGTCAATGGAATGGAAAGGTAAGCCAATTAAATTTTTGTATGTGTAATACAGGTTTTCCTAATCAAATTGTTTATGAATTATTTACAGGTTGAGAATTATGTTCCTGTATTTAGTAAAACTGTGGAAGGACCCTTTAATTATACCTCTACATTTTGTAAGTTATCATATTAATTATTTTAATAAATATATTAATACATAGCACCATAAAACTGAAGTGTTTTGGCTAGTGGTGAAAACCAGATGCTTTTTTTACTGGTAACAAGGCATTCTTTTATCTTCAAGGATGACAATGAATTTTGACACTTAATTGAGGATTAATGTAGGTGTCTGTTGGCAACAGCACAGCACAGCAGTAACTTAAAAATACTGTATAGAGTACGTAATGATATTTCATTTAATAATATTTCAAATATATATATATTACAGCTCATTATTCGGAGTGCGGCCAGTGAGAAAAACGAAAAAATACTCCAGAAATATTATCTTTCATGGATAACCTATTTGACAGTGTGAATGGAAGTGCGGTGATAAATAATAAAAGAAGTGGGAAAGATTTAACAATTTTGATATTCTTTCAGCAAGCTTTGTTGAAACTACAACATTTAAAATTTGTTAATAAAAATGGTCATGAATGTACAGTGCCCAGTGTAAAGAACTGAATGAGTACCATAAAAAGTTTTATGAAATTGTGGCAGTTTTTGTCCAAGAAAAACATAAAAATTATGTTACCCCGTTATACAAATTCGGATACAATTGAAAACTTTTTCGGTCAAATAAGATCATACAATTTTAGGAACCATAACCCGACTTGCCACTATTTCATAAATGCTTTTAAAGCTTTATTAATTACAGGATTAATTAAGTTTTACCGCTTATCTTTTAATTGTGAAAATGATGTTAGTGCACAATTATTAAAAATAATGAGCCTGTTTAAAGGACGTAAAGGGAAGTGAGTAATGTAAATGGTGAAACTGGTGAATCTTATATTGATACTTATCCATTAATTCTAAATTTGTAAACAAAATTATTGTAAAGTGTAGTGTTATGCTACTTACATATCATTTTACATTATTTTAAATTCATTTTTCCATTCTGTTTCGATTTTCTGCATTCACCTCAAAACTGGATATTTTACATCACCTTTATTTCCATAGGATCCTGTAACGATTTTAAACCATAAGAACACAATAACAAATCATTTCTACTTCGTATTTTCACACTATCAACACTTTTAAATTGGTGTCAATGGAGTCTACCTTTTTTCGATCTTTTATTTAGTTTTCCGTAACTCTGCAATTTCGGGCTTTGTGCGTGCAGTTGCGCTACCTTTTTTCCTATATCAATAATATCTCATTTTTCACTTAAATCTTGCCGTTTTTCTATTACAAGCCTAAAACCAAAATTTGACATGTTTTGACATCGTTGTTTATTTGGTCGCTATGACAATTATATTCAAATTTGCTACCGGTCTGTTGTTTCTATTTCGATAATTCTACATAAATAATCCTCTTGACCATTTACAAAAAATTTGCGTTTAATTTAAATAATTTTTCCGTTCTCTCTAGAAAGGTATAAAAGCCGAACAATCGGTGAAGAAATTGAGTCTCGCTTCAGTTTTCGAGTTCGAAGCATCTCCTAAAGGCCTTATCCCGGGGCCGCACTGCCCCAGGATCCTGCAACCCACTGTCCTGCCTGAAGCCACTGGACTCTACGAACCTCTGCTCTACCTGAAGTCGCCGGATCCTACAAGCCTTTGCTCTGCCTGAAGTCGCCGGAATCCTACAAGCCTTTGCTCTGCCTGAAGTCGCCGGGATCCTACAAGTCTCTGTCCCGCCTGAAGTCGCCGGAACCTGGAAACCTCTGTCCCGCCTGAAGTCACCAGATCCTGCAGGCCTCTGTCCTGTCTGAAGTCGCTGAGGATCCTGCAAGCCCCTGTCTGGCCTGAAATCGCCGGATCCTGCAATCACCGCATTCACCTGAGGTCGTCGCCTAGAGACGCCCACGCCTTCTCACCTACGCCGTGCGTGCTCGTTCCAGGCGCTGAGAGCACACTTTGGATCTTCAGACTCAACTTCGACTCTAATCTTTTTTTTTATTACCTCTTTTTAAAAAAAATTGTAAATCACGACATCCATCCTCATCTTCATACCCCATTTTACTATATAAAATTGTAAATATCTTTTAAATCTTAAATATATTATTTGTTTTTTGTAGTATTTTTGTTGTTTTGCTGTTACTAGGTTAGGTTCTTTTTTGTTCTTAATTGTCGCTTCACGACAAAAGTTAAAATGAGGACTGTATGATAATTATTAGTTTTAGTTTGTTTAATTATAGTTTCTTATTATTGTATAATATATTAATTAATTAATAAGTATTAAATTTGTAAACAAAATTATTGTAAAGTTAAAATGAGGACTGTATAAGAATAATTAATTTATAGTTTTTTAATAATGTATACCTATATTAATAAGTTAATTATTAAATTTGTAAACAAAATTATTGTAAAGTAAATTTTAATAACTAATAAAAAATAGTAAATTTCAACATTGTGTTATTTGTATTTACCTCGTTTTATTTTCAATATAATAAAATTAATTTTTCAAGTGGCTATTATTTGGGACGTCCTTTGCCTGGTATAGCTGCTTCAAATTAAAAAAAAAGAAATGACATATATCATTTTGCTACAACCAATCAGGACGCAGAAGCTAAGTCAAGTAAGTTTAGTTCGTGAGATGTCCGCCTGATTCGGGTAGAATCTACTAGTTTGTGGTTCATACAGAATTGTGCAAGGGAAATCTACGCACACAAAAATAATTGTATGTCACTACGAAACTCACACATAATAATTAAAACAATAAACTAACAATTTCACACATTCGGTGACAGCGATATCTCGTGTATTGTATAGGGCGAGCGGCCTGTGTTATGGTAAACAAATCCGATAACCACAAGACCATTACTATGCAACAAAATAAGTATAGTCATTTGGTTCACAGTATGCAATTATGATTCGCCACCTTAAAACTATTTGAAATATTTAAATAAATTTGTTATATCACGTCAAGTTTAGTAGTAAAACGTAACGTAAGTAATTTGTGAGGAATCTGTTGAAGTTTTGTCCCTAAATTGGGGAATCTGACATTGATTTTTGGGAAATTTGACAAATTGGTGTTGGCAACGCTGTTCCTCTTATAGTCAGTAGTGGCTGTATCCCTCGGAAGCTCTAACAGTAGTCTCCAAGCATGGCTGGCTCGAATCCATCCTGAAAACGCTTAACATACTTTCCAATTTCTTGATGAAATCTTTCAACCTGTTCATCACTTACTAAGCCCATGTTATCCGGAAAGAAACTTGAATAGGAGTGTAAGAAATGAATTTTTAACGACATAATGCATCCTTGTTTGTGATCCAGCATAAGAAACAGAAACAGAAACAGAAACAGTAACATTTTTATTCATTATAGATTATAAATAATACTTATTGAAAGTCACTCTTTTGTTTAATTGCCTCTTGCCTCGAAAAAAAAACCTATGTCCTGGGAAGAACCAGCAAGAAACCCAGCGGGACTTTTTTTTTTAAAAATAACAGCTTACAATCATGTATGTTACACAAATTAACAACACAACAACTTAGAAATAGCTTGGTAGCGATCACCTCATTTCCAGGGGTTATTATCATTCATAAATTCTTTAAAATTATAGTAGTCGTTTTTATACAAACTTAGTTTAATAGAGTTTTTGAACTTTGAGCAGGTCAAATATTCGCCCCAAGAATGAATTATTGACTCGATGGAGTCGAATAACTGGTACTACTAGCTTGTGTCTGTTCCTAGTATTTACAGAATGAATATCACTCATTTTTGTAAAACTACTTTTATTTTTGTGTACGTACATTACATTTTCATAACTGTATTGAGAAGCTAAAGTTAATATTTTAATTTCCTTAAATTTTTGTTGCAGCGACTCTTTAGGTTTTAAATCATAAATTGCTCTTATGGCCCTCTTCTGTAAAACAAATATAATTTCAGTGTCAGCTGCGTATCCCCATATTAAAATACCATACGACATTATGCTATGGAAATAGCTAAAGTAAACTGGTCTAGCTGTTTCAACACTGGTAAGACTTCTAATCTTTTTTACAGAATATGCTGCAGAACTAATTCTTCTGGCTAGTTTTGATATATGGGGACTCCATTGAAGCTTCGCGTCTAGTGTGATTCCAAGAAAAATGGTGGTATCTACAAGACTCAGTTTCTCCCCATTTAAAATTACATTAGTATTTAATTGTTTAACATTTGGAGTCATGAATTTTATACATTTCGTTTTAGTGCCATTTAAATGCAAATTATTAAAATTGAACCAATTTCCTAATTTAGATATAGCATTATTTACTTCGTGATATTTTAGTAATTGTCGATATAATTTGAAAATTAAAGAAGTGTCATCTGCAAATAATACTATATCATGGTCATCCCCTACTATGTAAGGTAAGTCATTAATGTACACAAGAAACAGAAAGGGGCCGAAAATTGAGCCTTGAGGCACGCCCATTTGTACCATCGACCCTGAAGAGCTCATACTGTTAATGACAACTTTTTGCGTTCTCTTACTTAAATATGAAATAATTAATTTAAGAGCATCACTTCTAAGTTTAATTTTTTCATGGTAAATCCGGTGATTTGTGATTTTATCTACAATATTAAAAACTATGATAATAAAAAAAAAACTAAAACTAGGAACTTAATTATCATATAGTCCTACTCCCCGCGGTATCGTGCCAAGAACGCTGGCTGCGTTTCCCCGCTGAATGGCTATACTTAGCCTTTGAGCGAGGAAAGAACCAGCCCTCTTATCACCAGCAGCAACACCAGCCGCGGATGGAGTTCCTTTAGGAACTTCACCGCACATGGACCCCACGGACCGATAGTCTCTACAGCAAATGGCACAAATATGTAGTCATCTCTCAGAGACTCATATTTGCGCCACTTACTCAGCTCAGCTGCCTCTGATGCCGCCCCGGCTTTAAACGAGGTACCCCTGAGATGAGCGGCCGCCAGAGTGTCTACGCAAGTAGCATCCAACACTAGGGCTTTACCTCTCTCCCAAGGGACCAATGTCATACCGTCGGGTCTCTTGCCATCGTCTCTAAATATTCCACAAGGCTCTAAAACCGAGGGAACATTTATAGAGGCAAGAGCCCTTCGGATGACATCGTTCAAAGAACTGTGTCGTGAAAACCTACCAGCGCTTTTCTTACATGAAAGTCCGTGGAGCCCAAACTTGTCGACGCTGCTACCACAGGGGCACTGATGGGGTTGACAAATCGCCGCTCCTAGTCGGATTCCTACGGCAATACGCAAGCTTTCCCTATCAAGTAATGTGCCGAGATTACTTGATGGTAAAGCGTGTAACCAGTGACTAGATTCCTTAGTCGAAACAGCTAGAAGGCGTGCCTTATCTTGGTCACTATGGAAATTATGAAACAAAAGCTTTTACAAAAATTTACTTCGCAAATATCCGCGTTATAAAATAAAATGATGTGTCTTACCTAGTATGAAGAAGCACCTCCCGCCCTCCCTCAATTGCGTGCACTAACCCCGTCACCACTAATCCCAGCACCGCTACTCCCAACACCACTACACTAGGCAAGACACACCACTGACGATAATACGACACGTGTTTCGCCTCTACACGAGGTATCCTCAGGTGATATAGACTCTACGGTGGCTAACCGCTAAGTGAGCGGCGAGCCAAAACAAGTGCCTTTTATACAGACCGATGATGCAACCGCTCTCTCCGACTTAGCGGTTAGCCACCGTAGAGTCTATATCACCTGAGGATGCCTCGTGTAGAGGCGAAACACGTGTCGTATTATCGTCAGTGGTGTGTCTTGCCTAGTGTAGTGGTGTTGGGAGTAGCGGTGCTGGGATTAGTGGTGACGGGGTTAGTGCACGCAATTGAGGGAGGGCGGGAGGTGCTTCTTCATACTAGGTAAGACACATCATTTTATTTTATAACGCGGATATTTGCGAAGTAAATTTTTGTAAAAGCTTTTATATAATGGATTTCCGCAAAGTAACGCCTGATTCTATTAATTAAATTATGAAACAAATCCTTCTGCACGCCCTGTACCAACGGAATATCCCACTGTTTTTGTTGGTTAACTTCCAGTGGAATATTTTCACCAGGACAGAGTGTTTGCCATGTCTGCCCTGCCTCCGTAGCAAAGCATAGGTCTACTTTATTATTTAAAATTATGTTACATAAGTCACTGACACTATGCACGGAAGCAAGGAAAGCAGGCAATGCAACGCTAGAAAGATTGTGATTGCCGAGGAAATTTTTTGTGACCTCGACAAAAGCCAACCATTCATTTTTTCAATAGGACTGACGCTCGATAAGAAAGCAGGACCATTAATTAATTTTCTTATGTCAGGACCGATGCCTTCTTTAGTTATAGCCGCACTTAGCGTAAGAAATTTTGTTTTAAAAAACAAAAATCCAGTTCTGTTTATGGGTAGTGCTTTTACAAAATTCTTTAGCACGCCAGGTTTGATGTGTAACGGCGGTAAAATGATTTTATCATATGATTTTCTCATATATAATAATTAATTTTTTACATTTTTCTGACTAAGCACTAAACCGGATCTTAGAGACTAGTTCTGTTTTATGAAGTGATCTGAACTGAGAAAATAATACTATTTCATAAAGCCGGTTTGCAACCCTAGAATTACTTTTAGGGTTGCAAACCACTACCTTTAAATCTGTACATACATGACATTTGTGTTCTACATAATTGACTTTTTCAAGAATTTCTTTTAAAATATAGTAAGTTTATTTTAAGTGAGCGCCGCATGCTACAGTCAAGGATATTTTTTCAAGAAAGCATATTACCGTTATGGAGTAAAACTGCCTTCAAACTTCGTTTACATCCGTTAATAAACATTCTCCACTCTTTTGATATATACGATATATACGAGTATGTTTTGATATATATGTTTGTGATGCTGTCATTAATCAATCAACATTATTGCAGAACACTAATCCACCTTCTTATGAATAATAGGTAGCTAAAGAAATGTGACGTTTTCGATAAGTTGTAATTTTAACTCCAGTTTGCAAAGATTCTATTGTTTTAATGTCGAGGATAATATTTCAGATTTTTTTGGTCGAATCTAAATCTGTGACAAGGACATGTAGTTCTGATTGACAAATTAAACGTGGTACTGTATTTTTTTATCTATAAATAACTCTCCACTATTTTTTTTTTACCCCCACACTAGTATTTTCTCATGTATCGTGGAGGCAGTTTACAAACACAAATTGCACAAGGACAAACATCCAGACCCGGAACAATTATTTGTAGGCCATACAAATACTTGTCCCGTGCGGGATTCTAACCCGCGCCCCCCAGTGCAGCAACTCATTGCTTAGCCACTGCGCTACGGAGCCGTCAAAATACTATTAGAAAGACTTGCTTCATTTTCTTTTTCCATAGAACTCGATAAATCTTTTGGGACGTGATATCTAAATATAAATTTGTTTTCTATTGTTTAATAAGTACCTATACCTAATACTAATCGCCACTGGGGATATCGGTGATTTTTTGGTGTTGCATATTTATTGTCAATTTTAGTTTAATACAATATGCAGATCGGTCGATCGACTGATCCGAGTCTGTGTGTGTGAAATTATTAATTTATTGGTTTAATTATTGAAAATATTAAATATTTAATTATACATTAGACACGATTGTTTTTGTTTGCGCAGATTTCCCCCGCATAAAATGACTGACAATTTTGTATCGGGGAAAAACACTATGGCTACTCTCCCCTGGTCCGCCGGTGGCCCGTGTTGCTCTTTGATTTTACGACTTCCTTCAATGCAGAGTAGTATATCCACACATATACATACGTAAAGCATTTAAAATTATAAATTGTAATAAAAAAATTGCAGAGTAGTACATACATACTCTAACAGTGGTACAGCCACGTGGCGGCTTTTGCTGTCGCACGGATGGGCTGGCTCGAACCGGGGTGGTACCACGACCTCACAAAATACCAGCGTGAAGTAGAGGTTTACCTCTGCGTTTCGCTTGGTGAGTGCAGGTGGCCGGAGGCCCTTTTTACTGGAAATGAGGCATTCCATCTTAGTCCTCATGGGTGACAACGCATCTGCATTTTGATTTGTTATAGAGGATAGATGTAGATGTCTATGGGCCGCAGCAAACACTTACCATCAGGTGGACTGTGTGCTCGTTTGTCACCCTTATCCTATAAAAAAAATACACAATATAGCATTTAAAAAATTGCAAATCCCAATTAACAAATTCTGTAGTGTCGTCGGAGACTGAACTCGGGTTGTCAGTTGCCACTGAACTACCATGGCTCTCCATAGAGAAAATAATTTTTTAATCAAAACTTTTCTTTCAAAACATTTTTTACTGTAATACAATATTTAGAATGAGTGTTACATTAACTCTATAAAAGTATTTAAAAATAGAAAATATATTTTTATAATCCCTTTACTTTTAAAAAACCTGTTAAACTAGGTTTATCTAACGGATTTATTGTTTGGAGTTATAATAGTAACATAGTCAAAATTACCTTTACCGTTACCGTTACAGCCTATTAAAGTCCACTGTTGAACATAGGCCTCACCAATATATTTGCTAATAGGGAGGATTTGACTTAGTTGCCAAGCTTTTCAAGCAGGTTGACAATCGGGTTGGCAACAACAGTTTTTTGTTTTTAGTCATTATTAGGGAGACGCTGTTGCCTATCTCCTGATTTGTTTCCCTCTGTCGCCTTATAATATTCTTGTACCGCCACTACACTGTCGAAGTACCTACTCAACCAAAACCATGGAAAATATTTCATGTTTTATGTCGCTGCTACGAATTAAATTTGTTTTGACACAATAACCTTATTTAATGATTTTTGCCTAGTTAACGTACGTAAACGTACATTTATACAGGCGCTTTTAGGCTAGGTTCACACCGTACAAACAACGGACTGATGACTTGATACGTTTTCATTCGTGTAAAATCGAACAGCCGCAGTTTTCACACATTTGTCATAGTGAGTCAGGGATGGATCCACGCTTAGTGGTATTTTTATATTGGTATCAAGGGATTCGTCGGCTAGAAAACAGAGGGTTTTGGGTACATCCTATAAATCAAGAATCACTGCATTTGAAAAGTTTTACGATAAACATAGAAACTATGGAAAAAAGTTCTTTAATTACTTTCGGATGAACAGTGTACCATTTTTTGCAGTACAAATGACGTATTAATGGTTCTATGTACAGTGTATGTGTAAATAGTGGTATTTATTCGTTAAGGCATATACTGTAAAAAACGTACAGGACAATGCCGTGTGAACCTAGCCTTAGGCAGCAACTATAAACGTGATCAAGTTTTCAAATGGGCTTAGAATGTGAAAGCAATGTTACCATTCTACATTTTAAAATTCTCGGACAAATACAATATATTCAACTAGCTGCAATGCCCGGCGTTGCCTATCGCATTAAGCCTACGAAACTAAGACTCACCTTTTTCAGGTTGGTGATAAGAAAATATTTCAAAGCTATATCGATATGTTTTTCAAAGTTGTTACAACCTAGTTGCAATATCTGCCGGAGGTAGATAATATAATAATGGACAACTTAAATTACGACACCGACAGGATGTTTTGAATGTGAATTTGTTTATTCTTTTTAGTTCTATGAAGTCGGCTCTTACTCTTCATTAAAAATTGATTTTTTCCCTTTTCAGTGGACTGAAGAAAATCACACTCTCAATCTCGTCTTAACCATCTACAATCTCTTTATCTATACACGGACAATGAAACAAAAATTCTAACACGTATTCTGGATCGATCTGTTAAAACCCCTAATGGTTAATATGCATTTCCCAAACGCAATACTTGTTAACACTCTGTTTTCTTAATTTAAATTTTAAACCACAGGAAATATCCCTACTTTAACAAAATATCTGGAACTAACGTTGAAAAGAACCGGTCGCTTACTTTGTGAGAATCTTCTAACAAGAGTTTGACTGCACGCTCGGGTGGACGCTTGGCGCGTTAAATTTTTAAATTCGAATGATGGCTTACTCGTAACATAGTTTTCGAAAGAGATTTCAAAAATGATGTGATAATTCGCGTAGTATTTTAAAATTAGATAATTAGATAAAAATTAGAAAAATTCGAGTTTTTATGTGATAAAGTTGTTAAAAAGTGCAATATGAATAGTGCATTACCTGTTCTAATTATAATAATGATCTGTGCCGGAATAAGTAAGTAAAAAATTACATATTATTTTCTATATATTTACTTTACTGTACGTTAAGTAACTATTTTATTTCAAATGAAATATCCAATCGCATGGTAAAGTTAGAAGTTGTCACCATTCAGTTTTCGTCTCAAAAACTCAAGCGTGTCCTTTCACTACAAAAAGTAGCCAGATCATTTCGGCTCCTTCTTTCAAGATGTATTATTATTAGAGTACACCAACCACCTTCATTTGTTTGGGGTTAAAATTTTCTCGAACCTGAACTTTGGGTGATTCACTGAGTCTAAGCGGCAGCGACGGACTTAGGTTTCTTTGCAAAGGTGTGGCAGTAATTACACTAGGACAGCAACTTACTCTAGCGTAAGTCTAGCCCTAGTGAATAGAGTATTAGTGCCACTTATCTACAGGTACTGAAAATGCTATTTAACAGCTTTAAATTCAACGCAAAGGCATGCTAAGATACTTAGTAGTCTGGTTTCTTTTAATAGAATTATGGTGACAAACGAGCACACAGTCCACCTGGTGGTAAGTGGTTTTAAAATGTGGAATCAAAAGATGCGTTGTAACCCGTGAGGACTAAGATGGAATGCCTCGTTTCCAGTAAAAAAGGGTCTCCGGTTCTCTACTCTCACCATACGAAATACAGTAGCGTTATGTTGTTATTTTTCGCTTGTATTCTGTGAGAGCGTGGTCCTTCCCCGGTCGAGCCGACCCATTCGTGCTACAACTATAAAAGTAATATAGCTGCAGCATGGCTCTACCACGTAATAAAAAGCCAATCTTGCCAGTCTCGAGTAAAGGCGAAAAATAGTCAGCCTTTGAGTGTTCCACAGGACACATTTCGAAAATCTTGCGTAGGAATTGCATGAATTAATACCTCCTTCTTCTTTCCATCATTGGACAACAAGACGCTCGGCCATTTTACACCCCTTTGTTATCGACATACCACGCATCCTGATCAAACGGCTAGCTTAGTCTAAAAATTATGTAATTAAGTGTCGAATGGAATTGGTTTAGTCGATATCATATTTTGTAGTCATGTATTCACACTTGCGTACTTTTATAAGCAGTAGGATCGGTCTCTAGGAACCTCAGTTCTATATTCGATAAGTTTTATTATCAAAAGTTTATTGGATGACAAAAAATTTAATTCTTGAGTTATTTCATATAGAAACGACTCACAATAAAATCAAACTGTAATCAACAAGCTTCATTATGAAACTGTTTGTTCCATTGTTGTGGAGGATGAAAGAAAATACCTTCCATTACATTTCCCAAAAAGATGCTTAGTAATTTTCACTTCATTTTTTTAAAATATTTGTTGTGTATTTTCTAACGTAGTTATTAAACACTTTTATAATCATTGTATTTAATACATAAATGTTGAATTATTTAAGATAAAAATTCAATAGGTATAGTTATGATACATCTATGATTTTTTTTATTAGTATTATATTTGATAGTAATATGTATTTAAAGTAAAATGGTATGTCAAAAGTCCCAAAGAAATTGGGGTGACTGTGGCCCATAGACATCTACATCTATCCTCGATTACGAATCAAAATGCAAATGCGTTGTCAGCCGTGAGGACTAAGGTGGAATGCCTATTTTCCATTAAAAAGGGTCTCCGGTGACAAACAAACAGAACGGAATAAAAACTTCTTGTACTGCAGCAGATTCCGAAAACTTTTTCCCCCACTTCTATATTGCGATTTAGTGTTTTCTAACAGGTTGTATTATATTTCACGTATAGCACTTTAGAAAAAATTATACATCAATACTTTAAGAAAGAATAATTTAAACGTGGTAGAGCCATGCTGCAGCTATATTGATCGCATAGTTGTAGCATGAATGGACCCATTCGTGGGGGGACACAGGGCCAGCCAGGGCCACGCTCTCACAGAATACTAGTAAAATAGCAGCTTAATGGTGTTGTGTTTCGTATGGTGAGTGTAGAGAACCGGAGATCCTTTTTACTGGAAAAGAGGCCTTACACCTTAGTCCTCACGGCTTTCACCGCATCTGCATTTTGATTCGCAAACGAGGATAGATGTAGATGTTTGGGCCACGTAACCACTTACGGTAAGTGGTTACTGTGGTGTGGTAAGTGACTTACCATAAGGTGAACTGTGTGCTCGCTTGTCCCCCTTATCATATATAAAAAAGAAGAAAAAAATATTTACGACAGCAATATTGCAATTGCAGAAGTGTTAAAAATGGAAACAAAATTGTTAGTCCAGTACAACAAATGTCATTGACCATGCCTCTGACAGGACAGCCGGTGAAAGTGGTCCTTATGCGACTTCTCTTTCTATATCCTATGAAAATATAATTACAAAATACTGATTTTTTACTTGATATTATTGAGACACACGGAAAAAGTAGTCTAAATATTTTACGCTCTATCGGTTTCCGTGCTAGAATCAATTTAATTTCACTTTCGCTTAGGGTAACAATAAAATATCAATACTTTTCCTACTTCTCTAATGCTATGATATTCACTTTTTTATTAATTAAGGTAGAGACTTCTTTTTTATTTATTTTTATTTATTGATACTATATTGATGCTTTATTGCAATCACCTTAAACAAAAGGGTCATAAAGGATGGACTTAATGCCGTTTGGCGTTCTCTCCTAGATGTAGTAAAATTTAATGGTAAGCGCGAAAGGATACAAAAAATATATTACAAGACAATTAAAACAATGAAAATAATTATGACAAAATGACGATAAAGTTATACCTGTAAAATGCATTTCACAAAGTGGAATGGACGCTTGTTTGTCACCTATACGTGGTAGAGCCACCTTGCAGCTATATTATGGTTGTAGCAGGAATGAGTCGACTCGATCTGGGAAGAACAATGCTCTCACGGAATACCAGCGTAAAGTAGCAGCTTAATACGTTTATTAAGTGAACTTTTATTTTATTCGATTGCAATTGAATGTTTGCACATTTTTATACCGTCAACTCGGCCAATCTAAATGTAATTAACATTATTAATTTTGGCTCGTGTGACTCTTGTTAAGTTTTACCAGAATGCTCTAAGAAAATATTCTTTTCCTTTTTACGTTGTATACCTATACTACATATTAAATTTCCTTTTGTTCCTTTGTGTAACGTTTTGTAGCCTGAATTGATTGACAAAAAATGATGTGCGAATATCCATCTTCTTCTCCGGTACATAAAGTGTTGATAAACTACACATTATGCTAATAATGTCATTAAGGCGCTCGTAAATAGTTACAAGATTCTCTTGTGCATTCTTGCAAACTTTGCAGTTTTTTAATGAACGAGCTGTACTGTTGCCACGTTATTTAATGAATACCTATAATATTAATCGATTAAATTTCCTTTTAAGATAATTTAAAACAGCTGAATCTGCAAACTCCTAAGCACAAAACTCTTGTTAATATTTTACATCTGGTATATGGACGGTGTAGTGATGGTGTTAGACAATTTACTATCCCAAGTCATCGCGGGGGTGTCGTAAAAGACGATAGAGGGAAACTGAGGTAAAATATGTGCAGCAGTATCTTTCTGATAACAGCGGTTGCCAACCCGCTCGCCAACCGCCTCAACTGTGGCAATACACCCCCATGATGAGAGATATAAAAGGATGGCCACTATTCCTGACCATGGTAACGGTTGGGCAAGGTGTGCTAAGAATCTCCGGTGGAGTTTAGGTTGCCACCTAAGACGACTAGAGCTGGCAACATATAACGCACGCATCCTGAGGACTTTTTTATAGAGGAGTAAGTGACTACCGCCACTTTGAACAACCGCAACACCAGGGAGATTGCATGTGCGTTGCCGGCCTTTTAGAAACGAGTATGCTCTTTTCTTGAAGATCCCTAAGTCGTATCGGTCCGGAAAAATCGCCGGTGATAAACGATTCCACAGAAAAGTTGTACGAGGAAGAAAAGTCGTAGTAAAACGCCCAGTAGTAGACCGCCAAGCATCCAGATGGATTATATCATGAATTTTAACGCGATGTGCGTTCATGAAATTTGGCGGCTGGAATTAATCCGAACCATTTCTCAGCAAGGGCAGGTCCTTGAAACTGAGGAGATACGACAAAGGAGTTTTTTAAGCGATAAACGCGCAAACTTTTGTCTTCTGGGGATTGAACTGCACAATTTCTCGGGAAGCCCATAGGAAGGGAGCTCCGAAAGAAAAGCTTTGTGCCAGACCCGATCGAAGGCCTTTGCTATGTCCAAACTAACAGCCAATGCCTCCCCCTTGGGCTCTACTGCCTCCGCCCATCTATGAGTCAGGTAGACCAGAAGATCACCAGCTGATCGACCCCGACAAAAATGTATTGGCGATCACTAATTGGACCGGAACGGAAACGGAAAAGGACTGACGAAAAGATCCTGGAGCCGGAAGAAGAGATAGAAAAGTTGCGCTGGGATATTATAGGAATATCTGACTTTAATACGTGGTAGAGCCATGCTGCAGTTATATTAGTAGTATAGTTGTAGCACAAATGGGTCGGCTCGACCGGGTAAGGACCACGCTCTCACAGAATACCAGCGTAAAATGGCAGCTTGACACTGCTGTTTCGTATGGTGAGTGTAGAGAACCGGATACCAATTTTACTGGAAAAGAGGCATCCCACCTTAGTCCTCACGGGTGACGACGTGTCAGCATTTTGATTCTTTATTGAGGATAAATGTAGATGTCTATGGGTCACAGCAACCACTTACCATCAGGTGGACTGTGTACTCGTTGGTCACCCTATCCTAAAATAAATAAAAAGGTCCGAAGAGAGGGGGAGGACACGATAATCCTCGAATCCGGCGACTTGTACTTGGACCATCTGTCCCAATGAGGTGTAGGATTTATCGTCTACAAGTCTCTCGTTAACAACGTTGTGAGGAATGGAAGCGTGTTTGAGGGTTGCGTGTGTTATACACAGAATAGACAAACGGTATTCGCTAAACGCCATACAGGTTTACGCACCAACCTCGGCACATCCCGATGAGGAGGTGGAGGAAATGTATGAGGAAATTTCTAGAGCCATGCATTCCTCGAAAACTCATTATTCGGTGTTAATGGGAGACTTCAACTCCAAAACTAGGCGCAAATGAGAACGGTGAGCTGAAAGTAGGGAAATTCGGGATAGGGCAATGGAATCCAAGGGGCCAGCAGCTGGCCGACTTTCTTTTTTTCAGAATCAGCCTCGGACCTGGTAGAACCCCGAAGGTTCAAGAAAAAATGACGTTGACTTCGTTATGACGTGTCTCAGTGCAGTGATGTCTCATTGATCGTGAGGGTGAAAACTGGCAGCGATCACCGATTTCCGAAGTCGGTTTTCGAAAAGGTTTTAGCGCCATAGACCACATACATACTCTTTGAAAAATTGTACAGAAGACCGACAACCGATGGGGAAGAAAAGTTTTCTATATAGCCTTTCTAATAGCCTCGTACCGGCAGGCTAAGTGTAGGGCGTCCCCCTACTAGATGGAGTGACGACTTGATAAGACAAGCAGGAAGTCAAAGGATGCATGTGGCTCGGGACCGTGCTTTGTGTCATTCCTTGGGAGAGGCCTATGTTCAGCAGTGGGCTTATGAAAAGCTGTAATGATGATGATGAGTAAACTACGGCTGCGAGCCCGCCTACTAAGCGTCACAACTATAGCAGATATTCTATGAGACAATTTAATGGGGAGGCCTATACATATATTTCCCAAGATTATCTAGATAGGGACGACCCTGAAACGTTTATATATTTTTTCTAAAAGCCGAGTGATGTTTTGTAGCCCTGGTAATGTAGATATTGCACACTGACTGTTTGTGCAGTTCCTGCTTATTTCAGCTAGGTAGGCTTTTTGTAGTATCAATTAATGAATTTTCGAATAACTTATCTACTTATAATTTACTTAAGTATCATTGAGTTATCGCGAAGATTAAGATGATCAAGGATATTATTGCCATTTGCGACAATGTAATCATTGATCATCTGAATCTTCACAATTGAGTAGTAAGAATTGAACAGTTACAATAACTGTTTAAGTGGATGGAGAAATGTAGGCAAATGTAACGTAGTTGTACACGATGTGAAATAATTGCTATTACCGTTAAGATTTTCGATTTTACTGTGGTAACCTAGAGTGTAATTTGTTACAGCGTCTGACGCAGAAGGCAGCTTAATGTCGATGATGGACTTCCGCTATTGGCGGTGCGTCATGAAACGACAGTGGAAGTGTCCAGACAGTGAGGTCAACTTCTTTTTGTTTACACCGTAAGTATAAAGGGGAAGAAAAGATAAATAATACCCAAAATTTAAAAAAGTCGTTGCGAAGTTTTCGAAGGCTCTTCGAATGTATAAAATAATAATAATAATAAAATCATAAACATGTATTATAATCCTAACCTAGGTTACATACTTAATCTTCCTTAACTTACATAGCCCAACTCAGCTGCATCTTAACCTACTGTTGCTGATATTACTTCTTTCGAATTTTAACTCACTTCAAAAAAACGTAGAGGTTCGCAGAATGTCTGTTTTTTGTGTATGTTACGCGATAATATAACGCAATTGTGGACCGATTTTAGTGATTCTTTTTCTATTAAATATATTATAGTTCAGGGGTGATATATTGATAAATTATATAGATAAAAATATAGACAAATTTGGTGTATAAATATATAGATAAATTTGGTGAAAAAAATCCATGGGTTAATATTTTCCTTTGTAAGCGCCAAATTCAGAAGCTATTTTGACAACTTGGAAATTATTTTATTATTTTTAGGTTTACTAGTTAAATATAAATTTTTAAGAAAGTTTCTCTTAACTTTCTCTTGTCATAGTTATTTTAATTTTTAGTCGGAATTTACTAGACCTAGTTTTAGTCGACAGCAGGCCTTACACTTATGGGACCTATACACCATCGGCTATTATGTACGAATTCTAGCGATCACGATCGTTTAGAGGGCATAATCGCCTGTAACTGCCCATGATCGGTAATGATCGATCATAATGGCAGCTATGTCGGTTTTCCAAACAAACATCAAAGGAAGTTCGGCCATGATCGTGGGTGCGTCTACATGATCGCCGAATGTCGATGCTCTATAAACTTAGTTAACATACTCCGAAATAGAACAAGTAAAACTATAACGACTTCCTTTTTTCACAACTCTGTTATGGTCTACTTTTCAATAATAGTTATATTATAAACTAATTAAATAAATAGCGGCAGCTACTACTGTTTTAACGTCCATCTCGGACAGATGACAAAACAAATGTAGGATGCACGATTGTGTGGGCATCCGCGCAATGATTGTTACAATCATGCCCCATTCTGTGTTTGTCAATCGTGGCCGATGGTGTAAAGGCCCCATTAATTTAGATATTAATTCATCAAATATCAATTTTAATGAACCACAAGCGACTGCGAATAATAAAATGAAATAATTCGTCCGGATATCGCATCATTAGACTTCTACCTTTTTATAGAGCTGTTGCTACTTCAATATGATTTTCTTTGTTTCTTTTTCTTCGTTTTACGTTTTAAAACCATAAATCCGATCATGCTTAACTCTGTGTTCGTTTTTATATTTTTAATTTGGTACTTAAATGCTATTCGTACCGTATGAAAAATATTGATGAGAAAATCATTTAATAACACACATCTCTTGATCACACATGTCTCTGCCTACCCTGGATAACAGGCGTGAGAGTTTATATATGTATGTATGTATGTATGTTTATAATATTATACAACATAATGTATAATCATGGGTATATATTAGGTCCTTACATATGAAATTAGCGTTTTGTCGTACTGACCACTTTGATCTAAAATATCTCCTCTTTGGTTAGGAATTCCAAATTCAAATTTATAAATTCATTTAGCTGGTACATTTGAGTTTTGAAAACATTCGTTTATTTGTTTTTTCCTCATTATTTTTTTCTTTGGCGTCGCTTCTTACCGCACAATGGAAAACGTTAAATATCGGTATATTTACGAGTACGAGTTCTATCGTGGCACCAATGCTGCAGAAACAGCTCGAAGGATTAATGATGTGTACGGTGCTGGTGTCGCAAAAGAAAGCACGGTACGTTTTTGGTTTCAACGTTTTCGTTCTGGAAATTTCGACCTTCAGAACCAACTCCGTGGACGGCCGGAGACCAAAGTGGAAAATGAAAGTAAAAAAACTTGAACGATGGGTACCTCATGAATTGAGTGAATCGAACTTGCAAAGACGCGTCGACTGCTGTGTTACTTTGCTCAACCGACACAATAATGAAGGGATTTTAAATCGAATCATTACTTGCGATGAAAAGTTGATACTGAACGATAGTGAGAAGTGCTCGTCGCAATAGCTGAACCCTGGAAACCCAGACAAATCCTGCCCTAAACGAAAATTGACTCAGAAAAAGTTACTTGTGAGTGTTTGGTGGACTAGCGCCGGTGTCATTCACTACAGTTTTCTAAAATCTGGCCAAACGATTACGGCAGATATCTATTGTTAGCAACTGCAAACGATGAAGGAAGAACAACGGAGATTGGTCAATCGCTCTAGGCCACCGCTGCTTTACGATAACGCAAGACCACACACTGCACTACAAACAACCACTAGGTTAGATGAGCTATAATTAGAATGTCTGCGACATCCAACGTACCTTGAACAGATTATCATTTTTTCCGGAATTCAGACAACTTCTTACAAGGAAAAAATTCAACTCCGATGCAGCAGTCCAAACTGCCTTCAAAGAGTTTATTGATTCTCGCCCCCATGATTTTTTTAGTAAAGGGATCAATGAACTACCTATAAGATGGCAAAAGTGCATAGATAACAACGGTGCATACTTTGATTAATTAAATATATTTTACAAAAAAAATTGACTTTATATTCCTCCCGTACAAAACGCCAATTTCATATGTAAGGTCCTAATATATATCTCGTGTAATTTTTATAAATTTTGTATGTAATTAAACTTTTGTAAAAGTTAATAAAACTGAAATTATAGTGAGGTAATTTATGTATTAAAGAAATGTTCTGTGAATAGGGAGCGACCGTATTCACAATGGATCGATGTCCGGCACGGAGATCTAAGCGAGTATGGATGGAAGGTGACCAGGAAGAACGTCCTCATTGTACATGGCTTCAACGGGACTCACGCCAAAACGCCCATATCTTTCCTAAGAGATGGTATGGAATCTTTTATTTAAAAATATTTTTAAACAAATCATGAGTTGTTGGTAACGTACTCGTAAAACAGCAGCTTAATGCTGCTGTGTTTCATATGGTGAGTGTGGAGAACCGAGGACCTTTACTTGAAACGAGGTTTTCTATCTTAGTCCTCAGGGTTGACACTGACAACGAATCTGAATTTTGATTATACATAAATCGGGGACAGATGTAGATGTCTATGATCACAGCAACCACTTACCATCAGGTGGACTGTGTGCTCGTTATATCACCGTTATTCTATTAAAATAAAAACCTGTTGGTAGCAGTCTTTTGCTAGTCTTATTTTTAATAACGAATGAAGTTACTAAATTATGAAGAAGGCCATGCTGATATTTAGCAGTCAACTAATTATGGTCTTGTAGCATTTAGAGCGTAACACCTCAGTTTTTTATTTACAACGGTTTTGCAAATTTTAAGTTTACTTATTATTCCTACGTCTCGTTTATTTATGTACCTATGAAGTTTATGATTAATGCTGTACCTAATCATTGTGCGCCATGGTTAGTTATCAAAATTAATTGGCACATCATAATTTAGGATGTTACTTGTGTTAAAATACTTATACTTATACACTATATGAGTTATGTTGCGGTTCACATTCTTGACACCCAGTCGCAACTAGGGTTACCAACGTTTTTAATAATAAATATTATATTTTAGGGACTGTTGATGTAAAATATAGTAGATGGCGAGGAAATAAATATTAGGTTAGGTATGTTTAAAATTAATGTTTTATTTTTACAGGAATATTTTTCTGCTCTATACTTCTTGTCGTATTAACAGATTCCTTTATAATGTAGGAGATTCGTCTACTATATACAGGGTTATTTTTCAAAGGGTAGCCAAATTTTAAACTTAAGTTCAAATATATAAATAATGATATACCGTTATTGCAGTTTTTGAAAATATGAGTAAATAAGGCTTCTACTTTCAGACTTTTATTTGAAACAAGGGTCGATTGGTAGGCAACCTTTTTTCTTACAAATGTGTGCGTACGCAGTAAAATTAGTTAAAATCAGACTCAGTTAAAAATATAAAAAGGACAGAAGGGTTGAGATTTTTTTAAATTAATTTTGCTTCACCATTTGCCTATATTACTTATTCTAAGCCTCTGTAAATATGGCCGGTTATTGCAAAATAACCCTGTATATTCTTTTTTAGAATTAGATAGACTCATATAGCATACTATATCATTATAAATTATTTTCAAATTATTTATATAAATAAAATTTTATAAAACATTTATAGAACACTGTAAGCAGTTAGAAGTAAATACAAAATGACACTAAAATAGATGAAGTATGCAAACCAACAGCAAAACTGTGTATCACGATACGACCAGAGATACAACACCGTCTCTACAAAATAACCTTAAATCGCCATCTTCACTTGTACTAAAAGAACTACCACAACAGTTCTTAGTTCGCTGTATTTTCTTTTATTTAATACCCTTTTTCATTACAATACAGTGGGATTGCCAACTCTAGTCGGATCCAACATTTGTGACAAATTAATGGGTCTGAGTCTACCTCCTATCTTACTGCATTAATAATCATAGTAACTTTCATAATATATGGCACTACAATAATTCCTGCGTAGTTGATGGCTTTCGAAAGAATTCGTAAGTTGTGGCTGCGGTCGATTATTCAATTATCCGAGAGGATATCAATTCTCTTGGATTCCAATCTTTTTGATTGATGTTTCTTTTAGTTTATAAAAGCTAATGAGGTCAACTGTTTTATTTGCGTTTACTGCGACAATGCTCTACAAATCTAAAGTAAGATGAGCCGTGTTCAAACGGCTCCAGTAGATATATTATTCAACAGTGAACTGGACACAGATTCATTATAATATGCAAATATTATACAGGCGAAAGAAATGTTTTCTTTTTATGTAAATTAAAGCACAAAGAAGAAAGTTGTAAAGCTACGATTCTTGTCTAATATGGAAAGAAATGTACCTATTGATTAAAATAAATTATTGATTATTATTGATATTTTAAGGAATATCATTAAATTTGCAGGTTAATTAATAAATGCGATTTCATAATAACAATCGGCAACTTTTTATATAACCTAAATGAACGTAATAATAGTTATTATAAAAACGCATAAAGCTATTTGGTGTCCAAAGAAAGTGTCATGCGATGGTCCAGTCCAGGGGAGTAGTAAGTATACCCTGAGAGACCTGAATCTTTCTGTCTCCGTTATGAAGTGTACGATATGCTAGCTGTTGTAGGACTCTTGAAAATTCTTGCTTTTTCTACACTTTGATCACTGCTTTAACTTCTACTTTCTTCTTCTTTCTCATTACTTACCAGATATCCAGGAAAGGTTGGTATCCATACTAATTGATTAACGGTCCGTATTGGTAATATACACGCGTATTGATGTTACTTTTTGATGCACTGATGATTAATTTGCGATTTTCAAAGTCCGCTGACAAAAATGATTGGATCACGTCTTGGGTTGAGGGTTACTTCTTTTACTAAGAGTTTTGTAATATTTCTTACGCAGTAATATATAACATAATGATTTCTGCAGTCTTGCCTCTTGGATATCCATACAAATAATGCGTTCATATAATGCCCTGACGAATAATCGGATGTTCTTGTTGATATAACAACTAAAAATGCATTTTTGCACGAAAGATATTGCCAAAATTCACATCGAAACCGTTTGAAATCGGCAAACCAAACGTAAAAAATCAACAATAACTTAAATCGTGATATCCACAAATGTAGGAAGGAAAATTATTCTAAATTTATATGACAACTAATTATAACGCAATATGAGTTAACTGGCGTGCTCAATATCAACAGTGCGTTGTGTATTCTGGTTTCTGACGGGAATTGTTTGTTTGTCAGTACGAATAACTCCGCAACTTGCGTAATATTGTTTCATTGTGTTAATATTTTGCAACCTAAAACAAAATAAAGAATTCAGCTTATAATCGCTGCTGATACAATTACACAATATAAAACAAAATCAAACGTCAAAACAAAGCCAATCCCGAACTTTGTACAACAGGGTCTAGAATAAAAACATTCGTAATAATTACACACAACGGTTATTACCATCTCGGTGGTCTCATGATCTAATTAATTCATGCTAATTCTTTTTCATGCTGCCAACTGACTCAAATTCATTTAAAATGTAATATTTTTTATGAACAAAAATAGAAATCAAATTAATTTAAAATGCTATTTTTTTTGGTTTTTTGGTAAATTTATGGCAAGAATAGCCAATGATAAAATGAAAGTTCTTAAAATACTTTTGAGCAAAAAATTAAGTGAATTTTTATTTTATTGTTATTCTATTCTATAAGGGATCCCATTGTGCAATAAAAAACTATGGTACCTAGCAAACATTTTCTTAAGAGCTAGACATAACTAGATCTAAGTTAGAAAAATTCAGGTCACTAAACATATTTATCGTATAATAGTGAATAGTCATTAATTAAAATAATCATGCCTATAAACTGTAAAACATCACGCAATAACTATCATCTATGTAGGTTCTAGTATGTAGGTGAAGGTATATATGGTGATGATTCAGATATCCCAGGGTACTACCTATCAAATGCCAGTTATTTTAGGGATATTCTGTACAACATTAACCTCTGGTGATACGCAATCCTTTTGCTCGTAAAATGAAACAAAAGCGTTTTACGAAATGTAAGAAAAGTGCTTCAAAAATGACATGATGTTTTTCAGTCATAAATCGACGATTATCATGATATCAAATACAAGAGAAGAATTATCGTGAGTCGACTACTTTACTTTACTTTAATGAAACAAATATCAAAATATACATTTTTTAGAAATTGAAAATTTGAGAACAATTCTAGGCCAATTTTTAACTTCCCGCTTTGACAATAAATAATTTTCAAAAGCAGGAAGTTATAGAATTCGGATTTTGGTCCGATTTCTAAAATGCGAGTTTTCATTAGATCTCCACGTTTTGAGGTCCTAGGAAACCTTTCCGACTATTCCCGGCTGGACGACCGATCGGGATGGGCGATACGGCTTTCGAAAGTGTTCATTGAAACTTCGAGCTGATTAGATTTTCGGTCGAGCCGTTTCAAAGATTTTCAAAAATTAAAAACAAAAAAAATAAAAATTAAATAGATTTTCGAGCGTTGCGGTCGATAAGCGGAAAATTCCAGGGATGGCCTGCAGAGTCAACAGTTTTTCAGATTTGTTTACAAATATCGAGTACCATATGATAAAACTACAAAAGCGCGCAATCGCTGACAAATTTTTGAATCCTATGCTTGTGATGAATATAGTTTTTTATTATTACATTATGTGTTTATTTTGAGATAATGTCATCTTTTAAACTTATAGGAATAATGTTAAACTAAGAAATTAAGAACTAATAAACTTTGGCATTTGAAAGGGATAGTCATAGTCATTGTTGTTAGTGAAATAATCCTAATTATAATTTCTAATCACAAAAACCGAAAGTTTTTGGAGAACTTGGATACCCCACTAAAAACGTAAATGTGAAATACACTTATCAGGCCTTAATAACCCAAGAACTATACATACTCGTATAAGAATTATATATGTATAATACGTTTTTTCTGGGATTCTAAGTATTCGAAGGTCGTTATTAGGTATTAAAAATAACAAGTATGTTGGTAGGTCTAATAGTTTTTGACATGTTTTTGAGTTGTCAGGGTTTCCAAAGTGCCTCGAAATGTTTCGTGTTCACACTGCCGCGTGTCTGGGATTAATAAATGTTCAGGAGTGTCCGTTACCCTTATTTAATTTTATCAAGAGTAGTATTACATTAATACAGAAAGTATTAGGCCTTTACCTTTGAAATTGCCGTTTTGTATGAGTAAATTTCTCTGTGTACGTAATTGATATATTGCGTGCCGATTGAGGCGCATTCTTTCTACGTCGGAACTAGTTTTCAATAACATCACGAGTTTTCTTGGTTGGTGCGAAAAGCGAAATTGCAGTAGAAAAAACCCAAATTAACAAATTTAAATAAAATTTATGTAAATTTATAACATTTTTATGTCAAATCTTAGTAAACCTTAAGTATACTATTATTTTATTCTGCGCGATAGATAATAACTTGTCCAAAGTGGCAAGTTGAACAAAACGGCAATTTCATACGTTGCGGTTCTTTTAATTGCGCTGTTGGTTTTCTAAGGCGTACAATATATAACAGCAGAACAATGCCATTTACTCGTTTCCTGTATAATGTTTCAAAACTTGGAAACATACTTATAGTACAGTCTAGGTACACGGTCAAAAATATCTGAGCAAAGTTAAAGGTCTTAATCTTACCAGATACGGTACCTGTGTGACAATAAAGTAGAGTGTGAATTATTATTGATGCTTATGAGCACTGTGTAAGCTATAACAGATTTGACACTATTTGTACCAGAGACAGAGAGTTCATGTTGAGAATATGTACTTTTAGCTTATATGTACGTGTTTTACTACTTTTGAGTGGTAGGGCTTGAGATTTAGCTGAAATTCAAATATGAGCGGTTCACGTGTAAGACTGCTGCGGTAAGTACTTCACAAGTTATTACCTTATAAAGCACTATTCCGGTCATGTAAGGAGTACTGCTGTCACACATGGACTGGTGCTGCAAAATGCCACCGAGCAGCATTGAATGCAGCGGAGAGACGTGTTAAGAAATTTATTTGTAACTTTGATGTGATTGAAACCAGCCTCTTGGTATTCTAAAGGCATACATTTCGGAGCGTGTGTGCAGGAATTACATGTCTTAATTCCGTGCGGTGGGTCTTCACCTTGTCGATATTCTACGCATACTAATCAAACGGTTTGCTTCGTCATTTGTAATGCGTGCAGCAAAGGAGTGGAATAATCTGCCGAAGTCAGTCTTTCCGTCCGAATACAATCTGGGCGCTTTCAAGGCAAAAGTGAATAGGCTTTTGTTACGCTAAGACAGTGCGATTTGCCATCTAGGGCTTCATCCACCAGATGGAATTGTAGTAAAGTACTTTCATATAATAAGTAAAAGGATATTTACTTAAATAAATCAAAATCGACACAATTTACTTGCTGATAAATGGTATAAAAGTATTATGCGAAAGTAACAGTATATTAGTTGCTTACTAAGTTGTAATTAGTCCAGTAAAATTAGCGATCAACCTCGGAATGAGAGATATTAAGCTGAATTTTCGTACGTTTTTAAGTTCGCGGAATGGGTAGGTAGGTAATAAGTGGGTACGTCGCTGAATTACATGCTAATTGAGAAACTCATTATTAATATAAATACCGGGTTTTATTGTAATTAGATCATTAGTCTTTGAGTTATCGTAAACCAAACAAGTCAATCGGGAAGAAATTGTGAAATATGGAGAAAATCGAGTTCCGTGCCGTTATAAAGTTCCTTACAAAGCGCGGAAAATCAGTTCAGACTATACTGGAAGAGATGTCATCCGTTTAAGGCAATTCTTGTTCAAGTAAAACTATGGTTTATAAGTGGCATACCCTTTTTAAACAAGGCAGAGAGTCACTTGAAGACGACCCACGGCCAGGAAGGCCGATCAAGGTGACCACTTCGCAAATTATTCAAAAAGTCGAAAAATTAATATTAGAAGATGCCCGCCTAAAGAAAAAACAGCTCGCAGAAATGGTTGGAGTATTAGATACAACCATTTTCAAACTTCTTCATGACCATCTTGGCATGATTAAAGTCAGCGCAAGAATCAAAATCTGCAGAAATTACAAAGGACGTTTACAAACAACTAACAAAATCTCCTACCATCGGTGAGTAACTCAAAACTAATAGTAATTTACGAAAACAAAACTAATAAATTGATAATTTTATTTCCAAAATCAACGCGTCATTTTTTGGTGTTGCCAGTTTTGGATTGCGAATTTCCCCGTATAGTTGTCTTAAAAGCTGATGTATGTTCATTTTTACCCGACTGCACCAGAAGGGGAGGAATTACATCATGGTGTGTATATATACATATACACACACCATTTGAAATATACCCACATACACGTATGTGTATGTGTATGTGGGTATATTTCAAAAATTGTTTGGCTGAGCCTATAGCCTAAACGGATGGACCGCTTGTTTTTGTTTTGCAAGCTTCCGCGCAGTCGGGTGTTTTTTATTTAGTTTAAAAAAAATATATCTTTATTTTTTCTCTTTTTTATTCGAATTACTAAATAGTATTGTATAATAATTGTCAAAAATCGAATGTGACCATTTGGATACAAGGTTTAAGGATACCTATTGATCCTATAATTAGAAGACGATGGGTGGACATAATGAGAAAAAGCCGTGAAGAAGAGCACTGGACATCATCCAAAACCACAGTGATATTATGCTTTGAATATTTCCGTGAAAAATACTTGTATTTTAGTTGAAACTGAATACGCATGTGGTTCTCTTCACCAAGTGAACCTAATAAGACTGGTCGCCGAAAACTATTTGACCATACTCTGTTATCATATAGCTAAATTAGATAATGTAAAAAGTGATGCAACCTCAAAACGTAAATTATTTAAAAAACAAATTTAAAGAGTGGGCCATTAAATTAGTAGTTACAAACATTTAATGGTAAATAATGATATGTTGAAAATAGAAGAGACTACTGTATTCCTGGGCTTGACCTTAGATGCAAAGCTTCAATGGGGCACCCATATATTAACTCTTGCTGGCACTATAACGCAGGACGGAATAATTCTTCTTAAAATGATCTATTAAACTGTAGAAACGCAATGGGGTTAAAAAATTTACGGTAAAGGGTACCTGCGGGATAAATTATTTTAGCAAAGCCTCCAGCCAACCTCTAGTATTTTATAAGTCGATATCATACATTAAATAATAGAACATATTTTGTAAATGCGTAATTGATATTAATTTGATTATATTTTCCTTTACAAAAAAAAATTAGATTATAACTCAACAGACAACTCAACACACAATTGAAAGCACCATATTAAAATACATTGAGTTATATGTACTACGTACTAGAGAAGCCTTTCTAAACAAAAAAATGTGCACTACTCTATGTCTTTGCGCATGCGCGGGAGTTAGTAAAGTCGCGCATGCGCAGTTGATTTAAGCGCGTTGCTCCTGCGCACTGAGTTTATATAAAGAAATATATTTTTTCATGTTTTTTTCTTTTGTATTATTACGATATTATTACCTATTTATCACTTGAACAACAAATAATTTTACTTACTTGACTACTGAATTGTTATTTACATCCAGGCTTAAACTTTAATTTAAAATCTTGTATTATTCGCGTCACTCCACACTGCATGTATATTGAAACCACAGATTAACTAGTAGATTGAAACCACACTAAATGACACACTGTACGGATTGCAGTACAGTTCAGTTGAACATAGTGTATGTTCGGAATGTGCAATCTAGTACGTAGTACATATATATCGATGTTAAAATATTATAATTTATGATTTTATTAACATGACAGTTTTACAGTTTCAGATAGATTCATTTAAGGGTATTAGTGTTCTGTGGATTCATTAGCTGGTATCTCCCAGATACAAATGACACTGGTGTAAGACATAGTTATTTATTCTGTTGCCATAGCAACCGCTACACGCTTGTAAAAACTGGCCTGTTTTTGTTGCATCGCTCATTGCGTGACGCGTTATCTAGAGAGTAAATAATCAAGGGGGAAAATTGACCAAAGAAATCCTTCTTCTGCACGACAACGCGCCTGTTCACAAGTGGCATGTTGCGATGGTGGCCCTGCAGAAGGTGGGCTTCGAAATTTTGCCACAGCCTGTAGTATAGTCCTGACCTGGCCCCCAGTGATTATTATCTATTTCCAAACTCAAAAAAGAACTTCGTGGGAAAAAGTTTTAAGTGATGAAGAAGTGAAGGAAGCAGTTTCGGCGTATTTTTTAGACAAAGACAAATAATTTTTGAGGATATACATAAGTTAATTGAAAAATCCGAAAAATGTATTAGGGTAGCAGGTGTAAGGAAATATAAATTTGGTATTTTATTTCCACTACTTACCCCCCATTCCGCGAACTTAAAAACGCACCCATATACCTTCATTTTAGTGTTCTAA
This sequence comes from Parnassius mnemosyne, assembly GCA_963668995.1. Classification (NCBI taxonomy): domain Eukaryota; kingdom Metazoa; phylum Arthropoda; class Insecta; order Lepidoptera; family Papilionidae; genus Parnassius; species Parnassius mnemosyne. The sequence continues at coordinate 19,899,415 of CAVLGL010000126.1, forward strand.
AAGTTATCTCTAAAGTCTCATAAAATTTAGTGTCTGTGTCGTAAGTTATTCAAGGTCAAAGGTAAAAAAAAACAGCTTTTTTGCGATTATTTCGGTTTCTATTGCTCCAATAATGTCAAAATCTACTACAAAAATTATGGAGCATATATTTTGCGACAAATTTTATTTGAAACATTTTTTCATGCGCTCAACCGTTTTTGCGATAGATTGCGGTGAGCGCGCAGCGCTCAGCGATACATATTGTAATGCAAGGTCAACCGTGAATATCTGTGAATACTACCTTGTATTTTGAATAATTTGTATTATTTATCAGTTAATATATTGTTTGCGAAAAACTTTATTTATACCTTTAACCTTGAATAACTTACGACGCAGACACTAGATTTTATGAAACTTGAGATAAATTTGAGAACGCAAAAATGAAAGTATATACGAAAATTCAGCTTATTACCTCTCATTCCGAGGTAGATCACTTTTTTATGCTAATGTGACTGGACTAAATCGCCCTTTTCTGGCATTCCGAATTTGAGGACAAGAAAGTTTAAATGGTAAACATATTCTTTAATAAATAAAAAAACTATTTATATACCAATTTAGAACTCTACATACTCTACGCAACGTTATTATATTTTCTGAAAAAAAAAAACCTGTAAATATTTAGTGTATATAGAAAATATTTATATAAATACCAATATCGACATTAATTAGTCCACTGCTGGACATGGATTTTTAACAGTACAGACAATAGACCATTGGTAAAATAATCGCAATAGGTATTAAAATAGTTATTCCCAAAGAGTATATGAATATATACGGGAAAATAATCTGTATTTATTACGTCAGCTGGAACATGATGATGTACTCGTTTAAACATTTTCGTATAAAATATGAATGTTGAAAAGGTTTTTCAATATATAACATTTTTCTCAATAAAATAGGAAGTTAATTTGGCAATTTTAATTCCGCAGCGTACCTTTCACGCAAGGACTACAACGTGTTTATGGTGGACTGGTCCATGCTGGCGAGGTTTCCGTGCTACCTATCCGCACTCGCCAATATGAGGTATTACTTGAGTAGAACTATGTATTTAAAAAGCACTCTAAATTATCCTTTACTAAGGCTAACATCAACGGTCAAACAATTACCGATGAAAAACTTTATTGATGATAGAGACTTGACATCATAGCGCATTTTTATTTAGATTTTATTTAAGTCTTATTCGTATTTATAAATGAAAGTGGTCGCAATCCAATAGCAGGCTTAAACATGCAAGAGAAAATTTCCAATAATTGCCATGTACCTTAGATGGATTGATTATTTCTGAGAAAAGTACATACGTCTTGTATTTGCTTTGACGCTGTTCATAGGCGCTGGTATCAATAATTTACATTTGCCATATTTTTATGCAGTGTGGTGGCGGCGTAAAAAATCTTCTACTCCATTACATCCCAAATTCGTAAGAGGCGACAGAGAGAAACTGAAACAGGCGATAGGTGCTTATTAACAGCATTATACGTGGTAGAGCCATGCATATATTAGTAGTATAGTTGTAGCACGAATGGGTCGCCTCGACCGGGGAAGGACCACGCTCTCACTGAATACCAGCGTAAAATGACAGCTTAACACTACTGTGTTTCATATGATGAGTGTAGAGAACCGGAGACCCATTTTACTGGAACAAAGGCATTCCATCATAGTCCTCACGGGTGACGACGCATCTGCATTTTGATTCTTTATTGAGGATAAATGTAGATGTCTATGGGTCACAGCAACCACTTACCGTCAGGTGGACTGTATGCTCGTTTGTCACCCTATTCTATTTAAATAATGTTCCTGATATCAGCTAATATGATTAAAAATCTATGAGGTATTCTATCGCCAAGGCCTATGTTTACCAGTAGACTTATGATAGGGTGGAGGTAAATAATGAATGAATTTATTTTCTACCGACTTCAAAAAGGAGACGGTACTCAATTCCTCTGTATTTTTTTATGTGTGTTACCTCATAACTTTTTACTGTGAGAACAGATTTTGATGATCCTTTTTTATTTGAAAGCTGGTGCTTCAAATGTGGTCCCATATAAATTTGCTCAAGGTCTGACCATTCGTTTTTGACTTATTCTTAATAATTTATATTGAAGTCGGTTATACAAAATTTTAAATTATGTATATATAAGTATTTTTAATCCACTGTTAGATACTGTTTATGAATGTGTCTAGAGTCTAGGGTATATATACTTTGAAAGATTTGTTCATACTTATGGTAAGTACGAGTATCTTGGCAGTCGAATTAGTGAGCGCAGAGCCGATGTTCTAGAAATCTCTGTCTGATTTAGATTCGGCATTTTCGAATTGATATAGGTACAGATATTTCTCAGTCGAATGAGCCTAATTTGTTAGTTAGCAAAGTGCGTGTGTTGACATTTTAAGAAATAGTTTCAATTTACTCCTTTTTTACTTCAGTTCATCAGTCAATTATTTTAGATGCTTCTCTTGAGATCGCAATCCTATATAATATTAAGGTTAATACCTGCTTATTCACAGAATGTTCCAAAGGCTTTTATTAAAGTCACAATGCCTGTGACAATCACCGAAAAAAAAAATCGATTTCACCTAAGATCTCGGGTGAAATCGATGTTTTTAAGTCCGATGTTAGTACGATCTTATTCTTCTTTGTGCATTCATAGTGAATCTTCATTGCACCCCTCGTATGCTATATACAAGATAAGACGTACTCGTATATACGTTGTGTATAGTAAGTACAGTGTCAAAACCCTTGTTCGATCCAAAAGAGGCGTATGGTATAACTAATGAGTATACAGAATAAATATTCATACAACGTAAGCATTTCTCATATATGTTTATTACAATAAGTACAAGATAAAACGGATAATTGATATTTTTACCCGCTACCATACTATGGCGAATATTGACCGGAAACTAATTCTTCCATTATTGTGGCGAGTAAGCTTACGGTCCCATTGAATTGATATAATATCTTATTTAACATTTTATGATATGTACTATTTTAATTGCCTGTTTCAAAGCAAAACTTTTTTTTAATAATTTAATAATTATTATTTGGATAATTTAAAAAATGTAAACCGACTTTAGAATATCATCGGTTCCAGTTTTATTTTATATATTCTACTAAGAATATTATTTTGATGAAAATAAAACTTACAATCGTTTTACTAATTTTGATGATATAGTTCTACATTTATAAAACACGCAGTCGAATTAATAACCTTTTACTGTTTGAAGTCGGTTAAAATTATAATTTCTTAATTCTTTACAATATTTTTTTTCAGATTAGCAGCTCAGTGCACGGCTCAGCTCTACTCTTTCATGACGCAGTCTGGGGCTTTGGCGAAGAAGACCACTTGCGTAGGTCACTCTTTAGGAGCGCATATTTGTGGAATGATGTCCGAGCATCTTACTGAGAAACAGTACAAAATTATTGGTAAGTGACTTACCTATATCTACCATATTATAATGTTGTGCTTAAATTGCAAGTACAGGGCGTTTAAGAGAACTCACTACCTCATATCATCCCGAGGGTGCCGTAAGAGGCGACAGAGAGAAACGGAAATAGGAGATGGGCATGTCTGCCAAGTGTGGCAATTATGCCAAACCTACCTATAAGGTATTCTTCGGGGATAGGCCAATGGTCTTTTATTATAGAGTAAGGGTAAGTATGACAAACGTCTACACAGTCCACACAGTATTATACGTGGTAGAGTCATGCTCCAGCTATATTAATAATATAGTTGTAGCACGAATTGTTCGGCTCGACCGGGGAAGGACCACGCTCACAGAATAACAGCGTAAAATAGCAGCTTACTGGAAAAGAGGCATTCTATCTTGGTCCTCGCGGCTGACAACGCATCTGCATTTTAATTCGCAAACGAAGATAGATGTAGATGTCTATGGGCCGCAGTAACCACTTACCATCAGGTGGATTGTGTACTCGTTTGTCACCCTTATTCTATAAAAAAAAGTCCGCCTGATGGTAGCCCTTACACATCTACATCTATTCTCGATCTGTATTTTGATTTTTAAAGACTAAGACGGAATGCCTCGTTTCCAGTAAAAAAGGTCTCCGGTTTTCTAAACTGATCATACGAAATATACCAGAAATAAGCTCCTATTCCGGGAGATTGTGATCTTTCATATGGTCGCGAGGGTCTATTCGTGTTAGACCTGTAATATAAGCGCAGCATGACTCTACCACGTAAAAAATGTTCATTAATGGACATTTGATCAACGGTAATAAATGAATAACGTTCTTGTTATTATTACAGTATTAATGGCAAATAGTTAATGGACTCTGCTTCTTTATCAGATCGTTATACTTACAGCTCAATACTGCTTGCACTTTTAACTTTGTAGGAATTGTCGTAAGAGCACATATGCACTAGCGATTAACCGGGTCGGCGGCTAACCACGCGGCTAGTTTAATCTTTATTATCGCTCAATTTGTACGCTAGTGCGTCGAGTGCATGTAAGTACCGCACTACCACCCAGTAAAGGATGAAACCAATATTATTTTGTCTTTACTCTATGTCGTTTTCGATAGTAAAAATAGACACGTCAAGCTATCTCGACAGTGACTTTTTGTTTATAATGAATGAACTTATGATCATATGATCAGTTTCAAAACGTTTTCATACTCCATTGATAAATCCAGGAAATTACGACGGATGTAAAGTATTAGTTAACTGTACTTTGGATTCGATACATTTACAAAACTTATTTTTACTGGCCTATGAATAGCTACCAGACTTTCACGCGATACTCCGACGCGCGCCTCAAAGTGTACAAACGGTAGTCCACCGTTAAAAGAGAGAGAGAGAGAGAGAGAGAGAGAGAGAGAGAGAGAGAGATGGACAGATAGAGAAGAATAAAATCGCATAAACATCAATGATAAAGTGATATGATAACCCATATCGTCCCGTGAATGTCGTAAGAGGCGACAGAGACAATGAAACAGGAGCTGAACTCAAATACATAAAAATTGCGGTTGCCAAGCGTGGCAATTCTGTCAAAATCCCCTTCCTATGAGGCAATCAATGGGGAAGGCCTATGTTCCGTTACCGTTACAGCCCTATCTAACGTCCATTACTGAACATAGGCCTCCCCCATAGATTGCCTCACAACAGGGGGCATATTTGCCATAGTTGCCATGCTTGGCAAGCGGTTTGGCAACCGCATTTTTACAAAAATTGTGCTCATATGCGTGGTAAGGAATCTCAGTCTACGGAGCGCGCTTAGAAGACTTCGTGTGGAGGACGCTATTGACCAAGAGTGCTTTAAGGTGATTCTTTTCAGTTTGAAAGTAACCTTTAGGTTTTTGTTCTGTTCTGTTAGGTAGTGTAGAATACAATAAAATTAAAAAAATCAGTTTAACTATTGAATTTGGACAGTTAAATCTATACAAATAAATAAAATTGAAGTGTCTGTTTGTAATGTAAAAATTACAGCTTTTTACTAAATGCATATGTAAGTAAATACGGTACTTATAACTAAAATACAAATTTTAAATTTTTTGTCTGTCTGTCTGTTTGTTCCGGGTATCTCCGAAACGGCTGGACTGATTTTGACGGGACTATCACTGGCAGATAGCTGATTTCATAAGGAGTAACTTAGGCTACTTTTATTTTAGAAAAATAATTAGGGTTCCGCACAAAAACATAAAAATCCTAACACGCGAGCGAAGTCGCGGGGAACAGCTAGTTATTAAATGAAATAAACGTTAAAGTAACTGCAATATATTTATTATATTAAAAACAAAAATATACACAATGCTTAACTTTTTAGGTTACAATTGTTACTGCATTTGCTTAAAAAAATTAAAATCGGAATATATATTTATAAATTTATAAAAGATTTTTAAACCTGTAATATTGTACCTGTAATATTCAGTATCCACATTCATCTGTGTAATGTCAGGTACGGGACTGTGCTACTTCAGTGGCGCAAAAAATATCGTTTGGTACATGATATAGAAATTATAGTGTATAATATAGCTACGTTAGTCATGTCAATCCAATCCTCTTATAAATACACGGATATGTGTGGATAGACTAATAAACTACAGGGCTTACGTTCATTTTGTTGAAAAAAAAAAACAATGTTTAGAAAATAAATTTGTATAAAACTGTAGAAATGTGCATTGTGGGAGACAATGTTCATGTATGACTTTTAAACCTGTGGTTTTTTCGGCAGTGCCATAGTTACAGTCTTGACCTCTAGGTATTGGTTGATGCCCTCTTCTCCCCTGTTAAATAAAATAGATGAAAGATTGCTTTTATTTTAATATAAATGAAAATCATTACTGAAAAAATAATTTCTAGGTATAGGAAAAATATCCGTGACTAAAAACATCATGTATGGACATACATGATGTTTCCACCCAGAGAGGTGTCGTTTATTTCACATCCATTTACTCGTATCTACGCATATATACGAGTATATGCTCTTCGGGGTTTTGTTTTATACAATAGGGTGACAAACGAGCACACAGAACACCGGAGATCTTTTTTGGTGGAAACGAAGCATTCCATCTTAGTCCTCCGGTGTGATAACGCATCTGCATATTGATGTAGATGTCTATGGGCCACAGCATTCACTTACCATCAGGCGGAGTGTGCTCGTTTTTTACCCTTATTCTATAAACGGGAAAAGGTACAAAAAAATAAAAATATTTGAATCTTACTATTTTGCAAAATAAATTTAATAATTGCTAAAAGCGGATTGTGGAAACTTATTTAATAATATCCCATTTGATATTAAAAATTGAAAAATTTGCATCTCATGTTTACATTTGTATTCCTTGTATGGCAGAAAATCTAAAATAAATCAAGTACTATATAACAATAAGTGTGCATTCTGAATGTCTTCTTTATGAGCACTAACACAAGAGTCCAGTGCCAAAACGGTAACGTGCCATATTAAAGCACAAAAACTACTAAGAGCGATTAATTAGCTGAGAAAAATACGGAATTAAGAAAGTTTTTACGAAGAACGATTTTATATCTATATTATGGTAGATGTGATATAAACCAAATGTCAGAGATGCCAACTACTAAACTGTAGTAGTAGTAGTATGTAGGTAGTAATCGTGAGTAGCGCGGTAGTCTATGGAATTAATTATTATTATACTAGAGAGCGTTTTTATTAAATTTAATAATTATAAATAGATTGTAAACGATGTTGAAATGCTCTTTGTCATTAATATACTTTCATATGTTATATAATATACTTTCATAACTTATATTCAGGTATTTATGAGGTATGTTTCTAGTTGCGCCAAGGGAGTTCGTCGGGCAGATAGGAGCTTTTTAACTAATTCTACTTCAAGCAGCACTACACTGCTGTGTTCGTGGCTGTGAGTAATTTCATCTTAGTCTTAAGAGGTGATACGTCCACGGACTTAACTTATAAAATAGTTCCAAATGTCCACAGGCTGCAGCAGCCGCCTATTATTAGGTAGATTGTTAGCTTGTTTGTCATTTAAATATTTAAAAAAATGTGAAAAACGTAAAACACTAGCTTCATTAATATCTAATATTAGGTGTCCTGCCGTATACTTACAATTCTCTGCCAATGCCGGAGTTCTTGAAACCTCCAAAAGGCGTTTGACTTGTGACATGGTCGTAAGTATTTATCCTAAAAACAAATATACAAACATTTTATTCATTTATTTTATTACTAATATTAACGTTTAACACTACAAATATGCTAAAAAATGCACGTGTTAGGAGTGATTCACGACGGTAGCCCATAGAATATTATATACGAGGGTGGATTGAAAAGTACTCGGCCTAACACAGATCCATTCAATTCTAAAAATCAAATCTACCCACATTATTTAGTTCAGTTCAGACTAGTTCATTGTGTGAAGTTCGAAACGTGTGCGATAATTAGTTGTGATTTTATAAATTTATTAACAAAGTAATCGGACATAATTTCCGCGAATGGAGCAAATCGAGCAGCGTGCCGTCATTAAGTACCTCCATAAGAAGGGGCTATCATCAAAAGCCATCCATGATGACATGGTCAGTACATTAGGCGATTGTGCTCTGTCATATTCATCCATCAAAAAATGGATAGCAGAATTTAAGCGTGGTAGAGAGAGTGTGAAAGATGAACCCCGCTCTAGAAGGCCTTCGACGTCAACTAGTGACGAAAATATTAAAAAAGTACTTGATTTAATAATGGGAGACCGCAGATTAAAAATTAGAGAGATAGCCGAGATTATAGGCATCTCTTATGAACGAACTCAAAACATCATTGTCAAAGAGTTGGGTTTCCACAAGGTGTCTGCGAGGTGGGTTCCGCGACTGCTTTCAGTTGAACAAAAAAGGACGCGATTGACTATTTCACGCGACTGTTTGGAGTTATTTGAAGCCGATGCAGATGATTTTTTGAATCGTTTTGTTACTATGGACGAAACATGGGTTCATTACTGTACACCGGAAACAAAACAATAATCAAAACAGTGGAGAAGACCTGGTTCACTACCCCCTAAAAAGGCTAAGTCGATTTTGTCGGCAAATAAGGTGATGGCTTCAGTATTCTGGGACTCGAAAGGTGTGATTATGATTGATTATCTTGAAAGGGGTCAGAATATAAACTCTGATTACTATTGCACCTTACTACGTCGTTTACGAGAGGAAATAAAAGAAAAACGTCGAGGAATGCTCAGAAGAAAAGTCCTGTTTCATCAAGATAACGCCCGTGTTCACACGTCAGTACAGTCAATGACTGAAATTCACAACTGTGGCTTTGAACTGTTACCGCATCCGCCGTATTCACCTGATCTGGTACCATCAGACTTCTTTCTGTTCCCTAACCTAAAAAAGCACTTGGGAGGTCAAAGATTTTCGACAAACGACGAGGTCAAAGCAGCTGTAGACGCATATTTTGACTCTAAGGAAGAATCATTTTTTTTCAACGGTCTAAATGCTTGGAAGGGGAGGTGGCAAAAGTGTATTGAACTTGATGGTGATTATGTAGAAAAATAAAAATATAACTGATTTAGTATGTGTTTATTTTCTTGGTTAGGCCGAGTACTTTTCAATCCACCCTCGTATTAGATATAGAGTTATTTTGGAATAACCAGCCAAATTTACAGAGCAGGTTCGGAATCAGCAACACAGGCAAATGATAAAGAAAAATTAATTAAAAACAATCTCAAACATTCTATCCCTTTCATCTTTTACATTCAAAATGCGTGGTAATGTATTAATTTAACTGATTGTCATTCATAAATATCTAACGCCTACTATTTTACTACACGCATACATTCGTAAGGGTCGATCGGTCGGCAGAAACTTGAATTGAACCGCACACAGAGGAGCGCGCGTATGCGTAGTTCATGCCCATAAATCACATTCAGTTTTGGATAATTTGAAATAAAAGTAGAAACTTTATTCGTATTTTCAAACACTGCAATAACGGTATAATTATTTATATATTTCAACTTAAGATTTTAAAATTTGGCTACTCTTTGAAAAATAACCATGTATATAGCGGATTCGAACTTCCGCTCATAACTTCCTATTTTTAACCATTAGGCTTAATTTTTATGTAGTAGTTAAAAATAAAGTAACTACATAAGTTGAGAATAAATAAAACACATTACGTGATAAAATAAAAAATAAATTTGAATATTTTTAAGTTTGTCATAAGAAGTTTTATGAATAAATTGATTATTCTATCCTTATTAATTCTTATCCTTTGATGTTTTTATCATAGGATAAAAATTTAATTTTTTTTTCCTAGCATTGGAAATAAAACTTGGTTATGGTCATGCAAGAAGTCATACTCTCTGGATAAGGATGAAAAATATACATGTTATTATTTATTCACTTTATTTTAAAAATCTTTGGCTTAAAAGAAAAATAAGAATACGAATATATACTATATATAAAATATATTCGTATTCTTATTTTTATAAGTATATAATATATAATATAGTGAGTGATAGATGCTATAAATGAATTTAAACAGAAACGTTTTCACTAATATCTAGAAGATATCAATTTATACCGGTTTTGTATACCGCTTTTACTTTTTACGTGTCTGGACAGTTAGAATAGCGGCTTCTACGATGCCCGTCGTCGATTACCGTCATCACTCCGTTATTAATGTTGCGGAATCTACGCATGGGTAGCTGCCACTGACACACACCCGAGGCCACTAGAGTGAAAAATGCTTTTGTCGCAAGAGTGAAAAATGCCTTTCCTTCCCGCGTAATTTCGAAGTAGCTTAAAATATTAAACTGTAAAATTCTGTATAATGTTTCTAAATTAATAAAATGTATTTTTGAGTATTCTTATCACCACCCTTGGCAAGTACCTACATAATGTGAGAAGAATATCTCTATTTTCAGAACTTGAAACGCTGTAGTGCTCGCAATATTTAAATCAAAAGTATAGTTACCATTTAACTTTTAGATTTTCTTATTTTTACTGACATCTACATATTTCTGGCGGAATATTTTTGTAACGGTGGTCTTGATGTTTGTATGTGCAATTAATGTACATGAAAATCCCACGGTAAACTAGATCACCCTAGTAACATGTTTACGTAACGTTTTTTTATAACATACATAACTTTAAGAAATGGCCATTGGAACGTTCATCTAACTGGTCGATTACATTTATTGAACTAAATCGAGATTTGGAGGACACTATATAGAAAACTTTGAGTTTATTCCGTTTATATACGCTAAGAAATCCACCCTAGGTTGGATACTCGGAAACACGTGGTTGTTTATCCATCCTACACAGGGTGGATAGTCGGAATTCACTTTTTGTCCTACTTTTATATATTATTGATTAATTTTTAACAACCACAAACTTATACAATAATCATATCACGCATTGTATTTTTATAAGTATGCTAATGTCTACTAAGTAGTAATATTGGACCAGTTTCTATCATGTTTCTATAAATGACTGTACACAGCCGGGGGAGAAAATCGGAAGAAAAATAATATATGAATTCCAATTATCCTCCCCAGACGGGGTGGATAAACGAAACGCGTTTCCGACTACTTCTTAGGGTGGATAAACGGAATTATCCAAAACTTTCTTTAATTATTGACACCTGACTCTGGAAACTACAACTGTGAGTAGTGTAGAGGAGGCATCCAAGGAATGTATTTAGTTTGAAGATCTCGGAGGATCATCTTTTTATCTATATATGCTTATTTGTTTTTAATATTACTTATTAATAATTGTATGAAATCAAAATTTAAAAAGTGATTTTTATATTTATATTATTTTATATTATTAAAATACTGAATGTTTACTGCCGAATCGTAGGTACTACAAATTCTCTTTATCACCACCAGTGATATCTTTTTATTTTAGGTAACGTGCCTAAACTAGAACATAGAAGAGTTTGTTACAAGCTAACAATTTGTAGTCCTGTTTTCGAACAATTTGTAGTTATTTAGGTTTGTACACAACAGTTTCAATCTCTTATTTTTAAAAACCTTAAACTGAAGTTGCCACCCCGATACGATGTGTAATGATGATGATGATGCCGTTACTGCTCCCTTCGCTGGGTATTACCTAATCTTTAGTAATAATTGTTACAATAAGAATACATGTGTTATTTCACGAAATTATCGACTTCTATACCAAATTTTATTAGAATTAGTCCATTGTGATTGTAGGACAAACATCCATACAAACATACTTTCACATTTATAATAAAAGATAATCATTATTATTCCTTATGTAACCAGCTTGTCCATAAAAACTTGACTTTTCCCTAATTTAAAAAATATGACCCGTGCTTCCTAAATATAGAGAAAATTCCTATTAAATTGCAATATGGCGCAATTTTAAATCAAAACAAAACATGTGTCGCTAATTGTGTATAAGTCATTATAAAAATCACAAAGTGCTTCTTACCATACGGAGCCAGCGCGTACATATTTGGCAAAGCTCATTGCTGTGGTGATGTCGTTAGTGATGACACCAGCACCAAGTCCGTAGTTAGTGTCGTTTGCCCGATCGATGGCTTCATCGAACGTGTCGAACTTGAAAATGCTCTGCACCGGCCCGAATATCTGCACCCCAAATACACTTGCTGACATGATTTACTTTATTACTGAATAAAGATAATGCCTTTTTTAAGTGATTAAGGCGAATACATACGAACATTTATGAAAGCGAGCAATTGTAACAGACAATATTTTAGTGCCAAACGGTCACAAGTGTAAGCTCAAACTCAGTCACTTACTCTTTTTGGTGTGTTTTATGTAAAGTTAATGCAATACGGTCGGAAATACGAGTAGGCTACGCAGTGACGGAGATAAGGGGACAATTTCAATAGAATGAGACCTTTACAATAGATCTTTAAAATTCAGCCTCGACTTTTTATCTATACCCTGAATCAGTTGTGTGATGAAGCTGTAGACTGTTGGTTAGATGTGAAATCATCTACAAAAAGACGTAGGCGAACGAAAGGTATGCCTTTCCATGCTTTATATATATGTTTAATTGTTTATACCATAGATATGTGTCGTTTTTAAAATATGTTTTTTAAAAAATAAAAGAGAATGCTTTTTGAAGTTATTTGAAACGATTTATATAATAATTAATTTTAAAAATATATTTTTGTAAACTTTTGTCTTATTAAGTAAAAGTGAGTAAAAGTGGGTTTCTTGCTAGTTTTTCCCAGGAGGTTTTGCCGTATCCGTGTGAAACATAAAAATAATTTTCAATTAGAATTATTTATATGCCGTGTAGTATATCGAAGAAAAATTCTATTTTATTCGCTTTTTCGTCTTATACAAACAGATTATTTGGTTTTAATATCGGTTGTTGTTAAATATTGGAAAGGCAAATGAACTGATAATATGTAAAAATGTTGCTCTAAGCGGTAGAATAATAATTACCTCTTCCCTTGCAATCTTCATGTCGTCTTGCACGTCAGCAAAGACGGTAGGTTGTATGTAGTAGCCCACATTACCCATTTTGTCACCACCGGCTACACATTTAGCACCGCTCTCCTTTCCATACTTTATATAGTCAAGAACTTTAGTGTACATTTCCTTGTCAATCTAAAAAAAGTCATAACTATAAATTTAAATATGGATATTTATATTCCTGTGCCATTTTTGGACTTGAAAAGAACTGCTTTCCTTTAAACAAACCGTTTATTTTATCATCGCATCTTTTTAAAATAAAAATCATTTAATTCCGGGGACATTGTATAAGTATTAAAAAAGAGTTTAATCGATGAACATTTTTGTACAAAAATCATGGGCATCGAGTATTAAGTAAATTAATTTTTATTAAGTAAATAGAGAGTAGAAAAATACAAAGGGCATAAGTACATACTGCATTTTCTCCTGTATTCTGTCTATCCTTTATTAGTTTTTTAAAAAAACGTTACCCCCACACAATCCTAGATTTTCTCCTGTGTCGTGGAGGCAGTTTACAAACATAAATTGCACAAGGACAAGCATCCAGACCCGGAACAATTATTTGTAGGCCATACAAATACTTGTTCCGTGCGGGATTCGAACCCGCGGCCCCCAGCGCAACAACTGATTGCTAAGCCACTGCGCCACGGAGCCGTCAATCCTTTAAGACAACACAACGCACCTAGCAAAGTAATAATCGTAAAAATAATATAAAATTTAATGAGCGGTTAGCGTGACTATGTCACGTTAATAGTAAAGCCCAACTTCTCTCGCTTAGTGTTCGAGATGTGTAACAAATAATGTATGTAGGTGCTATCTAATATACATTAGAATGGTTATAAAGTGAACTGGATTATGAAGTATACACTCGATTTTCGAGTTTATCGTTATAAAGAAGTAAATAGAAGAGTAGACATAGAATACTGCACTTAGTTCAAAAAAGTTCATTTGAACTTATTTCTTATATTTACGTGAACACTACACATAGAATAAAAGTACTTTTACGGATTCTATCGCATTTAATTATCTTGTTTTTTAATGATTCCCGACGTTTCACCAAGGATGCTGCCAAGGAGGCTGCCATGTGAGGCTAATGAAATTAAAAAACATCCTAATTTTAATAGAAATGGATGCTGGGTACTACTGTAATTAATAAAATTAAAACTAAACCCGTATGCTTGGCACTGAAAGATTTCAAGACACAGTAAGTTCATTCTGCGTAAATCGGACCAAAATTAATAATTAAAAAAGCTTAAGGTACTCCGGGTTAACTCTGACATCGGCACGTCAATCACCTCAGTGCTGTAAGGTATCCGAAACGTCGGGAATCAATAAAAAAAAAGATAATTAAACGCGATAGAATCCGTAGCAGTAGCCTATAGTAGTTCAATATTTATAACTAATTATAAACAGTTTACTTTAGATTAATCACCATATCACACCATGCTATATGTTTAATTACCTGGGGACCTTGTTGTACATCGTCAAACGGATTCCCAACGGACCTCTTCTTTGCAATTTCAGCAGCTTTAGAAACGAACTGGTCGTATATTCCCGATTGCACGTACGTCCTGGTCCCGGCGCAGCAACATTGACCGGCATTTGCAAACGCAGCCGCGTGCGCTATCTGTGCCGCTTTTTCCACTAGTAACACATTAATTTATTTTATTTTGTTATGGTTTAAGATTTGTATAATATGAATTAAAACATTTTAAATCGCTATAAGCGTCAATAAAATAATTATGAAATTGAAAATTCATTCAAATGTTTTCGAAACATTACCGGTCTATAGATAGTTTAATGTTGGTAAGTGTTAGTGTTTCTCAAATAAGGCACTTTGCAATTATTTTGGTAAAGTAGAAATTTATAAGATACGACATCAGTTTAAGTTGAATAAACTCTTTCTCCGTGTGTGAGAACGCGAGGAAAATCATCACCATCCATGTTAGATTTAAAATGTTCAGGCTGCACACCACACGTACTCCGACTGTTTATCCGCCTTTACGATAAATCCTTATTAGGTACTATAGGAAGGATTGAAGGAGAGGTCTTTTGATGATAGATTATCGGGCAGTTGATGATAAATATAATATATATATAGTACACAAAAACAAAAATATTGTTATTAAAAATAGTGGTGTACATTCTGTAAAAACTAGGAACAAGCACAAGTTAGTTATATCAATTACTCAACTCCAAAGAGTCAGTAATTCTTTCATGGGACAACGTACATACGCTTTTACAGCAAAGTCCCAAAAAATATGCATAACTTACCTGTATCAAAAAATATTTAATATTTATTAAGAAATAATTTTCTAGTAAGGGTTATTATATTACTAAAGAGTACATGATTGATAATGAACCCTGAGAATGAGATGATCGATATGCTGTTTCTATATGTTTTCATACTCTAATTGTATAAAATATTACATTGTAAATTATTTGTTTGTAAAAGTCACACAGGGTTTTTTGCTGGTTCTTCCCAGGAGGTTTTTTCCTGACCAGTGGTAATGCTTAAGCTGTTTAAGTATTCTTGTAATCTACAATGAATAAAATGATTCTATTCTAATCTATAGTATTTCTTTAAACTAACCTAATATATAAAATTAATCCTTGTTTGTTCTTATTTTATATGCTGCCATACCGTTCATCACATTGCGGTAAAATTTTGTCAACATAATTATTGTTTGCACTTTGAAAGTTATACATCATTCAATTTCAATGAATGTATTGTAATTTCTAATCAAGCAATGTAACTCTTCCAAATTTGAAACGACATTTCTACAATGATTTCTTCTGCGCTTTTGTAAAGTGAAATTCGATTTAAAAAAAAAGTCCCGCTGGGTTTCTTGCTGGTTCTTCCCAGGACAGAGATATTTTCCGAACCAGTGGTAAATAAAAAATAACTTGCAATAAGTATTATATAATAATCTATATTAAATAAAAGTTATTCTATCCTATTCTGCGGCAGCAACGCACCGGGAAGAAATCATTTCAATTTATATTATAACTAGCTGGTAGTTATATTTTAAAATATATACGGTTTACTTAGGTAATTTAAAAATACTAGAAAACAGACAATTTCTAGTATTTTTTAGATATATAATATAGTATATTAAAACTATTATAATACTATATTATGATTATTGAACAGAGTAAATTTTTCATTTACGAGTATGTACTTACACGTATGCAGGGAGGTAATCTAGACTTTTGAAATAACTTTCTTTGTTTCAGTTCAATGTATATACGTTACTACAATATTATCTATACATATAAAATTGAAATATCTGTTATTAAGCTTAGGGGGTTATTTGCGTGCTATTTAGGACGTAAATAAAATTTTTGTCTGACTATCCGTCTTTCCGGGCTAATCTCCGGAATGGCTGAACTAATTGTGATGAAGGAATGATTGCAGCTTCTTATTCTACTACTTCTTGAAATCGCCTATCTGCCTGGTAAGCGTGATGATTTGACTGCTGTCAATGTTCGCGAATGGTATAGGATAGAAATGCATACGGGACATGAGCACAAAGTTAAGATTCAAGTGCTTACCATCGGCGTCATTGAAAACTACTAAGGGACTTTTGCCTCCGAGTTCCAGGGTCACACGTTTTAGATTTCCTACTGAAGCAGCCCCTAGTATAATTCTGCCAACCTGAAAACATCATTCAAATTCAAAATCTTTAAAAAAAAAGTAGCGACCTGCGACACCTCAAGCTATAGTTAATCGTCCCAAGTTATAGATTTCCCATATCGCTTGTTGCAGATATCCACACTAATACACCACAGGACATGATAGTTTGAAAGTACGCAAAGTAGACTAATATAGCGGTTGCTTCATTAGTCTGCTCTCTAATCCTTCTAAGAGCAAAAATGTCGAACTTTTTTCGAAGCGATCAGTATGTGCTACTATCACTATACTATGTGTTACTATCAATATAAGGAGCTTGGAATCAATAGAACTACTGAGAAATATTGTCGAACTTTCAAAATTGAGGTTGATATTTTGTAAATTAATTACAGTATTATGCTTGTTTGTTCAGTGTTTAGAAACAAATAATTCGCTTCCAAACCATTTCTAAACAAAACCCAGTATTTGGTTGGGCCATTTCAAAGTTCAAAATAGTTTCTTTTAACTTCTAATAACAATAAGGTATCATGAGCAAAGAGAGCGACCTCAGATCATTTATTAATTCCAAGAGCAAAAAAGGGCTAACTATCCCGATCCCTGGAGGACACCCACTACATCACATGTCCCGATAATACTACACTGTCGGTTGCAACCCTTTGTTCTCCGTGTGAGAGATGTGAGAATAGGAGATTAGCACGGCATTACGAATACCGTTGTATTCTTATTAATTTTAAATTTAAAGTTTTATGATCCACAAAATGCTTTTAAAGATGAAAGAAGAGATATCGACAGTGTCATGATATTTTTTCCAGGCTTGTTATATATGTGATATTAGTTTAAACCTGCATTCGTTGTGGATTTTCCTTTCGTGAAAAATAATTATATTACTACAGTCGAACCTGGGTAAGTGAGAGTTCAAGGGACCGTGATTTTTTTGACAGTGTATTTCTTACATGGTAAAATACCAGCGACGCCATTAATATTTCAGGTTCTTGACTGCGGTTTTGTCTCTATATATTTAAAAATATATATTTAAAATATATATCACAGTGGCCACACCAAAGCACAAAACATGAAATTGGTTAAAGGAAACTTGTCAAAGCCATGTCAAATCATTAATTCAACTCGTAGCGAAGACCAAACTACATGTTTATACGTGATAGAGCCACGCTGTAGCTATATTATGGTTGCGGCAGGGATGGGTCAGCTCGACTGGGGTAGAACCACGCTCTCACAGAATACCAGCGTAAAATAATAGCGTAATGCAGCTGTGTTTCGTATGGTGAGTGTATAGAACTGGAGATCCTTTTTACTTGAAATAAAGCATTCCATCTTGTTCCTCAGGGGTGACAACGCATCCGCATTTTGATTCTTAATTGATCATAAATATAGATGTCTATGGGCCACAGCATCCACTTACCATCAGGTGGGCTCTGTGCTCGTTAGTCACCCTATTCTTTAAAATAAAAAAATAATTTCTTGTATTATTAGCATATTAACATACCTCAGTAGAGCCAGTGAAGGCGATTTTATCGACGTCTGGGTGATTTGTTAGGGCTGCTCCCGCCGTGGGTCCGTACCCGGGGACTACGTTCACCACACCCGGAGGAAATCCAGCCTCTTTTATCAAAGCTGCCACGGCCAAGGCAGTCAATGGGGTTTGTTCTGCTGGCTTAAGGACAATAGTGCACCCTGAAAAAATTGAATTATAATTTTATGTAATTTAAAGTAGCCCTTGATTCATTATGATATTGGAATACAGTCCTTCTATAACTATGAATACTGAAAACAGAGCACATTTATGTAGTCAATGGGCAACCGTTTCGGATTTTTCGGGACATTCCGTATATTATGTACATAATTTGAGCCGTCCTTGCAAGTGCTCTTGCGGGAAGCCTAATATCCCGAAAACCATTGAAGAACTAAATTATCACACCCACCGGTACTATAATTTTCTTTTGTGTAAAACACAATATGCTCTGAAACGTCAGCTTAAGACTAATTGCGAGTTTATTGTCCCTCAATATGTTTTAGATATTTCAGAGTTTGTTTGTCTATTCGGAAAAAAAGTATTTGTTTATTATTTACGTAGCTTTTAAGAAAAACGTACAATTTTTCATAGGCTTGTAATGAAAGAACTCCCAATCGATAAATATATGATAAATTCACAATTACTTGGATTTATTTTTGTTAAATATAAAGTCCAGTTTTTAGGAAACTCTCACTATAGTTTTCATTGAATAAATTCATAGAACATATTAATTCTGAACTCTCAAAATATATACAAAATTTGTCGCGGGTATTGGAGGAAAGTTAACTGGACTTTTTGGAGAAAAATATGTTCAGTATACAATTTTTTTTATTATAATTATATTATTAAAATATTATTGTCTTTAAGTTTTCATATTTAACTAGCGATTGGCCAAATTTTTTATCAAAATCGGTCCTGCCGTTAGAAGTTCAGTGACAAACAAACGTACAAAATGATTATATTTTGTACAAAGATTTGCATTTTCGCAGCATTTCTATTACTTTTTAACTTAGCTACTACTTATATTACTGGTGGCATTTTGCAAGTGCTACCGTTAATGAAATGTGCTGTTGAAGAAGTAAACTTGTTCTGACTGCAATGCACTCCATTATTTTTTATATTATAAATGGGAAAGTTTGTGAGGATGTATGGATACTTGTTACTCTTTCAAGCAAAAACTAATACATGGATTTTATTGAAACATTACAGTCATACATCACTCATACATCAGAATAACACATAAGCTATAATTCATAAAGATATTGTGTAAATTGGCCAAAATATAACGATAAATGTTAAGTAAATCTGAAAATGCTGTCATCTGCGAACTATTTTGGCGTGAACACGCATCACGTAAAAACCTAAAAACTTTGGATGGGAATTTCAATGGCAGATAGCTTATGTTATAAGGAGTAACTTCGGCTACTTTCATTTTAGGGTTCCACACAAAAAAAAATCCACGCGGGTGACGTCGCGGAGAACAGGTTGTTGAGAAAATAAAATTAAAATTAGTGCTATAAAACTTTTACAAATATTACGTAGACTATGCGCCTAGACTGATCGATGGCCCAGACTAATAAAATGTCTATAAATATATCTTACCTGCAGCTAAAGCTGGTGCTATTTTCCATGACATCATAGGTATTGGGTAGTTCCATGGTATAATTTGTCCGCATACACCTACTGGCTCCTTAAGAGTCATTGATAAAACTTCGCCATCTGCAACATTCGGAAGAAGAATTAAAAACAGATTTATATAACACCCACGCACACCCACGTGAAAACGTACACGCACACCCACACCCACGCGAAAACGTACATGACAGACACACACGCACACAGACAGATACACACGCACTACTTTTTATTATATTGTGATAAGTCTCTACTAACTATTTTCGAAACTTAATAATTTATTATAGACTAAATGCTTAAAATTTTATTGCATAGCTATGTTTTATTTATGTGGTAAAATAGGGTTATTACTACATGTATTAAGGGCACGCCCTTCCTTCCAACAAACCATTGTCCAGTTCTTTAAATAAATAAAAAACAAGCAAAGATGAAAAATGAGAATCCTTCCCAACGACACCCTTAATTTTCTATCGTCGATCATTTTCAATAGACTTCACAAATGAGGAGGTTCTTAATTCGTCGGAATCTTTTTTTTATGTATGTTCACCAATTACTCAAAGACGCCTAAACAGATTTGAAAATTTCTTATTTTGTTTGAAAGGTTTGACCAGATGGTTCCATATAAATTTGATCAAGGTCTCACCAGTAGTTTTTGAGTTATCCTTAATAATTTATATTGAAGTCGGTCGTACAAAATTTTTAATTTTACCACTTGTATTCTGCCCATTATCTTTACAATTAGCGTGACGGCATCGTTAATTTAAGGTCTTCAGGAGATAGAGAATATTTTGTATTATGTTTACTCGTAATGTTTTAAGGACTCACGAATATAACTATATAATATTATTGATGAAGGTATAAAATGGAATTTTTGAATATACATTTAAAAAAAATTATTACTTACGATAATTGGAAAACTAATTGTTCCTTAAAAAAACAAAGTAGTAGATGGCGAATTTAATTAGGTTAAGCAGATAAACATATAAGAGGCGTTGCAGCACATTTAAACCCGCGTTCAGTAGCGCTTCTTTATATCAAACTATATAATTTTGACTGCCTTGTTGGCCTAGTAGCCGTAAGTGCGACTACTGAAAATGTAGTTCTGGGGTTTGAGTCCCGGCTCAGGATAAGTTATTTATGTAGGTTATCTGTCATGAAATTAGTTCGATTGGACAGTTATCTGATACGACCGGAGAGAGATCAGGCGCAAGACCAAAGGCTTTCCGTGCTTTCGAAGGCACCAAGGAGAATTTCTTGCCAGAAAAACTCACTGACTGATTTTGTCCCGCCCGGAATTCGAGTCCAGGACCTCATGAACAGTAACCGCGTTTACGACCACTATATCAACGAGGCAGATTATTTCATATTACATTTTAAAAGTAAATTTAATAAAATGTAGTAATCACGTGTTCATAATTTGCGGTTTATTATATTTAATTGCTTACATAATTTCGTATTATACGCTTGCACAATAATCACACTGTATGTTGTTGTAATTATGAGGAAAGATAGCATGTTGTTTATGAAACTTATACATGATAAATTAGATATGATCTTTTTTATATAATTTAAAATATTTCTTTAAGATATTTAATCTATTAAAATAATACCTAACTAGTTATTTTTTCCATTATCATGAACTTACCTAACGGTTGTTTTTTTATAGGAGACGGGGCAAACGAACATACGGCTCACCTGATGGTAAGTGATTACCGCTGCCCATGAACAACTGCAACACCAGGGGAATTGCAAATGTGTTGCCGGCACTTTTTAAAAAGGAGTACGCTCTTTTCTTGAAGGCCCCTAAGTCGTATCGGTCCGGTAAAATCTCTGGTGGTAGTCGATTCCACAAGGAAGTTGTGCGAGGAAGAAAACTTCGAATGGTGGACCGCAAGTCGTCCAGATGGTATGGATGGTATTGCGAGTTTTGTTGCGATGTGCGATGGTGAAATTGTGTGGCTGGAATTAGTTTGAACAATTCCTCAGAGCACTCCCCGTGGTAAATGCGATAAAATACGCAAAGAGATGCATCATCTCTCCGCAGTGCCAGTGAGTCAAGCCGATCGGAAAGAACTCGGTCGCCGACGATTCGAACAGCTCTGCGCTGAATGCGATTAAATGGAAGGAGCTGGCACTAGGGAGCCCCAGCCCACATATTGGAACAGCATTCCATGTGCGGCCGAACCTGCACCTTGTAAAGTTGCAGGCGGTATGCCGGCATGAAATACTGTCCTGCTCTGCTGATCACGTCAATCTTTTTTGAGGCCAATTTGGCCTTGTCTTTCAAGTTACGGCGAGGATTCCGATACTGGCTGAGGCCACAAGAGGAGTGCCTTGAAACTGAGTAGATACGATGAACCAGTTCTCTTTAGCGGTAAACGCGCAAACTAGTGTCTTCTATGGATTGAAATGGACTAGATTTTGTCGCCCCCAGTCCGAGACTTTGTTCAACAAAGTCTCGACTTCAAACACAAGTTTTTCCCGGTACTCGGTGACGTTTTCCCGAGAAATATTGACACGGCCGGTATATAAAACATCACCTGTGTTGTTATCTGCATATCAATTAATATTACCGATTTGCAATATGTTATTGATATGCCGAAGAAACAGCGTTGGCGATAGCACGCAGCCTTGTGGAACACCAGCGTTAATGGGTTTGTAATCGGAGCATGCACCGTCTACTATGACCTTTATGCTCTGATCTGCAAAACTGGTGATCAAATTACACAATTTCTCGGGTAGCCCATAGGAAGGCAGCTCCATAAGAAGCTCTTTGTGCCAAATCCGATCGAAGGCCTTCGGTATATCCAAACTAACGGCCAATACCTTACCCTTGGACTCAACTGCCTCCGCCTATTTATGGGTTGGGTAGCCCAGAAGATCACCAGCCGAGCGACTGCGACGGACACCGTACTGACAGTCACTAATCAGCTGATGATTCTTATGGTACCGCAAGAGCTGGCTGTTAATAATGGACTCCATTATATTAGAGAACAAGGAGGTGATGGCGATATGCCTTTAGTTTGACGGATCAGAGCGGCTACCTTTTTTAGGAATCGGGTGCACGAAAGCTGTCTTCCATGATTTCGGGACTACGCCTAGGGAGTAGGAGTACCGAAAAAGACGCGTTAAAATCGGTGCCAACTCTGGAGCACACGTCTTCAGCACAATAGCAGGGACGCCATCAGGCCCAATGGACTTGTTGACGTCCAGGGAGAGGAGTGCTCTGCGCTCCGAGCGTTGGATAAACAGCACATCCTGCATGGAGCACTCACACCGCGGGATGGTCGCCGGGTGTTCCCCCCGTCATCAAGAGTCGAGTCAGATGCAAAGAGAGAGCCCAGCAGATCGACTTTGTCTTTTGCGGCATGGGCCAGTGTGTCGTCCTCCCTGTGCAGAGATGGGAGAGATGGCTGACAGAAGTTCCCTTGGACAGCCTTGGCGATAAACCAGAATGCACATGTTGCCAAAGGAACTAGTTTCTCGTCAATTCTGCCGATGTGCTCAACTTTGCCTTGACAATGATACTTTTGAAGGACCTGGAGGTGGAATTATACTTCTTTTTAAGAACGCTTGTATTTGCAATCCGAGACGTCGATGCGTAAGCCCATTCCTGGTAGCGCTCTTGCTTATGGCGTAATGCAATTTTGCAGGAGCGACCAAACCATGACTGGGTTCTGCTTCCGATAGGTACCACAGATGATAGAATAAATAGTTCCATACCCTGTAGCACCACATCAGCGACAGAATCAGCAACAATGCTGGGATCATCCGGCGAGAAGCAAACCCGGCTCCAAAGGTAGGATGATTAAAAAGATCGCATCCCGTCCCAATCGGCTGACCTATAAAGCCAAATACGGTGACAACCTGCAGAACGAAACCGCGATGGTAACGTGAGTGGCATAGTACTCCGGATCAGACAATGGTCCGCAGAGCCAAGAGGGGCATCGACGGAGACCTGATATCCGTCCGGATGAGAGGACAGCAGAAGTTCCTACAGGGAAGCTACTTGATCTTCCAGATCTGGGATCCGCATAAGCGAGGTAACCAGTTGTGTCACATCATATGCCAAAGCAAAATCATAAAAAGATCTACCCGCATGATCGGTTAAACAAGAACCAAGCCATTCAGCATGGTGGGCGTTAAAATCACCAAGCATCACGATATCTGCGGATGGGACCTGTTGTAGCACGGAGCCATTTGGACGTGGTCGGTGAGTCGGTCTATGTCGGCATTGCCGCTATAGGACCTGTAGAGGCACCCGTAAACGCGGCAATGGTCGTCGCTGTCTACGCGCAGCCATAAGATGGACAGGTACCGTATATTTAAGGCTGCCGAGGCGTCGAAAACAGATGTCCTCTTTGACGTACACGCAAACTTCAGCCTGGGGCACAAAGGAGTGTTCTACTTTGTACCCCGGGTAGGAGAGATACCAATTATCAGCAGGAGAGGACACCTGTGTCTCAGTTAATTAAAACAAGGACGGCTTCGCCGTTTCCAGATGGTAGTGGACGGCGTTAAGGTTTGAATGAAGTCCCCTGATGTTGCAGAAATTCACGGATAGCCTGACAGGGGGCGCCTTTGACTTCATGCTCCGTTTTCCCCGAGTATGT
The DNA here is from genome assembly GCA_963668995.1 of Parnassius mnemosyne. Classification (NCBI taxonomy): domain Eukaryota; kingdom Metazoa; phylum Arthropoda; class Insecta; order Lepidoptera; family Papilionidae; genus Parnassius; species Parnassius mnemosyne. The sequence goes on from CAVLGL010000126.1 coordinate 19,923,780, forward strand.
TTAGTCTCTCACTCACGCTCAGGAAGAGTAGGGTAGCTTGAGCGTGGATGCTCAGCGAGGGATTCTCCGTCGCCGGGGGTGATGGTACCCTCCTGGGATAGCAGCACCCCAGGTTATAATAGTTTGTAATAGCCAAATGTAATTTATTTAGCTTTTCTGAGATAGAAATAATTTATTGTATTATACATTGACCTAATGGGTAACGTAACAGAATGACAGAACACATCCCGCGAACAAAATCTGTGCGGAAGTGCAGGGTGCGTGGAAGGAGGTACAGCGTACAATTATTATGGCACGGGTAAGTTTGAGCTAAAGAACGTACTTTGAATTTGCTCAGACTTTACCTACGAAAAAGTTAGTGAAGTATATGCTTAGCATAATGTTTGATTCTCAATTTATAGTTGTATTGGGCTAAAAAAGCTAAGCTTATGCTAAGGCCCAGACAGTCAAAAAATTAATGGATGCATAATTCCACGAATTATGTTTTTGATTTTACTGTATAAAATAAAAAAATATATATTTAAAAATCGAAACAGTCCAAATAGTATTTTATAAATAAATTATTATTAGATGAAATAGATAACCGTGATATAAAAAAGTATGAGAACGGGAACGGATGAGAAGAGTGCAAAATCAGAAAAAAAGAAGGAAATTAGTTTGAAATTATTTTAATAGAAAATGGATCAATGTTATTTAAATCTAGAAGACGGCCTGTTACTACTTATTTATTGTTACAAATAATTCGATTAACATAAGAAAACCACAATTTTAAATTGATTTGGTTGTAGTTTTGGATAATATCCTGAGTTTTACGTAAGTCGCCAAATTCGTTGACTTAGGATTTGCTAAGCATGCACTACCACTACTCAGCACGACTTCGAAGTTAGCTCTTTATATTCCAGCATTGTCTTAGCTTGAAAGAAATGTCTGAACAAAGTTAAAGTACGGTCTATAGGTCTCAGCCTAAGACTTGGTCGTTTGCAAAACGCATTAGAACATCTAATGCGTTTTGCAAATGACCAAGTCTGGGCGTTTCTTCTAGTTAGAACATATTATTGAAGTGAAACTTCTTTATCGAGATAGTGGAGAAATTTCGTACGGTATTATGAAATCAAAAACGTTACGTTTTCTTGTAACATTTCATCGCCGGGGCTGCCTGAGTAGTGAGTATACTAGTATGTAACCTACTTATGTAAAATATAATTTAAAAGAAGAATTATATGTCGTAAAGAAGTTTCACTTCGCACGTGTGTGTGTGTACACAATTACTACACGCACAATTTTTGCTTCAATGGTATTAGAGCGCTTATTTGCTGTGTTATGGCGGCGTAAGAGAATCAACTACTCCATATTATCAAACTGTAAGTGTCGTTAGAGACGACAAAGGGAAATAAAACAAGAGATGGGCAGCAGCATCTTCCTGATAACAGCTAAAAATAATAAAAACTACGGCCAAGCGTGGCAGCTTTGGCAAATATTTCCCTATCAGGCTATCTATAGGGCAGCTCTATCTACATTCAGCAGTCCAAGTTTATAAGCTATGACATATATATGGATGAATGAAAGAAATAACTTTATCCGATTATTAACACTGGTGTCCATAATTGGCAGTTTCAATTTAATAATACTCTTGTCGATATTTGGAATAAGGATGGTTGCAGTCTTATTTTTGTTCAGTGAGGTTACAAATCTTAAAATAGGCATAATAAAACAACAAAACAAAGCAAGCCTGAACCAGTTTACTTTTAAAATATATCCCAGAATTTGAAGAATGCGTTGGCAAAGAACAAGCATTATAGTTATGGAGGAAAAGAGTTGAAATAAAGACCAAAAAATAAAGAAAATAATCACAACGAAATGGTCAATTCCTTTGTTGGAAAATTAAATGGTTTGCTCTTTAACGAACCTCCAACTGAGGATTGGATCGAATGAGATGATTATCAGATGTGGAAGCACGCAAAATTATTCTCATAATATACAGGAATTGTTATTATTTTTGTGAATTTTGTCAAGAGTTTTACGGTATTCGGAGTTGTGTTGTGATTAGTGAAGGTGATTTCAATTTCGTTTTGTTTGATGTTGAAATATCTACAAGTTGTAATTACGATCATTGACATCTATAGAACCTGTTAACCTACTCATATTCAGGAATTCATATAAATAATGAAGAAAAATATATCTAAAGAGTGAAATTAAAATCATTGGCATTGAACCTGTTATTCTACTCATATACAGGACTTTTATCCGCAGTCATGCTTGCATTGTTCTGACCGGTTACATTGTTGGAGTGCGTGTATGGCTGTGTGAATCTTGTTTTGACCACCTAATGAATTGTATATAGAGAGGTCAGTGTAATGAATAATTTCTAATTTCATATAGCATATCGTTGGAAAGAGTAAGAACTAAAAAAACTTTTTAGAAGAAAGTTAAATTCAAAAAAACTTTTAGGTTTTTTTTTTAATGAATTTTGAAGTTGTCACTTTACATTTGCACATATTTATGACTGACAGCTCAAAACTATTTTTTAATGTGAATTGTATCAAGTAATGATTTATTTTGAATAATAATACATTTGACAATGCAGCACAAGTATTTCGTGGTATTACACTAAGGACTCTACCGGGGAAATGTAGCGTATGACCTGCCCAACCCCTCAAAAATACCATACACCGAACAACCTGTATTACTACGCCAAAAATTTACAAACAAATTCTTTAATAAAATAATGAAAAAAATTTCTGTAGGGTGATATTAAGACCATTTTGCACAATTGAACCTGTAATTCTACCCATTTAGAGGGATATTTTAAAAATTAGTATGACGCAGAATTTTTTTAAAAAGTAAAAAATAAGTGACGTTAGTACATTTATCTACTTATTTTTCGCGATTTGAGTATTAGTTGTAACACAGAATAAATAATAGTGCTACGTACTCGTAGTTATTTACGTCTTTGTTTATTTCGAATGCATGCGAACTTGAATTAGTCTTTGCCCTGACCATTGTCCCTCAATTGTCCTTGACGGGATGACGGGTGACGTGTGCATGCAACATAATGGTTTTCTTCGTGTTTATTTGTAACCAAGTGACAATTCACTTAGAAAATGACTAAATATGTTTTTAAAGTTTTCCTTATGTGCAATCATAGATATAGTAAAATCTATGTTTGCAATATTGTTGCTTTTGTTTCTAGTTGTTTTAGTTTGAACCCAACGTAGTTTCTATCAAAATAAAATTATATTTAGACCGAATTTCGGTCGCGATGGCTAGTCTCAACGGAGACTTTGAGACTGTCCATCGCGCAGGACTGGATTATAGTGCCCGAGTGTATGCGTAAGCACAAGTGCACTTTCTGTTCCCTCACTCTCATAGTCCGATGGGACAGTTTTCGACACGATCGGAGAAAGATCAGGCGCAGGACCAAATGGTTTTGCGTGCTTCTCGAGGCACGGAGGTGAAACACGGCCAACTTACTGACTCCGGGCTGCAATTGAGAATTCTTAACAGAAAACACAATAAATAACCGACCCGGGATTCAAACCAAGGATTTCATGGTCAGTAACCGCGTTTACGACTACTAGACCAACAGGGCAGGCAATATTAAGTATATTATTACTATAAAGGGATGCCGATGATTTTAATTTCAATATGTAAGTATATGAGTTATTTTGCAATAACCGGCCAAATTTTGCAGAGAAGGTTCCGAATTTATATAGACAAATAGTGAAGAAAAATTAATTAAAAAGAATCTCAAACATTCTGTCCTCTTTATCATTTAAATTTAAAAATAGCGTGGCAATGCATTATTTTAACTGATTTTATCACGCACGCACACATTCGTAAGGTTCTATCGGTAGACAAAAACGTTGTTGCCCATAAATCACATTAAATTTGAGATAATTTCAAATAATAGTAGAAGCCTTATTTACTCGTATTTTCAAAAACTGCAATAACGGTATATTATTATTTATATATTTCAACTTAAGTTTAAAATTTGGCCAATCTTTGAAAAATAACCCTGTATATTTGAGATATTTAGTGATCGATCGACCACTCCCTTGATCTACAAGTTTCTGTATTTATGCCATTGATGCCATAGTGGTAAGGCTGATTTTGTAGTAACCTAATAAAAATATTCGTACCTAATAATTATTATTCTTTTAACGAATGAAGTCATTTAGATATGTAAGTAAACAATTTTATCCTATACTGCGTTTTTGAAACCCGTTTTGGTTCCCTTAACCGTTTTGTTCAAAACTTGTACCCGTCTCGAGTTATCCCTGCGGTGAAACGCTTTTTGGAACAGGTTCTTCGCGAGGTGGTTGCTGTATGAAATAATAATTTAACTTCGTCAAATTTAAATTAATTTAATTTTATGCTTACATCCTTTAAATACGTCAAATCTCGCGTTAAAATTAAATAAGCGATGAAGTTGATGGTAAAGGTGATAAAATAAATCATGATTCAGATGATTTTACGTCTAATATTTTTTTAAAGTTACTTTAAAAATAAACTAGTAAGAGATAGCATTGTTATAGAGAAAGATACACAGTTCAAAAATCTGAGCTAAACATTGAGGAATAGGTGTAGAATTAGCCAAGATTTTAAGATTACAATGTCCTATACGCGATCAATTGTCATGTACGGTTGTCATGATAGTTTGCAAATATATTATGTGCTATGCACGCAGCACGAACGTGAAAACATACGCGGGATAAAATTAGGATTGGGTTGACTTTATTGTATAATTTATAATACTTTCTAGGGTTCCGTACCTCAAAAGGAAAAAACGGAACCCTTATAGGATCACTTTGTTGTCCGTCTGTCTGTCTGTCTGTCTGTCTGTCTGTCAAGACCCTTTTTCTCAGGAACGCGTGGAGGTATCAAGCTGAAATTCATATCAAATATTTAAATCTACGATCCCTTAGAGCTGTGAAAAAATCAAACTTCTAAGCCAACGCAATCAAAAGATACAGCCGTTTATGCCGCAAATTTTCGACATTCGTAAGGGAATCAAAACATACAGGGTACTTCCCGTGAACTCAGAATCTTGAAATTTGGTACGAAGCAACGTTTTATTGCACAGATAAAGGAAAAATTGCGAAAAGTATAAATTTTTAGTTACATTATATAATAAAAATATTTTTAATAATTTTAAACTTATATACCTACAGATTTGTTCGGAATCCTCGGTGCGCGAGTCCGGCTCGCACTTTGCCGGTTTTTTATAATTTATTCACTTTCTAAATGTCAATTTTCATGACACGCCATCATTTTAAGGTTATTATGTTTTATTTTATAAATATTGATTGATTAAATGTATTTTAGTGAAATTTATTGCACAATCGACGCAACCAAGAAGAAAATTGCGCAATGTAAAACTGATAAATGTCACTTTAATAATCCTATCTAAATAATAAATAAATAGTGAATGTAATGTATTTTTATAAAACTAATAATTCCTCCGACCAAAGCAAATTTCGTGAACCGCGGAAAGTATAGATTAAAGCATGTTTATTTGTATTTGTTCTTTTATTGTGTATATTGGTTATTGTGGATAACACGGTTTTATATTATGAATTTAATTACTCTAATTTTGCCAATATGTAATGTAACGTAATACACTGAGCTTTCAATGTTACATTATTTTTGCTAAAAGATTAGTCACAATATAAAGTATTTTTTTATAGAGTAAGGGTGACATATGAGCACAAAGCCCACGTAATGGTCAGTAGATGCTATGGCCCATAGACAACTATATTTTTCTCAGAGAATCAGAATGAATACGCGTTGTCAGCCCAGAGGATTAAGATGAAATTCCTCGTTTCCAGTAAAAAGGATCTCCGGTTTTCTACATTCTCTATACGAAACATAGTAGCATTAAGCTGCTGTTTTACGCTGGCATTTTGTGAGAGCGTGATCCTTCCCCGGCCGAGCCGATCCATTCTAAAACCATAGTATAGCTGCTCGTGTCCAACATTTAAAAAATAATAAAGTAATGATTTAATTTTGAACTTTTAATACTTTTATTTCCATACATTAACTTCAAAAAGGTCAATCGATTGTTTTCTAACCAAAGTTTTGCTTTGTTTTCCTGTTATTCTAATTGCCAACAATAATTTAAAATTTAAAATTTTGTACAGCCGACTTCAATATAAGCGTCTTCAATATAAGTTATTTAAGAATAACTCAAAAAATATTGGTCTGACCTTGATCAAAATCATATGGGACCACACGAGAAGCTTTCAAATAAAAAAAGAATTATCGAAATCGGTACAACCAGTAAAAAGTTATGAGGTAACAAACATAAAAAAAACATACAGTCGAATTGAGTACCGTCTCCTTTTTGGAAGTCGGCAGAAAATATAGAAATAATTAAGTTGTAATAAATTACATATATTGTACCTGCAGGGATTGTGTTTCCTAATATTTTATCTGCTTTTCCCGCATAATGCCTTATGACAGATGCTGAGAAGTAAACTTCTTCCTCGGCTTCTTTGATTGGTTTCCCGCAGTCGAGTGTTTCCAGTTCGGCTAGATATCTCGCCTGAGACTCGATCAGGTCGGCCAGTTTAAGCATCAGCACACCTCGTTGTGAAGCGTCCATCTTCCGCCATTCTGAGTAGCGGTGGAATGCTTTCTTTGCTGATGCGACTGCTAAATCGATATCGGCCTGCACAAAGTTAAGTGTTTAAAAACACAAACCACTATAAATATGCACGCAGCACGAACGTGAAAACATACACGGGATAAAATTAGGATTGGCTTGACTTTATTGTTGTAAATTCTTATGAGAAATAAAGATATCTCAAACCTCAATAGTGATGATGTTCACTAAGCTAACAACATCCGAATACTCTAAAGTTGTACTGAGCACTAATAGTACCCAAAGTAATGCCTATAATATGATAGGCTAGGATGTAACGTTCGCGATACGAGTACCATCGTTATAGCACCAGACTCGAGAAACATCAAAATTTGTATGAAACGTTTGCTCCATCTTGAATTTGATTTTCACCGGTATCTTAAAAAACATTCATACGAACTGGAGCAGCGAGGCAGCCAAATTATTTTATAACCCTCCCAGTAATAAGAGGACGCCTGTGCCGACGTATATAGGCTGTAAATTTACTTTTTTAATATCAGTATAAAATCGGTTTCAATAACCGTTATCGTTACAGCCTATTAAAGTCCACTGCTGAACACAAGTCTCCCTCATAGCTTGCCTCATAGAGGGGATATTTGCCATAGTTGCCACGCTTGGCAATCGCAGTTTTTTTAAAACTGCTGTTTTAATAAATAAATAATAAATTCAACTTTATATCTTTATAACTATGCAATAATTGAATCATTACGGATAAAGAAGATTCTCAGTATATAAGTATAAGGTGATTCCTATATTTATATGAGGAAAATAATAACTAAAAATAAATCGATTTTAAAATAATAATTGCGAAAACACATAATTTATCATTACCTTATCTCCTTCAGCAACTTGAGCGATAACTGTCTCATCTTGAGGATTGATGGTTGGGAATGTCTTCTTACTGACAGCGTCCACCCATTCATTGTTGATAAACAACTGTTGGGAAAAAATAACATTACGTATCACAGCTGCTTTTTATTTATTAAAAGATAACATCAATGCCCCTTAACTACTACTCCTAAATATTGCAACGTACTAGCCGTTCATATTACAACTTTTTAGAGAATAAAATTCTTAAAAAAAGTTGTATTTGAAAATAAGGGTAATTGGGTGATCACTCGCACCAGGTTGCTGACGACAGCAACACGTACCGTGTATACACAATGATATTTATGTATAAAAAGGTTACGTTACTAATACGCCAGAACTGAAGCGTCAGAAAGTGGTCAATTAGCCACTCCAGCCCTTGGCTAACAAATATGACGCCATGACGTCAAATGTTTAAAAAAAGAAAAAGCTGTGGATGCTCACAGTGGTTTGTGATAAGTTTGTTGTGTATATTTTTACATGTAGTAAAACAAAAAAAAAAGGACGTTCGGCTCTATAGCACTTATCCGAACAGAGGTACGAGTATATCAAGATACCAATAACGGGTATTTTTTTGCATATAACTTTTATGTTTTTCGCAGTTTTAGGTACTCAGTTTTAGGAAACAAAGATTCAGAATCAATGATTGTAGGAAAAATATATCAATATCCATCCAGTGTTGAAACAACTAGACTAGATTTTCTTAGCTATTTCCATAGCACAATTTGTACGGTATTTTGCTATGGGGACATTCGACTGACAATAAAATTATATTTGTTTTGCAGAAGAGGACCATAAGAGAATTGTATGATTAAAAACCTAGTCTCTAAGACAAAAATTCTAAGAAATTAATATATTAAGTTTGGCTGCTTAATATATCTACTGTAATGTCACAAAAATATTAGTAGTTTTAATGAATTAAAAGATATTCACTCTGTAAATATAGACACAAGCTAATACTACCTAGCAGTTACTCTATGCAGTTACTCGACTTCACAGAGTTAGTAATTCATACAAAATCTGACTTCCGCCAAATTTAAAATTTCCATTAAACAAAAGTTGAATAAAAAGCATTAAACAAAATTATTATAATATTAAGGAATTTATGGATGATAATAAACCCTAGGAACGAGGTGATCGCTACCAAGCTATTTCTAATTTGTTTTGTGTTGCTTATTTTTGTATAACATCTGGGTTTCTTGCTAGTTATTTCTAGGTCGGAGTTATTTTCCGAACCAGTGGTAAATTAAACGTAAGAGTGACTTTCAGTAAGTATTATTTATAATCTATATTGAATGACGGCTTCAATATAGATTCAATATAGATTATAAATAATAAAGACGGCTCCGTGGCGCAGTGGCTTAGCAATGAGTTGTGCGCTGGGGGCCGCGGGTTCAAATCCCGCACGAAACAAGTATTTATATGGCCTACAAATAATTGTTGCGGGTCTGGATGTTTGTCCTCGTGCAATTTATGTATGTAAACTGCTTCCACAACACAGGAGAAAATCCTAGTGTCGGGGTAGCGTATAAAAAATTTTCTATTTCATCCAGAAAATGAATAATAATCAGTAATAGTGAGGGAATTAGTAATTGCGGGTCTTCAAGTATTCGTCAATTTACATGGTATGTCGTTTTTACTAAATATTATTTAGAGGGTATCTTGAGAAATAAAAAAAAACATTTTTTGTAAATTATATAGAATAGCAAAAACAAACATTTGTAACATACAAAAAGGTAGTTAGTTAATATTTATAAAAATCACATTGTAACAATGTTTGTAATCGCGTCGTCTAAATCGGCTCTTACGGTTTATTTAAGATATTACAGGTTTATGGGGGTGAAAAATCGATTCAGTTAGATCACATTTCTGGAAAAATTAATTTCCTCAGTGTTTTGACATACAATCTTAATATGCCGTGATATATAATTAGTGATTTCGCCGTATAAATAATTTTCTTAATAGAGTGCGCGAGTTTGAATCTTGTTATTATTATTTTTTGGATTTTGGGTTTTAGTATTCTAGCCCATATAGCCCAATAGCTAGGCAAAAATAAATCATTATGGACCATTAGGCAGTTTGTTTGCGGTTTTACATTTTTAGGCGCTATACGTATTAAAAGCTTCGATCGAAATGCGTAGGTACAGAAAGCCATTGTTTTATCGATATATGTATAATCAAACATATGTAGTACTTGTTCAATAAAATTAAAAGATAATATGTTTATTATACATATTAAATATATTTTATTATTATACATATTATATATATTTTGGTACGACTTTCCATTGACGTCAGTGGAGTTTGGTGTTGATACGTATTTTTACAGAAAGATTACACTATTATAAGCACACACACAAAGTCTCAATATACGGAAACGCGTAATTTTTGAGAAAAGAATAATTGAAAATCAATTATTCTTGCAATGTTTATGTCTAATCGGCTAATAAACTGGCGCCATTTTGTAATGTCATTGTCGACGTCAATAGGGATGTCGATTCTTTCCGAAATAGATCGATTTTTTAAATAGATTCGAATTGTAAGCTGATGTATCGATTCCCAAAAAATCGATTTCTAAAATATCGATATTTTTTTCATGTTTGCATTTATAATGTAAATATAAATCCATTTTATGAGAAAAAATCCCCTTCATCATAAAAAAATAAGGGGACTGATTCATAAAGATTTCTGTATCTATTTTGAGACTGCTACGTCTCCGGCGCTGCGGGAAGAGCAACCTCTACGCCTTAGCGTAACAAATCGCAGGTATCCCTCCTCGCCTCAGCCGCTCCGGCTCGTCCGATGCCTACGATTTGTTACAGCAGGCGGAGGCTGCTCCCCCTACGCGCCTCCGGCTCTATAAAACCACTCTAGTGGTAGGACAGACTCGTACCGGGTGGAGTCGGGGTCAATCAATTCGGTTCTTTGACATAAGTTGAACCTAACCTATTTTATTTGTTATCTGCCCTAATAGGTACCGTTAAATATAACAAATTTCAATAAGAGATCATTTATCATGGTATCTTTCTTGTTTTTCATAAAATGGGTTTATATTTACATTATAAATAGAAACATTTAAAAAATATAGATATTTTAGAAATCGATTTTTTGTGAACCGATACATCAGCTTACGATTTGAATCGATTTAAAAATCGACCTTTTTCGGAAAGAATCGACATCCCTATTGACGTCGACAGTGACATTACAAAATGGCGTCAGTTTATTAGCAGATTAGACATAAACATTGCAAGAATAATTGATTTTCAATTATTCTTTTCTCAAAAATTACGCGTTTCAGTATATTGAGACTTTGTGTGTGTGCTTATAATAGTGTAATCTTTCTGTAAAAATACGTATCAACACCAAACTCCACTGACGTCAATGGAAAGCTAAGCCTATATTTTGATTCGTACATATGTGTTATCCCTGAGAAAATGGCCCAGGTACTATTTTTTAAGTAAAGATCGTAAAGTTAGTGCGTGCGTGCATGCGCACGTTAATGTACATGTGCATGTGTGTTTGTATGTGCATGTGCATGTGTGTTTGTGCGTGCGTGCGTGCGAGCGTGCGTGTGAGCGTGTTTGTGCGCGCGTGCGTGCGTGCGTGCGTGCGCGCGCGTGCACCTGTGTGTGTGTGTGTGTGTGTGTGTGTGTGTGTGCGTGTGTGCGCGTGCGTTCGAGCGCGCGTGTGTGCGTGAGTCCGTGCGTGCGTGCGTGCGTGAGTGCGTGAGTACGTGCGTGCGTGCGTGAGTGCGTGCGTGCGTGCGTGCGTGCGTGCGCGCGCGCGCGCGCGCGTGTGTGTGTGTGTGTGTGTGTGTCTGAATTAAACGCAAATACAAAAGGTTCAAAGCGTCCTGCATTTTTTAAAAACCCTGTTTTATATCCTATATTTAATATTTCCTATAAATATGTTAATGCATAATTTTTATTAACGTTAATATATTGCTTTATAAAACCCCGGCACTAACATTACGCGATTTCATCGCATTTGATTTTAACTTTTTCATGCTTATTTTTAATTTCCGATTTCGATAAAGTTTACAGCACATATGGTCACGTAGGGTGTAAGGTGTTTGATGTCCAGATGTCATAGTTATGCTGAATAGCTTCAGCTTTTGAATTCTATTAATTTTTAGTCCGATCCACGCAGAACAACATAATGGGGGATTTTATCAATAAACCTTAGTCCTTATTAGACCAGTCATTCGTTATTGGTCATTATAAGCATTTCTTATTAAATTATTTAGAAAGTTCTAGAAGCAAAATATATAATCATTAATTAATGTAGGTACATATATCTCATTAGCAGAAAGTGGATAAGAAGTCTTTTTGGCAATCTCATAATTTGAGTTTTATAAATCCATTTCAATTTTGGGAAGTTACGACTAATTTAAATCAGAATTCATTTAAATACTAGATTTCATTACATTTCATTGTTAATTAAATAACATTTTATTGTTTCGTTATAATATAGAAAAATATGCATTTGCAAATATGATACATTTAAAGCAATCAACACAATATCTATTAACATTATTTATAGATTAGATTAGATAGAAGCAAAGCGAAAAAGATTGCGTACCGAACGGAGATCCCGGGACCTTTCGTATACGTTGATAATGGCGACCCTGTGGATTTTTTTAGCTGGTAAAGGTCTGCCATAACCTTGCCGTTACCCCCCCCCCCCCGTAAGAGAGAATTTCCGCAAATTAAATAAAGTATACCATATGTTACTTTTGAAAAACTAGTGTTAAGTCTAAATGAGGGTAAATACATATTCACGGAATACCTACTGACAAAGTCAATTCTAGTACAACTATCTACCTATTATTTAATAAATCCTTTCAAATAAAATGGAAATTGCTAATAGAAACATGAAGAAATTATAATATTGCACAACTACACGGCAAGCAATCAAAGTAAAAGTGTGTTTATCAGTAAATGTATGTATTTATTTTGTTTTTTATTACTCAAATAATTGTAAATATATTATACATACTAATTTTAAGTGTTACAGGATTTTCACTAGAACTTACCTTTGTGTATTTAACGTCCACTTTCACCATTTTGCTATAAATTTAAAACCTGAATATTTTTGCACACTGTTCACGCCGGCTAGCGGCTACGTAAAACTGACTGAGTGTGGCACTTTACAATGGCACTTTACAGATTAATGAAAGCATGCGCCGGCTCGTCATTTACCAGTAAAATAAATTCTCCTGTGAATTTGGGAGTAATTCGGTTCACCAGTATAAATAAATTTTCAATTTATTTTTCATTCTTCATCAACCCGTAAACAATTCGACGTTTAGCTTCGTTCCTTAAAGATTTTTTTCGTAATATCAAGCGCTGGTGGGTATATTAATAGTCAATCGCCGCACCGGTCTGAAAATTTTATATAGTTTGTAGGTTAAAAACTAGATGTTTATATCGCTATTTGCTTATATCAGAATCATACAAGATCTTCTGTGCATTATTTATTACCGTAAGGAGAATTATATATTTTTTTCAATCATTCAGCACAACCTAACATATTATGTCGATGAACATAGGCCTCCCTAATAGACTGCATTATAGAGGAATATTTGCCATAGTTTTGCCATGCTTGGCAGGTGGGTTGGTAACCACAGTTTATTTTAATTATTTTGAGTTGTTATCAGGAAGATGCTGCTGCCCATTTTCTATTTAATTTTTTCTCTTACGACACCCAGGGAATGACATGTGTAGTGGATTCTCTTACGCTGAAACTACACGACACTCTTACATTTGATGACACAACAATGTTTGCAACAGCAATGTATAAGTAAATTATTAGTAGTCATTTGTGTATGCGTAGACATAATGAAAAATCGTGAGGCATATAGATATGTAATAAAAGTATATAACCTTTATTAACATCTTCCTTGACCGCGAAAAAGACACAATAGTGAAACAATTTAAAAGTTCGTATATGACTCATGGGACAAATTGTTAAATTGATAGTAATTTTCTTTGTCGCTGTGAGGCCTTTTTCACACCGTAGGCGATAAAATAGTGTCTTAATTAATTCACTATATTAACTTGATGACATACAATAAATGGGGAAAAAATAGGCTGTAAAAGTACACTTCAGCAAAATTTAATTAACAAGTGGCAACATGACCTTCAAATTGAAATTCTGAATCAGATAAAATTCAACAAATCAGCCGTGTGGTTATGTAACTCTGGTGATAATTGTTTCACGATGAGTATTCCTCCGTTACTGAGTAAAGTTTAATCATTTTAATAACATTTTTAAGCTAAAATAATTACGTAAAATAAGACGTCGGCTTAAAATTGCCACTGATACATTCATTCAATAAAAGGAACTTGAACGTCAATTAAGGTACGTTGGGGTAATACCGAACGGATTTTCGAATAGTTGGAAGAGTCTGCCAAAAACTTTAATTTCTCGACATTCGTATACGTCAGATTTATGGAACATGGAGCAAACCGTTAATCGTTAAACGTAGTTTAGCTCTGAGAATCTTTTGCTTGTGTAAACTCAACGGTTTCTGCTTTAAAGGTGTGCGAAAACTAGACATACTTTTTTATATGCATAATGAAAAATTGACCATTAAGGGGTAACTGGACTTAAATTTAAAACCACTTCTACTGCTTAGAGAAAAAAGTGTATAAAAGAGATTTGTCCTATCTTTAACGCTTATAAACATATTTCAATATGATCTATAAATTACTAGAAACATAAATGTTCCAAACGATTTTCTCTTTTTTTGTTTCTTGCCATCCGATCTTATCCCTGATATAAAGAAATTGTAATTTTATGTTTCTCAAACTTTGTTATGACATAAGATGGAATTACTCAATATAAGAGAAAGATCGGATGCATTTGATTTTATATGGGAAAAAAAAAATAACAGTAAGGACTGGCGAAATGCCCTGGGATAATGCAGGAGTTAAGGAAGATATAAATATTTTAACAAAGCGACATTTATTATTATAAATTATTTTTTAAATAATTATTATAAATTACATTTTGATTTGTAATAGAGGATAGATATAGATGTCTATGGGCCGCAGCAATCACTTAACATCAGGTGGACTGTGTGCTCCTTTGTCACCCTTATCCTATAAAAAAAATGTATTTTAATGTGTACTTAAAAGTAATAAAACCATCGTATTATTTTATTACTTTTAAATATACAGACTTGCTAACGAGACTGAGTCCCATAGTCACTTGAGTAATCAACGAAAAAATATACACGACCAATGAAAGTTTAACAACCACTGCCATATTTGTAACAGGCAAAGATCGGATAATATCCATCCGATCTTCACTCACGAGGGGAAACATCGGATCTCGGCCTACAGCGATCTTAGCCCTGCATGGACCAGCTTTATTTAGCTATAACTTCATAAAAATTAGTATCCACACAAAATAATAACAAAAGAAGCCATATTCTCGCTAAAAATCGTAAATAAAAGTGATAGGGAAAGATCGGATGGACAAAAATAATACTCGTACAAAAATTACATTGTTTTATAAAATGCCACGCAGCACAGGTCCCACTTGCCGGAGTGACTGGCGCGAACTGAGGGTCGGGGCAGGATGAAATGGCGTCGTGTAGCATATTGTTAGCTTTTCAAAATATAGCATAATTCGCCGGGAATTTGAATTCTACGGTCTTGCCCCATCATCGATCTTACCCCAACGTACCTTAAATGTTAAAATTAAAAACCTTCACCGAATTGTGATGTATGCCAGGAGGTTGTTATTATATTATAACCTCCTTGGATGTATGTAACAAAATTGAAGATGTTTACTATTTGTTGATGGAGTGTGTCAAGAATGAAAAAGATAGACAGGCTGTGTTGAAAGAATGTAACGCAAATGTTTTGGATATCGATCTAGTGCAAATGGTTTTATCAAACCCCAAATCAAAGATGTCAAGAGGGTTATTCCGGCTTGCTTCTAGGACGGAATAATTATCTTATCTATCTTTTATAAGTTTCATTTTCCTGCTAGTAATTTAACTATAGTACTCTCAATTATACATTTTTATTTTGTTATAGTGTTAACGGTAATTAGTATAAGGTATAATGGGATTGCCATGTCATTTTGACAAAAATCCCAAAAATATTAAAGAAAAAAAGACAACCACGATTTCCACCAGAGTTACAAAATGAGGCGATGGATGATCCACGACTTTTTGTGCCACCAGGGCGGCGCCACTTAAAATGAGATATAATATTTGACAGATTTAAAAGTGGGAAGTTTATTTGTTCGAAAAATGTAAAGGTTAATGTTTCTTTCTGCACATGAGCACATGAGGAAAGAAACTGTACAGAGGCAAAGCTTCTAAAGAGCTGTCAAAGTTTTTACCTATTTTGGTAGGGTTGGCACACGAGGATAAAAGTAAATAAACAAATCGTTTATCAGCATTTTAATAGATACTTAAGATATAATATTTTTTATAGATGACATATTCTAAATGTTTTACTTTTGTAATTATTGTTCTTCAACAATTAGTTGTGGCTTTTAATTAAATAATAAATTATTTTTGATTAAAGTTTTTTTTTCTAATAATCTCTTGGAAAGCACTCGCATTTTATGACAAATATCTATAAAATCTTACACACGTTTTAATCACTACTCTAATTTACAATGTTTCTTTCGACGTCAAAATATTTGCGAAATTTTTGCTCAAGCAATTCAACAAACACGATAAAATTGTAAAGAAGTATTATTAAAAAACCCGATTGAAAACTATCTTTATTAAAATCCTTGTAATGGCTGAAAAAAGAATATGTTCAGATCTATTAACGTACAATTTTATTTTCTCACATTTGTGGTGTTCGAGACAACATTTTCTATACAAATATGCAGACACGTAGACTAAACTATTTTTCTGGTAAACCAAATAGTTGTTCAATCGTTTGTTCCTACTACTAACACAGAGGCAGTAACATTGTCAGGTTGCGGTGATGGTGTATTAAAATACGACAATCGTCTGGTTTCATAAGTAACATATCGAAATCGTATTAACAAATAGTATTTAAGGTTTCCCTAAGATACTGGTTATGAACATCTTATTGAAGGCAATACTAACTAGACGACATGTTGATTCCTGGCAGTTACCACCCGCCTGACTCACTTTTCCAAAGAAATTATAGGAGACAATCTTTATTGAGACGTCTCTTTAATATAAATTAATTTAATTTCTTCTGATTTTAATTCTTCATGAAGTTTTATTAAATAATTTATAGACACTTGAAATCCGTGAATGTTCTGTCTGAATAAGTTCCTGAAAAATGGCATTTCTTCTAAAAGCTCAATTTGATAATTATCGCATCGAAAATCTCTTTTATATTTATGAGGAGATCGCAGTGTACTTGAGTTTAAGAAATCAAACAAATTATTAATTTTATTTACAAAATCTGTTGCGGCAACCCCAATAAGATTTAAATCTACGTAAACCATATTTACACTTTTTTATATTTCATTTGATACAAATTATTCTTCGAAATACAAAATTTGACATTTATTATTTTTTACACAACCCTGAGTTTGAACACTGGCCGAGCCGGTTTAAAGCAGTTTCTTTCCGTACGCGAGTCGCCAGTGCTCACGCACACATGCACCTTAAGCTTGAAGTAGTGTACCTATCACAGCGAGGTTGTATGCAGCTTTGCCTCTGTACGCTACGATTTCTTTACTCATGTAGTATTAGTTACATTTTATATTAAATAGATTAAAAATAAATAAATCCAACCACAGATAAACATAAAAGTAGATAAATTAAAAAAAAATGTGCAAAAATGAAAGAGCACTAGAGTACTAGAGCACTATCTATCTATCTCTAGAAACTGATATAATTTAAAACTAACTTCTCAGTTAAAATACATTGTGTAACAAAAACTTCACCTCAGTGTCAACTAGCGACATCTGTTGAGCGGATGATTATTAGCCCTCATTCTTTTCTTATAAAAGATTTAGGTATTTATATATGTTATATATTTGTATATATAAATAATTAGATATATTTTATCTATATCTAAAATCAAATAAAATATATTATTTTTAGACATAGATAAGAGAAACAGATAACAATGCAAAGATGTAGAGATACCTAATAGGTATTTGGTTTAAAGATGTAAAAAATTGCTTTAAATTATTTAAAATCAAGTATTTTTATTTTGCTCTCTGGGTTATTTTTTATATTAAAAGCATTTAAATAAAAGGTAAAATTCTTTCTTAAGGTTATCGAAACTGATCCGAGGTTATCAATTATCATACGTTGGGGTCGATATTAAAAAATACTTTTAAAACGATGACCTAACGTAACTTAACTTGTTACCTAGTACAAAAATATATTGGCCTGGTATGGAGATTCATGTGATATATATTTTTTCATTTATTTTTTACTTTTGATAGGTTTAAACTGTATCTGTAATTATGTATTTATATTATGTATGAAACCAACCAGGAGATGGCAGCGGTGCCTTAATAATAGCAACTATAATACAAAACCACCCCGCCTGCCAAGCGTGGCAACTATGGCAATTATCCTATTTATGAGGCAATCTATCAGGAGGCCTGTGTTCAGCTGTGGACTTGGTAAACTGTAATTAATGAATAGAAAAAACATGTATGTAGGCTCGTTAAGTTACAGCCTATTTACATCCCACTGCTGGGCACAGGCCTCTCTCATTTCTAAGAGCGTTTTATGGCAAGGCGATGGTCGACGCGTGACTCAAATGCTTTTTGGTGGTCTTCACGTCTTTGAAATATTATTTTTTATTTCAGAGATGCAGGTTTTAGTATGTATTTAAGTACGTAGGTCACTCAACAAGTTTTGTGATGCTCGAAATTTAAAAATGGAACGCACCTGGTTTATATGTTTCTAAAAAGCAAATTTATTTAAAAATAGAACTTCATAAGCCAATTGCTCAATATTAAGAAAAAACAAAGTTTTATTAATTTTCCTACAACGCTTCCCGCACTTTTCATTTAAAACCGTTAACCGTGAACATTTGCGCGCTATGATATATTATAATTTTAAATTTGGTTTAACCGAACAATTAAGTTTACAACGGTTACAATCAGCATTAGGGGACTCAGCTCCATCACGCGCAACAATTTTTAGGGGGTTTGCTGAATTCAAAAGGGATAAAATTAATCTTAAAGATGACCAAAGAACCGGGGCCCCGCAAACAGCAGTAACGGCAGAAAATATATGGACTACTAAAATGATGGTGCGAGAAGACCCACGAATCACATATACGAACATCGTAAAGTTTGTAAGCATTAGTTCGGGGAGCATTCATACCATCCTATATCAACATCTTGGCGTGAGGAAGCTTTGTTGTCGATGGATCCTCGTTTGCTCTTCGAAAGCGAAAAACTGACTCGTGTGGATTGGTGCCATGAAATGCGTCTACGTTTTGAAAACGGGGCATCTAGGCGTGTTTCAGAAATCGTTACTGGTAATAAGTCATGTGGTCTATCAATATGACCCGGAAAATAAAAGGCAATCATCGGTATGGGTCTACTCACTTACCGAAAAAACTGCAAAGACCTCGCAACGTCGGCAAAAAATGGCGGCTAGTTTTTTTTCGCGGAGCGGAAATTTGTCGACGTCAATGTAGGAATATTGTAGGTCAGTCAACTCTGAATGGTATACTACAGTTGTATTACTCAAAGTTTTTCAAGCTGTGTGGGAGAGAAGACCAACGACCGGGCTTCGGGGAATCATGCTGCATCACGATAACGCCTCTTCACATACCTCCCTTAGAACAAAAGCATTTATTGGGGAATCTGGTGTTGAAACTCTAAGTCACCCACCCTACAGCCCTGACTTAGCTCCTTGTGATTTCTTTTTGTTACCAAAAGTCAAAGAAAAAATAAAAGGCAAGTTTTTTTCAAGCGCCGAAGAAGTCGTGGCTGCCTACGAAGAAGCGATATCCGATCTGTCAGTTTAAGACTGGTAAAAGTGTTTTCAGAGTTGGTTTAGGCGAATGGAACTTTGTATAGAGTATGATGGAGAATATTTTGAAAATATTAAATAAATATTAATAGTATCTAGAATACTTTTTCTATATCTCAAAACTTGTTGAGTGATGCTGCAGCTATATTAGTAGTATAATTGTAGCACAAATGGGTCGACTCGATCGGGGTAGGACCACACTCTCACAGAATACCAGCGTAAAATAGCAGCAGCTTAAAACTGCTGTGTTTCGTATGGTGAGTGTAGAGAACCGGAGACCCTTTTTACTGGAAAAGAGGCATTCCATCTTAGTCCTCACGGGCGACAACGCATCTGCATTTTGTTTCGCAAACGAGGATGGATGTAGATGTCTATGGGCCACAGCAACCACTTACCATCAGGTGGACTGTCTGCTCGTTTATCACTCTATCATATAAAAAAATACACACAGCATCACGTTTGCTTGTTAATCCGGGATTCGCTACGGTCTGTGGAGCTTCACTACCCTTTGACCATGATCTTTTTCGCACGTGGTTGTCGTAGGTGATTCACCTTTCATCACCTGTGATCAATATTTTCAAAAATGGTTCGGTTTCATTACGTTTCAAAAGAGAATCGCAAATGAGTACACGATTCGCATTAGGTTTCTTTCAGTGAGTTAGTGTTTTACCCCAATATCACATTTATTTTTTGTATAGCCAGACTTTTTCAAATGGGTCAAAACTATTTTGTGGTCAATCTTCAATTCCTTGGCTATGTCGTAACTACTAATATCTTGCTTCAATTTTTCAAAAATGGCACCGACTTTATCCTAATGAGGGCAACCACCAGAGCGAGCTGCATCTTTGATATTGACAAATTTCCGGACTGAAAACGCTTGAACCAGCTTTGTGCTACTCTTACTGACACTGCATTAGGTGCATAAATGTCACAAATTTTTTGCGCCACTTGAGTCGCATTTTTCCCTTTTTTTTGTAATAAAACTTCAGAAAGTATCGAATTTCTTTGTTAGGCTGGACTCACACATCCGGAATGCCTCTCTGAATTCAAAGTCCGAATTCATAATTTGAATTCCGGCAAGCAGCCTCAAACATACCTTAAAAAATCAGATAAATGAGTTGTTTCATGTTTCTCGGCTCAGGCACACGTCTCGGATATGGAAGAGGAATTAATACTCATCGTACTACTTTTAGTTTTAAATAATAATAAAAGAGAGACGCAAACGAATACACGGGATTCATCCTCTTAATGTGATCAGAGTAAGGTAAAGTGAGTCCTACATTACAACTTCACAAGAAGCAACACGTCCCATGTATAAAAAACGTGCGTTATGAAATCATAATCTTAAATATTCCGATCCGGAGTTCAGAACGCTCGTCAGTGTCATTCTTACACTTACAGATCAATCTGAAAAAATCATAACCTGTAAAAATCAGAATGAGTGTGGAGAAGAGTTAAATTGTATGAAATTCTGGGTTTGCTTAATTAATAATATGAATTCAGATTATGAATTTAGAGAGGCATTCCGGATGTGTGAGTCCAGCCTTAGATTTACTCATTTTGGCGGACAGAAAGACAATTGAAAAATGGCGAGAAATTATTTTTTACTTTTTATTTTTCTTTTTCTTAATGACCTATAAGTATTGATATTAAAACTAGCCAGATACAAACAGTACAACCAAAGAGATTTTCCTTCAATTTTATAAAAACAAAATACGAAGAAACTTTTTCCCCGACTATTAATATGATAAATTCTACACGTTTCGAGATACCTACATAGTCTGTTTTTAAAAGAATATCTGTTTGTGTGTGTTTGTACGTTCATACCTACGACAGTAATGAATTTTTGGCCTTGCATATCTTGGTAAATCTTGTCTTATCTCGTCTCCAAGCCAATTTTATTCAACGCTTAGTTCCATAATAAATACGATTAAGTTTTCACTAAAAACGATTGCGCAGGTTTTCATACACATAAAATAAATTTAGTTACAATTACTCATCAAATTAGAAATTGATAGTGAACCCAGAGCGAATCGCACCCACACCCATTTTTAATCGTTGCATCGAATTTTTTTGAGATAATTTAATTTTTACATACATTGCGTCATTATCCATTTTGCCTTTTCGATCTCAGATCATTATCGATTATTTTATCGCTACTTTTTAATTTTATCAATGATTTAGTACATAAGTGAATTTTTGGCCTTGCATATCTTGGTAAATTTTTTCTTATCTCGTCTCCAAGCCAATTTTATTCAACGCTTAGTTTTCACTAAAAACGTATATATATGGTAGGCTATACATGGTAGAGCCATGATGCAGTTATATTAGTAGTATAGTTGTAGCACGAATGGGTCAGGTCGACCGGAGAAGGATCACGCTCTCACAGAATACCAGCGTAAAATGGAAGCTTGACACTGCTGTGTTTCGTATGGTGAGTGTATAGAACTGGAGACCCATTTTACTGGAAAAGAGGCATTCCATTTTAGTCCTCACGGGTGACGACGCATCTGCATTTGATTCTTTATTGAGGATAAATCTAGATGTAGGGTCACAGCAACCACTTACCATCAGATGGACTGTATGCTCGTTTGTCACCCTATCCTATAAGAAAATCTGATGCTGTGGACCAACCAAGTAGCATAAGAAAGCTGTTTAATGGCCGACTTCGAGCATTCGTATATCGTTTAAGCTATTTGAGCTGGATCCATAAATACAGAACAATTCTATCAAATGACAAAAACATTATACTATCATTAGAAAAGAATTAAGAATTAGGAGAGCTGATTGATGGTTTTTTAGTGTTAACAACTAAAACATAAATATAACTAGATTCTTTAGAAAAGAGCTCTTAAATTAAGTAAATTTAATCCTCATAGCATCTCGATATGACATGGCTTGATAACAGTGACCAGTGACAGTTACTGTAATTTATATTGGGTGTGTAGCATATAAATACTTTTATTTTCGACAAGTTGTTTTTAGACAATCATGAAATCCAATCGTAATAACGTTTGGATTTCATGACTGATTCCACGTAATAACGATTAGATTTCATGGGTCTAAATTTTTTTTTTGCGCGGAACCCAAATTTTTTTCTAAAATAAAACCCTAAGTACCCTAATTTCTCCTTAAAACATCAGCTATGGGTCAATTAAAGTCCCGTCAAAATCGGTCCAGCCATTTCGGAGATTAGCCGGACCACTGATCAACTTGATTACACACAAAACATTTTATCAAAATTGGTCCAGCCATTTTGGAGAAGTTCAGTAACATACACACAGACAGAAGAATTATATAATACATAATATACATGTATTATATATATAAATCTTACTCTGGGATAATTCTGTCTATTGATGAATACTCCATAAAAATCCGTTGTGTAGTATAAACATCTAAGCGTACCGACCATGAAGCAAATACAAAGAGGAGACGTTGTAATTAAATTTCACTATGTAACAACGCGTGACAATTTGCGGGGTGAGGGGATGCAAAGCCCCGCCCACTTTTCACTATCTACATCTACCGATAAATAGTAAAACTACTCGGATCTTTCCATATCGATGTTGCAATGTAGCTTAGCTACCTTGACGGTTAATGGCGACATGTCCACAAAATGTTATAAACTATAAAAATAATATTTTGGCGACTAAAATTTCTTTATGTCTGAATGCAAAACAAATTTCTGCACCTTCGTATGATTATTTTATCATTAATGAGCTCTACGTACCATTATATTTTTAGTTCACAGGACACAAAGTGTCGCCATCTAGTGTGGAATATATTTAATTATATTTAAAAGCCGACGCAAAGAGATTTTTCTAGAACTATTTTAATAAATTAGGTGTAAAATTACTTACAAATGAAATGTGATGCCATCAATAGCATCGGAGCGTCTATCTCATGAAGCAAATACATTCAGACAAAGAAATTTTAATCGCCAAAATAATATTTTTATAGTTTTCATAATAATTTTAGGAACAGGCCGCCATCTATCGTCAAGAAAATCTCAAAAAAATTACAAAAAGACAGGGCCGCAATTAGAATTCAATTATTTTACCCAGTAACCCAACATTCAATATTAAAATGAAGGAAATTGTACTTGGCTGATTTTTACGAAATGTTTAAGTTATATTTAAGTGACATTCTATATGAAAAGAATCACTTAAATACAATTTAAATATGTTTATCATTTCGTGAAAGTCAACCTTCAAGAAATATTTATTTTATCAATAAAGTAAAGTCTCTTTGAAACTAAATATTCTATGTTCAATATTAAGTAGGATATTTATTTTGGAACTAAATATCCTACTTATCTCACTAATATTATAAAAGCAAAATTCTGTGTGTTCTTTCTGTCTCCTTGAGCTTATTCCACACTAAGTATGTCTAATTTTTTCACGCAGAAACGGCTGGACTATTATTTATGTGTGGGTTTTACTACTTAATATCACTGAGGGAGAACAAATAATAGACAAATTATTATAATTAATATAATTTTATTTACAAATCAATTAAAATATAAATATTTTATTCCAAATTAGGCATCCGAATGCACTTTTTGAATGCCAATCTAAGAACATTAAATTGTATTTAAGTGATTCTTTGCATATAGAATGTCACTTAAATATATCTTAAACATTTCGTAAAAATTAGCCTAAGTACAATTTCCTGCATTTTAATATTAAAAGTTGGATAACTGGGAAAAATAATTGAATTCTAATTAGGGCCCTGTTTTTTTGTAATTTTTATGAGGTTTACTTGACGAGAATGCGGCCTGTTCTCAAAATGATTATAAACTATAAAAATAATATTTTGCGATTAAAATTTCTTTATGTCTGAATGTAAAACAAATTTCAGCACCTTCGTATGATTATTTTACCAATACTGAGCTCTATGGACCTTTATATATTTAGTTCACATAACACAAAGTGTCGCTATCTAGTGTCGAATATATTTAATTATATTTGAAAGCCGACGCAAAGAGATTTTTCTAGAACTATTTTAATAAATTAGGTATAAAATTATTTACAAATAAAATGTGATATCATCCATAACATCAGAGCGTCTATCTGAATAGTTTTTTACACAATAAAATACAACACTTCATTCTTTTCTTCTTAATACTACGAAAATACACCGGTTTGCGACTTTTTCAACACATAAGCCCACAGGACGAATGCTGACAGTAAACTAACTAAAGCCACGCCCACTATGATAACGTCAGGACCTACTTAGAATCACTGTGCACAGTTGCTTATGCCGTCTCCCCTTTGTATTATCTTCATGGTACCGACGGTGGCAAGCGACTTTGATTTATACTATGTAGAGAAGCTCCTCTTTCACTTTTTTCTATATCTTGCTATATGCTGCGGAATATAGTTTACTGTCAATGTGTGAGTGAATAAGTTGCGAGAATGACAGTTGGACGAGGCGTCACACATAAAACCTAGGGACGCAAACAGAGTCACAGCATCGATGGTACCTATCATGAAGATCGCGGGGACGCCCGAATCCCTCTGGAAATCGCCAACTGGTCCTCTCCTTCGGTGGCCAATCGGAATGGTGAAGCTATCCCAGGATTTTTCGTAAGATGGCGGGGCAGCCTTACATGAGTGGCTGGCTCATTAATTGGGCCCCCAACTATCTATGGCCGAAAACCCGCTAACCTCCATAACCAGTCACCTGACACTAAGAAACAGCCGCGTCGCAACCGGTTCGTATGCGTAACGCAACCACTGTCCAGACCCATTCCCCTTAAGAAATGGGTTTCACCTAACATCATACCGGAACACGATTTGCATCATTTGGCGGTATGTCTTTGCCAGGCGGGTGGTAAATAACCCTCGGCCGGGCCTCTTACTAGTAGAGGACCAACCTACCACCAGTATGTAGTACTGCTCGTTTAGCACTACCGAGGGGATAATGTGTAGCCTGTATTCCGCCTATTCGGCCGAATAGCAAATTAAGTATTCGGTGAATACTATTATTTATTGTGTCGGTGATTTTGAAATGCCAATATGCAGCTTAAGAATATCAAGTGAATTTTTGAAGAGTTTACATATATTTTAAAAGTACAATGTGATAAATTAGTCGCTTCTTTTGTTACTTGGACATAGATGTGTTGTCGGCCTCCGGTTCTCCACATTCAACATGTGAAACAACAGCATTAACGAGAGCGTGATCTTTCCCCAGTAGAGTCGAACCATTCCATATTATTATGCCATATTATTATGGTTGCAGCACGAATAGTTCTACTAGGTTGCAAGGTTATCTGGCTCTGCTGTCACTAAATTTATTACCCAGCACACCATGAGGGTAAGGAAATCTTCTAAGTAATGTCTACCTGCAGGCACATTTTTAGTAAGTCCCATAGAAGAAAACAAAAAATAAATATGTAATTTTATTTATCACTTTTAAATAACAACGTTTAAATGCATTAAATAGTTAATTTTAAGTGAAACAACTGAATTTACAATGTAAAGATTTAAAGGATTGGTTTCTTGGGTAGGTTCATGGTCACAGTCTTGGTTTCCAAGTATTGCAAGATGCCGTCTTCACCCCTGTAAAATGATTAGATATAAATTTAAAAATGTACTAAAGTTTTGTCTTTATTAACATTTTTAACAATTACCACTTATTTGTTCAAGTAACAAATATTTGTTGTAAAATTCATTTTAACACCACATGACTGAAGTAGCAAACTGTTTATATTATTGGAGTGAAAAAAGTTCCCACCTGATGGCGAGTGCCATACACTTATGCATATGTCATACGCATATGAATTATGAACCTATTTACGGAACTTCAAATCTCACAGCCTGTTCTAATTCTCTCACCTTGAGGGGTAACCAGAACTATTATTCGCTCCACTGCTCCCAACTCGAACCAAATAGTAAATTATTTTTGATAATGTATTACATATTTTTTATAGAATAAGTATGACAAACGAATATACAGACCACCTGATGGTAAGCGGGTGCCGTGGTCCATAGACATCTACATTTATCTCCATCATCCAAAATGCAGATGCGTTGTCACCTCTGAGGAGTGAGATGGCACGCCTCATTTCCAGTAAAAGGGTATCCGGTTCTCTACACTCATAATTCGAAACACAGCAGCATTAAGCTGCTATATTACGCTGGTATTCTGTGAGAGCGTGGTCCTAACCCGGGCAAGCCGACCGATTCGTGCCACAACTACAATATAGCTGCAGCGTGACTCTACCACGCATGAAAACATTTTGGCTTATCCTCAATTCGTACTAATCATGTAATTTCGGAACTCCACTAAAAACCCACGAAACAGTGTTCTTCTATTCTATTCTTTTACAGTATTTTACAGACGTAAGGGTGACAAACGAACACAGTCCACGTGATTATAAGTAAATGCTATGGCCCATAGACACATAAATTTATCCTCGATTAAGAAATGTAGATATATTGTCGCCCTTAAAAATTACCCTGCCACCCTTGGTTATCGAAACACAGCTGCATTATACTTCTGTTCCACGCTAATAGTCTGTGCCACGAATTTAAAGCAATTTGCTTTTTAAGATATCTGAGGGCACGGCAGTGTCTCCGCCAAGTCGAGCAAAAAAGCGGCACGGCTGTACCATCCTTTTCTCGAAGCAGTTCAGGCCATTTTCAAAACCCTATAACTTCGTTGTGGATAAAACTAGAAGCCTGAATTCAGTAACCAAGTAGGCATTATATAAACTCGGTATATTTCAAATTTCATTAAATTTGAACCAGTAGTTTAAAGAATTATAACTAGGCAAAGTTTCTTAATTTTGTCACTCACTCACTGACCGATCATCAAAACTCTAAGGCACTTCTAGCAGACATAGAAGCTTCAAATTTGGAATACAATTATTGTTTGGTATATAAATCAAGAAAAAACTAAAATATTTTGCAAATTTGGTCCAATTTTCGAGATAGAGCAACTGCATAAATAACTTTGTAATTCCATATAAATATATAGGATTACAAAGTAGTAATGGAATAATAGGCGTAGATAGGTACCTAGATATAACAATCTACAAAAAGAAATGAGATGCCATCAAAAACATAACTTGTTAAAAAAAACAAGTCTCGCAACTCAGTTCATCTACCGTAAAAAGTTGTGAGATCCATGTAATACCAAGTCGGTTAATTTATTCAGTCCCTACTTAAGGGTCCTTCTGTCTTAAGTTATTACGTAATGAGCTAACCTAACAACATCTTATAGTGACCATATTAATATTAAAAGTCTTTTATGTTTTAAATAAATAAATTGACTTGGCAATCGTACTAAACAATCTACTTAATTTAATATAATATGTATTACTTGAAAGAAGTGTGTTTTTACATTGTGTTTTCATGCGATGGCCAAGTCAATCTATTTATTTAAAATATAAAAGGTTTTTAGTATTGATGTGGTTACTATAAGATGTTGTTAGGTTAGCTAATTACGTAATAACTTAAGACAGAAGGACCCTTAAGTAGGGACCGTCGATCAACAATTGTTGATTGAAGACGTTACCTACGTCCGCACAATTTACGTTGGACGTGGTGTTGTTTTTTTTTAAATTTACAATGAATTTTAAATTTTGAAGAAGCAACTACGAAGAAGAAACTACGAGCGACGTTTTTTTATATCTCGCTGAATGATTTTAAACATCCTCACTTCAACATCGGCTGTGCTTCAGCGTGTGTATATATAGCATATATAGTTAAAGTGCGGTTACACCTCATCTATATATTGCGCCGTAACATATAATATATCACATGACCAAGCCACATTACCGCAAATGTAATCAAATTTTCGATAAATGAGGTTTGCAGTATGATCTGATAAAACACGGAGGCAGTCGATGGATGCAGGTAGTTCAGAGCTGTACTTTGTGGTAATCCATGGGGAGGCCTACTATCAGCAGTGAACTTATGATGATAGTAGTAGTAATAATGGTGTTTAACCTGTATGAGCTGTTGCGTCTCTAAGCAGTACATTTTAGAAATGTCATAATTTATACTTACATCTCGCGACCAATGCCCGACTCCTTGAACCCGCCGAAAGGAGTTTGTGGTGTTATATGTTCGTATGTGTTTATCCTAAAAATTGAACACAAATAATTATTTTTTGTTCATATCGAGGTTAAGTTAACACTTTCACTGTCCGGTTTTTAAACGTAATAGTAAGACAATAGCAATGACCTGTAAGTGCACGGGACAGCGAAAGGGTTAATAATCGGTTCAGCCATTTTGAAGATTAGCCCGGATAGATAGACAGAGAGACACACAGACAGATGTATATATATATATATATATATATATATATATATATATATATATATATACATGGATATATCTATACATATAAATAAAATCGAAGTGTCTGTCTGTAAAATCGAAATAACTGCCATATTAAGCTACGGTGTTTAATTGTATGCCAATAAATCATGAATAACCATTGTCTGTCCATCTCATATTAAATTTATAAATTATCTATTATGGCTGTACCGATTGTAATGAAACTTCACGAACAGACAGAGAGCTAAGCCAGAAATGATCCAGGCTATATTCTATTCAAAAAACATGGGACTTTTTAAAAGTTTGTCTTTGATTATTCAAAATCTAAATATCGCCACATTAATAGATCATACCCATGCGAAGCCTTGGCGCATCGCTAGTTATCAATATAATACAAAAGAATCACAATAAAAAAGTATAAAATTATTCTTCATAGTCGAAATGTAAGCAAAAAGAAAAAAAAACGAAGACGTACCAGACAGAGCCAGCGCGTACGAGTTTAGCGAAAGACATGGCAGTTGTGATGTCGTTTGTTACCACACCAGCTCCGAGACCATAATTGGAGTCATTAGCACGGTCAACAATCTCCTCGAACGTCTCAAATTTCAGGATACTCTGAACTGGGCCAAAAATCTGTCGATCAGTCAAATAAATTTGTTTAATACACATGTTTAGGGAGATCACCAACCGGTATGCAAAATGTGTGGGTTTGTGCTGCTACAGTGATGTTTGTGCTGTTTTCCAATAGGCTTTCACGATACAGCTTCATTGGAAGCAAATGCATTCAGGAAATGATTGCGCGCTTGAACATTCTTGAAGAGACCTATGTACGTTCAGGTGTGAACTTGAAAGAGTATAGGTTAAAACACTGCCACCAAAATTAAAGTTAAATTGGTCCTATTTAAACTTGATACATGCCTATGATATCATCATAATCATTACAGTCTATAACAGGTTCGCTGTAGAGTATAGGCCTCGTACATTGGCATAAAAACAGTACTGAGTCATCTGTTTTTATGGGCTTACTTCACAAAAAACAACGTACAATTTAGAAGCGTTTACTGTATCTTGTGATATATTATTACGTATGATGCTTGATTTATCGCATGAAATGATTACCTCTTCTCTTGCAATTTTCATGTCATCCTTAACATCAGCAAAGACAGTGGGTTGTATGAAATATCCTACAGTCCCATGACGATTGCCACCAGCAACACAACGGGCACCATCTTTCTTGCCGGCTTCAATGTATCCCATTACTTTATTGAACATGTCAGAGTCCACCTTAATCAAAAAAATTAATATCAGTTTGGTAAAATATTTGGTACGACTATACGAATTTGTACATGTGTGACAGTTAAAGAGCAATGCTGGGAGTGGTCTAGGTTATATTTTATACCAAAAACGGAGATCTTTGTAAGAAATCAAACAATTATAAAATAAGTCGTTTTTGATGATTATCTTAAATCAAGGTTATATACTAGGTAAGATCTACTAACGTCACGTTAATAGATCCTATCGCGCCGTCTTTACTAATATAATAAAGCGGAAAGGTTTTTTGTTTGTTTTAAACACGTTAATTTCTGGAACTACCAGCTGGTTTCTCTCGCTTCTCATCGGGCGGCTAGGGTATTATGCGTCGTGCGCGCACCGAACCGAGTGTTGAATTATTTTAATCTTTCATTATCTCTTAAACCTTCGTGTCCCATATGCCGGGTCGCGACTCGGTACCGGGCCATCAAAATAAAATACCGGGTCGCAACATTCCCGCCTTGTTTTAAAAATAATCCTACTATCGATCGACGCATCGTTAACATTCATTTTAAAACATTTTTACTATTAATAAATGTATATTATTTTACTTAATGGAACTAGCTTAGGTTTAAAAGTATTTAGTGGGTCACGAAGGTACAGTGTGAAAATTACCGGGCCATGGAAACACTGTCTTAAACTATGCGTTCAAATAACATGCTATAAAGAGAAAAATTTATCTTTATAAAATTGTCTTGATGACGAAGTAACTTCCGAAGTAACTTCCGTTCGTAAGGATTAATATGCCATGCCCGATAACGCTCATAAATCACTTTTTAATTTTCAATATTTTTTTTACTAAATACGTTATTGTGGCTTATGTAAAAGAAATAGGCTTATGGTACCGCAGATTTAGAGGCAGTACAGATCAATATGTGTATTACGCTAGCGGACGCGGATAAAGCAGTTGCTGCGCTGACTTGCTTAACAAAAATCAATATAATATAAGATTAGCTGAAAAGTATAGCCTAATACTAGATATAATTCGTCTATCATATACAAAAAGAATCTTTCGAATCGGACTGGTAGTCCCAGAGATCAGCGTATTTAAACAAACAAGACTCTTCCGCTGTATTAAATTAGTATAGATTTTCGTCTGTTCTTCGCAATTTACAGTAGACAATATTAATTTAAAGCATGATGTAAGCAAGTTTGGCTCATTGCACATTAAAATAAGCACTACTGCAACTACATAATAATGTTTGAATGTTTCATAGTGTATATTTTTGGTATACAAAAAAATATGAACACAAACCTGCGGGCCCTGTTGAACATTTTCGTAGGGATTACCGACAGATCTCTTCTTTGCTATTTCCGCTGCTTTCGCAACAAATTTTTCATATATTCCAGATTGGACGTAAGTCCTCGTTCCCGCCACGCAACATTGTCCGGCGTTGGCAAAGGCAGCACGGTGGGCGATCTCGGCTGCTTTTTCCACTGATTTAGAAAAAAAAACCAGATTATTTTTTGTATATTTCTCCATTAAACCTGTTTACAGCGGATGTGTAATCTTTAAACATATCATTATATTTGTTGTTATTATATTGCACAGGTAAACACAATAAAAAATAATTACTTTTGGGTAGGGTCGGAATCATAAAAGTAATCGGATTGTAGTAGTTTCGTTAAATTTTTATGTTACATTATGTGTATATACAGGCATTATTCTAAAATTAAAATTAAAACTTCAGATTGAACGTAGATATAATATTTTTGAAAAGGCCTATTTTCTACCGATTTAAAAAAGGAGACGGTACTTAATTCGACTGTATGTTTTTCTTTATGTGTACGATGTACGATGATTCTTTTTTTTTTAATTTAAAAGCTTGTGCTTCTCATGTGATCCCATATAAATTTGATCAAGGTGTGACCAATAGTTCTTATGTTATTGGTGAAAAAATAAGGGCTGAAGTTTTGACGGAACTATTTAGATGACATTGAAATTGTGATATTCCTTAGCCTACACAAAAGGATAAAAAATACTTCAAAAAAACAGTTAAAGCTGATTTCAAACAACTAAAAACATTTATATGATATATGTATATTTATTCCCAATTTTTTATATGGGCCCAGCTCTGAAGTATAACACTTAATTAAAAAAATTCGGTTCACCTTCAACTAATATCGCGTAACATACATACGAACAAAAGAAAAACATGCAGTTGAATTATTAACCTCCTCTTTTTTGTAGTTGGCTAAAAATAGACTATTTTCGTCAGTTGAAAGTAGTTGTAACCGGGAAAGAGTTTGTCACATTTCCATTATTATGTTAAGTATTATTTTTTTATACTTTTTTTTTTACAAAAAAATACTAAATACGGATGTGAGTCGAGTCTGTCTGTACGACAAGAGAGTAAGTCTAATTATACAATATATAAATAAAATGATAGAGGTTTGCACTTGTACGCGCATTACGGAAAAACTACAGGATAGATTTCAATTAAGTTTTCTAAGTTTTATTTCTTAGACACTTGGCCCACATCAAAAAAAATATTAAAAATATAGCTAATATCAAGTTATTAAAGTTTTAAAAAAAGAACGATTCTTTATAAGCGAAAACTTTTTTGATATATCAAGCAACGCGGACGAAGTCGCGGGTATCAGCTAGTTATACAATAATTTGGCTTTTCTGCCGACTTCCAAAAAGGAGACGGCACTCAATTCGACTGTATTTTTTTTATGTGTTACCTCATAACTTTTCACTGGGCGAACCGATTTCGATGATTATTTTTTGTTTGAAAGCTGGTACTTCTCGTGTGGTCTCATATGAATTTGATCAAGGTCACACCAATAGTTTTTGAGTTATTCTTAATAACTTATATTGAAGTCGGCTGAACAAAATTATTAATTTTAAATTATACATGATAGATTCAACATACGTGAAGGGTCGCAACTGTCATGGTAGTATGAGGGGTACTGTTGGAGCGTCAACACTAGGCATGTCAAATATAGCATAATATGAAAACAAACCATCTGCGTCATTGAAGATGACTAAGGGACTCTTTCCACCAAGCTCAAGAGTCACTCGTTTTAAATTTGTTACTGCCGCACTCTTCATAATTATACGACCGACCTGCAAAATGACATATAATTTAGTTCACGATAATATTAATACGAGTTAAAATACCCTAGTAAGAAAATTGCTTATAAACTGCTAGCGGTATATATATTACCTTTTGTTTATTAATATGATAAGATAAGTAAGTACGTAAATTTAAAATAGTTCATTTAAAAAAAGCAAAGTATCTAACCTGTTATTTATTATTATTTAGCGTATCTTTTGCGTGCTCGCTTATTGTGTCTAAATATCCACAAATTAAACAAATATAGTTAAATGATTGTAGTCAATATAATTCATAATATATTTATTATATCCTTTAATTTAATTTTAATATCACGAGATATCGTGATAATGCTCCAATTCTTCGCCGAGGGCACGGTCCTAAGAATTTTTGCCATCTTATTGCCAGTCCACTGCTGGCTGTATGTTGTATTTATATGCACTCTGACTACGAGTACGTTCCGTACGTACACGTACGGTCGGCAGTGGTAAGACGCTAGTTTGAAAACCTGTCTGTTTATCTTGACACAAACATTTGATTATTATTCATTTTGCGTAATTGATCTATTATGTTTGAAGTTTTATTTTACCCAATAAAACAAGTTTGTTAGTATATTGTTATAAAAAATATTATGAATACATAAATAGTATAACACCCAATATTATCCTGCTATACGTAGCACTGGCCTAACGATGTACGATTAGGTATATATAGATGTGAGACAGGAGTATTATGAGAAAAAAAAACAGATGGACGTTAATCTAACAATTTAATTCATTTGGACTGTAATTTAATTTTCCGTGCCCGATATATAGGTACTAAACCTGGTAATGTGGAATCTCAAGAGACCAATAGTTTTTTTAATATAAAGATTTTTACAATTTATCAGATATCGTGAACCGGAATTTGTTTTATTTATATGTTATCATTTCATAATATTAGTTTAAGAAAACTTAACACGCCTTGACCACGAACTGTGATACGCCTAGTGGAAACACTAGGTCTTACTCATAAAATTATTATATGGTCATATATTCTTACTACCTACGTCTGCAATATTTTAGATTATTCGGATGTCTGAAAGTGGGTAAAACCTATATTACAAAATCCTATTATGTTCATACATACATAAATGCAGATCTAGCTAATATAAAGTGAAAAACACGAGATGTACCTAGAAATACGCTCTACCTACACAAAATGAAATAAAGGTAGTGTTGTAAATTGCAACGCCATCTATTGCTTGTAGAAACCACAATATTTCTAGAAAATTCCATTTATTGTATCTATTATAATGTAATTTGTTTTGTTTCTACCTACACTTAATTGCATTTTTTGTTGTACTGTGTCAAAATTCAATTTAAAGTATAAATTAAATACCTGAATACAGTTGTAATCAGACGATATCAACATTTTATTTCTAAATCCATTAAAATTAATTTACATTAATTCGCTAAAGAATTATCAGGTAGTTATCAAATTAATTCTAAGAAAGGTATCTGAAATACATTATTAGGCTTCACTAATCTAATAAATAATTCTATCTACTATATTTTGTTGTAGCGGCCTAAAATAATCCACTACATTATATCATCTCATGGGTTCGATAGAGGATAGAAGGAAACTAAAACAGGAGATGTGGCTGTATTTGATTGAATGAATGTATTTTTTTGTAAATATACAAAAATATAGCAGCATACTCGTCGCAATCTACCCGTATTAGAATATATAGTACTTTCTGTGTCAAATCTATCCCCATTAATTGTGATTTCAATCGAAGAAGAGTACCTTAATCGCCGAAAACTTCGTTCTTAATGGACTTCCGCAAAATAACGCCTATCTGTGTATTTTTGGGTTTCTACTTAGCATTACAATAAGTAATTAGACAAGTATGCCAATCGGTGTTTCAGTTAATTGATATATTTGTAAAAAAATATCCTAATTTATATTATGTGTATTCGAAAGATCACGACACGTGTATTTTCATATCACGTGTACCATAAAACTTGAAAACGAGAGTGTACAAACAGTGCGTGTTGCTAGTGATGACCTATGAATCAGGGATGACGTGGTCCTTCACTGCTAGGTGTAAGAGGAAGTTCAAGGTCGCTCAGCGAGCTATGGAGAGGATTATGTTTGGGCATTATCTGTGTAATTTACTTCGTAGTGAGGACATCCGCAGAAGAACTAGAGTAACGGACACAGCCCGACGCATCAGTAAGCTGAATATAACTATATAACTACAACAAGTTATAGTGTATTTTAAGTGTTGTTGTGTTAATTATAGTTAAGTGTATATAACTAAGACAAGTTGCGCTGGAATATTATAGGATTAGCTGAGGTCCGAAGAGAGGAGATGTTAATCCTCGAATCTGGCAACTTATCTATCACCGGGAGGACGACCATCTGTCCCAAGGAGGTGTCGGATTTATCGTCCACAAGTCTCTCCTTAACAACCTTGTAAAAATTGAGTGTCTGTCAACGAGGATTACGTACATTATACTCAGAATCACCATACAGTATTCGCTGAAGGTCACACAGGTTCACGCACCAACCTTTGCGAACCCTGATGGAGTGGTGGTGGAGGAAATGTATGAGGACATGTCTATAGCCATGCATTCCTCCAACACCCCCTATACGGTGTTAATGGGAGACTACAACGCAAAACTAGGCACAAGAGAGAACGGCGAGCTGAAGGTAGGGAAATTTGGAATAGGGCAACGGACCCCAATGGGCCAGCAGCTAACCGACTTCATGGAGAAAGAGGTATTCTTTATGGCCCTACAAGAAATGGACCTGGTCGAGCCCCGACGGTTCGACAAAAAATTAGCTTGACTTCATTATGACGACCAGACGACAACTGTTCAGTGATGTCTCAGTGATCGCGAGGGTGAAAACGGGCAGCAATCACAGAATAGTGAGAGGCACAATGGACCTTAACGTTAAGTTGGAGAGGTCACGTCTAATGAAGTCAACGCTCCGTCCCCCTCGTGCTCTAATCCAAAATCCCGAAACCTTTCAGCTCGAGCTACAAACCAGTAGATGATATGAATGACAAGCTCGTGGAAACTGTCCATGCGGTTGGAGTTAAGTTTTTAAGACCCATCGCA
Source organism: Parnassius mnemosyne (assembly GCA_963668995.1). Lineage (NCBI taxonomy): Eukaryota > Metazoa > Arthropoda > Insecta > Lepidoptera > Papilionidae > Parnassius > Parnassius mnemosyne. Next base: position 19,960,031 of record CAVLGL010000126.1, read on the forward strand.
GAAGAACACAAAAACTCTTCGATCACATGCTTAATCTCATGGCTGTTAGACGGGAAATAAAGCTGTAGTCTTCAGTAGATTTGGCAGCGTCGTTTCCGGGACACATTAGATTTTGAGCGAGATTGAAAGTTTCTATGGGCTGCTGTACACATCATCTTTGGAGCCACACGTTAGTGTGAGTAACGATCCAAGAGCAAGTCTTATCCGACACTATTCCGATCATATTCCGGACGTCAATTTGAGCGAGATTTCATCTGTGAAGAGCTCTCCAGGCCCTTAAAAATGGCAAGGCCCCAGGCGAGGATGGAATTACAGGAGAGCTTCTGAAAGCGGGTGGAAAACTGGTACTTGAAGTCCTTCAGAAGCTCTTTAATTCCGTCCTCCATGGTGGCACTACACCGGAGGCGTGGAGCAGAAGTGTGGTGGTCTTGTTCTTCAAGAAAGGCGACAACGCTCTCTTGAAGAACTGTATACCGATTTCCCTTCTGAGCCGCGTCTGTGTGCTGTTTTCGAGTCATTACGAATCGTCCCGCATGCAGACTCTACGTCCCGAACAAGTCAGTTTCCGAAAAGGCTTTAGCACCATAGGCCACATACATACCTTTCGGTAATTGTATAGAAGTCCGAGAGTACAATTTGCCACTATGTCTGGCTTATTTGGACTATGAGGAAGCCTTTGATTCCGTCGAAATTTGGGCGGTGGTACAGTTCCGTCAGCGGTGCCAAGTTGACTGTCGGTATATTGAAGTGCTGAAGTGTTTGTACAGTAGGGCTACGATGGCTATCCGAGTACAGAATCAGAGTCGGAAACCTATCCAAATGCAGAGAGGTGTAAGACAGGGTGAAGGTATATATCCCCGAAACTCTTCACCGCTGCATTGGAAGACGTTTTCAAGCTGGACTGGATATGAACGATATGGTATTAACATCAACGGCGAGTACATCACTCACTTTAGATTTGCCGACGATATAGTCCTTATGGCAGAATCGCTGCAGGACCTAAGCACAATGCTCAATTACCTCAATAGTACCTCCCAACGGATAATTCTTAAGATGAACATGGTTAAAACAAAGATCATGTATAACGTCCATGTCGCACCTTGCCGGTAGTTGTTGGGAGCACTAAGCTCGCAGTTGTTGACGAGTATGTTTACCTGGGACAAATAGTCCGATTAGGTAATTCCAACTTCGACCGAGAAGTCAATCGACAGATTCAACTCGGCTGGGTGAAAATTATGGTACGTCTTCTCGTTAGGTATACCACTAACCTTGAAAACGAGACAGAACCAGAGCGTGTTCCCAGTGAGGACTTGTGGAACTGTGATGTGGTCCTTCACTGCTGGCCGGATGAGGAAGCTCAAGGTCGTTCAGCGAGCTATGGAGAGGGCTATGCTCGGAGTTTCTCTGAGCGATAAACTCAAAAGTGAGGATATCCGCAGTAGAACCAGAGCTACCGACATAACCCAAAGAATTAGTACGCTGAAGTGGCAATGGGCCGGCCATATAGCTCGAAGAACCGACAACCGATGGGGAAAAAAGGTTCTCGAGTGGCGGCCTCGTACCGGGGGACGAAGTGTAGGGCGTCCCCCCACTAGATGGAGTAACGACCTGGTAAGACATGTAGGAAGTCGATGAATGCAGGTGGCTCAGGACCGTGCTTTGTGACATTCCTTGGGAGAGTCTATGTTCAGCAGTTCAAAAAGTTTATTAAACAAAGTTTGTATAAAAAGTGTTATTATAATATTAAATAATTTATGAACGGTAATAACTCCTGGGAATGAGGTTATCGCTACCAAGCTGTTTTTTTTTTAGTTCTGTGTTGTTGATTGTGTAACATACATGATTGTAAACTGTTATTTTTTTTAAATATAGTTCCGCTGGGTTTCTTGTTGGTTCTTCCCAGGATAGAAGTTTTTTTTCCGAACCAGTGGTAAATTAAACGAAAGAGTGACTTTCAATAAGTATTATTTATAATCCTTATTTATAATCCTAAAATATAAAATATATAAGTAACAACCATAATAATGTCGTTCAGACCCAATTTCGGTGACGGCGGCCAGTCTCAACGGATACTAACCATTTGCGTAGGTTAGGATTAAAGTGCCCAAGTGTGCAAGCACAGGTGCACTCTATTCCTTCACTCTCAGAGTGGGGACGACAAATCGATACAAACTGAGAGAGACCAGGCGCAAGATTAACGGCTTTAAGTGCTTTCCGAACCGTGGGGTGAAACACCGCAACTTCCTGAATTCGGGATGCTTGTGAGAATCGCTTGACAGAAGAATTCAATAACTATTTTTTTGCCCCGACCTGGGAATGTGAATGATCGGCAGTCGCGTTTAAAATCACAAAACGAGACAGTCAACGGCTGTCACTTGACGGTAGCCTCGTACCGGTAAGTGAAGTGTAGAGCGTACGTAGGTCTAAATAGATTGTATGACGATTTTATAAAACACTAGATGGAGTGATAATGCAGGAAGTCGATGGGTGCAGGTGGGTTAGGACCGTCCGTTGTGGCATTTTTGGATTAGGACTATGTTCAGCTGTGGACTTGTGGTGGGTTGTAGTGAGATGATGATGATGATGATAGTATGTAAGTATGTGAACGAACACTTAAATATTGTGAAAGTCAAATAATCTTGTTCGTATTCGTTATCTTGTTTGTAAGTTGTATGTATTAATTATATGTATGTTGAACAACACAAATATAATTTTACAATGATAGCATCCAAGAACACTAAAAAGTTAAGGCTTATCACTTCTTATAACCCATTCGAATAAGTGTGTGATGCGGCTATAATAAGATAAGAATATCAGCCTTGAATATTAATAATATGCGAGTTTCAAGATATTGAAGTAAATTTAATTGATGTTATTAATTCGAAACTAAAGTTCTAATGGAATTTTAAATGATACTAAATTACGGATTTTATCTCGTTTAATTTTAACTTTTTATTTCCCGACGTTTCGGATGCTTTACAGCGCCCATGTCCACGGGGGCATTGAGGTATTTGACGTCCCAATGTCATAGTTAGCCCGGCTACCTTCAGTTTTTGAATATTAATTTTTCGTCCGATCTACGCAGAACGAGCTTACAGTATCTTAGTCTTGCAGTAGTATGCTTGGGTTTGGATTTTAATTTATTTTATTACTTATGGGATCCCAAGTAGATGGTAGTATCTTGTCTATTGAAATTAAGATGTTTTTTAATTTCCTTGGTAGGAATCGGTATTCTTTTGCGAGGATTTGTGATAAACGTTTTTAATCTGTAAATAATATGTGCGACATTACAGCGCTATCTTTTGGAGACAATGAAATTACTGGCTTTTAGTACATATTTACGCAATAAGCTAGGGTAATAGGGAGTAAAATTTCTAGTAATTTAATAGCTGGAATCTATCTCCCTTGCAAACAACAATGAAATTGCATAATTGCAATATAAGATTTTTGAAAGACTGGAATGAACTTAAACAAAAAAAGAACTCTTTCTTTTTAATTTTAGTTATACAAAACTAATGAATGCTTAATATTATCTTTTACATACTCTTCATTTCTCAGTTAGAACAAAAAGTAAAATAACGTTAATAAACGAATAATATCGTCAAACTTATTTATTGTTGTTATTTAAACAATACTTTTGCACATAATATCTGGAAACTTTGGATATGAAATATTGGCATCACTCATATACTCAAAACGCATATTATTGTATATTTTTATAGGTATATGTTTTATTTTTATTTACGAACTTATGTGCACATAGGTTTCTTCATGTAATCATATAAAACGCTTCATTCTTCAATTATTTCTACCAAATGAGATTTTTTGTTGAGCACCTCATTATGGCGAATTCAGTTGCAAAAGCAAAATATATACGGGCTATTTAACAAATACAGGATTGTCTGTAAAGCATGTTGTGTTTTATGACATCATTCTGTGACAGACTATGCAAATGAGCTGTTTTCAACGGGAATGTGTGTCAAAATAATTACACAGCTGATATATAGCAAATATTGCCAATACTTTGCAGTCTTATACAAATAATTTTAAATATGGCCCATGTGTACATTGTGTGTGTTGTGCAGACGCCATAATAAAATATTTAATATTACCAGTTTTGTCCTTTGTACAAGGGTATTTTGTGACCTAACATAGCTATACGTGGTAGAGTCATGCTGCAGCTATGTTAGTGGTATAGTTGTAACACGAATGGGTCGGCTCGACCAGGGAAGGACCACGCTCTCACATAATACCAGCGTAAAATAGCAACTTAACACTGCTCTGTTTAGTATGGTGAGTGTAGAGAACCGAAGACCCATTTTATTGGATTAGAGGAATTCTATCTTAGTCCTCACGGGTGACGACGCATCTACATTTTGATTCTTTATTGAGGATAAATGTAGATGTCTATGGGTCACAGCAACCACTTACCATCAGGTGGACTGTGTGCCCGTTCGTCACCCTATCCTATAAAAACACATTAATAATAATTTGTTTCTATATATTAACCCCTTTAAATTTCAAATTGTGATGCGTTGGAACTATAAAATGGATAGAAATTCTCACCTCTGTGGAACCAGTAAAAGCGATTTTGTCTACGCGAGCATGATGAGTCAGAGCAGCGCCGGCAGTCGGTCCATAACCAGGAATCACGTTTACAACACCAGGTGGGAAACCGACTTCCTTAATTAAGGCAGCCATGGCTAGCGCAGTGAGAGGTGTCTGTTCTGCTGGTTTTACAACTACCGTGCAACCTGACAATAAATAAGTAGAATGTATAGGGAATTCTTGAAATCTTTTCCTGCCTAGGCCTCAGTCTGTGTAGTTACCATTTCCTTACTTATTTTTGCCGCCAAATAGCAGTGCTTGCACTGATGTGTTCCGTCATGAAGGGTATTTTAACTTAGTCTTTAGTGGTTACAGCGTATCTGTGCCTTCTTTGTTTAACGTTGGCTGCAGGTGTCCATGGACTATAGAAGCCATTTACCATCAGATGGATTGTATGTTCGTTTGTCAGTAAAAGACAAAAAAGATGTCACAGTCAAAGTGACTGTCGAAGAAAAACATTGAGTAATGATGTTTTAGTATGTTTTAATATTTTCATCTTTACCAATCTGCAAGCACTCGTTTGATCATGAAAAGTGACCTATTAAAGCGGAAGTTAAAAGGATTTGTAATAAATGTGACTTTTATTTAGTAGACTGGCAAATGTACTATCAAAACCACCGGTCTGATACTATTATGCATGGCAATGATTTAGTCTTCTTGGCTATTAACATATTATAATATAATTACACAAATATATTCCTGGAAATAAAGCTTGTAACCTTAAGAATTAAAAAAAAAGTATAATAACCCGCGCATTTGACCACGGCTGTAAGTTATGCGTCGAAATTGCCAGGAGAATACTATGATAACAAACTGACCTTTTCTATATCAAAATCTCGATGTGTATACTTACCAGCAGCTAGAGCTGGTGCAATTTTCCACACAAACATGGGGATGGGGTAATTCCATGGTAATATTTGACCGCATACACCTACGGGCTCCTTCATGGTGAAAGAAAGAACCTCGCCATCTAGAATATATCGGAATTAAATTTATTAATAATTATCTAAAGCAGCTTGAAAATTAATATTTATACACATTGAATATAATCATTTGGCGATGATTCTAGTGCGTTTAATTTTGTTTAAATGTTATAACAGTGGACAATCATGGTGTGGGGGACCCTATGCTATTTTCCTGATGTATCTATAGGTGTTTTAGATAGATAGATAGATAAAGCATTTATTTGTTTCTTCCATCGCACACATAAATTCAGTGACTAAACTAGGTACAAAGTAACGTATTACAAAAGTTACATAATCTTAAGATCTACATGTACATGGTCTGTTGCAGTATAACTATTGGGTCCTAGCTCAGCGATTAATATTGCTCAGAGAGCAAACACTAATTTTTAACTATTACCCTCGAGATGACGAGACGAAAATCAGCATGTTAGTGTAATCAGTGCAAATATATATGAATGCTGTGTCGTTTCAGCATTGCGGCTTGCATCTTGGGTTCAATTTAGTAAAATTACTGAAGGGGTGTGTAAGTGTGTAAGATTGCATAAAATTTAAAGCTAGTACCTAAATTACTAGTACCTTATACGTGGTAGATCCATGCTGCAGTTATATTTCTGGTATAGTTGTAACACTAATAGGTCGGCTCGACCGGGGAAGGACCACGCTCTCACAGAATACCAGCGTAAATTAGCAGCTTAATGCTGCTGTGTTTCGTATGGTGAGTGCAGAGAACCGGAGACCCTTTTTACTGGAAACGAGGCATTCCATCTTAGTCCTCACGGATGACAACGCAACTGCATTTTGATTCGTAATCGAGGATAAATGTAGATGTCTATGGGCCACAGCAACCACTTACCATCAGGTGGACTGTGTGCTCGTTTGTCACCCTTATCCTATAAAAAAAAAAACAAAAAAAAAGGCTTAGGACAGCATGATGAGATAGTAGAAAGAAAATGCCATGGTTTATAGCTGGATTTCTTTTACGTTTATAAATTGCACATGGATAAAAATCCAGACTCAGAACAATCGTTAGCCATATACCCATACCCACATAACCCATTTAGCTACAACCGCTACCGTGCCGTGAATAATAATAATAAATGTCTTTATTTAATCTTGCAATTCACATAAGACTCAAACGTTGTACAGTAATGTTATTTTGTAAACTGTCATGAAAATTGTTCAAGGAAATAATGTTATTGCTGGTAATTTTAGTTAGGTACTAACCAGCAGGGATAGTGTTTCCTAAAATTTTGTCAGCTTTCCCGGCGTAGTATCTAATAATGTTAGCGGACCATAAAACTTCTCCCTCCGCTTGCTTTACCGGTTTCCCGCAGTCTAAGGTTTCTAATTCTGCTAAATATTTGTAATCTCTAACGATTACGTCCGCCAATTTTAAAAGCAAGCGCCCCCTTTGTGAGGCGTCAATGGTACGCCATTCTGAATAACGATGGAATGCCTTGTTAGCTGCTTCAACTGCCAAATCCACATCGGCCTGTAGTAGGTTAAAAATATTTATTAAATAGAGTTTTTCAATTTGATTTTATTATACATTAGTAAGTTTAAAAAAAAAGTTAATTTTAAAAATAATAAGCTAAATATTAATATGATTTCTCTTTTTTTATTTAATTGAATAACGTTAATTAGTACCTATATTATATGAGTGGAATAGAAACAATTAATATATTCTCAATATCAAATATTTTTTTTTAATGGCAAAAAGGTTTATAGTTACAACGTATAATTAATATTATCTGAAGTATTAATTCAACAACTCTATACCTTATCTCCCTCAGCAACTTGTGCGATGACTGACTCATCCTGGGGGTTGATAGTGGGGAATGTTTTTTTGCTCACAGCGTCTACCCATTCATTGTTGATGAACAGCTGATGTAAACAAAATAAATAATAATTAAAATAAACTCTAACATAATGTACTAAAGTAAATACTCGAAGACGGAAAAAACAAAAATTTAAAGTCATCATATTAAAACTGTTTGTTGCTGACTTTAAAAAAATGAGAAGATTCTCAATTCGACGGTATATTATTTTATATATGATGTTGACGACGATGTTTTTTTTTGTTTCTTAGGTGATATCTTTGCCAATTAATGTTTTTTTCCTTTTTTTTTAAAAAAACGTTACCACCACCCACACTAGGATTTTCTCCTGTGTCGTGGAGGCAGTTTACAAACATAAATTGCACAAGGATAAACATCCAGACCCGGAACAATTATTTGTAGGCCATACAAATACTTGTTCCGTGCGGGATTCGAACCCGCGGCCCCCAGCGCAACAACTGATTGCTAAGCCACTGCGCCACGGAGCTGTCAAACAAGGCCGTCAAGCCGTTTTTTCATTAAATAGGTTATACGCGTACTTCAGGATTGGTTCCATGTAAATTTGAAGAAAAAGTTAAAGTCGTAAGGGTGGAAAAAGAGAATGAAGTGTTTAATGTAGGGTTTCCCAACCTTTTTTGACCAGGGATCTCTTTGATTTTTTTTGTAGTTAGCAGGGACCACAAGGTGAAAGCAAAACTGTGTTAATCTAACAAAAAATTATAATCACAACTTTCTACATAATTATATAATAAACTGAAAAGAAGCATCCATTAACGGCATTATTTGTGTATTTATTGTAAAAGCTAGTAGGTACTTGCTAACGTGACGCATGGTGTTGCACTGCCCGCGTGACGAGAAAATAATAAACCTAGCAAGCTAACAGCATAGCAAAGTGGCGAAGCAATCAGCTTTGTAGCGGTTTCTAACGGTTGCCGTTGAGCAATCAGTTTCAAAATAGGAGGTTCAGATGCCTGGGTGATCAGTAATCGATTGCTGAAAACAGAATTTGAAAATTCAAAACCGTTCTCGAGATAATCGTGGGACAGACGGACAGACGGACAGACGGATAAACGGACAGACGGACAGACGGACAGACGGACAAACGGACAAACGGACAGACGGACAGACATCGTGAAATCAATTAATGACTTCGCAAGCTTCGCCACTTAATAAATGTGTTATTTAAAACGAATAGGTAGCTAAAATATTTAAATCTTTCGCGGACCATATTTAAGCTCTTGCGGACCACTGGTGGTCCGCGTACCACGATTGGGAATCACTGGTTTAATGTAATTACTTACACGACCTTCTAGTTGTTACCTTGAGCTTGTGATACTCCTCATTCCACTCAGAAGGATAAAAAATAATAAATTTCTGATACAATATAAAAGCCGACTTCAAGAACTATAATGAGTGAAATAATTTACATATAATAGCTTCTAAAGTCGGGGCTTTAACATTTTATTAAATAATAAGATCCCTCGGAAAGCACCTAAAGCCGTTGGTCCTGCGCCTGATCTCTCTCCGGTCGTGTCGGGTTACTGCCCCACCAGACTTTGAGAGTGAAGGAATAGAGAGTGCACCTGTGCTTGCGCATACACTTGGGCACTATAATCCTGTCCTGCGCCGATGGCTAGTCTCCGTTGAGGCTGGCCGCCGTGACCGAAATCCCGTCTGGAGGATATTATTATTATTATCTATACTAATAAATATTTTTTTTTTAAAAAACCAAAAAGACATTTTTTATATAATAAAGTGGAAGAGTTTGTTTGTTTTTTTGTTTGTTTAAACGCGCTAATCTCTGGAATTACCAGTCCGAGTTGAAAAATTGTTTTTGTATATTATAGCCAGATTTATGTGAAATAGTATAGCTTATCTAGCATTACAAGAGAGAACGGTGAGCTGAAAGTGGGAAAATTTGGAATAGGGCAACGAAACCCAAGGGGCCAGCAGCTGGCCGACTTCATGGAGAAAGAGGGATTCTTTATGATGAACTCTTTCTTCCAGAAGCGGCCCCACAGGAAGAGGACCTGGTCGAGCCCCGACAGTTGAGTCAAATGAGATTGACTTCATTATGACGACCAGACGACAACTGTTCAGTGATGTCTCAGTGATCGCGAGGGTGAAAACCGGCAGTGATCATCGAATGGTTAGAGGCACACTGAACCTAAACGTTAAGTTGGAGAGGTCTCGTCTAATGAAGTCAACGCTCCGTCCCCCTCGTGCTCTAATCCAAAGTCCCGAAACCTTTCAGTTCGAGTTACAAAATCGTTTTCAGTGCCTAGAAGACTGCAATGAAGTGGACGATTTGAATGACAAGCTCGTGGAAACTGTCCATGCGGTCGGATCTAAGTTCTGCAAGACCCGCCGCAGAAGAACACAAAAACTCTCCGATCACACTCTTAATCTCATGGCTGTTAGACGGGAGATTAAGCTACATTCATCAACAGATTTGACAGCATACAGGCAACTGAATAGACAGATCTCCAAATGCATGCGGCGGGACTTACGCAACTTCAATACAGCTCGTATTGAAGAAGCGATCGAGCGGAACCAAGGCTCCAAAGTCTTTGCCAGAGATCTGTCTGCCAGAAAGAGCCAACTGTCCAAGCTGAAGACCGAATGTGGCAGCATCGTTTCCGGGGCATCTGAGATTTTGAGTGAGATTGAGAGGTTCTATGGGCAGCTGTACACGTCATTGTTGGAGCCGCACGCAAGTGTGAGTAACGATCCTAGAGCGAGTCTTATCCGACATTATTCCGATGATATCCCGGATGTCAGTCTGAGCGAGATTAGAATGGCTCTCCAGCACCTTAAGAACGGCAAGGCCCCAGGCGAGGATGGAATTACAGCGGAGTTTCTGAAAGCGGGTGGAAAACCGGTACTTGAAGTCCTTCAGAAATTCTTTAATTCCGTCCTCCATGGTGGCATTACACCGGAGGCGTGGAGCAGAAGTGCGGTGGTCTTTTTCTTCAAGAAAGGCGACAACGCTCTCTTGAAGAACTACAGACCGATTTCCCTTCTGAGCCGCGTCTACGTGCTGTTTTCGAGAGTCATTACGAATCGTCTCGCGCGCAGACTTGACGACTTCCAGCCTCCCGAACAAGCCGGTTTCCGAAAAGGCTTTAGCACCATAGACCACATACATACCCTTCGGCAAATTGTACAGAAGTCCGAGGAGTACAATTTGCCACTATGTCTCGCGTATGTGGACTATGAGAAAGCCTTTGATTCCGTCGAAATTTGGGCGGTGCTGCAGTCCCTTCAGCGATGCCAAGTTGACTGTCGGTATATCGAAGTGTTGAAGTGCTTGTACAGTAGGGTTACGATGGCTATCCGAGTACAGAACCAGAGTACGAAACCTATCCAATTGCAGAGAGGTGTAAGACAGGGTGACGTCATATCCCCGAAACTCTTTACCGCTGCATTGGAAGATGTATTCAAGCTTCTGGACTGGAAAGGATACGGTATCAACATCAATGGCGAGTACATCACTCACCTTCGATTTGCCGACGATATAGTCTTTATGGCAGAATCGCTGGAGGACCTAAGCACTATGCTCAATGACCTCAATAGTGTTTCCCAACGGATAGGTCTTAAGATGAACATGGACAAAACAAAGATCATGTTTAATGTCCATGTCACACCTATGCCGGTAGTTGTTGGGAACACTAAGCTCGAAGTTGTTGACGAGTATGTTTACCTGGTATAAATAGTCCGACTAGGTAAGTCCAACTTCGACCGAGGGGTCAATCGACGGATTCAACTCGGTTGGGCAGCGTTTGGGAAATTACGGCACATCTTCTCGTCAGGTATACCTCAAAACTTGAAAACGAGACTGTACACCCAGTGCGTGTTGCCAGTGATGACATACGGAACTGAGACGTGGTCCTTCACTGCTGGCCGGATGAGGAAGCTCAAGGTCGCTCAGCGAGCTATGGAGAGGGCTATGCTCGGAGTTTCTCTGCGTGATAAACTCAGAAATGAAGATATCCGCAGTAGAACCAGAGTGACCGACATAGCCCAACGGATTAGTAAGCTGAAGTGGCAATGGGCCGGCCATATAGCTCGAAGAACCGACAACCGATGGGGAAGAAAGGTTCTCGAGTGGCAGCCTCGTACCAGCAGGCGAAGTGTAGGGCGTCCCCCTACTAGATGGAGTGACGACCTGGTAAGATATGCAGGAAGTCGATGGATGCAGGTGGCTCAGGCCCGTGCTTTGTGGCATTCCTTGGGGGAGGCCTATGTTCAGCAGTGGACTTGTGAAGGGCTGTAATGATGATCTAGCATTAAGCTATATCACTCCGCTAACCTTAAATATGGATATTTGTTAGGCAAGTCAGAAGAAAAAGCGCTCCCGAAATAATTTATCCGCGTACGCTGGTGTTATGGTTAGGGATACGTAAATACAATGTTCTAGAAAAATATAGATCTTTAGTCCATCTAAAAAAAATTCGCGATACCATATGTCTATTTCGTAACATAAGCCATAATTAGGTATTTTGTGACAAAAAAAATATTGAAAATAAAAAGTGATTTATAAGCGTTATTATTAGGCATGGCCTATTTATCCTTACGAACGAAAGTTCATCATTAAGACAATTTTATGAGGACAAACTTTGTTATTTATACCATGTTATTTGCACGCATAGTTTAAGAGATAATGTAAAATTAAAATAATTCAATACTTGGCTGGGCGCTCGAACGGCGCGTAAAACCTAGCCGCCCGGTGAGAACTGCGAGAAGCCTGTATTTGAAAGCTTCTGAGCGAGGTTAGTTCAATTATTATAGCTAAAATAAATTAAAAATTAATTGAGTACTTTTCTGGCAATGATTAGTTACTTTCATTTCACGTTGCTATGGTATTTTGAAAATTTTATTGTTTAATAAGTATAAGAGTTTGATACCAAATTTATAAATAATCATTTCATGCCTACACACTTTTCGTGTATCGTGTACGGTTTTCTTTAAAACTGGAAAAAACCGCGCTTTTTGGGACGTGAGGGGGGAGGGGAAAGGACGCTCAACCGAGAGGGGGAGGGAAAGTGGATAAAACTTAACTTCACTCTATATCATACTTAATATGCCGACAGATAAAAGTACTCCATTAATTATGCCAAATTTTCCATACATTGCTATCAAATAAAATATTGAATTGCAATTATAAAATGCTTGAACTAGGTGTCATGAGATGTCGCGCACCTCAGACAGGTGATGACGCGGGTGAAACCGCGGGGCACAGCTAGTTATAAATAATAGGAAAGGACTAGACCTAGTTATTTCTATTTATTTATTGGAAGAAGACATTTAAAGTGTATTACCTAAATAATAGGTGACTAATAAGCCGTGTAGTAGAATATCCACTGCTAGCATCTTCCTTATAACAACTCAAAATAATAAAAAACTGCGGTTGCCAATACGCCCGCCAAGCGTGGCAACTATGGCAAATATCCCCCCTAGGAAGCAATTTATGGAGGAGGCCTAAGTTCAATTTTGATAGACTGTGATGATGTGATGATGATGAGTTTAATAATTCTAAATTTTTATTGAACGCCCCCAGTAATAATACTTCAATAATTATAACATAGGACAAAAAACTTTATTACTGCATGATGTCTTTTTGACGAAATATCATTTTATGAACGGAATAAAGCAAGTTAGTATACTTTTCCCTTTTATATATATTAAATAATGTATAGATTATACATTTATACATAGTATAATATGCAAAAGTAGGTGTGCTGTGTTGATATCTGATCTATTTAAATTGTTCATACTTCGTTGAATACACTCCTCACTCTTGTTACCATTGAAGTAGGCACCTATAAGCAATGATGAATGCATTCAATTGATACCTGTTACCTTGATAAACGTACTAACTAAAGTACGAGTATATAGAACATTGTATTATCTGTTCCAGCTATACGTAATAATTGCTTTTTGTTATGGTAGGTATATTGGAAAAATCAATGTACAATCATCTTAGGGATGCTTATATAGAAACATGTAGGTATTATATTGACATTAATTCCACATACAACCATATACCATACAAACATACATATAACCGTGTATAACCATAGTGGGTAATAACTATTTACATTCTATTGTCGTGTGTGATTAAATGTTTTGTTTGTTTTATGTTTATCTAACGCAAACATGTTTATTTGTACGAATGGATTTAACGAGACCTCTGGCATTGGGAACGTCCATCCATCTGCCAAGCGAGGCGATGATGGTAATCCTCCTTAAAAAAGGAAGGGCCATGTCCCAGCAGTGGGCTTTAGCGAGGTGAAGAAGTAGAGGAAGAAATAAACGACGTAACACATTTACAAATTTGTATTTTTTTAACCTAAAATTTGCTTTAGTTACTACTGAGTTAATTATTTTGCTTTGTAATATTTTAAATTGCTAATTACGATGTTGACGCATTGAAATTCGGCGTAGGTATTTCAAATTCGGCTTGAAAGTACGTTGTCGATTTATTTTACCAGCACAAACAACTTTGGAACCACGAAGTATATACTAGAGACGATGTGATTTTTTAAAGTAGATTCTTACTTTTTTATTTTTATAGGATATTAATATTATTATAATCAAAATGCAGATACGTTGTCACCCTTGAGGACTAAGATGGAATGCATCTTTTCCAGTAAAAAGAGGTCTCCGGTTCTCTACACTCACCATACGAAACACAGCAGCGTTAAGCTGCTATTTTACGCTGGTATTCTGTGAGAGCGTGGTCCTTCCCCGGTCGTGCCGACCCATTCGTGTACAACTATACTACTAATATAGCTGCAGCATGGCTCTACCACGTGTAAAAATATTATTGTGTAAAAATATTTTATATTAAAGCGTTTTATATAAAAACGATTTAATATAAAATATTTTAGAAAACCGGATAGAGATATTTGTAAAAATTATTTTTTGTATAATTAATATTGCATTTGTATATTTTTATTATAATTAATCTTTTATTGTATTTGTGTAAATTGTATGTTACGGTATTTAAGGGCGTTACAAGAGTTTTTTTTATCTACTTTCGTCATAATCATTACTATCATCACCACCATGGACTGATGTTAATGATTCATCATCATCATCAAAACAGCCCCACACAAGTCCACTGCTGAACATAACACTCCGTCTGAGGAATGCCTCAAAACATGGTCCATATATTTTTTAATTAATTTGGGTGTGGATTCTTTTCATAGTTGAAGTATTTTCCGTAATCGATTTACTTGTATGTGGATTAGTGAGATTGCATTACCGTATATTTATTTTTAACCTTTAACGTCACTTGATTTAACTATTTTTATCTTTTACATTTTTTTAGACTGGCTGATACCCGCGACTTTGTCTGCGTTGCTTGATATATCAAGAAAACGCACATCACTGAACAAGTAGTGCTTATAAAAATTGTTGTTTCTTAAAATTTTAATAACATTATATTAAACGAAGATATCGCAACAATTTCTTTAGATAAGGGCCAAGTGTCTAAGAAATAAAACTTCGAAAGCCTAATTGAAATCTATCCAGTAGTTTACAACTGCAAACCTCTAATATTTTATCTCTATAGCTAGAATACTAGCAATACTATTAACATTGCTAATATTCCCTTTAATATTCTATTATTATTATTTTTTTTATTTTATATTCTCGGCAAGCCGGGAAGAGCTGATAACACGGGCCTAAGCCAAGTGATTATCAGTTGGATTAAATACGGTAGAAGACTGCACAGAAAATGGTGGCGTATTTGTGTTTTGATCTGGGTTTTCTGGTTCACATTGCAGAAACTTTCTAACAAGTCTACATGTGTTTAGTATCGCGGCCTTCTGCAGTAGATGATAGATATTTGTCGGTAAGTTGAGGGAATTAAGGGACTGGTGGAGTTGTTTCGGTATTACTCCTGTTGTAGACAATACTATCGGTACTATTGTAACTTTTTGCAGATGCCAGAGTCGGGCTACTTCATCTTTTAATTCAGTGTATTTACTCAGTTTTTCTGCTATTGTTGTCTGCAAGTTATGGGTATTTGGTATAGCAATATCTATTAAATATCCAGTTTTGTTTATATTGTTTATAAGTGTAATATCTGGTCTATTGAAATGGATTGTCCGATCGGTAAGAATGGCGCGGTCAAAATATAGTTTTGTTGAGGGGTTCTCTAATACAATTTCTGGATTGTATTTGTAGTATGGTGTAACGGAATCTATAAGTTTGTACTGGTGTGCTAATTTTTGGTGTATAATGTTGGCTACTTGATCGTGTCTATGTTTGTAGTCTGTTTGGGTTATTGACTTGCACGCGCCTGTTATATGCTGAATCGTTTCTGGAGAGCTATGGCATTTCCTACATGTGTCATTACTTAAATTCTTTATGATAAACTTTCTGTAGTTTTTGGTTTCAACTACCTGATCCTGTATAGCAAGCATGAACCCTTCAGTCTCCGGGAAGAGTTCGCCTCGATTTAACCACGCGTTCGACGCCTCTTTGTCGACATTTATCTGGCATAAGTCTTGGCGATGTCTTCCATGTAGAGATTTCTGCGTCCATTCTAAAAGCTTGGTTTTGTCCTCAATTACTTTCTCATTTTTCTGTTCAGTTGTATCTTTTAAATTTAGGGGTGTTAAGTTTTGGTCGTTCTGTGATATAATTTTATGAAGAATAGAGGATTCGGTTTTTGAGAAAAAGAATTGTCTGAGTGCTTTTATCTGTCTGTTATGTAGGTTTAGGATATCAATTAGTCCTCTACCTCCTTCTTTCCGCGGCAGTGTTAATCTCTGCAGACATGATCGTGGGTGGTGTTTGCGGAATTTGGTCATTGTGGTATTAATTTTTCGTTGAAGGTTTTTCAGGTCGGTTTTGGTCCAATTGATTATCCCAAAAGAATATGTGAGAACTGGTATAGCGAAGGTGTTGATTGCTTTGATTGTATTTCGAGAATATAGTTGCGTTTTCAGAATTGTGTTTAGTCTATGTTGAAATTGTAGTGTTAGTTTTTGTTTAGTTTCTTTATAGTGTATCTGTTGTGATTGTGTGTAGCCAAGGTATTTATAACTATCTTGTTCCTTTAATGGTTCTATCTGTTCTCCTGTTCTTAAAGTGTATTGGTGTTGGTAATTCTGTCCTGCTCTAATTGAATTTATTTTACATTTATCTATGCCGAATTCCATTTTGATATCGTTTGAGAATTGTTCTGTCAAGTTTGCTAGTTCACAGAGTTGAGTCTCACTTTTGGCGTATAATTTGATATCATCCATGTACAACAGATGATTTAATTCTAATGTTTGAATTTCATTTTGTCCTTCGGTAGTTGTATTTTTTAACGGGATTCCTAAAGTAGTTGCGTTTAATATATTAGATAGGGGATTTAGAGCAAGACAGAACCACAGCGGGCTTAAAGCATCTCCCTGAAAGATCCCTCTCTGAATTTTTATTGGGATGGTTTCTACTATTTTACTGGGCGAAGTTAGTCTTAATACAGTGGTCCAAGTTGTCATCATGACCTTCAGGAATGTTACTATAGTTGGATGAATTTTGTATATCTCTAAAACTTTTACAAGCCATGAATGGGGAACAGAGTCGTATGCTTTTTTGTAGTCAATATACATACTAAACAAATCGGTTTTGCTTTTTTGTACTTTTTGAAGGATAACTGAGTCTATGATTAATTGTTCCTTGCAGCCTTGGCTGAATTTGCGACATCCTTTTTGTTGTTCGGCTAAGATATTATTAGTGTCGATGTGTTGATATATTAGTTCAGATATACAAGATGTGATAATTTTGTACAAGGTCTGCAAGCATGTTATTGGTCGGTATTTTGCTGGATTTGAGAGATCATTACGATCTTTAGGTATCATAAAAGTTGTACCTGAAGTTACGTAGGACGGTATTGTTTTAGGATCCTGTATGAAAATATTTATGTAATTATAGAGAAAACTATGGGTAGATGTAAATTTTTTGTACCAATAACTATGAATGTTGTCTGAACCGGGTGCTTTCCAATTATGTAAACGAGAAAGTACTTTATGGAAAATTACTGGGGATATGTGATCAAATGTCATTGCTTGAATATTTGTGTTGCTGTTTGTCAGTTCTGTTTGTATCCACTCTGCTTGGGCGTTATGTTCGATTGGTTGTTCCCAAATTCCTGCCCAGAAGTTTTGTAACGTCTCTGAGTCAGGGTAGTTATGATCAGGGTTGTTATCCTGAACGTTAGATGTCGCCTGTCTAATATTGCGGTAGAAGAGTTTTTCATTGTGGGTGAATTGAATATTTTGTAGTTTTCTTTGGGCACAAGCTTTGTATCGTTGTAGTCGGCCTGCTACGACTGACAGTTTTTGTTTAAGAGTGTCTAATGTGTGAGCTGCTTGTTTATTTGGTTCTTCATGAGCAGTATGGATTCTATATTGTTCTAGTATCTTGTTAACGTGTTTAATTATTTTCCTACTTCTATTGCCATTGATGAATTGTGTCATTTGTGCTATCTTTGAACGTAAATCATTTAATTTTCGTTCTAATCGCGTCTCCCAGTTAGGTTTATATTCTTTTTTTGCCCTTTGGGTGACTTCTCTTGGTTGAAGGGTTATCTTTGCTCCGTTAACTTTTGCCGCAGTCCATGCCGCACAATATATAGTAGTTTGTAAGGTATAGAAGTCAGTTTCTTTGTTAACGTTTTCTGGTAATATTATTTTGTTTAGGTAGGTAACTATACGCGCTAGTTTTTTAGACGGTTTTTGTTTAGGAATAAACAATCTTTTTGTAGGGCTAGTTTCTTTAAAATATTGGAATGCTTGTTGGAACGTCTCATCTATTAGTGGATCCCTATCTAGGTTTGCTTGTGGGTTAGGTTGTATTTCTTCTGCAATGTTGATTTCAGTATGATTTAAAGTAAGTGAAGGTTCTTGTGTTGAGCTGATGTCAATGCTGTTTATAAATTGAGTTTCATAATTACTGTTGCGGTTTGGGTTTACTAGCGTCGTTTCGCTTGTAAAGTTGGTATAGTTAAAATTATGTAGTCGTAATTCTTCAGATACTTCTAGTTTTAATGAATTTAATCTGTCACTAGTGACGTAATTATTGTTCACAATTGCTCTCCTTTGATCAGCTATTCGTTGTTCGTTAAGATGAGCAAGTGCAGGAAATCTGTTGATAAAATCTTCATACATGCGTCTTCTATATGCTGTTTCGTTTCTGCCTAAATCTGTAACTCGATAATAAGAACGCATTATAGCTTCATTTAGTTCACTAGTCCATCTCATTCGGGTCTGGGTTCTATTTTTAGTACTATGTGTTTCTGGGGTTCTAGGTTGCATTTGGATAGATTGTGTGAGTGTAAGTATTTGTTGTACATGGTCGTTAGAGTTATGTGATTGTTGGGTCGAATGATTCAACTGTAGACGATCTAACTCTTCTTTTACGTCGTTTCGTATCTCTTCTATAGTTTTCTGTGGAAGTAGTTTATTGTTTATTATGGCTCTACGTTGGTCTCCTATTCTCTGTCGACTAACCTGCATGTTCGGGTATTTTTCTATAAATTTTATGTGGAGTGGTTCAAGATAAGTTTTTCTGTCTGTATCTAGTGCAGTCAATTGAAGGTAAGTGCGCAGTATGAACTTATTCATTTCAGGTGTCCATCGTCTGCGCGTACTTGAGGCGCTTGTAGTGGGTGCAGGCTTAGAGTCAAGGTTGACTTCCTGCACAACACTATCAAGCGTGCTGGTGGTGGACAAGCTAACTGATTTTCTTGTCACGTAAGAGGGTCGAGTCGAAGGGATGGATGAAAATAATGAAATAGTATCATCGCCCGTGGAATCGGCTGTAGCTTCTACGTAGTGAGCCCGCCTGTTCAACTCACTACGACCAGCTGTAGCAGTTTTTTCGGTGGGAGCCCGCTTGCTCAACTCCTCACCGCCGATGGTTCGCATGCTGTGGCACCTAGCATCGGCTCCAGATGCGCCCCGGCGCTCCCCGGGCAGCGACCGTAAATTATATACTCTCTTATTACTCATCTCCATAAAGGGTTACCTTTCCTTGTTAGCCGCGTAAGTTTTTTGTACTGTTGTACAGTACGCGTGTCCGCCCCCCACGTAGCTAGGTGTTCAGCTTGGACGTAAGGTAGGATTTTAGGGGGCTTATTATTATTATTATTATTAACCACTCCTGGTACGCTTAAAACGCTTGTGTTGGGAGCGGTTCACGACAGCAGTCGAATGGCGGATTTGAACTCACGACCTTAAGTGAACGGTTTGCACCCTGCCATTAGGCTAATGTCGCTTATTTTAGATTATTCAAATTTTGATGTTAAAATTAATAAAATTAATATATAATTGTTAAAGTGCAAATTGATAATGATTGTCTATGGGTATAGCGAAGACAGTAACTATTCATTATGACTGATTATATTTTTAACCAAGTTTAAAAATGAGAAGGAAAACGAGAAGGTTTTATAATCAACGCGTATGTTTTTTTTATAGATGCTGAACCTCCAATAGTTCTTTTTTTTATTAAATAGGATACACTTCTGGAGTAGTCCCATATAATTTTGTGTTCCACAAAATAGCGTCTAAATTCTGAATTAAATTGTTTTTTTAGTTATTAAGCAATTTTGTACTTTTTAAACTTAAGTTTTAAGTAATTTTATCTCAACGACATTACAAATCGTCAGGTCATTTTTACTGTTTAGTATAGAAGTCAGAAAGATCAGCAAAAATTATGTAATTTTTTACCAAATGTATGCGATAATACTTTGCGTAGAGACATGCGATAGTAAGAGTCTTGTCGTATTATTGCATGTCACTACGCAAAGACAGAAGAGACTTATCTTTCCGTAGGCTGTTATGCATTTAGTCAGAGGGACGTCCCTTATTAGAAAATTGGACTGACACATACCTTGCTCGCCGTTGGCAATTATATCTGTGTTATAGTCACAATGATATTGAATAATGCGGCAATGTTTTATTTTAATTCCTTTACAATGATTTATTACCAAAAAAAGTGTGTGTGTACTTATGTACGCATGTAGGAAGTTATACTTCTTTAGCGTAACAAAACAAAAAAACTTGAAAAGACAATTACCGACAGAAGTTGTTGCTTTTAGGTGTCGGTGTGCGCGCGCATAGTAACAATTTACTCTCATCATTTTTATAAACTTTGAAATTTTATAAAATTTCAAGCACTTTTGTTTTACATTAAATGTCTGACAAATTAAAATGCCCTTGGTGAAATGCAAGGCATTACCTAATAAAAGAAATGAATAAATAAATAACAAGTTGAATAATGTATTGACTTTAGATACTTAATATTAAAATTAATTTAACCTTGAAGGAAATAAAATCTATCAATAATATCGGTAGCGCCTCTGTATTACAATGTAGTTTCAATCACAACTTCGAGATAATATTGGCAGCCTAGCAAATTGGTGTCGAAATAAAAATGTGCAAATAAATATTGTCAATTTTTTACACGCGTAAAATATCACCAAATTTAGCGGTTGTTACCAAAACAGAAGATGGGCAGCAGCATCTTCCTGATAACAACACAAAATAATAAAAAAAACAGCGGTTGTCTACCCACATGTCAAGCGTGGTAACTATGGCAAAATAGGAGCCTATGAGGCTTTCTATGGGAGAGGTCTATGCTTATTAGTGTACTTTTATAGGCTTTTATGGATGGAATCAGTGCTCAACCCAAGCACGTTGGCCATAAAACAACATTATCCACACTGTCGTGGGCCTTTTCTAAGCCTAAAATGTGCAGGAAATTTTCTTTTGGTCAAAAACTACTTTAGCTCACATTTAAAGTTAAGTTTATAGTATTATGGTTTGTTGGTATTTAGAATTTCATGATAAACTCTCAGACCAACAGAAAAATATGTTAAATATGGTTATTTATCGAAAGATATATTGATTTACCCTACATCACCATATTTAAATTTTATCCAATTTAAAGCAACTCATCTCTTGAAAAAGGAATAGTAAAAAATACTACATATTCGACATGGCTTATGCTCCTTTAAGATTCACACACCATTCTAATAATTTAACAATTTAACGCAAACAATTTTAGTACCCCCGGTTAAGGCTCACGAATTGAGAAATAAATATAATCTTTAAAGTTATTTTTGTAATTATTTAAAAATTGTAATGCAATAAAATCCTATCTACATCTGTTTCAAAATAAAATGATTTTTTTATTTTATTCAGAATAAACATTAGGAAACTAAAAATCTACATTAAAAGTCAACGCTGATCTCATTGGCTACGAACATTGATTGATAAATAAATATAATCATTACAGATATTTTTGTAATTATTTAAAAATTGTAATGCAATAAAATCCTAATTACATCTGTTTCAAAATAAAATGATTTTTTTATTTTATTCAGAATAAACATTAGGAAACTAAAAATCTACATTAAAATCAACGCTGATCTCATTGTCATATTATAATTATATAAAAAAATAATTTTATTATTTTATTAAAATTTATATATTAAAATAATTACCTACTATGTTTTTATATTAGCAATAAAATATTTCCAAATAGTTAACTGTACCTTTTAAATACACTAAAAATATCTGTCCTTTACGTTTAATATTTTTTAAAGATATAAATATGTTAGAGACAAACCTTAGTATATTTGATTTCAACTTTCACCATCTTTATTTCGGTAATGTTAACACGTGTGGCTTTAACGAGGGCTCCCGCAAACTAACTAATGTACACATTACACAATACATTAAACATACCTCTACCACGTTATCTAGTATCGCTCTAGAAGTATTTACGTAGCTAACAGTAAGGAGTTTTGATATAATATGACGTGGACTATTTCGATAACAAATATTATCAAAAAATTCGATAGCATTCATACCAGCGAGCATCATTGAACTAACGTCGGTAATCGTAGTTTTTATTTTACAGGAAAAATGATTTACTGTTTTTGAGGTATAACTCAAGAAAGCGTTGGAATAACTAATTTTGATGTTGGCATAGAGTTAAATAATTTTGAAAGTTAGAAATATCGGAAAATACAAATTAATGAAAATTCGCTAATAACCACATTGTTTAGTATTGTTAACATACCTACCATACGGGATTATTGTGGTAAATTTCTCAAAATTAAATTTCTAAAAACATTTTACTGCTGACGTATTGGACCATTGATTTTACTTAAGAGGAAAAGTTATTGCGGCACTTTAAAATAGATTAGGCAAAGGCAAAGACATAAAACTCTGTTTTTTCAGTAAAAATTACAATTATATTTCGTAAGTAATCGTCTAATACTAGTAAAATTTTCAAGATTAAAGTGTAATGCCAAGTTTTATAAAAACATTTCAAAATTATGATTATAATAATTTTAATTTATTTTATACTTAGCGATCTGCTCCGGCTTTTCACGGGTGATTTCACATCAGCGCCACCTACCGTGTACAATTATGAAACAAACTCAAATACAAAAAAATCATTTAAATCGGTCGAGCCAGTTTTAGCGAGACAAAATCTCGCTTGACTCAAATATTTTTTATTTATTTATCAAAACAAAAACATGTTTTCGTTTTCGATTTGGTAAATTCCTATTACCGCAGTATTAGCGTAAACAAATAATATTGAAGTACTTAGTGAACATGATTGCATTAATTTTTTAGAACCAAAGTAACCGACACAGCCCAATGGATTAGTAAGCTGAAGTGGCAATGGGCCGGCCATATATTTCGAAGAATCGACGACCGACATGACCTGGTAAGATATGCAGGTCAAATCAATGGATGCAGAAGGCTCGGGACCGTGCTTTGTGGCGTTCCTTGGGGGAGCCTATGTTCAGCAATGGACTTGTGAAGGGCTGTAATGAATGAAAAAAAATGTTTAGCTTTATTTTAAGTAAAATCAATCAAGCAATGGGATCTAATGTTATTTTATGAGATTAATAGTATACTTTTTATTATATGATTTAACATTTAGACGGCTCCGTGGCGTAGTGGCTTAGCAATGAGTTGCTGCGCTGGGGACGCGGGTTCGAATCCCGCACAGAACAAGTATTTGTATGGCATACAAATAATTATTCCGGGTCTGGATGTTTGTCCTTGTGCTATTTGTGTTTGTAAACTGCTTCCACGATACAGGAGAAAATCATAGTGTGCGGGTAACGTATTTTTAAGAAAAGAAAAGAAAAAAGATTTACGCATAATGTATTTGATATTCGTTACAAGTCCGACAGTTTGTAAGGCGTAATGCATCTCTAGAAAAACGATATACTACGAGTACGAGTAAGTTACCATTAAGAAATGAATGAAAAGTTTGGACGCAAAAGGCAGAAACGTACCTATAAGCTGGCAGAGATGAAACAATTGCAAATTTTGATTTGCGAAAAGTTTTGTATACACCACTATTTAATATGGGTATCTTATGAAGGTCGAAATTGGGGACAACGAAAACAAAGGCAATTCCATGCGTCTGTAAAAAAAGTAACATGAAAACTAAAGTTCACTATCTAAACAATCTACAACATTATTTTGAATTTTATAACAGTGAAAAATATCAATTGATTTGTGCAATCTAATGTGATTATCTGGTGAGTGTCGTAAAAGGCGATAGAGAGAAATAAAACAGGCGAGGGTAAGCAGCACTTTCCTGAAAATACTCAAAATAATAAAAGAACTGAGACTGCTATCCCGCCTGCCATGCGTGACACTCGATAATTGGCAGAAATCTAGATAATTGGTAACATAATAAAGATTTAACATTATTCGATGATTTAATGGAGGTCGGTTTTTTTATAGGAGAGGGGGCAAACGAGCTTGCGGCTTACCTGATGATAAGTGACTACCGCCGCTCATGAACAACTGCAATACCAGGGGAATTGCAGATGCATTGCCGGCCTTTTAAAAAGGAGTAGGCTCTTTTCTTGAAGGTCCCTGAGACGTATTGGTCCAGAAAAATCGCTGGTGGTAATAGATTCCACAAGGAAGTTGTGCGAAGAAGAAAACTTCTTCTAAATCGCACAGTGGTGGGCCGCCAATCATCCAGATGGTGTGGACAGTATAGCGGGTTTTGTCGCGATGTGCGATGGTGAAATTGAGCGACTGGAATTAGTCCGAACAATTCCTCAGAGCACTCCCCGTGGTAAATGTGATGAAATACGCAAAGAGGCTCTACGCAAAGAGGCTCTACGTTAAGTAGTTAAGCCGATCGAAAAAGAGTTTGGTCGCCGACGATTCGAACAGCTCTGCGCTGGATGCAATCAAATGGAAGGAGCTGGCATTGGGGAGTCCCCGCCCAGAGATGGGAACAGTATTCCATGTGCAGCCGAACCTGCGCCTTGTAAAGTTGCAGGCGGTGTACCGGCAGGAAATATTGTCCCACTCTGCTGAGTACGCCAAGCTTTTTAGAGGCCAATTTGGCCTTCTCTTCCAATTGATCACGAAACTGCACGTTCCGATACTGGCTGAGGCAACAAAGGGAGTGCCTTGAAATTGAGGAGATACAACGAAGGGGCTCTTTTTAGCGGTAAACGCGCAAACTTGTGTCTTATGGGGATTAAACTGGACTAGATTTAGACGCCCCCAGTCCGAGACCTTGCTCAACAAAGTTTCGACTTCAGACACAAGTTTGTCTCGGTACTCAGCGACGTTTTTCCGAGAAATATTGGCACGGCCGGTGTATAAAGCATCACCAGTGTTGTCATCCGCATAGCAATGAATGTTACCGGTTTGCAACATGTCATTGATATGCAGAAGAAACAGCGTTGGCGATAGCACGCAGCCTTGTGGAACACTATCGTTAATGGGCTTGTAATCGGAGCATGCACCGTCTACTACGACCTTGATGCTCCGCTCTGCAAGAAAACTGGTGATCCAATTTTACAATTTCTCGGGAAGCCCATAGGATGGAAGTTTCATAAGAAGCGCTTTGTGCCAAACCCGATCGAAGGCTTTCGCTATGCCCAAACTAACAGCCAACGCCTCCCCCTTGGACTCTACTGCCTCCGTTTATGAGTTAGGTAACCTAGATCACCAGCCGAGCGACCGAGACAAAAAAGTACTGACGGTCAATGATCAGCTAGTGATCCTCAAGGTATGCATCTCTGAATTCATAGTCTAAATTCATATTATTAATTAAAAAAGCCCAGAATTTCATACAATTTAACTATTCTCCACACACATTCTGATTTTGTCAGATTATGATTTCCTCAGATCGATCTGTAAGAATGACACTGACGAGCGTTCTGAATTGCGAATCGGAATATTGAAGATTATGATTTCATATCGCGCGTTTTTCTTTAAATTTGGACACGCAAGCACACACACAGCGGAATCAGAATATGAATTATTTCAGTTGACACTGCGAGCGGTAACGGCTAGACGTGTTGCGACTTGTGAAGTTTTTTTTTTATATTAGAGGGGGGCAAACAAGCATGGAGCTCACCTGATGGTAAGTGACTACCACCGCCCATGAACAACAGCAACATCGGGGGAATTGAATTAATCTATACAAATAATTAAAATTGAAATGTCTGCTTGTAAAGACAGAATAACAGCTTTTTACTAAATGCATATGAAATAATATACGGTACCAATAAGAAAAAACAATTTTTAACATTTTGTCTGTCTGTCTATCTGTTTGTTCCGGCTAATCTACGAAATGGCTGCACCAATTTTGACGGGACTTTTGTTGGCAGATAGCTGATGTTATAAGGATTAACTTAGGCTACTTTTATTTTATAAAAAGAACTAAGGTTCTGCGCATAAAAATTAAATCCCATGAAATCTAATCGCAATAAATTCCACGTGGGCGAAGTCACGGGGAACAGTAAATGTCAAGTCTCTTTAACTGCATTATTATAAGTTGTCCTAAACCTATTCACGGGGATAGTGTGGGTTCGCTCCACAGTTACAAAAACACACAATAATTCGTTTATTCGAATGCAGATGGTATGCTTGGGGCAATTCAATGTTCTCCAAATGCAATGCAAATGCAATGCAAAAATGCAATTCAATATTCATCAACAGCGGAGCTTTTATTTAATTTCTTGAATTTTCAAAAATATACCTCAAAATAGTGTGTAAGACACCGAAACTTTTAACAGTGGTAGGCCACGCTGCAGCTTCTGTCGTAGAATGAATGGGCCGGCTCGAACCGGGGCAGTAACACAACCTCATAGAATACCAACGTTAAGTAGAGGCTTTGCTTATGCGTTTCGCTTAGTTAGTGCTGTTGGTCGGAGACTCCAAATAACATGGTAGCGGAATTCAAAAAGAAAAGACTATCCCAGGAGGGTACCAGCATCCCTTATAATGGCGAATCCCTCACTGACCATCCACAGACAAGCTAATTTCTTCTTCTTGAGCGTGGGTGCTTAGGCTGCCCCGCGTATTCTGTGGGGAGGGCGGGGGGGGGGGGGGGGGGGGGCAAAATCCCGCTCTATACTAACACTGCAGGGAGCCAAACAGAGCGAAAAAACCATGGTGACCCCTGCCAAGCTATCCGTGGACTTCTGCAATATCAAGGGACTTCACTCAAACCTTAACGCCGTCCACTACCATCTAGAGTTGGCGAAGCCAGCCTTGATCTTTTTGACCGAGACACAGGTGTCCTCTCCGGCTGATACTTCGTATCTGTCCTACCTGGGGTACAAATTAGAACATTTCTTTTTACCCCGGGCTGGAGTTTCCGTATACGTCAGAGAGAATATCTGTTCTCGACTCCTCGGCAGTCTTGAAGGTACGAACCTGTCCATCCTTTGGCTGCGCGTAGACAGCGACGACCATCCCCGCGTCTTCGGGTCCGAGTCATGGACTACGTCCAAATAGCTACAGATTTCTTGCTACTATAGATCCCATCCGTATAGATCGTGATATTTGGCGATTTTAACGCCCACCGCGCCGAATGGCTCGGTTCACGTTTAACCGATCATGCAGGGAGATCTATTTATGACTTTGCCTTGGCATATGGTCTGACACAACTGGTTACTTCGCCTACGCGGATTACAGATGTGGAGGATCATACACCTTCCCTGTTGGACCTTCTGCTGACCTCTCATCCGTACGGATATCAGGTTTCAATCGATGCCCATCTTGGCTCTTCGGATCATTGTCTGATCCGAAGTGTGCTGCCACTCACGCCCCCCTCGCGGTTTTGCAGGCTGCTACCATGTTTGGCATTACATTTTGGCGGTTTGGAACTGAATGCGATCTTTCTTTGCATCGTACGCATGGGGGCGGGTTTGATTTTTGCCGGATGATCCCAGCGCTGTTGCTGACTTTGTTACTGATGTGGTGCTACAGAGAATGGAATTATTTATTTCATCATCTGTGGTAGCCATCGGAGGCAAATCTCAGCCTTTGTTTGGTCGCTCCTGTAAGACCGCATTACGCAGTAAGCAGGAGTGTTACCAGGCCTGAGCTGAAGCTTCGGCGGCTCGGGATGTAACCACCAGCATGCTTAAAAAGAAATATAACGTCGCCTCTATGTCCTTCAAAAGTGTTATTGCCAGGGCAAAGTATGATCACATTGACAGAATTGGCGAAAAATTAGTTCGCCTTTCTTCGGGACCCTGTGCATTCTTGTCTATCGCCAAGGCTGTTTAAGGGAATTTCTGTAAGCCATCACTACCATCTCTGTATAGGGAGGACGACTCACTGGCCCACGCCACAAAAGAAAAAGCCTATCTGCTAGGCTCCCTTTTTGCGTCCAACTCGACTCTCGATGACGGGAGAACACACCGCCGACCATCCCGCAGTGTGAGTGCTCTATGCCTGATGTGCGATCCACACAGTGCTCAGTACGCATAGCACTCCTCTTCCTAGACAAACACAAGTCTAGTGGGCCTGATGTAATCCCGCCAATTGTGTAGAGGACGTGCGCTCCAGTGTTAGCACCGGTTCTAATGTATCTTTTCCGGTACTTCTACTCCCTAGGCATTGTCCCGGATTCATGGAAGACAGCTTTCGTGCACCCGATTCCTAGATAAGGTAACCGTTCTGATCCATTCAACTACAGGCATATCGCCATCACCTCATTGTTCGCGAAAATAATGGAGTCCATTTTAACTGCTAGCTCATACGCTACCTTGAGGAGCACCAGCTAATTAGTGTCTGCCAGTACAGTTTCCGCCGGGGTTGCTCAGCTGGTGATCTTCTTGTTTACCTAGGACATAGATGGGCGCAGGCGGTCGAGTCTAAGAGGGAGACATTGGCCGTTAGTTTGGATATAGCGAAGGCCCTCGATCGGGTCGGGCGTAAAGCACTTCTTCTTTCGAAGCTTCCTTCCTATGGGTTTATCGAGAATTTGTGCAATTGGATCACCAGTTTTCTGGCTGATCGGAGCATGAAGGTTGTAGTAGACAGTGGTGTTCCACACGGCTGCGTGCTGTTTCTTCTGTATATCAATGATATGTTGCAATTCGGTAATATGCGGATGATAGCACTGGTGGTGCTCTATACACCGGCTGCACCAAAGTTTATCGGAAAAACGTCGCTGAGTACCACAAACTTGTGTCGGGAGTCGAGTCTTTGCTGAACAAAGTCTCGGATTGGGCGTGACTAAATCTAGTCCAATTTAATCCTCAGAAAACACAAGTTTGTGCGTTTACTGCTAAAAAGAACCCCTTTGTCGTATCTCCTTAGTTTCAAGGTACTCCCCTTGTTGCCTCAGCCGAAATCCTCGGCGTCGACATATCGAGTGACGTGCAGTTTCGTGGTCACTTGGAAGAGAAGGCTCTAAAAACCTTGGCGTGCTCAGCAGAGCGGGACAGTATTTCATGCCGGCACAACGCCTGCAACTTTACAAGGCGCAGGTTCGGCCTCACATGGAATGCTGTTGCCATCTCTGGGCTGGGGCTTCCCAGTGCCAGCTCCTTCCACTTGACCGCATCCAGCGCAGAGCGGCTCAAATCATCGACGACCGAGGCCTTTCCGATCGGCTCGACTCATTGGCGCTGCGAAGAGATGTTGTATCTCTTTGCATTTTCTTTCGCATTTACCACGGGGAGTGCTCTGAGGAATTGTTCGGATTAATCCCAGCCGCCTAATTTCACGAACGCACATCGCGGCAGAACTCCCGATACGATCCACACCATCTGGATGATTGGCGGTCCACCACTGTGCGATTTAGAAGATGTTTTTTTCCTCGCACAACTTCCTTGTGGAATAGTTTACCACCAGCGATTTTTCCGGACCGATACGACTTAGGAACCTTCAAGAAAAGAGCCTTCTCCTTTATTAAAAGGCCAGCAACGCATCTGCAATTCCCCTGGTGTTGCGGTTGTTCATGGGCGGCGGTAGTCACTTACCATCAGGTGAGCCGCATGCTCGTTTGCCTCCTCTCCTATATAAAAAAAAAACAGGAATTTACCAAATCGAACACGAAAAGATGTTTTTGTTTTGATGTTTAACGATATTATTCGGGTGATTACCAAGCTTGTAAATTTCCATACAGTAAAAGTGTTAGTATATAAGTCTCCTAAAAATAAAGCTAGAAAAAAATCTGGAAAAACTCCTCTGTGTGTCGTTCTGGGTATAGAATTTTCATCGATATATTTTTTCACACTGTCCTATCTTTATTATTAGTTCCGTGGACGCTCACTTCTGCTAACAGCGCCGAAATGGTGAAAACCAAATCGCCTCGTTATATCACGGTGTATAATAATAATAATTTATATTAATAATATTATAATTTTGTGACAATATATGTGATAATGTAATAATAATCATTTATTTCAATCCATCAGATCATAGTTACAGTAGTACATTTGAAATGAAATTTAAATTTTGAATTACATATGAATTAAAATTAAATTAAATTGAATTATATTAAAATAAAATTATTAATCAGACTTAAAGCCATTAAAACCAAATTAACATCATTAAATATAAAAATCAATAATATGACTGCGTCTGAGTAATTTTTTTGTTTGTTCTTACATTTATATAGCCAGTATAGCCAGTATAGCCAGCCCAGTGTACTTGTATAATAGAGGTCAGTGATTGGAATCAATAAATTATAGAATAGTAAAAAGTGAAATGGCTTCCTACATATACAAACATAGCTCTTCTCTCAATTTTATTTGTAAGAAGAAAATGGAGTAGGATAGTGCAGTGCAGCTGGTAACCGCAGTTTCTATTAGCATTGAGTCCCTATTAGGAAGATGCTGTGGAATTTACCTATTCTGTATAAATTTATTTATTTAATTATTAATAATATGCTCTAAAATAATTTAAATTACTTACTATAACCATATTATAATTATTATAAGCCGATACGACTCAGGAACCTTCAAGAAAAGAGCTTACACTTTTCTAAAAGGCCGGCAACGCATCTGCAATTCCCCTGGTGTTGCGGTTGTTCATGGGCGGCGGTAGTCACTTACCATCAGGTGAGCCGCATGCTCGTTTGCCCCCTTTTCTATAAAAAAAAAATTCAGAACCGCCCTCTACCCCACAATATCTATCTGATAATTTGATAGAGCCCAAATCCTCGCAAAAGGAAGCCGATTTCTAACAAGGATAATTCGCAAGGCTAGTGATATAAAAACATTCTAGTTTCAATTACAAAGGTGTTAGAGTATTATTCTTGTTCTTCTTGATTCTTGAAATCGTGAAACTAATAGAATTAAATCCAAAACCAAGCATACCACTGTAATACTTCATGATACAGTGAGCTCATCCTACTTAGTACAGACCAAAATTAATAATGAAAGGTCGATGGCAGCCAGTAGTACTAAGTGTCACTTTAAACGCCTCAGTCACCCTGTAAAAGTTGGTGCTGCAAAGCACTCGAAACACCTGGAATTTAATTTATGCTAAACTGAACGCCAATAAAATCAGTAAAATTAAATAAAACTACTTTTACGGATTCTATCACGTTTAATTTTTTTTTTAATAGGATAGGGTGACAAACGACCACACAGTCCACCTGATGGTAAGTGGTTACTGTGGCCCATAGACATCTACATTTATCCTCGTTTGCGAATCAAAATGCAGATGCGTTGTCATCCGTGAGGACTTAGATAGAATGCCTCTTTTCCAGTAAAAAGGGTCTCCGGTTCTCTACACTCATCATACGAAACACAGCAGCATGAAGCCGCTATTTGACGCTGGTATTCTGTGAGAGCGTGGTCCTTCCCCGGTCGAGCCGACCCATTCGTGCTACAACTATACTACTAATATAGCTGCAGCATGGCTCTACCACGTATAATTAATTTATTTTTATTAAATTTCCGACGTTTTGGGTGCTTTACAGCACCCATGGTCACGGAGGACTGAGGTGATTGACGTCTCGATGTCAGAATTAACCCGGTGTACCTTCAGCTTTTTTAATTATTAGTTTAAGACCGATCTACCCAAAATGAACTTACTGTGTCTTGAAGTCTTGCAGTGGTATGCTTGGGTTTAGTTTTAATTTTATTAATTACAGGATCCCAAGCAGTTGGTAGTATCCAGCCTCCCCCTCTATTGAAATTAGGATGTTTTTTAATTTCAGTAGCCTCACGTATCATCCTTGGCAGGAATCGATGTTCTATCGCGATAATTTGTGGTTTATCAAATCTAATATAATGGCGGGGGCCGTCTAAGATATGATCACATTCTGCAGATTTCCCGGAACGTTGGTGTTTCAAGTCAGCTATGTGTTCTTTCACGCGGGTTTTGATAGATCGTTTTGTTTGCCCTATATATGAGAGACCACATTCACAATCAAGCTTGTACACTCCTGTATCTTGTAGAGGGATATTGCACTTGACGGATGGCAAGAACTTACTAATCTTCTTCGGCGGCTTGAAGAATGTTCTAATAGAAGCTTGCTTCAAAATGTAGCCAATCCTGTCTGTGACACCTCTGACATATGGTATTACAGCAGGCACACGCTTGACTGTGGCCGGCTTCACTTCGTCATGAGGAAGATGGTAGGATTCACCGTTTGAATATCTATTTGTTTGGGTCTCTTTTCTATAAACAGTGTGACCTATGGTGTTGTTGGGATTTCGGATGACTAATAAAAGATAAGTTAATTAGATGCGATAAAATCCGTTAAAGTAGTTTTATTCAATGTGCAGTGTTCGTGTAAATATAAAAAAAATTATTAGTAAAGTTAGTTTCATTGTATGTCTATTCTTCTAAGTACTGATTTTTCAAACATCAGGTAAAAGTTATCCATCATCATATAGGTTAATTACAACCTAACTGAATATAAAAGAGAAACAATTGAACTATTATTCGCACAACTGTAATATTTAATTTGTTTACGGTGTTAATCATATGAATATATTTTAACTGAGGATTTAAAAATCAGCCTTAAGTAGAACAATTGAATTATTTTATTAATAACTCGACAACACTGCCACCTACCGGGTCCAATTGTGAATCTAAACCATTCTCTAATCACTTAATCACATACAAAATTTCATCAAAATCGTTCCAGCCGTTTAGGTGGAGTTCAGTAACATACTCACGGACAGAAGAATTATATAATATATAATATCCATGTATTATACATATTATAAACATTTCTTTTGAATCATTCTCTCTATTCATGAAAACTTCATCAAAATCCGTTGTAGTTTAAAAGATCTTTTGAAGTTCCTTATCGGACGGTACGAATTTGGCGGATGGGGGCTAGACAAGAAAAAGTATAAGATTTTTCCGTCACGACCACGTCTGACGTAGTGTAGACGGCCATGGCTGCTATAAGGAAGCGAGATGGAATAATGTCCATATACTTCGCACCTTTTCTTATCTTGCCATGAAAGAAATATTATTTTATTTTAAATGACGCTTCATTTTAATAAACGCTAGTAATTCATTTATTTGTATTTGTTAATCAGTAATATAAATACGTTTAGCGTTAATAATATACTGCGAAAGGATCTGCGTTGCAACCGAGTGTTCCACGACACTCACGTATGTTTTTTTTTAAATTTGTTTACGAGTTCGTATGAATAATAATTTCAATTTATTTATTAAAAATATTATTTGATATCCTTTTTAAAGCTTTTTTAAGCTAATGAGTTGATATAAAATATTGCCCGTATAAATTAAAATAATACCGTTACCGTTGCTGTTACTGCTTATAAATTTGCGACGGATTGACAACCACAGTTTTTATTTTTAGATAATTTTTTAATCTTCTAAGTATTCATTACTTTATCCTATATTTTATATGGTAGAGCCACGCTGCAGCTATACACAGCATCCACTTACCATCAGTTGGACTGCGTGCTCGTTTGTCACCCTCATTCTATAAAAAAGCCTAGTGGGACTCCATTTTTTCATAAATAAAGTTATGAAATCGTTGAAATAATAAAAAAAAAATGTGTCATCAAAACAGTCTGTCAAATTCTACTGCTGAACATAAGCATTCGCCGTATTTTACCTCACGGGGGAATATTAGCTATAGTTGCCTACTTGCCAGACGGGTTGGCAACCGCAGTTTTTTATCATTTTGTGTTATCAGTAAGATACTGCTGCCCATCTCCTGTTTCGTATTCCTCTGCTGCCTCTTCACTCTTTTCTTTTCACTGACACTCACGGAATGGTATGGAGTAGTGGATAAACTAGTTAAAGAAAATTTGTGTAAGAGTCCAAATGTGAACATTTTATATCTAAACAACAGTACAATTGTTTATTTCTTTATATTTTAGGACTTGATCCAGCTCGTCCTTTAGTCAGTGAATATGGGTCCCGTCGTTTTCGCTTGGGTCGAGAAGACGCTCATGTAGTACAAGTTTTCCATACAAACGCTGGATTCCTCGGTGAGGTGGGTGCCGTTGGTCACGCCGATTTCTGCATCAATGGTGGACAAAGACAACCTGGCTGTAAAGGACATTTCATGCGTGAGTATACGAATCTATAATTTCTCATTTTAACTGCATGTAAATTTTATTTCTTACTATCTTTAAACCGTGACTATGTCTGCGTGAAACTTAAACAAATATATGGAGATCTATAATAATGGTTTTTGGGCTTATCGAAACACCACTTTAAACTCAGGTTTCCGCTACAATCTCATACACTATGTGTGATATGAGAACATATTAAAATAAAAATATGAAGCTCTATTAGTTTCACTTAAAAAAGGTTTTATAACTTTATCCTTTAACATACGTAGTTTTGTAGTTTTGTTGTGGTAAAAAATGATAAAAATCGATTATTCATTAAAGCAAACAGATAAAAGTAATGTGTACCACTTTACTTCACTTCTTAAAGCTTAAGAGATCAAAACCCATTTATTTTATCAGTTTTCAATTCAACACAATAACTTGCATGTTTTTCGGATAAGAAGATAAGAAAACTAAAAAAAAAAGATAAGCCTAGGATATAAGTTTCATCACAATCGGTTCAACCATTTCGAAGAACTTCTGTCCAAGCAGTCAGACAGCAGACAGATATATAATTTAATAACAAACGGATTTAATAAAACGGACGGATGAACAAACGATTAAAAACGGTTTGGATATGTAGTACTTGCTTACAATATTTGGATGTAGGTAATTGTGGTATGCATACAAACGAGAGTTTTCGATATAAATTTTATATGTAAGCAACTATATCGATAGCATTATATATTCGACCTAAGCAATAATATCGATAGTAGGTTTAGTAGGTAGACGCGAAAGTTGAAAACTTGTGGTTCGCTAACTATTACAGGTATTTTATCCATAAGGTTACGTTATCATTTATTCTGACAATTTTTTTAATCCGGCACCTGAAATTGTTACTTACAATTTTACGTGTTGATACCGCGTACCGCGTGCTCAGCGGTAAACTAAAACATCAACAACAAGAAAACCTACATGTCTGAGAAAAAAAAGGATATGTTTCAAAGACATGTAAAGTTCGCACTACCCCAACACACGTTATGGCAACGCGGTGGACACTTCTTGCCCTAAACCCTCTTCAGAAATGAGAGGTTGCCTGTGCCCAGAAGTAGGACGTATATAGTTTGAAACTTTATGAAATAACAATTTTTCGAATCCATGTAGTCTTGAATGAGAAGAAGGATCTTTCTATAGTGTTTTCTGACATTAGTTGATTTAAAGACAGTAGAAGAATATTTTGCTTCTCATTACTAACATGTTTTAAGGACATTTTTTATACAATAAATAAATAAAATTGATTTATTTCAGACTTTGGTCCATAATATTGTTAGTAGCATAAAAAGAGATCTTAAAAACTAGGTTAGTAATATTTTGGAAAATATTTATTTTAATTTAAATATCTGCCTGCACTGCGCGACACCCCCGCAACATGTGTGTGAGCGTACACCCAGTGCCGCAGTATCGGACAGTCAGGCTTTTCTCTGATTACTCTGAGAATGGTGTTGGCGCTCCCCCGCACCGTGCGCAGGAGGGATGCGATTCGCTTGCGCACTACGGTGTAAAACCCATCAGTGTGCGCCAATGCGAACATCCCTGATGCACTACAGTAACTTGGAAGCCCCAACAACATTCTCAGACCATTATTATATTGTACTCGGAGAGCGTTGATAGCCCCCCGTGTGTAGTTCACCCATAGACTGCATGTATAAAGCGTTTGGCAGTATGCCTTAAACAGTGTTATTTTCACATCTGGATTGCTACGTGCAAATCTGCGAGCCAACATGTTGCAGCGGACTACCATCACCCTCCTTTCCCTTTCAATATCCTTGTCATCCTTCAAGTCCTCGGTAACCACGTGACCGAGATACTTGATAGATGGCACCCTTACAAGTTCGCTACCGTTAAGTTTGACAGGCGGTACATACATCACCTATCACATCACCTACGAGTCCTGGCTTTAAAAACCATCAACTCGCTTTTCCTAGCGTTATACAATAGGCCGTGGGATTTTGCATACTCCTCGCATATTGAGATCAGCCTTCTTAGAGCAGCAACTGACGGACTCAGCAACACCATGTCGTCTGCGTAACTGATGCTGTTTACACAGAGACCATCAATGAAACAGCCGACACTGGCGCTGCCAAGCCTAACAATCAGCTCGTCTACATACAAATTAAAAAGCGTCGGGGAGGTCAAACCACCCTGCCTCACCCCACACTCCAATCCGTACGCATCAGAATGCTGATCCAACCATTTGACTTGGTTAGTCTGGTGGCCATACCAATATTTAAGAATATTTATAATCTCACCAGGAACTCCTGAATTTTGTAGTTTTTTCCACAGGATGTCATACCTAACCAAGTGAAACGCCCTGGATAAGTCAAGAAAAGCCGCGTAAATTGGAGTCTTCCTATCCATATAATACCTGACAGTATGCTTGAGAGCCAGAATGGCGCACTCAGTTGACAGTTTTGGCCTGAAACCGAATTGAGCGTCGTGCAGAACCAGGTGACGCTTGAGCTGTTTCTCAACCAGACCGTCAAGTACTTTTGCTATGATAGTAGCTAATGAAATCGGCCGATAGTTGGTCTTATCGGATATATCTCCAGTTTTATTCTTAACAATAGGAACAACGACCGATCTCATCAACTCTGCAAAAAGGTATGAGTGTCTGATACAGAAAGTAAATAGCATACCTAGTAATCTCGGGAGGTGCGGCCCAGCATACATGAAGTGCTCAATGCTGAGGCCGTCATGACCCGGTGACTTGCCTGTTTTCATACCTTTAATTAACTGTTCAACCTCTTTAGCTGTCACACGTTTTGGCACACCAGATACGATTACCTCAACATCAGCACCCCGTGCATTTAGCTGCGACTGCACCCCAAAATGAGAACTGAACAAGTTAGCTATATCTCTGGGGTCTTGAATACCCTCAACGCTAACCGGTACGCTAGGCTTCGGACTTAATTTCCTGGTGTGTTTCCAGAAGCTTCGAAAATCTTTATCTTTGTGATAGGTAGCTAAAATATTAATTTTAATTAATTGTTTATTTATTTATTTATTTAAGCTTTATTTGCACACATATAAGAAATGTACAAAACGGCGGACTTAATGCCTAAAGGCATTCTCTACCAGTCTACCTTTGGTTTGTGCAGAGAATCTAGTGATGGGTGCAAAACTCATAATTAAAAAAAAAAATTAAAGGTTTAAGGAAAAAAAATACAAAATTATAATATAATGATAATAAATACAATACACATACATATACATTTACATTACTACTTACATGCATACAATAGTATTTTATACTTGTACACAAATACCCACAATAAATACATACACAGTAAATAAATATGATATTTTTATATTATACATATTTGAGAATATAACAGTTTCCGAGGTTTTTTAATTTTTTTTATTATTATCCGAAACTACTGCTGCTTCGTTAAGTAATATTCCCAGAGCAAACGTTTAAAGATAGGTTTAGTTTTTGCTTCTTTTATATTTCTGGGTAACATGTTCCAGAGTCTTACTGTATTTGAAGCGAAAGAATTGTAAGAGAAGCCCGTGCGACAGAAAGGAACATGAAGAGTTAGATTTTCCGCGGAACGGAGACATCGGTTGTGAGAATCGTCCTGATACTGAAATTTGCATTTCAGATGTGCAGGGACAGACGGATCGTGTAAAATA
This sequence comes from Parnassius mnemosyne, assembly GCA_963668995.1. Lineage (NCBI taxonomy): Eukaryota > Metazoa > Arthropoda > Insecta > Lepidoptera > Papilionidae > Parnassius > Parnassius mnemosyne. The sequence goes on from CAVLGL010000126.1 coordinate 19,997,950, forward strand.
GAGAATAGCATAGAAAGGATTCTAAAAGATCTACGAAGTGGAAGAGGCAGCCATTTGAGCTGTGAACGGAATGAAGAAACGTGATCGAATTTACGTAAGCCAAAGATAAAGCGAATACAATTATTGAGAAGACGATCCAGTTTGTTAAGAAGTTCTTGAGAGGCATCAACATAGCATACATCTGCATAATCTAGTATTGGTAATACGAGCGTTTGAACCAACATTACCTTTGTTCTCACTGGAAGAAAATTCTTGAGTCGATACAGACAACGCAAGGTGTTGATAACTTTTTTGCTTACTTCCGTGACTTGCGGCCGCCAACTGAGAATTGTTGATTTTTTTGACAGAATTTTAATTTTTCCTTAAATTTTTTCCTGGACCTATACATATCATCATAAATAAGACCTCGTGAGGGTCGTCCGTACCATACCCGAGTCAAAAAATTTTGCCTGGCGTCCTGATGAGCGTCACGTACATATTTATTCCATCCGGCAATGGGTCGACCACCCCTCTTATTACATCCCTCTGACTATAATTAAAACTAATCTCCGCGGCCTCTTGGAGTGATAAGATTATATAACTGTAAAGTTTGTCAATTACGTTAATGTGCTCTAGACTCACATCATTACAAGTGGAATCACAACACTTCTCAAGCTCATGGGGAAAGTCAATTAATTTTAAATTTTCGTTACAAACTTTAGTTAAGATTTTAGTTTGTTGCTCATCACGTTCCCCCAGATTACTTTATTTAAAGTGGCCTGCGGCAGCCCCGTCGACTGTGTCAAAGTTTTAATATTGCACTGAATTTCTAGTGGAAAATGGTCTGAACATAACACATCATAATGCACCTTAACGTCAGTAACGGAACTACGGGCGGCCAAACAGTGGTCGAGCCAGCGCTGACTGCCATTAATTTCACTAATATATGTGTATGTGTTAGAACTATGACCTAACGTTTTTAGATCTATGCACTCCCAGTTTTGATCGTTATAAAAATTTATTAGTTCTTTACAAAAAAGCTCCCCTGGGTGTGCATTAAATTCTCCTAAAACAAATAGAGATTCAATGTTATTGTTTTCTACTATAGCCGCTATCTCGCCTTAGCATTCTATATACTCTACAAAATTTTCAGGCGAATTAGTAGGCATATAAACTGAGAAAACTAGCATTGAACGATTCATAACACAAAGTTTAATTGCAACTATACGGTCACTCGCGCACGGTATCACAGACACACACTCAAACTTTGAGCTATTCCATAAAAGAGCCACCACACCATATGGTCTTCCTCGCAATAGTCCTGATGACGTATCAACCGCTGACTTGCCAAAGTATCCGAAAGCTTTGTTTACATTGCTCAGTTCCTGAATTTCATGGGGTAACAGCCATGTCTCCTGTAGCGCAATAATATCAGCTCTTTGAATCATTGATCTGACGCAATCCATTGACCATTTGAGAGATTTACAATTGAATGAAATAAAAGTTGTACCATCCATACTATTTATAATTTATTTGTACCGCTGAGTAATGGAGTCCCTCTATTTACTTCCCTTTTGTGAAAGTCAACAAAGCGGCGGAAGGAAATTCCGTCTGGCCACAAGTTACAGTTTCAGAATAAGTTTAACTTATGCTTAGGAGGGAACACCTTGTATGAACTGTAGTGCCTTTGCTGCTTTGTTTTTATTTTTTGTAAACTTACTGGAATATTAGTTTTATTCTTTATGTAACTAATGATGTCATTTTCACATGTATCTATGTGTACATGATTTATAAACAGAGGTATTTTAATATCTGCTACACGAAACTTTTGCTCTGCATCTATACATGTGCCCTTTTCACTTAAAAAGCGGTTTCTGTACCTTTTTCTCTGAACAATTTTCCATTCTTCATTCTGCTCCTTGTCTTTCCAATGTTTATTATTACTTCGTACCATTTCCCCCATACTATGTCTAGTGTTTATGTCTAGTGTTAAATTGTTCCTCTTTGTCATCGCGTAAAAGGCCACTTCTGAACATGGATCTTTACCGTTGTATGGAGGATGAACGCCTGACAAGCATACTGGCGATTGTATTAAGCCGCGTCTCCACCAAAGTTTTGTTGCCAACAGGTGTTGCCAGCAAATGTTTCTGTCAACAAGCGTCTCCACCGGGGGAACAAATGTTGTCAACAAGCGCATTCCTTTGATGTTGCCGCCGACAATGGAAACAAGTTTTGTTGGCAACTGTTGTGTTGGCAACAAAACTTTGGTGGAGATGCGACTTTAGACACCCTGCACCTTTGACACTGCTCCCCTTTGCGGGCCTACGTATTAAGCGCTTGTAATCTGCGTTTGACGTAAACCGCTTGGTTATACCACCATCTATCTACAGTCTAAAGATCTTTCTGGCATTTTTCATAGTCGTCTCTTACTTCACTCACGCAATGAAATTGGATGATTTATTCATCTTACGTTTGCTGTGTAGTGGCGGGATAAGTACATCCACAACACTATATTATCCCGTCAGTATCCTAAGAGGCAACAGAAGAAACTGAAATGGGTAATGAGCAGCAGCACCTTTCCTCAAGCGTTGCAACTGCGACAAAAACAAAGTCCCCTCTGTTAGACAATCGGGAATCTATATGGAAAGCCTATGTTCGGCAGTTGACTTTTGACATGCTGTAATCAAAGACGTATTAAAAAAGATAGACATTAACATTTTTAACACTAACATTATTGTATTTTAAAGTAGCGCAGGTTGTACTATATCTACGTACAGTTATTTATTATGAGACGTTGCGCTAACAAAAAGAGACAAATGATACGGTATACCTATCATAAGAAAAAGATGGATATACATCATTAGTTGCGTATTGATTGCTGCTGAGCGCTCATTGGTGCGAGCGCGTGACATACCGATATGGAAATGAACACACAAGCTAGCGTCAAAGTTTACACTAGCGGTTAGTGTTGAAACAATAAAACCAATTATAAACAAAACATCTATATTCAAAATATTAATGAGACTTTTTCTTGTCTCTAACAGTTGCCGTGTAATTTGTGCACCACCTAAAAACACAGGAAAGCATTTTTAACACGAATAACTACAAGATTTACGCGCTGTACCGAAGTTATAGTCGCGACGCGAGAGCGTGCCCGACTGAATGCGAGTCGGGCCATTACCTGACTTTCGTATTGCCATTTTAGAGCGAGTATGACGTATCTATACTTTAAAAACATCTTAGGCTGTAATGAATGTATTATGGTTGAAAGATAGAATTAATAAATGAATGCATGCACGAATGTATAGTTGTAGTAATATTAATAATAAACAACCTCTTTTAATTTTTTCGTTACAGGTAGATCACGTTGCAGCCATTTTATGAGCTCCTGTTACCTCGCAGCGAGCATACGTCGACGTTTGCATATAATTGGCGTGCCTTGTGACAACACATGCCCCAAACAAGGCCGGTGGGGCATTCGATACGATAGGAAACCTATTGTTCTTGGAGATGAAATTCCTGATTCGTTAGTATAACATTTGTTTGTTTGAACAGTTTTCCTTCTTTGTTTGTTAGTTTCCTGGTAGGTAGGTATCTTCTCTTACCTATACCTATAATTTATTTGATTCTGCGCCTATACCTACCTAATGTTTTGACGTAACATTTCTTTTATTTGTGTCCCAGTTTTTAGATTAAGAGAAGCAATAATCACACACTACGAGACATTTTATGTTAATCCTCTATGTGGCATTTCTTTGCTTTTATAAATAGCTACAGGTTTCCAGCATTGGCTACAATAGCTACTACTGGAGTTAGTAGTACTGGAGCATACTTTTCAATTTATTTTATCTTTAATTCATTCAATCATTGCAGTGCATCAAAAGTCCACCGCTGAACAAATGCCTCCCCTATAGAATGCCTAATTGTAGTCACGGTAGGCAAGTATGCAGGTGGATTGGCATTTGCAAGATCAGTTTATCTCTGTCGCCTTTTACCACACCTGGTTTTTAGATATACATAGAATTGCACCTGGTGTGGGTATTCTTCCGCCGCATCTGCACAACATGAACAATTGAAATAGTTTTTTTATTTACAATAAAATATTTAAATTGATCATATACATATTTGTCCTGATATGATTATTTCAAAATTTTAAACAGATAAGCTTTAATTACAACATTACTACGATAACAACAATCGTACTTATAAATTGCGGTGCAATAATACGGATGAAAAAAAAAATAACCTTGTCATTAGATATAATTTGCATTTTATTTTAATTCGTCTCATTTTTTTTACTTTGATTTTGATTGATTTGAGCATGAAAGATATATATAAAATATCCTCCTTATTCCATTTATCTTTAATCTGTGATGTCAGCCTTTTGACCTTTACAGCTTCATCTGTCTCAGGGCTCTCATCTGTCTTAGCTGTATTCTTATTTAAGTAACTTTGAAGAGCGCTGCTCAATTTTAAAATGCTGTTAAATCTTGTGCTGTCTTTATCACTTTAAGTCAACAATGTTACACCACGAGACTAAACGACGTATTAAAATTGAGTAGCGTTTAAGTATTTGGTCATTACGAGTAGAATCTCTTTAAAGTTTGAGTATTTGGGTAGTAGAGGTCTAATTTATTTACGTATTTTAACCCTTTCCTTGTCCTATGTGTCATATATGAACATTTCAATTGTTTAACTATTGTGTCTGTTTCGCGCACAGGGAAGCTGTTATACAGCTATTATTACTTAATACTTTAATAGAGTTCATTGTTTCAGAACAAGGGGTATGTTTTGCGCGAAAGTAGATCACGACGAAAACTGTCCATTCGATTGATATGAAATGTATAGATAATGTGAATTTGTGAAGTACAATAATTTATTTATTTGGTTATTTAAGTAAAACAAGTGAAGGTAAAGTCAATTGAACATAAATTTGTTTATTTTTAGTTGTAATAAATTATTTTTGATAAAAATTAGTTTCATTTACCTTATTTCATTAACATCATCTTCATTACGGCTCTTCTGAATTCCACTGCTAAACATAATTCATAACATCATTTCATCACATTCTGAGCCTTAGTTCTGTACTTACCGGCGTCATTTTTGTTTATACATTATACATTTAAACAATTGTATAAGACCCACAATTATACGAATATAAGAAAGTCGAAATAGTGTTTCTTATTGTAATTTATGTTGGCAACATCGTTGCAATAGTTTGAGGTTTTTGCATTAGATTCAAATGTTAGCACGACATGCGAGTGAAATTGCTGATATCTGAGGGAAACAAGAAACGAGAAACACTTTTCCTTCAATAAAAAAACGTATCGTAGCTATAATAACTGTAGAATGATTATAGAATGTATTTCGTGTATTAAATACTTATATGTGAGTGTTTATTTACCCTCAAAACAGTAGTTCACATATTTACTAGTATTCTAATTTTGTATTGACATATATATCGCAGTAAGATAGTTAAGGCCGTGATGTAGTTATATCCCTAGGGATATAGCTATATACCGTGATATAGTTATATGAAAGCGGTTCATAACTATCCTACTAGACTATACTAGTGTAATAATTATAATTGTAGATTGCTTGTAATTTTCAGTCTAAATTATTTTTTACTAATTCTTTTTGAATCCTTTAAATTAAAAAGTTAAATTCTTTCAATATTACGTTTTATATCGTTATAATATACGCGGCTGAAGGGGGCCCAAGGGCCACCCCAGCCGCACCTTAACCTACTGTCAAAAAAGGAACATAACAACAACACAACAAGAACGTCAATGTCGCGAAATTTGTTCCTCCTGGACATTCAGTTTAAAATTATAATTATTTCACTAGATTAGTCTAGCAAGATAGTTATGAACCGCTTTCATATAACTATATTACGGTATATAGCTATACCCCTAGGGATATAACTATATCATGGCTTTAACTATCTTCCTACGACATATTCAATAGCTGATGTTGGGCCCGACCCGTGATTTGAAATTGGGACCACATGATCAGTAGCAGGACTTACTAACACTAGTCTATAAAGGCAGTCAATATGTTATAAAATACGACGGGAGATAAAAAAATTCGCGGAATTAAATGGAAAGGAGTTGAAAATATTTTTCCTTTTTTAATATATTCCCCATTAATTGTAATACACTTTTCAGACCGTTTAAATAACTTATTTATAACTAAAATGTTCAATCAACTCCACTTCTTCTTCATCTGTAAATTTCTTTCCCCCAAGTAAATTTCTTTTCTCTTTCATATTTGGGAACAAATAATAATCCGAATAGGAAGTTCGGTTTATATCTTGTGAACGGGTGATTTGTTGTGCAAAAGTAACACAACTCGAGACCACTTTCCACTTCTTTTTTCTTTATTCGCATCTTTTAATTTTTCTAGTAGTGTAGCGTAATACTGTCCCGTAATAATAATATATATATCTTTATAATTGATAAATAAAATCCCCTCTGAATCTCAAAACACTGAAGCCATAATCTTTACAGCCAATTGTGACATCTTGAACTTCTTAGGTGGTGCTGAACATGAATCCTGCTTTGACTAAGGTTTATAGTTAAGAACATAAGATTCAAACACACAAACACAAAACTCGCGCGACTTAAAACGGTCGTAGACTTCTTTTATTATATCTATGGTCGTAGATGATACTCCAGTCCTTTCTGCGATTTATGTTTTCTTCAAACGAGCATTTAGATAGATTTAGATATTTAGACAACAAGTTTTTAGAGGGAACTTCTTCAGACATAGCTGAGGAAGTTGCCTCGATCGGTCGGCCTGAGCGCTGATCATCTTCAATTGAGTCTCAGCCTTGCTTGAAAAGGCTATGCCAACTATTAATATCATCGTTTTTCCAGGGCTATAGTTTCCGTAAACACATGACATCTTTTACATAATGATATGTGGTGTTTAGTAAGAAACTTAATTACGGCACAAAACTCAATCTTCTCCGTAGTTAGTGTTCACTTCCTGATTGATCAAAGGTTAATGAACCGACCTGGCGGTACTTGGTATTTATATTTGTATTGAGTGACAAAGTAGTGACAGAGAAAGAAATCCTTCCTCTCTAACCCCCTCTGTCTCACGAATATTTTTTGACCCGCCCTCGTAGCTATTCGGCAGCAGTTTTTGTAGGTATGTAACGTGGTTCGAGTCTACAATTAGACAAAAAAAGGAAACAAGTAAATTCTGTTCTTTTTATCACTTTGTAGATTCCACTTTTATCCCAGACTATACATTATGTAATGTTCAATATGCATTAATATATATGAGATGTTTCTAGCACTTCTAAAAAATTCTCATGCAACATGCATACAACGACATGGTATGATGGATACTATTACGTCGCCATTACACGAGAAAAAGATAATGATATTGTCTTTTGTTAAGGTAAAAACGGTGTAAGAATATCCTGTCGTGAAGCGACAATTAAGAACAAAAAGAATCTAACCTAAGAGCAACAAAACAACAAAAATACAACAAAAACAAATAATATATTTAAGATTCAAAAGATATTTACAATTTTATATAACAAAAATGGAGTATGAAGATGAGGATGGATGATGTGATTTATAAATTATTTAAAAAAAGGTAATCAGGTGAATGCGGTGATTGCAGGATCCGGCGATTTCAGGCCAGACAGGGGCTTGCAGGATCCTCAGCGACTTCAGACAGCACAGAGGCCTGCAGGATCCGGTGACTGCAGGCGGGACAGAGGTTTGCAGGTTCCGGTGACTTCAGGCGGAACAGAGGTTTGCAGGTTCCGGCGACTCCAGGTAGAGCAGAGACTTGTAGGATCCCGGCGACTTCAGGCAGAGCAACGGTTTGTAGGATCCGGCGACTTCAGGTAGAGCAGAGGTTCGTTTGCTCTGCCTGAAGTCGCCGGGATCCTACAAGTCTCTGCTTAATTGTCGCTTCACGACATTTTGGCGCCCAACGTAAAAGTTCTCTTTCTCTTTTCTTCACCTTTACTGCGCCTTGTCCATTCCTTTTGATTTAATTGCTTCCTCTTTCGTTCTTAACTCTTTATTTATTCATCCTTTTCATACCTTCCAAATTCTAAAACAACACTTCATCTAGTGTTTCAACTTATCTGGATTATATTTAGACCTACATTTAACACTTACATTCATCACTTTAATATTTTTATTGTAGATAATCTTCCAAATTCTAAAACAACACTTCATCTAGTGTTTCAACTTATCTGGATTATATTTAGACCTACATTTAACACTTCACTTACATTCATCACTCTAATATTTTTATTCTAGATAACTTAAAGAGGTATAATTTTTTAATTAAATTTTTATTTCTTAAACTTAACTTTACAAATGTGACGGTATTACTTAACAATTCGAATCCTTGACTCCACCTTCAACTGAAAATGACTCGCCATCACTTGACCCTCCTGTTGACCCGACTGTAATGGAACCCCCTCTTGTTTCTCAAACTTCACCATCATTCTCATCTTCACCATCATTTTCACCTTATTATTTTTATTTCTTTTAATTTGTTTGTTTGTTTGGTTGGTTAATCTTCACTTTTTATTATTATTTCATACACATCTCGCTAGTGATGTTGCTGATCTCTGGCTTTGAGCCCTACCGCTCTGGCCGTTCTTAATCTTTACTTAAGTCATAGCGACTAAAGCTTGCTTAAGATTAATTTCTTTATCTTTATCTTCACTAGGAGCGGCTGACTACTCCCTTAATAATTTTTTTTTCCACGCAGGAGCGGATGACAACTCCTTAAATAAGCCTGAATGTCCTTTCGAAAACACACTTTTAGAGTGGTAGTCATTGAATGTGAACTCCACCCTTACCTGAATGGCAGATGATGAATGTAAGAGATAGTATATCTGATTTTGCCTGGTGATGTCTGTTTCTGCAAAGCTGTGTTTTTATGGTTTATTTTAGAATGTATATATCAAAATTTTTGCTGAGTCAAAAATTTTCCAGGGTCGGGGGGAAAATGTAGTGTTATGCTACTTACTTATCATTTTACATTATTTTAAATTCATTTTTCCATTCTGTTTCGATTTTCTGCATTCACCTCAAAACTGGATATTTTACATCACCTTTATTTCCATAGGATCCTGTAACGATTTTAAACCATAAGAACACAATAACAAATCATTTCTACTTCGTATTTTCACATTATCAGCACTTTTAAATTGGTGTCAATGGAGTCTACCTTTTTTCGATCTTTTATTTAGTTTTCCGTAACTCTGCAATTTCGGGCTTTGTGCGTGCAGTTGCGCTACTTTTTTTTCTATATCAATAATATCTCATTTTTCACTTAAATCTTGCCGTTTTTTTATTACAAGCCTAAAACCAAAATTTGACATGTTTTGACATTGTTGTTTATTTGGTCTCTATGGCAATTATATTCAAATTTGCTACCGGTCTGTTGTTTCTATTTCGATAATTCCACATAAATACTCTTTTCTCTTGACCATTTACAAAAAATTTGCGTTTAATTTAAATAATTTTTCCGTTCTCTCTAGAAAGGTATAAAAGCCGAACAATCGGTGAAGAAATTCAGTCTCGCTTCAGTTCTCGAATTGGAAGCATCTCCTAAAGGCCTTATCCCGGGGCCGCACTGCCCCGGGATCCTGCAAGCCTCTGTCCTGCCTGAAGCCGCTGGACTCTACGAACCTCTGCTCTACCTAAAGTCGCCGGATCCTACAAACCGTTGCTCTGCCTGAAGTCGCCGGGATCCTACAAGTCTCTGCTCTACCTGGAGTCGCCGGAACCTGCAAACCTCTGTTCCGCCTGAAGTCACCGGAACCTGCAAACCTCTGTCCCGCCTGCAGTCACCGGATCCTGCAGGCCTCTGTGCTGTCTGAAGTCGCTGAGGATCCTGCAAGCCCCTGTCTGGCCTGAAATCGCCGGATCCTGCAATCACCGCATTCACCTGAGGTCGTCGCCTAGAGACGCCCACGCCTTCTCACCTACGCCGTGCGTGCTCGTTCCAGGCGCTGAGAGCACACTTTGGATCTTCAGACTCAGCTTCGACACTAATCTCCTTTTTTTTATTACCTTTTTTTAAATAATTTGTAAATCACATCATCCATCCTCATCTTCATACTCCATTTTTGTTATATAAAATTGTAAATATCTTTTGAATCTTAAATATATTATTTGTTTTTGTTGTATTTTTGTTTAAAATCGTTACAGGATCCTATGGAAATAAAGGTGATGTAAAATATCCAGTTTTGAGGTGAATGCAGAAAATCGAAACAGAATGGAAAAATGAATTTAAAATAATGTAAAATGATAAGTAAGTAGCATAACACCACATATATAGCATACAATCCACTGCCTCATATCATTCCGTGGGTGTCGTAAGATGGCGTCAGAGGGAATCAAACCAGGAGATGGGCAGCAGCGTCGATCTAATAACATCAAGAAAATAAAAAAAAACTCAATCTGGTGGACAGTGTGCCCTTTTGTCACCCATATTCTGTTAAAAGTAGACATAATAGAATAAATAAGAGACATTTGTAATAAAAATATTTAATAAATTATTTTCTAAGAGGTACTATTTCTCGGAGTCAATGTGGTTGACATAAGAACGCATGAAAAGTTACAATTGTCGCTGTAGAAAATCGCTTTGAACGTTAGGTTTCCATATAAAAACATGCCTCCATAGTATTTCTGTGCCGTATTTTGTATATCTAAATTAATTTTGTAGTGTCCCTGTAAATTTGTTAGAGATAATTAACACCAAGAAACTAAAAGTATTATTTATTAAATCTTGATTAGACATTATTCGAGACATAGCGTTTTATTATGGAACATTTACTTTTTCTTCTAAACTCAAGCACTATGTGCAAATTCTTTTTTTAATCCACACTGTTTGAATCTTATCCAATATAATAGTAATTTCACCAGGACGCACCTCTAGACCAGGACAATTTTTTTAGGTTAATTTTTCAGTGAAGGTTCTGAACTCGAGTCCCTGCAGCGCTGCGACTAAAACCTTAGCTACTGTGCTACGGAGCTGTGCTGAAATTTAGTGACTATATACCCTTTGCTCTATGCATACTTTTGACTCACCAACGAGGTTCTAAATAAATCTAATTAAATAAAAGGTGGTAATAAAAGATGTCAGTTACGCGCTTGTCATTCAGCCAACTCTAGTGTGGTGTAGGAGAATTTTTTTTCAGAAAGAATTTTTTTTCTAGTGGTGGATTAAAAATTTGTAATAATTGTCTAAATAAACAAATTATACAGCATAAAATAATTATCACGCTTGGTTGGCGGATGTCTGATACCAGACTACCCATGGTTTTGCTTATACAGGGTAATTTTTAATTTACTGAAGACCTTTTGGGAATATATTATTTACATCATAACAACAACATCTGTAAGAAAAGAAATTATATTTCTTCAATTTTTATTTTCATACAAAAATAAAAATATTTTAATTGGACCTTCTAAACGGCAATAGTCCTAAATAGCAAAATAAAGCGCGTGGCGGGGTAGGGGTGGAGGGGTGTAGGAGGCGGCGCTTGCTCATTTGAACTTGACCTAATTATCTGTGTCGTCAGTCGGTCAGTCGCCTTTTGTGCGCCCGCGACTTTTCTCCTTCCGTTGTGAGATTAATATCGCGAACGTTACGCGTAATACAATGGCATACCGATACTCAAATATTGAGTATACCGAAATGGTGCGAATTTTAGCAATTTGCAATGATAACGTTAGTGAAGCCTGCCGTGAATATTCAAGGCGATTTCCCAACTCACGTGCACCGAGCTACGCTAAGATGCTAGGTAGGTACTATACAGCGATTGCGAGATTACGGGCAATTCCAGCCTGTATCAATCGATCGTGGTCGTCCACCGCGGCGCACAGTACGTGAGCAGGAAGACATACTGCAGTTTTTTGAACAAAATCCAGCAGCGACCACTTATGAGGCAGCCCGACAGTTCCATGTGTCACAGTACTACGCATGGAGTGTCATACACAATGAAGGGAAGTACCCTTTCCACTTACATCGTGTTCATGAACTCAGCGAAGCTGACAAACCAGCGCGAGTTACATTTTGTAACTGGTTACTAGCTGCTGAACGAGCCAACATTTTATGGACTGATGAAGCAACATTTGGCAGAATAGGACTATTTAATTCGCACAATGAACACTTGTGGTGCTATGAAAATGCACATGAACCAAGACCGCATAGCTTTCAACACCGGTTTAGTGTCAATGTGTGGGCAGGCGTCATTAATACAACGTTACTGGGCCTAGGTTAGTCTAATTTTTAAATTTGTATTTTAATATTTTTATTGAACCATTATACCTTAATATCTTTATTCAATTACTGTTAATTTGTATTTAATCATTATAATTATTTTAACCTGCATCCATGTTTTAAATACAACTTACATTAAATAAAAAAATAGTTAATAATACTCATTTAATTTGCACGTGCTGCAAACATCCATCACCAAATCGATGCCTGCAAACCGAAAAGGGCAGGCGGCGCCTTTGATGACGGTGACACCTGTGTCGACGTTATAATATATCCTTGGCTTGGCCTTGGGCCGCCGCATGTGCGACGTTGAGGCGTTGCCTCTTGGATGCAGGCAGAGTTGCTAGCAAACAGTATTCGTAAAAAAAACTACCTAAATGTCTATTAAAGAATGTCTATTAATTCTTAAAGAAATTAATAAAAGAATCAAATAGTGTTCATCAAATGGTTTTATGCAAAATAAAGAAGTATATGAAAAGTTAATGTAAAGTCATTTAAAATGGCGCCCTGGTGGAATAGGCACAGTGATGAATGGTTTAGTAGGCTCTCGCAACTAGGGTTACCATATCTCAGGATTTGTCCTGAGATTTCAGGATTTTTAGACTTCTCAGGATTGCGGATGGATTTTGCAAATCTCATGAAATCTCTGGATTTTTAGAACTTTTAATATAATACAGCTTACATTTTAAAAGATCTCTTAATAAAAAGTTAAACAAACTAAAAATAATTTTCCTTTGGTAATAATTCCACAATTAAAATCAAAACTTATTTATCCAAGTAGGTACTTAAACAGTTTTATCATACTTAATATGTGAAGATACCTTTTTAAGTAAGGTTTTCTTCTCAAACTGTAAAACAATCTCAGGATTTTTAAATGGAAATCAGGCCTCTTCTCCGGACTTTTAATTTTTTCATCTGGTAACCCTACTGGCAACGCAATCAGCTGAGCGCGGGCGTCGACCGGCCCGGCGGCAAGAATTACTTATTATAAATTTTAATTTTTGTGGTTTTTTTTTGAATGTCATTTGCTCATTTAATTATGTTTAATGATTTCAACACAATGTTTGATACTGTATCAAGTGTAAAAATGCCTTATTTAGGCATTTTCTTTGACGATTTATTCTGAGATTGTTTAGGTACTACAAAATACAGACTTAAAAGGAGTCAGACATGACAACAAAACCTTAAAAGTAGTTTTTTCGTAAATGTATTATATTCTGTGAAGAGTGATCTCACTAAAATTGTTTGTAATGATGTAACCAATATATTCCCAAATGGTCTTCAGTAAATTAAAAATGACCCTGTATATCAGAGGTCATCATCTTTTTCAGGAATTTCCTTATGTCGCATTTTAGGACCAAATAATGAGTCTTATTTTTTCACACGGATAAAAATTACAATAAATGAATTACATGACCATGTAGTGGCGGCATTAAGTGGCTTAAGGATATCCACTGCCCCATATCGTCAAGTGGGTGTCGTAAGAGGTGACAGAGGGGTATGGGACGAGGAGATGAGCAGCAGTATCTACATTATCAGCGTCGGTGCCGGTGTACCATTAGCACTTTTACCTCCGGAATACTGTAAAAACATAACTTGGTACTTCATTTAAAAAGAGGCAAACAATTACTTTTAGAATAACACAATCCTTTGTGGCATTTAATAGTGACACGAACAAAGGCTTTAGAAATAGATGATCGCAAGGTTTCTTCATCTGAAGCCTTACTAGAGGTTTTCCGTTCGAAATGACCACCATCTTGACCTGTTGAAATATTTAGTATAAACACCTATAGATGTGATATTCTGCAAAAGTAAGTATAAAAATATTAGCTTTGGACCAGTGTAATGCAAGTTTTGCAACTCCGCACAGGCATTGTAGTAAAGGTGATTGTAGATACGACTTAGGGACCTTCAAAAAACAAGTTAACTCCTTTTTAAAAGGCTACACACCTGCAATTCCACTGGTGTTGCAGTTGTTCATGGGCGGCGATCGACACTTACCACCAGGTGAGCTGGATGTTTGTTTGCCTCCTCTTCTATAAAAAAGGTGACAAAGGAGCACATAGTTCACTGTATTTTTCATTAAGAATTAAAATACACATGCATAATCACCCCTAAGGACTGAGATGAAATGCCGGGTTACCAGTAAAACAGATCTCCGGTTCTCATTTATTTATACTTAACTGTATACCTAAATAAAACACAACAACACGAGTCGTGTGGAAATAATGTGATAGGTGCCAAAAATAAAAAGAAAATCATGATAATCATCATCATCATTACAGCCCTTCACAAGTTCACTGCTGAACATAGGCCTCCCCCAAGGAATGCCACAAAGCACGGTCCTGAGCGACCTGCATCCATCGACTTCCTGCATATCTTACCAGGTCGTCACTCTATTTAGTAGCAGGGTAAAAACTATTTTCTCCATCGGTTGTCGGTTCTTCCAGCTATATGACCGGCCCATTGCCACTTCAGCTTACTAAACCGTTGGGCTATTTCAGTCACTCTTGTTCTACTGCGGATATTCTCATTTCTGAGATTATCACGCAAAGAACGTATTCGTCAACAACTTCGAGCTTATTGCTCCCAACAATTACCGGCATAGGTGTTACATGGACATTGCACATGACCTTTGTTTTTAATCCATGTGCATATCAATTGGGGGACACTATTGAGGTCGTTGAGCATAGTGCTTAGGTCCTGCAGCGATTATTCCATAAGGACTATATCGTCGGCAAATCGAAGGTGAGTGATTTACTCACCATTGATGTTAATACCGTATCCTTTCTAATCCAGTAGCTTGAAAACGTCTTCCAATGCAGCGGTGAAGTGTTTCGGGGATATAACGTCACTCTGTCTTACAACTCTCTGCAGTTAGATAGGTTCCATACTCTCGTTCTGTACTCGGATAACCTTACTGTACAAACACTTCACAGCACTTCGATATACCGCAAGTCAGCTTGGCACCGCAGAACGGACTGTAGCACCGCCCAAATTTCGACGGAATCTAAGGATTTCTCCCAGTCCACATACGCAAGGCAAAGTAGCAGATTGTACTCTTCGGTTTTCTGTACAATTTGCCAAAATATATGTGGCCTATGATACTTAAGCCTTTTCGGAAACCACTTGTTCGTGAGGCTAGAAGTCATCGAGTCTGTGTGCGAGACGATTCGTAATGACTCTCGAAAATAGCACGTAGACGTGGCTCAGAAGGGAAATCGGTATCTTCAAGAGAGCGTTATTGCTTTTCTTGAAGAACAAGACCATCGAACTTCTGATCCACGCCCCCGGAGTAGTCCCACCATGGAGGACGTAATTGAAGAGCTTCTGTAAGACTTAGAGTACCGGTTTTTCACCCACTTTCAGAAGCTCCGCTGTAATTCTATCCTAGCTTGGGGCTTTGCCGGTTTTAAGGTGCCGGAGAGCCATTCTAATCGCGCTCAGACTGACGTCCGGGATATCATCGGAATTGTGTATGTATAATAAAACTTGCTCTTTAATCGTTACGCACACTAGCGTGTAGTCGACCAGGTCCACTCCCTGTGGAGCCGCTTGTGGAAAAAAGAGTTCATCATAAAGTGTCCCTCTTTCTCCATGAAGTCGGCCAGCTGCTGGCCCTTTCCGTTGCCTTATTCCCAATTTCCCTAACTTCAGCTCACCGTTCCCTCTTGTGTCTAGATTTGCATTGAATTCTCCCATTAACACTGTTTAGGCCCAAAAATGGTCATTTGACGGCACCCAATCACGTTCGACTTAGCGAATCGTCCGATGGTGTTAGGTGTCACGCGCGCCGCGGGGAGAGGGCAGCGGTATGCAGTTTGCGGGCGTTTTGGCACGGCTGGGCGAGGTAGTAGCTTGAGGGCAGCGGAGCAGTCAATTAGTGTATTTTGTTGACCGCTGCAGATGTTTCTCGCGACCGGTTTTTGGGGTTATGGTTTAGATTTTTAGAATTTGTGCGCGTTACTTTGCTACTGAATTTGGTTTTGTTGATAAAGCCAGTTAACAATCTAATTTATAAATACAAATAGTATACTTGGTACATAACCTTGACCCCTCCCTCTTTAACCCTTTCCATATGTACGCACAGCCGTTGGAGGTGACAAAAACGCCACGCAACTGCAAAATAGTTGCATTCTTATAGTACCCGCAAACAAACCGCACGAAGGGGCATTGAGTCCTTCGACCACGCCTTAATATTAATTTATCACCGGACATTGTGTCCTTGTAATTCCACAAATGTGACGCGTCTTCAGCGAGTACAATAAGTCGAGAGTTGAGGAGTGTGGTATATCAGAACTGATCCAGAGTGCGCGCGCCGGACCACGTGGTGACCTGCAGTTAGCTGACGCCCCGGGAGGAAGAATGCGAGGCAGCCCTTCACAAGGTTAGTGCGTGTATTCCACTCTCATCCATTTTCCTTGCTCTGCTCGTTGTATGTACCAAAATACAGTCCACAAAACTTTATCGAAAAATCAGTTACTAGTGCGTCCATTTGTGAAAACCGCCTGGGTTTAGTTTGTCTAAGTTTAAGTTCTTGACGAGAGGCTTGTATTGTATTTGACTGATTAAATTAAGTTCGTTTGAAAGTCGTCGCCCAGTTGATTGTTTTGGAAATCATTGTTTAATTATACCGTCGCGTTAAGAGCCTTTTTGTGTTGACTCTGTAGCAAGTTTACGTGTCAGCTAGGTTAATTTTCATTCTTATTGCGGCGTGGTATTTAATATCGAACGAAGGAGTTTAGTTGTTGTTTGTAACGCTGAACCTTGTGATTCATGAAGAGATCGCGTTAGTTCCCCATTTGTAATTTGGTGATAAATGAATCCGGAACCTTGAATATTGAACTTTGAACTACTGTTCGTTACTTGTGTCGAGTATCACGTGTTTGATTTACGATGAACGTTGAATTAGTTGAGTTGAAGTTAGTTAAATGTACAATAAGGTTGATAGACTGAAATAGTGACATGAAGAAAGGAGTTGTCCCTTGGTGACGCCTGCTGGGGTGATGCAGCATTGTGCCAGTGATGACGCCTGTTGGAGTGATACAGCGTTGTGGGGCAGCATGGAAACCGGCCGCTACCCGGTCACCTCAGCTGGGCCAGGTCACCTACATTTACACATTAACAAACATCACTTTACATGCACCTACCCTACCTACGGCCTGACCGAGCCTTGGGGCGGTCTTAGATTCGGATCCAGGTACGTACTATTTATTTTCCTAGCCTTCTCCCTATTGTGTAGTATGATAGGTCATTTGTCCATATGGCCATTCGGGCCCAAACCCTCGGCTGACCGTCGAGGAGGCTACTATGGGCCCTAGCTAAGGCGACCTTGCAAGGGCTTGCTTGCCTCATACATTTCCTCCACCTCCTCATCGGGATGTGCGGATTTTGGTGCGTAAACCTGTATGACCTTCAACGAATATCGTTTGATGATTCTGAATATAAGGTACGCAACCCTCGTTGATATACTCACAATCTTTACTACGTTGTTAACGAGAAACTTGTGGACGATAAATCCGATACCTCCTTGGGACAGATGGTCGCCTTCCCAGTGATAGAACAAGTTGCCGGATTCGAGGATTACCGTGTCTTTCCTCTCTCTTTGGACCTTAGATAATCCTATAATATCCCAGTGCAACTTGCCTTTCTCTTTTTTCAGCTCCAGGATCTACTCGTCAGTCCTCAGGGTGCGTACGTTTTATGATACCAGGTCGAGTCGTTTTAGGTGTAAACCGAATCTTCACCGGATATTCTTAGCACTCCCTGCCCTGCCGTTACCATGGTAGCCAGGAACAGCGGGGTCGCCGGGAACTGGGGGTCGTCTATTCGTAACTTCAATTATGAGGGGGTTTTGCCACAGTTGACACACAAATCGCAAATTTTTTATTGTTTTATTGCTGTTATTAGGAAGATGCCGCTACCCATCTCCTGCCTGTTTCCCACTGTCGCCTCTTACGTCACCCACGGGAAGATCTGCGTTAGTGGGTGTTCTTAACCGCCCCTACAAGATGAACAAGAACATTATAGTAAAGAGTTAAGATTATACTTAGTTAGCACTCATACGCAAAACATAGACATAACAAGATTACCACTGTAAGACTTTAAGATACTGCATTATATGCATAATTATTGCAACGTGGCTCTACAGCGTACCACAGTGTGCGCGAACTACACCAAAAAACTCAATGGGCTCACGTTCATAAAAGTTCGCCAACCGTCAGAAACGTCCGCGACAGATGCTAAATGTGGCAGTACGTTAAATCATTAGAACTTTAAAAAACTTGAGAAGGAACAATTGTGTGCTTTGATGCGCTTTGGCACGTACATATAGTCGTACTTTCAATAAATTTCCACGTACTGTCCACGTGTCATTGTCAACGTAATCTGGCGGTGCGGTAATAAGTGCGTTATGCTATATAGTTTGATGTATTCATGGTCAAAAATTACGCTGCGGACTTCTCGTCGTCTGCGCAGGCTCAGGCAGAGATTTGGTTTGCTCCAAATTTGTCATATTTTATATTAGTTTATTTAGATATTATTACAGCGTGTATTTCGTTATTAATTTTGTTTAGCACATACAGTTTTAACTAGTCGCCTAGTAAAAACTGTGTGTGCAAAACAAAATGGAAAGTTACGAAGAAGAACCTATCATTATTTATTGCTTTTAGACAGAAGAAGAGGAAGAAAAAACTAAATGTGACATGTGGAAGCGTGACATATTCAAGATAATATATAAGGTAATTAGTTGTTGATGGTACGTTTACTAATCGGTTATCCGTATCAGCACGCATCGGAATATTTGCACCTATGACCCCGTTTAACTCGCGCGAGCGTCAAGGTGAGTCGCGAGGCGAGCCACGAGATGCGAGTGTAAACGCTAGCTCGTGGCTCGCCTCGTAGCTCGCCTCGCCAATCGCAGCGCACGCGTCGGAGGCGGTTTTTTGGGCACAGGCAAAGGGCCTCGCAAGGGACGCGAGCGATGTGTTTACACTCGCGCTCTCGTTCAGTTTGTTTACGGCGCCCTTCCATAATAACATTCGAATTGTTTTTGTTTTAAAATTACAATTTTAACAAAATTATATTATTTAATCTTGTACAATAGGTACTAACAATTTATATCTTTATATCTAAAAATTACGTGTCACGTTGTTTGTCCGCGATGAACTTCTAAACTACTGAATTGATTTCAATGAAATTTTGCACACTGTGTGCAGTTTGGTCCAACTTGAGAGATAGGGTAGTTTTTATCCCGATAAGTGACCCTCACTATTTTTTTATTGCCAATTTAAGGATTTTTATAGTACGCCGCTAAGGGCACAACAGTCTGCCTGGCCAGCTAGTAAAATTATGAAACTGAAGAGTTTCTGTTTCGATGGATAGATATCATCCACCATATTCTTCCTCAACGACGTATTTTTTTTATTTCCTTCTTTTTAAAATGGTCAAGCATCGATAAATACTTATTAAGGCAAGAGCTGATGTCGCTATTATTTCGACGTCTTTCATCGTTGCTGGCTCAACGCAAACTGAACGCATCGCGAGAGTGTAAACAGGCACTCGTTACCTCGCAACAACACGCGAGCTGCGAGGCGAGGTACGAAACGAGGCGCGAGGCGAGAGTCTAAACCCGGTATGAGAAATTGCATCGATATTACTAATGGGCACCGGCCTAGCAGCGGACAGACCGCACGCGGTCATAACATAGTAACTTCATGTAGGTCTTAAATTTGGAAACAAGTCAAAATCAATCTTATGAAAAAGCATACAAATTATGATATTTTATTACTTGATTGAAAAACTGTTTCCTTTATAAAACTTGATTTTATAAACATATTTTTATTTGTCTTTTAAATTATATTTTAGGTCTAAATGCAATCCGATTCGCACAGCTCACGCTATACGTTTTTCTTCACTTCAAATACATCTTTTTGTTCAATCGTCTTCTTAAGTCACAAGAACTCTTCATTTTTTAAATATTTATACTTACCTGACTGAGCGTTACATCTTCTTTTACTATTATATCATAAAACATGTTAACTCCGTCTAGCATCCATGTTGTCACTTCGGTACAGTCCTTGCGTTTCGGTCCCTTACAAGTTACTAAGCTTGTTACGTTTAGTTTGAATGGACCCTAGAAATTGAGCTGATTATTAATGGTTTAACTCATAAAATCTCTGTCAAAATAAGTAATGCTTTAAGTTGCTCTCTCTCTCTGTATGACAAAAGAACCCTTATAAGCAATGAATTTAAAAAAACATTTCCTTCTAAAACATTTTTCCAGTAATAGTCGCAAGGCATTTAATGAGTCGGCGACAGTAGAAATTCATAAAAGCAGACGAAGGTTATATGACCTTTACAATGAACGATCGTATAATCTTTCCGATATTTTTCAAGAATATGTCAAAAATTATTCTAAAATGTTTAAAAGAGTTTGCTCCACAGCCAAATTGTTACATATTTGGAACAAAATTAAGACGGTTAAGAATAAAATTAAAATGATGAGGACTATAATTAACAACGAAACCGGTAAAGAAAAACCTCGTAACACAAACTATCAAATAAAATTTTACTTATAACCAAATTAAGAAGCCGCAGCGGTGTTTGAGAAATATTTCATTGATAATCCTATCTTGATAACAGAGTCATTGAACACTTCTTCAACTGTCGCCGAGTCCTTACTCAAACAGAATGTTAATATCTGTTTAAAATAATTTAAATTTGAAAAAGTATTACCGCAAGATATTGTAAAATACTTCAAAACCATTGATGAAAAGAAGACCGCAGATTTGTGGGGGATTTCCGTTACAGTTATTGCGTCCCTAATAGATTTAATTGTACCTCATCTTGCTATTATTTTTAATATTTGTATCGATTCCGGTGTATTTTCTGATTTAATGAAGTATAGTAAAGTAATACCTTTATTTAAATCTGGTATTACATTGAACCCTGCTAATTTAGGACCTATTTCTGTACTACCAACTCTCAGTAAAAATTTTGAAAAATAATTTTGGATCAATTGTTAATTTTTTTTTAATACAATTAATTTACTTCATAAAAACCAATTTGGACAAGGGGTCGCTCGACGTCTGATGCCAGTGCTGAGCTTATGAAATATATTTTTAATGCCTGGGGGAATCCACAGGATGCCTTAGATATTTTCTGTGATTTTTCCAAGGCTTTCTATTGTATTCATCATGAGATATTAATCAGGAAACTACAATATTATGGTGTAAAAAATTTGGCGCTTAGACTTATTACTTCATATTTAAGTAACAGAACTCAAAATATCGTGATCATTGGCAAAAGTTCCTCCGGATCGGTAGTATCAATGGGCGTTCCTCAAAGCTAGATTCTTGGCCCATTTCTGTTTTTAATATATTTTAATGTACTTATAAGGTAAGTAGGGGACAATCACGATATAGTATTAGTTGCTGACGATACCTCTTTAATTTTCAAACTCAAACGGCAGTTAATTAATTATGACGATGTAAATAATGCTCTATCGAAATTGGTACATTGGTTTAACGCCAACAATATGCTCTTAAACGTCAATAAGACAAAGTGTATTAAATTTACAATACCTAATATATAACATTCGAATACCAATGTGCTGTTAAATGGGGAGGAGTTGAGTCTTGTGGATACCACTGTTTTTCTTGGTATTACTATTGACGCGAAACTTCAATGGGGCCCCCGTATATCTAAATTAGCAAGCAGACATAGTTCTGCAGCCTACGCTGTAAGAAAGATTAGAAGTATCACAGATGTTGAGATAGCTAGATTAGTGTATTTTAGTTACTTTCATAGCGTAATGTCTTATATAATCTTGCTATGGGGTAATACGACTGATATTGAAGCTATATTTGTTTTGCAAAAGAGAGCCGTACGGGCGATTTATAACCTAAATTGTAAAGAGTCCCTCAGAGAAAAATATAAAGAAATAAACATATTAACTTTGGCATCGCAATATAAATGTAATGTATGTGCATAAA
The DNA here is from genome assembly GCA_963668995.1 of Parnassius mnemosyne. Lineage (NCBI taxonomy): Eukaryota > Metazoa > Arthropoda > Insecta > Lepidoptera > Papilionidae > Parnassius > Parnassius mnemosyne. Next base: position 20,020,200 of record CAVLGL010000126.1, read on the forward strand.
AAATGTAATGTATGTGCATAAAAACATATATAGCTTTAATAAGAATAAGAATGTGCATACTTTATACACTAAGATCAAACATAAGCTTGTAATGCCAGTTACTAGACTCCACAGGCCAGGTCAAGAGTACCCTAAACCTTAGAGCATGTATGAAGGGAATAATGAAAGTGGACGAAGCGAAACAAGTATGTAAGGATCGTAGCAAGTGGAAAGAAGTGGTCTCTGCCTACCCCTACGGGAAAGAGGCGTGATTATATGTATGCATGTATGTAGAATTAGTAATTCATTTATGGGGAAGTGTATACACTTTTAATGTATTTTTGGAGTCCAATCCCATATCCACTCATAGTACATGAAAATACTCATATGACCTCCGTAAACGGAGATCTGACTTTGAGATATCTTCCGGATTAATAATAATTAGTTAACTGACATGAACAAAAACTATGTATTTATGTCAAGCCAGGATAGATAACACCGAGACTTCATCCACTCCAGATTCGTCCACTTCTTCTTCATTTTCTTTTTCTGCTATTTTAGCTACTGTAGTGCCAGCAGCAGTAGCATCTTGCTAGAAACGGCACTTTTAGGAGCCTTGAATCGTTCAGGTGCTGCCATAGTTGCTTGCTGTGACAAATCTTCAATCTTGGCTTCACCAAATACAATATAAGTATCAGAGTGTGGGTTCTTGTACACATCTGGGGAGTTGATCACAAACAGGCTGTTCTTTTATTTTCTGATTGTCACCCTGTTTACACCTTCTACCGGCTTAAGACCCAGCTTGCTCATGACTTTTCGTGCCTTCTTTTCTCTTGATTGCTTCGCTTTGGAGACTACGTCAATGCCAGCAATTGGATTAGTGATTCCACCTGCAGCTGGGGCACCTGTATCTTCAAGTCCAGGGATAGGGTCATCTGAATCACTATCAGAAGATGCAGTCTCCTACTTGCGTTTTTCAGTCATTGACGCAGTAGCTTTGTCCAATTCAGTGAGTTCTGGCATTTTGAGATTTCTTCTTTTGAAGATCTTCAATGGATGTTAAAAGCCCTACTTAACGAACACTATAACCGAAAAGACAAATTCCCAGAACATATTCAAAATTTGTCAATAAACAAGTTTAAAAGTTTTATTAAAGAAAAACTGTACAAAAAGGGTTATTATAATATCAAGGAATACATGAATGAAAGTAACCCCTGGGAATAAGGTGATCGCCACCAAGCTGGTTCTATGAAAAATCATTTAAAAATTGTATAAACGAAATTATTGTTAAGTGAAACATGTTTGGAAAAAAAATAGTCCCGCTGGGTTTTTTGCTGGTTTTTCCAAGAACAGAGGTATTTTCCGAACCAGTGGTAAATAAAAAATAACTCTAACTAAATCAATATTGAATAAAAAATTATTCTATTCTATTGAGACAAGTACATATATATATATAAATAATCGATACTTAATTTAAGTGATAATAAACGATTATAAGACCGTAAATTGTGCAAAATAAAGAGTGTGGATAAGGGCAAAACTGTATTCTGGCCCGTGTTTCCTTTAATAGTTTTTTAAATAAATTGGTCTCTAATACCATGATGACCATCACGATTATTTTTGTACATTTTTTGAGCTTGACGATTATTTGCACTTCCCTTAATTACCATATGATCACTAAACATATGATCATTAAGGTTACTATATTATATGTATATACAACTGATATATATTTAATATCATCATCATCATCATCATCATTACAGCCTTTCATAAGTCCACAAGTATCATAAGGCCTCCCATAAGGAATGCCACAAAGAACTGTCCTGAGACACCTGCATCCATCGACTTCCTGCATGTCTCACCAGGTCGTCACTCCATCTAGTGAGGGTACGCCCTACATTTCGTCCGCCGGTACGAGGCCGCCACTAAAGAACCTTTTCTCCCCATCGGTTGTCGGTTCTTCGAGCTATATGGCTGGCCCATTGCCACTTCAGCTTACTAATCCGTTGGGCTATGTCGGTCACTCTGGTTCTACTGCGGATTTTATAATTTCTAAGTTTATCACGCAGAGATACTCCGAGCGTAGCCCTCTCCATAGCTCGCTGAGCGACATTGAGCTTCCTTATCCGGCCAGCAGTGAAGGACCACGTCTCAGTTCCATAGGTTATCACTGGCAACACGCACTGGTTGTACAATCTCGTTTTTAAGTTTTGAGGTACACCTGACGAGAAGATGTGCCGTAATTTTCCGACCGTTGCCCAGCTGCCTGGTCGAAGTTGGACTTATCTAGTCGGACTATTTGTCCCAGATAAACATACTCGTCAACAACCTAGATCTTAGTGCTACCAACAACGGCATAGTAGTGACATGGACGTTACACATGATCTTTGTTTTGCCCATGTTCATCTTAAGAACTATCCTTAAGTGGCACTATTGAGGTCATTGAGCATAGTGCTTAGGTCCTCCAGCGATTCTGCCATAAGGACTATATAGTTGGCAAATCGAAAGTGAGTGATGTACTCGCCGTTGATGTTAATACCGTATCGTTTCCCGTCCAGAAGTTTGAAAACGTTTTCCAATGCAGCGGTGAAGTGTTTCGGAGATATAGCATCACACTGTCTTACACCTCTCTGCAGTTGGATAGTTTCCCTACTCTCGTACTGTACTCGGATAGCCTTACTGTACAAACACTTCACAGAACTTCGATATACCTACAGTCAACTTGGCACCGCTGAAGGAATAGCAGCACCGCCAAAATTTCGACGGAATGATAAGCTTTCTCATAGTCCACATACGCCAGACATAATGGCAAATTGTACTCCTCGACCTTCTGTACAATTTGCCAAAGGATATGTATGTGGTCTACGGCGCTAAAGCCTTATCGGAAACCGGCTTGTTCGGGAGGCTGGAAGTCGTCGATGCGAGACGATTCGTAATGACTCTCGAAAACAGCACGTAGACTCGGCTCAGAAGGAAAATCAGTCTGTAGTTCTTCAAGAGAGCGTTGTCGCCTTTCTTGAAGAACAAGTACACCGCACTTCTGCTCCACGCCTCCGGTGTAGTGCCACCATGGAGGACGGAATTAAAGAGCTTCTGAAGGACTTCAAGTACCGTTTTTCCACCAGCTTTCAGAAGCTCCGCTGTAACTCCATCCTTGTGTGAGGCCTTGCCACTTTTAAGGTGCTGGAGAGCCATTTTAATCTCACTCAGACTGACGTTCGGGATATCATCGGAATAGTGTCGGATAAGACATATTCTTGAATTGTTACTCACTCTTGCGCATGGCTCCAACGATGACATAGAAACTTTCAATCTCATTCAAAATCTCCGGTCTTCCGGAAACGATCCTGCCACATTCAGTCTTTAGCTTCAACAGTTAACTCATTCTGGCAGACAGATCTCTGGCAAAGAATTTGGAGCCCCGGTTCTGCTCGATCGCTTCTTCAATACGAGCTGTAATAAAGTTTGCCAAGTCCCGCCGTAAGCATTTGGAGATCTGTTTGTTCAGTTTCCTGTATACAATTTAATTTGTCGAAGACTGCAGCTTCATTTCCCGTGTAACACCCATGAGATTAAGAGTGTGATCAGAGAGTTGATGTGTTCATCTGCGACGGGTCTTGCGGAACTTAGCTCCGACCGCATGGACAGTTTTTACAAGCTTGTCATTCATATCGTCCACTTCATTTTAGTCTTCTAGGCACTGAAAACGATTTTGTAACTAGAGTTGATATGCTGCTGGCCCCTTAGGTTCCATTTTCTTATCCCGGATTTCGCTACTTTCAGTTCACTGTTCTCTTTTGTGCCTAGATTTACGTTGATGTCTCCCATTAATACCGTATAGTGGATGTTGGAGGATTACATGGCCTTATGATGTGCCGAGACTGGGGCGTAAGACCGTATGACCTTCAGTGAATACCGTTTGATGATTCTGAATATAAGGTACGCAACCCTCGTCGACACACTCCAATCTTTACAACGTTGTTAACGAGAAACTCGTGGACGATAAATCTTACAGCACCTTTGGACAGACAGTCGCCCTCCCTGTGATAGAACAAGTTGCCGGATTCGAGAAAAATTGTCACGCTTGGCAAGCGGTTTGGTAACCGCAGTTTTTTTATTGTAAGTAGCTGTTATCAGAATGATGCTGCTGTCCATCTTCCGCCTAAGTTTCTCTCTGTTTGGATGATGTGTGGTAGTGGATATTTTTACCTACCACTACACGGGGCTTTTAATACAATATGATAAACTTGTTAAATAGCAGCGTAAGAGAATCTACTATGATATGGGACATCCCATCGGTGTAATAGGAGGCTACAGGAATAAACTGACACAGGCGATGGCCAGCAGTATCTTTCTCATATCAGCTCAAAATAATATAATAAAATCAGCCTATCTAGCGAGCTATTATGGTAAATATCCTCTTGTGAGGCCATGTCTGAGAAGTTCTATTTTTAGCAGTGACTTTTATAATGATTACGAGGATGATACTAAACCTTCCAAATATTTTGTGCTTTAAATTATTTTGTACTTACATAATTGTTTATATTGCTTGCCAGAATGTGCAATATACACAACAACATGAATGCAAAGAAATTTTTGTACGAGTACATCGTTTACTTACAATGTCAAAAAACGTAATAAAATGGTAAATTGTAGTTGTTAGTTTCATTTAAATACGGTCGTTTTTTATCAGATTCATCATTCAAATTGGTATGAGTTAAAATATTTAAAGTTAATTCTTATTATAATGAAGCTTATTATAGTGATTGACCGAACATCAGTTTTACAATCTAATTTCCCCGTACTTTTCTGTGACTATTTTTGTAGTGAAAATTTTTGGGATAACATATATGCAGAAATATTTGGGATAGATTTTAAGCATTATTGGAATTATTGTCTGTTCCCTGTTTCTTTGGAAACACATTACCTTAGGACTACTGAACTAACTTGGATGGAGTTTTCATAAAGTCATTGGGAATCTCCGAATTGTCAATCATTAGAAAACTTTAAAGGATATTATATCAATGCACACAGTTCGAATAAACACACAGAAATAGATATATATATATATATATCTGATTCTGTGTGTTTATAAATTATATTATAAATATATATATATTTATAATAATATATATATATATATATATATATATATATATATATATATATATATATATATATATATATATATATATTTATATATACAAGCATAAGGATTTAGTACAAGTCTAAGTTCATAAAAGTCCACTGCTGGACATGAGCTTCTCCCGATCTAGGGACAGTTCGTCTTATCACCAATCCTTGCAGGCGGAGTAGCGATTGCATTACCAAACGACTCGCACCTTTAACGCTGCTCCCAGTCTGCGGTATCAGGGTATTTTGCGGCTGATGTAAAAGGTATTGTTATTCCATATTTAATATTATTTTCGATGCACGTTGGATAAGATAATCGGATAAGATCCATAGCCTTTGCATTAGTTTTAAAGCAGAAAACGTGAGCGGTGATAAAAATACTAAAGGGTCATAGATTCTGGTAAGATGACTAAGAATAATGCGTTTTGTGCACTTAAGAACAAGAGGTTTAATACCAAAAGTGAATACGTCCTTAGATGAATTACAATATACAATTGGCCTTATAATATACAATTCAGTAACTTAACAACATTAGGCTGTTCACAATCCAAGGCTACCAAATTTGCAATGTTCTGATGGTTCAGATGGGTTACTGGCCCATTTACGTAGTTCAAAGTTCACCTTGAACATTTATCAGTTGCATAACTGTACGACACGCAAAACGTGGTACTAATACAACCTCACACGTAACTATGTATAAGCAATATTCTTGAATAGTTCCAAGCTCATTGAAACGCCGAAAGAATCTCTATTAATCGCGATTCTTTTCGGCAGTTAAAATTTGACGGTATATTTGGCGAATATGAGTTGTGGAAACGGTAAAATGACGCAGAAACCCACACAAAATGTCAATAATATTCGTTTGGAGTCTTGGTACATTAATAATATTTCATTGAATGAAACGTCGAAAATGAAACACATAGTTTCGTGATCGTATTTTCTGGACGCAGTACGCAATGATGTTGGATAAAAATCTTGCTCCTGTTTCGATCCATAAGAGGCATTAGAATCATGTGACCATTCTGTAAATACACCGCCATAAAAAAATAATGCTGAGCATAAAGCTCAGGTTTATCTATTACTTTTCGCTGTAGTGAATGAAATCGTCTAAATTTGTGCCACTTCTCTTGATCCTGTAAAGTCAGGATCCTTAAGAAGAAGCTTAGAAAGGTATCAATAAATAGTTGTTCACAACAGTTTTCATCTGCAGTAATTTTGTCGGCGCTTGCAGTAATTCTCAGTATTGACTTATTTGTTTATCAAGCTGTTCATCTTCAGTGATGAAGAATAAGATATTTACTGTTATATTATTTGTTCTAATCCTTCCTAGTAAAACCTAATCAAATTTAGTATCAAGTGCAAAAGCTTGTTGTGGTCGTACACTGATACTTCTTGGTAGCGGAAGTGAAGAGAAGATTTTTGGCACAAAGAGTACGTCAATATCTCTGGGTATATTACAGTCAGGATCAGCTAGCTGTAAGTGTTAGAGATGTTTCCCGTACATTTTTTTGGCTTAACGTTAAGCATTTCTCCATATATCGTAGATAATATGAGACTTCCAATATTAAAAACTGAAGTATTTTCTACCCCTTGTTCTAGCTGAACTACTATACGGCGGTATCAACCGCCGCAGGGAATCGACGTTATCCACGATTCGAAACATAGAACTAGAGTATTGACGTTATCCTAAAGAACGAGCGGCTTGATCGGTATTAAAATAAGCTTGACTGTCTAAATCAATCAATGCTCGAAATTATTGGTATTGGGCCGAGGAATCAGAAATATCATCCATTGCGGTTGATAAAAGAATGATCGAATTTCCAGTTAAATTCGCTAACATACTAATCTAAGGGAGATTGGAGGGTCAACTAAGAATTTTATCCTTTTCTTCAAATTTACCAGTTGTTTCAGTTGAAGCTAAGTGTAGGAAAGTGTGGTGGCGTTGGTGACATTTTTGACACTTAAATATAGACGCGCAGTGCTTAATACTATGTGAGGATATTAAACAGTTAAAGCACCAAAGATTTTGTCTCGTATAATCATACCGTTTTGCGATGATTTTGGTAAAAAGGTTTTATAATGGTTAATAGTTTGACCGTCTCCACAAAATAAACATTTATACTTACCTGTGTAATTTCCTGGCGTGAAGACATTTGATATTGTCGGTAGTAATGACGGTAGCTGGTTAGCTTCCGTATTCTACAATAATCCTGAGGTTGTAGGTTAAATAATGTAATTACCCTTACCTGTAGATTTTATTTCCTATTAGTACTGTTTTTCAAAGGTTCGAGTACTGTCAAACACGCGAGGCTTTTGAGTCGTTGAGAAATGAGTGTCATGGACAAGAGCATCACACTTAGAATAAAGAAAATATTTGAGTGCCTCGTAAGGTAGTTTACTTGCAGCGGACTTTTGTTTAAAGGTACGTCAAAACTAAGTATAAAAAGTACACAGTCCCATTTGTCAGTTACTAAAGCCAAAAGGTGAAGAAAATTAATCAACAAAAATCTCAAACATTCTGTCCCATTTGTCTTTTAAATTGACAATGCGTGGTAATGCATTATTTAAACTGATTGTCAACTATTTTACTACGCAATCGGTCAGCAAAACGTGTGTACGCGTAGTTGTTACCCATAATCACATATGGATAATTTCAATTAAAAGTAGAAGCCTTATTTACTCGTATTTTCAAAAACTGCAATAACGGTATATCGTTATTTATATATTTGAACTTAAGTTTAAAATTTGGCTAGTATTTGAAAAATAACCCTGTATATTATGTACGCATAGAATCTTTGTCAGTATATATAGTCTTGAAAATGCTAACCATAACCAGTCACATATAAAGAATCTGATTTGACCTTACTATTATTATTAAAGGAGAATGCCAGATTCTCTGTAGAACTTTGCCCCACCCAAAAGTGTGGTATACACGAACCGTATGTAACATTTTTTTCTGCTTTATTACTGCATCTAAATTATATAATTTGAAGTCTCTAGAACCTGTAATTTTTTTTATACTGGGCTTTAATAATTACATTTACCTTATTTTTTAGAAAAGCATTCGTGGCAGTTCGTTATAATTTCAGAATATAAATTGTCAGGTGTTAATGATATATATAAATAAGTATTTAAGAATTTAAGGAGCATAATAAAATAATGATCAGTAACATTAGAAAAAGGGTTCCCCTGTATAGGATATAAAAGGTCCTTACACAATATAAGACCTAAGACCTGTTTTTCATAAATTCTAAGTCCTAGTCATGTAAACGAGTTACATTATTTACAAAATTATTTTTCAAAATCATAGATTTTTTTCAAAATACATATTATTATGACATGTGTCTGAAGAAGGTGTAAATATTTACAGATTAGTAACTAATTTTACGACAAAACTATACAAAAAAGCTATAAAACTATATATATCTGTTGCAAATATCTCCATTTTGAAAGAAGAGTTAAGATTGTAATTCAAAATGAGGACACAAAATGCCCCTTCGTCTTATCGATGCAAAGATGACAATTAGTACACCTCAAGATCGTGGATGCAATTGTCAGAATTTCCGTAGTGATTAACAGTAATTCAATAAGTAGGCGTGATCGAGACCGTGTATTATTAATAAAAGCATAAGTCGTCAGCAAAAGCAGGAAACAGTGCAACGTTAAAGAAATCTGGAATCAGTACAAGCAAAAATGTGATATAATCATAATCAATATATTTCAAAAGCACAAATTACTCAATATTTGAAATTATTCCACATTAATTTGACATACGTGCTTACGATATTGACACAATGACGTGTGTGTATCATTTCACCCTCCTTTCACAAAATGCACGAAAATCAATGATTGTTATTTAGTAATTATCTAATGCAATTCATGATTATTATCGACTTATAATAATTATTGAAAATAAAAATTGATAAGTAACATTTTTATATGACAAAGACTTATATTGATAGAAATATGTATTGTTTGATACTTTATGCGTACGTATGTACATATTCGTACAAAGAAACGCAGATATTATTAGAAAATACTGAAAATGTAAATATTAATCGTTGAATTCCGTTTTTTATAATAATATTTTACCGCAAGTAAAATAACGATATATCACAAAAAACTTCAAAATCCATAAGATTATTTTTCATAGTTTTACCTTTTTTGTACAAGGTGGGGCACAATCTGGCATTCTCCTTTATAATTTTAGTCTGTGTTCTCAAATGTGTATTATATATACAGGGTATTTTTGGAACGCTCCCGAAAACTAAGACAGGCGACAACACCAAGTACACCTTTGATCATGGGTCACAAATAAATTCGATCCTGATGAAAAAAAAAATCATCTTTTTACAACGTTTTATTAGCTTTATTCACGCGCCATCATGTTAGTACAGCTAAATGAATCGATAATTTCATAAAATATATCATGAAAATACTGAAACATAAAACCAGCAGTGGAATGACTGAATTTATATCACCTGACTGAAAGGTCAATGTACGCGCGAACGCAAATTCGCGCGGCCCGCAACTAGCGGGCCATACCACAATATCTAATAATTTACAACACTTGTCTAAATACCTAACTTATCTACTTAACCTACTATTTTGCCACTGTGCTTGTCTCCACTTAGCCACTTTAATCCGAATTTACAGGTTAAATAACCCAAATAACTGGTTCGATTCCCCGCTAATGAAAAAATACTTAAATGAAATGTAACCAAGGTTGGAGTCATGAGTTTTTATTCATCGTGTAGGTATGTTTATTATTCTCATGTATACAGTTATGTACCTATTCAGATTAGTCTAGTACTAAGTTATTTAAAAAAAATAGGTATGAAACAGCTTACCGCTCTAAATCCTCCGTGGTCTTATGAGATGCGGCTCAAATTGTGCTCCATTCATTTCAAGGTAGATTTGGGTGCAGGCGGGGCATCATCGTGTGGTCTTCGACACAGTCCGTACGTAGTTTCTCGAAAGCATCCACGATCCTTTGGCGCATTTCTTCAGCACTATCACATTCACGATTAAAAACCCTTTCTTTCACATACCCCACAAAAAGAAGTCTAACGGAGTCAGATCTGGTGAGCGAGGTGGCCAAGCGTGTGGTCCTAGTCTGCCGATCCAGCGATCATCAAATAGCTCATTGAGGCGCTCACGGACGAACCTCACGAAATGTGGAGGGGCACCATCATGTTGGAACCATGTGCGGCGATATTCAGCCAACGATAGGTCGTTTAAAATGTCAACCAACTGTTCATTTATAAAGTTTAGGTATAGCTGTCCGTTCAGTCGCTCTGGCAGAAACACTGGTCCCAGTATGCGATCCTTAAATAAACCTGCCCATACGTTAACCGACCATCGGGTTTGGTGCCCGGTTTGTCGAACAGCGTGCGGGTTAACCTCTGAATACACGTGTGTATTTCTTCGGTTCCACAGGCCGTTTCTGGTAAATGTCGACTCATCCGTCCAGATAATGTGCTCAATGGAACCAGGCACACGTTGTTGCTGGTATAATAACCAACGGCAGAAAACTCGTCGGCGGTCGTGATCGCCGTGAACTAAAGCTTGCACTTTGTGCAATTTGTATGGGCGCATTCGGTTACGCTTCAACACTTTGTGCACTGCACAGTATGACACACTTGTTCCATCCCGACGTCTTAACAATTTATTTAGCGATACTTCGTGTACCTAGGTTCGGATACCTAACATGTTGCCGTATTCATAATCACTATAAACGTACGCGTTAAGCATTATTAAAACAAAAAACGTAACAACAAGAATAATACCAACAGGTAATCACAAGTATTAACAATTTAATAAAGAAAACGATTGAGCTGTCGCTCGCGCACGCGTGCACAAAATCAACACGGAACTGTTTCAAAAACTACAATTAATAACGAACCCCGACAAAAGTGAAACCTACTGCGTCACAGCGTGAGGCGACACGAGCCGGCCGGGTTACATTCTGCCGTCATAATAAAGAAGGACGCAACTAACAAAAACGTAAGATGGAAATAAAAAATAAATTTATGAATTTTTCTTTCAGACCCCGTGTCTAAAGTATATTAAAATGTATCTATATGAAAATTGAAATATGTACGTAGAGACATGAAGATTTTAAAGACGAACTTATTTTTTTGATAATTTGTTTATTTATTTAAATAAAACGAATTTTCCTTTTCATCTTAGATTAAAAAATACACCTGGCAACACAAAAACATCGAAGGAAAGACGCATATAACTATTTGCGTCTTCCCAACCTAATAAATAAAAAAACTGCCATTCATTTAACATTTTTACATATTTTGGAAAGGTCATTTGAAGTTGAAAGGACGCTAATAGTAATTTACTACTTTCTTCTTAGTAAATATTAGAAAAGCATTGGTAGTCAGACACAAAAAATAACAACCCGCAACTCTTGAGTAATGATTTTAAAGGGGATATCATACAAGACTTAATACGATAATAATTAAAAATTAAAAATTTTGTACAACCGACTTTAATATAAATAATTAAGGATGACTCAAAAACTATTGGTCTGACCTCGATCAAATTTGTATGGGACCACATGTGAAACACCAGCTCTTAGTAATAAGATATAAGCTCTTAATAATAAGATATAGAATAAAAAGACAAAAATAATTGAAATTTAAGTAATCGATGCAAATATTGTTAAAGATGACGTAGCCACTGGTTAAATAAGTCTTTTTTTTTATGTTGAATTTGTATAAGTCTTTTCTAATAAAAAGATGTCATCTGTGATCAACAGTTACGTCTAAAATTCTTACGATAATTTCTAAAATATTGATATTTGTGAATATTAAAAAAATTTAGTAGATGCGCCTTCTTATCATGAGTCATGGTATATTTAACTCATTTATTCAAAAATTGTTAGATGCGCCCTTTTTTCTTACGACCGCAGCATTGTTTCGTACCGAGCTAGATACAGGTCGACAGCGGAGAGAGTGTGGGTACAGTCGCGTTCTAAAGTACTACATGGTATTGGGCTATTGTTTTATAATATTATAGTAATTAATTGTTTAATTGTAGAATCATAATAGGTGTTTTACTATTTACTTAGAACTTTGGAAGAGGTGGGAATTAAAAATGGATAATGTTTACTTGAGCATTATTTGTTATTTCTATCGTAAAATATAAAGTAGTTTGTAACAAGAAAACTTAAGCTAAGGGTGACACGCCGTCCATTATGACGTCACATGGAAGCCAGATGTTGATGGTGTGTTGGTGTTACTGGATGCTACTTCATCATCACTTTCATCTTCGCTTGGGCTTCCGTCATCAGGTCGATCACATGGTAATTTTTTCGGTATTCTTCCTCAACACTTTTAACTTTACTGCACAATTTTCCCCATTCACCTTCTCCTATCATATTTACCGTTTCGTTCACTAGTTTAGTCATAAAACAATAGATATAAATAATTTTTGTTTCCTTCCTTTTTAAAACATCGTCGCGAGTTGCAAAGTAAGCTGTGTATGCGACTGTATTTTTGGAGCGAACAAAGCGCGGCAACCAATAGCATGCAGGCACAGTAATACTGGCGGATTGTTCCCCCGTCGCGCCCCTTCGTACCTATATGTGATAAATCGCTCAGTGCCTAAGTTCAAGGCCAGCGTTCTTTTTTCACCGTTCCCGCGTACATTAACCTCCATTAGTCAGGTGATATCAATTCAGTTTCCACTGCTGGTTTTATGTTTCAGTATTTTCATGATTTTTTTTTATGAAATTATCGATTCATTTAGCTGTACTAACATGATGGCGCGTTAATAAAGCTAATAAAACGTTGTAAAAATATGATTTTTTTTTCATCAGGATAAATTTATTTGTGACCCATGATCAAAGGTATACTTGGTGCTGTCGCCTGTCTTAGTTTTCGGGAGCGTTCCAAAAATACCCTGTATATATATGACGGCACCTGCACCGTTGTAGATGCGGTGGCATTGGTCTAGCTAGGCAGAATTCTTGTAAACGACACGTGTACCGCACACCTGCGGCATTGCACCTGCGTTGCCGCCCGTCCTGCTTGTATAAAACGGACTGAGCGGCCGCCGTTAAGACAGTCTTGGCTCTGACGTGGAACAGTACGCTTGTCGTATACCGTTACTAGTTTATCCTCGACCCGTTGGATAATTAATTCGTGTAAACGAATTAATTATTATTCCTAACTACAAAATTAGTCTCTGTACTATACTCAATTACCCTTCCTACATCAGAAGTGGGATAAAGTCCCCATTTTTGCCCACATACAATCTTTGTATAGTATGAGAATTATTACATTTGTAAAGGCTATAATGCATTTCGCATTGATGGATCTCTTTTTATGTTAAATACCGTAATAAAATTTGCTGTCATACTTACGATATTGTCGTATCATTAAAGTGTAGAGAAAAGATAAAGTGAAATTATTTAAGGCAAAAGATAAATCCTCTGGTTCGATTTGTATTAAAAGTACCCTCAAGTATTTTCATTATTTCTGACGTACCTAAATATGTTAACAAATGAAAGAAATGTTGGAGATATTCTGAATGAGTTATAGTTTGCATTCAGTGGAAGTTTAACTTGCTCAAGTAATGTTATAATTTGATACACGAGGTGTGATTTACATGGCCTAGTTTTAAAGTTCAAAATGTTTAAACGATGTACCGGAAAAAAGAACATGATTACTTTAACGTGCTATGACTTAAAAACACTAAGTAGTATTTTTGTGATCTAATGTGATGATAAGTGTTACAGTTTACTCCGAGCATTACGTAGTCGACAAACTTGGAATGGTTTAGTGGAAAGCGTGGAGCTGTAGCGCTCGCTTTTGAGTATGCTGTCGGCTTATGACGCCGCGGACTTATTATTTGTCGCTGCTACTGATCACCATTAGATACATGAGGAAAGTAAATTTATCCTAAACATTGGCTCAGAAACTATTTTGTAAGAATGAGTGTTTACATTTTTAATTGGTTGCGAAAAATGCCGGAAAACCGAAGTATAACTGATGAAAGTGAAGTAGAGCCAATTAGTTCTGACATTGAAGAGAGTATTTAAGTTTACATGAGGATCGGACCATACCAGAGGTTGTCGTGTAGCCGCAGCTCAGTATTTGGTGCCCTAGAAAGGCGAATGGTGTGCTGCATTTCTTGAAATCAAGTTCCGACTGAGTATTTTTAATGTTTTCTTTTATGTGTTACAGTAGCACGTGTGATGTGATTACAAGTGCGTGAGTGTGAGCCTTGCTGGTCGTAACGGACTGCCAGGTCCAGCTGTAACATGGCCTGGTTTCGGCAGATGCGTATGCGCGTATACGCAGGCGCCATCCCGGAGCGCGCGTATGCTGTACTTGGCGATGCCTCGGAAGTCGTGTACTCTGTATGCGTGGGAGTCACACTATGTGCGCGGAAGTCGTATGCTGTGTGCACGGTAATGTTTTCTGAACATGTATTAGGCTCTGTCCTGGCAGGCGCTGTCCTGGTTCACGTTTTTAATGTGGTTCACGTAGTTAACGTGGGATCTCGCAAGTTCAAGTAAGAGTATGTGTCAGATACTTCGTATGAAGACCTATGTTTACTTGTGAAAGCGAAGTGCTTTATTATAGTCCAAGGTATGAGAAAGTATTTCTGTTTTAGGGCCTCGTATGTGTGATAGATGAGAGAACAGGCAACTGTGTATGTTGTCCTTATAGTTAACAATTTGTTTTTCACGCAGATCATGATGACTACAACCCCGACGATGCTTGTAAACCCTCAGGTGCTCCTGCTGCTCTCGTTTTGTTGTAATTTGATAGTTCACGCGAAACATGATTATCATTTGCTATATTTTGAAGTTCAAAACTTTTAAGGGTTGTACTACAATAAAGGATTAACTTTAACACGCTATGAATTAAAAATAATAAGTGACATTTTTGTGTTTTAATCTGTTGATCAGTGTTGCAGTTTGCTCCGAATACTGTGTGGTCGACAAGATTGGGGTTTGATGTCGAGAGATTCGTAGAAGTCTCTACAACAATGATCAATGAGGAAGATGTTGTGACGGCTAATCGAACATGGTCAGGTACGGCCGAGCGCTAGTAAGATTGAGCCTACACCGCTACAGTCTGTAACTTATCGGCAGATCTTACGGCAAGACAATTCAAGCGGCCGCCGAACACATGGTCCTTTGGTGCTGTAAATGAACGTCTGAGGCTTGGTCGGCTTTCGTAGATTTTGAGCAGTTGCCTCCTTCCCTTTGAAATATATGATGGTATCCGTCTCTACACATAGTTTCCGTTTTTTGCAATGTTTTCAAATGTCATACAGTTGCCGTTTCTTAAGAGAATGTGTGATGAATTTTGGAAGCTCGGAATTCCATGGTTCGCAATACATTTATCTCAATTTCTTTTAATTTTGCAAAGCAGTGCGACGATTCGCTAGCGCTAGTACGGCGCGACTGCTTGCTGGCGCAAATGTGGCACGAACGCAGCAGAACGAAAAGCTGTAGTGCGTTTGTCTGGAGGTAGCCATATCGGCGCGTTCCAGACTTAAATGAAGTCTGGGATGTTCGACCGTTGTAATATTTAACAAGAGTTAATATCTGTTAGCAGGTGGTGATAACTGATAGATCGTATGCTGTTCACTGTCAACCGCACGAGGACGTGCGACAGTCAGAGGTAGCAGTGTCTGTGCATCTAGAAAATACTAGAGACGTTGCAATACTCTAGCGAAGTAATTATTCTAGTGCAGGAAAGGAACATGAAGTTGCAGGGAGGCTGGTCTGTGCTGCACTGGTATATGTGTCGAGTTGCTGTTGGTTTACATACTTAGGTGTTATCGTGTCACTACGCCCCTCACGATACACTTTTGTGTGATTGTAACGGAGACATGTTTGCGGTATGGTTGGTCTGTAACTGTTCTATACTGAATTGAAAAAAAAGTGAGTAAGAAAAAAAAAATGTGGTTCTTACTATCATTGCAGGGCGTTTGCCGGTCCAATGATATAGCTAAAGGGAATAGTGATTCCGGACTAGCATAAATAGTACTTGAAAAAAAAAGCGAAAATAGAAAAAGCTACAGACTAATCATTCCGAACTAGCATAAAGTTGATTAAAGTTTTGTAGGGCTTATTGCCGGAACAAAACTGATTATCACCCGAGTCTGAAGGGTCAGTATAGACCGGACCAGACGCTGTTTTGTCAGGATAATCGAACGATGTTTTACAGATTACAGTTGTTACAGATAACTAAAATTGTATGGAGCGCGTGCGAGGACGCACGCATGTCAGTATGGCCGTGACGGCACCTGCACCGTTGTAGATGCGGTGGCGTTGGTCTAGCTAGGCAGAATTCTTGTAAATGACACGTATACCGCACACCTGCGGCATTGCACCTGCGTTGCCGCCCGTCCTGCTTGTATAAAACGGACTGAGCGGCCGCCGTTAAGACAGTCTTGGCTCTGACGTGGAAAAGTACGCTTGTCGTATACCGTTACTAGTTTATCCTCGACCCGTTGGATAATTAATTCGTGTAAACGAATTAATTATTATTCCTAACTACAAAATTAGTCTCTGTACTATACTCAATTACCCTTCCTACATATATATGTCTTTTTACGATAAATACTTATTGCATCTTCTGTTTCCGACAGAATTACAAATGTTTCGTGAGTGAATATTGTTAATTTATCTGTTTACAAATAACATAGTAGAATAAGAATTTTATTTTAATTCGACAATGCGATATTCAATTTTGAATAATTCTTGCTCATTTAGGACGTCCGTTCATGATAAAAAGCATGTGTAAAGCATGGCACACTATATATTCCGTATATGGTTTGAATGTTTTGCTCACTTCATGCGTCCATTCATGACTGAAATTATGTGGCACTCTGTATATCCCGTATTCAGTTCGTATGATTTGCTCACTTCAAGCGTCCGTTCATGACGGAAATGATGAGGCACTCTATATATTCCTTATATGGTTTACATGTTTAGTTCACTTCATGCATCCGTTCATGACGGAAATGATGTGACACTCAGTACATTCTATATTAGTATATTATATTTTATTTTATATATAGTGTAATTGTTTTGCTCATTTAATGCATTGACCTTTAAACCGTAATATTGACCTTTAAACCGTAACTGGGGAGCCCCGGCCCAGAGATGGGAACAGTATTCCATGTGAGACCGAACCTGCGACTTGTAAAGTTGCGGGCAGTGTACCGGCATGATTTGCTGTCACTCTCCTCGGAACACGTCAAGCATTTTGAAAAGAAGAAGAAAGGCCATATTTGCCATCTCTTCCCAGCACGTCATTCGATATTTCGACGTTGAGGATTCCGATACTGGCTGTGGTAACAAGGGGAGTGCCCTGAAACTAAGGAGATTATTTTAGCGCTAAAAGCGCAAACTTGTGTCTTCTGGGGATTGAACTTTACTAAATTTAGTCACCCCCAATCCGAATCTTTGTTCAACAAATTCTCCAAGTTTTCCTGAAAAATATTAGCACGGCCGGTGTATAAAGCATCAGTAGGGCTCTCGTCCACATAGCAATGAATCTTACCGGTTTGCAACATATCATTGATATGCAGAAGTAACGGCGTTGGTGATAGCACGCAGCCTTGTGGAACACCAACGTTAATACGCTTATAATCGGAGCATGTACCGTCTACAACAATTTTGATGCTCCGATCTACAAGAAAGATGGTGATCAAATTGCACAATTTCTCAGGAAGCCCATAGGAAGGGAACTTTTAAAGAAGCGCTGTGTGCCAAACCCGATCGAAGGCCTTCGCAATGTCCAAACTAACGATCAATGCCTCCCCTTGGATTCTAGTGCCTCCACCCATCAATGAGTCAGGTAGACCAGAAGATCACTAGTCTCAAAGTACCTCAAAACCTGGTAGTTTATAATGGATTCCATTATTTTGGAGAACTAGGAGATGATGGCGATAGGCGTGTAGTTAGACGGGTCTCAGCTGTCGCTTCTTTTAGGGATCAGATGAACCAAAGCTATCTTCCATGAATTCAGGACTACGCCTGGGGAATAGGAGTAACGGAAAAGACGCCTTAAAACCGATTCCAACTCCTGAGCGTACGTCTTCAGCACAATAGAAGTGACTCCATCATGCCCACTCGACTTGTTAAGGTCCAGGGAGAGGAGTGCCTGAAGTACCACTTCAACGATAGAATCAGTAACAACGTTGGGATCATCTGGCGAAAAGCAGATCCGCCCCCAAAGGTAGGATGCAAAAAAGACCACATCCCGTCCCAATCGACCAACCTATAGTGCTAACTAAACACGGCGGTAACCCGTAGAACGCAATCGCAAGGTAGCGAGAGTGGCACCGTACTCCGGATCAGACAATGATCCGAAGAGCCAAGAGGGGCATCGACGCACACCTATATCCGTCCGCATGAAGGTCAGTAGAAGGTGAAACAGAGATGGTGCGTGATCCTCCACATCTGGGATCCACGTAGGTGAAGTAACCAGTCGTGTCAGACCATATGCCAAGGCAAAGTGATAAACAGATCTACCCGCATGATCGGTAAAACGGGAAACAAGCCATGTCATGTGGCTTGTCTCCCGTTTGGTGGCGTTTTCCCATGTGGTGGGCGTTCAAATTACCGAGAATAACGATCTCTCCAAATGGGACATATTGTAGCTCGGAGTCTGCAGCATTTGGACGTGGTTCGTGAGTAGGTCTCTGTCGGCATTACTTATATGGCACCCGTAGACGCGGGGATGTTGTTCGCTGTCTACGCGCAGCTATACAATGTGGACAGGTCCATACCTTCAAGACTGCCGAGGCGTTGAAAATATATGTCGTCTCTCACGTATACATAAACTCCAGCCCGAAACACAAAGTAGTGTTCTAATTAGTATCCCGGGTAAGGGAGTACGAAGTATCATCCGGTTAGGGCATCTGTGTCTCGGTTAGAAAGAGCAAGGCTGGCTTTCCCCCTCCCCTCACCCCCAGAATACGTGGGGTAACCTGAGCACCCACGCTAATGAAGAGTAGGGTAGTGTGGGTGTGGATGCTCAGTGGAGAGATCTCCGTCATTAGAGGTGCTGGCACCCTCCTTCGGTAGTGTTTTATTTAACTCCATTACCCTGTTTAGATGGCAGGAAGAGTAGGGTAGCGTGGGTGTGGCTACTCAGCGTGTGATCTCCGTCATTAGAGTCGCTGGTACCCTCATAGGGTAGTGTTTTATTTAACCCCACTAGCCTGTTTAGGGGGGGGGGGGATTGCACTTACCAAGTGAAACGCAGACGTCTAATTCACGCTAGTAGTCTATGAGATCGTATACCACCCCGGTTAGAGCCAGCCTATCCGTGCGACGATAGCTGCAGCATGGCTCTACCACGTATAATTAACTTATTTTTATTAAATTTCCGACGTTCCGGGTGCTTTACAGCACCCATGGTCACAGAGGACTGAGGCGATTGACGTCTCGATGTCAAAATTAACCCGGAGTACCTTCAGCTTTTTTAATTATTAGTTTAAGACCGATCTACCCAAAATGAACTTGAAGTCTTGCAGTGGTATGTTTGGGTTTAGTTATAATTTTATTAATTACAGGATTCCAAGCAGGTGGTAGTACCTAGCCTCCCCCTCTATTGAAATTAGGATGTTTTTTAATTTCAGTAGCCTCACGTAATATCCTTGGCGGGAATCGATGTTCTTTCGCGATAATTTGTGCTTTATCAAATCTAATATTATGGCGGGGGCCGTCTAAGATATGATCACATTCTGCAGATTTCCCGGAACGTTGGTGTTTCAAGTCAGCTATGTGTTCTTTCATGCGGGTTTTGATAGATCGTTTTGTTTGCCCTATATATGAGAGACCACATTCACAATCAAGCTTGTACACTCCTGCATCTTGTAGAGGGATATTGCACTTGACGGATGGTAAGAACTGACTAATCTTCTTCGGCGGCTTGAAGAATGTTCTAATAGAAGCTTGCTTCAAAATGTAGTCACTCTTGTCTGTGACACCTCTGACATATGGTAGTACAGCAGGCACACGCTCGACTGTGGCCGGCTTCACTTGGTCATGAGGAAGATGGTAGGATTCACCGTTTGAATATCTATTTGTATGGGTCTCTTTTCTATAAACAGTGTGACCTATGGTGTTGTTGGGATTTCGGATTGTTCGCGCCAAACGCTAATTTCAGGAACTAACGCGAGAGGGCGTGCGGCTCGGTGCCATACCGGTTTTGACGTCGGCCGAGCGGTGGGTTGAGAACGCGTAAAGGCGAAAGAGTCGTCTGCCAGCTGTGCTTGGGACAGCACGCTGTCATTTTGTCGGGAACTCAGAATAATTAGGCGCGGCCAGTAAATGTACTGTCTAGGATTGTGACGCGTATTCCTTGCTATAGAGCTTCCCCGGGACTTATTGGGTCCGACTCAGAATCTGTATAAGTGCATTCGACAATATTAGCTAGTGCGGCCTTTGATATTCTAGAAATAACTGTTGCTACGCGAAACGGTAGTGACCTTTGATCCGGACACTCCGTGTTCGTTTTGTGCGTTAACCTTATAACAAACGAGAGTTAGTGGCTTCTGTAAGTTAGTTAATCGTACGATAGAGTTAATGGACTGTCATCGTGACGAACGAAGAAGTGGTCCGGTGCCGAAGCAGTCTGAAGCGGTGCAGCATTTTGGAGCAGCCTGGATGCTTGCCAAGGTCCCACACCTTCACACCTTACTGTACACTACTCGCCATCCACTATTACACACACTCACGGCCTGCCCAAGCCTTGGTGCGAAGTTAGCTTCGGATAATGGTAAGTACTACGTGTTTCTAGCTTTCTCCCTTATTGTTTATTGTAATTAGGAAATTCCACGTGACCATATTCTGGACCAGTCCCTCTGCTGCGAGTCGATGGGATTACTCATGGGCCCTAATCCCGTCAGCCTTGGTTGGGGCAGCTAGGGGCGTGTACACAGATGACTAATAAAAATAAGTTAATTAGACGCGATAGAATCCGTTAAAGTAGTTTTATTCAATGTGTAGTGTTCGCGTAAATATAAAAAATCATTGGAAAAGTTAGTTTCATTGTATGTCTATTCTTCTAAGTACTGATTTTTCAAACATCAGGTAAAAGTTATCCATCATCAAATAGGTAAATTACAACCTAACTGAATATAAAACAGAAACAATTGAACTATTATTCGCACAAGTGTAGTATTTAATATCATATGAATATATTTTAACTGAGGATTTAAAAATCAGCCTTAAGTAGAACAATTGAATTATTTTATTAATAACTCGACAACACTGCCACCTACCGGGTCCAATTGTGAATCTAAACCATTCTCTAATCACTTAATCACATACAAAATTTCATCAAAATCGTTCCAGCCGTTTAGGTGGAGTTCAGTAACATACTCACGGACAGAAGAATTATATAATATATAATATCCATGTATTATACATATTATAAACATTCCTTTTGAATCATTCTCTCTATTGATGATAACTTCATCAAAATCCGTTGTAGTTTAAAAGATCTTTTGAAGTTTCCTATCGGACGGTACGAATTTGGCGGATGGAGGCTAGACAAGAAAAAGTATAAGATTTTTCAGTCACGACCACGTCTGACGTAGTGCAGACGGCCTTGGCTGCTATAAGGAAGCGAGATGGAATAATGTCCATATACTTCGCACCTTTTCTTATCTTGCCGTGAAAGCAATATTATTTTATTTTAAATGACGCTTCATTTTAATAAACGCTAGTAATTCATTTATTTGTATTTGTTAATCAGTAATATAAATACGTTTAGCATTAATAATATACTACGAAAGGATCTGCGTTGCAACCGAGTGTTCCACGACACTCACGTATGTTTTTTTTAAATTTGTCTACGAGTATGTTGTATTAAAACGTATGAATAATAATTTCAATTTATTTATTAAAAATATTATTTGATATACTTTTTAAAGCTTTTTTAAGCTAATGAGTTGATATAAAAGATTGCCCTTATAAATTAAAATAATACCGTTACCGTTGCTGTTACTGCTTATAAATTTGCGACGGATTTACAACCACAGTTTTTATTTTTAGATAATTTTTTAATCTTCTATTCATTATTTTATCCTATATTTTATATGGTAGAGCCACGCTGCAGCTATATTATGGTTGTACTTGTAGCACGAATGGGTCGGCTCGACTGAGGTAGGAACACGCTCTGATAGAATACAAGCGTAAAATAGCAGCTTTATGCTGCAGTGTTTTGCATGGTGCGTGTAGGGAACCGGAGACCCTTCTTACTGGAAACGAGGCATTCCATTTAAATGTCTATTGGCCATAGCATCCACTTACCATCAGTTGGACTGCATGCTCGTTTGTCACCCTCATTCTATAAAAAAGCCTAGTGGGACTCTATTTTTTCATAAATAAAATTATGAAATCGTTGAAATAATAAAAAAAATGTGTCATCAAAACAGCCTGTCAAATTCTACTGCTGAACATAAGCATTCGCCGTATTTTACCTCACGGGGGAATATTAGCTATAGTTGCCTACTTGCCAGGCGGGTTGGCAACCGCAGTTTTTTATCATTTTGTGTTATCAGGAAGATACTGCTGCCCATCTCCTGTTTCGTATTCCTCTGCTGCCTCTTCACTCTTTTCTTTTCACTGACACTCACGGAATGGTATGGAGTAGTGGATAAACTACTCGTAGTTAAAGAAAATTTGTGTAAGAGTCCAAATGTGAACATTTTATATCTAAACAACAGTACAGTTGTTTATTTCTTTATATTTTAGGACTTGATCCAGCTCGTCCTTTAGTCAGTGAATATGGGTCCCATCGTTTTCGCTTGGGTCGAGAAGACGCTCATGTAGTACAAGTTTTCCATACAAACGCTGGATTCCTCGGTGAGGTGGGTGCCGTTGGTCACGCCGATTTTTGCATCAATGGTGGACAAAGACAACCTGGCTGTAAAGGGCATTTCATGCGTGAGTATACGAATCTATAGTTTCTCATCTCTAAACCGTGACTATGTCTGCGTGAAACTTAAACAAATATATGCAGATCTATAATAGTGGTCTTTGGGCTTATCGAAATACCACTTTAAACTCAGGTTTCAGCTACAATCTCAAAAACTATGTGTGATATGAGAACATATTAAAATAAAAATATGAAGCTCTATTAGTTTCACTTAAAAAAGGTTTTATAAGTTTATCCTTTAACATAAGTACGTAGTTTTGTAGTTTTGTTGTGGTGTTGGGGTAAAAATTGATAAAAATCGATTTTTCATTAAAACAAAGAGATAAGAAGTAATGTGTACCACTTTACTTCACTTCTTAAAGCTTAAGAAATCAAAACCCATTTATTTTATCAGTTTTCAATTCAACACAATAACTTGCATGTTTTTCGGATAAGAAGATAAGAAAAAAAAAAGATAAACGTAGGATATAAGTTTCATCACAATCGGTTCAACCATTTCGAAGAACTTCTGTCCAAGCAGTCAGACAGCACACAGATATATAATTTAATAACAAACGGATTTAATAAAACGGACGGATGACAAACGATTAAAAACGGTTTGGATATGTAGTACTTGCTTACAATATTTGGATGTAGGTAATTGTGGTATGCATACAAACGAGGGTTTTCGATATAAATTTTATATGTAAGCAACTATATCGATAGCATTATATATTCGATGTAAGCAATAATATCGATAGTAGGTTTAGTAGGTAGACGCGAAAGTTGAAAACTTGTGGTTCGCTAACTATTACAGGTATTTTATCCATAAGGTTACGTTATCATTTATTCTGACAATTTTTTTAATCCGGCACCTGAAATTGTTACTTGCAATTTTACGTGTTGATACTGCGTACCGCGTGCTCCGCGGTAAACGAAAACATCAACAACAAGAAAACCAACGTCTGAGAAAAAAAAGGATATATTTCAAAGACATGTAAAGTTCGCACTACCCCAACACACATTATGGCAACGCGGCGGATACTTCTTGCCCTAAACCCTCTTCAGAAATGAGAGGTTGCCTGTGCCCAGAAGTAGGACGTATATAGTTTGAAACTTTATGAAATAACAATTTTTCGAATCCATGTAGTCTTGAATGAGAAGAAGGATCTTTCTCTAGTGTTTTCTGAAATTAGTTAATTTAAAGACAGTAGAAGAATATTTTACTTCCTATTACTAACATGTTTTAAGGACATTTTTTATAAAATAAATAAATAAAATTGATTTATTTCAGACTTTGGTGCATAATATTGTTAGTAGCATAAAAAAAGAGATCTTAAAAACTAGGTTAGTATTATTTTGGAAAATATTTATTTTAATTTAAATATCTGCCTGCACTGCGCGACACCCCTGCAACATGTGTGTGAGCGTACACCCAGTGCCGCAGTATCGGACAATCAGGCTTTTCTCTGATTACTC
This sequence comes from Parnassius mnemosyne, assembly GCA_963668995.1. NCBI lineage: Eukaryota > Metazoa > Arthropoda > Insecta > Lepidoptera > Papilionidae > Parnassius > Parnassius mnemosyne. The sequence goes on from CAVLGL010000126.1 coordinate 20,044,712, forward strand.
TGAGAATGGTGTTGGCGGTCTCCCGCACCGTGCGCAGGAGGGATGCGATTTGCTTGGTGTGAAACTACGGTGTAAAACCCATCAGTGTGCGCCAATGCGAACATCCCTGATGCACTACAGTAACTTGGAAGCCCCAACAACATTCTCAGACCATTATTATATTGTACTCGGAGAGCGTTGATAGCCCCCCGTGTGTAGTTGACCCATAGATTGGATGTATAAAACGTTTGGCAGTATGCCTTAAACAGTGTTATTTTCACATCTGGACTGCTACGTGCAAATCTGCGAGCCAACATGTTGCAGCGGACTGCCATCACCCTCCTTTCCCTTTCAATATCCTTGTTATCCTTCAAGTCCTCGGTAACCACGTGACTGAGATACTTGAAGGATGGCACCCTTACAAGTTCGCTACCGTTAAGTTTGACAGGCGGTACATACATCACCTTATGAGTCCTGGCTTTAAAAACCATCAACTCGCATTTCCTAGCGTTATACAATAGGCCGTGGGATTTTGCATACTCCTCGCATATTGAGATCAGCCTTCTTAGAGCAGCAACTGACGGACTCAGCAACACAATGTCGTCCGCGTAACTGATGCTGTTTACACAGAGACCATCAATGAAACAGCCGACACTGGCGCTGCCAAGCCTAACAATCAGCTCGTCTACATACAAATTAAAAAGCGTCGGGGAGGTCAAACCACCCTGCCTCACGCCAGACTCCAATCCGTACGCATCAGAATGCTGATCCAACCATTTGACTTGGTTAGTCTGGTGGCCATACCAATATTTAAGAATATTTATAATCTCACCAGGAACTCCTGAATTTTGTAGTTTTTTCCACAGGATGTCATCCCTAACCAAGTCAAATGCCCTGGATAAGTCAAGAAAAGCCGCGTAAATTGCAGTCTTCTTATCCATATAATACCTGGCAGTATGCTTGAGAGCCAGAATGGCGCACTCAGTTGACAGTTTTGGCCTGAAACCGAATTGAGCGTCGTGCAGAACCAGGTGACGCTTGAGCTGTTTCTCAACCAGACCGTCAAGTAATTTTGCTATGATAGTAGCTAATGAAATCGGCCGATAGTTGGTCTTATCGGATATATCTCCAGTTTTATTCTTAACAATAGGAACAACGACCAATCTCATCAACTCTGCAGGCAGGTATGAGTGTCTGATACAGAAAGTAAATAGCATACCTAGTAACCTCGGGAAGTGCTTAATGCTGAGGCCGTCATGACCCGGTGACTTGCCTCTTTTCATACCTTTAATTAACTGTTCAACCTCTTTAGCTGTCACACGTTTTGGCACACCAGATACGATTACCTCAACATCAGCACCCCGAGCATTTTGCTGCGACTGCACCCCAAAATAAGAACTGAACAAGTTAGCTATATCTCAATACCCTCAACGGTAACCGGTACGCTAGGCTTCGGACTTAATTTCCTGGTGTATTTCCAGAAGCTTCGAAAATCTTTATCTTTGTGATAGGTAGCTAAAATATTAATTTTAATTAATTGTTGATTTTTTTGACAGAATTTTAATTTTTCCTTAAATTTTTTCCTGGACCTATACATATCATCATAAATAAGACCTCGTGAGGGTCGTCCGTACCATACCTAAGTCAAAAATTTTTGCCTAGCGTCCTGGTGAGCGTCACGTACATATTTATTCCACCCGGCAATGGGTCGACCACCCCTCTTATTACCTCCCCCCTGACTATAATTAAAACTAATCTCCGCGGCCTCTTGGAGTGATAAGATTATATTACTGTAAAATTTGTCAATTACGTTAATGTGCTCTAGACTCACATCATTACAAGTGGAATCACAATACTTCTCAAGCTCATGGGGAAAGTCAATTAATTTTAATTTTCCGTTACAAACTTTAGTAAAGATTTTAGTTTGTTGCTCATTACGTTCCCCCCAGATTACTTTATTTCAAGTGGCCTGCGGCAGCCCCGTCGACTGTGTCAAAGTTTTAATATTGCACTGAATTTCTAGTGGAAAATGGTCTGACCATAACACATCATAATGCACCTTAACGTCAGTAACGGAACTACGGGCGGCCAAACAGTGATCGAGCCAGCGCCGACTGCCATTAATTTCACTAATATATGTGTATGTCGTAGAACTATGACCTAACGTTTTTAGATCTATGCACTCCCAGTTTTGATCGTTACAAAAATTTATTAGTTCTTTACAAAAAAGCTCCCCTGGGTGTGCATTAAAATCTCCTAAAACAAATACAGATTCAATGTTATTGTTTTCTACTATAGCCGCTATCTCGCCTTAGCATTCTATGATTGAATGAATGAATATACTTTTATTGTACACCACGAACAAATATACAAATGTCATAACAAAAATCAGATTATAATATGTACAATTTGGCGGCCTTATCGCTACATAGCGATCTCTTCCAGGCAACCAAAGGTGTAAAGTAATACAAACAATGAATAGGTAGGTGGTAGGTGGTGCAATATAAATATACAAATAATAAATGCAAAAAAAAAGATATAAATAACTAAGTAATATAAGAAATAATATAAATTACTCACACATAATAAAAGATAACGTAAAACATATAATATATACATATACATACATACATACATACATACATATATATATACATATACATACATATACACATATATACAGAATAGAAAGTATATGCATGTTCCGGCGAAGTCGGATAGGTAACCACTTGAGACGTGAGCGAAATTGGGAAATATGGTCAAATTTGCGCAATCCAAATATGAACCGAATACTAGTATTTTGAATTCTCTCAAGCTTATTTAGCTGGTCCTCAGTTATGTCTACATAGCTTGCGTCAGCATAGTCGAGAATCGGAAGGAGACGAGACTGTGCGAGCATAATTTTTGTAGGAATGGGAAGAAATGATCGAAGGCGACGCAGTGAACAAAGAGCGACAAAAGTTTTCTTACTTACCTCATTCAGTTGGTGTATCCAATTTAAGGAATGATCAATATAAATACCAAGATTTTTGACATTGTCAAAGTAAGGGATAACAACTCCATCGAATACGATAGGTGGTACAGAGAACCAGTCAATTCTTGAGATAAAGCTCTGGCTAGCAATAATGATAGCCTGAGACTTTTTAGGATTGACATTTAGGCCATATGATTTACTCCACTCGTGTATAAAATTTAGATCCTTATTTAATGTAGCGATTGCATTCGGCAAATTCTCAAGAGTTGACTGGGTGTAAATCTGGACATCATCCGCATATATGTGGTAGAGAGAAGATATTTTATGAGTGATTGAATTAATGAAAATGGAAAAGAGTAAAGGTGACAACACGGCGCACTGCGGCACGCCTGCAGTAATATCACACCAAGATGAGTGAGTTTCTTCGACACGAATACACTGCCGACGGCCACAGAGATAACTTTGAAACCAGTCAATTACTGATGGAGATATGTTAAGGGAACATAACAGACTCAACAGTATATCGAAGTTAACAGTATTGAACGCATTACTGAAATCCAGCAAGTTCATGACTGTGAGTTGTTTATATATATAATAAGTGATAATGGGAGTAATAACATCAAGGAGAGGAACAATCATATTATGGCTAATGTTGTCACTACCGGCAGCATTTGAGGAGATGGATAATATGGTCTTCTTAACATCACATTCAGTAAACTGACTAAAAACGAACGGAGGATAATTAGGAGTCGGAGTTACAGAAAGCGAACGAAGTGTTTGCAGTTTATGTTCGCTATCAAAAGAGTTAGAAGAATTAGAAAAATGTTGATTTAATAGTTCAAAATCAACACTAGAAGGTGAAGTATTTAGGGATGTTCTACCAACTCCAACTGTTTTGAGAAACTTCCACACCCTAGATGAGTCGCCGTTCTCGACTGATGTATGAATATGGCGTCATTGCGCATCTCTACACAATGTGTTGCATCGATTCCTGATTTTGGCGTATTTCCTTACGTTTTCCTGTGTTTTATTCCTCTTAAGCTTTGACAATGCCACATTCTTCTGCAAAATAAGCTTCTTCAGATCATCAGAGAGCCATGGAGCAGGTAGGTTTTTAAGTCTCACATAATGCATTCTACATACTCTACAAAATTTTCAGGCGAATTAGTAGGCATATAAACTGAGAAAACTAGCATTGAACGATTCATAACACAAAGTTTAATTGCAACTATACGGTCACTCGCGCACGGTATCACAGACACACACTCAAACTTTGAGCTATTCCATAAAAGAGCCACCACACCATATGGCCTTCCTCGCAATAGTGATGCAACAGAGGTATTTTAATATCTGCTACACGAAACTTTTGCTCTGCATCTATACATGTGCCCTTTTCACTTAAAAAGCGGTTTCTGTACCTTTTTCTCTGAACAATTTTCCATTCTTCATTCTGCTCCTTGTCTTTCCACTGTTTATTATTACTTCGTACCATTTCCGCCATACTATGTCTAGTGTTTATGTAAATTGTTCCTCTTTGTCATCGCGTAAAAGGCCACTTCTGAACATAGATCTTTACCGTTGTATGGAGGATGAACGCTTGACAAACATATTGGCGATTGTATTAAGCCGCGTCTCCACCAAAGTTTTGTTGCCAACAGGTGTTGCCAACAAATGTTTCTGTCAACAAGCGTCTCCACCGAGGGAACGAATGTTGTCAACAAGCGCATTCCTTTGATGTTGCCGCCGAGAATGGAGACAAGTTTTGTTGGCAACTGTTGTGTTGGCAACAAAACTTTGGTGGAGATGCGACTTTAGACACCCTGCACCTTTGACACTGCTCCCCTTTGCAGGCCTACGTATTAAGCGCTTGTGATCTGCGTTTGACGTAAACCGCTTGGTTATACCACCATGTATCTACAGTCTAAAGATCTTTCTGGTATTTTTCATAGTCGTCTCTTACTTCACTCACGCAATGAAATTGGATGATTTATTCATCTTACGTTTGCTGTGTAGTGGCGGGATAAGTACATCCACAACACTATATTATCCCGTCAGTATCCTAAGAGGCAACAGAAGAAACTGAAATGGGTAATGAGCAGCAGCACCTTTCCTCAAGCGTTGCAACTGCGACAAAAACAAAGTCCCCTCTGTTAGACAATCGGGAATCTATATGGAAAGCCTATGTTCGGCAGTTGACTTTTGACATGCTGTAATCAAAGACGTATTAAAAAAGATAGACATTAACATATTAAACACTAACATTATTGTATTTTAAAGTGGCGCAGGTAGTTATTTATTATAGTAGTTTAGTACAGTTATTTATTATGAGACGTTGCGCTAACAAAAAGAGACAAATGATACGGCATACCTATCATAAGAAAAAGATGGATATACATCATTAGTTGCGTATTGATTGCTGCTGAGCGCTCATTGGTGCGAGCGCGTGACATACCGATATGGAAATGAACACACTAGCTAGCGTCAAAGTTTACACTAGCGGTTAGTGTTGAAATAATAAAACCAATTATAAACAAAACATCTATATTCAAAATATTAATGAGACTTTTTCTTGTCTCTAACAGTTGCCGTGTAATTTGTGCACCACCTAAAAACACAGGAAAGCATTTTTAACACGAATAACTACAAGATTTACGCGCTGTAGTGAAGTTATAGCCGCGACGCGTGAGCGTGCCCGACTGAATGCGAGTCGGGCCATCACCTGACTTTCGTATTGCCATTTTAGAGCGAGTATGACGTATCTATACTTTAAAAACATCTTAGGCTATAATGAATGTATTATGGTTGAAAGATAGAATTAATAAATGAATGCATGCACGAATGTATAGTTGTAGTAATATTAATAATAAACAACCTCTTTTAATTTTTTCGTTACAGGTAGATCACGTTGCAGCCATTTTATGAGCTCCTGTTACCTCGCAGCGAGCATACGTCGACGTTTGCACATAATTGGCGTACCTTGTGACAACACATGCCCCAAACAAGGCCGGTGGGGCATTCGATACGACAGGAAACCCATTGTTCTTGGAGATGAAATTCCTGATTCGTTAGTATAACATTTGTTTCTTTGAACATTTTTACTTCTTTGTTTATTAGTTTCCTGGTAGGTAGGTATCTTCCCTTACCTATACCTATAATTTATTTGATTCTGCGCCTATATCTACCTAATGTTTTGACGTTACATTTTTTTTATTTGTGTCCCAGTGTTTAGATTAAGAGAAGCAATAACTCACACACTACGAGACATTTTATGTTAATCCTCTATGTGGCATTTCTTTGCTTTTATAAATAGCTACAGGTTTCCAGCATTGGCTACAATAGCTACTACTGGAGTTAGACTTCGTTTGCCATAATTCACATATTATTAATAAGTATACTTTTCAATTTATTTTATCTTTAATTCATTCATTCATTGCAGTGCATCAAAAGTCCACCGCTGAACAAATGCCCCCCTATAGAATGCTTAATTGTAGTTACGGTGGGCAAGTATGCAGGTGGATTGGCATTTGCAAGATCAGTTTATCTCTGTCGCCTTTTACCACACCTGGTTTTTAGATGTACATAGAATTGCACCTGGTGTGGGTATTCTTACGCCGCATCTGCACAATGAAATAGTTTTTTTATTTACAATAAAGTATTTAAATTGATCATATACATATTTGTCCTGATATGATTATTTCAAAATTTTAAACAGATAAGCTTTAAATACAACATTACTACGATAACAACAATCGTACTTATAAATTGCGGTGCAATAATACGGATGAAAGAAAAAAATAACCTTGTTATTAGATATAATTTGCATATTATTTTAATTCGTCTCATTTTTTTTTTACTTTTATTTTGATTGATTTGAGCATGAAAGATATATATATATATATATAATAACATCCTCCTTATTTCATTTATCTTTAATCTGTGATGTCAGCCTTTTGACCTTTACAGCTTCATCTGTCTCAGGGCTCTTATCTGTCTTAGCTGTATTCTTATTTAAGTAACTTTGAAGAGCGCTACTCAATTTCAAAATGCTGTTAAATCTTCTGCTGTCTTTATCACTTTAAGTCAAGAATGTTACTATTACGGCCTACGGTTGCTCCCTTAAAGGATCCAATCCTCTGGGGCCCATGAGCAGAAGACTTCCCGAGCAAACGTAGGTCGGGCCTCAATGTGGCCACGTGAAAATTCCTAATTACAATAAACCAGATGGGAGGACGTTAGAAGGACATAGTTCTTACCATTATCCGAAGCTAACTTCGCACCAAGGCTTGGGCAGGCCGTGAGTGTGTGTAATAGTGGATGGAGAGTAGTGTACAGTGAGGGGGGAATGTGTGGGGCCTTGTCAAGCATAGGCGACCAGCTGCTGCCGAGTTCCAGGCTGCTCCAAAATGCTGCCACACTGCTTCAGACTGCTTCGGCGCCGGACCACAGTCACTTTCTTCTTTCGTCACGATGACAGTCACTTAACTCTATCGTACGATTAACTAGCTTACAGAAGCCACTAACTATCGCGGGGTATAAGGTTACCGCACAAAACACGCCCGGAGTTTCTGGATCAAAGGTCACTACCGTTTCGCGTTGCAACAGTTAGTTCTAGAATACAGAGGCCGCACTAGCTAATATTGTCGAATGCACTTATACAGATTCTGAGTCGGACCCAATAAGTCCCGGGGAAGCTCTCCAGTAGGGATACGCGCCACAAATTTCCTAGACCGTATTTTTACTGTCCGCGCTTAATTATTCCGAGTTCCCGCGCTTAATTGGCAGCATGCCAATCGTGAGCACTGCCTAAGGACGACTGACTGCCCCTGGGCGTTTTTCGCACGACCGAAAGTCAAACCGGTATCGCGCCGAGCCGAGTGACATCTGGCGTCGATTCTTGACAGCGTGTAGCGCGAACAAACCCCCGTCCCGGACATAAGGATTTAGGTCCGCGAGCAAACCGGTCAGCGGGACTAGGTCGAGACTGCAAGTTGAAAGACCGAATCTACAACCAAACTAGGCCACCTTAGGCAACCCATCAGATCTTGCAACCCTAACAACGCCTCAAAAGACAGCCCTAATGTGGCAAGCCGGAGGGCCAGCCTCCACTGGATGCCCCTCCTGGGCATCGCAGCATTTTAACAAGTCCTGTACTGGACAGAAGTCCGACGACCTCTTTCAAACACCTATCTGTGCCCCTACGATTAGTTCCGCAATTCGACCGGATCAGCTCTGCAAACAGCGACGCTACACGAAGCTGCCCAGACAAATTTTGTGCCAGCAGTTGCTTCAGTGCAGAGCGCACCCACAAATTCCACATGAACGTCGTCTGTGGAGAGCCAAACGAAACGCACAGATAGTCCCTAGTATGAATTTTCAACAAGTAGGCCTAGCCAGGCCACTCACCATATTATCATTTACCAAAATAGTGCGGCAGCTGATTTCAATCTGATAATCTCCAAAACTAGCTAGCCGGTTAGGCAAGTAGTCCTATGCTCATATTTCAACTAATTTTTCAAAAGCATCAATGTGCAACTACAGAATTAATTCAACCAAATTAATCACCGATGCGCATAGGTCAACTTGCAAATGAAACAAAACAATAACGTAAGGGACAGCCCTACTTCTTCGCAAAGCAAAATGATTAAACACTATCATAAACATAAACATAATTTTTCAAATAGTGCGCCATTCCATTTCAGATGAATTCAAATTTTCCTTTCAGCAAACAGACGCAACAATCAAATACAGTGATTAAATATATTTACAGAACACATGCAGTAGCATTTAAAGGAGTAGATTTAATTCAATTCTTTTAATTTAAACCGCTACAAATAGGAAAATTTCGCGGAAAGCCCAAACCATTTTTAATTTTAATTCAAGTATTTTTTGACTAAGTGCTCGACCAAACCAAATCTAATACCCCTTGACAGCGTGATTCAACGCTCCAGAGGGGCCCTAATCTTCCTACCACCAAGGGGAGGCCACATGGCGTGAACCCGGATCGCTAACAGTCGCCACTCGGGTTGTACGCCTTCACTGAGGCCGTCGGCAACAGAACATTTTGACAAGTGGACTGTTGACGGCTTAAGGCTCAGTGGAGGTGGCCGTGGTGGGAGCTAAGGCGGCAGCTAGCCAGGGCCGCTTCCATCAAATGGGGAACAGTGGTACACCAGTCGCGGCCACTCAGCTAACGGGAGTGAGAAGGGTCCAGCGGACCGATGAGTGGCCGTGAAGTTCCTCTCCACACGCTTAGGGGGGGGGTGATGACACCCCCGCCCCTGGGGGAATTACCCCCCGACTGGTCGGGGGAGGGACCCCTTTCAAACTTAGGGGCCTGATGGCTGGCCGGCGGGTGCCGAGAGTCGCCCGGCAGAGGGCGTGGCTGAGCGCCCCCGCCCGTGGGGGTCGAGGGCCTGGCAGAGCCCCGAGAGGAGACGCCGTTCGCACTCAGGCACAAAACGGCATGATGATTGCCCTGGCAATGCAGACAGGGCCGCCGATGCGGACAGTCTCGCTGGAGGTGTCCTCCCAAACATGAGCAGCACCAGCGGCGCTCCTTGGCGATAGTTCGCCTCGCTGGAACCGGCTTACCTAATAATTTCGGGCACGACGTTACCCGTATGATCAGATGCTCGACAATAGGAGCAGGGGGGGGGGGGGGGGTTGACGACGACTTGCCTGGAGGATTCAGCCTCTCACTGGGCACGGCTCGTAAGTCGTCAACGGTGCCCGCCGCGCTCTCTACCTGCCGGCACTGCTCCTCCAAAAACCGCACCAGGTCATAGAAGGGCGGAATATAGGAGGCCTCGTCCCCGCCGTACCTCTCCTCAAAATGGATTCGAAGGTCGAGAGGTAGACGGGACAGCACGATGCGGAGCAACAAAAAAGCCCATTCGCCCCCTGGTAAACCCAGCCGCCTCAATGTATTATAGGCCACCAAGACTGGATACAACAGGTCCGGACGCAGTCTGGCCCGGTCACTAAGCAGCGGGAGACTTAGAAGCTGCTTAACATGTTCGTCCGCAATTCGCCGGACGTTGGCGTATCTTCTGGCTAGGAGGTCCCGAGCAGTCTGGTAGGTGTCGTCCGACAATCTCAAGTGGCCGACGACGCCCAGGGCCTCCCCCTCCAGTGAGGCCAGGAGGTACACCATCTTTTGGCTCGGGGTCAAGTCACTCCGGGCGTCCACTAGGCTGTCGAAAAGACCAACGAAGGTCAGCCATTCGGAAAGGACCCCGGAGAACTTTGGCAGGTCCAGAGTTGGGAATCGTCCCAACAGCTCCGGCTGAAGCTGCTTCAGAGAGGACTCGGACAGGTGACTCATCCGAGCTTCACGCGCCTCCTCGGCATAGCTGCCTTCAGCCTCGATCAACTCGTCCGTGAGCCACAAGAACTGCTCATAGTCCGCGAAGCAGGAGTCCAGGACTCCCTTCTCCACATTCGAATCCTCGAGCTCAGCGTAAGCCTGCGGCCCTTCGAGCATCCACCTGCTCGAACCGCTTCATCAAGTTATGGACCCTATCCGGTCGACCTATCATGGGCGCTTGTGGCCCAGCGCAACTCAGTCCGCAGACAACGGATCAGTAGTTTGGGCGATGACATCACTATTAAATACAAATTACGACGCGGCTCGAGCACAGATTACAAAGATAGCAAATAAAAAAGACAACAAAAAATTAACAGTTAATAAATGCAGTTCCTATCAAATCGCGTTGAATAGAAATTACACAAATACGAATTACTACGTATCAACCAAATACAAGTTAGCACAAAAGAAAAGACACAAATCAAATTAGTACGATCAAATCAAGTTAAATTCAAATTGCGCAAATACAATTACAACTCTTTAGTTCAAATACAAATTACAGTATAAACGAAGATACTTCGAAATTCAGAAATCGACCCTTCGATAAGTAATCCACTACGACTATCCGACAACGATAATTAACCGATTACGTAAAAATAACCATCTACCTACATGACGTATATCTCTAGAAAAACTCCCGCTTGCGCAACCTAGGGCGCGGCTTTTCAAACTACCTACTAACCAAAAAAAAGGCAAGCAACAAACAACAAAGGGAAATAATTGTATTATTACGTACAAAAAATATTTTTACGTATTACGGACGGGCGTGATTGTAGATACAAATTAAACCAATCAAACCAACGCTCCCTGCCACCAGAATTGTTTAATGTTTATCAAACACTATGGTCGGGATCGACCGGGAATCGAACCCGGAACCACGCTCTGCTACCAGTTTATTACGGCCTACGGTTGCTTCCTTAAAGGATCCAATCCTCTGGGGCCCATGAGCAGAAGACTTCCCGAGCAAACGTAGGTCGGTCCTCAATGTGGCCACGTGGAAATTCCTAATTACAATAAACCAGATGGGAGGACGTTAGAAGGACATAGTACTTACCATTATCCGAAGCTAACTTCGCACCAAGGCTTGGGCAGGCCGTGAGTGTGTGTAATAGTGGATGGAGAGTAGTGTACAGTGAGGGGAGAATGTGTGGGGCCTTGTCAAGCATAGGCGACCAGCTGCTGCCGAGTTCCAGGCTGCTCCAAAATGCTGCCACACTGCTTCAGACTGCTTCGGCGCCGGACCACAGTCACTTTCTTCTTTCGTCACGATGACAGTCACTTAACTCTATCGTACGATTAACTAGCTTACAGAAGCCACTAACTATCGCGGGGTATAAGGTTACCGCACAAAACACACCCGGAGTTTCTGGATCAAAGGTCACTACCGTTTCGCGTTGCAACAGTTAGTTCTAGAATACAGAGGCCGCACTAGCTAATATTGTCGAATGCACTTATAAAGATTCTGAGTCGGACCCAATAAGTCCCGGGGAAGCTCTCCAGTAGGGATACGCGCCACAAAATTCCTAGACCGTATTTTTACTGTCCGCGCTTAATTATTCCGAGTTCCCGCGCTTAATTGGCAGCGTGCCAATCGTGAGCACTGCCTAAGGACGACTGACTGCCCTTGGGCGTTTTTCGCACGACCGAAAGTCAAACCGGTATCGTGCCGAGCCGAGTGACATCTGGCGTCGATTCTTGACAGCGTTGAGCGCGAACAGTTACACCACGAGACTAAACGACGTATTAAAATTGAGTAACGTTTAAGTATTTGGTCATTACGAGTAGAATCTCTTTAAAGTTTGAGTATTTGGGTAGTAGAGGTCTAATTTATTTACGTATTTTAACCCTTTCCTTGTCCAATGTGTCATATATTATGAACATTTCAATTGTTTAACTATTGTGTCTGTTTCGCGCACAGGGAAGCTGTTATACAGCTATTATTACTTAATACTTTAATAGAGTTCATTGTTTCAGAACAAGGGGTATGTTTTGCGCGAAAGTAGATCACGACGAAAACTGTCCATTCGATTGATATGAAATGTATAGATAATGTGAATTTGTGAAGTACAATAATTTATTTATTTGGTTATTTAAGTAAAACAAGTGAAGGTAAAGTCAATTGAACATAAATTTGTTTATTTTTAGTTGTAATAAATTATTTTTGATAAAAATTAGTTTCATTTACCTTATTTCATAACATCATCTTCATTACGGCCCTTCTGAATCCCACTACTGAATTCATAACATCATTTCATCACATTCTGATCCTGAGCTCTGTACTTACCGGCGTCACTTTTATTTATACATTATAAATTTAAACAATTGTATAAGACCCACAATTATACGAATATAAGAAAGTCGGAATAGTGTTTTTAATTGTAATTTATGTTGGCAACATCGTTGCAATTGTTTGAGGTTTTTGCGTCAGATTCAAATGTTGGCAAAACATGGCAAGCGAGTGAGTGATCATTTCAGCGTGCCCCTCGTAATCACGGCACAATACTCAATTTTATTTGTAGTTAGTGTTTACTTCCAGATTGACTTGTTTATCCTGTGATATCTCAAAGGTAAATGAACCGAACTGGTGGCAACTTGGTATTTATATTTGTATTGAGTTTTTTTTTATAGGATAGGGTGACAAACGACCACACAGTCCACCTGATGGTAAGTGGTTACTGTGACCCATAGACATCTACATCTATCCTCAATAAAGACTCAAGATGTGGATGCGTTGTCACCCGTGAGGACTAAGATGGAATACCTCTTTGCCAGTAAATGGGGTCTCCGGTTCTCTACACTCACCATACGAAACACAGCAGCGTTAAGCTGCTATTTTACGCTGGTTTTCTGTGAGAGCGTGGTCCTTCCCCGGTCGAGCTGACCCATTCGTGCTACAACTATACTACTAATATAGCTGCAGCATGGCTCTACCATGTAAAACCAAGTATTGGCAGAGAAAAAAATCCCTCTTCTCCTTACGGGTTACCCTCCATCCCGCAAACTTTTTGACCCATCCTCGTAGCTATTCGGCAGCAGTTTTTGTAAGTATGTAACGTGGTTCGAGCCTACAGTTAGACAAAAAAAGGAAGTAAGTAAATTCTGTTCTTTTTACCATTTTTAAAAGCCCACTTTTATCCCAGACTATACATTATGTAATGTTCAATATGAATTAATATTGTTACGGCCCTCCGTTGCCCCGGCAGAAGTCGACTGGGTGACCCATAGTAGCACACTCGACGGCCAAAAGAGAGTTCGGGCCCAATGGCCTATGGATAATTATTACTCTGGCTCGACGAACAAACATGAACTTACCGAGTTCCGGAGGTGGGGTGGGACCACAAGGCGCCGTCAGGGGCAAGTGGGTGGCATGTAAGTGTAAATGTAGTAGTGTGTAAGTGTAACGTGACTTAACCGATGTAATTGGCCAGCAGCCCACATGCGCTGCTCGGCTACACAACTTCGATCACTCCAAGGGCGTTCACCAATTAGACTTTCTGCTTGTATTTCACTTTAGTAGTTTATCAACTTTATTGTACATTTAATTAACTTCAAATTTAATTAAATCGGCGTTAATCGAACTTAAAACAAGTGACACACTGCTCAACTTAAGAATTGTCGGCCAAAGTTCAATGTCCCATGTTTACTTAGCACAAAATTATAATAGAATACGAACGCGACCTAACTCTCGGGTCACAAAGTTTTAGCGTTCCATCCGACAAAGCAAAAATTCTTTCGTACGATATTAATACCACACAAGCAACTCGTCGACGCAAATTCATGGCAATCGAAGTTAAATTAATCACTCAAAACTTAACACAAGCCTTTTGTTACGAAACGTAAAAATTAGACAACTCAGTGAGAGGCACGCGACCTAACGATTCAATAGTGTAATTTGAATCCTTTTAACCGACACGGCCGCGCAGACAATTGATTGTATTAGACGTCTCCGACCGGCCGTCGCGCGACAATCTTTCAGACTGAGGTAGGGCGTGGCCGCCGCGTGCAAAACGTGCGCCGGCCGGCCCAAGCCGTCAAACCGGTTTTGAATGTAAGTTTTAATGTGTTACGATTAGGCCTAAACAAATATACATGAGATGTTTCTACCATTTCTAAAAGATAACTCTCGCAACATGCACACGACGATATGATGGATACTATTACGTCGCCACTACACGAGAAAAAGATAATAATATTATCTTTTGTTAAGGTAACAACGGTGTAAGAATATGCACTGCCTCATATCGTCCCTTAGGTGTCGAAAGAGGCGACAAAGCGAAACAAACCAGGAGATGGGCAGCAGAGTCGATCTAATAACGTCAAGAAAATAAAAAAAACTGCATCAATCAGATGGATAGTGTGGTATTTTGTCACCCTCATTTTATAAAAAAGTAGACATAACAGAATAAATAAGAGACATTTGTAATAAAAATATTTAATAAATAATTTTCTAAGAGGCACTATTTCTAGGAGCCAATGTGACTCCGATAGAAGTGCATGAAAAGTTACAATCGTCGCTGTAGAAAAACGCTTTGAACGTCAGGTTTCCATATAAACACTTGCCTCCGTAGTACTTCTGTGCCATATCATCTATATCTAAATTAAATTTGTAGCGTCCCTGTAAATTTATTAGAAATAATTAACACCAAGAAACTAAAACTATTATTTATTAAATCTTGATTAGACATTATTAGAGACATAGCGTTTTATTATGCGAAATTAACTTTTTTTTCTAAAAGTCATCGTCAGCACTATGTGTAAATTCTTTTTTTAATCCACACTGTTTGAATCTTATCTAGTATAATAGTAATTTCACCAGGACACACCTCTAGACCAGAACAATTTTTTTAGGTCAAATATTCAGTTAGGGATCTGAACACGAGTCCCTGCAGCGCTGCGACTTAAAGCTTAGTTATACTGTGCCACGGAGCTGTGCTGAAATTTAGTGATTATGTATATATATGTACTCTTTGCTATATGCATACTGTTGACTCACCAACGAAGTTCTAACGAGTGTTCTAAATCTAATTAAATAAAAGGTGGAAAGGAAAGATGTCAGTTACGCGCATGTCACTCAGCCAACTCTAGTGATGTGTAGGAACAATTTTTTGCACAAAGCTTACAGGCAGTCGCATTTTCTGTTTCTAGTGGTGGATTAAAAAGTTGTAATAATTTTCTAAATAAACAAAGTATATAGCAAAAATAATTGTCAAGTTTGTTTGGCGGATGTCGATTATGATACCAGACTTCCCTTGATTATGCTTATCTATCAGAGGTCATAATTTTTTTCAGGAATTTCCCTATGTCGCATTTTATGACCAAAGAATGGATCTTATTTTTTCACACGGATGAAAATTACAATAAACGAATTACTTGACCATGTAGTGGCGGCATTAAGTGGCTTAAGGATATCCACTGCCCCATATCGTCAAGTGGGTGTCGTAAGAGGCGACAGGGGGGAATGGAACCAGGAGATGAGCAGCAGCATCTTCATTATCAGCGTCGGTGCCGGTGTACCATTAGCACTTTTACCTTCGGAATACTGTCAAAAAATAACTTGGTACTTCATTTAAAAAGAGACAAACAATTACTTTTACAATAACACAATCCTTTGTGGCATTAAATAGTGATACGAACAAAGGCTTTAGAAATAGATGACCGCAAGGTTTCTTCATTTGAAGCCTTACTAGAGGTTTTCCGTTAGCCATGAGCACCATCTTGACCTGTTGAAATGTTTAGTATAAACACCTATACATGTGATATTCTGTAAAAGTAAGAATAAAATTATTAGCTTTGGACCAGGGTAATGCAAGTTTTGCAACTTCGCACAGAAATTGTAGTAAAGGTGATTGTAGATACCACTTAGAGACCTTCAAGAAACGAGTTAACTCCATTTTAAAAGGCAATGCACCTGCAATTCTACTGATGTTGCAGTTGTTTATGGGCGGTGATTGAAACTTACAATCAGGTGAGCTGCATGCTCGTTTGCCTCCTCTTCTATAAAAAAAGATGACAAACGAGCACATAGTTCACTTTATTTTTTATTAAGTATAAAAATACACATGCATAATCACCCCTAAGGACTGAGATGAAATGCCGCGTTACCAATCTCATTTATTCTCATTTACTTATACTTAATTGTTACCTAAATAAAAACACAAAAACCCGAGTCAGGTGGAAATAATGTGATAGGTGGCATAAGTAAAAAGAAAATTCATGATGATCATCATCATCATTACAGCCCTTCACAAGTCCACTGCTGAAAATAGGCCTCCCCCAAGGAATGCCACAAAGCACGGTCCTGAGCGACCATGCTTTGTGGCATCTATCGACTTTCTGCATGGCTTACCAGGTTGTCACTCTATTTAGTAGGGGGGGGGGGGGTACCTTTTTTCTCCATCGGTTGTCGGTTTTTCCAGCTATATGGCCGGCCCATTGCCACTTTAGCTTACTAATCCGTTGGGCTATGTCACTCACTCTGGTTCTACTGCGGATATCCTCATGTCTGAGTTTATAACGCAAAGAAACCCCGAGGATAGCCCACTCTATAGCTCGCAGAGCGACCTGGAGTGTCCTCACACGGCCAACAGTGGAGGACCACGTCTCAGATCCGTCATCACTGGTAACATGCAATGATTGTACAATCACGTTTTCAGGTTTTGAGGTATACCTGACGGGAAGATTTGTCATAATCTCCCCAAAGCTGCCGAAGTTGGACATACTTAGTCGGACAATTGACTTGACTCCCAACTACTACCGGCATCCATATCCATGTTCTTCTTAAGACCTATCCGTTGGGGGATATTATTGAGGTCATTGATCATAGTGCTTAGGTCCTCCAGCGATTATTCCATAAGGACTATATCGTCGGCAATTCGAAGGTGAGTGATTTAGTCACGATTGATGTTAATACCGTATCCTTTCTAATCCTGCAGCTTGAACACGTCTTCCAATGCAGCGGTGAAGTGTTTAGGGGATATAACGTCACTACTCTCGTTCTGTACTCCGATAGCCTTACTGTACAAACACTTCGATATATTGACAGTCAACTTAGCACCGCAGAACGGACTGTAGCACCGCCCAAATTTCGACGGAATTGTCTTCATACGCAAGGCAAAGTGGCAGATTGTACTCCTCGGTTTTCTGTATAATTTGCCAAAGGATATGTGATCTATGGTACTAAAGCCTTTTCGGAAACCGCTTGTTCGTGAGGCTAGAAGTCAACGAGTCTGTGTGCGAGACGATTCGAAATGACTCTCGAAAATAGCATATACACGCGGCTCAGAAGGGAAATCGGTATCTTCAATAGAGCGTTATATTCTTTCTTGGAGAACAAGACCACCAAACTTCTCAATCTCACTCGAAATCTCAGGTGTCCCGAAAACGATGCTGCGACACTCGAGCTTCAGCTTTGACAGTTGGCTTTTTCCGACATACAGATCTCTCACAAAGACTTTGGAGCCTTGGTTCCGCTCACTATCGCTTCTTCAATATGAGTTGTATTGAAGTAGTGTAAGTTTTGAGATCTGAGTTGCCTGTATGCTTTCAAATCTGTTGAAGACTGCAGCTTCATGCACATCGCACGCCCGCCGCACCATGTTTTGTAACTACTTACTTAGTAGTAGGTACGCATAATGGGTGTGCTGCGCCACAAATTAGTAGTTAAAGTTGACACGGTAACCGTGTTAGCCGTTGTCGCCCGCCGCACGCCGGCGATAACATTCGACTAATATGGATTGTTATCGAATTTTATCGACTAAACTGAATAATCGACTAATTCGATTAGTTTTAGCAATAATCGCCCATCGTTAGTTTAAGGTACGCAACCCTCGTCTACACACTCACAATCTTTACTACGTTGTTAACGAGAGACTTGTGGACGAGAAATCCGATAACTCCTTGGGACAGATGGTCGCCCTGCCAGTGTTAGAACAATTGTTTGGATTCGAGGATTACCGTCTCCTTCCTCTCTCTTTGGACCTCAGACAATCCTATTGTATGATGTTGGTGTGTGAGGTGGTATGTGCGTGTTATTGGCTAAGTATGTATGTACTGTGTCCCTATACTATAATATCTCAGCGCAGCTTGTCTTTCTCTTCTTCCAGCTCCAGGATCTGCCCGTCAGTCCTCAGGGTCCGTACGTTGTATGATACTAGGTCGAGTCATTTTAGGTGGCAACCGAACCTCCACCGGAGATTCTTAGCACCCCCTGCCCTGCCGTTACCATGGTCGCCAATCGTCATGGTACCCAGGAATAGCAGGGTCGCCGGGGACTAGGGGGCGTCTTTTCGTAACTTTAATTATGCGAGTGGGGGGTTTGCCATAGTTGCCACACTTGACGAGCGGGTTGGCATTCGTAGTTTTTTTCAATTGTTTTATTGCAGTTATCAGGAAGATGCCGTTACCCTTCTCCTGCCTGTTTCCCACTGTCGCCTCTTACGACACACACGGGAAGATCTGCGGTAGTGGATAAGTGGACAAGGTGAACAAGAATATTATAGTAAAGAGTTAACATTATCTGTATCTGATCATGATCACAAACTGCAGACTGCAGTTTGTGATCATGATCAGAACATCGATTCCTGCCAAGGATGATACGTGAGGCTATTGAAATTAAAAAACATCCTAATTTCAATAGAGAGGGAGGCTGGGTACTACCACCTGCTTGGGATCCTGTAATTCATAAAATCAAAACTAAACCCAAGCATACCACTGCAAGACTTCAAGACACAGTTAGTTCATTCTGCGTAGATCGGACCAAAATTAATAATTAAAAAGCTGAAGGTACTCCGGGTTAACTTTGACATCGGGACGTCAATCACCTCAGTCCCCCGTGACCGCGGTTGCTGGAAAGCAACCGAAACGTTGGGAATATAAAATATCTTAATTAAACGGTATAAAATCCGTAAAAGTAGTTTTATTCAATTTTATACTTATATACCTACGGATTTGTTCGGAACCCTCAATGCGCGAGTCCGACTCGCACTTGGCCGGTTTTTTTTAAAACATTTATACTTACCTTAGTGGGCATTACATCTTCTTTTGCTATTAAATCATAAAATATGCTAGTTCCGTCTAGAATCCATGTTGTCACTTCGGTACAGTCCTTGCGTTTCGGTCCTTTACAAGTTACTAAGCTTGTTACGTTTAGTTTGAATGGACCCTAGAAATTGAGTTAATTATTAATTGTTTTACTCATTGAATTGCCGTCAAATTAAGTAATGCTTTAAGTAGCTTTCTCTCTCTCTCTCCCTCTCTCTCTATTTCTATGACAATAGAAAGAGACAGGTACATATTTATTAATTTAAGTGATAATCAACGATTATAAGTACGATTATAAGTCCGTAAATTGTGCAAAATAAAGAGTGTGGATAAGCGAAAAATTGTATTCTGGCTAGTGTTTCCTTTAATAGTTTTTTAAATAAGTTGGTCACAAATACGATGATGACAATCACGATTAATTTTGTACGTTTTTTTAGCTTGAGGATTATTTGCACTTCCCTTGATTACCATATGATCACTAAACATCTGGTCATTAAGGTTACTATATTATATGTATTAAAATATACAATTGATATATATTTAATATCATCATCATCACCATCAGTACAGCCTTTCATAAGTCCTCTGCTGAACATAAGCCTCCCCCAAGGAATGCCACAAAGCTCGGTCCTGAGCCACTTGCATCCATCGACTTCCTGCATGCCTTACCAGGTCATCACTTCATCTAGTGAGGGTAAGCCCTGCATTTCGTCCGCCGGTACGAGGCCGCTATTCTAAAACCTTTTTTCCCCATCGGTTGTCGGTTCTTCGAGCTATATGCTCAGCCCATTGCCACTTCAGCTTACTAATCCGTTGGGCTATGTCGGTCATTCTGGTTCTACTGTGCATTTCTTCATTTCTAAGTTTATCACTCAGAGAAACTTCGAGCATAGCCCTCTCCATAGCTCGCTGGGCGACATTGAGCTTGCTCATCCGGCCAGCAGTGAAGGACCACGTCTCTGTTCCATAGGTCATCACTGGCAATACGCACTGGTTGGACAGTCTCCCTTTCAAGTTTTGAGGTGTACCTGACGAGAAGATGTGCCGTTATTTCCCGAACGCTGCCCAACCGAGTTGAAACCATCGATTGACCTCTCGGTCGAAATTGGACTTACCTAGTCGGACTATTTGTCCCAGATATACATACTCGTCAACAAATTCGATCTAAGTGCTCCTATCAACTACCGGCATAGGAGTAACATGGACGTTACACATGATCTTTGTTTTGTCTCTTGTCACTGTTCTATTTTGTGCCTAGTTTTACGTTGAAGTCTCCCATTAACACCGTATTGTGGATTTTGGAGGATTATGTCTCTATGATGTGCCGAGGTTGATGCGTAAGCCCTTATGACCTTCAGCGAATACCGTTTTTTGATTCTGAATAAAAGGTACGCAACCCTCGTCGACACACTCCAAACTTTACAACATTGTTAACAAGAGACTTGTGGACGATAAATCCTACATCACCTTGGGACAGATGGTCGCCCTCCCTGTGATAGAACAAGTTGCCGGATTTGAGGATTATCGTGTCTTCCACCTCTCTTCGGACCTCAGATAATCCTATAATATTCCAGCGCAACTTGTCTGTCTCTTCTTCCAGCTCCAGGATCTTCTCGTCAGTCCTTAGAAAGCGTGCGTTATATGTTGCCAGGTCGAGTCATTTTAGGTGGCAACCGAACAGTTTTAACAGTGGTAGAGCCAGGCGGCAGCTTTTGCTGTCGCACGGATGGGCCGGCTCGAACCGGGGTGGTACCACGACCTCACAGAATACCAGCGTGAAGTAGAGGTTTACCTCTGCGTTTCGCTTGGTGAGTGCAGGTGGCCGGAGGCCCTTTTTACTGGAAATGAGGCATTCCATCCTAGTCCTCACGGGTGACAACGCATCTATATTTTGATTCGCAAACGAGGATAAATGTAGATGTCTATGGGCCACAGCAACCACTTACCATCAGGTGGACTGTGTGCTCGTTTGTCACCCTATCCTATAAAAAAAAAAAAAAAAAAAACCTCCACCGGAGATTCTAAGCACTCCCTGCTCCGTCGCTACCATGGTCGCCAGTTGTTGGTAGCCAGGAATAGCGGGGCCGCCGGGGACAGGGGACTGTATTTTTGTGACTCTCGTCATGGGGGTATATTGCCATAATTGGCACGCTTGGCAAGCGGGTTGGCAACCGTAGTTTTTCATTGTAATTAGCTGTTATCAGAAAGATGCTGCTGTCCATCTTCTGCCTCATTTTCTTTCTGTCGGGATGATGTGTGGTAGTGGGTATTCTTACCAACCACTACACGGGGCTTTTAATACAAAATGATACTTGTTATATGCCAGTGTAAGATAATCTACTAGGATATGGAACATCCTGTCGGTGTCGTAGGAGCCTACAGGGATAAACTGAAACAGTAGATGGCCAGCAGTATGTTTCTCATATCAGCTCAAAATAATATAATAAAATCCGCCTGTCAAGCGGGCTACTATTGTAAATATTCTCCTTTAAGGCGGCAATCTCTGAGGAGTTCTATATTTAACGGTGAACTTTTGTAATGATTATGAAGATGATGATACTAAACCTTCCAAATATTTTGTGCTTTAAATTATTTTGTACTTACATAATTGTTTATATTGCTTGCCAGAATGTGCAATATACACAACAACATGAATGCAATGAACTTTTTGTACGAGTACATCGTTTAGTTACAATGTCGATAAAACAAAATAAAATGGTAAATGACAGTTGTTAGTTTCATTCAAATATGGTCGTTTCTTTTATCAGATTCATCATTCAAATTGGTATGAGTTAAAATATTTAAAGTTAATTCTTATTATAATGAAGCTTATTATAGTGACTGACTGAACATCAGTTTTACAATCTAATTTCCCCGTAATTTTCTGTGACTATTTTTATTGTAAAAATTTTAGGATAACTTATATGCAGAAATATTTGTGATAAATTTTAAACATTATTGGAATTATTGTCTGTTTGCCTGTTTCTTTGAAAATACATTACCTTAGGAGTACTAAAGTAACTTTAATTAAGTTTTCATAAAGTCATTAGAAATCTCCGAATTACTTCGAAGTATTCGGAGTAATTCGGAGATTCCTAGTATATCAATTTACTCAGTTCGAAAACAGATATACTGTAACTAAATGTTATGCATACAATTGGCACAAGAATTTAGTACAAGTCTAACCGATGTATAATCTTCTAATTATTATTTTAATTAGTTTATAAAAGTCCACTGCTGGACATGGGCTTCTCTCGATCTAGGGACAGTTCGCCTTAATCACCAATCTTTGCAGGCGGATTAGCGATTGCAGTACCAAGCGTCTCGCACCTTTAACGCTGCTCTAGCCTCCGGTATCAGGGTATTTTGCGTCTGATGTAAAAGGTATTGTTATTCCATATTTAATATTATTTTCGATGCACGTTGGATAAGATCAACAGATAAGAGCCAGAGCCTTTGCATTAGTTTTAAAGCAGAAAACGTGAGCGGTGATAAAAATCCCAAAGGTTCATAGATTCTGGAAAGATGGCTATGTGCACTTAAGAACAAGGAGTTTAACACCAAAAGTGAATACATCCTTAGATGGATTTCACTTACGGTCTTATAATATACAATACAGTACCTTAACAACATTACACTGTTCGCAATCCAAGGCTACCAAATCTGCAATGTTCTGATGGTATATCATCTAATAATTCAGTTGGGTTACTGGCCCATTCACGGAGTTCAAAGTTAACTTTGGAAGTGAATGATAAATTTTCTGGACCATTTGTCAGTTGTTTAACTGTACGACACGCAAGACATGGTGCTGATACAACCTCACACGTAACTGTGTATAAGCAATATTCTAGAATAGGTTCAAGCTCACTGAAACGCCAAAAAATCTCTATTAATCGCGATTCTTTCCAGCAGTTAAAATTTGACGGTACATTTGGCGAGTATGAGCTGTGAAAATGGTAAAATTACCCCGAAATCTACACAAAATGTCAAGAATATTCGCTTGGAGTCTTGGTACATTAATAATATTTCATTAAATGATGAATGAGACGTCGAAAACAACAAAAAGTTTCGTGGTCGTACTTTCTGGCCGCAGAACGCAATGATGTGGGACAAAAATGTTGCTCTTGTTTTGATCCATAAGAGTCATTAGAATCATGTGACCATTCTGTAAATACTCCGCCATAAAAGAAGAATGCTGAGCATAAAACTTAAATTTACGTATAAATTTTCGCTCTAGTGAATGAAATCGTCTAAGTGCCGCTTCTCTTGATTCTGTAAAGTCAGGATCCTTAAAAGAAGTTTTGAAAGGTAAAATTATGACGTATCTGCTTGAACTTTCATGAGACACTGTATTGATAAATAGTTGTTCACAGCAGTTTTCATCTGCAGTAAATTTTGTCGGCGCTTGCGGCAATTCCCAGTATTGACTTATTTGTTTATCAAGCTGTACATCTACAGTGATGAATAATAAGATATCTACTGTTATATTATTTGTTCTAACCCTTCCTAAGAAAACCTTATCAAAAGTATTAAGTGCAAAAGCTTGTAGTGGTCCTTCACTGATACTTCCTGGTAGCGGAAGTGAAGAGAAGATTTTAGCAACAAAGATTACGTCAATAGCTCCGGATATATAACAGTCAGGATCAGCTATCTATAAGTATTCGAGATGTATCCAGTGCATCTTTTTGGCTTAACGTTAAGCATTTGTTCACATGTCGTAGGTAATATGAGAGCTTCTATATTAAAGACTGGAGTATCTTCTACTTCTTTTTCAAGCTGAATTACATTTTATATCGCCGCAGGGAATTGACCTAACCCACAATTTGAAATAGAACTAGAGTATTAACGTAATCCTAAAGAACGAGCGGCTCGATTGGTAATATAATGAATGAGCTTGGCCGCATAAATCGAACCACGCTCGAAATTATTGATATTGGGCCAAGGAATCAAGATAATCAATAATTGCGGTAGATAATAGAATAATCTAAATACTAATCTAAGGAGGATTTGAGGGTTAACTAAGAATTTCATCCTTTTATTCAAATTCACCAGTTGTTTCAGTTGAATCAAGGTGTAGTAAAGTATGGTGGCGTTGGTGACATTTTTGACACCTAAATATAGACGCGCAGTGCTAAGACTATGTGAGGTTATTAAACAGTTAAAGCACCAACAATTTTGCTTCATGAAGTCATACCGTTTTGCAATGATTTTGGTAAAAAGGTTTTACAATGGTTAATAGGATGACCGTCTTCACAAAATAAACATTTATATGTATACTTACCTGTATAATTTGCTGACGTGAAGACATTTGATGATGTCGGTAGAAACGATGGTAGCTGTTTATCATCCGTATTCTATAATAATCTTGAGGTGGTAGATTTAACAAAGTAATTACCCTTACCTGTACATTTTATTTCTTATTAGTACTGTTTTTCAAAGGTTCGAGTACTGTCAAACACGCGAGGCTTCTCAGACGTTGTGAAATGAGTGTCGTGGTCAAGAGCATCACATTTAGAATAAAGAAAATATTTGAGTGCCGCATAGAAACGTAGTTTACTTGCAGCGGACCTTTGTTCAAAAGCATGTCAAAGCTAAGTATAAAAATGGTAATACTACAAAGTCCCATTTGTCAGTTACTAATGCCAAATGGTGAAGAAAAATAATTAACAAAAATCTCAAACATTCTGTCCTTTTTGTCGTTAAAATTGACAATGCGTGGTAATGCATTATTTAAACTGATTGTCAATTATTTTTTACGTGGTAGAGCCATGCTGCATCACTGCTCAATCGGAGAAGGACCACGCTCATTCAGAATACCAGCGTCAAATAGCAGCTTAATGCTCATAATGGCGAGTATTTGGAATCGGAGGCCTTATTTACTGGTAACGAGGCATTCTATTGCATATGTGACAACGCGTCTTTATTTTGATTTTTCATCGGGGGTATATATATAGGTTTCTATTTGTCACCGCATCCACTAACCATCAGGTGGACTGATATGATTATGAAGATAATTTCAAATAAATTTTAATAAATTAGAAAAGTGCGCTAAAGTTGGAACATAAGTTTGTCATAATCACCAAAATTTTCTGCTCCATCTGATGGTCACGTCATCTGACTAGCATAACTCTTCCAATTAAAAATTTTTCTTATCAGTTGTCAGTTTTTAAAAATTAAATACCTGGCTCTTTTCGTAGATAGTAAAACTTAAATTTAGATTAACTGGAGAGCCAAGAATAAATATTTTTCTAAATACTACTGTTCTTTTCAATATATTAATAACGGGCCTTCTAGCTTTCGGCGCATACTGGACGACGAAATATTTAATGAATATGACTGAACAATCTTCATCTACACCTGCCTCATTAACTGTCTCTGCGGCGGCGTAAGCTGAATTTGTTTGCTTTGTTGCCCACCTTTGAACGATGTTTCGCCTGATGAGTTAATTTTATTTTTGGATGTAATAATTCGGCAATAAATATAGTTTTTACCTTGAACATGATTATGTTTTATTACAATTAAATAAACATCATTTTACGGAAGTAATTAGTATCAGTAAAAAATATGAGCTAAGAGCCCACCTGATGAGTTTTGCTGCAAGTTAATGGATACCTGCAGCAACAAGCATCTTCAAGTAGGCCACACGTGTCATTGCTTTGGACTAAGATGGAATGTTTCTTATCTTGCAATAATAATAGCTCTCTTAGTTTAAAAATAAACATAGTCGTTGGTCATCGTGTGCTACGCTGCTTGTTAGCAGCAATAGGCGAGAGGGTGGTACATTCTCATTAGAATTTATGAAAATCTAATATAAGTCTGATATTAGCCAAAAACATAACAATTACTAGAGATATAATGTGGGGCTTAGTAATGATACACACTCAAAATATTATATTATTCTGCAATATTTTAAGTTATGATGTCATTTTCAAATATTAAATATTATTCTGATTTTTTAGAGTTTAATATTTACTTTGACTTTAAAGGACAAAAAACGTGTTTTTCAACTTACAATTATGGAGAAATAACCCTACAAGTTTAATTAATTTAGTTGTTTGATAGAGTATATAAAATAATTCATATTATGTTGAATTATTTATTATAATAGAATAGAATACCTTTATTAAATATAATTTTATGTCGTAGATTGGTACGTATTACTTATTGAAAGGTAGTTTTTCATTTCCTAGATATTCAAATGAGACATGTTATTATAAAATCTTTAAAACTTGATGATAAAGTTGTTCAAAATCTAAAATTATTTATTTTGATGCATATGTACGCTATCATTCATTTTCCTCATTGTTTTCTAAACTTACAAGGAGTTCGAAACATTTTAAATTGCAATTTTACGTGCGAATCGCTAAGTTATTTTATGAGTACCATGTGATCCATGCATAAAAATAACACCATTTCATATACATAAAAAAATTATTGAAAGTAGATGATTTGTAAATTCGTTCACGAAGTACATACATGTGAATAAGCTACTCGTAGCATTCGTGACAGTACCAGAAATAATTTTATAGCCCTTCACTGCTCAACATAGTGTAACGAACCCCCCCTCCCCTCTTTTCTTCTATATATCTACTTATACTTGTATTTCTTTAGAATCTATATCTATAGATATATAAATATATCTAATTTACGTGACCAGTATATTAATCATACGTTGATCTTTCTAAAGGTTTAAATATAGGCCGTTTAATAAATTTATGGCGTGATCGTCTTAGTTAGGACCCTATTTACGTTGTGTTTGTATAGTAAATTAGTTCTTTTAAGTGTATCTTGGAAGAATGAATATTCACGAGAGCAATCGAAAGCTGTTGGTAGCGTCTTATAAGCTAAAGAACCCCGTTCACGAAGACAGAGCTCAAAAAAAAGTAAAGAACAACAAATTGTCCCTATTCCACTTGTATCAGGTTCACAACAGTCAATTCCTTATTACTTAATCCCTTCCCGCTTGGAAAAGGCTCACAATATTTATATCAAATACCAGATACAAGGGCTTCGCTCTCCCACATTTAAAAATATGTGGAGGAAGTACACGGCTCCGCATACGCCGTGCACGGTGAGCGCCAACCATTTTAATGCGCTCCCCCCAAAGGGTACTAAGTTGGGAACTGGACCGTAGTCCACAGCAAAATAACTGGCGAACCAGTAAAAGAGGACTTGGCCCCTTGATAGTGCGTAAGCACAAACATCGACCGAAGTCGCGCATGTCAATGCGTGTAAACGCCATATAAAATACGATTAAATCCAGCCACAGTGAATGTACGTCACACGGGTTAGGCAACAATAGACACACTGGCCATAAAAAGCCCTCCGTGAGCGCCACCACCTGCTTGACCGCCGTTCCTGCAGACGTGATGTAAGTGTAAGGCATCACTACCAATTGCATGGTCAGCACGGCCAATTGGCCGCAGAGCGTGTCATGAGTCTACCGCTCACCTCAAGGGAATGGGGTCCCACGGTGCGCGGCTTTCGGCCGCAGCCTTGAGAGCCTCCTCAGATTCTCCCTCCAGCTACCACCCGCATGAGGTCGACACATATGCTCCACCAACCAATACAATGGCAGATATAGCCAATAGCCAGTTATAAGATATTAGTAATAATTCACCATCAGAAAGGGTTTGTGTCACTGATATTGAGTATATGCATTTTTCGGTCATGTTTGTCTCACCCACCAACAGGTTGCCTTCAATCGTTCAAAGGTGGGAACTTTATAGAGATATATTATTATGTTGTTATATAAAACATCATGGAGGGCAGACAGTCTGCAGCCCCTCAATGAAGGGACCCGATTTGGGCAAAGCTACTTAGGTTGTGAGTCAAACCAAGACGCAGGAAGCGCCATTGAGAATAGCGAACCGCCAAACAACCATCGCAGAGACGCAATTCTGCAGAATGCAACAAGCATCAATACGACTATCGTCGGCTTACACCATACCAAAGTCCCCCATACAGTCCCAGCAGAAATCACCACCCGCATACCTCCATCGACCAGAACCACAAGATGCGTCGAATCAGGTGCAGCACACCCGCAGATCCAATATAAGACACAATACTGCCAGTAAGCATCAATGCAACTATCATACGGATGCCGCCCCCTCACAACACACCCACATGATCCCTATCGACTTTGGTAAGAAAATTGATAATGTTGTTAACTAAAAATATCACCAACGTATCATAGTAGCACGGTACTAAGACGTCAGTAGCCAAAACTCCACGTATCATAGCGCTATTATATCTTTCAATATAATGCTTTTACATATTTGAGACCTTCCACGTATTTGCTTTATTTCATAGACCATACTATTGTATGTCTTATTCATATGGGACTTCAAGTCATAACTCTGCTATCATAATACTTTTGCAACATAGAGACCTTCTATATTAATGCTTTGGTTCGTTAGACCTTACTTTCATAAGTCCCTAATATAGGACTAGTCATTTTGCAACCTTACTACTAACAGTCGATCAGCCGATCACCCCATATATATGTACAATCTTGGGTATGTGTCTCCGGCAACGCCCCCATATAAAGGAACATTACAAGAACACGTTAATCAACTTAGAAATTTTCCGATTATTACAAGAGCACCTTCATCAACTTAAAATTTTAATCCATTTTTTCTATTATATTACTAATGTTATTTATCTTTATTATTGCAATATAATCGACCTGTATTTATATGATTTAGTACATTTAGAATATTTTAAGCAGTATTTTAATAAATTTAGAGCTTTTTAGAGAAAATTTATGCGTTTACTAATACTATAATATTTAATATTCCAAATGAATATACGATACTTATGATACTTATGATACGAACTTTATGCTTATTATTTGCATTTTAATTGTTTAAATTATAATTTCTAAGACATTTTTAAATGTTTTTATAATTAATTTAATTATTATTTATTAATAATAATTAAATTAATTTTAAAAGTAAGCTGAAGTGGCAGTGGGCCGGCCATATAGCTCGAAGAACCGACAACCGATGGGGAAGAAAGGTTCTCGAGTGGCAGCCTCGTATCGGTAGGCGAAGTGTAGGGCGTCCCCCCACGAGATGGAGTGACGAACTGGTAAGACATGCAGGAAATCGATGGATGCAGGTGGCTCAGGACCGTGCTTTGTGGCATTCTTTGGGGGAGGCCTATGTTCAGCAGTGGACTTGTGAAGGGCTGTAATGATGATAATGATGATGATGAATAATAATTATGAGGCGTCACAATAGGTTGCCTCATAGGGAGATATTTGCCATAGTTGCGAAGGCAAGCGGGTCGGCAACCGCAGTTAATTTTTATTATTAGTCGTGTGGCGGCGCTGTCGTCGCGCCACAAGCGAAACACATCGAAGCCTAAATCGCGCTTACAAAGTTTCGAAGTTAAAGCAGCATATATAGAATAGCTCCGAACTACCAATCGGAGCGTTGGCCGCTCTCCGGGCAGAACACCTTGCCTGGCGGTAGATCTCCCCTTTTCCTTCCACCGCCACAGTGGTGACCCCGACGTGATATGAACACGCAACCAACAACCTTCGGAAACTACAACTTCAAAACCTTCGACATCGTTCTCAAGTACCCCATTTATTCGTTTCCGAGCAGATATTGTCTGCAGTCTTCACATTCTACAAGCCATCTAGCTTTACAAAGGTTCATGGCAGCACTGGAATATAATGCTTCCTGTTCCTTCAAGCTACTCTCTGCACTACAGTGTTCAGCACGGCTCTGAGCCTTACTGCTCGCCTCTGCTTCACGGCAATCTCGCAGATTACTTGCCTTCTTCTCGACTCACCGCAAACTACAAGGCAATCCCTGGCACTTGCTCCGGCTCATCATTCTCACTGGCATCACCTGCAAGTGCGTAGTACGGCATGCATTACACACCGGCATAAAGTTCGTACCGGCGTCACTTGCCCTTACGCACACGAAATGCATTCCCCACCGGCATTAAGGACGCAGTGACAATCGGACTGCACTGTCGACCTCCGGTCTGAGCAGGGGGGTGATGTGGCGGCGCTGTCGTCACGCCACAAGCGAAACACATCGAAGTCTAAATCGCGCTTACAAAGTTTTGAAGTTCAAGCAGCATAATATATAGAATAGCTCCGAACTACCTATACAATACACTGCTTTATTCTGCATACTATATACGGTTATCATTCATTACATAATGTCTCTAACACTACACAATACTTGGTACACGTCTGTCGGTATACACGTATTAACAGAGATGTCGCCTTCTCGCTGGTTACAATTCAACTGCCCGATGTTCACACGGCGGGCTGTATTTATACCCCAGTAGTGACGACTCACTACCGTTTGTCTATACACTACAAGACGTTTGTCTATACACTACATCTCTTCCTTTTTCTTAATATTTTTTATTTCTGGTTACATGCATGATCAGTAGTTGCTTTAACTTTTACAGAATCAGTTTAGATTATTCTTCAATAATCATTCTTATTTCATCAGTGTTATTATTTGTTACTTCTTCATTCAAATTGGGTACATTACAAAGCTTGGTGTAAGCTTATTTTCTTTGGCGAAATTTTTTACAATTACCTTATCACCTTCATTTATGCTGTGATTTTTGGTCTTTCGCTTGCGGGCACTGTAATTTTTCCCTGCTTCTTTTTGCAATGCGTCTTTGTCCCTAACTTCTGAATCTTCTTGGTTATTTTCAATATCTATGTATGATGGAATTTGATCCCGAAATTGTCGTTTGTAGAATAGTTCAGATGGAGTTTTACCAGTCACTTACTTTAGTATCTGATGATGTACAATAGCACACTGGGGTGTGCTATTGTACATCATCAGATACTAAAATAAATCTTCTTTCCAATTCTTTCTTTCCATTTGACTGATTTTTAAGCGTTTTAGAATACTTCGGTTTTGCCTTTCCACTTCTCCATTCTGTTGGGGCCAATATGGTATTGTGTTGCGAAGAATTATGCCACATTCTTGCAGGTAATTTCGAAACTCTTGACTAATAAATTGCCTGCCGTTATCTGCAGTGATGGTAACTGGATAACCAAGCCGTGAAAATATCTCCTTTAGTAACCTGATAATATCATTTGATGTTACACTTTTTGTCACTTTTACTTCCTTGTAACGAATGTAATAATCAACGATAACTAACAAGAAATCTCCAGAGGGTAGAGGTCCCATTAGATCAATAGCTACATCAATCCATGGTTCGAGCGGTAGTTCACGGCGTTTCATTGGATTAGGTGGGTTTGGTGCAGATACTAATGTGCAACTTTTACAGTTTCTTACGAATATCTCTGCATCTTTGTCAATTTTAGGCCACCATACTTTCGTCCGTAATCTTTGTTTCATACAAACAATACAAGGGTGACCTTCGTGAGCGGCTTGCAATACTTGCTGTCTTAATTTTTCAGGAATAACAATTTTGTTACCTCGAAGTAAAATATTATTTTGGAAGCAAAGCTCTGATTCAAATACTTTATAATTTGATATGGTATGGTCCCAGGTACACGAGTATAAACCTTGTCTTACCTTAGCAATTTCGGAATCTTCCTTGGAAAATTGCTCAATATCGTCGAGTGATACGGCTACGGGTCTTGAGTATTCAATTATATGCCTGATATGTTCGTCATCAAAATTACGTACTATTGTATTCACAGAATTATGGTTTGATGTGCAAAGTCTTGAAAAGGGATCAGCTATATTCGATTTACCTGGTCGGTATACTATTTTGTAATTATAGGCTTGTAATCGAAGAAACCATCTTTCGATTCGGGCACAAGGCTTAGAGCATCTTCCAAAAATAATTTCTAATGGTTTGTAGTCACTTACCAGTTCAAACTCACTTTTTCCATAAAGATATATTCTAAAATGTTCTACAGCCCATATTAAGGCCAGCGCTTCCTTTTCAGTTTGGCAGTATCGCTTTTCGCAGTCTGTTAAACTTTTATTTCCAAATGCTATTATTCTAGGTCCTTTTGAATTAATTTGGATAAGAACCGCCCCTAACCCAACAGGACTGGCATCGGCAATAACTTGGGTCTTGTCAGCCGGATCATAATATCCTAATGACTGCATATTGCATAGAATTTTCTTCAATTCGTGAAATGTGTTTTCCTGGTCTTTGGTCCAGAATTTCCCAATGTCGGCATTTTCCTCAGCTTTAGCCTTAATATTTTCCGAAAAGGTTTAGTGAGTGTCGCCAAATTTGGTATCCATTTCCCAACAAAATTTACTAACCCCAAGAAACTTTGAATTTCCTCGATAGTTGATGGTGCCCTAAACATTTGGATACTGTCAATGTACTTTTTTAAAGGCCTTACACCTTCACTAGATAACTCATGCCCCAAGAACACTATTTTATTTACTTTGTAAATACACTTATCATTATTTAACAGAACATTGTTCTCTTTCAAAATATTGAGTGTCTGTTGTAATCGTTGGTAATGCTCTGCCTCATTTGATCCAAAAATGACAATATCGTTGATAAAATTTACCGTACCTCCACACCGTATAAGTGTGCGTTCCATGATTTTCTGAAACATTTCTGAAGAACAGGAAATACCAAACATAAGTCTCTTCTATCTAAATAACCCTTTGCTCGTTATAAATGTAGTGATATATCGGGTATCAGGATGGATTTCGATTTGGTGGAAAGCGTTTTTAATATCGAGGCGAGAAAATAATTTCGCATCTTTAAAATGTGGTAGCAGCTGGTCCATTGTTGGTAGTGGATGATTTTCACGAATTATTGCTACATTAGCTCTCCGCATATCGATACAGATCCTTACATCCCCATTTTCCTTTAAAACAGGCACCATGGGTGAAACCCATTTTGATGGCTTAGATACTTCTTCGATAATATCAAGCTGCAATAATTCTTGTATCTTTATATTAACCTTTGTTTCTAGGGGTATAGGTATTCTCCTGTAAGGCTGACTAACTGGCGTTATTTTCTCATCAATAGGTATCTCAACAACTACGTCTTTAAATTTTGGAAATACTGAAATATTTTCATCCGATGTTGACTCGACGGTATTTACTTTAACACTTTACTAGGTTACTTTCCCCAAAATATCCTTAGTGCCGTTTTTTATCACATAGACAACGGCAACTTCTTTTCTGCTATTGATTTGGACTTAAGTTTTAAATGATCCCAATATAGTTAATGGCTTAGTGCTACCGTAGGCGTAAAATGTTTTATCCGGTGATCTATCCATTTCAAAAACATTTATTTTATTTGTTTTTAGTTTTCTCCATGTAACATCTGTTATCAAATTACATTTACATCCAGAATCGATCAATAATGACGTCTTGACACCACCAACCCAACAATTAATAGTAGTGTCGTCATGTACATGAAAAACATAATCGATTTCTTCTTTTTCCTCCGTCCTTGATTTTTTGGTGGGGGTAGGGTCTTTTGAACTCAAAAATTGTCTTTTAAGTGGCCTTACTGTCAAACAGTACTTTCGAAAGTGCCCCGTTATACCGCATTTATGGCATTTAATTTTCCTTGCGGGATATTCCATTGATTGAGGCATATGCTTAAAGCTCCCACACCTAGTACACGATTTGTTAGACATTTTCCTTCTGGTTTCAATTTTATTTACGGTGCTGCTATTACATGCGGGGTTTTGAGTAAATTCTTCCATCTGTCTGTTCACATTTCTAGGGTATTGGCTTCTATTATGATATCTTCTAATGTCATTTTGTCACCTCCTCTTAAAATTTTTTTACGAAGCTCGCCAGAGTAACATTTTTCTCTAATTTGATCGATAATGCTTTCTTCTTTATTTGCAAAACAACATTTATCAGCCTGTTTTCTTAATCGAATTAGAAATTTTTCAAATTTTTCTCCCGATTCTTGTTTCATTAGTCGAAATTAGTGTCTCTCATATACTTTGCTTTGTTTTGGAGCAAAGTACTCGTCTAACTTTTCAATGGCTATAACATAAATATCCTTCGTTGGATCATCTGTACTGCTAACATGGGCGCCTGGTATATTATAATATATTTCTTGGAGACTAAGGCCACCCATGTGTAATAATGTAGCCCTTTTTTTAGCGGGTAGTTCAATATTTACAGCTTCTAGATAAATGTCTAAACCTCGCTTCCACTTTTCCCATTTTGCACCAATGCCATGAGAATCCCCACCACAATCAAATGATTCTTGAGGGGGTAGTGATGACATTTTTTATTTTTATAGTTATGGTCTTATTCCTGTAAGAAAGAAGATATACAAGCAGATAATAACTAATTAATTTCTACCAGTACTTTTATTTATTAGCTTTTCGTACTAGAACGGGGAACATCTTGAATGCCCGCAGCATGATAACTCAAACAGTGACAAATATATCTTTTAAATACGTGTGTCTATTATTAGACCGTCACGCAATTACATTCTGATGATATCTCAGCCTTAGCTATTTTAAACCCTGTTTTAGGACCTAAAGCATGTCCATGACTGGACCTTTGCTTTAGTAATACTTGGACCATCATCAATAAGTGTCCATGCTCCTGGACCATCTCATTGAGGTGTCCATTTGATTTTAACAAAAATAAATCACATCACTGCATAACTATCAAACTGCTATTACTAATAATGTCCCCAATTTTACGATCCGTATTTTAATCAATCTCTTAAAAGAGAATACAGCAAATCCTAGTATAAAATTTTCAAGTTCATATAAAAACATTTGTAATTACTTACAGTATTTTTTTTTCCTCGTTGCCAATATACAATACACTGCTTTATTCTGCACAATATATACGGTTATCACTCATTACATAATGTCACTAACACTACACAATACTTGATACACATCTGTCGGTATACACGTATTAACAGAGATGTCGCCTTCTCGTTGGTTACAATTCAACTGCCCGATGTTCACACGGCGGGCTGTATTTATACTCCAGTAGTGACGATTCACTACCGTTTGTCTATACACTACAAGACGTTTGTCTATACACTACACTACCAATCGGAGCGTTGGCCGCTCCCCGGGCAGAACACCTTGCCCGGCGGGAAATCTCCCGTTTTCCTTCCACCGCCACAGTCGTTATTGGGAAGTCGCAGCTGCCCGTCATCTGATTTGTTGCCCTCTGTCGCCTCTTATGATACCCTCGAGATGATATGCGGTAGTGGATATTCTTACACCGCCACTACACGGTAATGCTGTTGTTTCCTTTCCCTTTTTTTAGTTGTTTCGTATTTTTTGTCATCTATCTGTGTTTCCTTTAGTTCCATTGTATTTTTCTATGTGCAATGCGCTCTCTAACAGATCATCAAACCCTACAACTGTCCCTTCAACAATCAATGTGTAGAGGCAGTTCATGCGCACTGGTAAATTAACACCATTAAAAGAGTGTGGTCGAGTTCGCGAACTCTCACCAACCTGTTGCCATACACTTGGGCATTATGTCGAAAACTTCAAAAAAGAAGTTTGTACTCAGTTCAACTGCATATTTTTTGGAACGAAGTTCCTTATAGCACGGTACGAATATGACGGATGGGGGCTAGGCGAGCAAAAGTGTAAGATTATTCCATCACGACCTCCTTTCTATAGAGCGAGCGAGAAGGAATAATATTCATTTTACTCGCACTTTTTCTTATATTGCTATGAAAGAAATATTATTTCAAACGATGCTTCATTTTAATAGACACTAGTAATTCATTTATTTGTATTTGTTATTCAATAATATAATACGTTTGTCAATAACTATATACTAGAAAAGGAACTTCGTTCCAATTGTTCCATGACACTCACGCATCTTTTTTTCTGTTTATGTATGTTACACGAAATCTTCGACCTATTTTTATGATTCTTCATGTCGTCTGTATTATGGCAACATCATGAATGAATGGGCTCGACCATAAAAAGACTGTCGTGTTTCGGAAGGTGATCTAAGTCCTCAGGGTTGACAAAGATTCTGCGTTTTAATTTTTAATTTATGAAATATGTAGATATGTATCTATAGGCATCAGCTTCCACCTACCATCCGTAGTCCAGTATGCTCGCTTATCACCCTTATATAAAAAAAAATCTGTCCCTCTCATCAGACTGCTTTATTTCGATATATAATATTTGGCATTCACCGTCTTCGTCGAAATATTCCGTACATTTTAAGAGGATTTTTCGAGTAGCGGTCAGTTCATACAAATGTAGTCCTTTCTTTCATTTATTTTAAAAAAAATAAGATATAAAAATGCCATGTGCCATCTTTTGTTTTTTTTTTAATTAGTTATTTTAAAAGCTAGGAACTTTCTAAAATAGCCCAATAACGCCGTAATTAGACATCCAGTAACCAGATTTAACAAATACTCTTTATCATCGCGTAAAAGTCCACTTGTATGGAGGATGAACGCTTGACAGGCGCATTGGCGATTATATTAGACACCCCGCACCTTGGACACTGCTCCCTTTTGAAGGCCTACATACATATTAAGCGCTTGTAATCTACGTTTGACGTAAACATGTTGGTTACAGCACCATCTATCGAAAGCGAATCGATCTTTCTGGTATTTTCCGTAGTCGTCCCTTACTTCACTCACTTAATGAAATGAGATGATTTATTCATCTTAAGTTTGCTGTGTAGTGGCTGGATAAGTACATCCACAACACTATATTATCCCGTCAGTATCCTAGACAGAAATAGAGGCAACAGAAGAAACTGAAATGGGTAATGGGCAGCAGCACCTTTCTGATTACAAATTAAAAATACTTCGGTTGTCAACCCACCTGTCAAGCGTTGCAACTGCGACAAAAACAAAGTCCCCCCTTTGAGACAATTGGGAATCTATATGGAAAGGCTATGTTCGGTAGTGGACTTTTGACATGCTGTAACGAATGTAGGTATTATGGTTGAAAGAAAGAATGAGTAAATCAATGTATGCACGAATGGATAGTTGTAGTAATATTAATAATAAACAACCTCTTTAACAACCTCTTTTAAATTTTTCGTTACACCTACACATTTACCTCGCAGCAAGCATACGTCGACGTTTGCATATAACTGGCGTACCTTGTGACACTTCATGCCCCAAACAAGGCCAGTTGGGCATTCGATACGAGAGGAAAACTATTGTTCTTGACGATGAAATTCCCGATTTGTTAGTATAACATTTGTTTATTTGAACATTTTCCCTTCTTTGTTTGTAGGTAGGTAGATATCTTCTGTTACTTTATACCTATTATTTATTTAATTCTGTGCCTATAACTATCTAATGTTTTGACATAACATTTCTTTTATTTGCGTATGGACGTATAAATAAGGCGGACAAAATTTTGTTAAGAAAGGAATGATGCACTATATTGGCGGCGGTGCAAGTATGTTTGCGTGTTATATAGAGTTGTCATGTGTAACATAACTTTGACGAAATACCAATTTATTATTACGTAACTAATATAAATAACACATTTGATGAAAAAAAAATCTATGAATTTAGATTTTGATTGAAATCCAATTATTCTATTTTAATCAATTTCGATTTAAATTAATGTTTTACTTTAAACTTGTTAATACAAAAATTGTATTATATTATTGGTACGAAATATATAACAAATAAACATATTATAGGTAACCAAAAAATTAATATAAAACTAATTTACAATATATTACGTTAGAATTAGAAAACATTTGGAAACAGCATGGTAGCGATCACCTCATTCCTTATTAAATTCCTTACTAAATAATTTGAACTTGTAAAAATTTTAAGCTTTGATAAAGAAGGCCTGCATATTTTCTTGGACTTTGTCATGAAAGCGTATACATGAAGAAATTACTGACTCTTTTGAGTCGATTAAATGGTATAACTAACTTGTGCTTGTTCCTAGTGTTTACACAATGTACATCATTAAATACAAATACATACATTAAATTTTCGTAAATATACTGAGAGCCCAAAGGTAATATATTCATTTCTCAAAATTTTCTGCAAGTGTAAATTGTAGTTATTATTTATGACAATAAGTCATAAATAATTACCATAATTTACTCATTTTCATAACAAACAACAATGTTAAAAACCTTTTTGTTGAATAATTTTTTTTAAACAACTGTCTTTTACTTTCGAAATTTCTTGAAATCCCCTCTAATTTAGAAATATGGTGGAATCGAATCGCCAAATATTTTTCTGCTATATATTTATTAACCCGGCGTGAGTACGGTAGAAAAGGAGTACAACTTCTGTATGGTGGGTCAAAATGACCCGAGTTTTGAAATGTATGTAATTTCTACATTTAAAGGAAATTTAATGAATTTTTAAATTAGGTGGGATGAATGATTATTACACTATAAAAATTTGGTGAAAAAAAAATAATAAAAAATTGCCTTATATTTAGAATTTTTATGTATTTTCCAAGGTTTTAAAAATCTTTAACAAAAAACTTAAACTTTTTAATCTTACCAGGAAATAAACAAAAGCCTAACTTCATGATATTTATTTGTTACTTTTTATAAAGTCTTATATTTGATATTTGAAAATCTAAACTAAAAGTTACATTGAAGTCTTAAAATTAGCCACTGTCAGCGTGTAAATCAGCACATACGCTGCAGTAAGGAATTATGTGCTCTGGGCAAATAAACTTGTTGCAGATGCGGCAGGTATGGGCAGTTTTCCTATCTTTTTTGGCAGGTTTCCTTACACCTGGAATTTTGGCAGGTAGCTCTTCCGACGGTTCTCCTGTAAATTCCCTGATTCTTTTGCGCATCTCTCTGGAAAAATGTAAATATTGTAATACACAATACAATACAAAATGTAATACGTCTTTGCGAGTTCTCAAGTGATCCTCTAGAAGTGCAAGTCCTAAATTAAAAAAAAAATTTGCGTCACTTTAAACCTTGAAAATTGTTAGTTTTGTATACTACATGTGCGTAGATAGCGGTCATATTCAAAACTCCATAAAAATGGTCAGATCTGATGCTTTTTGTTCAATGTCACTTTGTTCACTGCGCTCACCATTGTAGTCTTCTTCTTCATTTTCTGACGAGTAATCGCCTTCATTCGAGTCACTTTCTTTCAAGAATGCCAAAATTTGCTGCCTTTTACGTTCTTCTTGGTCCATTTAAAAAAAATCCAACCTAAAAATAATAAGAAAAACATATAAATATACAATAAACTAAAAAAAGTAATTCAGGTACATAAAAAATAAACTTAATAACCAAATATGAAATAAAAGTATATGGCATAAAATAGTTACACAAACTGTATAGATGGGTTATATTTACCTTTTCTGCGTTTGACGACGTCTAATTCCTAGTGTAAGTGCAATTCTACTGAATAGACATAAAAAAAGGGGTAGGGTGTTAGCTCCAGCTACTGAGAAGCATGGTAACGTCGCACAATATTCTTTAAAACTACCCGCGTTTAAAACATAACGGGTCATTATGACCCAACCTGACAGTCCCCGGGTTAAGACTTATCGTGTGCTCTATCCCTGCAAACGTGTGTTCAAATTCCAAGCTTACAAAAACCCTGTCATTGGCAATAAACTTTTCAAATATTTTTGTAAATATATACTTTTGTTACCTTTCATTGTACATTGTAATGTTTTCCTTAATAACCTTTCGTACAACTATTTCGCAAGTACAAAAAATATTAAATAAATTGTAAGATGGAAAACCTCAACCTCCGAAATATATTTATTATTTTTCAAATTTATTAATTTATGAAAGAAATACCTTTTTACAGTATACAAACGCGCGGTGCATTTTTGGCGTTTAATTTTTTTGTTGAATAAGCAATGTTAACCGCCATATATCCCATTATTAAAAACATGGCAACACATTTAAGAACCTTCTTAACCATATATATATAATCAGTACAATTTTCAGGAAATGGTAACACAGTAAAAAATAAAAATAACGATTACAGCACTACATAATCGACTATGGCCAAAATGCATATAACCGCATTATAATCGATCGGGTACTTTTTTTAGAAACATTGTAACAATAAAGTGCACATAAAACAAACTGAAGAGGTTATTGGGCAAACATATATACCGTATTCGTGCCAACGTGGGTAAAAATAGGAATTTCCCAAATTTCGGGTAATTTTCCCTATAAATAATTAACAACACTGATCACGTGACTCATGTTTTGTTTTCCAAAAATAGCATTTTAAATTAAGACATAAAATTCTCAAATTAGTGATTATAATTACTGACACACATATGAAAGGTGATTCCTTGATGTTTTTGATAAAACCACTATGATTTTTACTAAATTTAAGGACGCAAGACGGCATATTGATTTTTGTTTTTACTTATCACAACTACTTCTCACGGACGACGCTTGTTGCGTAATGGCGGGCGCTAGACTTATTATTACTGTGAATGTGCGCGTGACCCCTTGTACGTACAAGAGAGCTGACTTATTATGGGTGCCTCAGTGAGTTGTATAGCGAGATTCAGTCCGCCTTATTTATACGTCCATGTATTTGCGTCCCAGTTTTTAGATTAAGAAAAGCAATAATCACACACTAGGAGACATTTTATGTTAATCCTCTATGTGGCATCTCTTTGCTTTTATACCTCGTTTAGACTCTCGCCTCGCGGCTCGCCTCGTACCTCGCCTCGCAGCTCGCGTGTTGTTGTGAGGTAACGAGTGCCTGTTTACATTCTCGCGATGCGGTCAGTTTGCGTTGAGCCAGCAACGATGAATGACGTCGAAATAATAGCGGCATCAACTCTTGCCTTAATAAGTATTTATCGATGTTTGACACTTTTAAAAAGATGGAAATTAATAAAAATACGTCGTTGAGGAAGAATATGACGGATGATATCTATTTATCGAAACAGAACCTTTTCAGTTTCATAATTTTATATAAATTGCGAGTACCTATTAAGATTAAATAATATTTTTATATTTTTTAATATTTTAATATTTTTATTATTTTATATATAGCAAGATTAAATAATATTATTTTATTAAAATTGTATTTTAAACCAAAAGCAATTCGAATGTTATTATGGAAGGGCGCCTCCGACGCGAGCGCCGCGAGTGGCGAGGCGAGCTGCGAGGCGAGCCACGAGCTAGCGTTTACACTCGCGCCTCG
The DNA here is from genome assembly GCA_963668995.1 of Parnassius mnemosyne. Taxonomy (NCBI): domain Eukaryota; kingdom Metazoa; phylum Arthropoda; class Insecta; order Lepidoptera; family Papilionidae; genus Parnassius; species Parnassius mnemosyne. The sequence goes on from CAVLGL010000126.1 coordinate 20,086,132, forward strand.
TGGCTCGCCTCGCGACTCGCCTCGTCGCTCGTGCGAGAGTGTAAATGGGGTATTATAAATAGCTACAGGTTTCCAGCATTGGCTACAATAGCTACTACTGGACTTAGACTTCGTTTGTCATTATTCACATATTATTATTAAGCATACTTTTTAATTTATTTTATCTTTAATTAATTAATTTATTGCAGTGTTTTTAAATAAAATAAATTTTACGGATTTTATCGCGTATATTAACTTATTTTTTATATTCCCGACGTTTCGGGTGCTTTCCAGCACCCGTGGTCACGGGGGACTGAGTTGTTTGACGTCCTGCTGTCATAGTTAAACCGGCTACCTTCAGTTTTTTAATATTAATTTTTGGTTCGATTTACGCAGAATGAGCTTACAGTATCTTGAAGTCTAGCAGTGGTATACTTGGGTTTGGATTTGATTTTATTAATTATGGGATCCCAAGCAGATGGCAGCACCCATCCATCTTCTCTATTGAAATTAGGATGTTTTTTAATTTCAATAGCCTCGCGAATCATCCTTGGGAGGAATCGGTGTTCTTTTGCGAGGATTTGTGGTCTATCAAATCTAATGTAATGACGGGGACGATCCTGAACATGTTCACAAACTGCAGACTTCCCGATACGTCGGTGCTTCACGTCAGCTATATGTTCTTTAACGCGGGTTTTAATAGATCTTTTTGTTTGTCCTATGTACGAGAGACCACATTCACAATCCAGCTTGTACACTCCTGCATCTTGTAGAGGGATTTGACACTTGACGGATGGTAAGAATTGACTAATCTTCTTCAGCGGCTTGAAGTACGTTTTAATGGAAGCTCGCTTCAAGATGTAGCCAACCTTGTCTGTGACTCCTCTGACATAGGGTAGTACAGCAGGCACACGCTCGACTGTGGCTGGCTTCACTCGGTCACTGTGACGTAGGCGCGGGACCCGAAGCTTGTTGTCTTGCAGTACTTGCTCGACGTGCTGAAGCTCGGCGGCCAGATGTTTTCTGTCACAGATCCCTCGTGCTCTCTGAAACAAAGATTTTCCCACGGTAGCTAACTGTGAAGGATGATGGTGAGATTCACCATTTAAATATCGGTTGGTATGGGTATTTTTTCTGTACACAGTATGACCAATAGTGTTATCAGGATTTCGGATGACTAAAACATCTAGAAAAGCTAAAGTATTGTTTGCCTCTAACTCCATTGTGAATTGTATTTTAGGGTTTATGGAATTAAGGTGGTTTAAAAATGCAGTTACTTTGTCAGATGGTAAAATTGTGAAAGTATCGTCTACGTACCGCTTGTAGAATCTTGGATTTACAGGAGCAGTAAGAAGGGCTTTCTCCTCAAAGTCCTCCATGAATATGTCGGCGACTACGGGAGATACAGGTGAGCCCATTGCCACTCCGTCTACTTGCATGTAGAACTCTTCTTTCCACAATAAATAGCCAGATGTGAGGCAGTGTTTGAGTAATACTGCATATTCTGTAGGCATGTTGTTATCTTCTAGCTTTCTAGTAACAATTGAGATGCAGTCTTCAATAGGTAGGCATGTGAATAGTGACTGAACATCAAAACTGACCATAGTTTCATTGTCAGCGAGATGTAGGTCTTTAATCTCACTAACAAATTGGTATGAATCCTTTGTGTGTGCTCTGGTATGTCCTCTTAGTGGTGACAGTATTTTTGCCAAGTGTTGAGCCAACTTATAAGTTGGTGAATCGATCTGGCTTACTATAGGACGTAGTGGAGCGTTTGGTTTGTGTAAAGAGCACGAGGGATCTGTGACAGAAAACATCTGGCCGCCCAGCTTCAGCACGTCGAGCAAGTACTGCAAGACAACAAGCTTCGGGTCCCGCGCCTACGTCACAGTGACCGAGTTAAGCCAGCCACAGTCGAGCGTTTGCCTGCTGTACTACCCTATGTCAGAGGAGTCACAGACAAGGTTGGCTACATCTTGAAGCGAGCTTCCATTAAAACGTACTTCAAGCCGCTGAAGAAGATTGGTCAATTTTTACCATCCGTCAAGTGTCATATCCCTCTACAAGATGCAGGAGTGTACAAGCTGGATTGTGAATGTGGTCTCTCGTACATAGGACAAACAAAAAGATCTATTAAAACCCGCGTTAAAGAACATATAGCTGACGTGAAGCACCGACGTATCGGGAAGTCTGCAGTTTGTGAACATGTTCAGGATCGTCCCCGTCATTACATTAGATTTGATAGACCACAAATCCTCGCAAAAGAACACCGATTCCTCCCAAGGATGATTCGCGAGGCTATTGAAATTAAAAAACATCCTAATTTCAATAGAGAAGATGGATGGGTGCTGCCATCTGCTTGGGATCCCATAATTAATAAAATCAAATCCAAACCCAAGTATACCACTGCTAGACTTCAAGATACTGTAAGCTCATTCTGCGTAAATCGAACCAAAAATTAATATTAAAAAACTGAAGGTAGCCGGTTTAACTATGACAGCAGGACGTCAAACAACTCAGTCCCCCGTGACCACGGGTGCTGGAAAGCACCCGAAACGTCGGGAATATAAAAAATAAGTTAATATACGCGATAAAATCCGTAAAATTAGTTTTATTTAAAAATGTGTAGTGTTCGCGTAAATATAAGAAATCATTGCAGTGTATCAAAAGTCCACCGCTGAATAAAGGCCTCTCCTATAGAATGCCTAATAGTAGTCACGGTGGGTAGTAGGCGCGGATTGGCATTCGCAAGATCAGTTTATCTCTGTCGCCTTTTAACACACATGGTTTTTAGATATATGTAGCATTGCACCTGGTGTGGATATTCTTACGCCGCCTCTACACAACGTGAACAATTGAAATAGTTTTTTTTTATTTACATTAAAGTATTGAATTGATCATATACGAGTATGTACATGTTTGTCCTGTTATGATTATTTCAACATTTTAAATAGATAAGATTTAAATACAAGATTACTACAATAACAACAATCATAGTTTTAAATTGCAAAGCAATAATACGGATGAAAGAAAAAAATACTCTTGTCATTAGATATAATTGCATATTATTTTAAATCGTCTCATTTTTACGTGGTAGAGCCATGCTGCAGCTATATTAGTAGTATAGTTGTAGCATAAATGAGTCGGCCTGACCGGGGAAGGACCACGCTCTCACAGAATACCAGCGTAAAATAGCATCTTAACACTGCTGTGTTTCGTACGGTGAGTGTAGAGAACCGGAAATCCATTTTTCTGGAAAAGAGGCATTCCATCTTAGTCCTCAAGGGTGACAACGCATCTACATTTTGATTCGCAAACGAGGATAGATGTAGATGTCTATGGGCCACAGCATCCACTTACCATCAGGTGGACTGTGTGCTCGTTTGTCGCCCTATACTATATAAAAAAATTATTTACTTTGATTCACAGCATGAAAGATAAATAATTCGATACTATATACAATAATCTATGTTCGATAATTTATGACGCTTGACGCTCAACGCCTTTATTTTTTGCAAGCGTTTACTGACAATATGGATGATGGCCATTATTTGCTGATTAAGAAGCCATTTAGCCTGTAAGTTGAGAATGTTTGTACACATTCTCAGTGATCACAAATCACGTTCATTTAGATGTTGAATAAAACAAATTTTACGGGTTTTATCTCGTTAAATTTTAACTTTTTATTCAATGTTTCGGGTATTTAACAGTACATATAATCACGAGAGCACTCTTGCCTCAAATATCTAAGCGCAATTGATTGAAAAGGAGATAGCCATCTACGACCTCCTTATTACATTTATCTTTAATCTGTGATGTTAGCCTATTGACCTTGTGGTAGCGCTGTCGTCGTGCCACAAGCGAAACATATCGAAGCCTAAATTGCGCTAACAAAGTTCCGAAGTTGAAGCAGCATATATAGAATAGCTCCGAACTACCAATCGGAATGTTGGCCGCTCCCTGCGCAGAACACCTTGCCCGGCGGAAGATCTCCCCTTTCCCTTCCTACGGCTACAATGGTGACTCCATGAGCTGCTGGATGGTCTTGCTGTTCCTACACGAACCATCTCTTCAAATTATTTTGTCGCAGCAAGAATTTTTTGAGGTGCCAGGCGACGTGCGCGAGCAGTAACCGGGGGACCGTCAATGGTATTAATATAGTGCACTCTAGAATGCTTCAGATTTCGAGGTATTTCTGGAGGTCTACAGATGCTAGGAAATTCTGCTAAAAGATTGGCCAACAGCGAGTCAGAAAGCGCAACCACTTTAACACTTGGTTGGTCAAGACTCGAAATAACAGCGGGAGCAGACAGTCCAGTCTTCCCACCCCGTAGTTTACCTTCTGAGCAGTCTGGCAATAAATGGTAATATGCCAGAAAGTCAGATCCGATGATACCAGTAGCGACATCTGCAATAACGAAACTCCATTTAAAATCTCGTCTTAGACCTAAATCTAAGCTTAGTTGTACTAGGCCATAAGTTTTTATATTGATGCCGTTTGCTGCAATTAGTTCATATGGTTGCGGTCTTTAACGAAAAGATGGCGACCTTTTACTGGGCAATCAGTATGCGCCGTATTTACTGATTGCTGCTGGAGTTTCCCTGATTTGATCCATTTGGTGCTTGCCAGGAACATGGCTGTATGCATCTGTGGGCTTTGGATGAAAATCTATTGTGATACCAACAGAGCTGCTTGTCCCTCGTCCTAGACTGTGAACGGCTTCTGCTACGGCTCTGGTAATGTTTATTTTTACCCGTACCTACTGTGAGACTAGCGACGATGCGGGTTAATTCGTCTACCTACTGGTAGAGCATCTTAATTTCATCAGATGTCGAAGGAACAGATAAAGCTGTGCCAAGAGATTGATCGATAGCACTGACCTTGTATGCCGATGTTAATTGGGGATTAATTTCATGAAGTTTTTTAGCTAAATCCCCAAGATCTTCCAGAGAAGCTTGTTTTTGAGCAACTAAAACGCCCTGCACTTGATGAGGCAGCCTGCTCATCCATATAGATTTCAGCAGTTGGTCCGGAAATGATGAGCCTGCAAGTATTTTAAGATGTCGAAGGAAGGACAATGGCTACCAGTCGCCTATCTCCTCTTTTTTAACAATCTTCTAACCTTTTCATCATAGGACTCTGAAAATCTTGTAATTAATGCATTTTTAAAGTCGAATATGACTGTGTTTTTGGTGGTTCAGTAATGATGTCCTCCACTTCTACTGTCTATTTGGTGTCTAGTTGGGATATAGCATAAAATTATCTAGTGGTTTCTTATGTAACACCGTTTATATGGAACTGGGCTTCGAGACCAGCAAACCAAAGTGCGGGACGGTCAGGAAAGAAAGGAGGAGCACGAATAGTTAGTCTGTTTACTACAATATTTTCTTGGCTAGTAGTAACAGAATACTTATCATACAATCAAACTTAATATTAATATTGATATCTTATTAAAATATTCCTTAAATTTAAGTACAAATACTTATAATTAAATGGAATATACTATGTTCTAAGGTAATGTGTTTACATTGAATAACTAGTCAAAACATATACAGAATATAATATACTTTAAAATACACAAAATAATGTTAAGACATCACAACACAATATGCAGATTATTTTAATTAAAGTTTAATAGTATCCTAATTACTTGACTTGTCAGTAAATAATAAAAACTGTTTAAGTCATTTATTTGGTAAAGCAAGCATATAATAATGCTTATAGTTTGAACTTAATTGATGGTTATATTTTATATGCAGTCTATGCAGTTATGTTCTATATTAGAGAGAACTTTATACAAAAGGCAAGTTAATATTAAATACCTTTCATAAAAGTTAAATAATCACTAAGTTGAATGAGCTTAAATCAAATAATTAAAATATGGTTGTAAATTAAGAGTTACTAAAACTAAGTAAAAGTAAAAGTTAGTAAGTTAGAACTTAGTCAATAGTTATGTTGATTATAAGTAATATTAATGTTTTACACCTTAACCTGGGTCGTTTCTGACAGCACATAAACACATGTAGGGGCAGGCTATTTAATAAATTGTCAATCGCTATTAAAATGCGTAAAACACAACACTAACTGTTTTCACTACCTACACATTTTCACTAAAATTTCTCCATTCGGAATACTCTTATTGTCGCCAGGATATGACTGTAGTTACGGATGTCATGCAGTGTAGGATCTTTGTGAGTAGTCTATAGCATCTGAAGTCAGGCTCGTCGTGTTGGAAAAGGAATTTAACCAAAATCCTTCTTGAAGGAACGTCGTGGGTCACAAATTTATAGGTTATGCTGGTATCGTGTTGTAGTTCTGGGGTATTCGTTAAAACGGCATTAAGATGTGGCGGCGCTGTCGTCGCGCCACAAGCGAAACACATCAAAGCCTAAATCGCACTAACAAAGTTCCGAAATTAAAGCAGCATATATAGAATAGCTCCGAACTACCAATCGGAGCGTTGGCCGCTCCCCGGGGCAGAACACCTTGCCCGGCGGGAGATCTCCCCTTTTCCTTCCACCCGCCACAGGCGGGGGGGGGGGGGGGGTGATGTGGCGGCGCTGTCGTCGCGCCACAAGCGAAACACATCGAAGCCTAAATCGCAATAACAAAGTTCCGAAGGTTATCGATTGCGTGTTCATATCACGTCGTACGCACGAAGGAAAAGGGGAGATCTCCCGCCGGGCAAGGTGTTCTGCCCGGGGAACGGCCAACACTCCGATTGGTAGTTCGGAGCTATTCTATATATTATGCTGATTTAACTTCGAAACTTTGTAAGCGCAATTTAGGCTTCGATGTGTTTCGCTTGTGGCGTGACGACAGCGCCGCCACATCACCCCCCTGTGGCCGTAGGAAGGAAAAGGGGAGATCTCCCGCCGGGCAAGGTGTTCTGCCTGGGGAGCGGCCAACACTCCGATTGGTAGTTCGGAGCTATTCTATATATGCTGCTTCAACACATCGAGTGTTTCGCTTGTGGCGCGACGACAGCGCCGCCACAACCTTTACACCTACATCTGTCTCAGGGCTCTCATCTATCTTAGCTGTATTCTTATTTATAATAATCAAAGTAAATATGTTATAAAATACGACGGGAGATAAAAAAATTCGCGGAATGAAATGGATAGGAGTTGAAAATATTTATTTATTTAGAAAACCAACAGCTCTTATGAATATACAATGATAATAATTTATAAATGGTTATAACAGCCAATTATAGGTTTCCCTGTATAAATCTTAAATGGTATTTCCTACTCTTAATACATATAAAATAAAAACAAGGTGAAACTAGATTAGTAAACTATGACTAAGAGGTATGCGCATCCGCGCACGCACGCACGCACGTGTGCGTGTGTGTGTGTGTGTGTGTGTGTGTGTGTGTTCGTGTAGGTATGGGTCTATAGATATATAAATAAATGTTTAATCATACGTATTATTTATAATATATCAATATAAAAAAAAACAATAAACCACATATGAAATGATATACTGTAATGTTATAATAATAGGTATGCGAATAGATAAGTTATTTACCGTAAATCTTGAGAACCTCTTGTTTAAATTTATCTTTGGACATGTAAAATATACGTCAACTAAATATGCTAAATTGCTAACTCCTGACCATACTGCTTTTAAAGAATAATAAAAAACTGATTTAAAGATTAATTACTCAAGTATGTGCAATGTACAAAGTCTAGTATGGTAAAATATTATTTGTTTCTAATTATGATATCAACATTTTTGTAAAAGTAAAATTTTACGGCCTAAAATTGGAGTTAGCATATTTTAAAATTGTAAATATATTTTTATGGCGATTAGTTTGGGAGTTATTACATTTTAAAAATTAAAGTTTTCTCATTGAAAACAAAGTAAAAAATATTATAGCTTTTAATATCGAAAAAAAAATAACGAAAATAAATTGAACAGTACTATCACCAATAATTACGACCTTTACTCATGCGGTAAATTGTTGTAAAATTCTCTGAAATCCGCTGGCAGGACTTCTTTAATTTGCTGAAGGTCATTGTATTTTCGAGCTTTAATTTTCAGTCTGGTTTGATGCAAATTTTGTATTTCTCCAAAACTTTTTGCTGAAAAAGGTCCTCTTCTTTGGGACAGCAGCGTCCATGGCTCTTCATACCGCAACTTATATGAAATTTCTCCCGATGGAGAATACATGAGGGCGCGAATACCGGTGACTTTAGGGTCTCCCGATGATCGTCCAGGGCGAATGCTTTTGTAGCTTGAAATATTACGGAAATCTTTGAAAAAAGTATGTTTCATATACTTGACCTCAAATGGATTATTGCGCGCAGATTCAATAATTTGAACGTAGTCCGCAGGAACATTTACGATTCTATTAGGCATTCTCCGTTTGATTAAAGAATGCATAGCATCCACTTCCATTTGTGTATGGCCAACTTCTAAATATTTCTGCTCGATAGTTCGAATCCCGCACGGAACAAGTATTTGTATGGCCTACAAATAATTGTTCCGGGTCTGGATGTTTGTCCTTGTGCAATTTATGTTTGTAAACTGCCTCCACGACACAGGAGAAAATCCTAGTGTGGGGTGGGGGGTAACGTTTTTTCAAAAAAAGTTATTTTTTTAACAGCCACATTTAGAAGCGCATTTGACAAAGTCACATTGCGATTTTGATAACCACAGCCATCAGAATAAATAATACGTTTATCTGTTTTGTTTTCCACTTTAGATAAAATATTTTCCTCAATAAAATATGTCCAAATAGAAACAAACTCATCTGCATTAAGTCCACCTTCCGTTTCGTTCCATACAAAACAATAGCCATCTTTGGTGATATTATTATAAAAGCACAGATTATGCACTCGAAGCTTTGTTTTATAGTACAATGTGCTGACGTTTGACTTAGATACAATTAAAACTGCTTAAAGATCTACCGTAAATATCAAACTATTATTCTCTTTACCTGTTTGCTTTTCTTTTCTAGCTTCTTGTTTTTTCAATACATCTTGCACATATTTCACATTCGTCCTTTTTGGGTCTAAACAGAAAAAGATTTTTCGATGACATAACCTCAAAGAAAGTAGTTTTAAATGACGGTTGTATGGTGTACGATTTGCATCAGTCAGATAAGTAAAACTTATATAAATCCATTTTTGTTTTCCAATCAGTTTGCAGTGTTTGGGGAGTGCTTTTAGCCGGGATGGAAAATGTTATTTAGATGTGGACAGGCGTGTCGCTGCCGGGAACAAAGTCAATGGTGCCCTGACTGCGTTAGTCAAAAGGCAAGGCGTAGTGAAGAGTGCACGCCTTGCAATACATAACGTAGTGTTGGTACCGACTTTGTTATATGGCAGCAAAACCTGGGTATGTCAGAAGAAGCATAAAAGCAAGTTGAATGCAGTGGAGATGCGATCTCTTCGTAAAATGTGCGGCGTTACCATGGCCGACCGAAAGCGAAACGAAGAGATTCGCAATATGGCATGTTTGAAAGATGACTTTATCACAAAAATTGATAAGGGCGTGCTTAGATGGTTTGGGCACGTTGAGCGAATGAGTGAAGACTGAATGGTGAAGAAAATATATAGCGCGAAAGTAAATATTAAAAGGTGTCGAGGTAGACCGAGACTAACTTTCGAAGACCATGTGAGCAAATTGCTCGAAGAGGGGAGGGTCAAGAGTACTCGGATACCTAGACGTGCATGTATGAAGAAGATAATGAATCTGAAAGAAGCGAAAGAGGTATGTAAGGATCGTGACACTTGGCGATCAGTTCTCTCTGGCTACCCCGTCAGGGATTGTTCGTGAAGATAAGATTAAGATAAGAAGAAGATAAGAAGAATCAGTTTGCAGATCTTTTTGGAAGATTAAGCTCGACAGTAATGGGATTACATTGTTGGTAGAGAGTCGAAAAATTCGGCCATTGATTTTTGCCTGTTTGCAAAAGGGTTAACTCTATCTTTAGTAACTCTAAGTTGATTAGGAATACAAGTATTATCTTTCATCCTATCTTTCTAAGCAATTACAGTCATTCTTCCAATTCTCAAAGTATTTAAATACATAGTTTTGCAAACTCTTACATAACTACCATCAGCTGATTTTAAAATATACTTGAACGATTGTGCTCGTCGAGAATTATCAGACACTTTTGGATCCCTTTGACGTCTTGTTGGAACGGTCTGAACAGTATCATTAACAAATATTTTCTTCTCCTCCATGTATATGTTTTCCAAAATTGGTTGAATATTTTCATTCTTTCGTCATCCTTACAATGCCACCATTAATTATGCCTGTTTTGTTGATACATTTGCATCTGACTTTTAAAAGCCTTGGTTCTCTTAAACTTTCATAGACCCATTTCGAATTTATTTTTATTTTGCCATAATATTGACAGCCCTTTTCGCGCAATTTTTTATTTTTTTCTGCAAACCAGGTATTTTTATCTACTTGAGATCATCTTTTACTCTTCTTAGGCAAGGACGTATCGCTATCATTTTCTGAACTTGATGAGTATGGAACTAATTTAGGATGGCCTAAATTATCACTAAAATTGGACATTAAATCACAGTTTTCTATATAAATATTATAAAAATTTTCTGGCATCGGTGAATTGTAAACCATAACATTGTCATTAATTTCTAAAGAATTTGTATTGCTAATTATGTTTGCTTTTGCACTAGGTGCGTCAAATATAGTAAAAAAGTCAAGAACACCAACTATTTCAATCTGTGCATTTTCTACTAGGGAGTAATGTTCAATGCTATCTTCAAATGGTTAATTTAAACTAGATTCAGTAGGGTAGTCCATAATATTGATAAAATTAAATATGTTAGTGTATCTACTATCCTGATCAGCATTAAAATTATTGTGAATAGTGTTATTTTCCTTATTAAGCAATAAGTCTTGTTGCGTAGTAAGAAAGTCGTTCTGTTGTTCCTTATTAAGAGCTAAACTGTTAAGCTTCCTTGCTCTATCTTAAGCCATCTGTGGATTAAACAATAGCAAAATAAGCCGGCACAGCAAGCAAAGCACACAAAACTTAACCAGAATGAACGAATAAATGAATTTCTTTATTTTTCAAATAAAGTGTTAAAATACCAAAACAAAGTTATAAAACTCATGTAAAAAAAAATCCAACTCCTAAATAATAAATGAAAAAGCAAGAAATAAATTTTGCTAACACTCTTATCATGCAAGTTTACATTTCCTTTGTGCTTTCGTATCATTCTTATCGTTTCGTGGTCACTTGGAAGGGAAGGCCAAATTGGCCTCTAAAAAGCTTGGCGTGCTCAGCAGAGCGGGACAGTATTTCATGCCGGCACACCGCCTGCTACTTTACAAGGCGCAAGTTCGCCCTCACATGGAATACTGTTCCCATCTCTGGGCAGGGGCTCCCCAGTGCCAGCTCCTTCCACTTGACCGCATCCAACGCAGAGCGGCTCGAATTGTCGACGACCGAGCCCTTTCCGATCGGCTCGATTCATTGGCACTGCGAAGAGATGTTGCATCCCTTTGCATTTTCTTTCGCATCTACCATGGGGAGTGCTCTGAGGAATTGTTCGGATTAATCCCAGCCCCCAAATTTCACGAACGCGCATCGCGGCAGAACTCCCGATACCATCCACACCATCTGGATGATTGGCGGTCCACCACTGTGCGATTTAGAAGATGTTTTCTTCCTCGCACGACCTCCTTGTGGAATCGATTACCATCAGCGATTTTTCCGGACCGATATGACTTAGGGACCTTCAAGAAAAGAGCGTACTCCTTTTTAAAAGGCCGGCAACGCATCTGCGATTCCCCTGGTGTTGCAGTTGTTTATGGGCGGCGGTAGTCACTTACCATCAGGTGAGCCGCATGCTCGTTTGCCCCCTCTCCTATAAAAAAAAATCAATTATGCTTAGATATATGTATCAAAATAATAAACACATTATAGAATAGCACTTACATCTTCAATACAAATAAATAAAATTGAAATGTCTGTTTGCAATGTCAAAATAACAGCTTTTTAGTAAATGCATTTGAATGTATATACAGTACTTGTAACAAAAAAGCAATTTTTAAAAATTTTGTCTGTCTGTCTGTCTGTTTGTTCCGACTAATCTCCGTAACGGCTGGACCTATTTCGACGGGACTTTTACTGGCAGATAGCTAACGTTATAAGGAGTAACTTAGGCTACTTATATTTTACAAAAAAAATTAGGGTTCCGCGTAACATAATTAAAACCCTAAATTGCACGCGGGCGAAGTCGCGGGGAACAGCTAGTTTTATATAAAATACCAGTTACGTGCCAAGTTGCAAAAAACCTTGTCTTAGAATAAAAATTCTCAGGAACTCTGATAGAACTGAGTACGCAACTAGAAGATGGCGTCGAATGGCGGGAGTTAGCATGAATTCGCGCGTGATTTGACACGCGTGGAGTTAGCATAAAAGATTGAGGCGCGAAATCTATAACCTGGGTTTAGTTTGCGTAGTTAGCATGTTTGACGATTATGCGTTATTGTTTTCTCTTTCGTTAGATACTAAATAGTCAATTTAGCCAAAAATGGAGTTAGCAGCTTAGCATTTTTAGCCGAAGATATCTAAGTTCGAGAATTTTTTATTATATATTGAGCAAATCCGAGTCAAGGGTGAGTTTCTTGCATAGCTAGAGTTTCGAGCGTTGGGAGCGAATAAAGGGGTGTGTCTTGTACGCTTCTTGGGTGCATTTACATTTATTGCAGATAGTAACCCCGGTTTTTCTGGCCCCGTCCCTCTGCTGCTCGTCGATGGGATTACTCATGGGCCCTAATCCCGTCATCCTTGATTGGGGCAGCTAGGGGAGTGTACAAACTGGTAGCAGAGCGTGGTTCCGGGTTCGATTCCCCGGTCGATCCCGACCATAGTGTTTGATAAAAATTAAACAATTTTGGTGGCAGGGAGCGTTTGTTTGATTAGTTTAATTTGTATCTACAATCACGCCCGTCCGTAATACGTAAAAATATTTTTTTGTACGTAATAATAAAATTATTTTCCTTTGTTGCTTGCCTTTTTTTGGTTAGTGAGTAGTTTGAAAAGCCGCGCCCTAGGTTGCGCAAGCGGGAGTTTTTCTAGAGATATACGTCATGTAGGTAGATGGTTATTTTTACGTAATCGGTTAATTATCGTTGTCGGATAGTTGTAGTGGATTACTTATCGAAGGGTCGATTTCCGAGCTAGGCATTTTTTGTTGATCGACCGTGATGTGTATCTTCGTTTGTATTGTAATTTGTATTTGAACTAAAAAGTAGTAATTGTATTTGCGCAATTTGAATTTAACTTGATTTGATCGCACTAGTATTTGTTATTTGTTAATTTGATTTGTGTCTTTTCTTTTGTGCTAACTTGTAATTGGTTTGATAATTAGTAGTAATTCGTATTTGTGTAATTTCTATTCAACTCGATTTGATAGGAACTGCATTTGTTAACTGTAAATTTTTGTTATATTTGTTATTTGTTATCTTTGTAATTTGTGCTCGAGCCGCGTCGTAATTTGTATTTAGTAGTGATGTCATCGCCCAAGCTACTAATTCGTTGCCTGCGGACTGAATTACGCTGGGCCACAAGCGCCCATGCTTTGATAGGTCGACCGGATAGGGTCCATAACTTGATGAAGCGGTTCGAGCAGGTCGATGCTCGAAGGGCCGCAGTGGAGGAGGCTTACGCTGAGCTCGAGGATTCGGATGTAGAAAAGGGAGTCCTGGACTCCTGCTTCGCGGACTACGAGCAGTTCTTTTCGCTCACGGACGAGTTGATCGAGGCTGAAGGCAGGTATTCCGAGGAGGCGCATGAAGCTCGGATGAGTGACCTGCCCGAGCCCTCTCGGAAGCAGCTTCAGCCGGAGCTGTTGGGACGACTCCTAACTCTGGACCTGCCAAGGTTCTCCCGGGTCCTTTCCGAATGGCCGACCTTCGTTGGTCTTTTCGACAGCCTAGTGGACGCCCGGAGTGACTTGACCCCGAGCGAAAAGATGGCGTACCTCCTGGCCTCACTGGTGGGGGAGGCCCTGGGCGTCGTCGGCCACTTGAGATTGTCGGACGACGCCTACCAGACTGCTCAGGACCTCCTAGCCAGAAGATACGCCAACGTCCGCCAAATTGTGGACGAACATGTTAAGCAGCTTCTTAGCCTCCCGCTGCTTAGTGACCGGGCCAGACTACGTCCGGACCTGTTGGATCCAGTCTCAGTGGCCTGTAATACGTTGAGGCGGCTGGATTTACCAGTGGGCGAGTGGGCTTTTTTGTTGCTCTGCATCGTGCTGTCCCGTTTACCTCTCGACCTTCGAATACATTTTGAGGAGAGGTACGGCGGGGACGAGGCCTCCTATATTCCGCCCTTCTATGACCTGCTGCGGTTTTTGGAGGAGCAGTACCGGCAGATCGAGAACGCGGTAGGCACCGTTGACGACTTACGAGCCGTGCCCAGTGAGAGGCTGAATCCGCCAGGCAAGTCGTCGTCAACCCCCCCTGCTCCTGTTGTCGAGCATCTGATCACCGGGTGACGTCGTGCCCGAAATTATTAGGTAAGCCGGTTCCGGCGAGGCGAAATATCGCCAAGGAGCGCCGCTGGTGCTGCTCATGTTTGGAAGGGCACCTCCAGTGAGACTGTCCGCATCGGCAGCCGTGTCTGCATTGCCAGGGCAATCACCATGCAGTTTTGTGCCTGGGTGCGAACGGCGTCTCCTCTCGGGGCTCTGCCAGGCCCTCGACCCCCACGAGCGGGGGCGCTCAGCCACGCCCTCTGACGGGCGACTCTCGGCGCCCGCCGGCCAGCCACCAGGCCCCTAGGTTTAAAAGGGGTCCCTCCCCCGACCAGTCGGGGGGTAATTCCCCCAGGGGCGGGGGTGTCATCACCCCCCCTCAGCGTGTGGAGAGGAACTTCACGGCCACTCATCAGTTCGCTAGACCCTTCTCACTCCCGTTAGCTGAGTGGCCGCGACTGGTGTACCACTGTTCCCCATTTGATGGAGGTGGCCCTAGCTAGCTGCCGCCTTAGCTCCCACCGCGGCCGCCTCCACTGAGCCTTAAGCCATCAACAGTCCACTTGTCAAAATGTTCTGTTGCCGACGGCCTCAGTGAAGGCGTACAACCCGAGTGGCGACTGTTAGCGGTTTGCGCTCTATTGGTCTCGGGTTCACGCCGTGTGGCCTCCACTTGGTGGTAGGAAGATTAGGCCCCCCCTGGAGCGTTGAATCACGCTGTCAAGGGGTATTAGATTTGGTTTGGTCGAGCACTTAGTTAAAAATTCTTTAGTTTAAAATTAAAAAATGCTTTGGGTTTTCCGCGAAATTTTCATATTTGTGGCGGTTGTGATTAAAAGAATTGAATTTAATCTACTTCTTTAAATGCTGCTGCATATGTTTTGTAAATATATTTAATCACTGTGTTTGTTGATGCACGGAAAATTGAAATTGAATTATGTGCCCTTTTGAATGCTTGTGCGTATGCTTTGTAATTGTATTTGATTGTTGCGTCTGTTTGCTGAAAGGAAAGTTTGAATTCATTTAAAATTGAATGTCGCGCTATTTGGAAATTTATGTATATGTTTTGTGATAGTGTTTAATCATTTTGCTTTGTGAAAAGGAAGGCTGAAATTAGATAACCCTATTTGTGCCGATGGGAATAAAAGTCAATTCTCCTTTGGTTTACATTTTGTTGGCACTGTCTAAGTTATTTAAATGAGAAATAGGGCTGTCTCTCGCGTTTATTGTTTTGTTTAATTTGTCAAATTGACATATGTGCATCGGTGATTCATTTGGTTGAATTGATTCTGTAGTTGAACATTGATGCTTTGAAAAATTAGTTGAAATATGAGCATAGGACTACTTGTCTAACAGGCTGGCTAGTTTGTAGATTATCAGATGGACATCAGCTGTCGCACCATTTGGTAAATGATTATATGGTGGATGGCTTGGTTATGCCTACTTGTTTGAAAATTCATACTAAGGACTATCTGTGCGTTCGTTCGGCTCTCCACAGACGACGTTCATGGGGAATTTGGGGGTGCTCTCTGCACTGAAGCTTAGGAGGTCACTCTGGGCCGCTTCGTGTCGCGTCGCTGTTTGCAGACCTAATCCGGTCGGATTGCGGAACTAATCATAGGAGCACAGATAAGTGTTTGAAGGAGGTCGTCGGACTTCTGCCTAGGAATAGGACTTATTTATGGGCTGCGATGTCCAGGAAGGTCATCCAGTTCAACCCTCCGGCTTGCCCACGTTGGGGCTGTAATTTTGAGGCGTTGGTTAGGGTTGCAAGATCTGATGTGGTGCCTAAGGTGGCCTAGTTTGGTTGTAGATTCGGTCTTGCAACTTGCCGTCGCGACCCTGTCCCACTGACCCGTTTGCTCGCGGACCTAAATCCTTATGTCCGGGACGGGGGTTTGTTTACGCCCGAACGCTGACTTCGGGATTGACGTCAGAGGGCGCGCGGCTCGGCAATACCGGTTTGACGTTCGGTCGTGCGTAAAACGCGCGGCGTCTAATAGGAGTCGTTTGCCAGCTGTGCTTGGGACAGCACGCCTTCATTTTTTTGTTCGGGGATGCGGAATTGTGCACGCGCGCGTCGAGTAGATATACGGTCTAGGGTTCGAACCGCGCATTCCTTGTTCGAGAGCTTCTCCCGGTTGTTCATCAGGAAATCATTATAATCGTGTCGTCGCTTTAAGTGCCCTTTTTTGTGTGTGTTGGCTTGTTAGTTTACGCGTCAACGAGGCGTATTTTGAATCTTTTCGCGACGTGGTTTTTGGTGTCGAATGAAGGAACTTAGTTGTGTTTAACTGAGTAGTATGACTCATTAATAGATCGCTTTAATTCCCTCTTTATAATTTGTGATAAGTGAATCCGGAACATTGAATGTTGAACTTTGAACTACCGTCCGTTACTGTGTATCACGTGTTCGATTCTACGATGAATGTGGAATTAAGCGAGGTTTAGTTAGTTAATTGTACAATGAAGCTAATAGGACTGTCCTCGTGACGAACGAAGAAAGTGACTGTGGACGACTCCGCGGAATATTACCACAATTTGGAGCGGTGCTGAAGTCCGAGCTGCTGCCAACGGCAACGGTCTCATAAGGTCTACCACACTCAGTCACACACAGATACACATCACTGACCTTTACTTCCCATGCACCATACAACCTCATGCGACCTGACCGAACCCTGAGGGACCAGTCGCCTTGGATATAGGTAGGTAAGCTCGGGTTTAATATTCTCCTTGTTGAATAGCAGCAAGATCGAACGCCCCCCCCCCCCCTTATTGTTTATTGTAATTAGGAAATTTCACGCGGCCATATTGAGGCCCGACCTACGTCTGTTCGTTGAAACTCTGCTGAATGGGCCCCAGAGGATTTGAGCCTTTGTGGGAGCAGCCGGAGGCCGTAACATGACTTATGCCTTTCGCTATTGTGCTGTAGATTTGGTCATAAACGATTTTTTCAAATATTTTACTGAAAGTATTTAAAATGGAAATTGCCCTATAATTTTCGATTTTGGATTTAGATGCTTTTTTATGAATTGGTAGGATATTGGCCTCTTTCCATTTAGTAGGAAAAAAAGATTCAGACAAAGATTTTTCAAAAATTATTTTTAGGGGCCTAACCAGAGTCTCAGCATAGTTATGTATAAATATAGGGGGGATATTATCTGTACCAGCCGATTTATTGGGGTCAGTTGATTTTAGAAGTTTAAGTAAGTAGTTTTCAATTATAGTAATTTTACTAACAACACTAGACTCACTACTTGTAGGCAAATTAAGGGTTGATAAATCTATACTTGTCAGGGATTTAGCAAACCCACTTTCAAAGAACTTATTAAATCCGTTGCATATTTCTGTTCCATTATTATAAACATCCGAAATTTCAACATTTTTTGGGACAAACTTTAATTTGATTTTGAACATGAGTCATATATTGGTTGTAAAGTTCATGTTCAACTTGTTTTGCTCTTGTTCTTAATACGGAAAACTCCCGATAATCCAGCTCATTCCCAAAACGTTTCCATTTCTTATGCATTTTTGACTTTTCGTTACTGACTGTAGCTTTTGCATTCTGACTTACGTTACACGATGCCGAAAAGTTACTAAATACCAGGACAACGGTATTGCCACAGTGGTTTTTTGTATAATTACATTGTTCTAATCGCAGCAGATTAAACTCTTCCAAAAGTAATTTACCTGCATTTTGAATTGCTAACGAGCCCCTGTTAGTATGTATTGGCCCTATTTGAGAAGTTCATTGGATAGATGGTAAATTGAAATCACCTATTATCAAAAAGTTGTCATTATTATGTGATGCATAAACTTGTAAAACGCTCTGTAATACACTATCAATAATGAAAGGTAACTGATTATTAGGCGGTACATACATAGCAGCTATATGTAAATTAGAGCCCATGACTGCATTAAAAGATTTTGCAGGTATGGTAACCCAAATCATTTCCGTCGGTGGTACAACCCAATTAGCATTAATGATAAATACTTCGAGATCCCTTCGCACTAGTATCATAACCCCCCACCCCGAGATGTGTTTGTGGAGGTTAGATCACGGTCCAACCGAAAAATATCATATCCAGAGTCACTGAGTTCACCATCTAAAATACCATCGTGAAGCCAGGTCTCCGTAATAAGGCCTATGTCAAAATTATTTACATTTAATTTCCTATAAAATTCTAAGGTTTTGGTACGGAGACCTCTTGTATTCTGGTAAAATATACTAAAGCATGTATTATTCATTATGATCAATTAATAACATATATGTTAGTGTAATTTGAAATGAATATAAACTCGTTTTTATTATTAAGATATAAAGAATTATCGCTAGTCTTTGGAAAGGGCAGAACAACATCTGCCTGGCGAGCTAGTGTTATATAAATCATTAATATTAAAGTAAAAGAGAATAAATGTAATAACAAAACCAAGGGCCGCAGAATCGTAAAGAGATGAGCAGTCATTTAATTCTTGCAAGATCTTGTTCACCACAATATTCGGCGACTTGTCGTTTTTTCGTACAAAAATTTTACAGTTTCTTATCCACATGTATTTGCAAGAACTTGTTTTTACCAATTCACGCCACTTATTATATAATATTTTATTTTCAATCGTTAAATGTTCATTTACATATATCCTTTGATTACCCTGCATGCCTATATTGTTGCGGGTGATACCACGAACGCGTCGAATACCAGCTAGTATATTGTCTTTCGCTAATTTGGTTTTCATTTTTGCAATTATTGCTCGTGTAATTCCAGGTCTTGTAACTTTTGCTTGCACTCTAATAGCGAATTCAATGTCGCATGACGTGATGACCACACCCGCATGTTTTGCTACAGCAATAACAATATCGACGGTGTTCTCGTTGCATGTCTCCGGTATCCCCAAGATTTCAAGATTATACAGCCTTTCCCATTGTTGACGTTTCTTAAGATCCATAGTAAGGTGTATTTAAGTTTAAGCTCACTGAGTTCCATCCCATATTGTTTATTCTTTTGGGATTGTTGATCTATACTTAATAATCTGGCATCCATCTTGGCGGTTACTCATTTTTTAATTGACTGAACTTTCAATGTCATTGAGTTTTTTTCTGATTTCCGATATCGATTCCGTATTAGAGACACTTTTATTGGATATGGTTTTTATATTAGTTTTTAAATTTTCCAGATCCGAAGATAATTTAGTGAGTTTTTCGGAAAGTACATAATTAACTGTGGTAACTATAGTTTGTGTGACGTTTTGCATCATTTGTTGTTGCCATTTCTTGAAAAAACATTCAAGGTCTGAGACTGTTACGCTGTTCTCCAGATACGTTCCCTCAATTTCATGCTTCTTCTTTTACGGACGATTGACGGATCGAAATATTCAAAACTTGACAAATCAGGAACTGAACTGGATGTAGAAGAATGGGGAGGAGTTCTCTGCATTTCAATGCGGATATCTCATGAAGCTAATACAAAGGGGAGACGGCATAAGCAACTGTGGACTGTGATTCTAAGTAGGTCCTGACGTCATCATAGGGGGCGTGGCTTTAGTTAGTTTAATGTCAGCATTCGTTCGCAATCGGTGTATTTTCGTTGTAATAAGAAGAAAAGGATGAAGTGTTGTGTTTTATTGTGTAAAAACTACTCAGATATACGCTCCGATGCTATGGATGGCATTACATTTCATTTGTAAGTAATTTTACACCTAATTTATTAAAATAGTTCTAGAAAAATCTCTTTGCGTCGGCTTTCAAATATAATTAAATATATTCCACACTAGATGGCGACACTTTGTGTCCTGTGAACTAAAAATATAAAGGTACGTAGAGCTCAGTAATGATAAAATAATCATACGAATGCTGAAATTTGTTTTGCATTCAGACATAATGAAATTTTAATCGCCAAAATATTATTTTTTAGTTTATAACATTTTGTGGACATGCCGCCATCTACCGTCAAGGTAGCTAAGCTACATTGCAATGGATATGGAAAGATTCGAGTAGTTTTACTATTTATCGGTAGATGTAGATAGTGTAAAGTGGGCGGGGCTTTGCATCCCCTCACCCCGCAAATTGTCACGCTTTGTTACATAGTGAAATTTAATTACAATGTCTCCTTTTTGTATTTGCTTCATGGGATATCTAACATTAGTTTAGAAGAGCGCTGCGCCTCTAGTATACGAGTATATGGCAGGTAGATATTGTATAGGAATGCAGCGCGCGTGCGGTGTCCCTTTCACTCAGCTCACTCGATGATAAACGGAGCGAGCGTAGTTATGACCGATCAACTGCGCACACCTTTTATTATAGAATTATGTAAGAGTAAAACGTGTAGACGTGTGACTCGCACAAAGTCACACGATGTAATACATATTTTTCCTTTTCAATATATTTTCCATTAACCGTAATACACTTTTCAGACCGATTAAATTAATTATTTATAACTTTGAAAAAAAATGTTTAAAAAAAGGAAAAATTGCCGACTCCACTTCTTCTTCATCTGTCAATTTCGTTCCCCTAAGTAAATTTCTTTTCTCTTTCATATTTGGGAACAAATACTAATCCGAAGGGTCCAAATCAGGCCTATAAGGAGGGCAATTTATATCTTGTGAACGGGTGATTTGTTGTGCAAAAGGAGTACACCTCGAGACCACTTTCCCCTTCTTTTTTCTTTAATCGCATCTTTTAATTTTTCTAGTAGCATAGCGTAATACTGTCCCGTAATAAAGACAACTTTATCTTTATAATTGATAAATAAAATTCCCTCTGAATCTCAAAAAACTGAAGCCACAATCTTTACAGCCAATTGTGACATCTTGAACGTCTTAGGTGGTGCTGGACAGGACTCCTGCTTTGACTAAGGTTTATAGTTAAGAACATAAGTTTCATCTCCAGTCAAACACACAAATCCACAACTCGCGCGACTTAAAACGGTCGTAGATGATACTCCAGTCCTTTCTGCGATCTATTTTTTCTTCTAACGAGCATTAAGACAGATTTAGACATTTAGACAACAAGTTTTTTGAGACAACTTCTTTAAATATAATTGAGAAAGTTGCTTCGATCGGTCGGCCTGAGCGCTGATCATCTTCAATTGAGTCTCAGCCTTGCTGGAAAAGGCTATGCCAACTATAAATATCTTCGTTTTTCCAGGGCTATAGTTTCCGTAAACAGATGACATCTTTTACATAATGATATGTGGCGTTTTTCCTTGCTTAGTAAGAAACTTAATTACGGCACAAAACTCAATCTTTCCCATAGTTAGTGTTCACTTCCCGATTGACTTGTTTATCCTGTGATATCTCAAAGATTAATGAAACGACCTGTTTTTTTTTGCGCCCAGAAGCAATTGGAATAGGGTTACCCCGATAACCCGATTACCCGATAGAGGCGGTAAATGCTTTATGCATACCACGACAGCCGGTCTGTCATGATTATGCGGGACTCACTGTGACTACCTAACCGGGACCCTAAGTGATACCCGCTAAAAATCGCCTTTGCGGAGTGGCAATGGCCTATGAAGTCTCTCTGCCAGATCGGAAGCGACCCTCTTTTGGGAAAAGAGGGTGCAGAACCGACCTGGCGGCAACTTGGTATTTATATTTGTATTGAGTCACCAAGTAGTGACAGAAAAAAAACCCCTCCTCTGCTCTCTAAGTCCCTCCATCCCACGAAATTTTAACCCGCCCTCGTAGCTATTGGCAGCAGTTTTTGTAGGTATGTAACGTGGTTCGAGTCTACAATTAGACAAAAAAAGGAAACAAGTCAATTCTGTTCTTTTTATCACTTTGTAGAGTCCACTTTTATCCCAGACTATACGTTATGTAATGTTCAATATGCATTAATGTGCATTTCTAAAATATTCTCTTACAACATGCACTCAACGATATGGTATGATGGATACTATTACGTCGCCACTACACGAGATAAAGATAATATATATTGTATTTTGTTAAGGTAAAAACGGTGTAAGAATATCCACTGCTTCATATCGTCCCATAGGTGCCGTAAAAGGCGACAGAGGGAAACAAACCAGGAGACGGGCAGCAGCGTCGACCTAATCAGATCAAGAAAATAAAATAGAAATAAATCAGGTGGACAATGTCCTCTTTTGTCACCCTTATTATATAAAAAAGGAGACATAACAGAATAAATAAGAGACATTTGTAATAACAATATTTAATAAATTATTTTCTAAGAGGTACTATTTCTCGGTGTCACTGTGACTGACAAAATAACGCATGAAAAGTTACAATTGTCGCTGTAGAAATTCGCTTTGAAAGTCAGGTTTCCATAAAAATACTTGCCTCCGTAGAATTTCTGTACCGTATTTTCTATATCTGAAATTATTTTGTAGTGTCCCTGTAAATTTATTAGAAATAATTAACACCAATAAACTAAAACTATTATTTAATAAATCTTTATTAATCTTTAGACATTATTTGAGACATTTTATAATGGGAAATTTACTTTTTTTTCTAAAAGTATTTCTCAAGCACTATATGCAAATTCTTTTCTTAGTCCACACTGTTTGAATCTTATCCAGTATAATATTAATTTCACCAGGACACACCTCTAGACCAGGACAATTTTTTTAAGTTACTTGTTCAGTGAGGGATCCGAGATCCGAACTCGAGTTCATGCAGCGCTGCGACTAAAAGCTTAGCTACTGTGCTACGGAGCTGTGCTATAATTTAGTGATTATATACCCTTTGATCTATGCATACTGTTGACTCACCAACGAAGTTCTAACAAGTGTTCTAAATCTAATTAAATAAAAGGTAGAAAGTAAAGATTTCAGTTACGCGCTTGTCACTCAGCCAACTCTAGTGTTGTGTAGGAGAAATTTTTTCCAGATAGCTTACGGGCAGTCGCATTTTTTTCTAGGGGTGGATTAAAAACTTGTAAAAATGGTCTAAATAAACAAAGTATACAGCAAAAAACAATTGTCACGCTTGGTTGGCGGATGTCGATTCTCATACCAGACTACGCTTGATTTTGCTTATCTATCAGAAGTCATAATTTTTTTTAGGAATTTGCCTATGTCGCACTTTACGACCAAAGAATGAGTATTATTTTTTCACACGGAGAAAAATTACAATAAATGAATTACATGACCATGTAGTGACCATATCTTCAAGTGGGTGTCGTAAGAGGTGACAGAGGTCAATGGAACCAGGAGATGAGCAGCAGCATCTTCATTATCAGCGTCGGTGCCGGTGTACCATTGGCACTTTTACCTTAGTAATACTGTAAAAAAAATAACTTGGTATTTCATTTAAAAAAAGACAAACAATTACTTTTGGAATAACACAATCCTTTGTGGCATTTAATAGTGACACGAACAAAGGCTTTAGAATGAGATGATCGCAAGGTTTCTTCATCTGAAACCTTACTAGAGATTTTCTGTTCGAATTGATCACCATCTTGCCCTGTTGAAATGTTTAGTATAAAAACCTATACATATGATAATCTGTAAAGGTATGTATAAAATTATTAGCTTTGGACCAGGGTAATGCAAGTTTTGCAACTCTGCACAGGTATTGTAGTAAAGGTGACTGTAGATAGAGACCTTTAAGAAACGAGTTAACTCCTTTTTAAAAGGCAACGCACCTGCAATTCCATTGGTGTTGCAGTTGTTCATGGGCGGCGATCGACACTTACCATCAGGTGAGCTGCATGCTCGTTTGCCTTCTCTTCTATAAAAAGTGATAAACCAGCCCTCATTTCACTCTATTTTTCATTAAGAATTAAAATACACATGCATAATCACCCCTAAGGACTGAGATGAAATGCCGCGTTACCAATAAAACAGATCTCTGTTTATTATTTATTTATACTTAATTGTAAACCTAAATAAAAACACAACAACCCGAGTCGTGTGGAAATAATGTGATAGGTGCCAAAAATAAACACAAAATTCATGATGATAATCACCATGATTATAACCCTTCACAAGTCCACTGCTGAACATAGGACTCCCCCAAGGAATGCCACAAAACACGGTCCTGAGCGACTTGTATCCATCGACTTTCTGCATTACTTACCAGGTCATCACTTTATTTAGTGTGGGGGGTAGAATCTTTTATCTCCATCGGTTGTCGGTTTTTCCAGCTATATGGCCGACCCATTGCTACTTCAGATTACTCATTCGTTAGGCTATGTCAGTCACTCTGGTTCTATTGCGGATATCCTCATTTCTGAGCTTATCACGCAACCCCGAGCATAGCCCTCTCCATAGCTCGCTGACCGACATGGAGCGTCCTCACACGACCAGCACTGGAATCACGTCTCAGATCCGTCATCACTGGCAACATGCAATAGTTGTACAATCTCGTTTTCAGGTTTTGAGGTATACGTGGTATATCCATGCTGCAGCTCTGTTAGTAGTATAGTTGTAGCACGAATGGGTCGGCTCGACCGGGGAAGGACTACGCTCTCACAGAATTCCAGCGTAAAATAGCAGCTGTACGCTGCTGTGTTTTGTTTGGTGAGTGTAGAGAACCGGAGACCCTTTTTAATGGAAATGAGGCATTCCATCTTAGTCCTCACGGCTGACAACGCATCTGCATTTTGATTTGTAATAGAGCATAGATGTAGATGTCTATGGACCGCAACAACCACTTACAATCAAGTGGACTGTGTGCTCGTTTGTCACCCTTATTCTATGAAAGATAAACAACTACCGGCATAGGTGTGACATGGACAGTACACATGATCTTTGTTTTTATCCATGTTCATCTTAAGACCTATCCGTTGGGGGACACTATTGAAGTAATTTAGCATAGTGTTTAGGTCCTCCAGCGATTATTCCATAAGGACTATATCGTCGGCAAATGGTGAGCGATTTACTCACCATTGATGTTAATACCGTATCCTTTCTAATCCAAAAGCTTGAAAACGTCTTCCAATGCAGCGTTGAAGTGTTTCGGGGATATAAGTCACTCTGTCTTACACCTCTCTGCAGTTGGATAGCTTCCCTACTTTCATTCTTTACTTAGATAGCCTTACTGTACAAACATTTCACAGCACTTAGATATACCGACAGTCAACTTGGCACCCCATAACGGACTGTAGCACTGCCCAAATTTCGACGGAATGAAAGGATTTCTCATAGTCCACATATGCAAGAGTAGGGCAATATTGGGGCTGCTGTTAGCCCCAATATTATTGGGGTTTCTGCATTAATCGTCCGTTCGCAATGCAGTTCGCTGCAATATTACACTAAACAGCTCTACATTTCCAGACACGATGCGCGACGGTGTGGAATTCAATAATGTGATTCTCGCTGAGATAGTTGGTTACTCTAAAACACGTATGGACGCAGCGCTCATGTTATTGTATTAGATCTCGGTCGATTCGCTACTGTGTAATTGTTTGAACTGTTCATATTATCTTATTGAGTTGATCAGATCGCATTACATTTCACTTAGCACATATTGAGGCTGATATCAGCGGAACTGTCCGCTATTATAGTTAATTCAAAATTACATTTCTGATCTACATATCGGTCGCAAAATATGAATAAAGGCTGCATCACATTTTTTTTGCTACATCAATTGTTGCGCATGTTTGATTGATGAGTTTTTAGTAGACCAATACTTTAATAGGTAGACTAACATAACGATGTTGGATTTTTTCATATGATTCAGGGAGACTTTACCATGGTAGATCAATTGAGACTCCAGCCCTACGGCTCGCCTGCGCAGATATACAAACATACCTAGCAAATAATATATTTTTCCCATATGAAAACAGCATTGTGTTCAGTCTTCTTAATTTTGAATTAATTATGAACCTTCCCGAGGGGTTTCTTAAAGCAAGTATTTATGCATGCTATTAATTAAGATATTAAATAACATAATTATTTTTAAACTTATCTTATCTATATAGGGTAACTATTATAGTATTGAGTGTGCTAGCATTTAGGTATTACATATTATTTTTAATTATAGGACGACAGGGAGATTTATTTTATATTGGTCAATTGGTTGTCTAGAAGCGATTGCTACTTGCAGCCGTTTTAATATCCTATCTATTCTTGGAATTGCGTACTGGAGATGGATATTTGTCACATTTTATATATCTGAGTTTAACTTATGTCAAATATTTTATTTCTTGCAGCCAAATCCAGCGATAGAAAGTTTTTTTTTATAGTTACAATTACAATACTTTCGTTTTACAATAAAATTGGTTCACAATAAAGAAATTTTTCAATGTAGGTAAGTAGGTACCTAAATATAAGTATGTTATTACATACCAACTAGACTGAAAGGCGTGAAATAGTTATGAAACTTATTTAAACAGTAAATGCATATAAAAATATTTTACCAAAATCAGGCATCGATGAGCATAGTAAATTTTTCATTTCAAACTTTCAGAAAGTCAAAAAATGGATTTTAAGTTAACCTATTGGAGCCTGTTGCTTACTAGATAGCTCAAATGTATTTGGTTATGAAGTTCAAACCACTATAACCATCATAAATTAAGCCGTCATGTTTTTTTTTTCTTTCAAAATTAAACTTTTTAATGATTAATATTTTATCTGGTTATCTAATCACAATAAAAGTAATACTTGTAGTAGCTAAAAAATGTGAATACACCTTAAAAGAAAATCAGAAGTTAGACAGCTCAAAGTTTATCGGTTTTTAAAACACAAAAACAGAAACACCAATATAATAAGCACCCTCATAAGAGTGCAACTTCTTTAAACGAATTTCACCTCAAGTATCCACGGCAGACTGACGGTTGCTGTGTAAGCCGTGTCATATTATTAGGTTAAGGGGCTACTCCTAACGACTTTTGCTACAATATATCGCGTAAGAAATATGCAAGACGCTACCTACAGTACGAACGTAGTATTATTTTTTCAACATCAAAAAATATTTTTAAACTATTTTATGGAAATACACACGGCGTACAACGATAATGGATTTAATTTTTTTTATTTGGTATATTATCTGATTATTAAATTTTATGATTAATTATATACTAAAAATGAAGCATAGAAAATTGTGAGTTTAAAAGATACCTACTCACTATAGGTAAATAGATAGATAGCTCGCCTTTTTTACAAATATTTGGTGCAATAAAGAATAAATAAATAGGAGGTTTCGCAAATGTGTTTTTGATCATTGTTAATTTTTACGTATCATGTATTGAAAAGTAACATACCTACCTACTTGTACACGCCCCTAGTTGTCCCGACAAAGGTCGATCACACAGGGTCTCATAGCTATAGACTCGACGAACAACTAAGGACGGGGCCGATTGGCCTGGCCTATAATACTAAGCTATATGGGAGAAGGCTAGGGAAATATAATGCGTACCTGTTTCCGACTCTTAGATCGCCCCAAGGCTCGGTCAGGCCGTAAGTGGGTATGAGGTGCATGGAAAGTAGTGTTTAGTACTTAGAGCTACTCTTCTTCGCCCACGCGTCGAGCCACTGCAAGCTGCACATGGCCGCCCCACCTGGCGGCGTTTTTTTCACCTACATACCATCGGGTGACGCGCCAGCTCGAACGGAATTGGATGGCGTTCAAAAATGACCAAATTTGGGCATAAACAAAAATGTTACGGCCCGCAGCTGCCCCTGCAAAGGTATCCCAGGCTGGGGCCCATAGCAGCCTGCTCGACGGGCAGACACGGGTCGGGCCCAAAGGCCATATGGAAGAATTTCCTATAATACTAAGCTATATGGGAGAAGGCTAGGGAAATATAGTACTCACCTGTTTCCGACTCTTAGATCGCCCCAAGGCTCGGTCAGGCCGTAAGTGGGTGTAAGGTGAATGGCAAGTAGTGTTCAGTGATGTGTAAATGTCTGAGATCTGGACCAGCTTAGGCGACCAGCAGCGGCCGAGTTCCAGGCTGCCCCACAATGCTGCATCGCTCCAGCAGGCTCCACCGCTGGACCATTTCTTTTTTCATTGTCACTATTTCAGTCTATTAGATTCATTATACATTTAACTAAATTAAACTCGCCTAATTCCACATTCATCGTAGAATCGAACACGTGATACCCGACACAGTAAGGATAGTAGTTCAAAATTCGACATTCAATGTCCCGGATTCAGTTAACACAAAATTATAAATAGGGATCTAACGCGATCTCTTAATGAGTCATACGGTTCAGCGTTAAACACAACTAAGTTCCTTCATTCGACCCCAAAACACCACGTCGCGAAAAGAATTCAAAATACGCCTCATTGACACGTAAACTAACAAACCAACCAACACACAAAAAAGGGCACTTAACGCGACAGCACAATTATAATGATTTCCAAACAATCAACCGGGAGACACTCTCGACCAAGGAATGCGCGGTTCGAATCCTAGACCGTATATCTACTCAACGCGCGCGTGCACAATTCCGCATCACCCGAAAAAGTTAAATATTGCAAAATTCACATATTCACGTAGCGAAGTAACACGTACTAAAAAAAAACTATCTGGACCCTACACGGTCGTGTGAACTTCGGCCGCGATAATCGAGATACGCGGGTTCCCCGCATTGCGGCCAGCAAGCTACTCTTCTTCGCCCACGCGTCAAGCCACTGCAAGCCGCACACGGCCGCCCCACCTGGCGGCGTTTTTTTCACCTACATAACATAGGGTGACGCGCCAGCTCGAACGCAATTGGATGGCGTTCAAAAATGACCAAATTGGGGCATAAACACTACTAATTTTTGAACTGAGCACCTTGTAACTTAGCCTACTTAACCCTTTCGCTGTCCCGTGCACTATATATAGGGCACTGCTATTGTCTTACTATTGTGTCTGGAAACCGGACAGTGAAAGTGTTAATACTTATACTGGCTGACATTATCCTCACCCCAATGATTGATGAGGATGAATAACTTATTGTAGCCTCGATAGAATGAAGTATTGTAAAGCATTATTGAAAAACAAATTCAAATGGAATTAATGAAGTCTGTGGACTCCATAAAGAATAAAATAAAAAATGAAATATAATGAGCATGAACTGACCTCATCCCTAGATAAGCAAAAACCAAATCATTACCACAATTTATCGATGCAATCATACGCAAGTTCGCTGAATCATTTGAATCGAAATTTCAGAACTATTACGATGGTGACTTGAGTTCTGCAGAATTCCCAAAAAATTAAATTAAAGACAATTTAGAGGCTTTATTAGATCCGAATTATATCTATGATATTTACGATGATAATTTAAATATACCATTTGGGATAAGAAAAGAAAAGAAAACTTACATGATGGGAAATTCAGAAGTTACATTTTTAAAATTGTCAGTTTGTATAACGAATCTGTATTTTTAGTCAAAATTGGAGACAAATCTTACAATTTAACTAGCGGGTTAAGAGAACTTCTACCTAGAAAAGAAAGCTGATTTAAATTTAGTATCAAGTGCTGATAAAATCGTATACAAAGATATTCTACACCATACTAACGCTCATAAGAGAGATTTTAACCCCAGAGGTCAAATAAGAGGTAATAAGGGAATTAAATATCGAAAAATAATTAAACCATTATTTTTCGAGACCTTAATCAAATATAAAAAAATCAAAGATAAGCTTGGAGGTAATTTACCTAAGCTTAAGAAATATAAAATCAATACTGATATTGTATATTGGGACGATCGAAATGAATTAGTTGATAGATTAAAACTTTTAATAGCTTCAAGAGATGCGGGCAATAAAAATCATGATAATGACATTTTATCGATAATTGAAGAATTAAAAGAAGAACATTATAAAGGAATATAAATACTAATTATTACTAGCGTTTACTCAGTATTGGCGAAGTTGCTCATGTTGCAAATTATTAAAAAATTGTCTGTATTTATTTAAGTAACAAGCAGCATAAACGAATCATTTTTAATAATTACCTACATAATATTAAAATAAAATACATTATTTTTTGAACATTAGTAAAGATGATGTAGTAAATGAAATTCACAGAAATTCTAGGGTGAATTTCTCACGTAGAAATGATATTACGAAAGATATAGATGATCTATGGAAAGCAGACTTAATTGATATGCAATCAGTTTCTAATTTATTCTTACCGTTATTGATACATTTTCGAAATACGCTTGGACTTTTCCAATTAAAACTAAAAGTAAAGAGAACGTATGTTATAATTTTATGAAGCTCCTAAAAACACGTGTACCCAAAAATCTGTAAACCGACAATGGAACAGAATTGTATAACGATAAGTTTAAAAAACTTATGAATTCTTATAATATTAATCATTGCTCAACCTTTTCAACAAAGAAGGCTTCCATAGTTGAACGATTTATTCGAACTTTGAAATCTAAATTGTATAAAACATTTAGTTTAAAGATTGATTATAACTGGATAGGCAATACTCTTAATAATGTTATTTACGAATACAATCACACTTATCATCGAAATATTGGTGAAATTCCAGCCAATGTTAATAATAAAAGAAAAAAAAACGAATACTACACAGATACGTTACATTGGTAAAGAATGATAATGTAAAACGTAAGTTTAAAGTAGGTGATTTTGTGCGTATAAGCAAATACAAAGGTACATTTGAAAAAGGATATACTCCAAATTGGTCGACAGAAATATTTAAAATTCGAAAATTACAGAACACAATACCAACCTCTTACTTAATTGAAGACACAATTAGAGGTCAACCAATTTTAGGAGGATTTTATGCGCAGGAGCTACAAAAGACCAAAATTCCAAACATATATTTAGACGAAAAAGTTTTAAGAAGCAAAGGAAAAAAAGTTTTAATAAAATGGCTAGGTTTTTCTTCTACTGAAAACAGTTGAATCGATAAGTTAAATATATTGTAATAGACTTGCTGACCATTGTGTTTAACATTAAGAACAAATAAGAATAATGGTATATTTAATAAATATCCCAAGCGCAATTAAACAGTCTTATGATGTGCATTGGTGAGAGTAGTCTTCTCAATTGGTTGATTAATAATTTACCATTTGAATTACATTCACCAGGATACAATTTTATGGTCCTGGTACAAATTTAATCGAAAAACTATTACTAGGAGTCAAAGGTATAAACAAATTAGACGAATATTGTAAAGAACACGACATTGCGTATCACAAATCATCAAACTTAAAGGATCGACATAAGGCAGATTTAGTTTTGTTAAAAATGGCAAAACACGAGAAATTGCTCCCGATGCAAATTTGGGAGAAAAGTTAGCAGCAAAGATAGTAAGCAAAGCTATGCAATCAAAAACTAAAACTAGGGCAGGCCTTAATAATGGTAATAGTAATAAAACGACTTCTAGAAAGTTGGGGAATGGATTTAAAAATAAGTTTAAGAATATCATTACAAAAACGAACAGACGTGTGCAAAATTAAAACCAAAATGCAAGAAAGCAGCAATTAAGCTAGCTAGAGCTGCTGCTAGAGAACTAGTTGATAATTCTGTTATAAAACTTAATCGCATTATTCCTACACCAAAAACTGGTGGGGTATTACCTTTGATTCCGATTTTTGCTGGATTATCGGCTACGGGAGCCTTAGCAGGTGGAGCAACTGGTATACTTAAAACTATAAATGAAATCAAAATGGCTAAAAAGCTATTTGCTGAATTGAAGAAACACAGTGAAAAAATGGAATCTCTTTGTATCGGAAATGGGTTACAGTTTAAACCTCATAAAAATTGATTTGGCATTTTTGTATCTAAAGAAACAAAATCTAGAATATAGACTACCAAACGCGCCTTAACTAACATTGACATTCTAAAGTATGGAAAAATATTCCCTATTTTCGAGGTGTCTTTATGAGCGATGAGCTCCCAATACGCCCTTTTAAAAAATAATGTGGAGTTATAAATTTATATATTTCCTCAAATCCGGGATCTCATTGGGTAGCCTATGTAAAATTTAATAATTATGTTGAATAATTCGACAGTTATGGAAATCTTAAACCTCTAATGGAATTGATAAAATATTTAGGTCCTATATTCCACTATAATTATAATAACATACAGCGTGATCACCCTTTTAATTGTGGACATCTTTGTTTGATTTTTTTGGAGAATTTTTGGCGCAATCAAGACAAAATAAACAAGAGGTTTAAAAATTGCTCAGTATACAAACATGTCTATAACAGTTACCATCTCAGGAAATAAATCAGAATTGGATTCCTACTTTCAACCGCCTCTGAGTTTATCAGGTCAATACGAATGCGGTTTACTATATTTTTTAGTAATAAACTCAACATGAAAATATTCTTATGTTGATAGCAAGTTCCCATCTGTGATCAGAATCGAATGTGATCTCATATACGGCTCATATTGCAACGGATTACCCACTCATATTATTCACGAATGTATATAAAACTGCTGCAGATAATCAATACATAGAAATACCTCAAAACGTTATTTACTTCCCAGTGAATAAAAATAATATTACATTTATAACTATTAAATTATTAGA
This sequence comes from Parnassius mnemosyne, assembly GCA_963668995.1. Classification (NCBI taxonomy): domain Eukaryota; kingdom Metazoa; phylum Arthropoda; class Insecta; order Lepidoptera; family Papilionidae; genus Parnassius; species Parnassius mnemosyne. Next base: position 20,119,005 of record CAVLGL010000126.1, read on the forward strand.
TCAATTTGACTACAGAATTAATTTCAAGGAACAATATATTGAAATTCGCCTCCATTTGAGGAAAGTAAAATGATATTGCACTATAAAAACCCTACAGTCTACTTAAAGCGCCCTATTACTTCTACATTCACTAAGGTGCGAAGACGTGAGAAAAAATTTAAGACCTTGAGTAAAAATAATAAAGATTTTCTAAAGTCCTTAGGATTTAAATTATGATGACAGTATGATGATGATATAGACTTACCAAACTTCGATACTTCTATTGAAAGTTATGAAGTCCATTATTATAATCCTCATTATTATATAATAGCTTTAGAGAAAAGTATGAAATAAGAATTCCCATACACCAGCAAGACATATATGTATTACCATCAGCCAGTTCAATTTACATTGATGGTCAAGCAAAGCTCCTCAGCAAAGATAGAAACCAGATTAAAAAACCTGTTACGTTCAGTAATAATCCTATTATGTTCTTGTTTCAAGACATAAGGTATGAGATAAATGGAATCGAAATAGATTGTATTAAAAATGCTGGTATAACATCAACAATTAAATCATACATTTCAATGAATCAAACAGAAAATAAAGTAGCAGCTTTGTGGGGTTGGGATATAGGTGGATTTAAAAGTGAAAACTGTGATTTTAGTGCTACTATACCTTTAAATAAGATGCAAATTGCAGAAGATTATGCTAAAATTCAAATAAATTGTAAACATGAAATTATACTGAACAGAAGTAATTCTTACATTAATAGTATTATAGGAACTGAAGATGTTGCACATTTTCAAATAGACATACAAAGAATACAATGGAGAGTACCACACGTGAAAATATCAGATCGTGAACGACTGAAACTTCTTAAACATTTAGAAAGAGATAAACCTATACAGATGGCATTTAGAAATTGGGATTTATATAAATACCCCTTACTTCCTACAGCAACTAAGTATTCCTGGTCTATTAAGACAAGTCAAAATTAGAGAAACCTCTGTTGTGTTACTGGGATTCTGGCGTGTCCTAAAGGCATGTGTAGAGGGGAAAATGATTAGATGGTTCATATTACTGGTTGAGGTAGATTTATTTTATCGAACCCGAGACGCGTGCTCGCTTAGTACACTCCAAAGGAACTGTGTCACTTCGCTTACAGGCTGCCGTCCCGCAGGCGGCGGTCGTTATCGTATTTCGCAAGAATTACACATACTTTGACATGGGTGACGCATGCGTGTGCTGTGTCAGCAGCACCCACACCTCTATATGTAATTTTTTGTTTACAAACAAACAGAAAAAATCAAGAAATGAAAGACTGTTCAGTATTTGATCATTGTGGAGTGAGAAATTTGACATTGTTTTTGAATTCATAATATTACTCAAACGAACCCCTTAAGTTTAAAGTTTTCCGAAAACTAATTTAATATATTATACGAAATGTATGGGAAATTTCGCCAGTCGTACAACAACTGTCCCGCAGACCCGTTGCTTGATTTAAGTAGCTTTAAGGAGAAGGCTGCACTATTTTTGATAGATTGTTCAAGACAAAACGACAGTCTAAAAACGGGACTCGTAGATATTCGTTTAGAGATTGAATGTACAACGGCAATACCAGAGAAGACAACTGAATATTGTTTAATCATTAACGATCAACTTGTGGAATATAAGCCTTTAAGTAACATAATGCGCAAGTTGACATAACTGCTATCGTAGATGTCCAAGATTTCAAAACAGAAAGAAAAAAATTCATAGTGAAAGAAATTGCAACATTGTGTAATTATAAAATACAACGACTATTAATTAAACCACCATTTCCTTTTTACAAATTGACTGTTAAAGAAAGAAAACATATAAATTGGATTCAACGTAATAGAAAGATATATTGGTGTGAGGGAGTAACACCTTATTTAATTATCAGAATTTGATTGCAGATAATATATAGGATAAATGTATATACGTCAAAGGTTTAGAAAAAGTTTTATGGTTAAAATGTCATCTTACAAAATGATAATATAATTAATTTAGAAGATAAAGGCTGTCCTAGTTTGTTAAATCTATATGATCGATATAAAGATTGTAAAAATTTGTATAGTTGCATTAATCACTGATGAAAGTGATTTGAAAAATGTTTTATTGTTTTAATAAATGGTGCTCTATAATATATAATAACATTGAAAATATTTTTTATTTTTTTATTTCATAAACCATAAAAAACCCTCCACCAGCAACTTTTTTAAAATGTTTATAAGGAATCAGCGCAGCATTGCAGCTTCATTATACTCCTGCAACCAGCAAGATCAAACCTCCACAAAGCATGAGGGACATGTCTCAAAATGAATACAGACCCCGATATAGTTTATATGATTCATATAAAACACGCTTATTTTCATTTAGCCATTATTGGGCAACGAGTGATTTAAGAGAAGCAGTGGTGAATGAAATGGCTGATGGGGGATTCTTTTAATTTGGCGATAACATAAATGATACAGCTGCTTGTTTTCTCTGTGGAGGAGTTATAAGAGATTGGGAGATTTACGATGATCTATGGATGCAACACACATTACATTCTCCTCAATGTTTTTATCTGAACGCCGTGAAAGGGTCAGATTAAATAAATAAATGTTTGAAAGAGTATGGTAAATCGCTGTGAGTTAAAAAGAGTGACACAGAATTGAGAAGAAATCTGCTTAGTTAAAAAATGGAAAGTAGAAATCGCTGTGAGTAAAAAAGAGTGATACAGAATTGAGAAGACATCTGCTTAGTTAAAAAATGGAAATGTAGAGCTGTTTAGTGTAATACTGCGGCGAAATGCATTGCGAGCGGAGGAGTGATGCAGAAACGCCCAATAATATTGGGGCGAACTGCAACGCGAACGGATGTGAGTGATGCAGCAGCCCCAATATTACCCTACTCGCAAGGCAAAGTAGCACATTATACTCTTCGGTTTTCTGTACAATTTGCCAAAGTATATGTGGCCTATGGTACTAAAGCCTTTTTGAAAACCGCTTGTTCGTGAGGCTAGAATTCATCGAGTCCATGTGCGAGACGATTCGTAATAACTCTCGAAAATAGCACGTAGACGCGGCTCAGAAGGGAAATCGGTATCTTTAAGAGAGCGTTATCGAATTTCTTGAAGAACAAGACCACCGAACCTGTGATCCACGCCTCCGGAGTAGTCCCACCATGGAGGACGTATTTGAAGAGCTTCTGAAGGACTTAGAGTACCGGTTTTCCACCCACTTTCAGAAGCTCCGCTGGAATTCTATCCTCGCTTGGGGCCTTGCCGTGGTGTATTTGCGCCTCTGAGACATTGCGTCGATATTACTAACGAGCCGGTGCGTGCGGTCTGTCCGCTGCTAAATAACATACTAACTTAATAATATGTAGGTCTTAAATTTGGTAAACAAGTCAGAATCAATCTTATGAAAAAGCATACAAATTATGATATTTTATTTCTTGATTGAAAAACTATTTCATTCATAAAACTTGATTTTATGAAAATATTTTTATTATTCTCTTAAATTCTATTTAAGCTCTAAATACAATCCGATTTATACGTTTTTCTTAAGTTTTAATACATCTTTTTGTCCAATCGTCCTCGTAAGTCATAAGAACTCTTAACTTTTTTAAAATTTATACTTACCTGATTGATCATTACATCTTCTTTTACTATTATATCATAAAACATGTTAACTTCGTCTACCATCCATGTTGTCAATTCAGTACAGTCCTTGCGTTTCGGTCCTTTACAAGTAACTAAGCTTGTAACGTTTAGTTTGAATGAACCCTAGAAATTGAGCTAATTATTAATGGTTTTCCTCATAAAATTGCCATCAAATTAAGTAATCCTTTAAGTTGCTCTCTCTCTCTCTTTCTCTCTCTATGACAAAAGATAGAGACAGTTACTTATATATAAAGATAATCGATACTTAATTTAAGTGATAATCAACGATTATAAGTACGATTATAAGACCGTAAATTGTGCAAATTAAAGAATGTGGATAAGGGCAAAATTTTATTCTGGCCAGTGTTTCCTTTAATAATTTTTTAAATAAGTTGGTCTGAAATACCATGATGACAATCTCGATAATTATTATTTTTTTGAGCTTGAGGATTATTTACATTTCCCTTAATTGCCATATGATCACTAAACATATGATCATTAAGGTTACTATATTATATTTATTAAAGTATACAATTAATATATATTTAATATCACCATCATAAGCCCTTCACAAGTCCACTGCTGAACATAGGCCTCCCTCAAGGAATGCCATAAAGCACGGTCCTGACCCACCTGCATCCATCGACTTCCTGCATATCTTACCAGGTCGTCACTCCATCTAGTGAGAGTACGCCCTGCATTTCGTCCACCGGTACAACGCCGCTACTCGAGAAACTTTTCCCCATCGGTTGTCGGTTCTTTGAGCTATATGGCCGGCCCATTGTCACTTCAACTTACTAATCCTTTGGTATATGTCCGTCACTCTGGTTCTACTGCGGAATTCCTCATTTCTAAGTTTATCACGCAGAGAAACTCCGAGCAGAGTCCTCTCCATAGCCCGCTGAGTGCCATTGAGCTTCCTCATCCAGCCAGCAGTGAAGGACCACGTCTCAGTTACATATAGAACATCACTGGCAATACACACTGGTTGTACAGTCTCCTTTTCAAGTTTTGAGGTATACCTGACGAGAAGATGTGCCATAATTTCCCGAACGTTGCCCAGCTGATTTGAATGCGTCGATTGACCTCTCGGTCGAAGTTGGGCTTATCTAGTCGGACTATTTGTCCCAGATAAACATACTCGTCAACAACACCGATCTCCTAACAACTACCGGCATAGGAGTGACATGGACGTTAAACATGATTTTTGTTTTGTCCATGTTCATCTTAAGACCTATCCGTTGGGAGACACTATTGAGGTCATTAAGCATAGTGCTTAGATCCTCCAGCGATTGTGCCATAAGGACTATTACGTCGGCAAATCGAAGGTGAGTAATGTACTCGCCATTGATGTTAATACCGCATCCTTTCCAGTCCAGAAGCTTGAAAACGTCTTCCATTGCAGCGGTGAAGAGTTTATGGGATATTGCGTCACCCTGTCTTACACCTCTCTGCCTCTCTGCATTTGGATAGGTTTCATACTCTGATTCTGTACTTGGATAGTCATCGTAGCCCTACTGTACAAGCACTTCAGCACTTCGATATACCGACAGTCAACTTGGCACCGCTGAAGGGACTGCAGCACCGCCCAAATTTCGACGGAATGAAAGGCTTTCTCATAGCCCACATACGCCAGACATAGCGGCGAATTGTACTTTTGTACAGTTTGCCGAAGTATATGTATGTGGTCTATGGTGCTAAAGCCTTTTCAGAAAGTAGCTTGTTCGGGAGGATGGAAGTAGTCGATTCTGCATCCCAGACGATTCGTAATGACTCTCGAAAATAGCACGTAGACTCGGCTCAGAAGGAAAATAAGTTTGTAATTTTTCAAGAGAGTGTTGTTGTCTTTCTTGAGGAACAAGTCCACCGCACTTCTGTTCCACGCCTCCGGTGTAGTGCCACCATGAAGGACGGAATTAAAAAGCTTCTGAAGACCTTCAAGTACTGTATATCCACCCACTTTCAGAAGCTTCGTTGTAACTCCATCCTCGCCTGGGGCCTTGCCGCTTGAAGATGCTCTAGAGCCAATCTAATCTCACTCAGACTGACTTCTGTATATAATCGAAATAGTGTCGGATAAGATTTGCGCTTGGATCGTTACATAAGCTTGCGTAAGACACCAACGAAGACGTGTACAGCTGCCAATAGAACCTCTCAATCTCCTTCAAAATCTCCGGTGTCCCGGAAACGATACTGCCACATTCGGTCTTCAGCTTCTACAGTTAACTTTTCCTGACAGACAGAGCTTTGGCAAAGAATTTGGAGCCCCGGTACCGCTTGGTCTCTTCTTTAATACAAGCTGTATTAAAGTTGCGTGAGTCCCGCCGTATGCATTTGGAGATATGTCTGTTCAGTTTCCTGTATACTATTAAATCTGTCGAAGACTGCAGCTTCATTTTCCGTGTAACAGCCATGAGATTAAGAGTGTGATCGGAAAGTTTTTGTGTTCATGTGCGACGGGTCTTGCAGAACTTAGCTCCGACCGCACGGGCAGTTTACACAAGCTTGTCATTCATATCGTCCACTTCATTGTAGTCTTCTAGGCACTGAAAACGATTTTGTAACTCGAGTTGATATGCTGCTGGCCCCGTGAGTTTATTTTCCCTATCCCGGATTTCCCTACTTTCAGCTCACTGTTCTCGTTTGTGCCTAGTTTTACGTTGAAGTCTCCAATTAACACCGTATCGTGGATTTTGGATGATTACATGGCTCTATGATGTGCCGAGGTTGGTGCGTAAGCCCGTATGACTTTCAGCGAATACCGTTTGGTTATTCTTAGTGTAAGGTACGCAACCCTGGTCGCCACACTCCAATCTTTAAAACGTTCTTAACGAGAGACTTATGGACGATAAATCCTACACCACCTTGGGACAGATGGTCGCCTTCCCTCTCTTTGGACCTCAGATTATCTATAATATCCCAGCGCACCTTGTCTATCTCTTCTTCCAGCTCCACGATCTTCCCGTCAGTCTTTAGGGAGCGTGCGTTATATGTTGCCAAGTGGAAGTCATCTTAGGTGACAACCGAACCTCCACCTGAGATTCTAAGCACCCCCGGCTCCGTCGCTACCATGGTCGCCAGTTGTTGGTAGCCAGGAATCGCAGGGCTGCCGGGGACTGGGGGCCGTCTTTTCGTAAATCTCGTCATGGGGGTATATTGCTATTATTGCCACGCTTGGTAAGCAGGTTGGCAACCGCAGTTTTTTATTGTAAAAAGCTGTTATCAGTAAGATGCTGCTGCCTATCTTCTGCCTCAGTTTCTCTATGCCAGGATGATGTGTGGTAGTGGGTATTCTTACCCACCACTACACGGGGCTTTTAATACAATATGATAAACTTAATAATAATAATATAATAATAAGTACAGAGCATTTCCAACCGGGAGACCGTATGGAAGGAGAGGGAACTCCACGGGAGGTTCTACAAGGCTCCCCATCAACCTTTCGTAGATACAGTTGCCTCCCTCCACTGGCTACGTTTTGGTGACCTCTTCGGGGAAACCGAGGGTTTTGTCTGTGTAATACAGGATCAGGTTATTAAGACCAGCATCTATCGGAGAACATCCTAAGGGATGGCACCGTCAACATTTGTCGAGCTTGTCGCCATCCCGGTGAATCACTTAGGCATGTCATCTCCGGTTGTTCGGCGCTTTCTAACTCTGAATACTTGCATAGGCACAACCTAGTAGCCAGGATTTTCCACCAGGAGCTCGCTCTGAAATACGGTCTCGTGGATCGGAAACTGCCTTATTATAAGTACATGCCGGAAGCCGTGCTCTAAAATGACCGCGCCAGGCTCTACTGGGACCGGGCCATCATCACAGACACAGACCATTCTTGCGCATAAGTCTGATATTGTGCTGATGGACCGGGCACACTCAAGGATATTTTTGTTCAAAATGACCATTCCGTATGACGAGAACCTCGTGAAAGCCGAAACAGATAAGCGAACAAAACATCTGGACCTGGCTCACGAGGTGACCGACATGTGAGGTGGACTGCCGACCGAAATTATACCTGTAGTCGTTTCTGCGAACGGGTTAATCCCAGTCAGCCTCTCGGGTCATCTGAGGCGACTGGGTCTGTGACGGACCGCTCCAAGCTCAAATGCAGAAGGCGGTGCTCCTCGATACCGCCCGCATCGTCCGCCGGTTTCTTTCCCTTTCCCCCTAATACTCGGCCGTTTTTTTATTTATTTATGTATTTTTTATGTATTTATTTTATTTTGTTGATATTTATGTATGTTTATCATTTTCATTTTCAATTATATATTTATACAGTTCAACCAGATGAGAAAACTATACAAATACCCCATTATAATAATATAATTTATTTTCTTACCACATTAAACTAACAATATCGATTTTTTACAAAAAAAAGGCACAAAGTAATGTGAGAGACTGATGCCTAAACTTGCGACGAACCTGTATTTCAGGTTATCAGGTCTCCCTCCCAGTTGACAAATACAAAAGTATGTAATCTTAGAATACACATTTTAATAACCATGGTACGTTATAATTCATTTACTTGTGGAGAACGATACAAGGCTAAAATAACAATATCTCTATTGTTATACTATTCAAGACCAGATAGAAAATAAAACAGTTTTTCCAACTATTACACTTTATTTCACTTCATAATTTAACTTAACACAATTCAATTTAACTTCACGTCTAACTACGACGACAAGCGTTGAGCGAATACCACTCCCAATTGACTAATCAACCTTTTGCACTTGTTAGCAAGGTGGGGCGGCGTCATTTCCGCCGCACTCTTTTACAGCAATCAAAACATTATCCTTCCGGTTAAATTATATTACTCTACCCATTATCCGCAATCATTAATGTAAGCAACTAATAATAATTATAATATAAAGTAAAATCACTTATAGAGTTATTCTGTTAAAAACAATAATATAGTCGTTATTAACCTAACAATAGTAATTATAGTATAAAGTCAAATCACTTATCAAGTAATTCCATTATAAACAATAATATAGTAGTTATTAACTTAACAATAGTAGTTATTAACCTAACAGCTCGGCCATCCTACTCAAAGCGTGTCCCATCGCTTCTACACTTAAACAACACCACAAATTTAAAAGAAAGTAATGAAATTACAATTTGTTTTTAAAACATTTAACATATCCTAAACTAAACTAAGCATGATAGATATAAATACAATATTAACCAAAATAATAATATCAAAATTTAAATTTGACTTTCAGTCATAAAATCTATAATTAGTATTAAATCCACAGTTATCTTTTTTTTTGTTTGTATAATATAACCAATGAATATCTAATTTTAACTATTCAGTGTCAACTGTATTATTATCGGTTGAATCAGACTCAAAATCTCTGTTGAAATTCACCCATGGATGAATTTTGTCAATCGACACTATAGCTTCATATTTTCTACTGTTTTTACGAGTAAGCGGCGTATCTTCAAAAATTTAACAACAAGTTTTTGTGATTTTCCGTCGTGTGAACTTGCTTTTCTAAACGTATTAAGGCACCTTCATTGTACTTAGTTGGGGGCTTTCTACGTTCATTAAACCTTTTTGCATCTTGAATTTGTTGTGCTTTAATTTTTGTACTAGCATCTTACATAAGTTCGTGTAACTTTTCTAATGGAGTTCCGTTTAATGTGTCATTAATAACAGAGCTTAGGATGCCTTCTGATCTACTGGTTATATTAAATCCAAAAAATATCGGATGGGGACCTTTGTGTAGTTTTATGCTTAGTTGTATTTATACCGACTTGAATATCCTGTACATAATTGTCCCAAGATTTATCGTCTTTACTACGTCCTATTAAAACGTTCTACTTGACCGTTAGCTCTTGGAGTAGCAACGGTGTTTGTGATGTGTTTGATACCATAAGACATTATAAAATCCTGAAAAATTTTACTCGTGAAGCTAGTGGCCTTATCGGTGATTAGTCTCGTGGGTACGCCGAAGTAACTTATGTGGTTTTTAATAACTTGGATGCTTGTCACGGACTTTGTATTCTTAACAGGAGTAATGTTAATATATTTTGTAAAGCCATCAATCAAAACTAACAAATAGCTATTCCCTTTATTTCTTTTGACAAAGGGTCCTAAATGATCTGCGTGGACTGTGTGGAAGGGAATACTGACCTTATTTATTGTATGTAACTCTCCTTCACGTTTTTGTGATGTGCGCACTCGAGACAAGACGGCACATATTTTTTTACAAAGCGGCGCATTTTAGCGAACCAGTAATGTTCTTGGATTCGTTTCAATGTTTATTCAAAACCACAATGCCCGATGTCGTCGTGGTTCATTTTGGGTATTTGCTAACGTACTCCCTTAGGTACTACCATCTTAGTGAATCGCCAACAATTCGATAGACGCGCTCATTTTTAAGTTTGTAGTTTTTGATTATGTCAACATATTGGTCTGCCTCGGAGTCCGTTAATATGTGCTTTATTTTCTTTATTTTGTCATCAGCAGATTGCACGGTAACTATCCAGTCCGATTGGGTTTGCTCTATTGCCAACACATCCCATATTTGCCGATCATCTGCAATACCTTCAGATGAACAGTCCACCGGGTTTCTACTAAGCGCGTCTGCATGAGACATTCGAGCGCCTAGTCGATATTCAATCGTGCAGTCGTATTCTTGTAGTTGGATCCACCAGCGCGCAATACGGGCTACCAAATCTTGTTTAGTCAGAGTGGATCTAAGGTCGTTACAATCGGTTACAATTTTAAAGTGTATTCCTATAAGATAGACTCTAAAGCGATTCAATGACACAATCACTGCTAAAGTTTCGAGTACGAATGAGTGAAGTTGACGCTTGTGTGCACTTTTTTCCTACTAAAATAAGATATGGGCTGTAATGTGTTCTTTGATTCCGCTGTAGTAATATTCCTGCCACACCTTCCTTACTTGCGTCTGTGTGAAGTTCTGTTTCTGCACTAGGGTCATAAAGGGCGAGCACAGGTCGGTTGACTAGTATTTCTTTAATGTTTAAAAAGGACTCTTCTTGGCATGATCCCCATGTCTAGCAAGAGCCCTTCTTTAAAAGGCTAGTCAATGATGCCGTGATTGTAGCATAACCTTTGATAAAACGCCTAAAAAATCCAGATAATCCAAGGAACTGTCTTAATTCATACTGGTTGCGAGGTTTCGGAAATTTTGAGACAGCGTCTGTTTTCCTACTACCTGGGCGGATTCCATTAGCACTTACTTCAAATCCTAGAAAGTCAATAGTTTTATAGAAGAAATTGCATTTACTTAACTTGAGGGTTAGACCTCCTCTCTTTAAGAGTTTGAGCACTTCTTCTAGTCTCACAATGCCTTCATCAAAGGTTTTAGATGGGATAAGCACATCATCCATGTATACAATGGCATACTTCATTTTAGCCTCCATAAGTATTTTGTTGATGGTGCGTTGAAACACAGATGGTGTATTTACAAACCCAAACGGCATACAATTAAATTCATAATGCCCGTCGGGCGTTACAAAAACAGTCTTGCTTCGAGATTCTTCAGAAATTGGTATCTGGTAATAGCCGGAAGCCAAATCCAATGATGTAAGTAAAGTATTACCTGCTAGTAAATCTAATTGATCTTCGATTCGTGGTAATGGATAATGAGTTTTCTTCGTCTTTCTGTTAAGAGCCCTATAGTCGACACATAGCCGTTTCTCAACAGTTTTCTTTTGTACCAATACAATTTGGCTAGCATAGGGCGATGATGATTCTGTTATGATTCCACTGTCAGCCATCTCTTTTATCATGTCTCTTACTAGTTGTCGCTCAGTATAAGACATGCGGTAGTGACTGTAAATGACAGGTTCAGAGTTTTCCAACTCAATTACCATTTCTGTAGCATTTGTAAACCCAAGATCATAAAGTCCATTTGAGAAACACTCCTTCTATTTCGAAAGTAATCTCTGTAACTCAAGTGTTTGTTCATCAGTAAGTTGAGAACTACAGTTAATTGTTTCATCTATTCCAGTTGAATCAAGAGTGACTTTACATGAATCCAATACGTGAACTGCAGAACCCGTAGGCATTGAATGTTTCTGTAGGGCTCTTGTTAAAAGAGAATTCTTTCCGATGCGTATATCATTTTTCGATATATTATAGACTAAAAGAACACCTCAACCATTCTTGATTTCGTATTCTCCAGGTAGAATATAAAACTCTTTTCCAGCTGAACCACGTAGCGATCCGATAACACAAATGTCATAATCAATGTCCGTATTGGCACATACTTCGACCCTTTGCAATGCGTTACTAGGAATGTTGGTGAAATTTTCAGTTAATAAACGAATTTTGTTCTGAGTTATCTTTTGGAAGATTAATTTACTAGGGGTTTTGATAATCAAAATATCAGATTTTTCTGTAAATGAGTGCCCCAACAATACTGGGTGATTAAGAACGTAATCGTCAACTATGTAAAGTTCTATATCCTCCGTTAAGCCTTGCACTGTTACGGAGGCTAGCGCTACGCCTAATGGTCTTACTAAGTTAGACCCTATCCCTTTTAGTATGGGCAACTTAGTTTGGGAATTAATATAGAGTCCCATAGATTCACATCATCATCACTTAACCTAACTAAAGAACATTGACTCCCCAAGTCAACGTAACAGGTTGTAGAACATCCATTAACTTTTATGTTGATTACATATTTATCACAGGGGGAGTCACCTAAAGTTACTTTCGCTACGTGTTTCTCATCTTTAGAATCATTAGAAGTTCTAATCCTGTTATATCCTGGCTCAGATGCTAATTTGTTTCTATAACAATCGTTAGACTTATGCCCTAATCTATCACAAATTGTGCACTTTATAAGAGGCTTATCACACCTAAAACTAGGATGCCCTATTTCGTTACAGTTAAAACACCTAATATTATTATTCAATGAATTAGATTTAGACGGCCCGGGTCGGTTTGAAGCTAGTAGAACCTTACGATCGCTATATTTTTGTATTGGTGCGTCGCAGTTTGGCCAAGATTGGCTTGTTTTAACCGTCTTAAAATATTTAAGAACCTGCTCAGGCTCAGAAAAATGAGCAGCCTGAGCCCCCACTTTAATAGCACGATCCTCAACACCGTAAAGAAGGCAGTCCACAGCTTGTCTACCGAAAATTTTACAACGGTTTAATAAATTGATCTTTGCATAATAGTAGTGCTCCAATGACTCGCCGTATTTTACTTTCTTAGATAACATTTCAGTTGGAAGCTCGGCGTAGTCTTCGCGGCAGGGGAATGATTGTAATAACTTTTTTTTCCCAGTCGGGCCATGTATATAATAGTGAAGGTAATCCTTGAAACCAGGTTTTGGCAACACCACTAAGTTTAGGTAATGAATAATGGATAATTTCTTTCTCATCCCAGCTATAAATTTCAGCAGACTCTTCTACTTTGTTTATCCAAGTTAAAATGGTTTGATCTTTCGACAAAGGATCAAATTCCGGTATGACGTTAGTGTTGAAAGCAAGTTTAGGCCTATCCGAGCTTATCTAATATAATATTAGTTTCTGGTTCCTTACTTATACTACGTTGCCGCTGACGCCTAGTATGCTGTGAAGAACCATCCCCTGAAGATGTTGAATGATCGCGCTTTCTTTTACTCCTCGATTCCAGTCTACGGCGAGTTGACCGTTTGTCCCTTTTCTTTCTTTCATCATTTCCATCCTCGCTACCAGACTCACTAGTCTGATACCATGTCCGTACTCCCAAACTTGATTGTCCCTCCTTATCCTTGTATTGCACCTGCTCTATCCTCGAGCAGGGCGTTTTCCGTATCAATAACGGGCTAAAATTCCGTCCTTGAACCTTCCTTGGTGCTCCTTGATTAGTTAGATGCGCCAGTCCTTCCCCTCGACTGGTCGCATCATCACAAATCTCATTGAATCCCTTTCCTCGGGTCATTCGATCCCCTTGCTCTTGTCCTTGAGCAATTTCATCATCCATGTTGTCTCCAATTATCTGAAACTTTCAGGTATAAGCTTAGAACTTGTCCAGAGATTTTCTTTTAATGTACATGGCGAACTCATCTACTAGCGCGAACTAGAACTTTTCTCTCCTTTAAAGGTTATACAAGAAATAGTTAAGCTATGTAAGTTCTTTTAGTCATTATATCTGTTATTGGTTCCGATTGATCATACTACAATAATTATAATATTGACAAATTTATTTAGGTTTCATAATGTCGTGTATCACCAAAAGAAACGGAGTTTCATTATCAGCATTATGTTTTTAATTTTCACGACGTCTACGAAAAAAGACGGTAAAAAAAACTAATCATATAAATGGCCTAATTAATCATTCGTCAAACTTTGAAATCAATAATTGAAGAGGAGTTTCATTATCAGCATTATGTTTTTAATTTCACGACATATACGAAAAAGACGGTAAAAAAAACTAATCATATAAATGTCCTTATTAATTATTCATCACACTTTGAAATCAATAAATATAGTTATACTTTATAGCAAAATATGCCAAGTATCAATTTATATAAAAAAATACTTACATTATTCGAGCGGTGCACGTGGCAAGATAATTAAATATGTATCCTGTTTATTCCACTTTTGATCTGTTATACTATTCAAGACCAGATAGAGAATAAAACAGTTTTTCCAACTATTACACTTTATTCTACTTCACAATTTAACTTATACACAATTCAATTTAACTTCACGTCTAACTACGACGACAAGCGTTGAGCGAATGCCACTCCCAATTGACTAATCAACCTTTTGCATTGTTAGCAAGGTGGGGCGGCGTCATTTCCGCCGCACTCTTTTACAGCAATTAAAATATTATCCTTCCGGTTAAATTATATTACTCTACCCATTATCCGCAATCATTAATGTAAGCAACTAATAATAATTATAATATAAAGTAAAATCACTTAGCGAGTAATTCCGTTAAAAACAATAATATAGTGGTTATTAACCTAACATTAGTAATTATAGTATAAAGTCAAATCACTTATCAAGTAATTCCATTATAAACAATAATATAGTAGTTATTAACTTAACAATAGTAGTTATTAACCTAACACTATTTATCTTTAAAAGAAGACAATTCGCGTTACGGAAGCAAAGAGCAATGGCAGAAAAATAGGTGACAAAAATTATTGCGTCTAGAAATAAATTATATATAGAATGAGTTTTATTATTTTTCTATGATTTTTCAAATAAAAATGTATTTTAAATAAAGCCACAGAAAAAACCAAACATTTTTTAGGAATATCAAATGACTTAAATCATTTTACTCTATTCAAGTGTTGCCATTTACTATATTTATACTATTTTCGTATAACTTTGTAAGACTACCAACACAACACACAAACACAAAATATTTTTATATTAAGTTATTATTAGTAATAACTATACTATCAGTAATAAAAGTGATATGATTGAAAATAAGTCTCTTACAAAGAACTTCCTACAATAATAAATTATCTCAATCATAGTACTTTGTAACAATTTCATTTAATGTTATGGCAGCACTAGCTAAAAAAATGTCACTGGTTTTTTTTACTGGCTTTACGGCTCTGGGTTCTAGCCTTTCTGAGAATGTCATTGTATGACTTAAAGGCCCTGGAGCTATGCCAGAAATAAACATTTATATTATGCAAATATATAATAGAGATACAATAATCTAAACACTCTCAACTTTGTAGGTGGGTACATTATGTTGAGAATTTATTAAGCTAACATCAAATAACCACAGGACGCATGACTTTTTACAAGCGATAAGACATAACCTAAAAGGGTTCAAATCTAAATATCTTTTTTTTGACGCCTTCTCAGGACAAAATTCTTTGACAGAGTTATTAAGGGACTGACGCTTAACATTTTAAGATATTTTTGATATATAGACGCTACCATTCCTTCTCAACTAATTTTATGTATGAAAGTCTGCCACTGTTCTTTCTTCAAACGATAAATTAAGATCACTATTTATATATGCGACAACGCCACCATTTTGTGTTTAGTTGTTTTCTGTATTAAGTGTCTTAAAACCGTTAATTACAGGAAGTATGCGAACACTTTGCAGCCAACACTCAGTTAAGATAATAATATCCCAGCGCACTTTCGTTCTTACAATTAATGTAAGAAATTCAGAGAAATTATGTGAGATACTCCTGATGTTTTGACTTATAATTTTAAGGGACGTTTTAGGGTTTGGATCCAAGTGGAAGCAGTCTTCAATATCGCAAGGAGCAGATTCGGAAACGGATTAGGAGTCCAACTCATTTACTATATTAGTTGTTATGTTAAAAGACGTCGTGAAGTAATGGATAACCACTATTCCGGTTAGTTTTACTGTTCCTATCCTAACTATTATTAATATTTTCAAACAATAGAGAATTTTTTTTATAGAATGATTCCGTATCAGCCACGTTGTATAAGAAGCATATAATTTTATGAGTTATCTCTCTGGCACAGACACAAAAATGAAAAAGTATTTTTTAGGGGTTTGCAAGTAGTGCTTATATTTGAATATTGTGCTTACGATGCACCGAGATATTGTTATATATGTAAATATAGTACAACTTAAAAATTATTAGACAAATTTATTCGACATGAGACAATTAAGTAATGATTATGAAAATTTTGCTTATGCATTAAGTAAATGAGTAATATGTATATATATGAAATGATACCCAATAAAAGTTCATGAAAATAAATATGCTCAATCACAGTTCTGTAGGTAAGATAACTTAGAAATGTGTATATTTTTGAGATGTAGTAAAATATGTATATAATTGAATGATGTATTAACTGAGTCTGTATGTGAAAGTGAGGTATGAATGGTTGTAGGCAACATAAGTGATTTAGTGTATTGTGTGTTTGTACAGAAAACAGTTTACTTACTTTTACAAAAAATATTACAAATTCGTTAGGAAAATAAACTTATTAAATTGCAGTGTAAGAGAATCTACTATGATATGAGACATCCCGTCGGTCTCGTAGGAGGCTGCAGGAATAAACTGAAACAGGTGATGGCCAGCAGTATCTTTCTCATATCAGCTCAAAATAATATAATAAAATCCGCCTGTCAAGCGACCAACTATGGTTAATATCCTCCTTTAAGGCAATCTCTGAGGAGTTCTATGTTTAGCAGTGGATTTTTGTAATGATTATGAAGATGATATTACTAAACCTTCCAAATATTTTGTGCTTTAAATTAATTTGTACTTACATAATTGTTTATATTGCTTGCCAGAATATGCAATATACAGAACAACATGAATGCAATGAAATTTTTGTACGAGTACATCGTTTACTTACAATGTCAATAAAACGTAATAAAATGGTAAATTACAGTTGTTAGTTTCATTTAAATACGGTCATTTTTTATCAGATACATCATTCAAATTGGTATGAGTTAAAAATATATAAAGCTAATTCTTATTATAATGAAGCTTATTATAGTGACTGAATGAACAAACAGTTTTACAATCTAATTTCCCCGTAATTTTCTGTGACTATTTTTATAGTGAAAATTTTAGTATAACTTTTATGCAGAAATTTTTGGGATAAATTTTAAGCATTATTGGAGTTATTGTCTGTTTGCCTGTTTCTTTGGAAACACATTACCTTAGGACTACTAAACTAACTTGGATGGAGTTTTCATAAAGTCATTAGGAATCTCCGAATTATCAATCATTAGAAAACTTCGAAGTATATTATATCAATTCACTACTCAGTTCGAATACAGATATATATATATATATATATATATATATATAAAAGCTTTTACAAAAATTTACTTCGCAAATATCCGCGTTATAAAATAAAATGATGTGACTTACCTAGTATGAAGAAGCACCTCCCGCCCTCCCTCAATTGCGTGCACTATCCCCGTCACCACTAATCCCAGCACCGCTACTTCCAACACCACTACACTAGGCAAGACACACCACTGACGATAATACTAAGTGCAAAATACAAGACACACCACTGACGATAATACTAAGTATTGTCGTCAGTAAGTGGTGTGTCTTGCCTAGTGTAGTGGTGTTGGAAGTAGCGGTGCTGGGATTAGTGGTGACGAGGATAGTGCACGCAATTGAGGGAGGGCGGGAGGTGCCTCTTCATACTAGGTAAGACACATCATTTTATATTATAACGCGGATATTTGCGAAGTAAATTTTTGTAAAAGCTTTTATATAATGGATTTCCGCAAAGTAACGCCTGATTCTATTAATTATATATATATATATATATATATATATATATATATATATATATATTAATAGTATTATTTTTATTAACAGTGGTAGAGCCACGCGGCAGCTTTTGCTGTCGCACGGATGGGCCGGCTCGAACCGGGGTGGTACCACGACCTCACAGAAAACCAGCGTGAAGTAGTGGTTTACCTCTGCGTTTCGCTTGGTGAGTGTAGGTGGCCGGAGGCCCTTTTTACTGGAAATGAGGCATTCCATCTTAGTCCTCACGGGTGACAACGCATCTGCATTTTGATTTGTAATAGAGGATAGATGTAGATGTCTATGGGCCACAGCAACCACTTACCATCAGGTGGACTATGTGCTCGTTTGTCACCCTTATCCTATAAAAAAAATATTACTTTTATAAAATTCCATTGCTGGACATGGGCTTCTCCCGATCTAGGGACAGTTGATCTTAATCACCAATCTTTGCAGGCGGATTAGCGATTGCAGTACCAAGCGTCTCGCACCTTTAACGCTGCTCCCAGTTTCCGGTATCAGGGTATTGTTATTCCTCGATGCACTTTGGATAAGATCAACAGATAAGATCCAGAGTCTTTGCATTAGTTTTAAAGCAGAAAAGATGAGCTGTGATAAAAATCTTAAAGCGTTATAGATTCTGGTAAGATGGCTAAGAATAATACGTTTTGTGCACTTAAGAACAAGAGGTTTAATACCAAAAGTGTATACATCTTTAGATGGATTTCACTTACGGCCTTATAATATACAATACAGTACCTTAACAACATTACGCTGTTCACAATCCAAGGCTACCAAATCTGCAATGTTCTAAAGGTATATCATCTAATAATTCAGATGGGATTTTGATCCTGGTTATATCTATAAGAGGCATTAAAATCATGTGACCATTCTGTAAATATTCCGCCATAAAAGAATAACGCTAAGCATAAAGCACAGGCTTACTTATAACTTTTCGCTCTAGTGAATGAAATCGTCTAAGTGCCGCTTCTCTTGATTCTGTAAAGTCAGGATCCTTAAAAGAAGTTTTGAAAGGTATATTTATGACGTATCTGCTTGAACTTTCTTGAGACACTGTATCAATAAATATTTGTTGACAACAATTTTCATTTGCAGTAAATTTTGTCGGCACTTGCGGCAATTCCCAGTATTGACTTATTTATCAAGCTATTCACCTTCAGTGATGAAGAATAAGATATCTACTGTTATATTATTTGTTCAAACCCTTTCTAGTAAAACCCAATCAAATTTAGTATTAAGTGCAAAATATTCTTGTCGTCCTTCACTGATACTTCCTGGTAGCGAAAGCGAAGAGGTTTTAGCATCAAAGCGTACGTCAATATCTCCGGATATATAATAGTCAAGATTAGCTAACTGTAAGTGTTCGAGATGTTTTCAGTGCATCTTTTTGGCTTAACGTTAAGCATTTCTCCATATATCGTAGGTAATATGGGAGCTGTTATATTAAAAACTGGTGTACCTTCTACCCCTTATTCAAGCTGAACCACATTTGATACCGCCGCAGGGAATCGACCTAACCCACGATTCGAAATAGAACTAGAGTATTGACGTAATCCTTAAGAACGAGCGGCTCGGTCGGTAATAAAATGAGCTTGACTACCTAAATCAATCAATGCTCGAAATTATTGATATTGGGCCGAAGAATCAAGAATATCAATCATTGCAGTTGGTAATAGAATAATCGAACTTCCAGTAGGATTCGCTAACATACTAATCTAAGGAGGATTGGAGGGTTAACTAAGAATTTCATCCTTTTCTTTGTTGTGTATTATACCTGTGCGCGGCTGCGTCCGCACCCAATAATAATGTTTGCAATTAAAGCAGTACATCGACAGCCGTTGAGTGTTTAACTAGTCCCCTGCGTTCCGTATCCGCGAACATAACATTGGCGACGAGTTCTTACCCGCGTTTTTACAAAAAAAAAATGTCGTTTAGCTGTGGTCCCTTACCAATTTTTAACCACGAATTGCAATCGTGGAAGATATTTAGAACCAAAATTACGCAATGGTTTATTGCAAACGACATAAATGCGTCAAATGATGCTGCAGGAGTTAAAAGGTGAGCAATTCTGCTCAGCGCATTCGCCGATGGTACGTTTAAGCTTGCCTCAGATCTCGCTGTACTAAAGGATCTCCAGCAAATTCCGTTTGAGGATATCCTAACCATCTTGGATACTTATTTCACACCGAAGCAGGTTGGATTTAGCGAGTGCCACAATTTTTATGCCGCTACCCAACAGCCCACCGAGTCACCGTCGCAGTGGGCCGCTAGACTGCGCGGCCTAACCGTTCACTGCCAATTTTCCAATGTGGAGGAGGCACTGAGGGACCGGTTTATTATGGGTATGCTGCCAGGAGTGGAAAAAGAAAAGTTACATACGCAGGATATTTCGGGTATAACATTAGCAAAAGCTGTTGAGCTAGCGGAGAACGTACTAAGCGCGCGGGCGATTGCCGCCAGCGCCGCTGCCACCACTACCGTCGTCACCGATGCCACCACGGACCAGCTATACAAAATTGGTCAGGATTCAAAATGCGCGCGTTCTCGTCAAAAGTGCGCGGTATGCGGTTATACGAGTCACAGTGCGTCGGAGTGTCGTTTCGCTAATTACAGATGTAAAAAGTGTAATATGAAAGGACACTTGCGTAGAATGTGCAAAAAGGTGAATTACGTAAATACGAGTAAGGTGGGCGAGGACAGCGATGACGGTAAGATATTTAATATACGATCAGTTAGGGGCGAGCCTTTAGTAGAAACCGTTACTGTCAATGGCATAGATTTAGAATTTCAAATCGATAGCGGATCGGCGGTGACCGTGATATCGGAAAGAACATATAAATTGCATTTCCACGATGTACTATTATCGTTCACTAAAAAGAAATTAGTGAGTTATACCGGTGAAGTTTTAGGTTGTGCCGGCCGTGTACAGATGTCGCTTCAGTGGCGGGGCAAAACGTGTATGCTAGACGTTTATGTAGTTCGTAATGGCGGCCCGCCACTGCTCGGTAGGGATTTTATTGCACGTTTCGAACTTCAACTGACGCCAATACATTATTGTAAGCAAACACAGAATGAAATTGAAACGCTACATATACGTTATCCTCAGATATTTTCGGGAGAACTTGGGTGTTTCAATAAATATGAAATTAAGTTAACCTTGAAAGAGAACGTTAAGCCATTGTTTTTTTAAGGCGCGTCCTATTGCTTTCGCCTTGAGGGATAAAATAGATAGCGAACTAAAGAGGTTGGTCGATCTAGGTGTACTTCGTCCGGTTAGTTATTCTGAATACGCATCCCCAATCGTACCCGTATTAAAACGCGATGGCTCTGTCAGAATATGTGCAGATTATTCTGTTAGCTTAAACAAACAGTTAGTTATAGACCAATATCCATTGCCGACGGTTAATGAACTTTTTTCTAAGTTACATGGGGGCCAATACTTTACTAAGCTTGACCTCTCAATGGCGTATAATCAATTTTGCCTAAATGAAGAATCTCAAAAGCTAACCTGTATCAATACCCATCGGGGTTTATTTTCTTATACACGTTTAGTTTTCGGCTTAGCTAGTGCGCCGGCTATTTTCCAGCGTGCAATGGAATATGTACTAGCAGGATTAAATGGAGTACATTTTTTACTGGATGATATTCTGATAACCGGCAAAGACGATGCCGAGTACCTAGACAGGCTACACCAGGTGCTACAAAGATTACAAGACGCGGGCTTAACGTTGCAAAAAAATAAGTGCAGTTTTTTTAAAGACGAAATAAGTTACCTGGGATACGTCATAAATAGAAACGGTTTAAAGAAGTCACCGGAAAAGGTTAAAGCTATATTAGAAGCGCCAATCCCCACAAATGTTAACCAATTACAATCGTTTTTAGGCCTCGTCAATTACTACAGGTGTTTTGTTCCAAACGCATCATCTATTTTATCCCCCCTCTACCAATTATTAAAAAAGGAAATAAAATGGAAATGGTCTAAAGTAGAAAACGAAGCGTTCGACAATATAAGAAAAATATTATCCTCGGAACAGATTTTAACACATTTTAATCCAAATGAAACAATTATACTAACCGTGGATGCGTCACCTAACGAGTTAGGTGCTATATTATCGCAAAAAAATAGTGCAGGTATTGAAAAGCCACTCTCGTTTGCATCACGGACGTTAAATAATGCCGAGAAAAGGTATTCTCAAATACAAAAAGAAGTTACTGCTCGTATTTGGAGTACGGAGGTTCCACCAATATTTATATGGTAGGTCTACGCCTTTTATTCTACGTACGGATCACAAACCGTTATTATCAATTTTTGGGCCATACAAAGGAATTCCGGAGGTATCGGCCAACCGTTTGCAGAGATATGCTTTATTTCTAAGCGGATATAATTACACGATAGAATATGTTAAGAGTTCGGATAACAGTGCAGACTACTTGTCGCGTTTCAGCCTCCTGGGCGCCGATGCGAGCAGTAGCGGCACGGGCGGGGATTCAAACGCGGGCTACACGGAAACCGCCGATATCGACGACCGCGCAGCGTACGTTAATTTCGTTGTTAAGGGCGCGATACCAATAACCCTACAGGCGTTACGTGATGCAATAAATAAAGATCGCATTATGAAAAAGGTCATACATTATGTTTTAGAGGGATGGCCAAAAAAAGTTAATGATCCAGAGATAAAACCCTATAGTTTATGCAAATTAGAACTGTCATATGAAAATGGTTGCCTTATGCGTGGTCATAAAATAGTTATCCCTGGATCGTTACGTGATAGAGTGATATCGGAGCTACATACATCATATATGGGTGTTGTTAAAACTAAAGCCGAAGCTCGCTCTCGGTTTTGGTTTCCAGGTATTGACGGCGTCCTTGAGCGTATGATTGGCTCTTGTGAAATATGCATGCAACTACGAGCAGCGCCACCGCGCGTACATATTTCCCCGTGGAAATATACTGCTGACCCTTTCCGAAGAATACACCTCGATTTCCTCGGCCCCATCAACGGACATATGTACTTGGTGATCGTTGATGCGTACTCCAAATGGGTCGAAGTCTGCCGCATGAATACTACTTGTGCTTCCATCGCAGTTATAGATAAATTATATGAATTCATGTCAAGGTTCGGTCTTCCAGAGACTATAGTGACTGATAATAGAACATCGTTTTGCTCCCGGGAGTTCTTAGACTTTTGTCATCTTAACGGCATTACGCATATTACGTCACCTGCCTACCACCCGGCAAGTAATGGACAAGCTGAAAGCTACGTAAAGGTAATAAAAAGGGGTATTAAGTCTAGTTTGTTGAGCAGCAATAATGTTAGAGAATGTAATTTAAATCTCTTAAAGTACATTTTCGACTACCGCAATTCGGTCCATTCCACTACGGGCTTATCTCCCGCGCAAATAGTTTTTGGTCGTAAATTGAGATCGAGGTTAGATATATTAAAGCCAGCACCATCGCCGCCCCTGTCTTCCTCACTCGCTAAAACAGTCCGATCAAAACAGTGTTCACAGGTTAAGTCGCATGGTGGGAAAGAAAAAATGTTTTTACCCGGACAATATGTTTTATATAAAAAATATTCGAATAAAAATCAGTTCAATTGGTGTAAAGGCGTAATTATACAAAAACTTGGTAAAATCATATACTTAATACGAGACTCTTTGTTAAATACTGTTGTAAAAAAACATGTAAGTCAAATAATTTTATATAAAGGCACCATTAATGCAAGTAGACCTTGGGAGCTAGATGTTCTCAGCCCTGATACCCCAGGTAGTTCAGTATTGCCACCGGCGTCATGCGTACCTATATTACCGCCAGATTTGCAATGTCATGACCAAGTTCGCGAGCTGGGAGAGGGGGATGGGCACGAGGACAGAATATTAACACCTGTCCCTGCAGCTGAGACTTCTAATGAGAACTTGACGAATTCTAATGACTCTTGCCGCCAATCACGATCACCCTCACATATAACAGTAACGCAAGGAGTTCGGCGTCCACAGTCGTCGGATGATGAAGAAGAGGTATCACGGGCACAAGAGTATCAAGTGCCATTAAAACGAAATCGCCCTAAGGTTGACTATAAAAAGTTTTTTTAGTATGTTTTAAATATATTTAATATGTTAGTTTTTTTATATAAGGTATTACATATTATAAAACCCTCACTATAGGGGGAGGAATGTTATCTTTTTGTTTTTAGTCTTGACAAAATAATATTGAATTTGTTAGTCTTTATTACTTTAGTAGTGTAATCATATAACACAAATATTATTTGATTCAAATTATTGGCCCGTTTAATATTGATTGGCACCATAAAATACATGCCAGTGTTCTTTTACGTTCAAGTAGACTTCTAGATTGCATAAAAGTAGTTCTATTCATGGTGAAAGTGTGAGAAAAACTATATTCATGAACGTGACTAGAAAGATAGAGAAGATGGGCAGCATAGTCTTTCTGAACACAGCTAAGCAAAATAATAAAAATATGGAGTTGGCAACTCGCATGCCAAGCGTGGCAACTATGGCAAATATCCAACTTATTTGGCAATCTATGGAGGGAATCGAATTGGTGAACGGGAATAGAAATATAATATTAGCCATGTAATTTTGCTAAACTTTGTGATTAATAATACTTTGTGACTCTGCTTTGTGATAACTCAGTCAGACAGTGGCCATCAGTCTGGATACTTTAAGGCTGACAATTTTCGATGCTGCAGCAATAAGTATTTAATATAATTATATTTAATTTGATCAGTTACTTATTAGTTTCTTTAGCAATAAGTAGATGGCGCTATTATTAGATTAAACTAAGAAAACTAAAACTTTGCCCTCTAGTACTCAGCCACAATAAGTTGAGATGTGACTGGTGTGGCTGAATCGCACAACAAAGTCGGGAACATTTATTAATACAAAAATTAGGCATAAAGTGATGCAGATTCTATTAAAAATGTTGCTTCAGCGCTGCTAGCGGTGTGTAATGAAATTATTTTACGATATAAAAATATCTAGAAATAGCAATGTTGTGTTTAGTTGTTAATATCGCCAAACGATCTCTATTCATTGATTTGGTCAAGCTATATCATTATATTGTAGTCAACAAAAACTGTAAAATTTTCTGCTTACATATATAAAATCTCTTTATTCAAACTATAAGGATAATAAGATTTGTAATAATTGCAGATTTATTAGACTATTTATAGATAAGAAACCTAATAGCTACTAAAACTATTTTATAGATTAGAAATTAAACTTAGAAACATCTCAAATTTTCTGATTTTCGATTGATGTCACTATTATCTCTTTAAGTAGTAATTAGTTAGAGTAGAAAGACTAAAAAAAACTACGTTAGTGTTTTCAAATAATGAATTTAATTATTTAAACATAATTGTAAGTTATTTATATTATTTCATTTATTAGTAACTGGAGGCAAAATGTTACTGTTTTTTGTATTTTACGTTAGACGGCACTATTTTGAAAAAGTGAAACGGAGATTGTCGGCGTAGTTAATTTATTATGCAACAGTTAAAACTAATTTTAGCTTTTATTTATAAATATTTTATTTATTTAAAAAAACACATCAATCATATAAAATGGAAATTAACATCTAAAGGAAGGAAAATACTTAACCCTCCTTTTTTGAAGTTTCGTAATCGGATAAAAAGTATCCTATAAGCTGCCCCGGGTTCTTAATTACCTACACACAAAATTTCATGAAAGTCTGTTCAGTAGTATTTGCGTGAATCGGGAATACACAGAGACAGACAGACAAAAATTCTAAAAAACAACTAATTTACCTTCAGCGACCTTTATTTAGTAGCCTGGACTTGTTTATTCCAGAACATATTAGAATTACAAACACAACTTTTCTGCAGATTTATTATATGTATAGATATGTATAGATTAGTTATGATTAAATTTAAAAGCTTCAGATGACTTGTCGGCCGAGGGGGTAGGAGGTTTAAGTAGGCAGTTGCTATGCATTTTGTGGCTTCTAAAAATAGGAAATAATTTTATTATTTCATCTGCAACTTATCTATCGGCGTGTTCCAAATAACGAAATTCCCTTTGTAAGAGTAACTGTTAAAATGACATAAAGACCGTTCGCTTCAATTTACGTGAGAATATAAATATATATTTAATTGATTTATTGGATAAAATAGACTGTCTCGTAAGTCTAGTGGTCGTAAGTGCGACTGCTGATTAAAATCAGTTATTGGAGTTTTCTGTTAAGAAATTCTCAGAATGCGCCTGATATCTTACCAGTTGTGTATGAGAATAAGGTAATAGAGAGTGCATCCATGCTTGCGCATACCCTCCTCGTGCACTATAATCTTGTCCTGCGCAATTGGGAAGTCTCCGTCGAGGATGTCCGTCGTGACCGAAATTCGATTTGGAGGTCATTATTATCGAAAATGACATATTAGCAAAATCAAAGAACAACATCAAAACCAAGCCAACCACGATTCCCATAAGTTACCCTATCGCACTGTTGTTACTTGTTATTGTTACTTACAAAGGATTTCATTTTGATTTATTTCTTCTTGTAAAAATGCGTTATAACGCAATAAAAAGTTGCAGCGGCAAGAAAGTGTCCCAGTGCATGTTGGCGGACTTTACATGACGTCGAAATATTGGTTTTAATTTCTTACACATGCAGGTTTCCTCACGGTGTTTAATAGAAATTTAATAAGTGCTGCCTGGCCGCGAAAGTGTGTTGCTAGCGACTTATGGTGAGCGCTTAGCCCCCTGATCTACTACGGCTTACAGGAACAGCTAAAGTAATAGAAATACAAAAATTTATTTTTATTCGGGTGTAAAGTGGTGAAACAGCTTAACTGCCAACCTCTCCTGCACGCATTTTACTCGATTTATATCAACTAGCGGTTTTCTAGGTTAAAGGTGGTATATAGATTCGGTAATTCCTTATAAGGAGAAAATGAGAGTATCCGTTTTATTAATATTAAAGTAAAGGTGACAAAATAGCATACACTTCGACCTGATAGTAAGTGCTATGGCCCATAGATCGCTATTATCTATCCCACTTTTTTACGTGGTAGAGCCCTGCGGCAGCTATATTTTAGTTACAACTTGAATGGGTCGGCTCTACTAAGGAAGACCACGCTCTCACAGAATAACAGCAAAATAGCAACTTAATGAGTGTAGAGAACCGGAGACCCTTTTTAATGAAAATCAAGCAATCCATCATAGTCCTCAGGGGTGACAACGCATCTGAATTTGGATTCTTAATCATGGATAGATGTAGATGTCTATGGACCACAGCATCCACTTACCATTAGGACATAAATGCGTCAAATGATGCTGCAGGAGTTAAAAGGTGAGCAATTCTGCTCAGCGCATTCGCCGATGGTACGTTTAAGCTTGCCTCAGATCTCGCTGTACTAAAGGATCTCCAGCAAATTCCGTTTGAGGATATCCTAACCATCTTGGATACTTATTTCACACCGAAGCAGGTTGGATTTAGCGAGTGCCACAATTTTTATGCCGCTACCCAACAGCCCACCGAGTCACCGTCGCAGTGGGCCGCTAGACTGCGCGGCCTAACCGTTCACTGCCAATTTTCCAATGTGGAGGAGGCACTGAGGGACCGGTTTATTATGGGTATGCTGCCAGGAGTGGAAAAAGAAAAGTTACATACGCAGGATATTTCGGGTATAACATTAGCAAAAGCTGTTGAGCTAGCGGAGAACGTACTAAGCGCGCGGGCGATTGCCGCCAGCGCCGCTGCCACCACTACCGTCGTCACCGATGCCACCACGGACCAGCTATACAAAATTGGTCAGGATTCAAAATGCGCGCGTTCTCGTCAAAAGTGCGCGGTATGCGGTTATACGAGTCACAGTGCGTCGGAGTGTCGTTTCGCTAATTACAGATGTAAAAAGTGTAATATGAAAGGACACTTGCGTAGAATGTGCAAAAAGGTGAATTACGTAAATACGAGTAAGGTGGGCGAGGACAGCGATGACGGTAAGATATTTAATATACGATCAGTTAGGGGCGAGCCTTTAGTAGAAACCGTTACTGTCAATGGCATAGATTTAGAATTTCAAATCGATAGCGGATCGGCGGTGACCGTGATATCGGAAAGAACATATAAATTGCATTTCCACGATGTACTATTATCGTTCACTAAAAAGAAATTAGTGAGTTATACCGGTGAAGTTTTAGGTTGTGCCGGCCGTGTACAGATGTCGCTTCAGTGGCGGGGCAAAACGTGTATGCTAGACGTTTATGTAGTTCGTAATGGCGGCCCGCCACTGCTCGGTAGGGATTTTATTGCACGTTTCGAACTTCAACTGACGCCAATACATTATTGTAAGCAAACACAGAATGAAATTGAAACGCTACATATACGTTATCCTCAGATATTTTCGGGAGAACTTGGGTGTTTCAATAAATATGAAATTAAGTTAACCTTGAAAGAGAACGTTAAGCCATTGTTTTTTTAAGGCGCGTCCTATTGCTTTCGCCTTGAGGGATAAAATAGATAGCGAACTAAAGAGGTTGGTCGATCTAGGTGTACTTCGTCCGGTTAGTTATTCTGAATACGCATCCCCAATCGTACCCGTATTAAAACGCGATGGCTCTGTCAGAATATGTGCAGATTATTCTGTTAGCTTAAACAAACAGTTAGTTATAGACCAATATCCATTGCCGACGGTTAATGAACTTTTTTCTAAGTTACATGGGGGCCAATACTTTACTAAGCTTGACCTCTCAATGGCGTATAATCAATTTTGCCTAAATGAAGAATCTCAAAAGCTAACCTGTATCAATACCCATCGGGGTTTATTTTCTTATACACGTTTAGTTTTCGGCTTAGCTAGTGCGCCGGCTATTTTCCAGCGTGCAATGGAATATGTACTAGCAGGATTAAATGGAGTACATTTTTTACTGGATGATATTCTGATAACCGGCAAAGACGATGCCGAGTACCTAGACAGGCTACACCAGGTGCTACAAAGATTACAAGACGCGGGCTTAACGTTGCAAAAAAATAAGTGCAGTTTTTTTAAAGACGAAATAAGTTACCTGGGATACGTCATAAATAGAAACGGTTTAAAGAAGTCACCGGAAAAGGTTAAAGCTATATTAGAAGCGCCAATCCCCACAAATGTTAACCAATTACAATCGTTTTTAGGCCTCGTCAATTACTACAGGTGTTTTGTTCCAAACGCATCATCTATTTTATCCCCCCTCTACCAATTATTAAAAAAGGAAATAAAATGGAAATGGTCTAAAGTAGAAAACGAAGCGTTCGACAATATAAGAAAAATATTATCCTCGGAACAGATTTTAACACATTTTAATCCAAATGAAACAATTATACTAACCGTGGATGCGTCACCTAACGAGTTAGGTGCTATATTATCGCAAAAAAATAGTGCAGGTATTGAAAAGCCACTCTCGTTTGCATCACGGACGTTAAATAATGCCGAGAAAAGGTATTCTCAAATACAAAAAGAAGTTACTGCTCGTATTTGGAGTACGGAGGTTCCACCAATATTTATATGGTAGGTCTACGCCTTTTATTCTACGTACGGATCACAAACCGTTATTATCAATTTTTGGGCCATACAAAGGAATTCCGGAGGTATCGGCCAACCGTTTGCAGAGATATGCTTTATTTCTAAGCGGATATAATTACACGATAGAATATGTTAAGAGTTCGGATAACAGTGCAGACTACTTGTCGCGTTTCAGCCTCCTGGGCGCCGATGCGAGCAGTAGCGGCACGGGCGGGGATTCAAACGCGGGCTACACGGAAACCGCCGATATCGACGACCGCGCAGCGTACGTTAATTTCGTTGTTAAGGGCGCGATACCAATAACCCTACAGGCGTTACGTGATGCAATAAATAAAGATCGCATTATGAAAAAGGTCATACATTATGTTTTAGAGGGATGGCCAAAAAAAGTTAATGATCCAGAGATAAAACCCTATAGTTTATGCAAATTAGAACTGTCATATGAAAATGGTTGCCTTATGCGTGGTCATAAAATAGTTATCCCTGGATCGTTACGTGATAGAGTGATATCGGAGCTACATACATCATATATGGGTGTTGTTAAAACTAAAGCCGAAGCTCGCTCTCGGTTTTGGTTTCCAGGTATTGACGGCGTCCTTGAGCGTATGATTGGCTCTTGTGAAATATGCATGCAACTACGAGCAGCGCCACCGCGCGTACATATTTCCCCGTGGAAATATACTGCTGACCCTTTCCGAAGAATACACCTCGATTTCCTCGGCCCCATCAACGGACATATGTACTTGGTGATCGTTGATGCGTACTCCAAATGGGTCGAAGTCTGCCGCATGAATACTACTTGTGCTTCCATCGCAGTTATAGATAAATTATATGAATTCATGTCAAGGTTCGGTCTTCCAGAGACTATAGTGACTGATAATAGAACATCGTTTTGCTCCCGGGAGTTCTTAGACTTTTGTCATCTTAACGGCATTACGCATATTACGTCACCTGCCTACCACCCGGCAAGTAATGGACAAGCTGAAAGCTACGTAAAGGTAATAAAAAGGGGTATTAAGTCTAGTTTGTTGAGCAGCAATAATGTTAGAGAATGTAATTTAAATCTCTTAAAGTACATTTTCGACTACCGCAATTCGGTCCATTCCACTACGGGCTTATCTCCCGCGCAAATAGTTTTTGGTCGTAAATTGAGATCGAGGTTAGATATATTAAAGCCAGCACCATCGCCGCCCCTGTCTTCCTCACTCGCTAAAACAGTCCGATCAAAACAGTGTTCACAGGTTAAGTCGCATGGTGGGAAAGAAAAAATGTTTTTACCCGGACAATATGTTTTATATAAAAAATATTCGAATAAAAATCAGTTCAATTGGTGTAAAGGCGTAATTATACAAAAACTTGGTAAAATCATATACTTAATACGAGACTCTTTGTTAAATACTGTTGTAAAAAAACATGTAAGTCAAATAATTTTATATAAAGGCACCATTAATGCAAGTAGACCTTGGGAGCTAGATGTTCTCAGCCCTGATACCCCAGGTAGTTCAGTATCGCCACCGGCGTCATGCGTACCTATATTACCGCCAGATTTGCAATGTCATGACCAAGTTCGCGAGCTGGGAGAGGGGGATGGGCACGAGGACAGAATATTAACACCTGTCCCTGCAGCTGAGACTTCTAATGAGAACTTGACGAATTCTAATGACTCTTGCCGCCAATCACGATCACCCTCACATATAACAGTAACGCAAGGAGTTCGGCGTCCACAGTCGTCGGATGATGAAGAAGAGGTATCACGGGCACAAGAGTATCAAGTGCCATTAAAACGAAATCGCCCTAAGGTTGACTATAAAAAGTTTTTTTAGTATGTTTTAAATATATTTAATATGTTAGTTTTTTTATATAAGGTATTACATATTATAAAACCCTCACTATAGGGGGAGGAATGTTGTGTATTATACCTGTGCGCGGCTGCGTCCGCACCCAATAATAATGTTTGCAATTAAAGCAGTACATCGACAGCCGTTGAGTGTTTAACTAGTCCCCTGCGCTCCGTCCGCGAACATAACATTCTTCAAATTCACCAGTTGTTTCAGTAGAATCTAGGTCTAGTAAAGTATCGTGGCGTTGGTGACATTTATGACATCTAAATATATGTAGACGCGCAGTGCTTATGACTATGTGAGAATAATTAACAGTTAAAGCAGCATCGATTTTGCCTCGTATAATCATACCGTTTTGCGATGATTTTGGTAAAAATGTTTTACAATGGTTAATAGCATGACCGTCTCCACAAAATGAACATTTGTATGTATACTTACCTGTATAATTTGCTGGTGTGAAGACATTTGACGTTGTTGGTAGTAATGACGGTAGCTGGTTATCATGCGTATTCTATAATAATCCTGAGGTGTTAGGTTTAATAAAGTAATTACCCTTAACTGTAGATTTTATTTCTTATTAGTAATGTTTTCAAAGGTTCGAGTTCTGTCAAACACACGAGGCTTCTCAGTCGTTGAGAAATGAGTGTCGTGGACAAGAGTATCACACTTAGAATAAAAAATATATTTGAGTGCCGCATACAAAGATAGTTTTACTTGCAGCGTATCTTTGTTCAAAGGCACGTCAAAGCTAAGTATAAATCAATGATCAAATTGTGTAATGTACACTGACCAAATTTAGTTGTTAAGAATTGAATTTTCTCCGAACCTCAACTATAGGCAGTTCGTTGCGTCCCGGGTCAAAGCAGCCGCAAGGAAACCAGGTTTCCTTGCAAGAGTGCAGCGGTACTATACGTCGGGGCAGCTTCTTACCTTATATAAAGCGCATGTCCGGTCGTACATGGAGTACTGTTGCCACGTATTGGTTGGTGCTGCAAAATGCCACGTAGGTGCAAGGTGCAAGGTGCCCTAAAATAGTTGGAATTGTAATCAAGTACTGGTTTATAATAAGTAAGGAATAGGTACTCCAGAGCTGGTAGATAATAAAGGATTTTATTTTTTTCGAGAATACGCAGTCCATGCAGAGACGGAATTAAAGAGCTCCTAAAGGACTTCAAGTATACCGGTTTACAATCCGCTTTCAGAAGCACCGCAACTCCATTCTCACCCGGGGACTTACCATTTTTAAGGTGCAGGAGAGCCATTCTAATGTCGCTGAGACGTCCAGAATATCATCGGTATACTGTTGGATAAGACTTGCTTTTGCTTGTTACTGACACTAGCGTGTAGCTCCAGCGATCACGTGTACAGCTGTCCATAGAACCTTTAAATCTCACTCAAAAGCTCCGATATCCCGGATACGATGTTGCCACATTTGGTTTTAAGCTTCGACATTTGGTTATTTCTAGCAGACAGACCTTTGGCAAAGGTTTTAGAGACCTGATTCCGCTCAATTGCTTCTTTAATATGAGCTGTAATATAGTTGCGTAAGTCACGCCGCATGAATTCGGAGATCTGTCTATTCAGTTGACTGTATGCTGTAAAATCTGCTGACGACAGCAGTTTTATTTCCCGTCTAACAGTGTGATCAGAGAATTGTTGTGTTCTTCTGTGACTTGTCCTGCAGAGCTTATCTCCGATCGCATGGACAGTTTCCACGAATTTGTCATTCATATCGTTCGAAAAAACGGTTTTCTTACTCAAGCTGAAAGTTTTCGGAGCTTTAGATTAGAGCACGAGGGGGACGGATCGTAGACTTCATTAGACGTGATCGCTCCAACTTAACCGTTTGGTTCAGTGTGCCTCTCATTATTCGCTGATCGCTTCCAGTTTTCACCCTCGCAATTACTGAGACATCATTGAACAGTTGCCGTCTAATCGTCATAATGAAGTCAATCTCATTCTTTGTAAGACCGTCCGGGCACGACTAGGTCTACTTTCTATTAGGCCACATTTGGAAGAAAGAGTTCATCAAAAAGAGTCCCACTTTCTCCATGAGGTCAGCCACTAGCCGACCTATCCCCAGATGCCAGCAAGTCGGCTAACAGTTGGGCGACTTGCTGGTCCCTTGGAATAGTAGCTGGCAGGCTAACTGAACTACTAATGAGTGACTGAA
This sequence comes from Parnassius mnemosyne, assembly GCA_963668995.1. NCBI lineage: Eukaryota > Metazoa > Arthropoda > Insecta > Lepidoptera > Papilionidae > Parnassius > Parnassius mnemosyne. The sequence goes on from CAVLGL010000126.1 coordinate 20,152,439, forward strand.
TAAGTAAATTTGACGCCTTATTTTGACAATTACTTTATTTGTCAATTGATTTTAATGAAATTTTCTGTGTAGATTTGTGGTTTTGTACATTGTTTAGGTTTAATTATTATGTTATGAAAGCATTTTGTTTGTTAGTTTATGCTCAAATGTTTTACTCGTTAGCTATTTAAATTTTTACAACAAATATATTTAGTCATTTATTTTATGCTGCAGAACTAAGTCTGGTTGTTAATTTTGATATATAGGGGCTCCATTGAAACTTCGCGTCTAGTGTTATTTCATGAAAATGGTGGTATCGTCAAGACTCACTTCCTACCCATTTAAAATTACATTAGTATTTAGTAGTTTGACATTTGGAGCCATAAATTTTATACTTTTTGTTTTCGTACCGTTTTAATGCAAGTTATTAACATTAAACCAATTTATTAATTTAGATATAGCATTATTTACTACGTCATATTTTAATAACTGTCATTTTAATTTGAAAATTAATTAAGTGTCATCAGCAAATAATATAATATTATGGTTATGCCCTACTATAAGTAGTCATTAATATATACAAAAAACAGAAAGGGACCGAGAATTGAGCCTTGAGGCACGCCCATTTGTAGTTTTGACCCGGAAGAGCTCATGTTAATAATGACAAATTTTTGCATTCTGTTACTTAAATATGAAACAATTAATTTAAGAGCATTACTTCTTACATCGTAGTGTTGTAGTTTCCTGATTAATGTTTCATAGTGAACACAATGGAAGGCTTTGGATAGGTCACAAAATATACCCAAAGCATCCTGTGAATTCTCCCATGAATTGAAAATATATTTAATCAGCTCAACATAAGCATCAGTTATCGATCGACCACTTGTGAAACAGAATTGATTTTTATGATTTGAAATTTACATTTAAAAAAAATTACATTTGATCAAGAATAATTTTTTAAAAATTTTACTAAGTGTTGGCAGTACAGAAATTAGTCTAAAATTGGCGGGGTCTAATGTACTACCAGATTTGAATAAAGGTATTACTTTTCTATGTTTCATTAAATCAGAAAACATACCATATTCGATACTAGTATTAAACAATTACTTTATTAAACTTACCATCTTAAGATTATAATAGAATAGCTAGATGAGGCGCGATTATATATATTATAGACGCAATAACTTTAACGGAAATCTCCCACAGATCTGCAGTTTTCTTAATATCGATAGTTTTAAAATATTTTTAAATATCTTTTGATAATATTTTATGAAATGTAAATTTTAGCGGCAGAAGAAGACACACACATACAGAAGCGGCCCCACAGGAAGCGAACCTGGTCGAGCCCCGACAGTTCCACAAAAAATGAGATTGAGTTCATTATGACGACAAGACGACTGGTCAGTGATGTCTCCGTGATCGCGAGGGTGAAAACTGGTAGCGATCACCGAATGGTTAGAGGCACACTGAACCTAAACGTTGGAGAAGTCTCGTCTAATGAAGTTAACGCTCCGTCCCCCTCGTGCTCTGTTCCAAAGTCCTGAAACCTTTCAGCTCGAGTTACAAAACCGTTTTCAGTGCCTAGAAGACTGCAATGAAGTGGACGATATGAATGACAAGCTCGTGGAAACTGTCCGTGCGGTCGGAGCTAAGTTCTGCACGACCCACCGCAGACGAACACAAAAACTCTCCGATCACACTCTCAATATCATGACTGTTAGACGGGAGATGAAGCCGCATTCTTCAACAGATTTGACGGCATACAGGCAACTAAACAGACAGATCTCCAAATGCATGCGGCGGGACTAACGCAACTTCAATACAGCTTGTATTGCAGAAACGATCGAGCGGAACCAAGGCTCCAAAGTCTTTGCCAGAGATCTGTCTGCCAGAAAGAGCTAACTGTCAAAGCTGAAGACCGAATGTGGCAGCATCATTTCCGGAGCACCTTAGATTTTGAGTGAGATTGAGAGGTTCTATGGGCAGCTGTACACGTCATCGTTGGAACTACACGCAAGTGTGAGTAACGATCCAAGAGCGAGTCTTATCCGACACTATTCCGAAAATATCCCGTACGTCAGTCTGAGCGAGATTAGAATGGCTCTTCAGCACCTTAAAAACAGCAAGGCCCCAGGCGAGGATGGAATTACAGCGGAGCTTCTGAAAGCGGGTGGAAAACCGGTACTTGAAGTCCTTCAGAGGCTCTTTAATTCTGTCCTCCATGGTGGCGTTACACCGGAGGCGTGGAGCAGAAGTGTGGTCTTGTTCTTCAAGAAAGATGACAACACTCTCTTGAGGAACTACAGACCGATTTCCCTTCTGAGCCGCATCTACGTGCTGTTTTCGAGAGTCATTACGAATCATCTCGCGCGCAGACTTGACAACTTCCAGCCTCCCGAACAAGCCAGTTTCCGAAAGGGCTTTAGCACCATATACCACATACATACCCTGCGGCAAATTGTACAGAAGTCCGAGGAGTACAATTTGCCACTATGTCTGGCGTATGTGGACTATGACAAAGCCTTTGATTCCGTCGAAATTTGGGCGGTGCTGCAGTCCCTTTAGCGGTGCCAAGTTGACTGTCGGTATATAGAAGTGCTGAAGTGTTTGTACAGTAGAGCTACGACGGCTATCCGAGTACAGAACCAGAGTACGAAACCTATCCAATTGCAGAGAGGTGTAAGACAGGGTGATGTTATATCCCCGAAATTCTTCACCGCTCCATTGGAAGACGTTTTCAAGCTTCTGGACTGAAAAGGATACGGTACATCACTCACCTTCGATTTGCCGACGATATAGTCCTTATGGCGGAATCGCTGGAGGACCTAAGCACCATGCTCAATGACCTCAATAGTGTCTCCCAACGAATAGGTTTTAGGATGAACATGGACAAAACGAAGATCATGTTTAATGTCCATGTCACACTTATGCCGGTAGTTGTTGGGAGCACTAAGCTCGAAGTTGTTGACGAGTATGTTTACCTGGGACAAATAGTCCGACTAGATAAGTCCAACTTCGACCGAGAGGTCAATCGACGCATTCAAATCAGCTGAGCAACGTTCGGGAAATTATGGCACATCTTCTCATCAGGTATACCTCAAAACTTGAAAAGGAGACTGTACAACCAGTGCGTATTGCCAGTGATATTCTATATGGAACTGAGACGTGGTCCTTCACTGCTGGCTGGATGAGGAAGCTCAATGGCACTCAGCGGGCTATGGAGAGGACTCTGCTCGGAGTTTCTCTGCGTGATAAACTTAGAAATGAGGAATTCCGCAGTAGAACCAGAGTGACGGACATATTCCAAAGGATTAGTAAGTTGAAGTGACAATAGGCCGGCCATATAGCTCAAAGAACCGACAACCGATGGGGAAAAAAGTTTCTCGAGTGGCGGCGTCGTACCGGTGGACGAAATGCAGGGCGTACTCTCACTAGATGGAGTGACGACCTAGTAAGACATGCAGGAAGTCGATGGATGCAGGTGGCTCAGGACCGTGCTTTGTGGCATTCCTTGAGGGAGGCCTATGTTCAGCAGTGTACTTATGAAAGGCTGTAATGATGATGATGATGAAATTTTATGAAATTATTTGTACACGCATTTACATTTTGTTTAAGTAATGATCCGGCGACGGCAGGAGAAGAATTCAGTGACTTAGTGGTTAAAATTGGAATATCACTAAAATATTTCTCAAAAACCATTGCAATATCCTGATCTGATTCAGTTAATTTTTTGTTAAATCTTAAACTTTAGTTTGAATTGCGAGAGTTGTATCTTACCCGATATCCATGTATTATACACATAAACATTTCTCTTCAATCATTCTGTCTATTGATGAAAACCTCATCAAAATCGGTTGCGTAGTTTAAAAAGATCTAAGCGTATAGACGGCGGGAAGTGACTTAAACGCGGCGGGAAACGCTAGTTTGTATTTGTTAAAATGAAGCGTCATTTAAAATAATATAATATTTCTTTTATGGCAAGATAAGCAAATGTGCGATGTAGATGGACATTATTTCATCTCGCTTCCTTATAGCAGCCAAGGCCGTCTACACTACGTCTGAAGGGTTCGTGATGGAAAAGTCTTACACTTTTTCTCGCCTAGCCCCCATCCGTTAAATTTGTACCGTCCGATAAGTAACTTCGTTTCAAAAATTACAATACCTACATAGTATAAAACTTCCCAAGTTCCAAGTCACTTTCCACCGTCTGTACTGCTGGCTGTAATATAAATACGTTTAGCATTAATCATATACTACCTATTTACCTATATTTTTAACTTTTTTTCATTACTTTATCCTATTTGTTACATGGTAGAGCCACGCTGCAGCTATATTATGGTTGTAGCAGGAATGGGGTGGCTCGACCGAGGTAGGAACACGCTCTCACAAAATGCCAGCGTAAAATAGCAGCTTAATGTTGCTGTGTTTCGCATGGTGCGTGCAGGGAACCAGAGACCCTTTTTACTGGAAACGAGGCATTCCATTTAAATGTCTTTTAGCCACAGCATCCAGTTACCATCAGGTGCTGTATGCTCGTTTCTCACCCTCATTCTATAAAAAAAAAGACTGGTGGGACTCCATTTTTTCATAAATAAAATTATGAAATCGTTGAAATAATAAAAAAATGTGTCATCAAAACAGCCTGTCAAAGTTTACTGCTGAACATAAGCCTTCGCCGTAGTTTATCTCACGGGGAAATATTTACTATAGTTTCCTACTTGCCAAGTCGGTTGGCAACCGCAGTTTTTTATCATTTTGTGTTATCAGGAAGATACTGCTGCCCATCTCCTGTCTCGTATTCCTCTGCTGCCTCTTCACTCTTTTCTTTTCACTGACACTCACGGGATAATAGGGAGTAGTGGATAAACTATTTAAAGATTTAAAGACTGAAAGATTTGAAGATGTTCACATTTGCACTATTACATATAGTGCAAATGTGAACATTTTCTATCTAAACAACAATACAATTGTTTATTTCTTTACATTTTAGGACTTGATCCAGCTCGTCCTTTAGTCAGTGAATATGGGTCCCGTCGTTTTCGCTTGGGTCGAGAGGACACATGTGTAGTACAAGTTTTCCATACAAACGCTGGATTCCTCGGTGAGGTGGGTGCCGTTGGTCACGTCGATTTCTGTATCAATGGTGGACAAAGACAACCTGACTGTAAAGGACATTTCATGCGTGATAATACGAATCTAAACTTTCTCATTTTATCTGCAGGTAAATTTTTTTCTTACTAGCTTTTACCCATGACTATGTCTGCGTGATACTTAAACAAAATCTGCAGATCTATAATAGTGGTTTTTGAGCTTATCGAAAAACCACTTAAAACTCAGGTTTTCGCTACAATCTCAAAAAGTATATGTTATAAGAGAACATATTAAAATAAAAATATGAAGATCTATTAATTTCACTTAAAAGGTTTTATAACTTTATCCTTTAACATATGTAGTTTTGTAGTTAATTGGTGTTGGGGTAGAAATAATAAAAATCGTATTTTCATTAAAACAAAGAGTAAGAAGTAATGTGTACCACTTTACTTCACTTCTAAAAGCTTAAGAGATCAAAACCCTTTTTTTATCCGTTTTTCAATTTAACTCAATAACCTGCATGTTTTTCGGATAAGCCTAGGATATAAATTTCATCACAATCGATTCAACCATTTCGAAGAACGTTTGTCCGAGTAGTCAGACAGCATACAGATATAGAATATTATAACGCTTACTAATAACAAACTGATTTAATAAAACGGAGGGAAGAACAATCTCTTTGTAACCTTTTTATTGGTTAGTACAATAAAGATTTTAAATAAAAAAAAAAATTTATCGATAGTATTATATATTCGACGTAAGCAACTATAACATCGATAGTAGGTTTAGTAGGTAGATGCGAAAGTTAAAACTTGTGGTTCGCTGACAGGTATTTTATCCATAACGTTTCGTTATAATTTTTTCTGATAAATTTTTTTTATTTGGTACCAGAAAATTGTTACTTGCAATTTTAAGTGTTGATTTACCGCGTGCTCGGAGGTTGTTACGCAGCCCTAAACCAGGCAATCTGCTACGTTGCATCGGCTTACGACAATCACGAGGCGCCGCGTCAGCATAACGTGTCTACTGTCTTATATTACCTGGTTCTAATATTTTACCGTGTGAATTCATTCTAGATTCAAACATTGAATTAGGGTCACCTCACTTAGTTGTAAGAATTAATTGTAATAATTACTGTAAAAAAAAGCAATCTTAATTTTATATATATTTAATATATTAAATTAAGATTGCTTTTTTTTCAACTTCTGGCTGGAGACTACATAATTGGCGCAGTCGATAGGATCTTCTAAAGTAGAGTCAGTGAATCAAGAGTGACAAAGAAGATACAGAACCTGCGGGAGCACCAGTTCAAAGGCGAGGCATTGATTCCGCAAGAAGAAGTAATGCTGTAAGTGCTTGATTCTTTCAATCCTTACCCTTCCTAGTTTCATAATTATTATTCTTTACTTTATCCTAATGTTATATACACTTTTTATTTTATTGCATTTTATTGCATTTTAACTGTGTCAGTATAAAACTTCCAAAATTTTCCATCCAAAGGGAATACGGAACGTTAGGTTAGATAGTAGTAGGACTTCTAAGCTTAGTATTATATACGAGAATAGAGGTTTAGAAACCATTAGTATGGCTCAATCAAATGAAATTGATCTAATTTATAAGTCGCTTAGAGCTTTGCCCGAATTTGACGGTAACCCGTACATCCTTACGCGCTTTATTAACCTGTGCGATCAACTGGTCTTAGCTCAGGTAAGAAATGAGCCCGAATACGAACTAGCCAATCTATCTCTTATTAAGGGGATTTTAAATAAATTAACTGGGCCCGCGGTTAGGCTAATAAATTCAAATGGAATACCAGAAAATTGGGCCGGCATCAAAAGCGCTCTTATAAATAACTTCGCCGACCATCGCGACGAAACTGCATTATACAGCGATTTATCACTACAAACCCAAGGGTCTAGTACCCCGAAAGAATTTTAAGAGCGAGTTCGAAGTTTATTTAGTACGATAATGACCGATGTCACCCTACATGAAACGGTTAGTACGACCATGGAAGCTAAGCGCGCACTCTATAAAAATCTGACATTGCAAGCTTATTTATGCGGATTAAAAGACCCCCTAGGTCTAGAATAAGGTGTATGCGACCCGATAGTATGGGGAAAGTACTTGAATTCGTGCAGGAGCAGTTAAACACTCTCTACCTCCAATAACGAAAGAAGGCAGTCAAAACAGGATGGAATGGACTCAACCTATCCCTAGCTCTAATACAACATTAAATAATTTCCTTCCAAAACCTACCGCGTTTAACATGCCGTACCACAGGGTAATAATAAACTGAACTTGTTTAGACAGCCACCTATGCAACCGCATGCTGCACAGGGATGGAGACCCAAACTACCACCCCAGATGCCGCCTTACTGTCCGCCCACTTACTTCAACAGTACGTCGTAAACCACAAAGACAGAATAATTGAGACCTATAAAACTATTCACGACCTATGTAACGACATGCGTACGTAGACTTGACTAATACTCACCATAAAAACCGCGAACAGGAAGCTGAATATTCCCCGGAACCACAAATCTTTATAAAAAACCCATTCGCATCCCGTCAGAAATTAGCTCCTCGATACACACACAACACAGTAATGGCAAATCTCCCAATTCACTTTTATACAAAGAAAAAACGAGGCCCCATAGCAAAAACCCGATTGAAGAGAATACCTTAAACGAACCAATTGTTACGGGACTTTCCTGGTAATCTCCTTTTGGGACCAGCTCTAATGCAGGAGATAAGATTTGAAAGTCTTAGTGATGGACCTGGTATATTAACTTTCAAATTAGGCCCCGCTCGAATCCTATCCCACTACCATGCATTTCTGCAATATTACTGTCTCCAAGAATTAGGGGATAAAGCAAATTCAGTTAAAATACAGTTAAGCAGTATTAGCCCTATCCTTAACAATACAACTAATTCCTAACTTCAGTCTCATATTGATTACCTTAAAAATAAGCTTGAAAGTGTCACCATACAGTTGGGAAGCTTTAAAACGATCATTGAGAAAAGAGGACTTATAGATGTTATCGTACATATGCAGATCATTTTAATAGCACTATAAAATCCATCCGCGAAGACTAAAATAAAATCATTACGGAATTTAATAATCATGTAAGCCTAACTAAAGATTTAACAAATCAATACTCCAAAATAATAGATAGCATTGTGCATAATCAAAATAAATTGGAAATATTAATAAGTAAATTTATCAATGCGAGGCCATCAGAGACTACGACTTAATTAAATATGCCCATTTTGGACAAGTACTAAAGAGCCTTATTGATAACGTTGATTCCATCTCACAGGAATTAAATAAGTTACAGAATAACTTAGCATTTATAAGAGCTAACACTATGCACCACTCTAAAGTTAATTTAAAATCTGTCTGAATAATGATTAACAGAGCAACCGAACTTTATGGAAGCAAAAGGTAAGAGATTTAGATATTAGAGAATACTATGATATTATTAGATTAGGTTCATATTATCTAGGAAATGGAATAGCAATAGTATTTAAGTTCCCAATTCTATTACCCCATATATATTATATGTATAAGTTATCTATTGTTCCTAACAAGAAACACGAAATCCTCACACCATCCTTTCCATTCCTAGCCATTTATCAGAAAGATTTTCAGTATATAGAGGCAGAAAGCCCGAAGACTAGTAAATGGTAAGGGAAAGTGGAGCCTGAGAGGTCAAACATTCCCTGATTGCATCCATCACCTCATCACTAAACAAAAAAGAATGCAGTTGGTAATCCGTTCACGGTCACCCTAGATAAACCAGCTTACGAAGAACTGGACGACAAGCATTTCACCATCACGTTCCCTACACCAACGAAAGTACATCTATCCTGTGGACAAGATATCTACAAAATACTTCAAGGTAGTTATCTCGTTATTGTCCCTCTGAAATGCTACATAGAAACGCCACTATTCTCGAACTCAAAATCGATTGAAGGGACAAGCCTTAAAGATAATGGATATACCTGAGGAAAACACCAGCATCCGATCTCCTGTATCGGCATATAAACTAAATTCAATAAACCTTCAGCATCTTCATGCAACGAACACTAAACTATCCCAGCAATCGAAAGTAAATCTAGGGAGAAACAATGACTACAGCCTATACCATACTACAATACCATTTTAAGCATTAATAATAAGTGCAGGCGTGCTGATTCTATGCATACTATATAGAAAATACAAGCCGAAACCAACTGGAGGTACGCAAAGGAACGCAGAAGAGGACCACCCTAAATCTTTAAGGGTATACGCTGTTCCAGACACTGAGAAGATTAATCCCCATCACCTCCCAGTTCAATTCACGACCAAGGCCTTCCATAGTCGCTGTTCTTCGGGGGAGGTGTTACGCAGCCCTAATCCAGGCAATCTGCTACGTCGCATCGAATTACGACAATCACGAGGCGCCGCGTCAGCATAACGTGTCTACTGTCTTATATTACCTGGTTCTAATATTTTACCGTGTGAATTCATTCTAGATTCAAACATCGAATTAGAGTCACCTTACTTAGTTGTAAGAATTAATTACTGTAAATTAAATATATATTAAATAAAGATTGCTTTTTTTTGCAACCTCTGGCTGGAGCCCACATAATTCGGTGACAGAAAACATCAACAATAAGAAAACCAACAATGTCTGAGAAAAAAAAGAATATATTTCAAAGACATGTAATGTTCGCTCATTCGTTCGTTCGTTCAACACACATTATGGTAACGCAGTGAACACTTCTTGCCTTAAACCCCCCTCAGAAATGAAACTTCATGATATAACAATTTTTCGAAACCATGTAGTTTTCATTGAGTATTAAGGAGGATCTTTCTCTAGTGTTTTGTGACATTAGTTGATTCAAAGACAGTGGAATGATATTTTACTTCACATTAGTAACAATTTAAGGCATTTTTTATATCTAGCGTTAAATTGTTCTTCTTTATCATCGCGTAAAAGTCCACTTTTGAATATGAATCTTTACCGTAGTGTGGAGAATGAACGCTTGACAGGCGCATTGGCGATTGTATTAGACTCCCCGCATCTTTGACACTGCTCACCTTTGGAGGCCTACGTATTAAGCGCTTGTAATCTACGTTTAACGTAAACCGGTTGGTTAATGTACCATCTATCGAAAGCCAAAAGATCTTTCTGCTATTTTCTATAATCGTCTCTTACTTCACACACGGAATGAAATTGGATTATATTCATCTTGCGTTTCCTGTCTTGTGGCGGGATAAGTTCATCCACAACACTATATTATCCCGTTAGTATCCTAAGAGGCAACGAAAGAAATCGAAATGGGTGATGGGCAGCATCACCTTTCTGATAACAAATAAAAATACTTTGGTTGTCAACCCACCTGTCAACCATTGCAACTGCGGCAGAAACAAATTCCTCTCTATGAGACAATCGGGAATCTATATGGAAAGCCTGTGTTCGGTAGTGGACTTTTGGCATGCTGTAATGAATGTATATATGATTGAGAGAAATAATGAATAAATGAATGAATGAATGCATGCGAAAATGGATAGTTGTAGTAGTATTAATAATAAACAACCACTTTTAATTTTTTCGTTACAGGTAGATCACGTTGCAGCCATTTTATGCGCTCCTGTTACCTCGCAGCGAGCATATGTCGACGTTTGCATATAACTGGCGTGCCTTGTGATATATCCTTAATTTGGTTTATTACCTTAATTTGGTTTAAACCAATCTTGTCAGCCTCGAACACAGGCACAGAGTAGCCAGTCTCTCGGTATTTTATAGGATGCATTTCGGTAAGTGTGTGCAGGAACTACACGCCTTAATTCCTCCCTCTCCTTTCCACCATCGGACAACCAGACGGTCGGCGGGTCTTCATCCCTTTGTTCTCGATATTCTACGCATTAGAACCAAAGGGTTTGTTTCGTCTTTTGTAATGCGTACAGCAAAGGAGTGGAATAATTTGCCGGCGTCTATCTTTCCGTCCGAATACAATCTAGGCGTCTTCAAGGCAAGAGTGAATAGGCTTTTGTTACGATAAGACAGTGCGATTTACCATTTAAGGCTGCATCACCACTTACCACCAGGTGGGATTGTGGTCGAGTACTAGCTTATAATAAGTAAAAAAAAATGTAGCATACCAATAATTAGCACTATTTTTAAACGAAAGTGATGGAAGTCTTTTTATTATATTACTTCTAAACCTTTCCAAGCGATGTTCATTTATTGGAACAAACACAAATTTCTTATTTTTCTGTTTTATGTGTATGTAAGGTAGTGACTCCAACTGTCCACAGTAATCTGAACTTAAATTTTGAATAATTGATTTATGCAAGGGCTTAACATCTATAAAAATTTCATTTATACAGGCACTAGGCCCAGCAATACGTGTTGGTTCTAAGAATAAAGTAATAAGATTATACGATTTAAACAATGAGCTAACCTTTATACAAATGGAAGAAGTTTCAAGGAGATTGATGTTAAAGTCTCCACATATTACAACAGACTTGTTTTGTTTACTAAGTTTGAGTAAAACTGCTTCCACAATCCTTTCAAAATATTCATAAGTAGCACATGGGGATCTGTAAACACTTACAACAATGAGGTGCTCGAGCTCGATACAAGCCATTATATATATATATTTTTTATAGGAGAGGGGGCAAACGAGCATGCGGCTCACCTGATGGTAAGTGACTACCGCCGCCCATGAACCACTGCAACACCAGGGGAATTGCAGATGCGTTGCCGGCCTTTAAGAAGGAGTAGGCTTTTTTTTCTGAAGGTCCCTAAGACGTATCGGTCCGGAAAAATCACTTCCACAAGGTGGTTGTGCGAGGGAGAAAATTTCTTTTAAATCGCACTGTGGTAGACCGCCAATCACACAGATGGTATGGATGGTATCGCGAGTTTAGTTGTTGTTGTTTTGATTTTGTTGTGCGATGGCGAAATTGAGCGGCTGGAATTAGTCCGAACAATTACTCAGAGCACTCCCCGTGATAAATGCGATAAAATACGCAAAGAGATGCGACATCTCTACGCACTGCCAGTGAGTCAAGCCGATCGGAAACAACACGGTCGTTGACGATTCGAACCCCTCTGCGCTGGATACTATTAAGTGAAAGGAGCTGGCACTGGGGAGACCCTGCCCAGAGATGGGAACAGTATTCCATGTGAGGCCGAACCTGCACTTTATAAAGTTGCAAGTGGTGTGCCGGCATGAAATATTGTCCCGCTCTGCTGAGCACGCCAATCATTTTAGAGGCAAATAAAAATGTATGTCCTGATATGATTATTTCAAAATTTTAAATAAATAAGGTTTAAATACAATAAAAAGATGTAATTTGCATATTATTTTAATTCGTCTCATTTTATTTACTTGATTCACAGCATGAAAGATGTAAAATAAATAATTCGATCCAATAATCTATGTCCGATAATTTACGACGCTTGACGCTCAACAACTTTATTTTTTGCAAGCATTTTGTGACAATACGCTTGATGCCCACTATTTGCTGATTAAGAAGCCATTTAGCCTGTAAGGTGATAATGTGCGCAAAGAGGGAACACAAATCACGCTCATTTAAATGTTCAATAAAACTAATTTTACGGGTTTTATCTCGTTCAATTTCAACTTTTTTTTTCAATGTTCCGGGTGCTTAATAGCACTTGTAATCACGAGGGCATTCTTGACTCAGATAATAGATATTAGCGCAATCGACTGAAAAGGAGATAGCCATCTACGATCATCCTCCTTATTTCATTTATCTTTAATCTGTGATGTTAGCCTTTTATTCTTTACAGCTTCATCTGTTTCAGGGCTCTTATCTGTCTTAGCTATATCCTTATTATAAGTAACTTTAAGGAAATTCAAATGACCATAATGACCATACGTTCAATTTTATAATGCCGTTAAGTCTCGTGGTGTCACTATCACTTTAAGTCAAGAATGTTACACCACGAGACTAAATGACATCTTACAATTGAATAGCGTTTAATTATTTGGCCATTAGAATCTCTTTAAGGTTTGAGTATTTGAGCAGTAGAGGTCTAATTTATTTACGTATTTTAACCCTTTCGTTGTCTTACGTATTATGTATTATATATAAACATTTCAATTGTTTAACTACTATGTCTGTTTCGCGGGCAGGGAAGCTGTTATATACTAATTTTTATTTAATTGTAGAGTTCATTGTTTCAGAACAAGGGGTATGTTTTGCGCGAAAGTAGATCACGAAGAAAATTGTCCTTTCGATTGATACGAAATGTATAGATAATGTGAATTTGTGAAGTACAATAATTTATTTATTTAGTTATTTAAGTAAAAAAGTATAGGCAAAGTCAATTGAATATAAATCTGTTTATTTTTTGTTGTAATAAATTATTTCTGATAAAAAGTAGTTTAATTTACCTTATTTCATTGCGACCCTTCTAAATTTGACTGTTAAACATAATTCATAACATCATTTCATGATATTCTGAGCCTGAGCTCTGTACTTACCGGCGTCACTTTTGTTTATACATTATAAATTTAAACAATTGTTTAAGACCCACAATTATACGAATATAAGAAATTAGAAATAGTTTTCTTATTGTAATTTACATTGGAAACATCGTTGCAATAGTTTGAGGTTTTTTCAAATGTTGGCAATAACACGGCATGCGAGTGAAATTGCTGATTTTTGAGGGCAGTAAGAAACAAGAAACACTTTCCTTTCAATAACCAAACGTACCGTAGCTATTATAACTGTAGAATGATTATAGAATGTAATTCTGCGTAATAAACACTTGTATGTGAGTGTGTATCTATCCTCAAAACAATAGTTTACATATTTGCTAGCATTCTAATTTTGTATTGATATAAATGTGCTGCTTTTCAGACAGTTTCCACGAGCTTGTCATTCAAATCGTCCACTTCTTTGCAGTCTTCTAGGCACTGAAAATGGTTTTGTAACTCGAGCCGAAAGGTTTGAGGACTTTGGAACAGAGCACGAGAGGGACGGAGCGTTGACTACATTAGACGAGACCTCTCCAACGTTTAGGTTCAGTGTGCCTCTAACCTTTCGGCGATCGCTACCAGTTTTCACCCTCGCGATCACGGAGACATCACTGAACAGTTGTCGTCTGGTCGTCATAATGAAGTCAATCTCATTTTTTGTCGAACCGTCGGGGCTCGACCAGGTCCACTTCCTGTGGGGCCGCTTCTGGAAGAAAGAGTTCATCATAAAGAGTCCCTCTTTCTCCATGAAGTCGGCCAGCTGCTGGCTCCTTGGGTTCCGTGCCCTATTCCAAATTTCCCCACTTTCAGCTCACCGTTCTCTCTTGTACCTAGTTTTGCATTGAAGTCTCCCATTAACACCGTATATTGGGTTTTGGAGGAATGCATGGCTCTAGAGATATCCTCATACATTTCCTCCACCTCCTGATCGGGGTGGCCGAGGTTGGCGCGTAAACCTGTATGACCATCAGCGAATACCGTTTGGTGATTCTGAGTATAAGGTACGCAACCCTCGTCGACACACTCTCAATCTTTACAACGTTGTTAACGAGAGACTTGAGGACGATAAATCCGACACCTCCTTGGGACAGATGGTCGCCCTCCCGGTAATAGAGCAAGTTGCCGGATTCGAGGATTACCGTGTCATCTTCTGACTTCGGATAATCCTATAATATGCCAGCGTAACTTGTCTATCTCTTCTTCCAGCTCCACAATCTTCTCGTCAGTCCTCAGGGTGCGTGCGTTGTATGTTGCCAGGTCGAGTCGTCGTAGGTGGCAACCGAACCTCCACCGGAGATTCTTAGCACCCCCTAACGTAGACCATTTGAAAACTTCAAGCTTCATAAACATCAATATAGGTACATTTTACTAATTTTTGTTATTTTGTCGCCGAAGTAAGACCAAAATGTCGATCCCACGCACTGCACGAAGTTTTCTTATGAGAAAATAGTGCAATTTAGGAAGTGTGACTGTGATTTTTTCCCGGAATTACCCTACAATAGCTGATATTGGGTCCGACCCGTGATTCGAAATTGGGACCACACGATCAGCAGTCGGACTCACTAAAACTACATTATAGAGGCAGACAATATGTATTAAAATACGACGGGAGTTAATAAAATTCGCGGTATTAAATGGACAAGAGTTGAAAATATTCATCATTTTCATCATTACAGCCTTTCATAAGTCAACTGCTGAACAAAGGCCCAAGGAATGCCACAAAGCACGGTCCTGAGCCACCTGCATCCATCGACTTCCTGCATGTCTTACCAGGTCGTCACTCCATCTCGTGGGGGGTCGCCCTACACTTCGCCTACCGGTACGAGGCTGCCACTCAAGAACCTTTCTTCCCCATCGGTTGTCGGTTCTTCGAGCTATATGGCCGGCCCACTGCCAGTTCAGCTTACTAATCCGTTGGGCTATGTAAGTCACTCTGGTTCTACTGCGGATATCCTCATTTCTGAGTTAATCCCGCAGAGAACCTCCGAGCATAGCCCTCTCCATAGCTCGCTGAGCGACCTTGAGCTTCCTCATACGGCCAGCAGTGAAAGACCACGTCTCAGATCCGTAAGTCATCACTGGCAACACGCACTGGTTGTACAATTTCGTTTTAAGGTTTTGAGGTATGTCTGACGAGAAGATGTGTCGTAGTTTCCCGAACGCTGCCCAGCCGAGTTGAATCCGTCGATTGACCTCTCGTTCGAAGTTGGACTTACCTAGTCGGACTATTTGTCCCAGGTAAATATACTCGTCAACAACTTCGAGCTTAGTGCTCCCAACAACTACCGGCATAGGTGTGACATGGACATCTTTGTTTTGTCCATGTTCATCTTAAGACCTATCCGTTGGGAGACATTAGTGAAGTCATTGAGCATGGTGCTTAGATCCTCTAGCGATTCTGCCATAAGGACTATATAGTCGGCAAATCGAAGGTGAGTGATGTACTCGCCATTGATGTTAATACCATATCCTTTCCAGTCCAGAAGCTTGAAAACGTCTTCCAATGCAGCGGTGAAGAGTTTCGGGGATATAACGTCACCCTGTCTTACACCTCTCTGCAATTGGATAGGTTTCGTTCTCTGGTTCTGTACTCGGATAGCCATCGTAGCCCTACTGTGCAAGCACTTCAGCACTTCGATATACCGACAGTCAACTTGGCACCGCTGAAGGGACTGCAGCACCGCCCAAATTTCGACGGAATCAAAGGCTTTCTCATAGTCCATACACGCCACGCATAGTAGCAAATTGTACTCCTCGGACTTCTGTACAACTTGCTGAAGGGTATGTATGTGGTCTATGGTGCTAAAGCCCTTTCGGAAACCGGCTTGTTCGGGAAGCTGGAAATCGTCAAGTCTGCGCGCGAGACGATTCGTAATGACTCTCGAAAACAACACGTAGACGCAATCAGAAGGGGAATCGGTCTGTAGTTCTTCAAGAGAGCGTTGTCACCTTTCTTGAAGAACAAGACCACCGCACTTCTGCTCCACGCCTCCGGTGTAATGCCACCATGGAGGACGGAATTAGAGAGCCTCTGAAGGACTTCAAGTACCGGCTTTCCACCCGCTTTCAGAAGCTCCGCTGTAATTCCATCCTCGCCTGGGGCGTTGCCGTTTTTAAGATGGTGGAGAGCCATTCTAATCTCGCTCACGTCCGGGATATCTTCGGAATAGTGTCGGATAAGACTCGCTCTTGGATCGTTACTCACACTTGCGTGTGGCTCCAACGATGACGTGTACAGCTGTCCATAGAACCTCTCAATCTCACTCAAAATCTCAGGTACCCCGGAAACGATGCTGCCACACTCGGTCCTCAGCTTTGACAGTTGGCTCTTTCTGGCAGACAGATCTCTGCCAAAGACTTTGGAGCCTTGGTTCCGCTCGATCGCTTCTTCAATACAAGCTGTATTGAAGTTGCGTAAGTCCCGCCGCATGCATTTGGAGATGTCTGCTCAGTTGCCTGTATGCTGTCAAATCTGTTGAAGAATGTAGCTTCATCTCCCGTCTAACAACCATAAGATTAAGAGTGTGATCGGAGAGTTTTTGTCTTCTTCTGCGGCGGGTCTTACAGAACTTAGCTCCGACCGCATGGACAGTTGCCACGAGCTTGTTATTCATATCGTCCACTTCATTGCAGTTTTCTAGGCACTGAAAACGGTTTTGTAACACGAGCTGAAAGGTTTTAGGACTTTGGAACAGAGCACGAGGGGAACGGAGCGTTGACTTCATTAGGCGAGACCTCTCCAACGTTTAGGTTCAGTGTGCCTCTAACCATTCGGTGATCGCTACCAGTTTTCACCCTCGCGATCACGGAGACATCACTAAACAGTCGTCTGGTCATCATAATGAAGTCAATCTCATTTTTTGTGGAACCATCGGGGCTCGGCCAGGTCCGCTTCCTGTGGGGCCGCTTCTGTATGTGTGTGTCTTCTTCTGCAGCTAAAATTTACTTAATTGTGGTAAGCCAAAGTAAGGAACCTTAATCACGACACAAATCTCAATTTTCTCAATAATTAGTGTTCACTTCCAGATTGACATGATTTTTCTGTGATATCTCAAAGGTTAATGAACCGACCTGGCGGCAACTTGGTATTTATATTTGTATTGAGTCACCAAGTATTGACAGATAAAAAAAACCCTACTCTCTTTTCGGGTTACCCTCCAGCCCGCGAACTTTTTGACCAGCCCTCGTAGCTATTCGGCAGCAGTTTTTGTAGGTATGTAACGTGTTTTTTTTTTATAGGATAAGGGTGACAAACGAGCACATAGTCCACCTGATGGCAAGTGGTTGCTGCGACCCATAGACATCTACATCTATTCTCTCTTACAAATCAAAATGCAGATGCGTTGTCACTCGTGAGGACTAAGATGGAATGCCTCATTTCCAGTAAAAAGGGCCTCCGGCCACCTGCACTCACCAAGCGAAACGCAGAGGCAGTGGCGGCCTTAGGGGGTGGCGAACAGGGCAATCGCTCGGGGCCTCGCTCTTGCAGAGGCCTCGCGCAACAACGCAAGCAAATTTTAAAAAAATTTTTTTTTTAATTTTTATTTATAACTTACTTATTAATAAATTTTAAAGTTAATTACTTATTAAAGTTATAACATAACGATAAATTTAAATAAAGTTAATTAACTAATTCATTCATTCAAAACATAATTGAAAAATTCATTTTGTAGTACTTGAATATCGCGCTTTGAAACACTTGAAGATCCGTTTTTTTTAATCGCATAGCATTCTGGTCAGCTTGGGAGTCGGGACATAATGTTCTGCTCCTTTATCGCTCAGTTAATCCCCGTTTTTCTTTTCGTTCATCAACTCTTGTCACCTTGGAATTATTTTGCTTGCAGTATGAATTACAAAATCATTAAAAAATTACGTTCTTGTAGTATTTAAAGTATTGAGTAAGCTGAAAAAGTGTAAAAAAAAACTGTGTGATACTTAATGGTGCCTTTCCATGCTTGCCAAGCCTTGGCAAACGTCTTCAAGCCCCAAGCGTCCACAAATCTCGTTTGGCGTTTGGAAGTCGTTTTCATGCTTGTGAATGCGTCAGTGTGCTACGTACACCCAAGCATGGCGGACACCGAACTTGTGTCGGCCATTGCGTTTGGTTTAACATACTTTTATTTGAAATACAAGCAAAGTAATACAAAAACAAGGAATTTTTTGGCTTTTTATTATTTTACTGGCTTTCCCGTTAACTTGGTAAGACGACTCCAAGCATCTGCAACTTTCTTTTTATTTTTATGATTAACGTCTTTTGGGTTCCAGATAGACGATTCGCTCTCGTAATATTCCAGAAACGATAAACTCTCTTCGTTCAACCAGCCACTCATTTTAAACAAAGAACTAAACATGCGCTCGTCGCGAAATCACAATTTCTACTAAACGCGCACCAACGTGTGAATGCGTTGCAAGCGCTTGCTGCAAGCGCCCTTTGATCTGTGTCCAAAAACCGACACTAGACCGGGTCGGAGACAAGCGTCCACAAGCTCACGCAAGCCAAGCCCAACGCCCTCTTTACACGCTTGTGCTTGTGGATGCTTGCCGAGGCTTGTCAAGCGTGTAAACCCGGCATAAAAATTATTTCTGACTGTTTTTGCGATACAAATCAAGATTTACGAAATGAGTTCAGGTAATCGTGATGCCGGTAGAAAATTTGAGTCAGGTAGTTCAAAAAGGAAACGAGCTATCAAAAGAAAGCAGGTAAAAGAAAATCTACCTGGATCTTTATATAAATATATAAAAAGTGATGATCAAGAAACCTCTACAAAACATTTATTGACTGAAAGTGACTCTAATCCTGATCCAGCTGAAAACATTCCTTCCACTCCATCATGGGTGCCGCCGCCGTCATTAAGTAAAAACAGCGAGGATGGTGATGAATTAAGTACATTGTGGCGGCGCTGTCGTCGCGCCACAAGCGAAACACATCGACGCCTAAATCGCCCCATTGTGGCCGGTGGAAGGAAAAGGGGAGATCTCCCGTCGGGCAAGGTGTTCTGCCTGGGGAGCAGCCAACGCTCCGAGTGGTAGTTCGGAGCTATTCTATATGTACTGCTTTAATTTCAGAACTTTGTCAGTGCGATTTAGGCGTCGATGTGTTTCGCTTGTGGCGCGACGACAGCGCCGCTACATCACCCCCCTGCTGAGACCGGAGGTCGATAGCGCAGTCCGATTGCCGATGCGTCCTTAATACCGGTGGAGAATGCATGCTGTGTGCGTAAGGGCAAGTGACGCCGATGCGAACGATATGCCAGTGTGTAATGCATGCCATATTACGCACTTGCAAGAGATGCCGGTGAGAACGATGAGCCGGAGCAAGCGCCAGGGATTGCCTTGTAGTCTGCGGTGAGTCGAGAAGACGGCAAGTAATCTGCTAGAGTGCCGTGAAGCAGAGGCGAGCAGTAAGGCTTAGAGCCGTGCCGAACACTCTAGCGCAGAGAGTAGCTTGAAGGAACAGGAAGCATTATTATTCCAATGCTGCGATGAACCTTTGTAAAGCTAGATGGCTTGCAGAATGTGAAGACTGCAGACGATATCAGCTCGGAAGCGAATGAATGTGGTACTTGAGGATGATGAAGGTTTGAAGGTGTAGTTTCCGAAGGTTTGTTAGTTGCGTGTTCATATCACGTCGGGGTCACCATTGTGCCGGGTGGAAGGAAAAGGGGAGATCTCCCGCCGGGCAAGGTGTTCTGCCCGGGGAGCGGCCAAAGCTCCGAGTGGTAGTTCGGAGCTATTCTATATGTACTGCTTTAATTTCGGAACTTCGTTAGCGCAATTTAGGCTTCGATGTGTTTAGCTTGTGGCACGACCATAGCGCCGCCACAACATCATTGTCACTTAGGTCTCCGGTGCCGCCGTCAACGCTATCTAGTCAAGAACACGAATCTGAGGCCGAGTCTATGTCTACATCAATGAGTGCTGGAATGGAAATCAAAATGACCCTGGTTTGTGGCCCATAACAATTACTGATGTAGACTGAACTAAGATTGTATTAAAAGGTCCAATCTGGGTTAAAGTTGATTTAGTTCCCGTAAATGATAATAGACGGCGATTCAGCGAATATCATTTTAATAAGATATTAGTTAACGGTGAAAAGCTTGACAAATACTAGATGATTTATTCAGAAGCAAAGGATACCGTTTACTGCTTCCCGCGTCGGATATTCGGGCTAGGAAATACAAAGATTGGATCATTGGATTACCTAGGGTCTCACGAATCTAGTGGACAGCACAAAAATTGTATGTTGAAATGGATTAATTTAGATAATAGTTTAAAAAGCTGATCCACTATTGACTTCATGGCCCAGTCACAAATTGAAGAAGAAAGGCAACGTTGTAGAGATATTTTAGAACGATTGCTCGCAATTGTAAATTTTTTACCATCTCACAATTTGGCCTTCAGGGGTCATAGAGAGACGATTCGAGTGATCAAGCGGCAACTCTATATATTTAGTAAAGGATAAGACGATTAATGACTACTATATCGGAAAAAGTATTCAAAATGAGCTCATAAAAAATTTAAGGGAAAGTCACGTGAAGACTCAAATTGTTGAAAAAATAATAAATAATACTCGATTATACTTGATTGTACTCGCGACGTTTCTCGTGTTGAGCAACTTTCAATTACTATAAGATATTTTAATAAATATACAGCTGAGAGTTTGATTAATTAATAATAATAATAAATATTTATTTCATTTCGAATTACACATGTTGACATACAGGAATCAGAATGATTACAATTAATAAAGTAACAATAAGTCTAACAAAAATAACATGCTATGATAAAATTAAAACTATGTGTAGCTAAATAATGTAGAATCTACAAAAGAAGATAGAAAATTCATATTTATAATATTAGCTACCTGCCTGAACTAGGTTGAGTACCTGTGTTTCAGACATCACTTATACAAACGGTTTAATAATGTAGGACACTAGATATTTAAATAATTATACTAAATTGTATAATAAATAAAATAACTAAATAACAATTATTTATTGCCTACAATTAATACAAACTATTTTAGTATATCTAACAACTTCTCTGTGTCTTCGTAATTTAATTTATTTAGAAATTCCCTTACACTTATATTACAGTCCTTATAACTTAGACTATATACCTTTAGTGACTTGTTGAGCTTGTTATATAGAAAGGGTCCTAAAAATATGTAAAATTTGTATGTGTTAACGGGGCGGCCAGTAAATGTTTAAATCTTTTCAGAATGCGATTAGGTATATTGTCCCATCCAACTGCACAATCTTCTTTTAAGCCAGATATTATACTTAAAATCTCATCAATATCGGTATTTAACAATACAAAAGAATTTAACTTAGAAAAGGATGTGGGCATAAAAATTGGATTACGAGTGTTGCTTAATTTTAAAGTTGTCTCTGCTATTTTTTTGCCAATATTAATAAAATAATTATTCACTTTATTGGTTGCTTCATTTGGGCTTTTGTCTAATAACAGTAGATCAAGTGGGGGTCCAAGATTTTTTGAACTGAAGGTATTATTTTTAATGAACTTCCATACAAGTTTACTGTTTTTACCGGCCTTTTGTAAAACATTTTTGTCATATTGTATTTTGAGGTTTTTTAATAGTTTATTGCAAAAATTCCTATATCTTTTATAAGTAGTAGAAAGTATTAAATTATCAGGAGAAAGTTTAGATTTTAAATGAAGTTTGTCTCTATTTCTTATACAGCTGACGAGACCAGGTGTTATCCAAGGTTTAATATTATAATACTTACATGATAGTTTTATTGTTGATGTATTATTCATTATTGCATATTGTAAAGAATTTATAAAGTAACTCAAGGACGTATTTGCATTGTCAGAGCAGTAAACAACGTCAAAATTAATGCTACGAATGTGATTTTCAAGGTTCGTCATATGGACTTTAGTGTCGTTGCGTATGCAGTTTTTCCTAGGTAAGGCTAATTGTAATGTTAGTAAAATTGCTTGATAATCAGTAAGCAAGGAATTAGTAACTAATGTTAAAGAAGGTTTATGTGATTTAATCATAAAATGGTCTAAACAAGAGCCACTTTGATATGTAGGGTGGTAATGTGTTGGTAATAGTCCATGAAAAGAGCAAATATTTAGGTAGTTATGTGCATGGTTATCTGTTTTTCCAGGGGTAATGTTAATATTTATGTCACCCGTTAAGATTATATTTTTATACGAGCTAAGTTTGTTTAAGGTAATATCAAGGGACTCTAGGAATCTATCAATATTTTGTGAAGGAGGTCTGTAAATTGCGATAACAATCGTCTCGGAATTAATTCTAATGATTAAGCAATTACTATCCTGGAATGTAGGTTCTGTAACAGTTACTTTTAAATTATTTTTAACATAGATTACTAAACCGTCATTTTGATTTATGTTTTTTTCGGTTTTGTGTAAAGAATAGCCATCTAGAATCGGTAGGTGGGGTGGGAGGTTTGACAGCCAACATTCTGTAAGGACAATAATATCTCATTTTATATCCAGTCTATGCAACAAGACTTCAAACCCGGTTATATTCCGATTTATGCTTCTAATATTTTGTGTAAGTAAGACTAACTTATTTTCAGTACGTGGAAGGAAGTGTTTACAGTCATCAACATTACACGTTTTAGCGTCAGACACAGAAAAGTTTTCTAGGTCATTGAGTAATTGATTCGCCATACTTAAGCTTAAGGATAAACTAAAACTAGTGTTTAAGAGCTAAGTAAATAATATAATACACGGCGCTCTTAGGCGCCCTCATAGTCTATGGAGTTGATATATTTCTCCTCTGCGAATTTACGTGCTGGACAGCTTTCATCACCAGTTTTGTGGTCGCATTTTCTTTTAAAACGTTTACACGTCGCGCAAACGGGGGCGTGCGCTTTGTTATTACATTCTTTAAAGGAATGCCCAAGCTCTCCACAGTAGTTACATGTAGGGCAACTTTCACGACAAAATTTGGCTGAGTGACCAAACTGCTGGCAGTTGAAGCATCTTGTTACTATTGTAAAGTCTCTGACTGGGCATGAGGTCCAATTAATATATATTCGTCCTTGATTGATAAGGGCCTTCCTGATGCTAGGTGACACTTCGACAATGTAATTACAGGTAGGAAGGTTTTTCTCACCTGATTTATGGCTCAGTTTGACTGTTGCCAGGAAAGAATCACGCGTGGCTTTGGGAAATTTATCGGCAATATTTTGTTCGAAGATACACTCGAGACACTTTATCCGTAAGGGCTAAAGGGACACCAACAATTGCAATCCTCGGACGTCGTTTAGTCGGCTCTTCCATGGTAAGGCCAGAAGATACAAGCTTCTCGGAGTTCTTTAATTTGTCGATATCCCCTTTTGTCTCAGCGCTAATTATAACTCCCCCATTTTTGACCTTCCTCATGCCCCGGACATGTAGTTTGAGTTCTTCTGGGGATATTATTTTTTGTAAGAGGCACTTCGTGTCATCACTGGATTTGGACTTGTCCCTCGGATAAATTGCTAGGGTACTAAGATTGTTTGGGCGAATGAGGGTTTGGCCACCTTTTTTGACCATGTCCGCAAAAGAGGTTCCAGAGTCCGGTTTTGATGACTCTTCGATACTATTTTTGAGTTCCTGCAGCTTTTGGGACAGGTCAAGTTGGTTCTGTAGAGAAACGATGGATGTCTGGGCTTTAGTGGCATCCATTTTGAGGGACATGTACTGGACTACCAATTGTGATGTACTTTGGCCTACTTTTCGACAAAGCGAGCTGATGCGCATTTTTTGATCCGAGTTTAGTTTTCCTTCTATAGCGATGGAGCACACCTCGTTAAGGCACAGGTCAATGCTTGTCATCCACTGCTGCAACTCAGGAGTTGGAATTGTTTTGATTGGTTCGCTTGAGGTGGGTGTCTGCATGACAGTGGGTGGGGTTGATGGAGGCGGGGTGCGAGTGGTTCTGGCACTCCGGTTGAAAGGACTGTTCTCCATTTTAGTACCTATACTAGATTAAGCTAAAACATTTCAACAATATCACTAACACAAATATAACTAAAGTATGTCACAGTTACTACCGGTATTGTTATAACGAGGTCACGGCTAAGCACATACTTATTTAATTATTTTAATTACTATATGACACGTCTGTACACAATAACGTGCACTTTCGATCTTTTTTTCCCTTTTTTAATCTGTAATTATATAATTACAGATTAAAAACAGTTAATAATATCATTGCAAAACTGCAGAAGCCTAAAGGATATGATAATGGTGCCAATATGCGTGGTGAATAAAGTGGTGTCCAAAAACGTATTCTTGAAATTAATTCACTTGTTCATTTTTTACGTTGTGGGAGTCATAGCTGGAATCTCATCATAGGAGATGCAGCATTGTTTGTGTCCAAGCAAAATTTTCTTTTGGTTTGCTACAAAGGTAAATAGTTATCGCTAAAACCACTTTCTAAAACTAGATGGGAGTGCACGGCAGCATCGGTGAAGACCGTTAAATACCAACTAAGCGATTTATGTGATGCTAGAAAGGATTTAGCAGAAAATACAACAGATTGTCAGTTGGTCAGTGAATGCCATTCTATAGAAAAGGAAATAACTACCTACGAATTTGCAGTTTCACTTATCATATGGTATGACATTCTTACAAAGATAAATGTTATAAGTAAAACGTGGCAAAGCGAAAACATGCACTTAGATGTGGCTTTACAACACCTAGACACATTCACAAAATGGCTCGATAATTATCGAGAAAATGGTTTTCAGTCATCTATTGCAACAGCGAGAGAAATAGCCGAGGAAAATGATATTGATAGATAGTTCAAAGAAGTCAGATGACAACGCAAAAAAGGCATTTTGATTATGAAGGGGAACATGAAGCTCATGAATTGAATGCGGAAGAATATTTTAAAATAAACTATTTTTATATCATTGTGCGCGCAAGCTGCCATCCTAGGTTTGCGGCTCTTAAACATCATGAGAGCATATTTGGTTTCATGTATAATATAAAAAGATTAAAGGAAATTAGTGATAGTGAACTTTTGAAGCAATGCAACGACTTGCAAATATCTATGACAGTAGGAGAATCATGTGATATTGATGGACATGAATTATACGAAGAACTGAATATGTTCATCCGTGTGTATGAAGGAAACAACGATATTATCTCGGTGCTGAAATACATAGTAGAACAAAAGTTAACTGAAGTTTACCCCACTATCGAAATAGTCCTGAGAATTATTGCTACCACACCTGTTACAGTTGCGTCTGCTGAAAGGAGCTTTTCGAGGCTTAAAATTATCAAAACATATTTGAGGAATTCGATGACACAAGATCGGCTTTCAGCCCTTGCTATTCTTTCAATCGAAAATGACGTAACTAGTTCGTTAGATTATTGTGTTTTAATTAAATATTTTAGTCTTAGGAAAAGTCGCAAACATCAATTTTAAAATTTATCATCTCTGTATTTGTTAATTTTGGAAACCCTTCAATTTAAAATGTTTTAAAACTCTAATTTTATTTATTTGTATAACTTTAGCATTTCTCCTCAAACATGACAAATACCTAAACCTAACAACCAGACTTACTTTCGCATCACATACTCTTCACGAAGGACAAAGGGCCTCGCAAAGACCTGCCGCCCGGAGCCTCGCAGTGGGTAAAGCCGCCTCTGCGCAGAGGTAAACCTCTACTTCACGCTGGTATTCTGTGAGGTCGTGGTACCACCCCGGTTCGAGCCGGCCCATCCGTGCGACAGCAAAAGCTGCCACGTGGCTCTACCACTGTTACACTGGTTCGAGCCTTCAATTAGACAAAAAAGGAAACAAGTAAATTCTGTTCTTTTTATCACTTTGTAGAGTCCGCCTTTTATCCCAGTATATACATTATGTAATGTTTAATATGCATTAATATACATGAGATGTTTCTAGCATTTCTAAAATATTCTCTTGCAACATGCACACAACGATATGGTACGATTGATACTATTACGTCGCCACTACACGAGAAAAAGATAATAATATTGTGTTTTGTTAAGGTAAAAATGGAGTAAGATTATCCCCTGCCTCATATGGTCCCGTAGGTGTCGTAAGAGGCGACAGAAGGAAATAAACCAGGAGATGGGCAGCAGCGTCGATAATCAGATCAAGAAAATAAAAAAAAACTGCAATCAATCAGGTGGACAGTGTGCTCTTTTGTCACCTTTATTCTATAAAAAGGAGACATAACAGAATAAATAAGAGACTAAGGGGTACTATTTCAAGAGTCAATGTGGCTGATAAAACAGTGCATAAAATGTGACTATTGTCGCTGTAGAAAACGGATTTGAACGTCAGGTTTCCATAGAATAACATGCCTCCGTGGTATTTCTGTGCCAAATTTTCTAAATTTACACACTATGTGAATCTTATCCAGTATAATGGTAGTTTCACCAGGACACACCTCTAGACCAGGACAATTTTTATTAGGTTACTTGTTCAGTGAGGAATCCGAAACCGAGTCCATGCAGCGCTGCGACTAAAAGCTTAGCTACTATGCTACGGAGCTGTGCTGAAATTTAGTGATTATATACTCTTTGCTCTATTCATACTGTTAACTCACCAACCATATTCTAACAAGTGTTCTAAATCTAATGAAATAAAAGGTGGTGAAGTAAGATGTCAGTTACGCGCTTGTCACTCAGCCAACTCTAGTGTTGTGTAGGAGAATTTTTTTCCAGATAGCTTACGGGCAGTCAAATTTTTTTCTAGGGGTGGATTAAAAACTTGTAAAAATGGTCTAAATAAACAAAGTATACAGCAAAAAACAATTATCACGCTTGGTTGGCGGATGTCGATTCTCATACCAGACTACGCTTGATTTTGCTTATCTATCAGAAGTCATAATTTTTTTTAGGAATTTGCCTATGTCGCATTTTACGACCAAAGAATGAGTATATTTTTTCACACGGATAAAATTACAATAAATGAATTACATGACCATGTAGTGGCGGCATTAAGTGGCTTAAGGATATCCACTGCCCCATATCGTCAAGTTGGTGTCGTAAGAGGTGACAGAGCGGAATGGAACTAGGAGATGAGCAGCAGCATCTACATTATCAGCGTCGGTGCCGGTGTACCATTAGCACTTTACCTTAGGAATATTGCAAAAAAATAACTTGGTACTTAAGTTAAAAAGAGACAAATAATTACTTTTACTAAAACACAATCACTTATGGAATTAAGTTTCAACATGAACAAAGGCTTTAGATATGGGTGATCGCAAGGTTTCTTCATCTGAAGCCTTACTAGAGGTTTTTCATTCGCCATGGCCACAATCATGCCCTGTTGTAAAAGTAAAGTATAAAATTATTAGCTTTGGACCAAAGTAATGCACGTTTTGCAATTCCGCACAGGCATTATAGTAAAGGTAATTGTGCACGACGCAAATATAGTAATACGTCGAACGGAATGACTTACGGATTGCTTGTGGTAACCATCGCTAGTTTGAACAACCTAGGGGCGGTGAGTGGGGCCAGGAGGATGTTATGATCGTCAGGCCGCGCTCACGGTTCCACAACTAGCGGTGGTTGCCCACAGAACACTGGACCGAAAAATTGGCGAGAGTTAACATAGATTTAGAATATAGAAATTAATTAATGCCAAATTGTAGAATAAGTATTATATGTAAATTATATTCCCTTGTATAGTGCAATTTAATTTCTTATGTATTAAGCCTTTAGGCACGATAAATAATAAACAGGGCATGTTACCGTGACGCGGCCGCGGAGCGAATGAGGCTACGCGCGCCGCGCCACGACGTTTTATATTTATAGTACTGAGGCGGGGGGCAGGGTACTCAGCTTAAAATTGCTAGAAAGACAACATGGTAACCTTTAGTATATAGAAGAATTGTTATGTAAGTATTAGTTTAATAAGTAGTTGTAAGAATGTTATATATTTAAGTCTGTGCATTAGTTTGTAAGAAATCTACCTAATAAAGAAAGGCGCGGGGGTGAGGCAAGGGTCCGCTGGCCAGCAACGGCCAAATCGTATATAAGACGGGCCGGCCGGAACGGTCGGCAGTCGCTCTCCAGCCACAGAAAAGAAAAGAAAAAGTTCCTCCTCACCGTCGCTTGCCTCCAGTTTAAGCAAGACCAACGCGTTTCATTCATTTTTCGAACGGTGTTACGGCGATCCGTAACATTAATGGTCCTTCGAGAAGCCGGATTACTAGAAGAAAAAGACAATATCGGTCTTGGTATTGCCGGAAGAAAGAAGCAAACCGCAAGAACGAAAAAATATTATTGTGAAGAAAAATGGTGATTACACGTAGTAACAACGGAGAATCATCGAAGCGTCTCAAGGATGAACAAATAACCCAGGGGGCCACAGAAGAGGCCTCGGGGGGCGATTCAACCGCTACTGGTACATCCAACACCACGAGCGAAACCACAACGGTTAGCGATACAACCGCTACCTCTGCGACCGATAACACGGCCGCAACGGAAGAAACCCAGCAAGAGAGGGATCGAAGATCGCAGCGCACACTAAGGCCCGATGAGACTAGGTCGTGCCGCTCCGTAGCCTCACGCAAGAGACTCCTTGCGGAGTTAAAGGCGAAAGAGCGGTTAGCCGAACTCAAGCTCGAGCAGGCTCAGTTGCAAGCAAGAACGGAATTGCAAGAAATACACGTGCAGCGACTACAAGCAGAAGTCGGATCAACCGATGACGAAGGTGAAGAAATAGAAGACGATTTAGCATCAGTACGCATTAGTACATGGTTGCAAGAAAACCTACATCGCAACCAGCGCCGCAGCCTGCGCCGCAACCCACGTCGCACTTCGCATCGCAACCCGCTCCGCAGTCTACATCGCAACCCGCGCCGCAGCCCGCGCCGCAACCCACGCCGCACTTCGCATCGCAACCCGCTCCGCAGTTTGCATCACAATCCGTGCCGCAGAAAGAAGACAATGGGCAGGCGCAGTAACAAATCGACGTCGCTACCTTAGCCGCTGCTTTATCACAAGCAGTACGAAGCACAAGGGAGCCGCCGAAATATGTGCAAGAGCTACCTACATTCAATGGTAGCAGCAAAGAATGGCTCAGCTTCAAAACAACGTACGAAGAATCTTCAAAGTACTTCACGATGAACGAAAACATAGCGAGAATACGCCAACCAGCCAACCAACCAGATCCCAGCCTGATAATGGAAGCTTTGGAAAGGAGATTCGGACGACCAGAAGCGTTAATCCACTTGGAAATAGAGAAGCTGAAGCTGCTGAACAAAGTTACGGACAATCCCAGGGAGCTATGCATATTCGCAAATCGCATAGCAAACGTAGTGGGCACCGTGGAAGCACTCAAGAAAGCACACTATCTGCATAGTCCGGAAATGACGCGAGTTATCACAGACAAACTCACGCCCATATTGAGAAGCAAATGGTACGACTATGCAGCCAGAAAGAAAGAAGATATCACAGAGCTTAAGAAGATATCAATGTTCTTAAATGAAGAAGCGGACAAATGCAGCGAGTATGCCTTGCCGGAGTTCATAGCAGAGGACAGCGAGACGAGAGAGCGAAGACCGAGAAAAATAGAACGTGCCTTCGCCACAAGCAAGAAACAATATGAAGAACGCTGCCCTCAATGCAAACAAGAACACAAACTGCCCGATTGCAAGTCATACGCCGCTCTGTCCACAAATGACAGATGGAAAGTAGCAAAGAAGAATAATATCTGCTACCGCTGTCTGCGAGGTAAACATCGCCGATTGCTGTGTAAAGCTCCACCGTGCGGAAAAAGCGGATGCATGATGAAACAACATAAACTGCTGCATCACGAGAGAACAGCAGAAATTGAAAAGGAACCCGCTATGGAAACCGCAACATCGGCAAGGGAGGTCATCACAGCGACTCAACCGTACAAGCACCGCCGCGCTTATCTAAAGATTGCGCCCGTAACAATAAGGGGGCCGCTAAGCTGCGTCGAAACATACGCATTATTGGATGAAGGAAGCACGGTAACCTTAGTCGATGCCTCGATCGCCGACGTCATCGGCGCCGACGGCCCAGCCCACGCAATATGGATACACGGGGTCGGCTCGGAGGTGAAACATGAGAAGAGCAAGATCGTCAGCCTTAAAATAAGAGGAAAGTACGCGCAAGAGGAACACAACATAGAAGCAGCGCGTACGGCGCGGTTGGACTTCGCGCCAGAATCCGTGAATGAAAATCACTTAGAGAATTGCCAACATCTGTTGGATATCAAAGAAGATATCACCGACGAACGCGCCTCACCGAAAATACTAATCGGACAAGATAACTGGCACCTCATAGTGTCTAGAAAACTGCGCGTCGGTCGTCGAAACCAACCAGTCGCCTCGCACACCAACCTGGGCTGGGTTCTGCATGACTGTCATAGCTCATTGACGTCGACTGTCACCTTCTGCGGCAGACTACATCAGAGGGAAGATACACAGCCGATAGAAGAGAAAATAAAAAATTATTTCAAATTAGAATCGCTGTGCATCGAGCCAAGAAGACCGAAAGAAGATCCCGAGCAGCGAGCTATGCAAATGTTGAGGGAAACCAGCCAGAGGTCGGCGGACGGCAGATTCGAAACAGGGTTGTTGTGGAAACAAAAGGATTTCCAAATACCATATAATTACAAGGACGTGGAAAGGCACCTGCACACCTTAGAGAAGAGGCTCGACCGAGACAGCAATCTCAAGCTACAGTACGAAGAACGCATACAGAAACTTTTCAACTCGGGTTACGCAGAGCGCGCGCCCATGCCACTGCCGCAAGGAAGGACATGGTATCTGCCACACTTCCCAGTCATCA
Organism: Parnassius mnemosyne; assembly: GCA_963668995.1. Taxonomy (NCBI): domain Eukaryota; kingdom Metazoa; phylum Arthropoda; class Insecta; order Lepidoptera; family Papilionidae; genus Parnassius; species Parnassius mnemosyne. Next base: position 20,183,807 of record CAVLGL010000126.1, read on the forward strand.
ACCCTGCGAAACCAGACAAGCCGCCGAGATTGGTGCACGATGCCGCAGCGAAGACAGCCGGAATATGTCTCAACGATATGCTTCACTCGGAGCCCGACTTATTACAATCATTGCCCGGAGTAATCATGAGGTTCCGACAGTATCCGTATGCAGTGAGCGCCGACATAAAAGAAATGTTCATGCAGATCAAAGTGCGCAAAGAAGATAGAGACGTTTTACGTTTCTTATGAAGAGGCAAGCGGCGGGAGTACCAACCGGAAGAATATAGGATGACGTCAATCATCTTTGGAGCGACATCATCACCGTGCACAGCATTATACATCAAAAATAAAAATGCTGAAGAACATGCAGAGGCATACCCAGAAGCTGCGGTCGCCATAAAAAGAAATCACTATATGGACGACTACTTGCAGAGCTTCCACTCTGTCACGGAAGCTCAGCAAACGGTAAAAGCAGTCGATCACGTCCACAAACAAGCGGGATTCGTACTCAGCGGGTGGACATCGAACGAAGAGAAAACAATAGAAGAAATAACGACAGAACATAAACAACACGACGCGACCGTGAGCCTGGACGGAAAAGAAACTGAGAAGACGCTTGGCCTGCTCTGGCATGTACAAAGCGATCATATTGGATTTAATACTCACAATACGAGTATAAAGATGCCTGCCGACGTAAAAGAAAAACAACGCTTGCCAACTAAACGTGAAGCGTTGAGCATCATAATGGCATTATTTGATCCGCTGGGATTAATATTACCAGTGACCACCCCAGCGAAGAGAATATTCCAAGACACATGGCGTTACAAGGCGGACTGGGACGACCCTCTGCCCACAGAATTAAAAGAAAAATGGGAAGACTGGATTACTTCACTTAACGCCATAGAACAACTGAGAATATCGCGATGCTACGATTACAACCCGGTGTCGACGCGCCAACTACACACATTCGTCGACGCAAGCGAGGAGGCCTACGCAGCAGCCGTGTATTGGAGAACGGAGCAAGCAGACGGCAGCGTTAACGTATCATTGGCTGCCGCCAAGAGCCGCGTAACACCACTGAAACCAGTCTCCATACCACGGCTCGAGTTACAAGCAGCACTGCTGGGAGCTAGTCTCGCGCAGACCGTGGTCGATGAGCACGATGGTGATATAGCTGGCAAGACATACTGGTGCGACTCTCGTACTGCACTGGTGTGGATGAGGTCGGAGCCTCGCGCGTACAAAGCTTTCGTCGCTCATCGCCTGGCGGAGATAGAAGATACGACCAAGAAGAACGAATGGCGTTGGCTACCGTCTAAAGAAAATGTGGCAGACGACGCGACCCGATCCACGCCAAAAAGATTTGACGAGTCGCACCGGTGGTTCCGAGGGCCCCCGTTTCTGGAACGTCCACCAGCAGAATGGCTGCAGGAAGAGAAAACGACACAATAAGACACCGGGGAAGAACGAGAAGTATGTAACATCGCAGTTAAAAGGGTAGACTCGCCAACAACACATCTGCCACAAATAGAAAGATTTTCAAAATGGATTCGCCTCATAAGGGCGACAGCGAGAGTCCTCCTATTCATCGACATGTGCAGACCAAACAAGCACGTGGTGAAGGCTGGGCGTAAACGCAACAGAGCAAGACAAAATAGCGACCCTGGCTGGCAAAGAACAAACAAACGCAACATCCCCGCCAAGGAGAAAAAGGCAACTCCTACTGTCTCATCACTTGTAGGAATACCGGCCGCTTATCATGTTAGAGCCGAACAAATGTGGGTGCAAGCCAGTCAGCGGGAAAGCTTCACGAAGGAGCTCAAGAGGATCGCCAACGAAAGTATTCCGGGAGGTGACGACAAATTAGGCCACCTGAGCACATACATCGATGAAGAGGGGACCCTACGCCTCAGAGGTCGAATAAAAGCAGCATCAGAAGTGGAAGAGGACACGTACGACCCTCCCATACTAGACAGGAAGCACGCATACACTCGTCTGTACATAACACACGTACACGAGAGGTTGCATCATGGAGGCGTGGAAACAGTCGTGAACGAATTAAGACAGAGACTGTACATAAGAAAAATACGTCCAGTGGTGAAAACTGTCGTCAAAAGCTGCCTACCGTGCCGTCTAAGAAAAGCCAAGCCTGCATCACCATCTACAGGAAACCTGCCGTCCGCACGCCTCGCTCATCACGCACGTCCGTTCACATACACCGGACTGGACTACTTCGGGCCAATAGAGGTCACAGTGGGACGACATCGTGAAAAGCGTTATGGCGCGTTATTCACCTGCATGGCATCCCGAGCAATACACATAGAGGTAGCCCGCTCTTTAAGCGCCGACTCAGCCGTGTCGGCGCTCAGACGTTTTATGATCAGAAGAGGATGCCCAAAGGAAATATGGAGTGACAACGCTACGTGCTTCAAGGCAGCAGACAAGGAGCTGGCCGAAGCAGCACTCGCAGCCCTCGAGCACGAAACCACATGTCGACAAATTGTGTGGAAGTACATACCACCATCAGCACCGTTCATGGGCGGCGCATGGGAGCGAATGGTTCGCTCCGTGAAAGAAGCTCTACGCGTCACCCTCAACGAGCGCTATCCCAGTGACGAGACATTGGTGACCCTACTCGCCGAGATCGAAAACACGGTCAACTCAAGACCTCTCACACACGTCTCAGTCGACCCAGGAGACCCAGAAGCCATCACGCCGAATCACATCATCATCGGTCCCAACTCGCACGTACCTGCGCCGGGATACTTCAGCGAGAGCGACGTAACGGCCCGCCAGCAGTGGAAACGAGCTCAAGCCCTGGCCGACGTATTTTGGAGAAGGTGCGTAAAGGAATACCTGCCCCTACTCCAACACCGGCGGGAGCCCAGCGGCATAGGCGTATAACCGAAGATTGGAGACCAAGTCATCATTTGTGACTCCAATCTACCACGCAACATCTGGCCCAGGGGAAAAATCAGCAACGTATATCCTGGCGTCGACGGAGAGGTACGAGTAGTGGACGTAACCACAAGCACGGGGCATGTACTACGAAGACCGACAAAGAAGATCGTCGTGCTACCAGAGGGATCGCAGCGTGGCGACGGCGGGAGAATGTGCACGACGCAAACATAGTAATACGTCGAACGAAATGCCTTACGGATTGCATGTGGTAACCATCGCTAGTTGAACAACCTAGGGGCGGTGGGCGGGGCCAAGAGGATGTTATGATCGTCAGGCCGCGCTCACGGTTCCACAACTAGCGGTGGTTGCCCACAGCAACGCGGGAAAAGCCGTAGCAATAATATTGAGAAATATAGCTTTTATTTTTAAATAAATAGTATTGTAACTATGTAATAACTCTCGCAATAAAGGCACCGAACAACTGGCGAGAGTTAACATAGATTTAGAATATAGAAATTAATTAATGTCAAATTGTAGAATAAGTATTATATGTAAATTATATTCCCTTGTATAGTGTAATTTAATTTCTTATGTATTAAGCCTTTAGGCACGATAAATAATAAACAGGGCATGTTACCGTGACGCGGCCGCGGAGCAAATGAGGCTACGCGCGCCGCGCCACGACGTTTTATATTTATAGTACTGAGGCGGGGGGCAGGGTCCTCAGCTTAAAATTGCTAGAAAGACATTGTAACCTTTAGTATATAGAAAAATTGTTATGTAAGTATTAGTTTAATAAGTAGTTGTAAGAATGTTATATATTTAAGTCTGTGCATTAGTTTGTAAGAAATCTACCTAATAAAGAAAGGCGCGGGGGTGAGGCAAGGGTCCGCTGGCCAGCAATGGCCAAATCGTATTAAAGACGGGCCGGCCGGAACGGTCGGCAGTCGCTCTCCAGCCACAGAAAAGAAAAGAAAAAGTTCCTCCTCACCGTCGCTTGCCTCCAGTTTAAGCAAGACCAACGCGTTTCATTCATTTTTCGAACGGCGTTACGGCGATCCGTAATAGTAATTGTAGATACGACTTAGGGACCTTCAGAAAACGAGTTAACTTATTTTTAAAAGGCAACGAACCTGCAATTCCACTGGTGTTGCAGTTGTTCATGGGCGGTGATCGATCCTTACCATCAGGTGAGCCGCATGCTCGTTTGCCTCCTCTTCTGTAAAATGGTGACAAACGAGCAGACAGTTCACTTTATTCTTGATTAAGAATTGAAATACACATGCACATTTACCCCTAAGGACGGAGATGAAATGCCGCGTTACCGATTAAACATATCTCCGGTTCTCATTTAATTATACCTAACTGTACACCTAAATAAAAACACAACAACCAGATTCGTGTGGAAATAATGTGATAGGTGCCAAAAATATACGGAAAATTCATGATAATCATCGTCATCATTACAGCCCTTCACAATCAACTGCAGAACATATACCTCCCCCAAGGAATGCCACGTACGGTCCACACAATTCTGCTTCCGTTTTGAAGAACTTCTCTATCTTGATGAGGCAAGGGTCTTCTCGGGGCTGCATGGCTAAGAAGTCTTAGTTTGTGTACTATTGTCTTCGTTAGTTCAGGATTGTACATGTATTTAAAACAACTCAAAGTCTTCAGTGTCGCCACTACGTTGGAGACCTTAGTGGCGAATATGCATATGTCCCTTGGTGACTCAGTAAGGCGCGGCAGACCTCTAAGCGTCTCCATCTCTAGCATGGCTATTGACTCTGGCCTTCCAAATCTTGACTCCAAAGTCTTTAGTTTCATTACTTCCGCTGAGTGTGCGTTGGTGGGGTTCCCGTAGTCCAGTTTGCTTCGATGGACCGGCGGTGCTTCTTATGGCTCGCTTCACTGTAGAAGTTTCCGTTTTTCGGCGGCGAAGGAGCGACGGCGCTGGCAGGGTGCGCGGCGAGAGGGGCGGTTGTGGCTGAGGCTGAGGCTGAGGCGGAGGTGGCAGCAGACGAAGTGGTTGCCGCGGAGGTGTCTGTATGTTCTGAAGTCTTCGTGGCGTTCGTCTCTGTAGCTGTTGATTCCGAACTGGCTTCAGCACTGGTGGTACCGGTCGCCAAGGTGGTAGCCTTGGACGATGACGGCTTGCTGTCCCTTCCCTCGGAGCGCGTAACGGCCAAGCTGTCAGTTGACTTTTCTTCGAATAACTTGAATCTTGAAAACGCTTTTCTAAATTTCGAGAAGTCTTCTTAATTCGTTGTAGCACTATTTTTGAAGTCTTCAGGTAATTATTCCCCACAATATTCGGCTGACGAAGGACCATTAAATGTGCCTTACAGGCACAATTGTGTGCTGGGTTCGTGGGGAATAAAACCACTGAGATATTTTCTTTCTTGTATATTCGATGTTTCTTCTGAGGTAGCTAGCCGCCGACTGTGTCGAACGACTTTTTTTTTGCGCCCAGAAGCATTTGGAAAGGGTTACCCCGATACGGCGAGGAAGTGGAGAATGCTTTACGCATACCACGACAGCCGGTCTGTTGTGTCCTCTTTTGGGAGAAGAGGGCGCAGGCGGCTACGAGCCGCTGAGGGAGAGCCTACTAAGGCAAATTTATTATGAAAATTTATTATGATTTGGCCTGAGCCGCCAGGAGACAGTTCAGGTCGTTTGAAAGTTTATTAGGCGGGTCCGAGAGAGAGTTTCGCGGCCTGCGGACTCGATAGCGAGAGTGGGGTGGGGCTGCATAAGAAGCTGCCTCACGAATAAGATGATTGGAGTGCGACTCTGAGGCTTTGAAGAAGTTCTCAGAGAGTTTTTTTAGAAATTGTTGAATTGTAGGGAGCTCTAGGTCCCGATGAAGGTCGGCATTACGGACGTACCAAGGTGCGTTCGCAGCTCGACGACAGAAAAGGTTTTGAACTATTTGGATTTCATTAATAATTTTAGACATAACTGGTCGTATGCAGACCTTATAAAGGGTACGCTTGTTTCTGAGGGACATTTTACTGTGTCAGCCCAACATACTGTTGAGCCTACTCAGGTAAAAACGTGCGTGACGGGTTACTCTTTTGACGTGGGGCCTGAAAGTGAGCCTTATGTCTAGGGTGACACCTAAATATTAGGCAGACGTATGCCAGGAGATAGGGGTCCCTAGCATACGTATTGGTGTATGCTACGAGTGTTTTTGAGACGGCGTCGTTTATAATCGAAGTGAACGGCGGAGCTCTTCTCCGGGATCACATCGATGCGCCATTTTTTGAACCAAGGTTACGTGCAGATACTTTATCAAAGGCTTTAGATATGTCGAAAAAGACCGCGATGGTCTTATGAAGACGAGGATAAAAACCGCTGAGGATATATTCCACAATACGGTGAACTTGTTGGGGACATGATTGTTTCGCTCGGAAACCGAATTGCTGGGGAATGATAAGAGGGTCACCGTCTATGGGAAACAGATGGCACCTCATGCGAGTTTGGATGACTTTTTCGAAGAGCTTGCCCATGGCCTTGAGGAGGCTAATGGGGCGATAACTGGAGGGAAGATTGAAAGGCTTACCTGGCTTGGGAATACCAATCACAGTTGCCTCTTTCCACGTAGTGGGAAGTAACTAAGGTTGAAGCAGGCGTTGAAGATAATAGATAAAAGGGTTAACACCTGCTCAGGAAAGTGTTTTAGGGCTTGGTTGGAGATGCCATCCGTGCCCGGAGCCTTTTTGGGCTTCAGTCCTTTGATGAGGGATGAAATCTCATCATTGGATACAGTGATAGGTACGGAGGCTGTAGGAGGCGAGTGCCGGCGGCGGACCTCATCCTCCACTGCCTGTACGTGTGAGGGGTCGGTGGGTTGAGAGCTAGGATAGCATTGTGCGGCAATGCTGTCTGCAAAGCACTCAGCCTTTTCCTCGTCCTCAAAGGCAACCGTACCGTCGGGACGGGAGAGAAGGGGAGTGAGGGTGATAGCGTCTAAGCGGAGGGCTTTAGCCATCTGATAGTACGCTGTATGAGATGGAGAGATATTCTCCATGAGTTTACCCTTTTCGAGGTCTCGAAATTCAGAGAGGCGGAAACGGAGTTCTCGTTGAAGACGATTGGCCGTGCGCCTATATTCGGGGGTGGGATAGTTTGCTGCTCTCCGGAAAGCAGCTTTCTTGGCTTTTAACAGGTTGCTAATATGTAGAGGAAGCCCACTATTGTTAGCAACCGGGTCGACCCTTTCGTTCTCCTTAAGGGAGGATTTAATAAGGGTGGAGAGTGAATCGACCGCGGTGTCGATTTTTTCGGGACTGTCTAAGTCCGGCGATAGGGAAATGGTAGAGTCCTGAGAGTCCAGAGCTTTAGCTAGGGACTCCTTCAATCCCTTCCAATTAGTGAAGGTTTTCGTATGTGTTGGGGGAGGTGGCTGATGGCCAAGAAAGAGGGAGACCGGTCGGTGATCGGATCCTAGATTGTCTAGTGTCTCAATTGCCCTGAGGTTGAGAGAAACTCCTTTGAGTAACGCAAAATCTAGTACATCAGGGGCGTGTTCGGTATTATCGGGAAAGTGAGTAACACCGAGGGGATTGTGGACAGTAAGATCAAGAGAATGCGTAATATCGAGCAGTATCTTGCCACTAGGGGAGATAGTACGGCATGTCCATTTAGTATGCTTGGAGTTAAAATCTCCAAACATAATGATTGAATTGCCTAAAGATAAAATAGCCTCAAAATCTTTTTTGAGGTGATGGGTTCCTGAAGGGATGTAACAGGAGGCTATGAGGATGGACTGATGTCCAGTCATAGCTAGCCTGCATACCTTGGCTTCCATGTTGGTAAGCTGCGGAGTAGAAATGGGCGAGGAGTGAAGTGTCTTCTTGTAATAAATGACCGGCGGTGGAGCTTGCCTACTGAGGCGAGGATGAGGTGCGCAAGGGCAGCCTCTGTAGTTTGCTGGGTGGTCTGTTTGTTTACACAGGACACACGCGGGTGGGGATTCGGCGTCTTTGAGCCGAGGACACTCTTTAGTGTTGTGGGGTTCAAGGCACTTAACGCACCTGGGTAGGGCGGAGCAGTTGGCCGCCGCATGACTATATAGCTGGCATCGGTGGCACAGCGCCGGGAACCCGCGCCTATGTGGGGGCTCACTCACCTCACTCTCGACAGGCCACACACTGTGCGTACCTGTCGGAAGATGGCTTTTGCCTCCGGCACGTTGGTTAAAATTACTAGGGCAAGAGAGAAACTCTGTCCCGTTCTGCTGTGCATTTTGTGCACGGCTTCTACGGGGAATCCTTGGGACTTAAGGTCCTCGAGAATTTCATCGTTGGAGAATTCGAAGGGGACACCGCGGATGACGGCCCTGACTTTACGCTCTTCCGGAAGAGCGTATGTGTGATAAGATACTCGTTCGGCTGTGAATAACTTGGTGAGACGACGGAAGTCATCGATTGAATTGGGGATAATTTTAATAGCCTCCCCGAGGTTTATAGCGTGGTCATACTTAATTCCTGCGTTGTAGCAGGTTTTGGATAGTTCGGTGAATTTTGCCTTGTGTCTTAGGAAGACAGGGGGCGGGACTTGCTTCTTAGCAATTGTAGGGGCACAGCGGGAAGCTGGCTTAGAAGGTGGGGCGATGTGTAACGACATTAGGGGAGCCTTAGCAGCGGCGGGGGCTGCGGGAGCTGCGGGTTTTGAGGCAGCAAAGGGGGCCGCGGAGGTTGAAGGAGCGGCAGGGGCCGCTGAGACGGGAAGGGTGCGGTTTTTCGCGGTGCGTTTACCGCCGCGCTTTGATGTAACTGTGGTGTAGGACGAATCCCCGGTTCCGTCGGAGTCACAGGACTGGAGTCACAGGATGAACCGGTGCCAGAATTGGTGGCAGGCCTCTTCCGGGAGGCCGACGCAGAAGACTCGGATTCGGAGCATGCGTACTCCATATCTAATGGGGCGAAAGAGTTCTTGGACTAGGTAGGCCGCTAAAACGGGCGGTGGTTGAGCTGCCTGAGATAACGGGCATAAGAGGCAATAGTTACCACGACTGCGGCGAGAGCCGAATTATCCAGCCTATTAAGGCCTGCAACAATAGACCTAATAAGGTCTTGTTTGGACATGATACTGGGTGGAAGAGACGTATTTGAAACGAAGGGGGCTGGGGGATGCTGTTCTGAAAAGAACAGAGACGTTCTGTACCTAAACAGTAAGGGCGGAATCACCGTTCTCAAAAGAACGGGACGTTCTTATTCAAGGAGTAAGTGCCCCTGTTCTCAAAAGAACAGGGCCTTGCTCTGAAAAGAGCAAGTAACTCCCTAGAAACAGTATACACGTACACGTTATACAATAAATAACGAAAACAAAATTAAAAATAGTTAACAATAAGAATTTTTCAATCAATTTTTCTCGTGGTAGAGCCATGCTGCGGCTATATTAGTAGTATAGTTGTAGCTCGAATGGGTCGGCCCGACCGGTGAAGGACCACGCTCTCACAGAAAACCAGCGTAAAATAGCAGCTTAACGCTGCTGTGTTTCGTATGGTGAGTGTAGAGAACCGGAGACCCTTATTACTGGTAAAGAAGCATTCCATCTTAGTCCTCACGGGTGGCAACGCATCTGCATCTTGAGTCTTTATTGATGATAGATGTAGATGTCTATGGGTCACAGTAGCCACTTACCATCAGGTGGACTGTGTGCTCGTTTGTCACCCTATCCTATAAAATAAAATTAACAATAAAAATAACAACAACAAGCAGACGTCAGTCAAACTCCCCGCCCGAAGATAGGGGGGCAAGAACTGTTAGCGAAAATGACTCACCAAAGCGTCGACGCTGTACAGCGCGAGCAGTACAGGGCAGGCGCGAGAGCGAGATAGCACTACCGCACGGGGACGAGAGCGCGGACTACCTGGACACAACCGCTCGGGAGCGGTGCCACAGTCGGAATCGTGGTGTGGAACGACGAAAATCGCCCCTATTTTATACTACCTCGGCTGCGTCAATAGAGACAGTGTAAGTAACGGGGAAATGGCGTCGACCAATCAGCGCGAGGCGCGTGAGATCAAGTCACGATGCTAAGTGACCACCCTTATTGAGTAACAATTGTTTATAAACTCTTACATTTCTATGTTATTACATTAAAACTAATTCTACTATAAATTTTACAATATAAAACTCTAAACTATAACATAATATGAAACGCTTATGTCTTATTTATGTATTGGCCTATCACTATTTTCTCACTTGTCCCGCACAATATGATTGAGAGAAATAATGAATAAATGAATGAATGAATGCATGCAAAAACAAATAGTTAAATTAATATTAATAATAAACAACTCTTTTAATTTTTTCGTTACAGGTAGATCACGTTGCTGTCATTTTATGAGCTCCTGTTACCTCTCAGCGAGCATATGTCGACGTTTGCATATAACTGGCGTGCCTTGTGATATACCCATTATTTATTTAATTCTGTGCCTAAACCTACCTAATGTTTTGACGTAAAATTTCTTTTATTTGTGTCCCAGTGTTTAGATTCAAAAAAAGCAATAATTACACACTACGAGACATTTTATGTTAATCCTCTATGTGAAATCTCTTTGCTTTTATAAATAGCTACAGGTTTCCAGCATTGGCTACAATAGCTACTACTTGAGTTAGACTTCGTTTGTCATTATTCTTATATTATTAATAAGCATACTTTTCAATTTATTATATCTTGAATTCATTCATTGCAGTGTATCAAAAGTCCACTGATGAACATAGGCCTCCCCTATAGAATGCCTAATTGTAGTCACGGTGGGCAGGTAGGCAGGTAGATTGGCATTCGCAAGATCAGTTTATCTCTGCCGCCTTTTACCACACCGGGTTTTTAGATAGGCATTGCACCTGGTGTGGATATTCTTACACCGCCTCTACACAACATGAACAATTTGAAATAGTTCTTTTTATTTACAATAAAGTTTTGAAATTGATCATACACATTTTTTATAGGAGAGGGGGCGAGCATGCGGCTCACTTGATGGTAAGTGACTACCGCCGCCCATGAACAACTGCAACACGAGGAGAATTGCAGATGTGTTGCCGGCCTTTTGAAAAGGAGTGGGCTCTTTTTTTGAAGGTCTCTAAATCGTATCGGTCCGGAAAAATCGCTGGTGGTAATCGATTGCACAAGAAAGTTGGGCGACGGAGAAAACTTCTTCTAAATCGCACTGTGGTGGACCACCAATCATCCAGATGGTATGGATGGTATCGCGAGTTTTGTTTGTGTTTTGTAATGTGGCTGGAATTAGTCTGAACAATTCCTCAGAGCACTTCCCGTGATAGATGTGATAAAATACGCAGATAGATGCAACATCTCTTCGCACTGCCAGTGAGTCAAGCCGATCGGAAAGAACTCGGTCGTCGACGATTCGAACCGCTCTGCACTGGATGCGGTTAAGTGGAAGAAGCTGGCACTGGGGAGCCCCTGCCCAGAGATGGGAACAGTATTCCATGTGAGGCCGAACCTGCGCATTGTAAAGTTGCACGCGGTGTGCCGGCATGAAATACCGTCTCGGTCTGCTGAGTACGCCAAGCTTTTTAGAGGCAAAAAACATCCTTGTCCTGATATGATTATTTCAAAATTTTCAATAGATAAGGTTTAAATACAACATTACTACGATAACGATAATTGTACTTTTAAATTGCGGTACGGATTAAAGAAAAAAGTAACCTTGTCATTAGATATAATTTGCATATTATTTTAATTCGTCTCATTTTATTTACTTGATTCACATCATGAAGGATGTAAGATAAATAATTCGATCCAATAATCTATGTCCGATAATTTATGACGCTTGACGCTCAACAACTTTATTTTTTGCAAGCGTTTTCTGAAAATACGGTTGATGGCCACTATTTGCTGATTAAGAAGCCATTTAGCCTGTAAGGTGAGAATGTGCGCAAAGAGTGAACACAAATCACGCTCATTTAAATGTTGAATAAAACTAATTTTACGGGTTTTATCTCGTTCAATTTTAACTTTTCGTTCCATTGAATGCTATTAAGCAACCGACACATTTGTCGGTTGCTTAATAGCACCCATAATCACGGGGGCACTGTTGACTCAGATATCTTAGTGCAATTGACTGAAATGGAAATAGTCATCTACGACCATCCTCCTTATTACATTTATTTTTAATCTGTGATGTTCGCCTTTTAACCTTTACAGCTTCATCTGTTTCAGGGCTCTCATCTGTCTTAGCTACATCCTTATTATAAGTAACTTTTAGGAGATTCAAATGACCAAATACGTTCAATTTTTTAGTGCCGTTAAGCCTTGTGCTGTCTCTATCACTTTAAGTCAAGAATGTTACACCACGAAACTAAACGACATATTAAAATCGAATAGCGTTTAATTATTTGGCCATTAGAATCTCTTTAAGGTTTGAATATTTGGGCAGTAGAGGTTCTAATTTCTGAAGTCCGAAGAGAGGGGGAGGACACGGTAATCCTCGAATCCGGCAACTTGCTCTATCACCGGGACGGCGACCATCTGTCCCAAGGAGGTGTCGGATTTATCGTCCACAAGTCTCTCGTTAACAACGTTGTAAAGATCGGGAGTGTGTCGACGAGGGTTGCGTACCTTATACTCAGAATCACCAAACGGTATTTGCTGAAGGTCATACAGGTTTACGCACCAACCTCGGCACACCCCGATGAGGAAGTGGAGGAAATGTATGAGGATATCTCTAGAGCCATGCATTCCTCCATAACCCAATATACGGTGTTAATGGGAGACTTCAATGTAAAACTTGGCACAAGAGAGAACGGTGAGCTGAAAGTAGGGAAATTTGGAATAAGGCAACGGAACCCAAGGGGCCAGCAGCTGGCCGACTTCATGGAGAAAGAGGGACTCTTTATGATGAACTCTTTCTTCCAGAAGCGGCCCCACAGGAAGTGGACCTGGTCGTGCCCCGACGGTTCGACAAAAAATGAGATTGACTTCATTATGACCACCAGACGACAACTGTTCAGTGATGTCTCCGTGGTCGCGAGGGTGAAAACTGGTAGCGATCACCGAATGGTTAGAGGCACACTGAACCTAAACGTTAAGTTGGAGAGGTCTCGTCTAATGAAGTCAACGCTCCGTCCCCCTCGTGCTTTGTTCCAAAGTCCCGAAACCTTTCAGCTCGAGTTACAAAACCGTTTTCAGTGCCTAGAAGACTGCAATGAAGTGGACGATATGAATGACAAGCTCGTGGAAACTGTCCATGCGGTCGGAGCTAAGTTCTGCAAGACCCGCCGCAGAAGAACACAAAAACTCTCCGATCACACTCTTAATCTCATGGCTGTTAGACGGGAGATGAAGCAAATTCTTCAACAGACTTGACAGCATACAGGCATCTGAACAGACAGATCTCCAAATGCATGCGGCGGAACTTACGCAACTTCAATACAGCTCGTATTGAAGAAGCGATCGAGCGGAACCAAGGCTCCAGTCTTTGCCAGAGATCTGTCTGCCAGAAAGAGTCAACTGTCAAAGCTGAAGACAGAATGTGGCAGCATCGTTTCCGGGACACGTGAGATTTTGAGTGAGATTGAGAGGTTCTATGGGCAGCTGTACACATCATCGTTGGAGCCACACGCAAGTGTGAGTAACGATCCAAGAGCGAGTCTCATCCGACACTATTCCGAAGACATCCCAGACGTCAGCCTGAGCGAGATTAGAATGCTCTCCAGCATCTTAAAAACGGTAAGGCCCCAGGCGAGGATGGAATTACAGCGGAGCTTCTGAAAGCGGGTGGAAGACCGGTACTTGAAGTCCTTCAGAAGCTCTTTAATTCCGTCCTCCATGGTGGCATTACACCGGAGGCGTGGAGCAGAAGTGCGGTGGTCTTGTTCTTCAAGAAAGGTGACAACGCTCTCTTGAAGAACTACAGACCGATTTCCCTTCTGAGCCGCGTCTACGTGCTGTTTTCGAGAGTCATTACGAATCGTCTCGCGCGCAGACTTGACGACTTCCAACCTCCCGAACAAGCCGGTTTCCGAAAGGGCTTTAGCACAATAGACCACATACATACCCTTCGGCAAATTGTACAGAAGTCCGAAGAGTACAATTTGCCACTATGTCTGGCGTATGTGGACTATGAGAAAGCCTTTGATTTCGTCGAAATTTGGGCGGTGCTGCAGTCCCTTCAGCGGTGCCAAGTTGACTGTCGGTATATTGAAGTGTTGAAGTGCTTTTACAGTAAGGCTTTTACAGTAAGGCTACGATGGCTATCCGAGTACAGAATCAGAGTACGAAACCTATCCAATTGCAGAGAGGTGTAAGACAGGGTGACGTCATATCCCGGAAACTCTTCACCGCTGCATTGGAAGACGTTTTCAAGCTTCTGGACTGGAAAGGATACGGTATCAACATCAATGGCGAGTACATCACTCACCTTCGATTTGCCGACGATATAGTCCTTATGGCAGAATCGCTGGAGGACCTAAGCACTATGCTCAATGACCTCGATAGTGTTTCCCAACGGATAGGTCTTAAGATGAACATGGACAAAACAAAGATCAAGTTCAATGTCCATGTCACACCTATGCCGGTAGTTGTTGGGAGCACTAAGCTCGAAGTTGTTGACGAGTATGTTTACCTGGGACAAATAGTCCGACTAGGTAACTCCAACTTCGACCGAGAGGTCAATCGACGGATTAAACTCGGCTGGACAGCGTGCGGGAAGCTACGACACATCTTCTCGTCAGACATACCTCAAAACCTTAAAACGAAATTGTACAACCAGTGCGTGTTGCCAGTGATGACTTACGGAACTGAGACGTGGTCCTTCACTGCTGGCCGTATGATAAAGCTCAAGGTCGCTCAGCGAGCTATGGAGAGGGCTATGCTCGGAGTTTCTCCGCGTGATAAACTTAGAAATGAGGATATCCGCAGTAGAACCAGAGTAACCGACATAGCCCAACGGTTTAGTAAGCTGAAGTGGCAGTGGGCCGGCCATATAGCTCGAAGAACCGACAACCGATGGGGAAGAAAGGTTGTCGAGTGGCGGCCTCGTACCGGTAGGCGAAATGTAGGGCGTCCCCCCACGAGATGGTGTGACGACCTGGTAAGACATGCAGGAAGTCGATGGATGCAGGTGGCTCAGGACCGTGCTTTGTGGCATTCTTTGGGGGAGGCCTATGTTCAGCAGTGGACTTGTGAAGGGCTGTTATGATGATGATATATATATATATATATATATATATATATATATATATATATATATATACTAGCTAACCAGGCAGACGTTGTTCTGCCCTTTCCGATGACTCTTCCTATGAAAAAATCCTTAAATTTGCAATAAAAATATTGCAGGCCACTTATCGGGATAAAAGTATCCTATCTCTCAAGTTGGACCAAACTGCACACAGTATGCAAAATTTCATTGAAATCAGTTCAATAGTTTAGGAGAACAACAACTTAACAACTAAACAACTGAAATGATCATATATATATTATGAACATTTCAATTGCTTAACTATTGTGTTGTGTCTGTTTTGCGGACAGGGAAGCTGTTATATACCTATTTTTACTTAATAATGTAATATAGTTCATTGTTTCAGAACAAGGGGTATGTTTTGAAAATAGATCACGAAGAAAACTGTTCTTTCAATTGTGAATAACTGTGATGTGATAATGTGAATTTGTGAAGTACAATAATTTATTTATTTGGTTATAAAAGTAAAAAAAGTGAAGGCAAAGTGAATTGAACATAAAGATGTTTATTTTTGGTTGTAATAAATTATTTTCGATAAAAATTAGTTTCATTTACCTTATTGCCTTAACATCATCTTCATTACGGCCCTTCTGAATTCCACTTCTAATCATAATTCATAACATCATTTCATCACATTCTGAGCCTGAGCTCTGTACTTACCGGCGTTACTTTTGTTTATACATTATAAATTTAAACAATTGTTAAAGACCCACAATTATACGAATATAAGAAAGTCGAAATAGTGTTTCTTATTGTAATTTATGTTGACAACATCGTTGCAATAGTTTGAGATTTTGGCATTAGCTTCAAATGGTTGCAATAACACGGCATGCGAGTGAATATGCTGATTTCTGAGGAAAGCAAGAACCGAGAAACACTTTCCCTTCAATAAACAAACGTATCGTAGCTATTATAACTGTAGAATGATTATAGAAAGTATTCTGTGTATTAAATACTTCTATGTGTATGTGAGTGTTTATTTATCCTCAAAACAGTAGTTTACATATTTACTAGTATTCTAATTTTGTATTGATAAACCTATATGTCACAGTAACATAGTTAAGGCCGTGATGTTGTTATATCCCTAGGGATATAGCTATATACCGTGATATAGTTATATGGAAGCGGTTGATAACTATCTTACTAGACTAAGCTAGTGACATTTTCCTTGCTGAATGTGGTGGTGGATGGATGAAGACCATGGTCCCATGGATCCTTTTTGTCATTATTTTACTTGTATCGTCTTTCTATACTCGTTAAAAAAGCTTAGTAGTCATTTTATCTTTAAACAGTGTCCAAGGTTGCCTTAAATGATTTTTTAATCGAGTTCCTTAGTGAGGTGACTGCCTTTCTTTGGTTTTCATTTGGAATTTAAAATAAAATACTGTAATTTATTACTAACACTATACACATATATATATAACTACTGTAATTTATTACTAACACTATACACATATATATATATGTGTCGGTTCTTCGAGCTATATGGCCGGCCCACTGCCACTTCAGCTTACTAAACCGTTGGGCTATGTCGGTTACTCTGGTTCTACTGCGGATATCCTCATTTCTAAGTTTATCACGCAGAGAAACTCCGAGCATAGCCCTCTCCATAGCTCGCTGAGCGACCTTGAGCTTTATCATACGGCCAGCAGTGAAGGACCACGTCTCAGTTCCGTAAGTCATCACTGGCAACACGCACTGGTTGTACAATTTCGTTTTAAGGTTTTGAGGTATGTCTGACGAGAAGATGTGTCGTAGCTTCCCGCACGCTGTCCAGCCGAGTTTAATCCGTCGATTGACCTCTCGGTCGAAGTTGGAGTTACCTAGTCGGACTATTTGTCCCAGGTAAACATACTCGTCAACAACTTCGAGCTTAGTGCTCCCAACAACTACCGGCATAGGTGTGACATGGACATTGAACTTGATCTTTGTTTTGTCCATGTTCATCTTAAGACCTATCCGTTGGGAAACACTATCGAGGTCATTGAGCATAGTGCTTAGGTTCTCCAGCGATTCTGCCATAAGGACTATATCGTCGGCAAATCGAAGGTGAGTGATGTACTCGCCATTGATGTTGATACCGTATCCTTTCCAGTCCAGAAGCTTGAAAACGTCTTCCAATGCAGCGGTGAAGAGTTTCCGGGATATGATGTCACCCTGTCTTACACCTCTCTGCAATTGGATAGGTTTCGTACTCTGATTCTGTACTCGGATAGCCATCGTAGCCTTACTGTAAAAGCACTTCAACACTTCAATATACCGACAGTCAACTTGGCACCGCTGAAGGGACTGCAGCACCGCCCAAATTTCGACGGAATCAAAGGCTTTCTCATAGTCCACATACGCCAGACATAGTGGCAAATTGTACTCTTCGGACTTCTGTACAATTTGCCGAAGGGTATGTATGTGGTCTATTGTGCTAAAGCCCTTTCGGAAACCGGCTTGTTCGGGAGGTTGGAAGTCGTCAAGTCTGCGCGCGAGACGATTCGTAATGACTCTCGAAAACAGCACGTAGACGCGGCTCAGAAGGGAAATCGGTCTGTAGTTCTTCAAGAGAGCGTTGTCACCTTTCTTGAAGAACAAGACCACCGCACTTCTGCTCCACGCCTCCGGTGTAATGCCACCATGGAGGACGGAATTAAAGAGCTTCTGAAGGACTTCAAGTACCGGTCTTCCACCCGCTTTCAGAAGCTCCGCTGTAATTCCATCCTCGCCTGGGGCCTTACCGTTTTTAAGATGCTGGAGAGCATTCTAATCTCGCTCAGACTGACGTCTGGGATATCTTCGGAATAGTGTCGGATGAGACTCGCTCTTGGATCGTTACTCACACTTGCGTGTGGCTCCAACGATGATGTGTACAGCTGCCCATAGAACCTCTCAATCTCACTCAAAATCTCACGTGTCCCGGAAACGATGCTGCCACATTCTGTCTTCAGCTTTGACAGTTGACTCTTTCTGGCAGACAGATCTCTGGCAAAGACTGGAGCCTTGGTTCCGCTCGATCGCTTCTTCAATACGAGCTGTATTGAAGTTGCGTAAGTCCCGCCGCATGCATTTGGAGATCTGTCTGTTCAGATGCCTGTATGCTGTCAAGTCTGTTGAAGAATTTGCTTCATCTCCCGTCTAACAGCCATGAGATTAAGAGTGTGATCGGAGAGTTTTTGTGTTCTTCTGCGGCGGGTCTTGCAGAACTTAGCTCCGACCGCATGGACAGTTTCCACGAGCTTGTCATTCATATCGTCCACTTCATTGCAGTCTTCTAGGCACTGAAAACGGTTTTGTAACTCGAGCTGAAAGGTTTCGGGACTTTGGAACAAAGCACGAGGGGGACGGAGCGTTGACTTCATTAGACGAGACCTCTCCAACTTAACGTACTTACCGGCGTTACTTTTGTTTATACATTATAAATTTAAACAATTGTTAAAGACCCACAATTATACGAATATAAGAAAGTCGAAATAGTGTTTCTTATTGTAATTTATGTTGACAACATCGTTGCAATAGTTTGAGATTTTGGCATTAGCTTCAAATGGTTGCAATAACACGGCATGCGAGTGAATATGCTGATTTCTGAGGAAAGCAAGAACCGAGAAACACTTTCCCTTCAATAAACAAACGTATCGTAGCTATTATAACTGTAGAATGATTATAGAATGTATTCTGTGTATTAAATACTTCTATGTGTATGTGAGTGTTTATTTATCCTCAAAACAGTAGTTTACATATTTACTAGTATTCTAATTTTGTATTGATAAACCTATATGTCACAGTAACATAGTTAAGGCCGTGATGTAGTTATATCCCTAGGGATATAGCTATATACCGTGATATAGTTATATGGAAGCGGTTGATAACTATCTTACTAGACTAAGCTAGTGACATTTTCCTTGCTGAATGTGGTGGTGGATGGATGAAGACCATGGTCCCATGGATCCTTTTTGTCATTATTTTACTTGTATCGTCTTTCTATACTCGTTAAAAAAGCTTAGTAGTCATTTTATCTTTAAACAGTGTCCAAGGTTGCATTAAATGATTTTTTAATCGAGTTCCTTAGTGAGGTGACTGCCTTTCTTTGGTTTTCATTTGGAATTTAAAATAAAATACTGTAATTTATTACTAACACTATACACACACATATATATATATATATATATATATATATATATATATGCGTCATTTTGCGGTTATATTAAAGGTTGGTTCATAAACTGAACATTTAAATTAAAAAAAATACTTATTTTGTATGATGCATTATTACTGATATTTTGTCGCCGAAGTTAGGCCAAAATGTCGATTCCACGCACTGCACGAAGTGTACCTAATGAGAAAGTAGTACAATTTAGGAAGTGTGACTGTGATTTTTTTTTGATTGTCCATCTCTTCCTTACGACCAACTCTCCCGGAATTACCCTACAATTGCTAATATTATGCACGACCCGTGATTCGAAATTGGGACAATCAGTAGTCGGACTTACTAATACTACACGTTAGAGACAGTCAATATGTTATAAAATACGACGGGAGATAAAAAAATTCGCGGAATTAAATGGAAAAGATTGAAAATATTTTTCCTTTTCAATTTATTCTCCATTAACCCTAATACACTTTTCAAACCGTTTGAATAATTTATTTATAACTTTGAAAAAAAAAATGTTTACTTAACGCCCTAAAAAAAGGGGGACAAATTGCCGACTCCACTTCATCGGTAAATTTATTTCTTCGAAATAAATTTCTTTTCTCTTTCATATTTGGGAACAAATAATAATCCGAAGGGTATAAATCTGGACTATAGGGTTTATCTCTTGTGAACGGGTGATTTGTTGTGCAAAATGAGCACACTTCGAGACCACTTTCCCCTTCTTTTTTCTTTAATCGCATCTTTTAATATTTCTAGTAGCGTAGCGTAATACTGTCCCGTAATAAAGACAACTTGATCTTTATAGTCTATCAATAAAATCCCCTTTGAATCTCAAAAACTGAAGCCATAATCTTTACAAGCCAATTGTGACATCTTGAACTTGACTGAAACTGGACAGGACTCCTGTTTTGATTAAGGTTTGTAGTTAAGAACATAAGTTTCATCCCCAGTCAAATACACAATTCCAAAACTCGCGCGACTTAAAACGATCGTAGATGTTACTCCAGTCATTTCTGCGATCTACTTTTTCTTCAAACGAGCATTTAGACAACAAGTTTTTAGAGGCAACTTCTTCAGACATTGCTGAGGAAGTTGCCTCGATCGGTCGGCCTGAGCGCTGATTGTCTTCAATTCAGTCTCAGTCTTGCTTGA
This sequence comes from Parnassius mnemosyne, assembly GCA_963668995.1. NCBI lineage: Eukaryota > Metazoa > Arthropoda > Insecta > Lepidoptera > Papilionidae > Parnassius > Parnassius mnemosyne. The sequence continues at coordinate 20,204,199 of CAVLGL010000126.1, forward strand.
AAAGGCTATGCCAACTATAAAAATCATCATTTTTCAGTAAACAGATGACATATTTTACATAATGATATGTGGCGTTTTTCCTTGCTTAGTAAGGAACTTAATCACGGAACAAATCTCAATTTTCTCCATAATTATTGTTCATTTCCCGATTGAATTGTTTATCCTGTGGTATCTCAAATGTTTATGAACCAACCTTTTCTTTGCGAACAGATGCAATTAAAAGGGCTACCCTCTGGGAAGCGAGGAAGGGAGGTGGTGAATGCTCTAAGCATCACCACTCTAAGCTCTAAGAGTCACCAAGTAGTGGCAGAGAAAAAAGTCTCTCCTCTCCTCTCTAACCTCTCCCCCATCCCGCGAACTTTTTGAACTGCCCTCGTAGCTATTCGGCAGCAGTTTTTATAAGTATGTCACGTGGTTTGAGACTACAATTAGACAAAAAAATGAAAGCAAGTAAATTCTGTTCTTTTTATTACTTTGTAGAGTCCGCATTTTATCCCGGAATATATATTATGTAATGTTCAATATGCATTAATATACATGAGATGTTTCTAGCATTTCTAAAAGATATCTTACAACTCACACAACGATATCTGTATGATGGATACTATTACGTCGCCACTACACGAGAAAAAGATAATAATAACGTCTTTTGTTAAGGTAAAAACGGTGTAAGAATATCCACTGCCTCATATCGTGCCGTAGGTGTCGTAAGAGGCGATTGAGGGAAACAAACCAGGAGATGGGCAGCAGCGTCAACCTAATAACATCAACAAAATAAAAAAAAAAACTGCATCAATCAGGTGGACACTGTGCTCTTTTGTCACCTATATTCTATAAAAAAGGAAACATAACAGAATAAATAAGAGACATTTGTAATAAAAATATTTAATAAATTATTTTCTAAGAGATACTATTTCTCGGAGTCAATGAGAATGTCAAAACAGTGCATGAAAAGTTGCAATTGTCGCTGTAGAAAACCGATCTGATCCACAGGTCTCCATATAAAAACATGCCTCCGTAGTATTTGTGTGCTATATTTTCTATATCTATATAAAATCTGTAGTGTCCCTGTAAATTTATTAGAAATAATTAACACAAAGAAACTAAAACTATTATTTATTAAATCTTGATTAGACATTATTTGAGCCATAACGTTTTATTATGGTAAATTTACTTTTATTTTAAAAGTCATCGTCAAGCACTACGAGCAACGTCGTATCGTATATCGTCTCGTATGTGCAAATTCTTTTTTTAATCCACACTGTTTGAATCTTATCCAATATAATGGTAGTTTCACCAGCACACACCTCTAGACCAGGACAAATTTTTTTAGGTTACTTGTTCAGTGAGGGATCCGAATGTGAGGGGTTACAGCAGGACTGTAAAACGGCCGTGGTATTATCAGCTTGCTAAGCATTGTGGGTAAACTGTATGCTAAGATGTTAATTGAAAGAGTTATGGAAGAAACTGATGAAAAAATTTGGGATGTGCAAGCTGGATTTAGAAAGGGGATGGGGTGTACGGATCAAGTTTTTTCCATGCGCATGATTGCGCAGAAATTTTTGGCCAAAAACCATAAGGTTTTTTGTGCGTTCATGGACTTGGAAAAGGCTTATGACAGAGTGGACAGGAACGTGTTATGGCAAACACTGACCTCATTTGGGTTGAGCGCTGGTTTGATACAGGCATTAAAGTCTCTTTTAGGGACTCTAGTGCTTGTGTCAGGATCAACGGGGTCTACTCCGACTGGTTTGGCGTTCAAAAAGGTGTCAGACAGGGATGTGTAGCTTCTCCGTGGCTGTTTAAACTATTTATGGACAGTTGTTTGCAAACTTTGAAACTTTGAAAAATGTGGGTTGAGAATGGGTGAGTTAACCGTCAAATGCCTTTTGTACGCAAATGATCAAGTCATATTTGCACCGTGGGCGGCCGAGTTGCAAATTATGGTTACTTTAATGAACTGGTCATTAAAAGAAAAGGGTATGAAAGTGAACGCAAGTAAGACGAAGGTGATGGTTTTTGAAAGAAAAGAAAGTAGAAAGAATGAACGAGGAAAGAGTGACAAATCAAATTTATGTTTCAGAAGTGAACGGCAGAGTCGGGAAGGGACGCCCTAGACGAAGATTTTTCAACCAAATCGGCAAAACATTGAAAATGGGCGAGATTAGAAGTACCCTTAACTATGTGTGTTGGTGTGTGTGTGTGTGTGTGTGTGTGTGTGTGTGTGTGTGTTGTGTTGGATCTGAACTCGAGTCCCTGCAGCGCTGCGACTAAGTTATGCTTAGCTACTTTGCTACGGAGCTGTGCTGTAATTTAGTGATTATATACTCTTTGCTATTTGCTATGTGCATACTGTTGACTCACCAACGAGGTTCTAAGAAGTGTTCAGTCAACTCTACTGTTGTGTAGGACCAATTTTTTCCAGAAAGCTTATGGGCAGTCGCATTTTTTTTTCTAGCGGTGGATTAAGAAGTTGTAATAATTGTCTAAATAAATAAAGTATACAACAAAAAATAATTGTCACGCTTGGTTGGCAAATGTTTATTATGATACCAGACTACCCTTGATTTTGCTTATCTATCAGAGGTCATAAATTTTTTCAGGAATTTGCCTATGTCGCATTTTACAACCAAAGAATGAGTCTTATTTTTTTCGCAAGGATAAAAATTACAATAAATGAATTACGTGACCATGTAGTGGCGGCATTAAGTGGCTTAAGGATATCCACTGCCCCATATCGTCAAGTGGGTGTCGTAAGAGGTGACAGAGGGGAATGGAACCAGGAGATGAGCAGCAGCATCTACATTATCAGCGTCGGTGCCGGTGTACCATTAGCACTGTTACCTTAGGAATACTGTAAAAAATAACTTGGTACTTAATTTATAAACAGACAAATAATTACTTTTACTATAACACAATCCTTTGTGGAATTAAGTTTTAACATGAGCAAAGGCTTTAGAAGAGGATTATCGCATGGTTTCTTCATCTGAAGCCTTGCTAGACGTTTTCCATTCGCCTTGGTCAAAATCTTGCCCTGTTGAAATGTTAAGTATAAAAACCTATACATGTGATATTATGTAAAAGCTTTGGATTAAAGTAATGCACGTTGTGCAACTCCGCACAGGCATTGTAATAAAGGTAATTGTAGATACGACTTAAGGCACTTCAAAAAACGAGTTAACTTCTTTTTAAATGGCAACGCACCTGCAACTTTACTGGTGTTGCAGTGTTCATGGGTGGTGATTGACCCTTACCATCAGGTGAGCCGCATGCTCATTTGTCTCCTCTTCTATAAAAATGGTAAAAAACGAGCACACAGTTCACTCTATTCTTGATTAAGAATTAAAATACATATGCATAATCACCCCTAAGAACTGAGATGAAATGCCGCATTACGAATAAAACAGATATCCGATTCTCATTTATTTATACTTAATTGTACACCTAAATAAAAACACAACAACCAGAGTCGTGTTGAAATAATGTGATACGTGCCAAAAATATAAGGAACATTCATGATGATCATCATCATCATTACAGCCCTTCGCAAGACAACTGCTGAACATAGGCCTCCCCCAAGGAATATCACAAAGCACGGTCCTGAGCGACCTGCATCCATCGACTTCCTGCGTGTCTTACCAGGTCGTCACTCCATTTAGTGGGGGGTAGAACCTTTTTTCTCCATCGGTAAACGATTCTTTGAGCTATATGGCCGGCCCATTACCACTTCAGGTTCTAATCCGTTGGGCTGTGGCGGTCACTTTGGTTCTACTGCGGATATCCTCATTTATGAGTTTATCACGCAAAGAAACCCCGAGGATAACCCCCTTCGTAGCTCGCTGGGCGACCTTGAGCATCCTCACATGGCCAGCAATTGAGGATCACATCTCATTTCCGTATGTCATCGCTAGCAACACGCAATGGTTGTACATTCTCGTTTTCAGGTTTTGAGATATACCTGACGGGAAGATAATTTCCCAAACCGAGTTGAACCCATCGATTGACCTCCCTGCCGAAATTGGACATACCTAGTCGGCCAATTGCCAGATAAATATACTAGTCAACAACTTCGAACTTATTGCTCCCAGCAACTACCGGCGTTGGTGTGACATGGACATTGCACATGATCTTTGTTTTATCTATGTTCTTCTTAAGACCTATCCGTTAGGGTACACTATTGAGGTCACTGAGCATTGTACTTAAGTCTACCAGCAATTATGCCATAAGCAACTGTATTGTCGGCAAATCAAAGGTGAGTGATTTACTCACATTTGATGTTAATACCGTGTTATTTCCAATCCAGTAGCTTGAAAACGTCTTCCTATGCAGCGATGAAGAGTTTCGGGGATATAACGTCACCCTGTCTTACACCTTTCTGCAGTTGGATACGTTACGTATTCTCATTCTGTACTCGAATAGCCATCGTAGTCTTACTGTACAAACACTTCACAGCACTTCGATATACCGACAGTCAACTTGGCAACGTAGAACGAACTATAGCACTGCCCAAAGGAGACAGTCATTTTTGGGCACACTAGAAATTTTAGTGGACAGTAATGGTAATATACAAAAAAAAAGATACCAATTTATTATTGTAAATAGCATAAAGAATTTATGAAATCCTAAACGGAATCAAGAAATCAGAAAAAAAAAAGAGTTGTCTGCGCCTAATGTTTTATTGAACATTATACGTGTCATTTCTGTTCCCCCACCTCAACACACAAATCATTCATCCGTCTTACGAAGAACATCGCTCTCACCTATTTTTATTATTAAATTGTGAACCTGCAAATATATTAAATATTTAATCAGACTCCGTGTTTGCATTTATGTCCAATACGAGACAAGAGTTTTTTTGATATTTGTGTACATGTCATTGGTTCAGATAACGTAATATTAAAAAAAATTGTAGTAGTGATGTGCCTACTTGAAAAAAACTCGACTCGAGTTAACTTGTGTTGAAATTCACGTAACTCGAATAGTACTCGATTTACGCAACTCAAATTGGCGTAACGAATCTGTGTCAGTTTGTTACAAATTATTTTTAAATTTGTTCTTACATCCATGATAATTATTATTACTTAACTTAATAGGTAGTTATATATTATTGATTTGCGTATAGACAATCTTCATAAAATAATATCACTAAGTTTATGACGTAGCGTAAAGTTAAAGTTATTAACTATCATGAATTATACTTAATAAGCTTATTGACATTACATAATATATCAATAAATTGCTCGAATTAGTAAATCGAGTTCATCAGTAAATTGTAGACAGACACGGCTAACCTAAGGCCGCGTATCCACCAAAAATGTTGACAACGGTTATGTTTCCAACTGTTTACAACTGTGTTATATGGATGCCCCCTTACAAAACCGCGAACTACGCGGCAAAATCGTATTCCTTCACAACATTTCAACATTGTTTCTACGAGACAGTTTTGCTGACTTGATGGAAAACTCGGTCGCCGTGGACCCACAGCGACGTACACTGTGTCAACCGACACCACCTCACCAGAAACCTAACGCAGCGAGGAAATTCTGCTAACTTGATGGGAAATGTAGCTGCCGTGGATTCACAGTGGCGCCCGCGGCGTCATTTCTACAGCATTATATATACGAAACTCCACGATGCCACTTCACTTCGTTTCTAATATCGGGCGGGGTGTAGATTTAATTAGTATTAGTTATTTTAATTGTAATATCTTTTAAATTAAAGTTGATAAAAGTAATTTCTGAAGATTCGGATAGCATAAAAAATGCCCTCATCAATAATTTTCAGACCAAAGAGACAGCTCTTTACAATGACCTTATGTTGGCCACGCAAAGGAATAGCTCGCCCCAAGAATTTTACGATCGGTGTGTTAATTTATGTAGCACAATCATGACGTACGTGACTACTTTAAACGAGAGCGTTGCCACAACTATCGCAGCCAAACGTACTCTTTACCAAAAATTGACAATGCATGCGTTTGTATGTGGGTTAAAAGAGCCCTTAGGCTCACGTATTAGATGCATGCGACCCGACAGCGTTGAAAAAGTGCTCGAGTTCGTGCAAGAGGAATTGAATGTAATGTACCTTCAGAACCGCAACGAGTCCGTTTCTGAAAAGAAACTCTTTACCGAAAATTGACAATGTATTCATTGGAAAATTGGGAGGCGAAAATAGATTTAAAAGACAAATTGCTTATAACACGTAACTCTACTAATCCTATAAATATGTACAATTCGCGGAACGTTAACTGGTATGAACGAACCCGACACAACACGACTTAATATTTTCTCTAGAAAATCCCGTCCACGCGGAGTCTTAATATTGAGTGCACGCGTACTAAAGAAACCTTGTCACGTGCGAAAGATGTTATGTCGCGTTTACGAACAGACCATTTGAACCCCGAGGAAGGAGCAAATTTAGGGTAGGGTTATTATGTAGAAAATATGCTAACGTATTTTTTATAGATGGAGAGAAATTAGCGTTCACGAACAGAATTAAACATCGTATTAGGACAACAGACGAAATCCCTATCTACACAAAAAGTTACCGATATCCGTATATACATAGAGATGAAGTTAGTGATCAAATCAGAAAAATGCTGGTACAAGGCATAATTTGGCCTTCGGAGTCCGCGTAGAGTTCACCCATATGGATAGTTCCAAAAAAACTTGACGCATCTGGAAAAACCAAATGGCGTCTTGTCATAGACTTCCGAAAACTAAACGAGAAAACTTACGATGAAAAGTACCCCATACCAAACATAAATGACGTGCTAGACAAGCTAGGGAACTGTCAGTATTTTACCATATATATATCGTACCGAATATATATGGTACCGAAAACCGCTTTTAACGTAGAAAATGGCCACTACGAGTTTTTACGCATGCCGATGGGCTTAAAAAATTCGCCATCAACGTTCCAACGTATGATGGATAACGTGCTTAAAGATTTACAAAATATCGTGTGTTTGGTCTATTTAGACGACATCATTGTATTCAGCACGTCTCGTCAAGAACACATTATCAATCTAGAAAAAGTTTTTCAAAGACTCCGAGAGTCGAACTTTAAAATTCAGTTAGACAAGGCGGAGTTCCTTAAACTAGAAACTGCTTATCTCGGACACATGATTAGTAAGGATGGTATAAAACCGAATCCTGATAAAATTTCTGAAATTCAGAAATATCCACTTCCTAGAACGCCTAAGGAAATTAAGCAATTTCTCGGCTTGATAGTTTACTACCGAAACTTAATTCCAGACTTTGCACGTGTAACAAAACCTTTAACACAGTGTCTATAGAAAGGTAGGAAAATTGTAGCTGATTCAGAATATATTGCTTGCTTTGAAGCTGAAGGTGTAGTATGATGATTCGTACCGCGTGTAGTTATGATACTGTAGCGCCTCCCAGATGTTCGCAGAGGCCCGTGTCGTTGGTTTGGATGCGCTGATCCGTCTTCTTATCGCGCGATTTAGAAGTTCTGTTCTTGTGTCGCAGAATAATCTCATCAAAATTATTTGTAATATTTGTGCATTTAATGAAATTTTTAGTAGGTGGTTAAATTTATTAATATCTAAATTATAATATTTAGTAATATCATTATTTAACTAATAATTAGAATTAAAATTTAAGGTATAATGTAAAAATTTAATTTTGTAATGAATCATAGTTGTCTGTATCAAATAAAATATTATTATTATTATTATTTTATTGCTGTTATCAAGAAGATGCGGTAGCCCATCTCCTGGCGGTTTCCCACTGTTGCCTCTTACGACACCCACGGGAAGATCTGCGGTAGTGGATATTCTTAACCGCCACTACAAAGTGAACAAGAACATTATAGTAAAGGGTTAAGATTATAGATAGGTAGCACTCATACGTAAAACATAGACATAACAAGATTACCACTGCAAGACTTAAAGATACTGTAGTATTGCAGCCAAAATTATTGCAACGTGGCTCTACCGCGTACCACAGTGTGCGCAGACCACACAAAAAAACTCGATAGGCTGACGTCAACAAAAGTTCGCCAACCGTCAGAGACGTCCGCGACAGACGCTAAATAGGACTGTACGTTAAATCGCTAGAACTTTAGAAAACTTAAGAATAAATAGCTGTATGCTTTGATACGCTTTGGCATGTATATGTGCTCCAAGGTTTGTGTATTTTGTTATTAATTTTGTCTAGCACATACACTTTTCACAAGTCCCCTAGTGAAAACTATGTGTGATTGACAAAATGGAAAGTCACGAAGAAGACCTTGTCATAATTGCTTGCTTTAAGACAGAAGAACAGGAAGAAAAAAGGAAATATGAAATGTGGAAGGGTGACATATTCAAGATAATATATACGGTAATTAGCTATTGATGGTACGTTCACTGATCAGTTATCCGTATCATCACGCATCGGAATATTTGCACTTATGAGTAATTGCGTCGATATTACTAACAGGCCGGTGCGTACGGTCTGTCCACTGCTAAATAATAAACTTAATAATATGTAGGTTTTAAATTTGGAAACAAGTTATTTTTTATTTAATTTCATTTATAAAACTTGATTTTATGAACATATTTTTATTTATCTTTTAAATTCTATTGTAGCTCTAAATACAATCCGATTCGCACGGCTCACACTATATGTTTTTCTTCACTTCAAATACATATTTTTGTTCAATCGTCCTCTTAAGTCATAAGAACTCTTCATTTTTTAAACATTTATACTTACCTGAATGGGCTGTATATCTTCTTTTACTATTACATCATAAAACAAGTTAACTCCGTCTTCAAACCATAGTTTCTCTTCGGTACAGTCCTTGCGTTTCGGTCCTTTACAAGTTGCTATGCTTGTTACGTTTAGTTTGAATGTACCCTAGAAATTGAGCTAATTATTAATGGACAGGTATACATTCAATACTTAATTTAAGCGATAATCAATGATTATAAGTAAGATCGTAAATTGTACAAAATAAAGGGTGTAGATAAGGGCAAAATTTTATTCTGTTCAGTGTTTACTTTAATCGTTTTTAAATAAAATGGTCTCTAATATCATGATGACAATCACGACTATTTTGGTACGGTTTTTGAGCTTGAGGATTATTTGCACTTCTCTTAATTACTATATGATCACTAAGCATATGATCAATTAAGGTTAAAATATGAAATTGATAAATATTTAATATTATTTATCATTATCATCATCATCATTGCAGCCTTTCACAAGTCGACTGCTGAACATAGGTCTCCCCCAAGGAATGCCACAAAGCACGGTCCTGAGCCACCTGCATCTATCGACTTCCTGAATGTCTTACCAGTTCATCAAACCATCTAGTGGGGGCCCGCCCTAAACTTCATCCGCCGATACGAGGCCGCCACTCGAGAACCTTTTTTACCCATCGGTTGTCGGTTCTTCGAGCTATATGGCCGGACCATTGCTACTTCAGCTTACTAATCCGTTGGGCTGTATCGATCACTCTGGTTTTACTGCGGATATCTTCATTTCTAAGTTTATCACAAAGAGAAACTCCAAGCATATCCCTCTCCATAGCTCGCTGAGCGACCTTGAGCTTCCTCATCCGGCCAGCAGTGAAGGACCACGTGTCAGTTCCATAGGTCATTACTGGCAACACGCACTGGTTGTACAGTCTCGTTTTCAAGTTTTGAGGTATACCTGACGAAAAGATGTGCCGTAATTTCCCGAACACTGCCCAGCCAAGTTGAATCCGGTCAAATTTGGACTTAGTTATTTGGCCTATTTGTCCCAGGTAAGCATACTCGTCAACAACTTCGAGCTTAGTGCTCCCAACAACTACCGACATAGGTGTGATATGGACGTTATACATGATCTTTGTTTTGTCCATTTTCATCTTGAGACCTATCCGTTGAGCACCATTAAAGTCATTGAGCATAGTTCTTAGGTCCTCCAGCGATTCTGCCATAAAAACTATATCGTCGACAAATCGAAGATGAGTGATGTACGCGCCGTTGATGTTAATAACGTATCGTTTCCAGTCCAGAAGTTTGAAAACGTCTCCTAATGCAGCGGTGAAGAGTTTCGGGGATACAATGTCACCCTGCCTTAAACCTCTCTGCAGTTGGATACATTTTGTACTCTTGTTCTGTACTCGGATAGCTATCATAGCACTTCTGTACAAACACCTCAGCACTTCAATTTACCGACAGTCAACTTGGCACCGCTGGAGGGATGGTTGCACCGCCCTAATTGCGACGGAACCTTAGGCTTTCTCATAGTCCACATACGCCAGACATAGTGGCAAATTGTATTCTTTGGATTTTTTACAATTTGCTGAAGGGTAGCAAATTAAGTGTTAAAGTCTTTTCAGAAACCGTCTTGCTCAGCAGGCTGGAAGTCGTCGAGTTTGTGTGCGAGACAATTTGTTAGAACTCTCGGAAACAACACGCGACAGTAGGAGAGGCTCAGAAGGGAAATCGGTGTGTAGTTTTTCAAAAGAGCATTGTCGCTTTTTTGAAGAACAAGACCACCGCACTTCTGCTCCATGCCTCCAGAGTAGTACCACCATGGAGGAAGGAATTAAAGAGCTTCTGAAGTATACCAGTTTTACATCGACTTTCAGAAGCTTCGCTGTAACTCCAACTTCGCCCGGGGTTTTGCTGTTTGTAAGGTGCTGGAAAGACATTTTAATCTCACTCAAACTGATTTCCGGGACATCCTCGGAATAGTGTCGGATAAGACTTGCTCTTGGATTGTTACTCACACTTGGATGTGGCTCCAACGATGACGCGTACAGCTGCCCATAGTACCATTTATCAATGTCGTTCAAAATCTCCGGTGTCCCGGAAACGATACTACCACATTCGGTCTTCAGCTTCGACAGTTAACTCTTTCTGGCAGGCAGATGTCTTGCAATGAATTTGGAACCCCGGTTCCGCACGATCGCTTCTTTAATACGAGCTGTATTGAAGTTGCGTAAGTCCCGCCGTATGCATTTGGAGATCTGTCTGTTCAGTTGGCTGTATGCTATTAAATCTATCGAAGGCTGCAGCTTCATATCCTGAGTAACAGCCAATGAGGTTAAGAGGGTGAGTTTTTGTGTTTTGGTTCGGTCTTGCAGAACTTAGCTCCGACTGCATGGACAGTTTCCACAAACTTGTCATTCATATTATCTACTTCATTGCAGTAATTTAGGCACAGAAAACGATTTTGTAACTCGAGTTGACTTTTTTAGACTTGACCTCTCCAACTTTTACGTTCTCCAACTGTTATGTTTAGGTTCAGTGTGCTTCTCACCATTCGGTGATCGCTGCCGGTTTTCACCCTCGCGATCACTGAGACATCACTGAACAGTTGTCGTCTGGTTGGCATAATGAAGTCAATCAAATTTTTTAACGAACCGTCAGGTCTCAGCTAGGTTCAATTTCAGAGCGAGCCCTTCTTGAAGAAAGAGTTCATCATAAAGAGTCCCCTTTTTCCATAAAGTCGGCCAGCTGCTGCCTCTTTGGGTTCCGTTGCCCTATCCTGGATTTTCAGCTCATTGTTCTTTTTTGTGCCTAGTTTTGCGTTGAAGTCTCCCATTAACACCGTATAGTGGATTTTGGAGGAATACATGGCTCTATGGTAATAATAATAATAAATATTTATTTAATTTCCAATTACACATGTTTACATACAGGAATAAATATGATTACAATTAAATTAAGTAACAATAAGTCTAACAAAAATAACATGCTATGATAAAACTAAAACTATGTGTAGCTTAATAATGTAGAATAAAGAAAAGAAAAATAAAAAGTCAAGTTTATAATATTAGCTACCTGCCTGAACTAGGTTGACTAGGTACCTGTGTTTCAGACATCACTTACACAATGGGTTTAATAATGTAGGACACTAGATATTTAAATAATTAAACTATATTATATAATAAATAAAATAACTAAATAACAATTAATTGTTACCTACATTTAATACAAACTATTTTAGAATTTCTAACAACTTCTCTGTGTCTTCGTAATTTAATTTATTTAGAAATTCCCTTACACTTATATTACAGTTCTTATAACTTAGACTATATACCTTTAGTCACTTGTTAAGCTTGTTATATAGAAAGGTTCCTAAAAATATGTAAAATGTGTTCACAAATGCGTGTTTGGTTTGAGGGTTTACACAAACTAAGTCCATTCTTCTCCTGTCTATGGATTTTAAGTTAAATGGATGTTCGGTATGCAGTTTTAATATGATGTTCTGGATAAACAACTGACGGACAGTTAGTACACTACATGACAAGTAAAGTTGATGTGTAGGAAACATGAATGGACGAAAAGTGGCTACCTTTAGAACTGCTCTCTGAGCACGTTCTAATGGGAGCAATATTGTTTTAGAAGCACCACCCCAGGAAGTAATGCTATAAGTGAGTATGGATTGACACAAAGCTAAATAGACCTGTATTATTATCAATTTGAAATCAGCGATGTTACGAAGATATTTAAAAATATATATTAATTTACGAACTCTAGCACAAAGTAAATCGATGTGCTTGCGCAAATTTAAATTTGTGTCAAGCGTGATACCTAGATATTTTATATTGTCTGTTTTTGTTAATGCGGAACATGCACATGCAGTGTCATTATACGAGTTACAATTATGAGCGTAAATATTTAGGTGAGTAGGTATGTTATTATTTCTCATTGAAAATAACATATATTGTGTTTTATCAGCGTTTAAACTTAGGAGATTATTAAGAAGCCAATTAGATACTATGTTAAAGCCTTGCTGAGCGTATTTGTAAACCTCATCTCGTGATTTAGCTGAGAATAACAGGGCTGTGTCATCCGCATACGACATTATGACACCATTTTGAAGTTGAAGATTGCATAAGTCATTTAAATATATTAGGAACAATGTAGGCCCCAGGATACTGCCCTGTGGGATTCCATAAGAGCTGTTTTGTAATTCAGTACTTATATACTCACCGATTTTTACACATTGAAAGCGATCACTGAGATAATCAGAAAAAAATTGTAGTTGAGTTCCTCTTATGCCAAGTGTTTCAAGCTTTTGCAATAGTATAGGGCAAGAAATAGTATCAAATGCTTTGGCAAGGTCTAAAAAGATCCCATTTGAGTGCATACCGTTGTCAATATTACTTGTGACGTAATCTGTCAATTGATGCAAGGCATCATTGCATGACCTCTTAGGCCTAAAACCAAATTGTCTGTCTGACAGCAAGTTATTAGTTTCCAGGTATTTTATTAACGTGGTATATATGATCTTTTCTAAAATTTTAGATAAGCCAGAGAAAAATGAAATCGGCCTATAGTTACTAACTATGTTTTTATCACCAGCTTTGTAAATAGGAGAAACCACTGCTTTTTAAGCACTTTCGGGAAAATACCATTTGATAGGCATAATTGAAAGATATGTGTTAACGGGGCGGCCAGTAAATGTTTAAATCTTTTGAGTACGCGATTAGGTATATTGTCCCATCCAACTGCACAATCTTCTTCTATGCCAGATATTATAGTTAAAATCTCATCAATATCGGTATTTAACAATACAAAATAATTTAACTTAGAAAAGGATGTGGGCATAAAAATTGGATTACGAGCGTTGTTTAATTTTAAAGTTGTCTCTGCTATTATTTTGCCAACATTAATAAAACAGTTATTTACTTTATTAGTTGCTTCGTTTGGACTTTTGTCTAATGACAGTAGATCAAGTGGTGGTCCAATATTTTTGAACTGAAGGTATTATTTTTAATGAACTCCCATACAAGTTTACTGTTTTTACCGGCCTTTTGTAAAACATTTTTATTATATTGTATTTTGAGGTTTTTTAATAGTTTATTGCAAAAATTCCTATATCTTTTATAAGTAGCAGAAAGTATTAAATTATCAGGAGAAAGTTTAGATTTTATATGAAGTTTGTCTCTATTTCTTACGACGAGACTTGACGAGACCAGGTGTTATTCAAGGTTTAATATTATAATAGTTACGTGACAGTTTTATTGCGTATTGTAAAGAATTTATAAAGTAACTCAAGGACGTATTTGTATCGTCAGAGCAATAAACAAAGTCAAAATTAATGCTACGAATGTCATTTTCAAGCTTCGTCATATGGACTTTAGTGTAGTTGTGTATGCAGTTTTTCCTAGGTAAGGCTAATTGTAATGTTAGTAAAATTGCTTGATGATCAGTAAGCGAGGAATTAGTAAGTAATGTTAAAGAAGGTTTATTTGATTTAATCACAAAATGGTCTAAACAAGAGCCGCTTTGATGTGTAGGGTGGTAATGTGTTGGTAATAGCCTATGAAAAGAGCAAATATTTAGGTAGTTATGTGCATGATTATGTGTTTTCATAGGGGTAGTGTTAATATTTATGTCACCGGTTAGGATTATATTTTTATATGTGCTAAATTTGTTTAAGGTAATATCAAGGGACTCTAGAAATCTACCAATATTTTGTGAAGGAGGTCTGTAAATTGCGATAACAATCGTCTCGGAATTAATTCGAATGATTAAGCAATTACTATCCTGGAATGTAGGTTCTGTGACAGTTACTTTTAAATTATTTTTAACATAGATCACTAAACCGTCATTTTGATTAATGTTTTTCTCGGTTTTGTGTAAAGAATAGGCATTTAGAATCGGTAGGTTGGGTGGGAGGTTTGACAGCCAACATTCTGTAAGGATAATAATATTACATTTTATATCCAGTATATGCAACAAAACTTCAAACCCGGTTATATTCCGATTTATGCTGCTAATATTTTGTGTAAGTAAGATTAACTTATTTTAAGGACGTGGAAGAAAGTGTTTACAGTCATTAACATTACATGTTTTAGCGTCAGAGACAGAAAAGTTGTCTAGGTCATTGAGTAACTGATTCGCCATACTTAAGCTTAAAGATAAACTAAAACTAGTGTTTAAGAGCTACGTAAATAATATAATACGCGACGCTCTTAGGCGCCCTCATAGTCTATGGAGTTGATATATTTGTCCTCTGCGAATTTACGTGCAGGACAGCTTTCAACACCAGTTTTGTGGTCACATTTTCTTTTAAAACGTTTACACGTCGCGCAAACGGGGGCTTGCGCTTTGTTATTACATTCCTTAAAGGAATGCCCGAGCTCTCCACAGTAGTTACATGTAGGGCTACTTTCCCAACAAAATTTGGCTGAATAACCAAACTGCTGGCAGTTGAAGCATCTTGTTACTATTTTAAAGTCTCTGACTGGGCATAAGGTCCAATTAATATATATTCGTCCTTGATTGATAAGAGCCTTCCTGATGCTAGGTGACACTTTGACAATGTAATTACAGGTAGGAAGGTTTTTCTTACCTGATTAATGGCTCAGTTTGACTGTTGTCAGGAAGGAATCACGCGTTGCATTGGGAAATTTATCGGCAATATTTTGTTCCAAAATGCACTCGAACACTTCTTTATCCGTGACGGCTACAGGGACACCAACAATTGCAAAGGATTGCAATTGTTGGTGTCTTCTTGAGTTCTTCTGGGGATATTATTTTTTGTAAGAGGCACTTCGTGTCATCACTGGATTTGGACTTGTCCCTCGGATAAATTGCTAGGGTACTAAGGTTGTTTGGGCGAATGAGGATTTGGCCACCTTTTTTGTCCATGTCCGTAAAAGTGGTTCCAGAGTTCGGTATTGATGGCTCTTCGATACTATTCTTGAGTTCTTGCAGCTTTTGGGACAGGTCAAGTTGGTTCTGCAGAGATACGATGGAGGTCAGGGCTTTAGTGGCATCCATTTTGAGGGACATGTACCAGACTACCAATTGTGATGTACCGTGGCTTATCTTTCGACAAAGCGGGCTAATGCGCATTTTTTGATCAGAGTTAAGTTTTCCATCTGTAGCAATGGAGCACACCTCGTTAAGGCACAGGTCAATGCTTGCCATCCAATGCTGCAACTCAGGAGTTGGAAGTGTTTTAATTGGTTCACTTGAAGTGGGTGACTGCATGGGCGGGGTTGATGGAGGCGGGGTGCGAGTGGTCCTGGCACTCCGGTTGAAGGGACTGTTCTCCATTTTAGTACCTATTCTAGATAAAGCTAAAACATTTCAACAAAATCACTAACACAAATATAACTAAAGTATGTCACAGTTACTACCGGTATTGTTATAACGAGGTCACGGCTAAGCACATACTTATTTAATTATTTTAATTACTATATGACACGTCTGTACACAATAACGTGCACTTACGATGATGTGCCAAGGTTGGTGCGTAAACCCATATCACCTTCAGCGAAGACCGTTTGGTTATTCTGAGTATAAAGTACGCAATTTTCAATCTTTACAACTTTGTTAATGAGAGACTTGTGAACGATAAATCCTACACCACCTTGTGACAGATGGTCGCCCTCCATGTGATGGAATCGCCAGTTGTTGGTAGCCAGGAATAGAGGGGCCGCCGTGGACTGGGGCCGACTTTTTCTTCTCTAGTCAAGGGCAATTATGGCAATATACCTCATATTGCCATAATTGCCACGATTGGCAAGCGGGTTGGCAACCGTAATTTTTTAATTGTAATTAGCTGTTATCAGAAAGATGCTGTCGTCCATCTGTTGCCTCAGTTTCTCTCTGTCGGGAAGATATGTGGTAGTGGGCATTCTTACCTACTACTACACGGAGCTTTTAATACAATATGCATAACTTGTTAAATGGCAGCGTAAGACTACTATGATATGGGACATCCCGTCGGTGTCGTAGGAGGCTACAGGGATAAATTGAAACAGGTGATGTGCAGCAGTATCTTTCTCATATCAGCCCAAAATAATATAAAAAATCCGCCTGTCAAGCGAGCTACGTTGGTAAATATCCACTTTAATGCAATCTCTGAGGAGTTCTATGTTTAGCAGTGGATTTTTGTAATGATTACGAAGATGATGATACTAAACCTTCCAAATATTTTGTGCTTTAAATTAATTTGTACTTACATAATTGTTTATATTGCTTGCCAGAATGTGCAATATACAGAACAACATGAATGCAATGAAATTTTTGTACGAGTACATCGTTTACTTACAATGTCAATAAAACGTAATAAAATGGTAAATTACAGTTGTTAGTTTCATTTAAATACGGTCGTTTTTTTATCAGATTCATCATTCAAATTGGTATGAGTTAAAACTATTTAAAGTAAATTCTTATTATAATGAAGCTTATTATAGTGACTGAATGAACATCAGTTCTACAATCTAATTTCCCCGTAATTTTCTGTGACGGCTCCGTGGCGCAGTGGCTTAGTAATGAGTTGTTGCGCTGGGGGTCGCGGGTTCGAATCCCGCACGGAACAAGTATTTGCATGGCCTACAAATAATGGTTCCGGGTCTGGATGTTTGTCCTCGTGCAATATATGTTTGTAAACTGCCTCCACGATACAGTAGAAAATCCTAGTGTGGGGGTAACGTTTTTTAAACAAAAAAAAATTTTCTGTGACAATTTTTGCTGTGAAAATTTTAGGACAACTTTTATGCAGAAATATATGGGATAAATTTTAAGCATTATTGGAATTATTATCTGTTTGCCTGTTTCTTTGGAAACACATTACCTTAGGACTACAAAACTAACTTGGATGTAGTTTTCATAAAGTCATTAGGAATCTCCGAATTATAAATCATTAGAAAACTTCGAAGTATATTATATCGATTCACTCAGTTCGTATACAGATATATAATTATATAGGCCAAACCCTCATTCGCCCACACAACCTTAGTACCCTAGCAATTTATCCGAGGGACAAGTCCAAATCCAGTGATGACACGAAGTGCCTCTTACGAAAAATAATATCCCCAGAAGAAGTCAAACTACATGTCCGGGGCATGAGGAAGGTCAAAAATGGGGGAGTTATAATTAGCTCTGAGATAAAAGGAGATATCGACAAATTAAAGAACTCTGAGAAGCTTGTATCTTCTGGCCTTACCATAGACGAGCCGACTAAACGACGTCCAAGGATTGCAATCAATTGTTGGAGTGCCTGTAGCCCTCATGGATAAAGAAGTGTTCGAGTGCATTTTGGAACAAAATATTGCCGATAAATTTCCCAATACCACGCGTGATTCCTTTCTGGCAACAGTCAAACTAAGCCATAAATCAGGTGAGAAAAACCTTCCTACCTGTAATTACATTGTCGAAGTGTCACCTAGCATCAGGAATCTCTTATCAATCAAGGACGAATATATATTAATTGGACCTCATGCCCAGTCAGAGACTTTACAATAGTAACAAAATGCTTCAACTGCCAGCAGTTTGGTCATTCAGCCAAATTTTGTCGGGAAAGTAGCCTTACTTGTAACTACTGTGGAGAGCTCGGGCATTCCTTTAAGGAATCTAATAACAAAGCGCATGCCCCCGTTTGCGCGACGTGTAAACGTTTTAAAAGAAAATGTGACCACAAAACTGGTGATGAAAGCTGTCCAGCACGTAAATTCGCAGAGGACAAATATATCGACTCCATAGACTATGAGGGCGCCTAAGAGCGTCGCGTATTATATTATTTACTTAGCTCTTAATCAATAGTTTTAGTTTATCTTTAAGCTTAAGTATGACGAATAAATTACTCAATGACCTAGACAACTTTTCTGTGTCTGACGCTAAAACATGTAATATATATATTAATAGTATTATTTTTATTAGTTAATGCATTATTTAAACAGATTGTCAACTATTTTTTTACGTGGTAGAGCCATGCTGCAGCTATATTAGTAGAATATTGTAGCACGAATGGGTCGGCTCGACCGGGGAAGGACCACGCTCTCACAGAATACCAGCGTAAAATAGCAGCTCAACACTGCTGTGTTTTGTATGGTGAGTTTAGAGAACCAGAGACCCTTTTTACTGGAAAAGAGGCATTCCATTTTAGTCCTCACGGGTGACAACGCATCTGCATTTTGATTCTTTATCGAGGATAGATGTAGATGTCTATGGGTCACAGCAACCACTTACCATCTGGTGGACTGTGTGCTCGTTTGTCACTCTATCCAATAAAAAAAAAATTTTACTACGCAATTGGTCGGCAAAACGTTGTAAATTGAATCGCACACAAAAGAGCGTGTGTACGCGTAGTTGTTGCCCATAAATCACATTAAATTTGTGATAATTTCAAATAAAAGTAGAAGCCCTATTTACTCGTATTTTCAAAAACTGCAATAACGGTATATCATTATTTATATATTTGAACTTAAGTTTAAAATTTGGCTACTCTTTGAAAAATAATCCTGTATATTATGTACGCATAGAATCTTTGTTAGTAATATATAATGTCTTTTGAAAATGTTAACCATAACCAGTCAGATACAAAGAATCTGATTTGACCTTACTATTAGGTTATTAAATTTATAATTTTAGTCTGTGCTCTCAAATATGTATTATTTATATAAACAGAATAATCTATGATCTGTGTATGCATAAATATAATAATTATCTGTGATGTGTATAGCGAAAACGAAATTAATTGTTCGGTTATTTTATTTTAGTGACTAAAAATCTGATGAAATATCTATTTTAAACAGAAAAATAACATCATAATGAAGCGTTATAAATTATAATATATAAAGTAAAATATTTAAAATTTCTAAGTACTTGCAGTGTTGTGCATTATACAAAAGTTGTGGAGGTATATTATCTAATGTATAGAAATAATTTGAGCATTATTTTTAAACTCTTCAGCCTTGGGGCTGTAATAATAGCTGCAGTATTTTGGACCAATGCAGACGTGGAATCTAGACCTAAATACAAAGACGAACAGACTCTTATCGGTGGTGCTATTTGGTCACAAACTGTGATTTCATTAGGTCTAATTATATCTTCAGAAGTGGATGATCACTTACATCCGATTGTACATGGTTATTTTTTATTGGCTGGTTCTATTTTACTCGTCGCTACAGGGGTATCGTTGGTTAGTATTTTATTACAAATGACAGGAAATTTAGTAAAAGGTGCGAACACATGCCAGAAGTGGTTGACAGAAACTAGGTATGTGAAGCCGAAAATCGTGCGAAATGGTATATCTTGGTTGGGATCAATGTCAACCTCTAAAAAATGAGGCTCTGGCGATCGATTGATGATAAAAAAATCGTGAGCAGTATGGGTTCCAGCTTGCTTTTGAGTGATCTCTCTAGAAACTCAAAATTCTCCAGCTGCCTTATCGCTCTTTCACGGTGTTTTTTTTTTCACAATTATACGCCCGATACATTACTGGTGTCTGTTTAGCGAAATTTCTTCAGGATCGTGAGATAGGCCTCAGGATTCAAGACTTCCACTACTCCTCATTAACGCAATCAAGTTCATCCATTTTTCTTAATTACGAAGTGGCGCGCTCGCGATCCATTGTTCACAATTACGGTATTTAGCTGTACGGTCATTTTAGATTATTTTAAAATATATTTCTTTTATAAAATTGCAATGACAAACAAAATTAGAGTCCATCTCATGGTAAGTGAATGCTGGGGACCATAAGCGTCTACATCAATCCACGATTGAAAATTAAAATGCAGATGTGTTGTTATTTCCAGTAAAAAGAGACTCCGGTTCTCTACACTCACCATATGAGCCACAGCAGCATTAAATTGCTCTTTTACGGGTGGGGAGCGGGGGAGGGGGGGGGGGGGATATCTGCCGTAATAGTACTTCATACCAAACATCTCACACGTTTGGATATTCTAAATCTCACTTATTTTAGTTTTTGGTATTTCCTGTCATTATAGTCAATATATTCAAAGATTACTACATTTTTACGTGCATTCATTTTAGTTTCATTTTATGATATCAACGGTATTCCGTCAGTTCCAGAGGATTGTTCTCAAGTAGACACACAGAAACATATTTCTATAGTTGTTTTCTTTTGCAGATCATAACAGAATATAAAAAAATGCGCATCTTTCAACAATCGGCGGCGAATGAGCCTGGCGCAGCTGAAGCTACACCCTCGAGGGCATACGACAGGGCGTATCTAACAATAGGTGCGCTTTGCCTCTCAGCTGGAATTTTAACATTCATCGATTTTATTATTATAATCACACCGACTGTAACATAATATGACGTTTGACGTTGAATATGTAACATAAATTATGTAAGCGTTTATAATATATCTTTAGCTATACATTGCCGAACGGTTATGTTCTTTAATTAATTGATAATAGAATGAATGGGATGCTTTAATAGATAACAACAATAACAACGTAACAATGTTGCTAGAGTTACATTTCTGTCCAAGGTAATTCATTTTCTCAAAAAAAAAAACAGAGGTCAGCGGGCTGTATCCCATGATCCGTAATATGTAGACAGTTGAAATTTTCATGACATCTATTTGGCCTTTCCCATAGTCGCCTTTGATGATTTTTACGGTACGTAATGCTCTCTATTGATGAATGTTGGATTCCCCTTTGACATCACCGCGCTATGATTCTCTACACTATGTGAATAATATGTAACATTTTATTGTTTTATACGCCTCTAAAAATATTGATGAATATTAATGTCAATATATTTGGACATTCAAAAGTTAATCTACACTGTACGGTTCATGTTTGATCAACATAAGATTCACTACTACAGAAACAGAAATAACCCTGGGTATACTGTTTACTATGATCAAGATATAATATGAGAAATTAATTTAGGTAATATCGAAATAATATTCGCTCACTACTGCTTTCATATGTGTCCTAACGATATATTTGCGATTATAATTATGGAAACAAATTGTATTTGTATACAAAGTTACTTAAATTACCATAGTAAGTGAGGGTAATATGCTCATCCGGTTAATATGATCATTTTCTTATAACTCAAAAACTACAGCATTATTTGCATCGTGATACGATAGGTTCACCAGTCATTCATTTGAACTTTATTTTATTACTATTTAATAAAGGGTCAAAAGAGCGCTGATTTATCGACGCCATTTTGACAGGTGATATTATAGTAAATATTTTATTCGATTTTAGTATTCGGTAGTGTATTTAGTTTTCTTAAAGTTGATTTTTGGAAGTGTTCCTACTTATTTTCAAGGTTTGTTTGCTATTTTTTTTCTTAATATATTAGTTTTAGTATACGACATTGTGTATTTGTGTCTGTCCTCCTCCTAGTTTCTGTTTTGTAAGGCGGCAAAGTTTAAGGTGACCATATTACCCTCACGTACCTTATTTAACATTTTAAGATCACGCGGATTAGTAATTACGCTTTGAGTCTAGATAAAGCTAATATTTATGCAGTATTATAAGTTATTTGTTTTTAGATTTGTTGTTCTAAAGTTTGTTACATTATAAACTAGCCTATTATATATACGGCCTATTATATATACATCAAAGTGATATATGAATGTATAAAATTTGAGTAACGACGTTTAATACAATGTTGTAAACTTGATTTTACCACTATAAATTATGCTGCTTAAAGTGAAAAAGAAGTCTTGGTCAGGTTAAGTGTTGTTATGAAACTTGCATAGGTACTTATCACATTTCTAATGCTCAGATTCTTTAACGCTTGTTTCTTTAACTAAATATATCGCGCTGTTTAGTAGCATAATATATTTCTGTACGTGATGTGTTACAAGCATAATTTAAATATACGCTATAAAAGGTTACATTGTTATAATTTTATGCCTAAATTCTAATATAAGTCATGTAGGAGGTTCCATTTTAAGTGTATTAATAAACGGACAACAAGAAAATGCCACTTGGATTGTAAGTAACTGTTCCTAGTAAAAGTAAAGATGTTTTTTTTAAAACAGAAATTGTAATTATGAAATCGTTATGTATAAATAGCATTATTGATTGGTTGTTGTTTATTTCGGAAAAATAAAATATGACATCGAGCATATACTCGTAGGAGCTGTGCGCCCAATACGTGTTGGCTGACTTCAGATGTTCCTCATCTGTAGCCAGTGTCCAGCTGTAGGACTTATTAAGACTGTAGTTACAGTCTTTATTTTACTAAAATATTTATATCTTATATTTTAACATAACAGAGCCACGCTGCAGCAACATTATAGTTGCAACGTATGTTTCAGCTCAATCGGGGAAGGACCACGCTCATACAGAATACCAGCGTGAAATAGCAGCTTAATGCTCATAATTGTGAGTATTTAGAATCGGAGACCTTATTTACTGGTAACGAGGCATTCCATTGCGTATGTGACAACGCGTCTGTATTTTGAGTTTTCATCGGGGTTAGATATAGGTTTCTAAGGGTCACCGCATCCACTAACCATCAAGTGGACTGATATGATTATGAAGATAATTTCAAATAAATTTCAATAAATCAGAAAAGCGCTAAAGTTGTAAAATAAGTTCGTCAGAATCACCAAAATTTTCTGTTCCATCAGATGGTCACTTCATCTGGCTAGCATAACGCTTCCACTCGAAAATTTTTCTCATCAGTTTTCAGTTTTTAAAAATTAAATACCTGGCTCTTTTCATAGATAGTAAAACTCAAATTCAGATTAAATGTAGAGCCAAGAATAAATATTTTTCTATATACATTACTGTTTCTTTTCAGTATATTAATAACGGGGCTTCTAGCTTTCGGCGCGTACTGGACGACGAAATATTTAATGAATATGACTGAACAATCTTCATCTACACCTTCCTCACTAACTGTGTCTACGGCAGCGTAAGCTGAATTTGATTGCTTTGTTGCCCACTTATTCGAATATTGTATGGAAATTGGAATATGTTGGACGATGTCTCGCCTGATGAGTTAATTTGATTTTTTGATGTAATAATTCGGCAATAAATATAATTTTTACCTTGAATATGATTATGTTTTATATTCTATTACACTAAAATAAACATCCTTTTACGGAAGTAATTAATAACAGTAAAAATATGAGCTAAGAGCTCACTTGATGAGTTGTTAAAGTTGAAGTTAATGGACACATGCAGCAACAAACATCTTCAAGAAGGCCACACATGTCATTGCTTTGGACTAAGATGGAATGTTTTACAGGTTGCAAAAATAATAGCTCTCTTACCTTTAAACCGGAACATGGTCATTGGTCATTGTGTGCTAGTGCTAGGCTGCTTGTTAGCAGCAATAGGCGAGAGGTTGGTACATTCTCATTAGAATTTATGAAAATATAAGTCAGATATTAGCCTAAAACTTAACAATTACTGGAGATATAATGTGGGGCTTAGCAATGATACACACTCAAAATATTACATTTTTCTGCAATATTTTTAGTTATGATAACATTTCAAAATTGAAAACCGTTCTGATTTTTCAGTTTAATATTTACTTTGACTTTAAAAGGCAAAAAAGTATTTTTCAACTTACAATTATTGCGGAATAACCCTACAAGTTTAATTAGTTTAGTGATGGAGTATATGAAATAATTAATATTATGTTAAATTATTTATGTTAATAGAAAATAACATTTTTATTTAATATAATCTTGTAGATTGTTACGTAATACTTACTGAGAGGTAATTTTTCGTTTCCCAGATATACAAATGAGACAGGTTTATAAAATATTTAAAACTTGGTGATAAAGTTGTTCAAAACTCATCACTCATTTTCCTCATTGTTTTCTAAACTTACAACGAAACATTTTAAATTGCTATTTTACATGCAAAACGATAAGTTATTTTATGAGTACCAAGTGGTCCATTCATAAAAATAACACCAAGTCACACACATAAAACATTTTATTGAAGGAAGATGATTTGTAAATTTATTTATGAATTTACAAATCATCTTCATCAATGATATGCGAATAAGCAAGCTATCGGGACGGTACCAGAAATAATTATATGGCCATTCACTGATGAACATAGGCCTTGCCCATAGATTGCCTCATAGGGGGATATTTGCCATAGTCGCCATGGTAAGCGGGTGAGCAACCGCAGTTTATTTTTATTTTTAGTTGTTATTGGGAAGCCGCTGCTGCCCGTCTTCTGATTTGTTGCCCTCTGTCACTCTCATGACACCACGAGATGATATGGGGTAGTGGATATTCTTACACCGCCACTACACAGTAATTCTGTTTAGACGCCATTGTTACCTTTTCCTTTTTTTCTTAGTCGTTTCGTATTTTCTGTTTTCCTTCTGTGTTTGTTTTAGTTCCATTGCAAATTTCTATGTGCAATGCGCTCTCTAACGGATCATTCAACCCTACAACTGTCCCTTCAACACTAGACGTGTAGAGGCAGTTCATGCGCTTTGGATGGTATGGTCAAGTTCGTGTAGCGGTCAGTAGTGGTACACGCGTACCGGTAAATTAACACCATTAAAGAAGTGTGGTCGAGTTCACAAATTCACACCAACCACTGCTGCCGTACACTTGGGCATTATTATCTATAGAAAGTAAATGCTCGTTTGTTTTATGTTGACTAACTTCAAAAAAGAAGTCGTACTCAGTTCGACTGCATATTTTTTGCAAAGAAGTTCCTTATTGCACAGTACGAATTTGACGGATGGGGGCTAAGCGAGAAAAAGTGTAAGATATTTCCGTCACGACCTCCTATCTATAGTGCGAGCGAGATGGAATAATATTCATTTCCATCGCACTTTTTCTTATCTTGCCATGAAAGAAATATTATTTTAAATGATGCTTCATTTTAATAGACACTAGTAATTCATTTATTAATCAATAATATAATACGTTTGTCAATAATAATATACTACGAAAGGATCTTCTTTCCAACCGAGTGTTCCACGACATTCACGCATGTTTTTTTCTTTTTATGTATGTTACACGAAATCTTCGACAAAGAACCTATTTTATGATTATTCATATCATCATCTGTATTATGTCAACATCATGAATGGATGGGCTCGACCATAAAAGGACTGTCGTGTTTGGGAAGATGATCTAAGTCTTCAGGGTTGACAAATATTCTGCGTTTTAATTTTTAATTGATGAAAAT
Source organism: Parnassius mnemosyne (assembly GCA_963668995.1). Classification (NCBI taxonomy): domain Eukaryota; kingdom Metazoa; phylum Arthropoda; class Insecta; order Lepidoptera; family Papilionidae; genus Parnassius; species Parnassius mnemosyne. The sequence continues at coordinate 20,230,056 of CAVLGL010000126.1, forward strand.
GTAGATATGTATCTTTTAGGCATCAGCTTCCACCTACCATCCGTAGTCCAGCGTGCTCGCTTATCACCCTTATATAAAAAAATCTGTACCTCTCATCAGACTGCTTTATTTCGATATATTATATATGGCATTCACCGTCTCCGTCGAAATATTTTTAGTTTTAACTAGCTTTCCGAATGGCATAAGTTAGACGATTAGTCGGTCTTGTATTGCGGCATTTGATTGCATTTTATTTTTTCTTTTGTATCATATATTTTGGACCATGACCATCTGAAGTCTGAACTATGATAATCCGTACATTTTACGAGGATATTCGAATAGCCTTCAGTTCATACAAATGTATTCCTTTCTCTCTTTTATAAAAAAAAAATAAGATCTACAAATGCCATGTTCCTATCTTATGTTTTTTTAAATTAGTTATTTTAAAAGCTAGGAACCTTCTAAAATTGCCCAATAACGCCGTAATTAGACATCCAGCAACCAGACTTAACGAATACAAAAATAAAGGAAAAACATACTGACTTCTTTCTTCTTCTTCTTAAAAAAGTAAGGAAAATCATGCCATCATGAAATATGCCCATAGATTTACTTTTCTCTATCAATAATTTTGTGACAACTAAAGAAATTCGACATTTATATAGTTTATTTCATCTACTCAAGTTTTTTTCAATAAAAATAATTTATTTGTTACAGAATCACGAAGTATGGCTTTTGGCTAGTAAGTGTGGTTATACTTATGAGAAACAATTATTGTAAATATTTTATGTTTTGATGTATTGCTATATTCGATTACTACATAGCAGCAACTTGTTTTTTACTACTTATACCTTAGCTACTAGGATATTATCTAATGCATACGGTCTACTCGTAAAAAGACTTTGTGATCAGGAAGTAGAAACTTGAACCTTGAATTAAGCCCGAAAACAACTGTTTGTGTATATTCAAATCATTTCAATCATGTTGCCAATTGTTGTACAGACTTTCAGTTCCATTCGTTACGTCAATTTAACGAAGTCAGGATGTGTTTATTATATAAAGTACTCTGTGGTCTGGACTTAGAGTAAGAACATATGTCTTCATATATTATAATTATAATCTATGGTCTTCATAATGTGGTCCATAAGTCACTAATAAGTGTAGTTTTTCGCGTCAGGTTAATTGACTCGTTACCTATTATCAGCATCATCAACATTACAGCCCACCACAAGTTCACATAAACCCCTTAGCCATAGCCCTAAACATAGGGCTCCCATAAAAATCTCTATAACTTATCAGAGAAGCAGCTAATACAAGTTAAAATTTTTAGTTGCGTGTCTAAATACGTGTGTAGTACATAAATACTGATGATTTTAATGAAAGTATTATTTAAAGTCTTAATTATAGTATATAACTCAACACGTTCTCTGTCCCCTGATCCACGTATGGGTTCATTGCTATTATTATTATTATATATTGTCTTACTATTATGTCTGGAACCCCGACAGTGAAAGTGGTAACTTAAAATATATAGCTAAATTTTATAAGAAACTATTGAGTATATTAAAGGTAAAGTTGATTTCTTTATAAGCCGTTATATTTAATAACGTGGAATAAAAAAAACATAAAAATGAAATATTTAAATCGTTTGTTTCTTACTATCAAGTGTTTTGTTTATGGGGTTTCTATCTATATCTAGGGACGTTTACATGTTGATGTAATCAAATACCTTAAATACTTTAGTGTAGGTTGTGTTTAATTAATATACCCTTTATGTTACAAGTAAATAGCTATCAAAACCATAAAATCTATTTAATGCGAAATTATATAACCTAGTAAGTATATAAGAGGATATGCGGGTGACCTTTTCTCCATACAAACGCTCTCACCTGTTTTCTTTCTTGTTTCTGACCTTATAGCAATGAGTTTTTACAGTAAAATAAATATCAACCTCTACTACGAGGTATGTCCCTATGTTTTCCTTTTTGATTATACATTATCTTTATAAGCACTAGAACCCTTACAAAATGCTCAAAATTACCTATTCGGACTACTGTAAACAGAGGCCTTACGTGTTCAAATTTGATGACTAATACTGAAAACTGTGTATATCCTTCTTATTCAGTGTACGAAATATTTTTTTAATTGGTCCAATATTGGAGGAGAAAATGGAAGAGGGCCAAACCTCGAATTATTTTTTTTTACTTAGGCTGTTCAGTCGGATCTACAGTTGTCCCCATAGGACGCCGAGCGCTGGCGGAGCGACAGCGATAGTTTCTTAAAATACCTAGTTTTCAAAAGTCTCTCGGCCCGCATTTCCTCTTAAGCACGATCTGCGATTGTATCCTGGAGACGAAAAGTTTTAAAATATGATTTCTTTTTCAGTTTGCTTGTGATTTGCATCTTAATATTTAGCATATATTTTTGTATACAGTACATTTGGATTATATCAAGTGCAAGAACATCTGAGATGGGAACGAAACAGTTTAAATGCGGAGAAAATTTTGAAAACAGATTGTTTGATTACGAATAAAGATAATTCAAAATGGTCACGAGTTTCATCTATGTAGAAAGTGATTAGAAACTTATTTGTCAGCAAGTTAAGTCCCAGAGTGTTATTTGGTAGTACTAATGTCCAGTAATCGGATATATGACGGTAATGGATAATATCCACTATCCCATAGTATCATCCCGTGGATATCATAAGATGTAATGAAGGAAATAAAACAGGAGATGGGCAGCAGCGTTTTCCTGAAAACAACTCAAAATAAGGACGAAACTGAATTTGCCAATCCGCCTGCTAAGCGTAATAACTTTGGCAAAATATATGATCTATGTTCATCAAAGGACATTTTATAGGCTGTAATGATGAAGATGGCAATAAAAAACCAACTATTTTAATTCGACTTTACTAGTACACGGTATTCTGCCGGTTTATCGATGTCAGTAACTATTTATAAATACCGGTTTTTCGGGGATAAGAAAAGGCTTTGTAGATCTATCTAAAAACGCTAAACTTGAGTTTCACAGACTATTCGCGGGGCACAGCATTACCAAAGCGAGGTAGGGATTGACTATGCGCTCACCAACGTGGTTAGATATGGGAATATCTTGCAAGAAATGCATCATTTGGTTTATCGTATATCCAAAAATGGAATCATCAGGCTGATAAAGAAAGAAGAAGACAAAGTAGAAGTAGTATTGATAAATGTTGATAAATAAAAAAAACAACTTGCCACACTTGACTCAGTGGAACGCAGAGCCAAGAGGCTTATCGGCAACAAAAAGCTGGTGGAAACTAAGCTCCAAAGCTTAGCTCACCGTCGCCAAGTTGCTTGTTTGTCGGTCTTAGACAGAATGTACTTCGGAGAGTGTGCCTATGAGGTTTATAAGCTCATACCACCATCTCCATTCTCCTATCGGAGAACGAGCCGTACTGCAGGTTACCATCCACACTTGGTTGATATTCCGAATATTCGCACTAAGCACCATAAGTCATCTTTTATAATGCGCAGAGTGGAATGCTCTGCCGACGTCTGGTGCCTATAAACTGGACCTCTTCAAGGTGCGAGGTAACAGGTTTTCTCCTGGCCAAACTCGCTCTATCGTAGACCTTATCTTTGCCCTCGGACCAGATGGAGGATGGAGGTCAAGAGTAACCCCATTATTAATAAAAAAATGTCAATAAAATTCGGAAGAAACGGCGGCCTTATTTAACATCTTTAAGCTTATTATGCTATGCTTATTATGTCCATGGTGACTGATTCCTTGTTAAATGTTTACATTACAGCATTTAAAAGACGAGTCATATATAATCACCATATATTTTTGACTTCTAATTATTCACCTACATCGGTGTGGTAACTTACTGCTCTATATGTGGTTTAACTGGGTGTGATATTGATTAGCGAAATTTAATACCGGTTCTGTGGTCTTAACCACAACACGTATTCAACATCAAAATACAAATGCAATGCAGGTTACAATAAATCTGGACATAATTGTAGTAAATAAAATTATACGTAAGGCGTTTGAAACATATAAACGTGAACTTTTTGAAGTGAAACTTCTTTGTCGACGTAGTGGAGAAATTTAGTACGGTATTAATAAGAAACATAAAATTTGATAAGCTAAATAGAATAATGTAATATCACATTGGCAACCTAGTAAATACTTCAAGTTCTACTTTTGACGGCTCCGTGGCGCAGTGGCTTAGCAATCAGTTGTTGCGCTGGGGGCCGCGGGTTCGAATCCCGCACGGAACAAGTATTTGTATGGCCTACAAATAATTGTTCCGGGTCTGGATGTCTGTCCTTGTGCAATTTATGTTTGTAAACTGCCTCCACGACACAGGAGAAAATCCTAGTTTGGGGGTAACGTAAAAAAAATCTAGTAGATCAGAAGCAGATAGCAATAAGCAAGCTTAATTTGGCGTACCATGTACGATGACAAGTGTCCGTCATTAACGGACGTAGCAAGTAGAGAAGAAAATTGTAAAACACACATACACAAGGGACAAGAAAAAAAAGGAACAAGGGAGAGTAAAAGAAGCCGCAAAGGAATCAGATATAGTGATTGATTACCATAACAAGTGGACGTCATAGAAATAGAAATAGAAATAGTAAGTAGAGAAGAAAAGTCTGAAATAAAAGACAGGGTCAAAGAAAAAAAGGAACAAGGGAAAATAAAAGAAGACCGAAAGAGAAAGGTAAATGAATCAGATATAGTGATTGGAAAAGAGATGTATTTAACATACTACTCTTAAGAGTTTAACACAAGATAATAAATTAACACCTAAGATCGACCCAACCTCACACACACACAGAAATAGTACAAAAAATATGAAGCAAGCTTTAGAAATGATTCCTCAGGGAAAGAATAAAGGAGAAATATAATACATCTAATAAGAGCAGAAGGACAATGGAAGATCTGTGATGATATTAACGAAGAACAAATGATCCTATAGACAAAACTGGTTATGAAGAATTGATGTCAGCCTCTAAATTATGTTGCCTTAGATTGATAGTAAAAAAAAAATTTAATCAGTCTCTATACGCTAAGAATACAAAAGCTACTAATCAATTAATGATAGTTAAGAATATTATTATGTGCTCCTTAATTAATTTATATCTATTATTTCAATTATGTAATTTTCACATTATTTTAAAAGGAAATGATGTGTTGTTCCGGAATAAATAAATGAATCAACGCGGCGGTCACAGCGCGCTCTCGCAGCATTTTCCGATTATTTGATTTATTATGCCTCCTATCCGCATCAGTGGTAAACTTTCATTTCGCGTTTTGATAACAGAGTCTTAATAAAAACTTTATGAACTTCTCGACTTGTTGTTGCTTAATTAAGCGAAACAAGTGTCGTTCATAAAACAGGTTTGGTTAGGTGCGAAATAAAAATCTAATTTCTGTATCAGGAAGTTATAGACATTGATATCGGTGGTTGGCTAGACTGATGTGCCGGTGATGTTATAAAAAATCTCCTATAGCGCTATATACCGATACGTAATAAAACTTCTCGCTGGCGTAGAGATTTTGAAGCTAATGTATATATCTTTAAGCCTCGCTCCCATTTCTCGCAACGCAAGCCGACAAAAGCCTGATCCCTCTCACAATTAAAGGTTTCTACTGAGGTTAATTTTGACATAGTTGGGTGATATGCAGTTAATTATAATTTATGTAATTGAATATTGATTTTGTTTCATTTCACACATCGAATTCGAAGCGGAGACGTAGTGCTCTATTGTCACCAAATCAAAATTGCAATCACAACGTAAATCATTTCCCTAGTAGAACTTTATAAAAACATAAAAAACATAAACACTCACGCCTGTCAACCAGAAGGGTAGGCAGGGATTATGGACTTCCATTTGGCACGATCCTGACACACCTCTCTCGATTCCTCCACATCCATATACCTACGCATACACGCTCGTCGGTTAAAGGTACTCTTGATTTGGCCCATTTTTAATATATCGCCAATTTGGTCGATAAACTTTCGCCTAGGGCGACCCTTCCCGACTATGCCGTTCACCTCTGCAACATAAATTTGCTTTGTCACTCTTTCCTCATTCATTCTTTCTACATGGCCAAACCACCGAAGCATTCCTTTCTTAATCCTGGTTACAACATCATCTTGCAAACCACACTCTTCTCTTATTAAACAATTTCTCACTTTGTCATTCAGATTCATCCCTAACATACTCCTTAATGACCTCATTTCTACAGCATTAAATGAGTAAGACTGTAGCCTTAGTACCCATCGTTCAATCCTCGCACATGGTTTTGACTTAGACCCGAACAATATCTCTAGCGGCTTGTGGTCAGTGACTAAATCAAAAGGCTTTCCAAATAAAAAAAATTAAATGTTCGACCCCCCAAACTAATGCTAGTGCCCCTTTTTCCGTTTGGCTATACCTGCGCTCGCAGTCTGTCAAAGTTCGATTACCATAGGCAATAATTCTAGGGCCATTTGTATCATTTTGTACAAGGACAGCACCAAGTCCGACAGGGCTAGCATCTGCTATCACCTGTCTTGCATCTCTGACGTCATAATACCCTAAAATCTGTATTTCCGTGAGCATCCGTTTGAGTATTTGGAATGCTTTATCTTGTTCCCCAGACCGTTGTTTTTCCAAGCTCTTCCTTTTTCTCATCTTCTGTCTTAGCAGGTGCTTCAGAAGTTCTGTAATGGCGGCTAAGTTAGGTATCCATTTGTTTATGTAGTTTAAGAGTCCTAAAAAACTTTGGAGTTCTTCTATGGTCTTTGGGACCCTAAATTTCATAATGCTCTCAACGTACTTGTTGAAGGGTTTATTGTATGTGTAAGCCTGTGTCCCAGAAAATTCACATCCTGCGTTTTATATATGCATTTATTGCTATTCAGCATGGCGTTGTTTTTACTAAGTACCTGCAAAACTTTCTTTAATCATGCGTCATATTCTTCTTCACTGTTCCCGAATACCAGGATATCATCAATAAAATTGACGATCCCTTCACAGATTATCAGCATCCTTTCAATGATCTTCTGAAAAATCTCGGAAGCGCAGGTAATTCCAAGCATTATTCTTTTATATCTATATAATCTTTTGGGGTTTATAAAAATCGTTATGGTCTGGATTCAGAGTGAATTTCCACTTGATGGAAGGCATTTTTTTATGTCTAATTTGTTAAAATATTTAGCTTTCTTCATTTTAGGCAAAAATGGTCCATAATAGGCAGGGGGTGGTTTTCTCGCAATATTGCGGCATTCGTACATCTCATATCTACGCACAAACGTAATTCACCATTTTCTTTCATGATTGGAACATTGGTGAAACCCATTTAGACGAGCCTTGCACTTCTTCAATTATATCACTGTTTAGTGATTCCTTAATTTTGATTGCAACATTCTCTTTAATGGGGATCGGTACTCTCCACTTGATTTATCCCGATACCAAGTTTTAAGACACCCAGACGGACTGCTGTGTTCTTACCCAACAGGTCTCTAGTACCCCCCGAAATCACGTAAATGGTTGTATGTTCCTTTCGTCCATCGACTTCGAGTATAGTTTCAAATGAACCCTCTATTGCCAAAGGAGAGTTACTACCATAATATGCTAATAATGTCTTGTCTGGTCTTTACATTTGATTAAAAGCATATACTTTTTTGCTTTTTTAACTCTTCCCACGTTTTGTAAGATATAAGGTTCTTGCGCAATTTCGAATTATACTTTTCCGCAATTAGATCTATGAGATGATCATCTTGCTTTTCGAATGCACACTTTTCGGCCTGTTGACGCAATCTTATCAAAAACTTCTGAGATTTTTCTCCTTTTTCCTGTTTTAGCAATCGAAAAACATGCCGCTCATAAACTTTGCTCCGTTTAGGTTGAAAATAATCGTCGAGTTTTTTTTTATGGCTACTTTAAATACATCCACGGTTTCTGATGATTCGACATTGGCACCCGGTAAATAGTAGAATTATATTTCTTGTATCCCAGAGCCACCAAAATGCAATAGCGTAGCTCGTTTCTTGAGTGCTGATATAACTTCAGCTGTGTTCAGATAGATTAGTAGAGACCTTTTCCATTTTTCACACCTTATAGCCATAGATGTGCTATCACATTAAAGTTGATAACGGTATCATTATTATTATTATTTTAGTGTCAAACTGAAACAGTTTCTTATATATTTATTTCCAATTTAATGCTGGTATTTTAATATCCAAAGTCCAATTTAATGGTAGTAACTTAGTACCCAAAGTCCAATTTAATGGTGGTACCTACCTTAGTACCCAAACTACAATTTAATGGTTGTACCTTAGTACCCAAACTCCAATTTAATGGTGGTATCTTAGTATCCTAACTCCAATTTAACGATGGTATCCTAGTACCCAAACTCCAATTTAGTGGTGGGATCTTAGTACCCAAACTCCAATTTAATGGTGGTATCTTAGTACCCAAACTCCAATTTAATGGTGGTATCTTAGTACCCAAACTCCAATTTAATGATGGTATCTTAGTACCCATACTCAATTTAATGATAGTAATATGTTCCATAACACTCGCCCTTCTCTTTCGGTTTATTTGTTATACCGACTACTTCCATTGCTGTGACATTTAGGCTTTGGGTGAATTCAATACCTTTTTTCTCGTCGCCACTTGTATTGTCTGCTATCTTCTCTAATCACTGTAGTGTAACACAGACTCGGCACGCACTTAACTAAACACGTCCACTCTCGCCCGAGGCTCTCGTGTAACTGACGCGGTGCGCTCGAGACAGTGACTTATATATATATATATATATATATGCAATCACTACACCTAATATAAACATATAATAAGCGACAGTGAAACAAAAGCTGTAAGTAAATTAAACATTTTATTATGATTTTACATAAAGATTTTTTTTAACAGCTATCAAAATTACTAACATTACAAAACATGTCGATATAGTAATAATAGATAAATTGTGCGTGACTTATTTAATTAAATTTTATATTCTATGCTGGCAAAAATGAAGCCTTCTTAATTTAAATTGTTTTAGAGTATTAAAACGACAATGTGAAACGATAATGTGCTCTAGCTAGCCACATATTTTTTACCTGTAATATTTTGTATTACTATATTCATAAAGGAGTTTTTAAACACCAATGTATTCGAGTTATATATCCATTACTACAAAAACCTCTGGAAGATCAGGTGTTGTGTCATAGATATTTTTCTATATAAGAGGGGGCAAACTAGCATGCGACTCACCTGATGGTAAGTGACTACCGCCGGCCATGAACAATGGCAATACCAGGGAAATTGCAGGCGTAAAAGAGTAGGCTCTTTTCTTGAAGGTAGCGAGTCTTACTGGTCCGAACAAAATCGCTGGTATCATATTTAGAAGCAATTTCATTGCGTTCAGACAAGAAAATATTTTTTTTTACATAGATCTTCAGCAAATATTCATAACGATATTTCTCTTAAGGTGGAGTACATGGTTCAACTTTTTATTGACATGTCGATAACATTAAAAAAAATTTAAACATGAGTTGTGATTTTCGACAATTTATTTATATTTTATAATAGGTAAGTATTACAACAGTCAATAATACACCATTATTTAAATATTGGTCCCCTTAAGCTAATCATTTGAAGCTTCTTTATATAAAAAAAAAACCTTAAGTAATACAAATTATCACAATTAACCTATACTTCTATTATATGCTCCATGCGGTAGTTACTACGCAAAATATAATGTCTTCATAATTCACGACAATTTTTAAGAACGTAGATAAAAATTTCGTAAATAAAAAACAAAAAAATAAAACAAGGAAGATTTTGATGTAAGTTGCCTATTATATATGTACATATATGTTATCTTTGATACGTCTGTTAGTGTTATTTTAATGTCTGCTTATTTAAATTAATTAATAATATAAATAACACCCTATTTATCTAATTAATATTAAGTAATTATCACAGAGTTACAGTTGTAAAACGATACTGTGATATAAGAATTAAGATTGATATAATAAAAACAGTATTAATTATACTGTTTTTAAGATCATTGAAATACTTATAAATCTCATAATTTAATAAAATAAAAATGTATTTTGTCGCGTTACTTTTTTACTGTTTTCTCTTGGTTATTATTAAATTGTTTATTTAATAATAAAAGTTGACTTATTAAATTAACCTAAGAACATAATACACATCATCACACACATCGGTTCACATAATGTTTCCGTATTTGATTAATTGCATAAGTATTGGCTGTAATAATAATAATCTACAACCCTAAAATTTTCATGCATATATCTTTAGGTATAAAGTTACCTAAGCGCAGCTTTAAAGCCTACTGCGACTTTGATATAGGAAGTGCGTTCGCATCTGTTTAATTTGTTTTTTGTCTTTACTTTAACCATTTTTGATAGTGTTTGACCTGGTTTGGCCCAAACTCCATTTAGTCGTTTTAATAATATGAACTCTACATTTATGGTAACTAGTCATGTTGACGAGGACAAATGAGCAAGTAATGACAATCAAAGTCATATACTTACAAACACTATGATAATACATATAAAAACTTAATACTACTAACTTATACTATGGAATATTATATGAAAAAAATTATGCTAAACATTTTATGACTTTTAATATTTGGATCAAAGACCATTTTTGGTTATGCCATGCCAAAATGTAATTGCCAAACAAATGCCAATTCTTAATCTTTTGCAAAACTTCTCTGTAAAAAAAATGTTCTTAAAAAAAACAGAGGCAGTCTTAAAGACTGTTGCCAGAAGGCATGCATGTCGAGGTCATCGGTGACGCGAACCCATAAGTTTTTTCCCCTATCAAATATCGCTCAACGCGACTAAAGAAGTTTCCATTTCAAAAATTGGTAAATCTTCTAAATTTGGTTGAATTATTATTGAACTAAGCTGATTAGGCAAAAAGATAGAATGAGTAATGATCCGCCTCCTAATGATTTCTAAAAGAACTTTTAATTCTTTCAACGGACTCTGGAAACGAGCTTTTAAGTACGCTGTAGTAACTAAAAGAACAGATTTCACCTAATAAAGACTAATAGTAGATAAATATTGAGAGAAAACGCTTGGTTTAAGTACGCTCTCCTATTAAAATATAATATGCATAGAAATTACATAATCATATCAAGTTGTGACACATATTATTGTGTTCGCACGTTACATTTGATCATGTAAGACACTAATCATTTTGAATACGATCAGTAAAGTTACAGCCTATTTATGTCCCACAGCTGGGCACACACCCTCGAGCTCCCTTCTCACTTCCGAGAGGGTTTTAGAGCAAGAAAATGTCCACCGCGCTACCTTAATGCAACTTGCATTGGAATATTTTTTTAAATTTCTCAGATAAGCAGTTACCTCACGATGTTTTCCTTCATCGCCGAGTACGTGGTAAATCAACACCTAACATTGCAATTAATAATTTCATTTGTGCCGGGGAACCCGGATTGTTTGCGTACTGTAAAATTTACAACGAGAGCTTAACCGAAGAGATACCATGGTTCTTTGTCTAGTTTCAGTTATTCCTATATTAAAACGGTAGTGACAAATAGCCACAAAGAAAATTTAATTGTGACTATTATTTTATGTCCACAAGGTGCTCCGTTTTGCCCGAGTCCGTCGAGGTTAGTATCCTCTTACTGGTTGAAACCCGTTATACAACCACTGCTGTTTTACTACGACTTGAACGCTCTCTGAACGATCTTTTTTGTTTCATATTTGTTGCTGGTATCCATAGATTCAAGTAGCCTTGGACGTGTACTGTAAGCTCATACAAAGCTCATATAATATCAAAAATGTCTATTAATTGGTAGTTGAAAGGAATTGTAATGTTTGTCTAATACTGACTTGTCACCTCTTCTAATTCATATATTGGTGTATATTGAAGTACTATTCTATTTCTATATACATAATATACGTACTTTGAAGAATGAATTGCGAATAAATATCATACAATAGTGATGCTTACTTAAACACTAAATTGCAGGTACTTGAAAAATTTTCTTAGGACCGACTTTCAATCGTCAAAATAAAAGTTATCCATCAAATAAATTTTAACCTGACTGAATAAGAGTAATTTTTTATATGTTTATATTGTATTTTATCCAATGAATAACTTTTAACTGATGATTAAAAAAATCGCCCCTTAAGCTACTTAGGGCTTTTTATCGAACACATTTTTGTATCGCGTATTGTTTGAACGTTTTTAATCGTAAGTATATCAGTTAAGTTGCAACACTTTCATGTCATAGAAAGTGCACGCACTTTTATGGTCGAATGCCAGAAACCAAGCTAAGCTAGATTACTTTTTCTTGTTGTTTTTCCGTTTTGGGTATAAACCGTCCATTCCTTTGCCGAAGGGTGTTGCTGCATTTGTTCTAAGGTAGTAAGAACCTCTGGCCCTGAAATGATAATAATTTAGGTTTTAGCTGTAGTAAACTTCCATAGAAAAAATGATGATACATTCAACAAAAAAAATATATATTCGAAACATTATTTCATAATGCAAAAACTACCTATTAAGGTTTGTAATCGATTATGTAGTTTACTAAACAAAAAACATATATATATATATATAGATAGTGAGAGAAAACCGAGTCGCAACTACATTTTTAATTGAATTTAACCAACTACGAAATATTATAAGCACGATAGCTTCGGCTTGACGAGCACTCGGATAAATTCGGGAAAACTTGGGAAGCACCATTCTTTCCTTTCGAAAAATCATCATCATCATGATTACAGCCCATTACGAGTCCACTGCTGAACCTGTCACACTGTCTCTCCCAAGGAATACCACGAAGCATGGTCCTGAACCACTTGCATCTATCGACTTCGTGCATATCTTACCAGGTCGTCACTCCATTTCGAAAAATATCTGAGTAATGCGGCTGTGTTTCGTATGGTGAGTGTAGGTAACCGGAAACTTTGTTACCAGTAAAAGGGTTACCGGTAAAGAATCATTCTGTCTTTGTCTTTAGAAGTACAATCCATCTACATTGTGATTCTTCATTGAAATAGATATGTTCATGCCCATAGCAGCAGCAATAGCAACAGCATCCACTTACCATCAGGTGGAATGTGTGCTCATTTTGTCACCCTTTTTCTTCTTCATCAAGAGCGCATAAAAGTCCAAACTTGGACATGTATGGACCTCTCCGGTTGTAGGGAAGATTTGCCTTAACCGCCCACACCTGGTTGGCCGGACGTTGATAGCAGTAGGAACCTCGAATCTTTGACACTGCAGCTTTTCGCTGATATGTGGTTATTTACTGTTTGGCGTAAGCGAAACGATTATACCACCATTCAATTCAATCCATGACCCATTTTACTGTAGATGTCGTATGGATTTATCATCATCATCATCATTACAGCCCTTCAGAAGTCCACTGCTGAACATAGGCCTCCCCTAAGGAATGCCACAAAGCACAGTCCTGAGTCACACGTATCCATCGACTTCCTTCATGTCTTTCCAGGTCGTCACTCGGGGAGACGCCCTAAAGCTTACTAATCCATTGGACTATGCCAGTCTCTCTGGATCTACTGCGGATATCCTCATTTCTAAGTTTATCACGCAGAGAAACTCCGAGCATACCCCTCTCCGTAGTTCGCTGAGCGACCTTAAGCTTCCACTGCATGCTGCTGCTTCCTGCAGTGAAGGACCACGTCTCAGTTCCATAGGTCATCGTATGGATTAATTAAAGAAAAAAAAATGTACTACACTAATAGACATAATACTCAGTTGGGCCGTAAGCAGCGGCCAAGTAGTCAAAAGCTCACATCTATGGAAGAGGTCTATGTTCAAAAAATGTATTGTCCGCGGATGTAATGATTGATGATATTTTGTTTAAATTAATTTGTACAGTAAATAAGTAAAATATTTAATTGAAGTTTAATTTTTTTACCTGGGATCACAGTTCGCACCCATGTAGACCATGCCCGTTTCAGGTTTAGGATTTTCCTTGAATTTCTGGTAAGATTCCGCAGGAGAAGCTGGAAACGCCTCAGGATTCCTTACTGACTCAGCGTAAAATATCCATGAACGCCAATGGCTGCAAAAATCTGAAAATATTTTGACCTTTGTACAAAAGCATTCAATGATATTTTTGACAAAATAAATATTTTTCTTTTGAAAGATGAATATAAAAATAGTTTATTGATGTTCTATAGTCTTTTAAGTTTGTGCTTGCGTAAAAGAATCTGTTTTAGAAAATATCTTCTTTTCTTTCATTATCAGGGCGGTGTAAGAATATTCATTACTCCATAGCGTCTCGTGGGTGTCGTAAGAGGCGACAGAGGGAAACAAATTAGGAGATGGGCAGCAGCATCTTCCTTATAAAATCTAAAAATAAAAATTGCGGTTGCCGACCCGCTTGCCAAGTGTAGCAACTACGGCAAACATCCTCCATATGAAGTGATCTATAGGGGAGACCTATGTTCAGCAGTGGACTAATAGGCTGTAACGCTAACGGTTAAAATAGAGGTTAATGTCCGAATCACTCTCATAGGAGGGAGGACTTGCCATAGTCATCAAGAGCTGGTTTCTTAGCCATCGCAGTATCAGACGTCTCACTGTTGACGTTGTTTCGTTGTATTATAGCTGATAATAGATATTAAATTATATTATTATACGATATCATTGCCATCTATCTGCGGCTAACATATCTTCCAGTTGTTTCCCTCAGTTTCTCTTACTACACCTGCGGGATGAATTCGGATGATAGTTTCTTTCGTAAATTTTGATGCTGTACGTGGTTTTAGCGTTGTTATCATATTATTATACAATACATCATTATAGTGTTCCGCGGGCTAGGCACGCGGGATGGGTCGTTATGGCCGGACGCGTATGTATAACATTCTAAAATTATTTTTTAGCATACAACGGAAGTTGCGCGCGCAAAGAAAAATTAGAGTGTAACGAAAATTCGACAGAATGAAATTTGCCATTAAAAATAGTTATAACTGTTTAATTTTCTGATTAAAAAGTTGTAGGCAACATTTCGTTTTTCAAGGTATAATAAAATAATAAATAAAATATAATATTTATTGGTTCTGTTGAAGATCATCTCCTCATGTACAAACCCCAGTAACGTGGTTATTATCAAAATCAGAAGTTGAAGTTGTGACAATGAAACGTTTAGTGCTACGATCACCGTTCCGCCTAACCTAACGATTTTAGAGCTACTTGCTACCGTCGTAGTGAGTAGATAAAGATTTAAGGTATACGATGAGTAAGTATGGCGGTGTTCTGGCTCCGACATAAAAGCAGCATGTGCATGAAAGTTGTTTTCTTTTCACTCTGTCTGCTGTCGATATAATTAGATACATAACATTGCTCTTCATAAATATTTATCAATCTACTCACTGTCGTCGGTAAGAGGTATTGGTGCAAATCTTGGACAGCCAGGTTGTATTCTTTTGCCGCCATTAGGCCAGAAGTCTGCAGACCCGGTGCGCACCGGAGCGCCGTACCCTCCCGCGTCAGTATGAATGACGTCCACAAACTCGGCATCATTCTCGTTTATATGTTCCATAACCACGCCATCTGGGTAGAAGGCTGGGAAGGCTGGGTCGAGGGCTGTAAGTCTAGAATGTTTTATTAGATTAAATTAGTGCATAGCTTTTAAGATGGGCTCCTTTATTTCTGCCCGTATGAGGAAGCTTAAGGTCACTCCTCGAGCTAAGGAGAGGGCCACGCCTGGTGATTTTCTATGAGATGGAATTCTAAATCAGCAGTAGAATCAGTATAACCGAAATAGCCCAACGATCTGTAAGCAGAAGTGGCAATGGGTAAGCCATATAGTTAAAAGAACCGCTAACTGAAAAAAAGGGCTCGAGTGGCAGTCGTCACGGTAAACGAAGTGTAGGGTAGTCCCAAATTAGATGGGGTGACGACCTGGTAAGAGATGCAGGTAGTTGATGACTACAGGTTACTCCATTTCATGTGGTATGCCCAGCAGTGGACTTGTGATTTACTGCAATGATAATAATGATGATGATGACATCAGCATTTAACCTTGGGCCTGTTAGTTCACTTAAGCTTAAGTTCGCTTGTCGTTGTGTTGTACGCGAGTCCAAGGTCGGTATTTACTATAGGTATGAAAATATATATACTTAGATGTAGTGTTGAAAATATTCATCAGTTTGATTATTTTGGGCCAGGGAGGTCGGGTGACGCAACCCGCTGCCACACTATATATAAGGACGAATGTCCTAAAGTTTGTGTGACTAAATTCGTTAAGCATACCTTAATTCGCATACCTTCGAAGCATGGTGTCACCAATAAAAATGTTAATTGTAACATTAAGTGCTTATTTACGACGTGCTCGTTGGTGAAGGAAAACATTGTGAGGAAATTAGCATGTCTGCTCCATTACTCTCTCAGGTATGAGAGGATGCTTATGTCATGCCAGTGGATCTTATACAGAATGTCACTTTAGTATTTAGTTCTTTGTCCTTTCTAAAAGTGATTAGGATCAATAGAATTTCATATACATATTTTGAACTGTAGTACAAGGTGAAAAGTAAAATATTACATAATCTTTTACTTTATTTTCATAATTACTTTTTACATAAATAAATTGCTTGAATGCTAAAGTGACAAACACTCAGACCCGTAAAAACTATCAGTAGTTAATACAAATACTTGTTATGAGCGGTAACCGAACCCAAAGCGCCGTAGCAAAATGATTATTCAAATCGCTACCAAGCAAAAAATTGAGATCTATATAAAAATACTTTAAATGTTTATTTAATTTGGTGAACAACTTTAGAAGGTAAGGGGGTGTAAATATTAGAACAAACAGACAGAACGATTTAAGAGGATTCCTTATGTGACCGCGGAACCCTGAAGACGACAAATTACAAAGAAGAGAATAAAGATAGTAAAATTTTCAAATACCTTTTAACGATTTTGTTGTATTTGTTTCGAAGTTCTCGCGCTGTGTACCCAGCGACGTGGCTACCAAGTGAGTGGCCTATTAAATGTAACTTATCTAAATTCAAACCACCTTCTATTAATTGGTGGAGGTATTCAGCTGTAGTTGCACCCACCTAAAAGTACAAAATATAAAGATTATTACCAAAATATTACATATATAAACACTAGCTATCTCTACATACAATAAAAATATTAACTGCGATTTTAGTGCTATTTACTACGGGCTCGATGGTGATATAACAATACTGAGACAATTTACATGTCCGTGAATTAGAATATTTCGAAGAAATGTGAAGTTCGCCAAAATGTACTGGAGCAATCTGGTTGAATAACTAGTCCAAAACCTTCTTACAAATGAAATGAGAATTGTGCACAGCCGTAGGATTAGCTTAGGCTGTGACATCAATTTTTATTTAACTGTGTCATTTCAAAGAATTTGAACTTTATTTTATCTCGTATGAATGAACTCCTTTCTTTATTTATGTTATCTGTCACCGATACAGACGGTAGCGAAAGTCAAGTCGCGCTGCAGCTAAACTCTAAGTCCAGCTCAACCACTTCGTCACCGATTCGTCCTTGTGGTCGTAATAAATAATTATCTTGTGTCGATAGCTTTGTAAAGTATACGTACTTTAATTGTTTTTAATTAACTTATAAATATTCTGCTTTACCAGCAAGTTTTTTTTTTCAAAGAGTGTGTAAGTATTGCTTTCTCACGTTTTTCAACGGCCCTTACTAAAAGTATAATTTTATGCTAGTAGCATTTTTGCTATCTTATGTTCTTAATATAAATTGTTTATTGAAGAATAAGAATGGAACTCTATGTGCTTCGTTGTCCGATAATCATGTTGTCATGTTGTCTTATGAAAATATGTACTCTTTCTAAAACAAACGACAAAACATTTATAGAAAGCTGTATCTAACTAAATATTAGTTTATTTATTTAATAATTATTATAAATCTTATAATAAGTGATATATAGGGCGGACTTAATGCATATCTATAAAATATCTTATTCAAGTCGATTGGATGTAATATCTACGTAACTCAATCAAAGCGGAGCCCGACTCGGACTTGTCCGTTTTATTTTTTTATAAAAATGTATTACCTTTTTTGTGTTTCGAGCTGCGTTGACCAAGTACGAGCCATGCGCCATATTCGACCAGTCTAAGAGCACGACATTAGTATTCGGTCTCGCCTCCAGATATGCGTTGACCATGACCTGTGTGAGCGAAATTTCAATTCGTATTTGATATGGTAATAAAGTAAGCTTTAGAATTATTTTGTCAAGGTAACAAGCAGTATGTAAAATAGATATATTATTTTATTCTGATATAGAATGGCAAAACTTTGAATGTATGTTGCGATTTTTTTTTCGATTGATGTCAATTGCTGAAAATTTGGCTTTCACACTAGGTAGGTTGAACTTATACAAATTCTGATTGTTGGTGTTAGGTAGTGTGATCATTGGGAATAGTAGCGATTGCTCTTTTCTCTGAAATTGCAATTGCCAACCTACTTCCAGTGTACTGTGAATAGTGTTAGTAGCGATTCTGCCATAAGAACTTTATCAGCGGCAACACGAAGGTGAGTGATGTACTCGCCACTAATGTTAATACCGTATGCCAGTCCAGTAGCTTGGAATTGTCTTCAATTCAAGATTTTCGGGTATATAACGTCACCCTGCCTTACTCTCGTTCTGTACTCGGATTGCCGTCGTAGCCCTACTGTACAAGCACTTCAGCACTTCGATATACCGATAGTCAACTTGGCACCGCTGAAGGGACTACAGCACCGCCCTAATTTCGATGGAATCAAAGGCTTCCTCATAGTCTACATACGCAAGACAAAGTGGCAGAATATGCCCTTCGGTGTTCTGTAAAATTTGCCGAAGGATATAAATGTATGTGGTCTATGGTACTAAGGCCTTTTCGGAAACCGGCTTGTTCGGGAGGCTGGAAGTCGTCGACTTTGTCTGCTAGATGATTCGTAATGATTCTCGAAAACAGCACGTAGACGCGGCTCAGAAGGGGAATCAGTTTGTAATTCCATCTTCGCCCGGAGTCTTGCTGTTTTTAAGGTGCTGGAGAGCCATTCTAATCTCGCTGAGACTGACGTTCGGGATACCATTGTAATACCATCGACGGCTCCGTGGCGCGGTGGCTTAGCAATCAGTTGTTGCGCTGGGGGCCGCGGGTTCGAATCCCGCACGGAACAAGTATTTGTATGGCCTACAAATAATTGTTCTGGGTCTGGATGTTTGCCCTTGTGCAATTTATGTTTGTAAACAGCCTCCACGACACAGGAGAAAATTCTAGTGTGGGGGTAACGTTTTTAAAAAAAAAAAGAAAAAGAATAGTGTGGGGTAAGACTTGCTCTTTGATTGTTACTCACACTTGTTTGAGATTTTTTGGGTTATACTGAGACGGGTCTTACAGAACTTAGCTCCGATCACATGACCAGTTTCTTTCTATGTTACTCATATCGTCCACTGCATTGAGTCTTTTAGGCACTTAAAACGATGTAGTAACTCGAGCGTAAACATTTCGGGGCTTTGGATTAAAGCACGAGGGAGACGGAGCGTTGACTTCATTAGACCTCTCCAACGTAATGTTTAGGTTCAGTGTGCCTGTCATCATTCGGTGATCACTGCCAGTTTTCACCCTCGATATCACTGAGACATCACTGAACAGTTGCCGTCTGGTCATAATAATGAAGTTATTGTCATTTTTTGTCGAACCGTTCAGGCTTGACCAGGCCCACTTTCTGTGGGGCCGCTTCTGAAAAAAGAGTTCATCATAAAGCGTCCATCTTTCTCCTTGAAGTCAGTCAGCTGCTAGCCCTTGAAATCCGTTGCCCTATCCTGAATTTCCCCACCTTCAGCTCACTATTCTCTCTTGTACCTACTTTTGCGTTGAAGTCTCCCATTAATACCGTATAGTGAGTTATGGAGGAATGCATGGTTCTAGAAATATCCTCATATATTTCCTCCACCTCCTCATCGGAATGTGTTAAGATTATTGCGTAAACCTGTATGACCTTCAACGAATACCGTTTGGTGACTAAAAACTGCGACGAATTAAAAAAATAAGTTCTAATTTGCATGATTGCCGATGAAAGAAAACATCGTAATTCTTTTAACAACGTTTTTTATATGTTCAAGAAATTGAATTGTTAATTACATAAACTGCACATTACAGATAATTTTTGCCATTATATTAACTAGAGTACATTTGCAAGAAAAGTGAGAAGAATTTTCTTTTCTTCTTTCTATGAATTCATTATTAAAATATGAGGTCATGTTTGCGCAGGTAAAACAAAGTCAAAGTTTAATTTCAAGTGATACGCTTTTGTTATACAGTTGCCTTAAGTGATGTCGCAAAACCAGTATTTCCACACGGCGAGGAAAACTAAGAGCAAGCAAATTGATATGAATTTGTCTTATGTAACCGTAAACAATGCCATTATTATAAAAGTCACGACTACAGCATATTACTTATAAAATTGCCTCAGTTACTTAAAAAAAACACATAGTTACGTAATACGAGTATACTTGAATAATATTATGTACCTTAAGATTGTTTCCTCATCCGCTGTGGAATGGTATAATATGGTTTTATACGTGGTAGAGCCATGCTGCAGCTATATTAGTAGTATAGTTGTAGCACGAATGGGTCGGCTCGACCGGGGAAGGACCACGCTCTCACAGAATACCAGCGTAAAATAGCAGCTTAATGCTGCTGTGTTTTTTATGGTGAGTGTAGAGAACCGGAGAGCCTTTTTTACTGGAAGAGAGGCATTCCATCTTAGTCCTCACGGGTGACAACGCATCTGCATTTTGATTCTTTATTGATGATAAATGTAGATGTCTATGAGTCACAGCTACCACTTACCATCAGGTGGACTGTGTGCTCGTTTGTCACTCTATCCTATAAAAAAAATTCTGATGGAGATCGCATGACTGCGAGAATTATTCCGCAACTACATTATGATTTATTTTGTAGGCATAAATTAAACGTCGACTAACAATCGATGCCGATACACTTACAAAATACAATCAAATCAAACTTCAAAAATCCAGGTTTCCCATCAATCACTGTCGGTTAATAAGATTGCGGTAAAATTAACCAATGTGAAGATTTAATAATTAATATGTACCGATTCTACATATGAAACATAAAACAGTCACCTGAATACTCTCTTGTTGCGCCGTCTCGATGAAGCCATGGATGTACAGAACAGTGGCATTACTTCTGTCGAAACCTTTGACATCGAGTAGGTCGATAGCGTTGCTTAGTGGAATGTCAACGTATACGTCGGCGGAGCTCCTATAATAAACGAAAAAATAAATTATAAAATTAATTTTAGGCTAAAGTAAATTTAAAAAAAAATTGCTTGATTTTGACGTGTCGAGACTACCTAATGCCGTCAAAAACATAACTTGTAAAAAAACCAAGTCTTGCAACTCAGTTCTTCTACCGTAAAAAGTTGTGAGATCCATGTAATACCAAATCGGTTAATCTATTCACTCCCTACTTAAGGGTCCTCCTGTCTTAAGTTATTACGTAATTAGCTAACCTAACAACATCTTGTAGTGACCATGTCAATATTAAAAAATCTTTTATGTTTTAAATAAAGTGATATATTATATAGCGGTAGTTATTTTTTATAAAGGTACGTCAACATGATTCATGTTGTCGAGATGAAAATGCAGCAGTGGCTTTGCAGAGTAATCAGTCTCAATAAGATAGATACACAACGAATACGTGCCTAGGCATACAATGGAACATCCTGGAAAACTGCAACGTAGCTACTATTGTTTGGACATGTCAGATGGAGATCATTTGAGTACACCGGTACCGCGACATTCAACTTCAACACACCTTATCAATGAAAAAGGAGACTGCCAAAATTGCGTTCGTTAAGAACCTTACAGAAGAGTTCATGATAAGGCGAAGCGAAAACAAAAAAGTCGGATAACCTTTAAGGAGAGAAGCTTGGTATCAGCTTTGTTTAAACTGAACGGACAGCAAGACCGTTCTATCTATCCTTACCTAGGGAGCCTCATTTTTACGTAAACGTTTTTTTTTCAAAAATGCATGAAAGCGGGGAATTGAACTGTCTCTTATCCAAAAAAATGATATTTACATTCACACTAAAAAGCTTTAGGTATTTTTATACCAAGGTATACCCTTTGTATCAACATAAAACATTCTTATAGTAATTTAGTTGCAAACGGAACAAATAGTCTGTCTGATAACAATTTAAGACTTATTTCAACGAATATGATTGAAATAGAAGGACAATTTTTAAATTTAAACGATTTTTAAATTTTAACTTTCTAACGTTGGCATGTTCAGTACAAAACAAACCACGAATCATTAAAAACTGCTACTATCAAACAGTGGCTATCTAATATAACCGTAAATTAGCGAGAGCAATAATGATATTTAAGGATTAAATTTTTACCGAAACTTGTTGAAAACCCTTTTTCTATGTAATACTTCAGCATCGTACACGTTTAAGTGCTTTCTCACTTCAATACAAACTAATAAGGGGATTCATTCCGAGTGAATACTTTTGATGTTCGTTAAAAGGATTCTCGGCATTGACTCTTTAACGAAGCCATTTCAATTCTAATTACAAAACGGAAGAGTATTTTCGATATCATACGAGGAATGAAAGTTGGCTTCTTCATCCCTTATCTCTCCCCCATTTCCTTTGTTACGAAATATAAAAAAAATATAAAATGTATATAAAACAGGTTCATGTAAAACAAATTTATAAAGTAAGAACTTTTATTGCAGATTCGGTTTATTGTTTACCAATTTTCGTGCTTAGCTGTTAACTCAAAAGTAGATAGTGCTCTGTTTGAATTCTGAACTAACACACATAACATAAGTTAAATATTTTAAAATATGGTTTGAATAAAATTTACAAGGAATGACAGAATATACATAAACTTTAAAAATAATATTAAAAAAGAGCTGAATATAAATGTAATCGTACCCGTTATAATAGCGTAGATATATATCTTCAATCCGGTTTGATCTGTCTGGCAAGATACCTGAAATATGAAAATAAAATTTCACTGAAAATTATATGTACAAAAATTTTAATAATTAAGTTATAACCGCAATGCCACTACTTAATTATACTTTCTCAACTATTACTATTAACTTAATAATTTATTGTTATAATTACTGTAATAAACGAAATGAGTACAATAACCAAGAAAAAAAAATAAAAAAATGCAAAATAACCTTTGTTACCAAAACAAAAAAAATATCTTTATAGAGATCGTACCAATATTATTTACATAAAAATCTTCTACATCTCCTAACTTTGGTTCCCCTACAATAGTTGTCAATTGTAAACACAATAAGGTAAATATGGTAATAATACAAGTGTTCGCCATTGTGAGACTCTTTATGCATTGGCTAAAATATCAACTTGTAATGGCGTTTTAGAAAATTGTTCTCTAAGTGCTGTCATAATAATAGTCCGATCGTCCGCCCGTATGTCGACTATTTTTCTCGGGGTCGGGTAGAGTTAATATCTTGATATTGATATAGCCGGGTCAAATCACGGATTCTACAGCTATTGCAGGTGAAAAAACTCAAACCGATGCAATCAAAAGATACGACCATTTCATTGCAAGTTTCCTAAACAAACGCAATAAAAATAAACGACCATTTTGACACATATTTTGTACTCGCAAACTCACTCACCTATACTTTGCGCTGACCTAGAATTATGAAATTTACCAAGAAGTAAGGTCTCATAGCACAAGTAAAGGAAAAAGTACGAAACTCGTTAGTTTATGGTTATTTCATACAACGTGATGTAAATCGGTGTATGGGAGATAATGAGCCGACTTACATTTTCGTTTGAGTAATGTTTGGTGTTTAACTTACCTATAATTTCCAGAATGGATGAACTATTTACATAAACGATTAAGTTTATACTAGACCCTTAGCGAGTGAGTCATATTTGCACATGTCCGGTTCCCTCAAATGAATTTCATTTCGAAAACGTAAAATCTAAAGAATGTTTGGATACTCTCCGAGCAGAGACGAATAGGCACGAGTACAAACATGTATACGATTTGTATGGTTGTGATTGCTACTCGGCCCGAGTATTCATCTGTTCTCCACTCGATGTCGGTTTATTAGCACGAATCAAAGAAATGTTCGTGTGTATTCGTATCGGTGTTTACATATTCGTCATTATTCAGTTGACCCGTTAACTATTACTTTTATTTACTCAGCCGATCTACCGTTATAATTTTCTCTAATACCTTATTTTGACAAAATACATTAAAAATATAAGTATGTACTCGGTTCAGCTGAAATTTAAAATTTCACAAGAACGAAATTACTATTATCCATTCATTACAGCCTATAAAAGTCCACTGCTGAACATAGATTGCCTCATAGGCAAGATTTTGCCATAGTTGCCACGCTTGGCAGGTGATGGATTAGAGCAACGAATTCAGTATTAAATTTATAGAAATTTATCAAGGAGTACCCGCGATATGGAAACCTAAAAATCAGTTTTAAATAAATATTTTTATAGAGTCTGTAAAAGTTGTTTAAATATTGTTAAATGTTTAAAGATCTATGTTAAATGCATACAGACGAATATGTAAATAACTCTGCGAATTACTCGACCAGTTGTTCGTCCAATAATTTAAACGTGTCATTAGATAGAGTACTCGTACCAATAAGCGTGGTAACAATGTATATTGGGCTGCCGGAACCGATTGAAACATTTTATTAATGTTAGAGTGAATGAATTGAACTTCAATAATTTGCTGTTTTGTCCAGTTTCATGGCATTTATCGTAACGATTTCTTATTTGTAATGTTTAATTATACGACCCTATAATTAATAAAATAAAATTCCAACCCAAGCATATAACTGCAAGACTTCGAGATACTATACATATGTTCATACTGCATAGATCGGAGAAAAAGTTAATAATTTTAATCTGAAGGTAGCCGTGGTTAATTAACTATGACATCGGGACATCGAATGCTAAGTCCTCCCCGTGGCCATGGTCGGAAATAAGTTAATATACACGATAAAATTCGTAAAAATTAGTTTTTATTTATCTGTTGTAACTATGAATACGTGGTAGAGCCACGCTGCAGCATGCAGTTTTGGTCGACTCGACCGAGGCAGGACCACACACTAAAAATACCAGCGTGAAACAGCAGAATAATTGAGATACTCGTAACCGAAGATCCTCTTACTAGTAGCAAGGCACTACTTTGTTTTTGGCATAACATTGTATTACCGTGTATTGGCGGTGTAAGTATATTCTTGATATGGGCTAGTGGATATCCATTACGCCATATCATCCCGTAGGTGTCGTAAGAGGCGACAGAGGGAAACATTAGAAGATAGGCAGCAGCCTCTTCCTAATAACGACTAAAAATAAAAATAAAACGGCTTAGCTTTCTATTGACGTCCGTCAAATTGGAGTTTAGAGAATATTTTTTTTACAGAAAAGATACATTATTATAAGCACACAGGCAAAGTGCAGTCCAACATGCAGAAACGCATACTTTTTGAGAAAAAAATTATGGAAAATCAATTATTTTTGCAATATTTATGTCGATTCCTACCGTAAAACTGGCGCTATTTTGTATTGCCATTGTCATCGTCAGTAATTAGTGTGGTAGAGCCACGCAGCAGTTTTTGCTGTTGCACGTAAGGGCCGGCTCGAGCCGGGTTGGTACCACGACCTCAGAGAATACCGGCGTGAAGTAGAAGCTCTGCTTCTGCGTTTCGTCTGGTGAGTGCAGATGGCTGGAGGCCCAATTCCCCTCCCCCCCCCCCCCCATCAACATGGTAGCGAAATTACACGATAGCCTACCCCAGGAGGGTACCAGTACCCCTGCAGAATCCCTCGCTGAGCATCCACGACCATGTTATTCCAATCCTGAGCGTGAGTGCTCAGGCTGCCCCGCGTATTCTGGGGGGCGGGGGGAGGGGGGGCAAAATTCCGCTCAAAACATAACCGCTCGGGGCAAACTGAGCAACAATACCAAGGCGACCCCTGCCACACTACCCGTGAATTTCTGCAACATCAGGGGACTTCACTCTAACCTAAACGCCGTCCACTACCATCTCGAGACGGCAAAGCCGGCCTTGCTCTTTCTGACCGAGACGCAGGTTTCCTTTCCGGCTGATATTTCGTATCTCTCCTAGCCGGGGTATAAATTGGAGCACTCCTTTGTGCCTCGGGCTGGAGTTTGCGTGTATGTCAGAGAGGACATCTGTACTCGACGCCTCGGTCGTCTTGAAGGTTCGGACCTGTCCATCCTTTGGCTACGCGTAGAGAGCGACGACCATCCGCGCGTCTACGGGTGCCTTTATAGGTTCCATAGCGGTAATGCCGAAACAGACCGACTCATCGACCACGTCCAAATGGCTACAGATTCCTTGCTACAACAGGGCCCATCCGCAGAGATCGTGATCCTTGGCGATTTTAACGCCCACCATGCCCAATGGCTTGGTTCACGTTTAACCGATCATGCGGGGAGATCTGCTTATGACTTTGCCTTGGCATATAGTCTGACATAACTGGTTACTTCGCCTACGCGGATTCCAGATGTGGAGGATCATACACCTTCCCTGTTGGACGTTCTGCTGACCTCTCATCCGAACGAACATCAGGTTTCCGTCGATGCCCCTCTCGGCTCTTCGGACCATTGTCTGATCCGGAGTATGGTGCCACTTACGCTCCCTTCGCGGTTGCGTTCTGCAGGTTGCCGCCGTGTTTGGCATTACAGGTCGGCGGATTGAGACGGAATGCGGTCTTTCTTTGCACCCTACCCATGGGGGTGGGATTGCTTCTCGCCGGATAATCACAGTGCTGTTGCTAACTCTGTCACCGATGTGGTGCTACAGGAAATGGAACTATTTATTCCATCATCTGTGGTACAGGAGGCAGATCTCAGCCTTGATTTGGTCGCTCCTGTAAGACTGCATTACGCAGTAAGCAGGAGTGTTATCAAGCCTGGGCTGCGGCTTCGGCGACTCGGGATGTAAATACCAGAACACTTAAAAAGAAGTATAACTTCTCCTCCAGGTCCTTCAAAAGAGTTATTGCCAAGGCAAAGTCAGAGCACATATGCAGAATTGGCGAGAAACTAGTTCGCCTTCCTTCGGGAACCCGTGCGTTCTGGTCTCTCGCCAAGGCTGACCAAGGGAATTTCTGTAAGCCATCACTACCATCTCTGCACAGGGAGGACGACTCACTGGCCCTAGATGCAAAAGACAAAGCCGACCTTTTAGGCTCCCTTTTTGCGTCCAACTCGAATCTTGAT
This sequence comes from Parnassius mnemosyne, assembly GCA_963668995.1. Classification (NCBI taxonomy): domain Eukaryota; kingdom Metazoa; phylum Arthropoda; class Insecta; order Lepidoptera; family Papilionidae; genus Parnassius; species Parnassius mnemosyne. The sequence continues at coordinate 20,257,341 of CAVLGL010000126.1, forward strand.
GACGGGGGGAAAACACCGTCGACCATCCCGCGGAGTGAGTGCTCCATGCCGGATGTACTGTTCTCATAGCGCTCGGTTCGCAAAGTACTTCTCTCCCTGGACATCCAGAAGTCGAGTGGGCCTGACGGAATCCCCCCAATTGTGCTGAGGACGTGTGCTCCGGAGTTGGCACCGGTCCTAACGCGTCTTTTGCAGTACTCCTACTCCCAAGGCGTAGTCCCGAATTCATGGAAGACAGCTTTTATCCACCCGATCCCTAAAAAAGGCGACCGCTCAGACCCATCCAACTATAGGCCTATCGCGATCACCTCCTTGTTCTCCAAAATAATGGAATCCATTATTAACTGCCAGCTCATCCCGTACCTCGAGGATCACTAGCTGATTAGTGACCGCCAATACGGTTTTCGTCGGGGTCGATCAGCTGGTGATCTTCTGGTCTACCTGAGCCATATATGGGTGGAGGCAGTAGAGCCCAAGGGAGAGGCGTTGGCCGTTAGTCTGGACATTGCGAAGGTCTTCGATCGGGTTTGGCACAAAGCGCTTCTTTCGAAGCTCCCTTCTTATGGGCTTCCCGAGAAATTGTGCAATTGGATCACCAGCTTCCTTGCAGATCGGAGCATCAAGGTCGTTGTAGACGGTGCATGCTCTGACTACAAGCCTATTTACGCTGGTGTTCCACAAGGCAGTGTGCTATCACCAACGCTGTTTCTTTCACATATCAATGATATGTTGCTAACTGGTAACATTCATTGCTGTGCGGATGACAGCACTGGTGATGCTCTATACACCGGCCGTGGCAATATTTCTCGGGAAAACATCGCCGAGTACCGGAACAAACTTGTGTCTGAAGTCGAGTCTTTGTTGAACAAAGTCTCGGATTGGGGGCGACTAAATCTAGTCCAATTTAATCCTCAGAAGACACAAGTTTGCGCGTTTACCGCTAAAAAGAACCCCTTTGTCGTATCTCCTCAGTTTCAAGGCACTCCTCTTCTTGCCTCAGCTAGTATCGGTATCCTTGGAGTCGACATATCGTGTGACGTGTAGTTTCGTGGTCACTTGAAAGAGAAGGCCAAATTGGCCTTTAAAAAGCTTGGCGTGCTTAGCAGAGCGGGACAGTATTTCATGCTGGCACACCGCCTGCAACTTTACAAGGCGCAGGTTCGGCCTCGCATGGAATACTGATCCCATCTCTGGGCAGGGGCTCCCCAGTGCCAGCTCCGTCCACTTGACCGCATCCAGCGCAGAGCGGCTCGAATCGTCGACGACCGAGCCCTTTCCGATCGGCTCGATTCATTGGCACTGCGAAGAGATGTTGCATCCCTTTGAATTTTCTTTCGCATCTACCATGGGGAGTGCTCTGAGGAATAGTTCGGATTAATCCCAGCCGCCAAATTTCACGAGCGCACATCGCGGCAGAACTCCCGATACCATTCACACCATCTGGATGATTGGCGGTTCACCACTGTGCGAACATGTTTTCTTCCTCGCACGACTTCCTTGTGGAATAGATTACCATCAGCAATTTTTCCGGACCGATACGATTTAGGAACCTTCAAGAAAAGAGCGTACTCCTTTTTAAAAGGCTGGCAACGCATCCGCAATTCTCGCCCTGGTGTTGCAGTTGTTCATGTGCGGCGGTAGTCACTTACCATCAGGTGAGTCGTATGCTCGTTTGCCCCCTCTCCTATATATAAAAAAGTAAGGATGTTGATTCTTTACGAAAAAGACCGATTTTTAAATCTATTCGAACCGTAAGCTGATGTATCGATTCACAAAAAATCGATTTCTAAAATATCTATATTTTTTCATGTTTGCATTTTTAATGTAAATATAAATCCATTTTATGAAAAACAAGAAAGATGGGCGAATCAACTTTTAAGAACCTCCATTATCGACTTTTGTAAGAACCAACTTATATTTTCTGGACTGAAATTAAAAGGAATCCTACATAAGATGAAGTTTAATATATCGTAGTTTTCATTTCTGTCATTGGTCACGATATTAAATTTCTATTTTTTAAGTTACAGGTAAATTTCGCGAGCAGGGCTTGAAATTTTTCTCTTGCGTTACGAAAATAGAAATGATTTTTCTTAATAAATAAAAATCAATTAGAATCCTTTGCAAATTAAATCGTTTATTGAAACATAAAATCAACCTTCTTGCATAAAAAAAAATAGAAGTTAATTGAAAAATGTAACTAATATTTTACTTTTTTATCTTACTGCGTGACTATTGTCAAAATAAAAATAAAAACTTTTTGATATCTTTTTTTCTACATCAATTAGACATTTGTAACAATTTACTTAAATTAAGTCAGTCTTAAATGAAACGAAATCAGCATTCATTTATTAAAAAAAATATAACAAGAAGAACAATTCTACAAAAACTCAAGCTAAAATAAAGGGACATTTGGTAACGCATGAGAAGTTTTTGGTAACGTATGAGAAAATATATTAACATAATATTGCCCTACAAAATATACTTAGTAAGTCTTTAACAGCCAAAAACGTTTATTAAAACATAAAAGCAGTCTTTTTCACAAAAAATAACTAAAAATAGAACCAAGATTATTTTCATTCTACTACGATATTATTACGGTAAAAACTTAAGATAAAAACTGTGCGACGTCTTTTTGCTACATTTATCAGATATTTGTGATAATTTACATTAATAAAATCAGTCTTATTCTTATTCTTAAATGTAATTTATAGAAAAAAGTTAAGGTAAAATTAGGGGACTATTGGTAAAGCGTGAGAACTTTTTGGAACGTATGAGAAAATATACCAACATAACGCTTAAAAATATTAATATTTATACTGAAGAAAACTTAGACGTTCTAGCACAAAGGAAAGTAATATCAATAAAACAGTATTTGAAATCTGAAACAGTTCAACGTTACTTAAATAATATGAATATTATATAAATTGGTTTTCAAACAAAATGTTCATTTTTTTTTGAACACTTCAATAGAAGATTTAAATTGATAATAAGCTCGGGATGCCCTTTTGATAATTTCGGGTGTTGACAATTTCCTAATTATGTCGTCTTAGTCTAAGAAATATCGTTTAAATCTAGTCGAAAACGCTTTGCGTTTTCATCTACAACTCTAAGAAAGGCTACTTTTACCTCTACATCTGAAATTGCCTTGCATGCGCAGGTATAAGTTTTACTTTTTAACGCATCTACATGAACCAATATTAACAAAAAATCACCTTCCGTGATTTTGGAAGTTTTGTCATAACTTGAACTCGGCTGCTTAATCTGTTCATCTTCAAATGAATCTCCGTATACTGCATTGTAGAGAACACGTTTTCGGTTATTGGTTAAATCTTTTAATTTTTGAGAAAGTTGAAGAGAGGTCAGTGGTTTGTCTGCATGGGAGTCATCTTGAGAATTCAATTCCGGGGTAGTAGAGACACAAGATTTTGCTATTGTAGGGTACAGTACTCTTGTGTCATAAGTTTTGGGACCCAGACATGAACAAAATCCTCTTTTGGAACTGGTTTTCTCACAAAAACAGCTTAGTTCCCTGTACGTTAATTTCCCACTAGATTCAGAGTCTGTGAATACTTGATAAACTTGACGGGTTCCAATAAGACGAGGAATAGTTTTCGGTAATGTCTTTTGCAGGTCTTCTATGTCCTTTTCGTTGACGACGAATATTTTAGCTTTACTAGTATCTTTCAGCTTACTATAAAATTGCCACACGTCCGCAATGTCTTCCCCTCGGGATACGATGGCGTCCGCAGTTCTTTTTAAGAAACCACCATCACCATCAACGGGGCCTTTACCGTGGCCAGTTTCATAAAAATACCAGGTAATGTATTTAAAACCGTAGTCAAAGATATTAGTCGACATCAAATAGAAATTTTGTTTTTGTTTATACTGCGTACTAGGCCCATCAGAAAAGAAATGAACAGTGTTAATTCTTTCAAATTCCGTGCGTATCCATACAAAAATGGGATGCAAGTGGCACCAAATTGCAGAAAGCTTAGGTTGTTGGATGCTGAAATTGTACAAAAAGAATGAACATTATGCCATAAACCAGAGTCTTGGCTGAACGTGTAAACGATAACTGTGTGAAGAGATATTTCATTACGAGATCCTCCAAAGTGGAGAGATTGTACTTCGTTGAAATATTTGCAGTTGTAGTTTTCATTAAAATCAGCTATAATAATACACTCATTTGCACGAAGTTGACCTAAACAGCATCTGAAATTTTTTTATTGTGTCTTTATATTGAACACATGACGCTTAAAAATAGATAACTCCTTTTCATATCTTTCCAGAAAACGTTTTCCTGCATCACTTAATTCTTCTTTGAAATTTTTAAATCCTTTAAAAACTTTTCGTAGCTATGTGGTTTTCTTACCCACACATTTTATGCAGTTAGAATTCTACCTATCCGATAACAATTTTAACACATTTTCGGTGTTGATCAGACGCGCCACGTGTATTACGGTAACGCATGAGAAATATGCTCTTGCGTTACTAGTAATATTCTCTGATGTTACCGGTAACGCAAGGGAAAAAACTCAAGAAAAGTTAAAAATAACGACTCAAATATCAACAAGTCTACAAATTTATGTTTTGACCTTGAAATTAGATCGAAATTCCATGACAACAAGTAAATTAAATCAAAATATCTGTTATACTTACGTAGAATCACGTGGTAACGTAGCAGAAACACAATAAGCCCACACACCCTCTTCGAGCGCTTTCCGCGGACTGACCGGCGGCTCGGGACAAATCACCCTCTATTGATGTTACATACGAATTCTCAGACACAAAACAGTAGCTTTGGAGAGTTGAACACCATCTCTCAGATCGATTATGAACTACTTAGACGAAAAACTTAAAAGAACGGCAATGTGAAATAGTTTTTGGGGACAAAGGTTGAAATATTTTTATAAATTACGTTATTTGTAATGAAATCGTAATTATATTATTTTAGTGAAGTTTAATTAATTGTAATTATAAACATGTACAAATGAAACAGAGTTCTCTTACAAAAAATTTAATCAATTTAAGAATGTATAGAGTAATCTACGTTTAGGGACAAACAATTTTTGTATGGGTGACGGTTTTTGTCTACAGCGTTACTTTAAAAAAGTATTTTTGTTTATTTTATCTACAAAAGTAAATTACTTTAGTAGAAGTAAAATAAGTCTAATTTTATAATAAAGTTTAGAAATCCTTGATTTTAAACGAATTTTCGTCATTATTTCCAATTTCACTACGAGGACAGCAAAAGAGTAACTTAAAAGTTGATTCACCCAGATACCATAATAAATGATCTGTTATTAAATTTGTTTTATTTTAACAGTACCTATTAGGGCAGATAACAAATAAAATAGGTTAGGTTCAACTTATGTCAAAGAATCGAATTGACTGACCCCCGACTCCTCCTGGTACGAGTCTGTCCTACCCCTAGAGTGGTTTTATAGAGCCGGAGGCGCGTAGAGACAGCAGCGAGGAACGATGCCTGCGATTTGTAACGCAAAGGCGTAGAGGCTGCTCTTCCTGCAGCGCCGGAGACGTAGCAGTCTCAAAATAGATACAGAAATCCTTCTGAGTGAGTCCCCCTATTTTTTTATGATGAAGGGGATTTTTTTTTCTCATAAAATGGTATTATATTTACATTATAAATGCAAACATAAAAAATATAGATATATGGAAATCGATTTTTTGTGAATCGATACATCAGCTTACAATTCGAACCGATTTAAAAAAATCTGAACTTTTTCGGAAAGAATCGACATCCCTACTGACAACGACAATACAAAATGGCGTCAGTTTTACGGTAGCAATTGACATAAATATTGCAAAAATAGTTGATTTTCAATATTTTTTTTCTCAAAAAGTACGTGTCTCCGAATGTTGAAACTTTGCTTGTGTGCTTATGATAATGTAAGCTTTCTGTAAAAAAATATCAATCCCCAACTCGATGGATGTCAATAGAAAGTCGTACCAATAAAACTGCGGTTTCCAAACCACTTGCCACGTGTGTGGGAAATATACCCCTTTGAGGCGATCTATGGGGAGGTCTATGTTCAGCAGTGGATGCTAATAGGCTAAAACGATAATGGTAACTTGTGACGAGGCATTCCACTTAGAAATCCGCAACACAACAACGCATCTGCATTTTGATTCTTAATCGATATAGATGAGATGACTATGGACCATAGCATTCATTACCATTAGCTAGAATATGTCCTCGCTAACGGTAACAAACCCTTATTCTAAATTAAAAAAAAAAAAACTACAAAAAGGTTTGAACTTACTCATCGGACCGCTACATCTCTTCATATTTTTGAAAAACTTTATTAAAACGTGCAGTACATAGTTGGAATTGCAGAAATTATAAAAAAAAAAGGTTTTTAAGAAATAATAAATAGTATAGTTATAAAATATAAAATAATATAGTTGTTGAAAATATTATGATACATGTACACAAGTATCATAATATTTTCAACAACTATATTATTTCTGTTTCTGTGAAACGCTGCGACGTTACTACAAGAGACTAATTAGTAGATTCTATCGAATGTTAGTACGGTTGTCAAAATAAAAAGTAAAACGTATTAATATCTTTTTTCCTTAACGTAAATGTCAGTTTTATTAATACATACTTTTTGTTTCATATATCACTATAATACAAGTACATGCTCGTTTGAGTCTTTATGCCAATAGTAAAATAACAAAAAAAAAAGTAGTTAATATTCATGTACTGTCGTCGCTGGTCACGTAAGGCCGTTTAAAGAGTATATAATATATCTACTATGTAACTGTCAAGAAAATGAAACAAATGTACACATGTGTGAGCTCGTCAAAACTTCTATAAAAATACTTAAAATACGTGTGTTGGGCTTTTTTTTAAACATAAAGAGTACTTTTTGGGGTTCCATATTGACGCAACTAGGAACCCTTATAGTTTCGCTATGTCCGTCCGTCCGTCCGCGGTTTTGCCCAGAGACGCTAGGTGCTACAATTTTATAATTTGGCATAGTTATAGATATTAATTACGCCTAGAAAACTGTGAAATAAAATCTTAAAAAAACATTTTTATTTTGGGTACTTCCCATACATCCCGTAAATGGAGGATGATTTTTTTTTCTCCGTCTATTCCATCATGTGCGGTATCGTTGGATAGGTCTTTCAAAACACTGGGGGTGTGGAACAAAATATTTTTGATTCAGGGTTCCGTTTGCAAAATATTTAGCTTTAAATTGATATTTTTTTATTAGAATCATATCCCCATATGGTAGAAGGGGGGGGGGGGGAGGCTCCTCTACCAACTAAATCGCTATTTTTGGAAATGTGAAAAGTATACGCAATAGTAGCATATTTAATGAATTTGAAAGGGAAACTACCACAGCTAAGTAGAATTAAGAAGTTAACGAGTAATAGTTGACCAACTTATAAAATGCACTTGGATTAGTAAAAATTTCGTTAAAATTTCATAGAAAATGACCAAAAACTGGCTACTATAGCTTTACTTTTCATTTACGGGATAGTCAGGGAGGATTTTTCTGACTTACTTACTACTTCCACTTATTTTTTAGTTGGTAATCATTGTGTCAATCAGCGCTGCCAGCTCTAAGATTAAATTTAGTGACCTCAAAGCTAGTAGGAGATTGCGTTTAAACGCTCTTGGGTGTAACACGTTAGACGTGGTAGAGCCACGCTGAGGATATATGTATTATAGTTCTATGATATTCTATGTAGCATATATGGGTAGGCTCGACCGGGAAAGGGCCACGCTCTAACAGAATACTAGCCTCAAATAGCAGGCTATATTATAGTTCTATGATATTCTATGTAGCATATATGGGTAGGCTCGACCGGAGAAGGACCACGCTCTCACAGAATACTAGCGTAAAATAGCAGCATGATGCTGCTGTGTTTCGTATAATGGGATTAGCGAACCGGAGACCCATTTCACTGCAAACGAGACATTCCATCTTAGTCCTGAGGGGTGATAAAGTACTTTTATTTTGATTCTTAATTGAGGATAGATGTAGGTGTATTTGAGCCACAGCGTCTACTTACTATCAGCTGGACTGTGTGCTTTTTGTCATATTTATTATTAAAAAAAAACTCATATCCTTTCTCTTCTGTATTCCATATCTACTATTCGTTTGCTTGATGAAATTTGTTCCCTATTCTATGCCAGACCAAGTTTGTGATGCTAAAAAAAGAAGAAGACCGACCAGAGTCATCTAATATAGGCAAATTAAAGTATCTATTTTATACATACAGGATCATCATCATCATCATCAATACAGCCCTTCACAAGTCCACTGCTGAACATAGGCCTCCCCCAAGGAATGCCACAAAGCACGTTTCTGAGCCACCTGCATCCATCGACTTCCTGCATGACTTACAAGGTCGTCACTCCATCTCGTACATTTTATTATTACGCAAATCGCAAATCGTAAGTTTTTGAATGTTCATGTCGGCCAATTTTCTACGATTAAGTCTTTATTAGAGGCAATTTATTTGAGATTTCATTTGCCAAAATTTAAAGACCAGTTTAAGAGTTACGGGCAAACACAGAAATGAACATACATACAAACATACCAATTAAAAATATGACATTCCTTTTTGGTTCTTCTGTGCTAGATTAACCTCTTCAATGTTTGAATAAATTTTTTACTTTTTATTTTAATATACTAATACAAATAAAAAAAATACAAAAATGGTGAAAAACATAAAAATGTTTTTAGTTCCAAGGTAAGAGATTTGTCAGAATATGTTGGCCTAAAAATAAATTTAATACCGCTTTGTCTATTCAGAAGAGGATTATCCACAAGGTAGGTACGAAAATCGCTGATACCTTTCTTTCCGAAAAACTTTGCTTTCTTTCCAAATGTTTGCCAGATTTTTACATATTTACATATTTTTATACTTATTTTAATAGAATATTGTATAACCGTGTTTCTTTTGTTGAGACAGGTTATTTGAAACAGTAAGCATTAGAATTTATGAGATGAGACCTCTTTTAGGCTGTTGTGAAATATTAATTCATCTTTAACGACCCTTCCTCAAATATAACCGAAGACTTATTGTTATATTTTGACTATATAATTCTTATAATTGAATTAATTCGTCAATGATGAAAGTTATCAGGGTTTCTAAAAATATATCACTCCGAATTTCGTACTTATTCATTAATGAAATTGGGCATGTTATACTAGTGACCCGCCCTGGCTTCGCCTTGTTAGGATCTATTAATGTGGCGTCTTTTAGATTTAATATTTGTTCGTCAAGTTTTATTACAATCAGTTCAGTCATTCCGAAGATTAGGTCGGACAGAGAGACAGACAAGTTTTTTAAAAATGGTTATTCATTTATATATGACATGCAAATAAAAGGAAATATTTTCGATATTATAGTCAGACATTTAAATCTATACAAATAAATAAAATTGAAGTGTCTGTCTTTTACTAAATGCATATGAAAGTATATACGGTACTAATAACAAAAATACATTGTTTAAAGTTTTTGTCTGTCTGTCGGTCTGTCTGTTTGTTCCAGCTAATCTCCTAAACGACTGGACTGATATTGACGGGATTTTCACTGGCAGATAGCTGATGTCACAAGGAGTAACTTAAGCTACTTTTATTTTAAAAAAATAATTATGGTTCCGCGCAAAAAAAATTAAAACCCCAAATAACACGCGGGCGAAGTCGCGGAGAACAGCTAGTTTTATTTATATGTACGTGTGTATGTATGTATAATGCAATGCTTGTATCGTTGTGACGCATGTGGATTCAGGTCTCGCACGTGAATTAATTATAGACTTGTTTACAAATACACTATCGCTAGAGATGATCGTCCTGAATTAGACAAGCTCCGAGAGGACAATAATAATTGTGGTCGTTACCTATATTCAAGAAACATTTCCTTTGGTTGTGGTCCGTTGTATTAAAAGAAAGTGAATATAAAAACAGTTTTTATAGCGATCTACTCCTTTTTTGTTCTTACAGGTAGAAGCCTTATAATAACTTTATCATTATTACAGCCTACCTAATGTCCATGTTTTTTTTTTATTGTAATGGGTGACAAATGAGCACACAGTCCACCTGGTGGTAAGTGGTTGCTGTGGCCCATAGACATCTACATCTATCCTCGTTTGCAAATCAAAATGCAGAATCTTAACAGTGGTAGAGCCACGCGGCAGGTTTTGCTGTCGCACGGATGGGCCGGCTCGAACCAGGGTGGTACCACGACCTCACAGAAAACCAGCGTGAAGTAGAGGTTTACCTCTGCGTTTCGATTGGTGAGTGCAGGTGGCCGGAGGCCCTTTTTACTGGAAATGAGGCATTCCATCTTAGTCATCACGGGAGACAACGCATCTACATTTTGATTTGTAACAGAGGATAGATGTAGATGTCTATGAGCCGCAGCCACCACTTACCATCAGGTGGACTGTGTGCTCGTATGTCACCCTTATCCTATAAAAAAAAAGATGCGTTGTCACCCGTGAGGACTAAGATGGAATACCTCTTTTCCGGTAAAAATGGTCGCCAGTTCTCTACACTGACCATACGAAACACAGCAGTGTTAAGCTGCTATTTAACGCTGGTATTATGTGAGAGCGTGGTCCTTCCCCGTTCGAGCCGACCCATTCATGTTACAACTATACTACTAATATAGCTGCAGCATGGCTCTACCACGTATAAAATATAAGGAAGGCCTATGTTGAACATAGGCCTTCCCCATAGATTGCCTCCTGGGGAGAAGGGGGGCTATTTGTCACAGTGGCACGCTTGATACCTTGACAGACTGGTTGGACGATTCTGCTGCCCATTACCTGTTCTAGTTTCACTTTGTCATCTCTTAAGACATCACGGGATGATATGGTGAAGCGGATTGTCTTGCGTCACCACTAAACTGACTACACTTGTTTTAATAATATTATGTAATATCTTGGGATTTCCAATAAGTTTTTTAATAAATGGTAAAAAAAAATTGTACAGCGTTATGGTTAAAGAATATTTTTACTTGGTGGCTACATTAAATTCAAAATAATAGAGATTTCAAATTAGTTAAATTAAAAATAATATAACAACGCATAATTTAGTATTTCCGACAATATATTTATGTGTAATTGTATATAGGCGTATGTGGGAGATTTTACTCGTTGTGAAGTATAACGAAGGTCATTAAAATGTGAATGTTAGTTTTTTCGTCATATTATATAAGTAACTACTGCTACCATAACGATCTAACTTTACATAAAGTGTTAAAAATATTTGCTTTCAACAAGCCGAAGTTCTTAACTGAACTTTTTTCTCTATATCGCTTCTTGGATTTGTTGACTAAGTATAGGCGTTTTTTCTCATTCAGAAAACTTTTTAATGGGGTCCTAATAAATTGGATAAATCTACTGGACCATGTTTTTGACTCACCTACGTGCTTATATTTTTAGGTAAAATAATGTATAAAAATAGGTTGATTTTAAGCATTTTTTTTTGCAAATATTTATTTAAAAACTAGCTTTTTACCTGCGGCTTCGCCTGCGGGGATTTAATTTAGAATCATTACCGAAATCAGCAAAATTGGATCCCTTGTAGAGACACATCGGTATCCGTGATTGATGATGATCTATGATTTAAATCTGGCAATATAATATGCTACAGAAACACATCAGTGAGTATATTAGAATTGCATTAATATCATACGTCTAGCAACACCTTTTTTATATCGGGTATGTCTTCCGATGTGTCTTTATTAAGGAAAATTGCCCTCTAGTCAGAAATGCAGAAATTTTAACAGTGGTAGAGCCACGCGGCAGCTTTTGCTGTCGCACGGATGGGCCGGCTCAAACCGGGGTGGTACCACGACCTCACAGAAAACCAGCGTGAAGTAGAGGTTTACCTCTGCGTTTCGCTTGGTGAGTGCAGGTGGCCGGAGGCCCTTTTTACTGGAAATGAGGCATTCCATCTTAGTCCTCACGGGTGACAACGCATCTACATTTTTATTTGTAATAGAGGATAGATGTAGATGTCTATGGGCCGCAGCAACCACTTACCATCAGGTGGACTGTGTGCTCTTTTGTCACCCTTATGCTATAAAAAAATGCGTTATTTACATACATTAGTAGAGTTACTTATCTGTGGAAATTATTATTGTTAATTGTAAGATTAATATGTGTTATGTATTAGACTAAAATTATGTATGTTTCCCTTGAAAATAAAATAAATAAATAAAAAATAAATAAATTCGTAATTGAAGTTAATGTAGTCTTGACAAAATAATATTGAATTTGTTAGTCTTTATTACTTTAGTAGTGTAATCATATAACACAAATATTATTTGATTCAAATTATTGGCCCGTTTAATATTGATTGGCACCATAAAATACATGCCAGTGTTCTTTTACGTTCAAGTAGACTTCTAGATTTCATAAAAGTAGTTCTATTCATGGTGAAAGTGTGAGAAAAACTATATTCATGTACGTTACTAGAAAGATAGAGAAGATGGGCAGCATAGTCTTTCTGATCACAGCTAAGCAAAATAATAAAAATATGGAGTTGGCAACTCGCATGCCAAGCGTGGCAACTATGGCAAATATCCAACTTATTTGGCAATCTATGGAGGGAATCGAATTGGTGAACGGGAATAGAAATATAATTGTGATAACTCATTCAGACAGTAGCCACCAGTCTGGATACTTTAAGGCTGACAATTTTCGACGCTGCAGCAATAAGTATTTAATAGAATTATATTTAATTTGATCAGTTACTTATTAGTTTCTTTAGCAATAAGTAGATGGCGCTATTATTAGATTAAACTAAAAAAACTAAAACTTTGCCCTCTAGTACTCAGCCACAATAAGTTGAGATGTGACTGGGGTGGCTGAATCGCACAACAAAGTCGGGAACATTTATTAATACAAAAATTAGGCATAAAGTGATGCAGATTCTATTAAAAATTTTACTTCTGTCAAAAATACGCTATCAGCGCTGCTAGCCGTGTGTGATGAAATTATTTTACGATATAAAAATATCTAGAAATAGCAATGTTGTGTTTAATTATATTAATATCGCCAAACGATCTCTATTCATTGATTTGGTCAAGCTATATCATTATATTGTAGTCAACAAAAATTGTAAAATTTTCTGCTTACATATATAAAATCTCTTTATTCAAACTATAAGGATAATAAGAGATTTGTAATAATTGCAGATTTATTAGACTATTTATAGATAAGGAACCTAATAGCTACTAAAACTATTTTACAGATTAGAAATTAAACTTAGAAACATTTCAAATTTTCTGATTTTCGATTGATGTCACTATTATCTCTTTAAGTAGTGATTAGTTAGAGTAGAAAGACTAAAAAAAACTACGTTAGTGTTTTCAAATAATGAATTTAATTATATAAACATAATTGTAAGTTATTTATATTATTTAATTTATTAGTAACTGGAGGCAAAATGTTACTGTTTTTGTATTTTACGTTAGACGGCACTATTTTGAAAAAGTGAAACGGAGATTGTCGGCGTAGTTAATTTATTATGCAACGGTTAAAACTAATTTTAGCTTTTATTTATAAATATTTTATTTATTTAAAAAACACATCAATCATATAAAATGGAAATTAACATCTAAAGGAAGGAAAATACTTAACCCTCCTTTTTTGAAGTTTCGTAATCGGATAAAAAGTATCCTATAAGCTGCCCTGGGTTCTTAATTACCTACACACAAAATTTCATGAAACTCTGTTCAGTAGTATTTGCGTGAATCGGGAATACACAGAGACAGACAGACAAAAATTCTAAAAAAAACTAATTTACCTTCAGCGACCTTTATTTAGTAGCATGGACTTGTTTATTCCAGAACATATTAGAATTACAAACACGACTTTTCTGCAGATTTATTATATGTATAGATATGTATAGATTAGTTATGATTAAATTTAAAAGCTTCAGATGACTTGTCGGCCGAGGGGGTTAGGAGGTTTAAGGAGGCAGTTGCTATGCATTTTGTGGCTTCGAAAAATAGGAAATAATTTTATTATTTCATCTGCAACTTATCTATCGGCGTGTTTCAAATAACGAAATTCCCTTTGTAAGAGTAACTGTTAAAATGACATAAAGACCGTTCGCTTTAATTTACGTGAGAATATAAATATATATTTAATTGTCTCGTAAGTCTAGTAGTCGTAAGTGCGACTGCTGATCAAAATCAGTTATTGGATTTTTCTGTTAAGAAATTCTCAGAATGTGCCTGATATCTTACCAGTCGTGTATGAGAATAAGGTAATAGAGAGTGCACCCATGCTTGCACATACCCTCCTCGTGCACTATAATGTTCTCCTGCGCAATTGGGTAGTCTCCGTCGAGGCTGTCCGTCGTGACCGAAATTCGATCTGGCGGCCATTATTATGAATTGATGGCATCGACTCATTATTATAGAAAATGACATATTAGCAAAATCAAAGAACAACATCAAAACCAACCCAACCCATAGGATTCCCATAAGTTACCCTATCGCACTGTTGTTACTTGTTATTGTTACTTACAAAGGATTACATTTTCATTTATTTCTTCTTGTAAAAATGCGTTATAACGCAATAAAAAGTTGCAGCGGCAAGGAAGTGTCCCAGTGCATGTTGGCGGACTTTACATGACGTCGAAATATTGGTTTTAATTTCTTACACATGCAGGTTTCCTCACGGTGTTTAATAGAAATTTAATAAGTGCTGCCTGGTCGCGAACCTGTGTTGCTAGCGACTTACGGTGAGCGCTTAGCCCCCTGATCTACTACGGCTCACAGGAACAGCTAAAGTAATAGAAATACAAGAATTTATTTTTATTCGGGTGTAAAGTGGTGAAACAGCTTAACTGCCAACCTCACCTGCAAGCATTTTACTCGATTTATATCAACTAGCGGTGTTCTAGGTTAAAGGCGGTATATCGATTCGGTTATTCCTTATAAGGAGAAAATGAGGGTATCCGTTTTATAAATATTAAAGTAAAGGTGAGAAAATAGCATACAGCTCGACCTGATAGTAAGTGCTATGGCCTAAAGATCGCTATTATCTATCCCACTTTTTTACGTGGTAGAGCCCTGCTGCAGCTATATTTTAGTTACAACTTGAATGGGTCGGCTCTACTAAGGAAGACTACGGAAGAAGACTACTACTACTCACAGAATACCAGCAAAATAGCAACTTAATGAGTGTAGAGAACCGGAGATCCTTTTTAATGAAAATTAAGCTATCCATTATAGTCCTCAGGGGTGACAAAGCATCTGAATTTGGATTCTTAATCATGGATCGATGTAGATGTCTATGGACCACAGCATCCACTTACCATTAGGTGGATTTTGTTCTCGTTTCTCACAGTTGTTCTATACTCGTAAAAATATCCTCAAATCATTGATTACAGATCAAAATGCAGTTGCGTTGTTACTTCTGAGAATTAAGATAGAGGGACAAATCTGAGCGAACATGCTCCCCGGTCGAGCCGACCCATTCGTACTGTAGCCATAATACGGTGAATCGTGGCTCCACTACGCTCGTCAACCCACCTGGTTATAAGTAAAAGAAAATCTTAACAGTTATGTGTGCGTCAGTTGGCATATTCATGAAAATTCCTATATCCAATAGTGTATTAATAAAGGTTTATAAATAATGAGAAGACGCATTGATGATATTATCAATATCGAGATGTCTTACACGTTTGAGGTTGCTCCCTTATGATCTCCTTTATGGTGTTGAACCCACACACCTATCTTATGGTTTATATTGCCATAGGTCGAAAGTTAACGTGTCGCTAAAGAGGAAAAACTTTTTATAGAACACTGCAAAATCCCATGGAATAACTTACTAGATGCAAGGAATTCTTCTCATGTTTTGTTGTGGACGATATAGAGAGGTGAGGGTAATAACAAGATGCGAGGCATCTCATCATAGCCGTAATGCCTCACATCTAGATAAACTTGAAACAAAAACATTTAAATTTGTGATTTCATCCAATGCGTTCAACTTCCAAGAAATCAACTACATTAATAGTACAATAACTTCAATTACTCCCTGTATTTATACAAGAATTACTCGCGTGAACTATTGACTCGCTTAAAGTATGAACACTATTGCAACGAAATTTTAATATGGATGTCATAAAGTATGTTTTTGACCATTGCCGATTTCATAACAGATCATGAACTAAATAATCAATTTCAGTTTATATGAAGCGTGCTTTGGAGCGCTGACCAACGTTCCTGTTATGGATATTGAAATGGGTAGTGTTCATTTCATACACTGTTAAATGGTGATAATATCAATCACTTGTTGAATCTATTAATAAGTTATGAAATTTGCTCTTTGCTTATTATTTTATCGTACGTACGTACATAATAATATGTATGTACTATTTTGTACTGAAATTTTATATCTATACTAGCTGACCAGGCAGACGTTTTTCTGCCTTTTCCGACGACCATTTACTTTCCTAAAGAAAGTGCAAAAAAAAATTAAGGGTCACTTATCGGGATAAAAACTATCCTATCTCTCAAGTTGGACCAAACTGAACACAGTGTGCAAAATTTTATTAAAATCAGTTTTGTAGTTTAGGAGTTCATCGCGGACAAAAAGATGTTTTTTTAAATAAAAATTAAAAATTGATAAAATAAATAGTCATTGTTTATCTTAAATCTAAATAGCGCCACATTAATAGATCGTATCTAGGTGTCCCATTATACTCATTACTGGTATTAAGAAGGTAAAGCAACAAATAAAAAGTTTTGTTGTTATTATGAATATTAAGACCAGAAATTAAAAATATTTTTTTATTATTCTAAGCCAGCGCTTAACTACAATCATCTTTTCAGGAAATGTATTGTTGTAATGGATTTTCGAAAGAGTTTCTCATATTCATCAACCTGGCCAAACAAGTTGGTAGGCAGAGATGGAACTCTCGGACTGGCTACCACCCCCACCCCATTGGCAGTTTGACTGGAATTTTAATAGAGTTTGACCGCTTTTAATTGGTCACCAGAGCGCCGTCCAGTAGTCGGCAGTAATTACCGCTTGTTACTTTTGAGTTTGACATTTAGAGAAAAAATTCACATATTTTTCCATATATATTTATTGAATTGATAAATATTTACCTGAATATTTCTACCCAAGGTTAGCTGGTAGAGAATGCCATATAGCATTAAGCTTTTTGTACAAATATTTAGTGCAATAAAGAATAAATAAATAAATACTTATAATATACTATTATTCCGAAGTCCTTTCAAGAATTTAAAATTGTGATTGGCACTTCTAATCACATTAAAAAAATATTCTTTATGTTTGTTAAAAAAGTATCAAAATAATAGTTTCTATTTATAGCACCGAAAATTGGAAGTACATAGTTCAATTTACGTAAAATAGCAATACAAACATTTTGCCGGTGTGCGGTGATTCATTGCCGAGTGCTGTAAATTATTAGCATGCACCAATGCAACGAAATTCGTTTGATATAACAAAGCTACGAGTACAATACAATACACAATAACCATTACTAAACAAAACAAGCGTTGCAAAATTATTTGGTAGGCCTTTTACTTCGAATAAAACATGTACTAACTTTTTATGGTATATGTATGAAGTGTTATTTTTAAGTTTTTTTTTTTATTGAAGTAGGGCTGACAAAGCACATAGTTCAACTTATGGTAAGTGGATGCTGGAGCTCATAGACATCTATATCTATCCTCGATTAAGAATCGAAACGCAGATGCGTTGTCACTCCTCTTTGAGGACTCAAGTGGAATTCATCCTTATCAATTGATTTGGTTGGTCAAAGGTTGTAGTTTTAATGACACGCCATACGAATGCTATTTTACGTTGGTATTCTGTGAGAGTGTAGTCCTTCCACTGTCGATTCGAATTATTCGTGTTGTAGCCATTATCATTGCAGCATGACTCTACCAAATACATTTTAATATATCTTTCTTCTTTTATATTATACAGGTTTATTTTTCAAATTTTTAAACTTAAGTTGAAATATATAAATAATGATATATTGTTATTTCACTTTTTGATAATACGAGTAAATAAGTTATTTTTATTTGAAATCATCTCAAATTGAATACTTATGATTTATGGGCAACAACGTTTTTGCCTTCCGAACGACCCTTACGTCGACCTTTATTTGCATGCGCAGTAAAATTAATTAACCACTAACAACCACCACGCATTTTAAATTTAAAAGATAATATACAGAAATATATAATACGACAGAATATTTGAGATTTTTTAATTAATTTTTCTTCACCATTTGCCTATACTTCTTATTCTGAACTGAAAAATTTGGCCAGTTATTGCAAAATAACCCTGTACACATATCAATTGCTGTCCGTTAGGCTCACTAAAACTCAAAAACGACTGGACGGATTTCGATGAATTTTTCGTGTGTGTTTGAGTGGATCCCTGGATGATCTAAGCGATTCACAATTGGACCCGGTAGGTGGCGCTGTTGTCGAGATCCAGAAATCACCCGTGCGAAACCGGCACGGATCGCTAGTATGTATATGTATAAGTCGTAGACTAATTTTAAGGGTGTAACGTATAACTAAGTTTTTACGTGGTAGAGCCACGCTGCAGCTATATTAGTAGTATAGTTGTAGCACGAAAGGGTCGGCTCGACCGGGGAAGGACCATGCTCTCACAGAATTCCAGCGTAAAATGGCATCGTGACACTGTCGTGTTTCGTGTGGTGAGTGTAGAAAATCGGAGACCCATTTTACTGGAAAAGAGGCATTCCATCTTATTCCACACGGGTGACAACGCGTCAGCATTTTGATTATTTATTGAGGATAAATGTAGATGTCTATAGGTCACAGCAAGCACTTACCATTAGGTGGTCTATGTGCTCGTTTATTACGCTATCCTATAAAAAAAAAACTAATAAGTGAGCCGCGATAAATATCTTTTTGTTTGTTTTTGCTCTACATTTTTATATATCTTACAACACTGGCACATACTGAAGTTGCGGCACTGAGGGCCGCGGTATCGAAACCCAGACGAAACAAGTAATTTGTATGGCCTACAAATAATTGTTCCTGGCCTAGCTGTTTGCCTTTGTGAAATTCATGTATGTGAACTGCGTCCACGGTACAGGAGACAATACTAGTATTTACCAGTATGGCATAGCAACATTTTTTGTTACGAATTGTGAGCATGTCACTTCCATTAGTTGCCTTTTTCTTAATATTTCTAATAGTTATTTTAATCTGAGTTTATTGATTTACTCAACGATATTAAAGGTAATAGTTTTAACAATATTACATGTTACAGTGTAAAGATTGCCACTTTTAAGTTTATAATTAAAAGTATGTAATCTTTATATACCTATAATATGTATAATTCTTCTGTCTGTGTGTATGTGACTGAACTCCTTCTAAACGGCTTGACCGATTTTGATAGAATTTCGTGTGTGCGATTAAATTGATTCGAGAATGGTTTAGATTCACAACTGGACACGGTAGGTAGCACTGTTGTCTAGATAAAATAATTCCGAGATAATAAGAAAAACTGAATAAAGTAGGGAAAAGTCAACTTGATGTAAAAAAATAAAATTAATTGGAAAAATGTCGTTATCGGTAATTCAAGAAAAAAAAATGTCATTAATTATTTAATCAATTAAAAAACTTAAGTGTTTTATGTTCTCAAATTTTACATTCGTCAAGTTAGCCTTTTATAAAAAACTGTATAAATTGCAAAGTTTTATTAGGCATACATTTTTCACTTGGCGAGAAAAATATGCAATTAGTGTTCCAACGCCCAGTCGGTGGCGCGTCCGTATGTTCAAACTGACCGCTGCAGGCTGAACATTTATAGCATACTAATTACTTTGAGAAGTAATGGAACTGGAAATGCTCGTAGTTGTTTTACAGATGGTTGTTGTTGAAGTAATGAATTCTTTATTAGACACGCAAATATTATTAGAATAATACAATATCTATCACGCGCTCACTCTGTTAATTGAGATGATGTCCATACAATGTTATTCCTTCCTCCCGTTTTCGCCCTGTACATTAGAGCAAATATTTTAACGATAAGTTCTATACACTGCACTATCCCTATATTTGTTTTACTTTTCCATAAATGAAAAACAAGGAACTTCTACTATTCATATAACAGTCCAGTTATAACGCTGTTATTAGTCATTCAAAAAACATCAACTTACAAAAAAAATATAGGAAAGAAAGAGGAACAGGGAGGAAACAGGGGGAAAATATAATATAATTATTTCGTCAAATTTTTAAAGGTAAATATAATCATTCTAGGTCGCCTAGGTTAGTCTTTCGAGCATAGCGTGGTAGCAGTAGATCGTTAAAAATCTATTATTCAAATTTATTCCTTGGGTGTCGTAAGAGGAGGCGACAGAGGGAAACAGCGTCTTCATAATAAAGACTAAAAGTAATTTTATTTATTTTTATTTATTTATACAATTAATTGTACTAAATATACAAACGGAGGACTTATTGCCATATAGCATTTTCTACCAGCCAACCGAAAAGTTAGTGGAAGAATACTGCAGTGGGCTAGAGTGAAAACCCTAAAATAGCGAGAAAAGAACCAGTCCTCTTATCACTAGCAGCAACGACCAGTCACGAGTAGAGTTCCTTTAGGAACTTCACCGCACGTGAACCACACATGGCACAAATATGTAGTCATCTCTCAGAGACTCATATTTGCGCCACTTATTCAGTTCAGCTGCCTCTGATGCCGCCCCGGAGAGAGGACCAGTACGGTGAGAGGGAATTTGCAGTACGTGATTGTTTGAGACCGAAGACTGCAATCATGGAAGGAAGCCAGGTATTGGAACTTACATTTCAAATACTCTGAGGCCAATGGATCGTTAAGGTTAGGGATAAGAGGGCTAAGAGTTCTAAAATTCCTACGTTGTGGGATATTCAACTATTTAAGTTGAGAGCGATAGAAAAAGACGTGTTCATACTTTCGAAGATCGAAAACGAAACGGATACAGTTGTTAATAAACTAATAAACCCGCTTGCCAAGCGTGGCAACTATGGAAAGACCCTTATACTGTAACATCGTCAACAACGTCTTTACCTATGAAATTGCCGTTCAGTAGTACTGGCCATTTCAAGTCAAAATTTTTGTTTGGCTAAGAATTCCAATTTCAAATTAATTTTATTTTAAAAACATGGAATTCTTTTTCGAAATTAGTCATTTGTTTATTGATTAACCTCATGTTTTCATCGCATTTCAATCAATCTTTTTCGTCATCATGAATACTTTAAAATTTGAGTAATTTGGAATATAAGTACCGTCGTGGCAGCAACGCGGCACAAGCGGCACGCAGCTTCAACGACGATTACGGAGCACATACTACAAACTAAAGCACAAACTGTTATTGGTTTGGTCGCTTCCGTTCTGAAAATTTTGACTTGGAAAATAAACCCCGTGGTAGAGCGAAAACTTTGGTCGACAATGTAGAATTAAAGGCGATGGTGGAAGCCGATGATACTCAATCTACGGCTGAATTAGCAGCAGCTTTCGAGGTTAGCATCAAAATAATATTGGTTCATTTGTGTCAAATTGGCAAGGTGAAAAAGCTTAACAAATTGGTGCCCCACGAACTCAATCACTGCTCAACAGACACACAAACGAAGGAATTTGGCACCTCATTGTACGACGAAAAATGGATTCTGTTTGACAATCGCAAGCGCTCAGTAAGTTGGTTGGATCCTGTTCCAGCACCTAAATAATGCCCTAAACGAAAACTTACGCCTAGAAAAGTGCATCGCAGCTTCTTACCAAACAGGACGAGCTATTCGATACTCAATTTAAGATAATAACTCAATTTTACGACGTCGTGTTGTCACAGTTACTTTGTCTTAAAGTGATAGAGACAGCGCGACACTTAACGACATCTTAAAATTGAGTAGCGTTTAAAATTTCGTCATCACTGTAGTAATTATTAGTTCTAATTAGTGTATAAGGTGTTTTATTCCTAGTGTTATAATTTCGTTCCCTTGGGGTTGGGTCCATCCAGTAGTAATAACATCTCTTCATAAGTATCATACGCTAAATTATTCAACAATAAATGTACTAAATAAAAGTATCACACACATACTTGACATAAGTAAAAACATCATTCTATTATATCATATTTTACTTTTTTTCAATATTTGTTCGTAATGTGTTGATGCAATATAATTTTAGATTTATTATTTATAAGCTGTATATTTTATCTGGTTAAGTGCGGGATGTTATATAGCTACTACGTAAGACCATATGACAATATCGATTCTTCTAGGGCTTAAACGAATTTTAATTTCTCTAACATAAATTATTTAAGATTAATTGGTCGCTTTCAACTTAGTGACATATTACGTTAAAAATAGATATTTGGGCATTGATGTTAATTTTCTCAATTATGCTATAATATGTTGACACGGAACACCTATGTCCTATTTTCTAATCTATACAAATAAATAAAATTGAAGTGTCTGGTTGAAATGTCAAAATAACAGCTTTTTACTAAATACATAATTATGAAAGTATATAGGTGCGGTACCTACTTATAACAAAAAAAAAACAAATTTTCAAATTTTTGTCTGTCTGTCTGTATATTCCGGCTAATCTCCGAAATGGCTGGACTGATATTGACGGGACACTCCTTGGCAGGTCGCTGATATTATAAGGACGAACTAAAGTTACATTTATTTTAGAAAAATAATTAGGGTGCCGCGCAAAAAATTATTGAAAGACCAATCGTAATAATTTTGATGAAGTGGATCACATAGTAGTTGTTCTCGACTAAGTAAAAGTAGTTGAACTTGTATATCTGTGGTCGACTCATCAACTGCCTGCCGCCTGCAGCTCTGCTAACAGGCAGACTAGACCACTAGTCAAGCAACTGTGTAAATTAGCATATTGGAATAAAGATTGTTAAAATTACTTATGACCTTGAAAATAATCAGTTATGAAATTAAATATTCGAACATTTTTTTTTTTTTATAGGAGAGGGGGCAAACGAGCATGCGGCTCACCTGATGGTAAGTGACTACCGCCGCCCATGAACAACCGCAACACCAGGGGAATTGCAGATGCGTTGCCGGCCTTTTAAAAAGGAGTAGGCTCTTTTCTTGAAGGTCCCTAAGTCGTATCGGTCCGGAAAAATCCCTGGTGGTAAACTATTCCACAAGGAAGTTGTGCGAGGAAGAAAACATCTTCTAAATCGCACAGTGGTGGACCGCCAATCATCCAGATGGTGTGGATGGTATCGGGAGTTCTGCCGCGATGTGCGTTCGTGAAATTTGGCGGCTGGGATTAATCCGAACAATTCCTCAGAGCACTCCCCATGGTAGATGCGAAAGAAAATGCAAAGAGATGCAACATCTCTTCGCAGTGCCAATGAATCGAGCCGATCGGAAAGGGCTCGGTCGTCGACGATTCGAGCCGCTCTGCGCTGGATGCGGTCAAGTGGAAGGAGCTGGCACTGGGGAGCCCCTGCCCAGAGATGGGAACAGTATTCCATGTGAGGCCGAACCTGCGCCTTGTAAAGTTGCAGGCGGTGTGCCGGCATGAAATACTGTCCCGCTCTGCTGAGCACGCCAAGCTTTTTAGAGGCCAATTTGGCCTTCTCTTCCAAGTGACCACGAAACTGCACGTCACTCGATATGTCGACTCCGAGGATACCGATACTGGCTGAGGCAAGAAGGGGAGTGCCTTGAAACTGAGGAGATACGACAAAGGGGTTCTTTTTAGCGGTAAACGCGCAAACTTGTGTCTTCTGAGGATTAAACTGGACTAGATTTAGTCGCCCCCAATCCGAGACTTTGTCCAGCAAAGACTCGACTTCAGACACAAGTTTGTTCCGGTACTCGGCGACGTTTTCCCGAGAAATATTGGCCCGGCCGGTGTATAGAGCATCACCAGTGCTGTCATCCGCATAGCAATGAATGTTACCAGTTAGCAACATATCATTGATATGCAGAAGAAACAGCGTTGGTGATAGCACACAGCCTTGTGGAACACCAGCGTTAATAGGCTTGTAGTCAGAACATGCACCGTCTACAACGACCTTGATGCTCCGATCTGCAAGAAAACTGGTGATCCAATTGCACAATTTCTCGGGAAGCCCATAGGAAGGCAGCTTTGAAAGAAGCGCTTTGTGCCAAACCCGATCAAAGGCCTTCGCAATGTCCAGACTAACGGCCAACGCCTCCCCCTTGGACTCTACTGCCTCCGCCCATCTATGGGTCAGGTAGACAAGAAGATCACCAGCTGATCGACACCGACGAAATGCGTATTGGCGGTCACTAATCAGCTGGTGATCCTCAAGGTACCGGATGAGCTGGCAGTTAATAATGGATTCCATTATTTTGGAGAACAAGGAGGTGATCGCGATAGGCCTATAGTTGGACGGGTCTGAGCAGTCGCCTTTTTTAGGGATCGGGTGGACAAAAGCTGTCTTCCATGAATTCGGGACTACGCCTTGGGAGTAGGAGTACCGGAAAAGACGCGTTAGGACCGGTGCCAACTCCGGAGCACACGTCCTCAGCACAATTGGGGGGATTCCGTCAGGCCCACTCGACTTCTGGATGTCCAGGGAGAGCAGTGCTTTGCGAACCGAGCGTTGTGAGAACAGCACATCCGGCATGGAGCACTCACACCGCGGGATGGTCGGCGGTGTTTTCCCCCCGTCATCAAGAGTCGAGTTGGACGCAAAAAGGGAGCCTAAAAGGTCGGCTTTGTCTTTTGCGTCATGGGCCAGTGAGTCATCCTCCCTGTGCATATATACTAGCTGGCTAGGCAGACATTGTTCTGCTCTTTCCGACGACCTTTTGTCCTTTAAAAATCTTAAAATCGCGATAATAAATATTGATGGTCACTTATCCTATCTTTCAAGTTGGAACAAGCAATACACATTTAAAAAAAATATTAATATGTATATATATATATATATATATATATATATATACATATTAGCTGACTAGGCAGACGTCGTTCTGCCATTTCCGATGACCATTTGCTTTCCTAAAAAAAAAAACTCCTGAAATTAGCTATTAAAAAATTGAGGGTCAC
Organism: Parnassius mnemosyne; assembly: GCA_963668995.1. Classification (NCBI taxonomy): domain Eukaryota; kingdom Metazoa; phylum Arthropoda; class Insecta; order Lepidoptera; family Papilionidae; genus Parnassius; species Parnassius mnemosyne. Next base: position 20,282,407 of record CAVLGL010000126.1, read on the forward strand.
TTATCAGGATAAAAACTATCCTATCTCTCAAGTTGGACCAAAGAGCACACAGTGTGCAAAATTTCATTGAAATCAGTTCAGTAGTTTAAGAGTTCATCGGGGACAAACAATGTGACACGTAATTATCTAAAATTAATCCTTTTGAATAAATGATATTAGTTAATTTTATTGCAATTCAGTTCTGTCTCTATAGATGTAGATATACCATTCACGTTCACGCTAGCAAATATTTATTTACCTCGAAGGCACCTTTTGTAGTGTAAATAATATTTTATTTATTATGGGTGACGAACGAGCACACTGTCCACCTGATGGTAAATGAATTATGTGGTGAAAACTAAGATGGAATAGCTCGTTTGCGGTAAAAAGGACCTCCGGTTCTCTACAGTCACCATAAGAAACACAGTAGCATTAAGGTGTTATTTTATGCTGGTATTATTTGAAAGCGTGGGCCTACCTCGGTAGAGGTGACCCGATCGTGCTGCAATCATAATATACCTGTGGCATGACTCTTCCACTTATAAGTGATATAGAGTGCCAGTAATAATAATGGTAACAATAAACTAGTCAAAGTAGAAACATCAGTTGTTGGTACCTAGTCGTCATTTGATTATAAAAATTAGTTGTTACAATTCGGTTGATGTAGGTAGTAATTGTATACAGTTTATTCGATGGAACGGATTATTTCCAGTCGCTCATCGCTATCACATAATAGTAACACCGTTATGTTTCGTTTTGGGATGTAACTACATATTATGACGGCTCCGTGACGCAGTGGCTTAGCAATGAGTTACTGCGCTAAGGGCCGCGGGTTCGAATCCCTCACGGTACTAGTATTTGTATGGCCTGCAAGTAATTGTTCCAAATCTGGATGTTTGTCCTTGTACAATTTATGTTTGTAAACTGTCTCCACGATACAGGAGAAAATCCTAGTATGGGGGGTAACGTTAATAAAAAAATTCAAGTAATTACTCTGAGAAAGTAACATGTGTACAAATCCAGACTACAAGGTCTATCTAAGAGTAAGCTGTGGTGACATTATTAACTAACGTTGGATTATTCACTTTCAACTGAGCGACATATTACTAAATAATAGTTATTTTTACATTGATATTAACTTTCTCAATTATAAAATATGTTGCTAAAGACTTCTATCGTTTTCAAAAAAAAAAACTGTTAAAATGGTTCACACTGTAGTAATTACTATTGTTTCGTTTGAAGAGAAACGAAAATACATTATAAATACAGACTATCTACCAAGTAATTATCCAACGTTAATTCACTATTCGTCACGGTTCTGATCCACCTGCGTCTTTTATCAGATCGTTACTCTACAATGCACTTGCCGGTATTCGGATACTGTTTTTATGTAATAATATTGTAAAACATACTATAAATGGTACAAAAATTAAAAATAAAACTAATTTTTCGCAGGGATCTTAAGTCGTAAAAAACTAGCTGATTCAACGGTTAATTTGTTATGGTATGCAGATTATACTTAAGAAAATATATATTGTGAATAAAAGAGGTTTTGCCACTCACACCACTTTTAATTTTCTGCCGACTTCCAAAAAGGAGACGATATTCAATTCAACGCGTATGTTTTTTTTTATGTGTGTTACCTCATAACTTTTTACTGGGTGGACCGATTTCTTTTTTATATGAAAGCTGATACTTCTCGTGTGGTCCCATATGAATTTGATCAAGGTCAGACTAATAGTTTTTGAGTTATTTGAGTTATTCTTAATAACTTATATATACAAAATTTTAAATTTTAAATTATTAAACGACAGCTTACTGTTCATTATTATTTTTTTAAAGTTTCAACATTTATCTTTATGTTTAATTACTTTAGAGCACGCATATATTACTCTCATGGGACATAGTTAGGGCACATTAGTAATACTCACGTGGTTAGCCAGTTGTTCTGGAGTTGTTGTTGTTAATACAAATCGGTTCAGTCACAATATTGACGCGTCGCACTTCGCGACTTTGACGCTGTTGCCCATCACCGGTCTCAATATTTTATGTCTGGTGTAAACGATATCGTTATACCGGCATCTGTCGGACTTCGTAAGATTTTTCTGGCATTTCCCACTATCACTTCTTACGACACTCCTACGTAATGAATTGGTGTAATGGATTTTAGGCCGCCACTACCCGGTTTCAACGTCTAGTGATGGGATATAAATGCGCAAAAAGAGAATAAAGATAAATCGAGAGTCGAACGGAGAAGACCTTCGATCTTACAAAATACCAGCGTAGAATATGAGCATAATGCTGATTTGTATGGTGGATAAACAGAACTGGAATGTTCTTTTATTTCTAGTAAGGAGGCATTCCATTTTAGTACTCACTTTCAGGAGTAACAACACATCTGCATTTTGTATTAAAATCTTGAATTTTGGAAACATTTAAACTGACAAAATGTAACAAAAAGTGAGAAATTTTCTTTTATTTAAAGGTAGGAGCCACATCCAATCAACGCAATGTTTTTGTAGATTTTTCTCTCTGAATACACTACACTACTAACTGGTACTGCAAAAAAAAACAAAACGAAATTGAAAACTAAAGTTTTTTACCGTCGTTCACTGTGTGAACTTCATCAAAAATAATATAATAATAAACATTTTTGTTATAATTCCAACGACTTGAGGAGTTAATTGAATTACCTAGTATATTAACAATATAGAGTTGGTGAAGTTGTGATTTTTCGTAATATATTAGTCTTTAGTTGAAAAACACATCACGGCATTGAAATCAAAAGTCTGTGTGTGCTCGTGTCAGTCCGCTTCACTGCGTTTCGATTTCCGTCCGGTTCGACCTCTGCTTATTTTTTCTATTTTCTATAAGAATCTTTGGTTTGTTATGATATTTTAGTAACAATTTGAAGTAATTTTAAAATTATTTCTAAAATGGAGCGCGAAGTCGAGCAGTCGAAATCAAATTTTACATTTTACAGTTTACGTGAACGACAACAATTACTTTACGATTTAATATTTGGTGCTTGATGCCATTGCCTACAAATTACTTAAACTCATAAAAATATCAAAACATTTAACAGATATAAAGCCAGGCTGCAGCTACATTTTGTTTGCAGCACGAATGAGTCAGCTCGGCCGGTGTATTGTTAACTGTGTAGGATATAGTAAATGCAGGTATACGTGATCAGCTCTAATAAGTTTTAATACTGTTTCTGAATCCAATGTAAAAAGTAGTAGCAAAATCTTTAAATCTAGATTCAGCAAGTAATATTTTTACAACGGTTATTAAAAATTCTTACTTAAAGACAGGACAGAAAGTTGTTTGGATATCTGATTATTTATTTATTTATTTATTTATTTAATAAGGCTTACCAACTAAATACATATAGAAACAATTATTATGAGGTGCACTTAAAAAAATTTGTATATATGCATTTAAATTACAGGTAAACACAACATATAATAAAAGACTTCCTTTAAGGAGAACAGTAACCTATAAAACTATCACTACAATAAAATAACAAAATTAGAACAAACAAAAAAAACCTAACTTATATAATGTATAAATGGAAAAAAGAGAGAGATTATATTATAAAATAAAAGTAATGTTCCACCAAAACTTGGAATTGAGGTTTCTAGCTAAGCTATTTATACTTATTCTTATTTTTTCACGAAGTTTAGACATTGAGTAAAATAAATTTGACCCAGGTTCTCTTCTCAATGGGTGAGCAATGAGTATAATACTACAGTAGTCATCGGCGCCGCGAAATGTTTTTGAAAATATAAAATAAATAGTACCTAAAGTGATACAAAATTCGAAAAAAAAGTAATCGAATCGGTCGACCGACTTCTGTCGCGAATACATGAACTCAAAGCACCAGGAGTTTAAACTTGGTTGTAATAGTTGAATATTAAACTTTAAAAAGCATTTCTAAAATTCTATAAAAATCAATGTACACGTCACACAGCATGGCAACGGACTACTCTCAACCTGAGAGGATATTCGTCTGTCTCAGACATGCGATCTTGATGAATTATGTGATAGTCTTATAAAGGATAGACTGGTCTGTGCGAGTACTCGAGAAATATTATTAAAGGAGGATAATTTAATATTAAAGACTGCATTGGGCATTTGTCCTGCGGCGATAATTTCAAAATTCGTATTAATTGGAATGTAAATTTAATAATAATTAATCATGTACAAATCAGGATTATGCCATATGGAAATTTGTAGTCTCTGCCTAACCTTCTGCGTGATAGGCGTGAGAGTTCACCTTATGTAGTATACGCGTATTTCAAGTGCCATTGTCACGCGGGGATAACGTTGGGATATAAAAATATGTTAGAAATCAAATTCCTAATAATTTGTCATTTTGCCAAGGAAATTACTTATTAGGTAGATAATTCTACGGTAATTACTTGTAATTCAAGTACTACAAATAAACAATCATTATAATTTGAAAATCTTACTGATAATTTAATTCAATGAAAAATTAAAGTTTCATAATGAAAAAAGGGCCCAGAAATTTTGAGAAGACGGAATATATTTTACAATACAACTAATAAATAATAAATAAAATTTATTATCGTGACAAAAATTTGGTTTCAACTGGATCAGACATCGCCACGCCCAAGTGTGATTATAAAAATACGAGCACGCTGTCTATCTCTGTTAAGATACCGTGCCAACTGAAATAAGCTCGTTATATCATATTCATCTCAAAATAAAGAATTGCTCTGTTTTGACGTACAATCGTGTAGCAATAGCAACAGTGTAAGGTAACATTATAGCTAATGCCGTATTTTTTTATAAAACCTTAACGTACCCTAGAAATATCTATCGTAACGTAAATTGGAATGGATAAATGTTACGAAATAAATATTTGTAGGACATTCAAATACCATGCGTGCGGGAATTGAACCTTTGGCCCGCAGTGCCACGCCAAAACGCTTAACGTCTACGCCTATCGAGTCTTCGAGCGAAATCAATGCTAATTTCTCACGTCAAAATTAAAATACTGCTAAAATAAAATGACTTGTTTCTAATGACGTATTTCATATTGGCCTTTTTGATGTTGGGCTTATTAGTGTTGCTGTTAGGGTAAATGTTGAGTTTAAGCGGTAGGTATAGGAGAATTCTTAATAAGAGTCGAATATGGTAAAGGCAGGAAAATTAATTTCTCCCTCTCCCTTCCACCATCGGACAACCAAACGCTCGGCCAGTCTCCACCCTTTCATTTTTTTACACCCAGAAGCAAAGAAAAGGGCTACCCTCCGGGAAGCGTGAGAGGGAGGTGGTGAATGCTCTAAGCATACCACGACAGCCGCCTGCGTGGTTGTTTGACTCACTGTGAAATTTAAGTGCCTACCCACTAAACACCACTTGTGAGACTGGCATTGGCTTGTGTGGCCTTTCTGCCGAATCAGAAGCAACCCCCTTTATGGAAAAGGGGGCGAAGGGGGCGAGGAGCCGCTGAGAGGTGAGCGTAACTAAGGCAACTTAAGGACGAAGAGAAGATTCGGCCTGAGCTGCCAGGAGGCAGTTCAGGTTGGCCGAAACCTTGTTTGGGGGGGTCCGAGGGAGAGTTTCTCGGCCTGCGGACTCGATAGCGAGAGGGGAGTGGGGCTGATTTGAGTGAGACTCTGAGGCTTTGAAGAAGGTCTTAAAGAGTGTTTTTAGAAATTGCTATATTGTGGGGAGCTCTAAGTCTCGCAATTCTTGACCTAGCTCACATTCGAACCAAACGGTTTGTTATATCGTTCGTCACGCGAACAGCAAAAGAGTGGAATAAGTTGCCAGCATCTGTTTTCCCTCCGATTACAATGTGAGTGTTTTCAAGGCAAGAGCAAATAGGCTTTTGTTAAGTCAATGCACTTCACCATCTTCGGCTACATCACCTTTTACTATCAGGCGGGATTGTAGTTAAGCGCTGGCTTAGAATACTAAAAATAAATAAATAACGGTAGACCCGTTTCGTAATTTGTTCGATGTAAAATACCCAGAGGTATGTCACGTTCGTACGTCATACTCGTGTATATGCATGCCGTGTGACGATAGCAAGTCCTTGTTATTACAGGAGAGGACCATTTCTAGCATTGGACTGTTAAGAGGAATTTCGGGCAAAAAGACTTTTGAAAATGAGGTATTTGAAGAAACTGTTGCTGTCGCTCTGCGAGCGCTCGACGTACGATAAGGACAACCGCAGATCCGTCTAAATAGCCTAATTAAAAGGCATAATTCGTGGTATGGCTCTCTATTATTTCCTCCTCCAATATTGAACCAATTTAAAAGATATTTATTCATTAACTGAATAAGAATACACGAGGATTCTTAGCTATTGTTAACTAGGCCTCTAGAATATAATAGAATAGAATAATTTTTTATTCAATATTGATTATTACATAATTCTTATTGAAAGTCATTTTTTATTTACCACTGGTTCGGAAAATACCTCTGTCCTGGGAAGAACCAGCAAGAATCCCAGCGGGACTATTTTTTTCAAACATCACTTAACAATAATTTCGTTTATACAATTTTAAATGATTTTTCATAGAACCAACATGGTGACGATCACTTTATTCCCGGGGGTTATTTTCATTCATGTATTCCTTGATATTATAATTACCCTTTTTGTACAGTTTTTCTTTAATAAAACTTTTAAACTTGTTTATTGACAAACTTTGAATATGTTCTGGGATTTTGTTGTAAAAGCGTATACATTGCCCCATAAATGAATTACTGATTCTGTGGAATCTAGTAACTGGTATTACAAGCTTATGTTTGTTCCTAGTGTTTAAAGTATGCACATCCTTATTCTTATTAAAGCTATTTATTTTTTTATGTATATACATTACATTTTCATAAATATATTGCGATGGAAAGTTAATATGTTTATTTCTTTAAATTTTTGCCTGAGGGACTCTTTACAATTTAGGTTATAAATCGCCCGAACGGGTCTCTTTTGCAAAACAAATATAGCTTCAATATCAGTCGCATTACCCCATAGCAAAATTCCATAAGACATTACGCTATGAAAGTAACTAAAATACACTAATTTAGCTGTCTCAACATCTGTGAGACTTCTAATCTTTCTTACAGCATATGCTGCAGAACTAATTCTGCTTGCTAATTTAGATATATGGGGGCCCCATTGAAGTTTCGCATCAATAGTAATACCGAGAAAAACAGTGGTATCCACAAGACTCAACTCCTCCCCATTTAACAGCACATTGGTATTCGAATGTTTTACATTAGGTATTGTAAATTTTATCACTTTGTCTTATTGCCGTTTAAGAGCATATTGTTGGAATTAAACCAATGTACTAATTTCGATAGAGCATTATTTACATCGTCATAATTAATTAACTGCCATTTGAGTTTAAAAATTAAAGAGGTATCGTAAGCAAATAATACTATATCGTGATTGCCCCCTACAAGATAAGGTAAGTCATTAATATAGATTAAAACAGGAATGGGCCAAGAATCGAGCCCTGAGGAATGCCCATCGATACTACCGATCCGGGGGAACCTTTACCATTGATCACGACTTTTTGAGTTCTGTTACTTAAATATGAAGTAATAAGTCTAAGCGCCAAATTTTTACACCGTAATGTTGTAGTTTCCTGATTAATATCTCATGATGAACACAATCGAAAGCCTTGGAAAGATCACAGAAAATACCTAAGGCATCTTGTGAATTCTCCCAGGCATTAAAAATATATTTCATAAGCCCAACACCGGCGTCCGACGTCCAGCGATCCCTTGTAAAACTAAATTGGTTTTTATGGAGTAATTAATTTGTATTAAAAAAATTAGCAATTTATCCAAAATTATTTTTAAAATTTTTTACTGAGAGTTGGTAGTACAGAAATAGGTCTAAAATTAGCTGGGTCCAATGTACTACCAGATTTAAATAAAGGTATTATGTTACTATACTTAATTAAATCAGGAAACACACCAGAATCGATACAAGTATTAAAAATAATAGCAAGATGAGGTGCAATTAAATCTATTATGGACGCAATAACTGTAACGGAAATCCCCCACAAATCTGCGGTTTTCTTTACATCAATGGTTTTGAAGTATTTTAAAATATCTTGCGGTAATACTGTTTCAAATCTAAATTCTTTTAAACAGGTATTAACATTCTGTTTGAGTAATGACTCGGCGACAGTTGGAGAAGTATTCAATGACTCTGTTGTCAAGATAGGAATATCAGTGAAATATTTCTCAAACACCGCTGCGACTTCTTGATTTTAATTAGTCAATTCATTGTTAATTTTTAATTGATAGTTTGAGTTACGAGGTTTGTCTTTACCGGTTTCGCTGTTAATTATACTCCACGTCATTTTAATTTTATTCTTAGCCGTCTTAATTTTGTAATGATTTGGCTGTGGAACAAACTTTTTAAATATTTTAGAATAATTTTTGACATATTCTTTAAAGCATTATATGATCTTTCATGGTAAAGGTCATATAACCTTCGTCTGCTTCTATGAATTCCTACTGTCACTCATTAAATGCCTTGTGACTGATTCTGGAGAATGTTTTAGTAGTAAATGTTTTTTTTTAATTCATTGCTTATAAGAGTAAATAATTCTCCATATAAATAGTCTGCATTGTTCTTATAAAAAAGCGATGGAAGGTTTTTTACCATATGACTTCTAAATCTCTCCAGGCGTTTTGCATTAATAGAAACAAACACAATTTTCTCAATTTCCTGTTTTTTGTGCATATAAGGTAATGAAACCAGTTGTCCACAGTGATCTGAACTAAGTTTTTGAATTACTGATTTATTGATTGGTACAACACCTGTAAAAATATTACCAATACAAGTTGCACTACACCCTGCAATACGTGTATCTTCAAAGAATAAATTATCAAGATTATAGGATTTGAACAAAGACCAAAATTTGATACTAATGGAAGAAGTTTCCAGGAGATTGATATTAAAGTTTCCACACACTACAAGAGATCTATTCTGTTTATTAAGCTTAACTAAAACTTCTTCCATAATATTTTCAAAGGTATCATAATTTGAACATGGGGGTCTGTAAACACTGACAAGAATAAGGTGCTCAAGCTCAATGCATGCCATTTCTACAGTACGCTCAACAGAGAGGCTCACAATGTCTTTACGTTCTTTACATGATAAGGATTTATTAGCTAATATTAAGGAGCCACCATGTAATTTAGTACCTATCTCTATTGAACGAACTGACCACCTGGTGATTACTGAAATTAAATATGGAGTTGTAATCTTTCAACCAATGTTCAGTAATACATAAAATATGAATAAGGTTACTATTTAAATATAATTCAATTTCTAGTTCTTTGCCTAACATACCCTGTATATTTTGATGCACCAGGTTAATACAGTTTTTATTATTGCTATTTTGTGAAATTACAGAGTTAAGTATTGTTGAATTGTATTCTAAGGTATTTAAATTGTGTTTGCTAGAGATTGCCTCTATTGTCTTATTATATAATTTAAATTACTTGGAATCAATTCCAAATCATTTGTAAACAAATTGTTGACAGCGGTCTGAATAGGTAATTTTGAGCATTTTGTAAGGGTTCTAGTGCTTACAAAGATAACGTATCATCAAAAAGGAAAACATAGGGACATAAAAGAGGTAGATATTTAATTTACTTAAAAAATCATTGCTATAAGGTCATAAACCAGAAAGAAAAAAGGCGAGAGCATTTGTATGGAGAAAAGATCACCCGCATTTCCTCTTAATGGCTACTAAAGAAGAAGAAAAAGAAAAGTAATTAACTGCAAGAGGAAGAGGTTTTATCGTTAATCAATTTTTGAATTCTGAACTTCACTAATACCATCTAATTTTATTGAACAACATTTATTAAACATCTAATCATATTGTAAGTTTGTTTTGCTATCATTAAATAGAATTGCAATCCATCACTTTTATTAATTTATCATTATTTATTAATTATTAATTATAAATTTTACAGTAACAACGCATCTGTAGCCTTCTTTGTTTGAAGTTCGTTGTAGATGTCCATGGACTGCAATAGCCACTTACCATCAGGTGGACTGTAGGTTCATTTTTTTATAGGCTAGGGTGACAAACGAGCACACAGTCCACCTGATGGTAAATGGTTGCTGTGGCCCATAAACATCTACATTCATCCTCGTTTGCGAATCAAAATGCAGATGCGTAGTCACCCGTGAGGATTAAGATGGAATGCCACTTTTCCTGTAAAAACGGTATCCGGTTCTCTACGCTCACCATACGAAACACAGCAGTGTTAAGCTGCTACTTTATGCTGGTATTCTGTGAGAGCGTGGTCCTTCCCCGGTCGAGCCGACCCATTCGTGCTACAACTATACTACTAATATAGCCGCAGCATGGCTCTACCACGTATAAAAAATTTGTCACCTCCGTTTTATAAAAAAAAATATTCGTTTGTTTTCACCCTAAACTAATAATGTTTTTCATGACAAAAAAATATGTAAAACTCTTTTGTTTGTGATACCTACATTTATGGAAGCATATTACATGTCCACAGTATACACATGTTAACTTAAATATACAAGGACGTCGTGTTTTGCAAGCTGACATGCGATTTGCACAGCGTGCAGCGAGGGGTTTAACAACCGGGACAAGGGATGAACTGTGCCAAACAATATGGCCACATGTTTCGCCGCTTATAATTTACTACTACCGCCAGTAGCTTGTCATGTGCTATCACAATAGCACAATAGAGAGCATTTGTTCGTTGATATTAAAAATTTAAACGTCTGATGAGAGTGGACATTATTTTGATTATTTGCAAAACTAAATTACTTCCTTACTAAATTAAGTAAGAAAATCATTTCATAAAAATCTTTGTTTAGTGTTAGCATTAGAATATACGGTCTTAGATACTTATAATCGGTAATTATCGCTTACTTAAGTATAAATCATCTCTACACCTGTCTCTTACTTTTGTCATTAAAGAAAAGAGAAAGAGCAACATTATTAAATTGACGTCGATTTTAATGAGTAAGTCCAATAATGTTAAACTTGTATTGGACGTCGTTTTCGGATTTAATAAAAGCCGCTATTTGTTTTTCTCTCTTCGTCTTTTGATCGGTCTGTTTGCGCTCGCATCATTACTAGTGCAGTGTAACTGTGTTTAGTGTAAAATCTTTTAGGTCCGTTGAAAATATAGCCAAGTTGTATTTTAATCTTGTTCCACTTTTTGGCACACACAAATTTTGGCCCACACCCGACAGAATCGAGTTCTGAATCAATAGATTTTTCTTTACTTATTATAAGCCAGTGCTTGACCACAATCCCACCTGGTGGTAAGTGGTGATGCAGCCCTAGATGGTAAATCGCACTGTCTTAACGTAACAAAAGCCTATTCACTCTTGCCTTGAAGACGCCCAGATTATATTTGGACGGAAAGATAGACGCCGGCATATTATTTCACTCCTTTGCTGTACGCATTACAAAAGACGAAGCAAACCGTTTGGTTCTAATGCGTGGAATCCGAGAGAATAATTTCATACTCCCAAAACAATCGAATGGTAGTTCAAACTGGGATTATCAAAACGGAAGCCATTAGGTGTTCGCTGCTAGATGACACTATTAGTCGAAAGCAATGAGAACGCTTTGTATGGCTGGATAAGTTCGTTTTAATAGGTAATAAAAATATTTAGTATGTGAATTTTTACTTTATCAAAAATGATCCTTATGTGATCCTTACGGCGCTGATAACGCTTGATCGTAACTCGATCGAGTTCACGAATCTAATTGCTTTAGTATTATACTTTTTAACTCTATTCGAAACAACGTCAGTTTGAATCGAAAATAGAATTGAATTCGAAATCAATTTTGGGAGTAAGCCATGTTGCATGTGAAAGTCATGATTGCCTGGGTAAAGCAAACTGATTTATATGTAAGATATATATCACGCTAGTGACATCGTGACATTTGCTGGTAGGTGAGGATAAAAAGACAAATTTGTCATAAAACATGTATTGTAAGTTTCTCTTAATCATACTTGTATAATAAAAAGCATAATTTATAGTCATGTTGTCTGTCCTGTTTGTCCTAACATGGCTCAGTGATATTGCATAAAATGGTTGGTGAAAACCTCCGGAGTTTCTTCCGCCTTTTCTTCTTAAGTCAAAGTTCATTTTGCAATGGTTGTTGATTAAAATTATTACTTAGTTGAACAAACGAAACTATAATATTGTGTTATGTTGAAAAAAGAAAAGTATATTTATAGTCAACATATCCGTTGGTTGTAAATTTCAAAATTTAAAACCCAACGTAAGGAGTGGAGAATCGACTGTGACGTAGACCGGTGTATGGGAAAACGTTTCTTCTACTGCAAAGTAAATTTTATTCTTCAATCCTTCTTACTTTGATTATTGATAGGTCTTCGCGCGCTCAGACCTATCAGTCAGTATTCAGAGCGCGCGATGACCTATTATTAATCTATGCCTTCTTACCTAACAGTTGCCTTAGAGCAATATGCGGTGCTTATTTTTATTTATTTTTTTATTTTATAAAATGGAGTGACAAACGCGCACACATTCCACCTGATGGTAAGTGGCTGGTGTGGCCCATAGACATCTACATTTATCTTCTATTAATAATGAAAATACTAACGCATTGTCACCCCTGAGGACTGTGATGGAATGAGTCGTTTCCAGTATTTTAATGTTAATTTAGAATTTTAGTAAGATAATTGTTTTGGTAAAGTACATTCTTATCAAAATTACATTGAATACTATTTTATGGCATTTATATTCTTAGAATGGGGTATTTGTGTATCGGTAACGCAAACAGACAAAAATCGTTGAAACTGTTAATTCCAGGGATGGATGAACTATTTGCTCTTGTCCGGTTTTTATTTTCTTGGTCTACACGAATGGTCTTTCCTGTCTGGTACATAAAAATCTGAGATCCGCTTTCGTGATGGTAACTTTCGAACGCCGACCATGAACAGATGCAACAGCAGGGGAAATGCAAGTTGTTGGCGGCCTTTAATAAAAAAGAGTAAGCTCATGTCTTGAATGTTAGTAGTATCGGTCCGGTGGTAAACGATTCCACAAAGAAGTCGTTGATGATGATATCTCATGGTTATTTATAGTTTAAAGAAATGACGTTACTCTAGAACGGCGCAACCAATTAACGGATGTTGTTTTCAAATGGTTTGTAGCTAACAATTTATTTATAGACCCAGTGAAAAAGATGTCTATAGAATGCTGCACTGCACTAATTTACATCATAATAATTTAAATTTCTAAAGTTTCTCGGAATTTCCAATTATTCCAAACTTTAGAGAAATATAGTTATGTAATCTTTGCTTTCTAGGGTGAAGTAGGTTCCGTACCAAAGGGTATCTAACAGGGCCCTATTACTAAGCTTCCGCTGTCCGTCCGACCGTCCGTCCGTCCGTCCGATCGTCCGTCTGTTCGTCAGTCCGTCCATCCGTCTGTCCGTCCGTTCGCCCGACCGTCCGTTCGTCTGTCAGCGGGCTGTATCTCATGATCCGTAATAGGTAGACAGTTGAAATTTTCACAAAATATGCATTTCTGTTGCCGCTAACGAATGAATAATCTGATAAGTGAAGAACAAATAATTACTTTAATTAATTAAAAATTAAAAGGGGCTCCCCTACTAGAAACGTATATTACGATGGTACGGAACCCTTTATGCGCGAGTCCAACTTGCACTTCACCGGTTATTTATAGAAGAGGAGGCAAACATGCATATGGTTCATCTGGTAACAAAAGATCTCCAGCTGAGCGACCCCGATGGAAACCGTACTGGTGGTCACTAATCAGCTAGTGATCCTTAAGGTACCTCATGAGCTGACAATTTATAATGGTTTCCATTATTTTGAAGTACAAGGAGGTGATAGCGATAGGCTGTAGTTAGACGGGTCTGAGCGGTGGCCTTTTTTAGGGATCGCGTGCATCAAAGCTGTCTTCCATGAGTTTGGGGCTACGCCTAGGGTGTAGGGTTACCGGAAAAGACGGATTAGAACCGGTGCCAGCTCGGGAACACACGTCTTCTGCATAATGGAAGGGACTCCCTTAATTCCACTACCCGCTGTATGAACCGCACATCCGGCATGGAGACTCATATCGCGGGATGGAAGGCGGTGTGTTCCCCCTTCATCGAGAGTCTAGTTGCTATTAAAAGAGTTAGAATACTGGCTGATGAAGCAACAGCTTATTCAGTTAACTTTGATTACACTTTGTTGTCTGAACTGTGAAGGTGCCTTTGAGTATTGTTATTTTTTTTCATGTTATTCTTTTCATAGAAAAAAATAACTAATATGTGGCATGCCGCTTGCCGGGTAACAATATCTAGAGGTCACGACTTTGACCTCTGATCCCAGTCTTCACTTATCAGTTTATTGTTCATTCGTTAGAAACAATTATTAAAAAAGCAAACGCTACACAGCTGCATTCACTTCGAATAACGTCGCCGATGACGGTGTTGCGACATTTTAAATAGTCTGAAAAAATGTATTTTAAGTATTAATAACATTTTTTCTCTCATTAATCATATGATGTTTTAATTTTTTTTTGGTACTGTCATACCCTTCGTATCGGACAGGGTTTTCTCCATATTGTATTATAATATTACTATTCAAATGAGGTTATGGAGTTCAGAACGTTCCTATTCGCTTACGCCGCCACAACACGGCAATTAGGTTTGATGTACGAGTATATGTAAACTCGTATATGCATTTTAGAGTAATCTAGAAATTATATTTATTCCATTGATTAAAATATAATTTATAGATCTACCTTGCAATAATTTAGTCGTAAAATGATATTTCTTCTGCTTTTTTTAAAGATTCTGTATTTTCATTTTGAGATTGAATATTAGGCTTTTGCAGGGCATTAAAATTGCTTTTGTTACTGTTTTTGTTTAAGCGCAAAGTGCGTAGGATGTTCTACTAGGGCCTAAAAATCATGATTCCAACGTTTTGTCGCATGAAATTGTATCTAACTATCATATTGAACATATAAATGATATAAAAAACACATCGTCAAAAAGTTAAATAATGGAAGGGTAACAACGATAATTTTTGAAAATATCATTTTTCTCCTTAATCTATTTTAATCTCTTCATCTACCATGTGGGAAGCCATGGAATGTGAATGGCAGTTTAATTTTATTTTGTTTAGTCATAATTATTTTTTTCGGCTGAGAAATCCCGAAATCTTCGGTGTTTTGAACAGCCATTTACTAATTTATTTTACTAAATAGACTACCTCAGCCTTACTCGTTTCGCGCTCAGCGACCGTCGTGAGTGCATACTATATCGGTTGTTTGCAGGGGTTCGTGCTCAAAAAGATCGCTGTACAAGTACAAAATATTCGAATAACCAAATTTGATACATATTTGATTATTATTATAATCACAGATTGTTATTACAATATTTTAAAACCACAGAGTAAATAATAGTACTTCGTACTAAAAGTAATTAGGATTTATATATAAATATACTTAAATACGTCTTGAAATTTATGGAGTGACCTGAATGATGATACTATGAGTTGTGCGTTTTTGGATTTTGAAAACTTTTTTAAATTAAAGTTTACATAAAATTATCGGAAAATTAGAAGTATAATATAATGTGGTTAGGTAATAATAAGCGTTTTATTGAAATTTGTGTGAATTTGAACTACTTTAAAAATTACGTATTATCATATTAGCCATGTGGTGGCGGTCAAGAATATCCACTACCCCATATCATCCCGTGGGTGTCGTAAAAGGCGACAAAGGGAAACAGGCAGGAGATGGGCAGCAGCATCTTCCTAATAGCAGCAAAAATTAGAATAAAAAAACTGCGGTTGCCAACCCGCTCGCCAAGCGTGGCAACTATGGCAATATACCCCCCATGAGCAACGACAATAATAAACGGCCCCCAGTTCCCGGCGGCCCCGCTATTCCTGGCTACGGTGGCGACCATGGTAACGGCGGGGCAGAGAGTGCTAAGAATCCCCGGAGGAGGTTCGGTTGCCACCTAAGACGACTCGACCTGGCAACATACAACGCACGCACCCTGAGGACTGACGAGATCGTGGAGCTGGAAGAAGAGATAGACAAGTTACGCTGGCATATTATAGGATTATCCGAAGTCTGAAGAGAGGGGGAGGACACGGTAATCCTCGAATCCGGCAACTTGCTCTATCACCGGGAGGGCGACCATCTGTCCCAAGGAGATGTCGGATATATCGTCCACAAGTCTCTCGTTAACAACGTTGTAAAGATCGGGAGTGTCTCGACGAGGGTTGCGTAACTTATACTCAGAATCACCAAACGGTATTCGCTGAAGGTCATACAGGTTTACACACCAACCTCGGCACACCCCGATGAGGAGGTGGAAGAAATGTATGAGGATATCTCAAGAACCATGCATTCCTCCAAAACCCAATATACGGTGTTAATGGGAGACTTCAATGCAAAACTATGCTCAAGAGAGAACGGTGAGCTGAAAGTCAGGAAATTTGGAATAGGGCAACGGAACCCAAGGGGCCAGCAGCTGGCGGACTTCATGGAGAAAGAGGGACTCTTTATGATGAACTCTTTCTTCCAGAAGCGGCCCCACATGACGTAGACCTGGTCGAGGCCCGACGGTTCGACAAAAAATGAGATTGACTTCATTATGACGACCAGACGACAACTGTTCAGTGATGTCTCCGTGATCGCAAAGGTTGAAACCGGTAGCGATCACCGAATGATTAGAGGCACACTGAACCTAAACGTTAAGTTGGAGAGGTCTCGTCTAATAAAGTCAACGCTCCGTCCCCCTCGTGCTCTGTTCCAGAGTCCCGAAACCTTTCAGCTCGAGTTACAAAACCGTTTTCAGTGCCTAGAAGACTGCAATGAAGTGGACGATATGAATGACAAGCTCGTGGAAAGTTCTGCAAGACCCGCCGCAGAAGAACACAAAAACTCTCCGATCACACTCTTAATCTCATGGCTGTTAGACGGGAGATGAAGCTACATTCTTCAACAGATTTAACAGCATACAGGCAACTGAACAGATAGATCTCCAAATGCATGCGGCGGGAATTCCGCAACTTCAATATAGCTTGTATTGAAGAAGCGATCGAGCGGAACCAAGTCTTTGCCAGAGATCTGTCTGCCAGAAAGAGCCAACTGTCAAAGCTGAAGACCGAGTGTGGCAGCATCGTTTCCGGGGTACCTGAGATTTTGAGTGAGATTGAGAGGTTCTATGGACAGCTGTACATGTCATCGTTGGAGCCACACGCAAAAGTGAGTAACGAACGAAGAACGAGTGTTATCCGACACTATTCCGAAGATATCCCAGACGTCAGTCTGAGCGAGATTAGAACGGCTCTCCAGCACCTTAAAAACGGCAAGGCCCCGGGCGAGGATGGAATTACAGCGGAGCTTCTGAAAGCGGGTGGAAAACCGGTACTGGAAGTCCTTCAGAGGCTCTTTAATTCCGTCCTCCGTGGTGGCATTACACCGGAGGCGTGGAGCAGAAGTGCGGTGGTCTTGTTCTTCAAGAAAGGTGACAATGTTCTCTTGAAGAACTACAGATCGATTTCCCTTTTGAGCCGCGTTTACGTGCTGTTTTTGAGAGTCATTACGAATCGTCTCGCGCGCAGACTTGACGACTTCCAGCCTCCAGAACAAGCCGGTTTTCCAAAGGGCTTTAGCACCGTAGACCACATACATACCATTCGGCAAGTTGTACAGAAGTCCGAGGAGTACAATTTGCCACTATGCCTGGCGTATGTGGACTATGAGAAAGCTTTTGATTCCGTCGAAATTTGGGTGGTGCTGCAGTCCCTTCAGCGGTGCCAAGTTGACTGTCCGTATATCGAAGTGCTGATGTGCTTGTACAGTAGAGCTACGATGGCTATCCGAGTACAGAACCAGAGTACGAAACCTATCCAATTGCAGAGAGGTGTAAGACAGGGTGACGTTATATCCCCGAAACTCTTCACCGCTGCATTGGAAGACGTTTTCAAGCTTCTGGACTGGAAAGGATACGGTATTAACATCAATGGCGAGTACATCACTCACCTTCGATTTGCCGATGATATAGTCCTTGTGGCAGAATAACTGGAGGACCTCAATGACCTCAATAGTGTCTCCCAACGGATAGGTCTTAAGTCATCTTAAGATGGTCAATGATTTTAATGGTGCCCAACGGATAGGTCTTAAGATAAAAATGGACAAAACAAAGATTATGTTTAATATCCATGTCACACCTATGCCGGTAGTTGTTGGGAGCACTAAGCTCGAAGTTGTTGACGAGTATGTTTATCTGGGACAAATAGTCCGACTAGGTAAGTCCAACTTCGACCGAGAGGTCAATCGACGGATTCAACTCGGCTGGGCAGCGTTCGGGAAGCTACGACACATCTTCTCGTCAGACATACCTCAAAACCTTAAAACGAAATTGTACAACTAGTGCGGGTTGCTAGTGATGACTTACGGAACTGAGACGTGGTTCTTCACTACTGGCCGTATGAGGAAGCTCAAGGTCGCTCAGCGAGCTATGGAGAGGGCTATGCTCGGAGTTTCTCTGCGTGATAAACTTAGGAATGAGGATATCCGCAGTAGAACCAGAGTAACTGACATAGCCCAACGGATTAGTAAGCTGAAGTGGCAGTGGGCCGGCCATATAGCTCGAAGAACCGACAACCGATGGGTAAGAAAGGTTTTTGAGTGGCAGCCTCGTCGTAGGTGAAGTGCAGGACGACCCCCCACGAGTTGGAGTGACGACCTGGTAAGACATGCAGGAAGTCGATGGATGCAGGTGGCTCAGGACCGTGATTTGTGGCATTCCTTGGGGGAGGCCTATGTTCAGCAGTGGACTTGTGTATGGCTGTAATGATGATTATGATGATGATATTATACGTAATTTTTTTAATACGCTTAAGACACTGGCTAACTAGTTTCCAGCACTAGTCCAGCCACTCCAACATATTTTAATAGAGTATTATGTCAAAAAATTATATGTTATTTCTTGGCATGCTTATACAAATTTAATTATAGATTAAGTAATGACTTAGTTTATAATTATTTTAGTAATAGTTGTAGGTAGGCTTAGTTTAAGATAGTTCAAATGCCATTATTTTGAAACCCACAAGAAGTTTTCACGTGAATAATGTATTTCGTTATACTAAAGGTTTCAAAGAAATACTAATTACTATGGTTCAGATTTCTAATTTATTACGATAAGTCTCTAGTCGTTTTTATGATATTTTGTCTAAATATAAAGTTATAGATATATTCAGCAGAGAAACGCTGCTTATTTACGGTTTCGACAGAAGCTGCGAAGATGAATTTTTAATTAAACGATCCGGGTCAGTGCTGCCAGCGCTCGACTTGTTAAGGTCATATCGTAATGAGGGGTTGGTTGCAGTTATATCGTTATATATACTACGTAATTTATGATAAAACTAGCTGTTCGCCGCGACTTCGCCCGCTTGTTATTTGGAGTTTTAATTTTTTTGCGCGGAACCCTAATTGTTTTTCTAAAGTAAAAATAGCCTAAGTTACTCCTTGTGACATCAGCTATCTGCCAGGGAAAATCTTATCAAAATCGGTCCAGCCGTTTCCAAGATTAGCCGCAACAAACAGACAGACAGACAGAATAAAATTATAAAAACTATTATTTTGTTATAAGTACCGTTTAAACTTTCATACGCATTAAGTCAGACGTTGTTATTTTGACATTACAAACAGACACTTCAATTTTATTTATTTGTATAGATAAATTAATACGGTGTGTAATAATATGAAATACCATTTGATCGGAATTTCTACTTGGAAGTTGAATGAAAGGTAATAGACTATTAACTCTTATCTCAGTTCATAGCTGGGTGTGGGCTTATTTTGATTAAAAAAAAATTCTTTCTAAATCCCTTACTGGCTGAAATGTTTACACTAAAATTAAATTTAAATGTATTTAAAATTGTGCAGATGTTTTTACTTACTTAAAATGTTGCAGATATTTTAATTTGGGTTACACGCGTACTGTGACATTTAAAGTAAGCGCCCAGTTAAAGGTTCCTAAAAAACGCGCTTGGGAAGATATGTCTTTAATACCAAGGTATATTATCAAACTTTATTACTATTAGTAATATTTTATTATGAAATTGACTTCTTCTCCTATGTCCCTCCCATAGCTCTGGACTTGTTCATTCTTCTTTCCACATTCGGTCTATTCTCCTTTGGAACGCACTCCCTCTCGAAATCAGGATGGCTAGAAATCGTTACGGCGTTTAAGGTGAAGGTTCAGGACCTCTTACTTAATAAATTGGCAGAACCATCATAGTAACAGTTAATTTATATATATGCATATGTATATATGTATTTATATATATTTATAGTAATTATTATTAATTATATATATATATAGTATTCACATATTAACTTTTATTACACCTACTCCATTCTATCTCTGCATCATCCCAAGGTAGTGGGACTGGTACACTGGCACACTGGTAGAAAATGCCTTAGGCATTAAGTCCGCCTATATACCACTTGTGTATACGAAGTTTAAATAAATAAATAAATTGAATCTGCTATTGTATTAATATAAAACACAAATATTTGCTGATATCAACATCACGACAATTTATGAAAAGTCCTTTGTTGAACATAGTCCTTCTCCATAGAATTCCATAAAAGACAGTACTGCTATCTTTATCTATCTATTAGTTTTTACAGCTTCATCTGATACGACCTTTCAGGCAGCGAACATTCAACTATCCCCCACTATGTTTTATCAGATCGCTACTCCGTCTAGTAGCGCCTAATGATGCACTTGCTAGTACGAAATTGTCACGTGAAACATTTTTTCCACATTGATTAAGTTCGTCAAGCTATATAGCCAGTATTGCCAATTCAGCCTACTGATTTGCTGGGCTATATATGACATTATGGTTTCTTGTTCTTCTGGTGACATACTCGTTACTGATCTCTAAATATCAAATATTGATATTTAGAGTATAATCCTCTCTAAATCTCATATCATAATGCAGGTGTTGTAAGAGGCGACAGTTGGAAATCAAACAGGAGATGGGCAGCAGCATCCTCCTGATAACAACTTATAATAATAAAAAGCAGAGGTTGCCTAACCACCTGCAATGATCCCCACCCCCAATTTAGGCAATCTATGACTTTGATGAAAATAAGAAAGAAGAAGAACCAATAATGCACATAATATTTATGTATGTGCAAATATCCATGAAAAATACCTAATTTATTTTTATTTTATCCCGATGATTATTACTTATTGGCTTCTTATTTAAATTTCCTTACGACAAGTATGTACGGTTTGCTGTAGATTGCACGTATAGAAACGTGATGTTGAGGCAAATCACTTCGCGTATCATGATTGCGTCCTTATATTATACGAAGCTGTAACTTCAATCGAAACACGTTTAAATAATTTTAAAACATTCCAATATTGTTTACAAATACAATTCCGTTGTGGGTTTTTCTTAGTGCGATGTAACTTTAGGTTTGAATATTATTTTAATTTAAGACTTGACCTTGTATAAGTAAATACAAATACGTTACAAATAAATGTATCTATAACCACAGAGAAATTAGATAAGGCCATTGCCCAGCTTCGGGCTGTGTATAGGCTGCCACTTTACTTTATGTGTATCAAACACCTGTGTGTCTAAGTGGTCTGAGTACCTCACTATTACACTCCCGGTCGTGGGTTATAATCTCAGCTAGTGCGAAATTATAATAGTCCACCTGAAAAGCTTTTCAGTGAATACATTTGGTTTCGAACGAGTGAAAAATAGTATTGTGCGGCGTAATAATATGAACAGTCTCCTAAGTATGAGTTTTTTAACGTATTGAATTCGTATCGCCACCGAGTTTGTAAGACAAAATATAATTCCTTACGTCCGCCATAGGCGCACAAAACTGTTTGTTTCAAAATCTTGACGACTCAGTAGAGCACTCGCTAGATTAAGGCGTTGCAAATCGCGAAACAAATGCTTATATCGGTTATAAACATTAATTCCGGCAATGGCCATGACAAAACTAGGGATGGACAGTATGTTAAAGAAAATTAATCTATGTCTATGTTATCGAATCTATGTTTTACAACATTTTACAGTATATTAACAATTAATAGCTATTATCGTATAAGAGAAGGAAAAGTTCTTTTTATTATGGTAGAGTATATATTAACATTGAGGTACCTAAACCGTGTATTGGTAGTGAAAAAATATCCACTACCCCATATCATCCCGTAAGTGTCTTAAGAGGCGACAGAGGGAAATAAATCAGGAGATGAGCAGTAACGTCTTCCTAATAACGACTAAAATAATAAATTGTGTTTGCCAACCCGCATGCCAAGCGCGGCAACTATGGCAAATATCCAATAACAAATATAGAGGCTATCCATGGTGAGGCTTATGTTCGGCAGTAACGGAACCTTCGATACTAATATTTCACATAATATGACAGTTTACAAATATATTTGGTTTCACTCAATTTAGTATGTGTAAACTTTATTATTTAAATATATATATTTATTATTATATTTATCTATTTTTGTTATCTACACACTAGCAATTTTAAATTGCTTTTCAAATTTTTTCTAATGATGATGTCATCGAGTGTACTGAAGAGCCTTTGTCAATCGTAAAAAAGTAATAATAAATTCATAAATCGACATTTGACATTTATTTAAAAAGATAAAATGTTTATTGTTTACGAATACATTAACTAAATAGTATATAAGACAGTAATCTATGCAATCAAGTAATAGCGTTCTGTGGTGGCCTTGACTAAAACCAATCAACAACGATAGAGTAATAAAAAATTCTAGTGATATTTAACTTAAGCAAAACTGCAAATTTGCTAATTCGTATGATCTATGTGTATAATTGGTCTATGGGCAAAATATGAGTAACAATTATCAAATTATACTTTCGATTTATTAATAGACCAATCTTGGTGCTAAACGCAATAGTGGACGACCTTGACCAAATTATTTGTTAAAATTTGAAATATTTTGTAGGTGCTAGTTGCTACAAATATAACTGGCATTATATGCAAAATATAAAAATATTCACCTACATATACAATATTCCTAATAAATGAACACGATTTAATTTTCACGTGTAATATTAAATATTTTTTTGTATTATTTTGTTATGTTTTTATAGTAAAGTGATATAATGTATAAGCCGGCCTAATGCGTTGGAACTTAGTTACATAGAATTTTTATGATAGTTGTGAACATACGATACCTACGTTCGGTTACAGCTTATATAGGTATGTCTTAAGTGCTGCTGGTCACATGCCTTCTCTCATTTCTGAGATGATTATGGTTTATGGAGCAATCAGTCCGCCTCGCTAGCCCAGTACGTGTGGGCTGATACCTAATACTACTACAGAATCAAAATATATTATTTCTAAGATGTATGGTTTTCTCACAATGTTTTCCTTTGCCGCTGAGCATGATGTAATTTGGCACTTACATTTTTTATTTCCCCATAATTAATTTTTACAATAATTATGGGGCAAAAAATCGTCTCAACTCAGGAGGCCTCGGCAGGGGAAGCTCAGTTGGTGTGACGATGAATGTTAAAACCGTCCAAGTTGCGACACTTGTTTGCTTATTGTTAAGTTTTAGATTTTGGTAAAAATAAAAAGTTTATGAATATAAAATAACAATTAAATTTGATTTATTTACAGAAATGTAATAAAAAATCGCACCAGAATTTACTCAAAAAACGCCTCCCTACTGCATAATTTAAAAAATTATTCTAAATATCACAAACGTTAAAGAAAACATTGTGATAGAAAAAGTTATTTTTTTAAATATAATTTTTTAACGTAGCATAACATATTTTTAACCTTATAGAGTGGTGATTAACAATTCTTATAGAGTTCTGTTTTGTAGCTTGTTTATAAAATATTTCAATTGAACTTTAAAATAATTCAAATAATAATAATATATGATATAAGTTCAACGCGCTGGCCATGAGCTACTATAACGACATCTTGTAATCGACAAGGTCTGATGTATCATCCGGAAAGTTTCCAAGTTGCAGTCTACGTTTTTATTCCGCAAATAGTATATGCAACGCAAATTCAATGTCAGAAAATCATTTCTGTATCTATTAAATACTATTATTTATATTTGTATCTATCTTATGAAATCATTTTGTGTTTTCATTGTCCGTTATATACCTGAGTGCACCACATACCAATGAAACTGATATTTGAAGAATTTTTTACATCCTTATGCACTGCATTTATTAAAATGTTTAAAGGTACTACTGTCAGAGATCTCAAGGTAACTTACTGCTATTTTACTAAGTCAACTTTTAAAACAACGACGCGACGGCATAAAATAAGTCTGACAGATTAAATTACGTTGCCACTTCATGATGTGTAAAATGAAATAAATACATTCTTTGATTTAAAAGTACACAAGTCACATTTGTCGCATGTTTTAGTTGGATGCAACGTAGAAGTCACTTTAATCATTAAGTCACGCAGTAGTTAAATTAAATACAGGAACACGATACGTGAAGATATTTTAATACATAATATTGAATATCTTTTACGCTTATCAAGAATATACTTCAAAATCCGTTTATAAAATATCCACGTAAAAAAAAACAAAGTCTTATCACCCACATCAAAAATTGTACTGGGTGAAAATATGAACTAGGTTGGTAGATTTTAGGTTGTCCATTCCTCGACTCTTCAGGTTTTTAAATATAGACAGTGATTTGAAGGCAATGCAGATTTTATTTTAAAGGCAGTCATATGACTGCCTTTAAAATAAAATTCAAAGACAATGAAAGAAGAACGCAGAATTTTGGTATTTCACTTTTATTATCGATTCTGAATCTATGTTATTTTTTCATGATCTTATTTATTTTCTGTTACATTTCCTTTTTGAAATATTGTTTCGGGCGATAACGTTTTCTCACTCCCTTAAATCTTTACGAAATAAGAAATTGTTGGTCTCATTAGATTCAGTACACCTTAATCTAGGTTATACGTCTGTAGGTTTTCTTTTATTGTATTTTAGTTTAGTTTAATTTAAAAAATTTAACTGCTGGAGAAAGCTTTTAAGTCCAAAATATAGATGTTAAGATGCTAATAACTTATATCGTACTAATTATTTCTTTAAAATAAAAACATACGGACCTAGTTTTTCATTATAGCTAAAACATTTACTATTGTACATGTTTACGGGAGTAAAACCAACCAAGAGCTGCAACAGGAAGCTTTGTCAATGGTGCTTAATTTTTGATTGTGTAAAGCTCTTATGAATATAATTTTACACCGATCCGCAAAAACAAGACTTCTATAATTATCAATCCGCCTGTTAAATGTGCCAATTAAGGTAAATTGAGAGGATTAATTTCTTCCAAAGTAGAAGTAGCCCATGCCCAGCAGTAGACGAGCTGATGCAGAAGGTGAGCTGACGAGCTGAGGCATTCCATCGTAGTCTTCTGGGGTAACAACGCATCTGAATTTTGACTATTAAGGAAGAATAGATGTAGATGTCTATGGGCCACATCAACCACTTACCATCAGGTGGACTGTATGCTCGTTTGCCCCTTATTCTAAAAAGAAAACCCGTGGCTCTACAATATTAATATAGCTGCAGTCTAGTTCTACCGCGTTAAATGTAGCTGTAGCGTGGCTTTACCACGTTAAAAATTAAAAGTGCACGTTATGCTGAACAATCTTTAACATGCTTCATCAGAACTGGGATTAATTAGTTAAAACACAAGCACACTTTAAAGCTTACGATATCCTTTTCACAAAGAATATGCTTGCGTTAACAGGAAAAATGTAGAGCTTTATTGGCTTTACATTTTTTCAAGGAAAGAACCAGAGCGAGAATTACATCCCCTTTGACTGAGTTTTCTGCCTAGTTTCACCACGAAATCCTTTGCTTTAGTCTCACACACTAAAGTTTTCAACCGCTAAAGGAAAAAATATCTAGATGGATTATGTTTAGAGGTTATAATCCCTAAACAGAGCAGTGATTAATATTTGATTAATGATATGTTTTAGACTTATCATTAATCAAATCAAATCAAGTTCAAGAAAACTTAAACAATACGCATTAATTACGAGCTATAATGAGCATTACAAGTAAAAATCATGAAAATTTTATAATAATATGCAATCGCTTAAAAGTAATTTTTTTAACTTTACGTTTGCGAGTCGATTTTCAGAAGTCCTTATTCCAATATATGTATTATGTCTAAGTTTTAAGGCCTCTTCAGTCCTATTCTGTCGTTTTTAACGCCAATCTCATATCGCATATTTTGAAAATATAGTTGAAGCCGTGCTGTGCTTCATTAGTGCCCACAGTTACTTTAAGATCTTACGATTTAAAACAACCAGCCCCTTACCTATAACGCACTGGTTCGTACCAGTTGATGATTTAGGTCGAAATTATGTGGTTTTTATACTTCGGCAATCAATCCAACTATCAATCGGTAGTTCGATTGATTGGCGGCAACAGTCTATTATTATGTACTCTAATTATTTGCGCACTTAAATTGTCTGTTATCAAAAATCCAAAGCACATTTCAAATAGGCACATAGTCCACTGATGGTAGGTGGATGCTATTGCCCACGTATGGTAGACACCTATCCTCGATTAAGGATCAAAAAATAGTTGAGTTAATACCCAATATAATTAATATATTAATAATCCCTTTTGTTTCATTAAGCATTTAACAATTTGCATAAGGTAGGGAGCGTCTTTTAAGCACCTTACGCACTGGTGTCAGAGAATCCCGCTCTTCCATAGCCATACAAAACTTTGTAGAAATATAATTACATATACAAAAAGAAATAATGTTTAAAATTATTCAACAATAAATGTGTGTGTGTGTGTGTGTGTGTGTGTGTTTTGTGTGAAAATATTTTTCCACCTTATTTGTTGAAACATAAAAGTTTTTGTGTGCTTTGCTTTTTTAATATTGTGTGTAAAATATATAATTTTCTTAGACTTATTTTTTTTTTATAGGAGAGGGGGCAAACGAGCATGCGGCTCACCTGATGGTAAGTGACTACCGCCGCCCATGAACAACTGCAACACCAGGGAGGGAATTGCAGATGCGTTGCCGGCCTTTAAACTTAGTACATCAGATTTTAAGTATAGGCTCTCTGTTGGAAATTTATAAGGCAAAAAGTACATTGTTACTAAGGCACGCTGAGCTCTTTCCAACTGCAACAACTTTATTTTTATTGCTCCACCCCACATCGGAAGGTAGTAAGTTAATAATAATTGCCTTAAAACTACATAAATTTTGTTAATAAGAGTATCTGAAGTAATGTCTAAGCTTTTTAAAAATCCAGGCTAATTTTCTAAATCTACATGTTATTATATCAATGCTATCAATGTTCATGCCAAGTTAAACGTTGGTCTATAATTATTCCTAAGTACTTGGTTGAAGAAACTTTCGTAATGACAGAACAGTTACAATTTTGAAATTTGTCAATGTTGCAAATGTGAATCTTTATGTTAAAGTTATTTCCCGGTTGGATACTATTTTTAATTGTAAAACAAATATAATTAGTTTTAAGTGCATTAATTGTCAGAAAATTGGATTGAAGCCAGTTTGCAATTTTAGTAAGGCCAGATTCTGTGCTTTTACGGATGTCATCCCATGATGTTCCAGGAAAAACTATAGCAGTATCATCGGCATAGCTGAATACTCGGGCACCATTAATTTTCAGATTAATAGATCATTGATATAAATTAAAAACAAGGTTGGGCCTAAAATACTGCCTTGTGGTATAACGTAGGTGGTATATGTGTCCTTACTAATAAACTGATCTATATACACATATACATATATATGATAGTATTCATTGATGAATCATAAGTAACGAAGTTAAACAACATAAGGTCATTGCGACAATATACTCTTGCTGGAACTACGAAACTATACAAATTGTTATAAATTGTCCTTAATGAAACCATTCGTAACAAACATACTAACTCCAACGAATGATCTCTTTATTTCGGGACTATTATTTTTCTTTGAATAGTTAAACCGTCACGTTGAGTGCATATAGTAATTTTCACATATTGATTTTTTAAATTGAAAACTGTTTGGCTGACATAGTTAGATTAACATGTCCATTTTGTAGGTGGAGTAATGGGATCCGTATAGCTTAGTGATTACATTACCCTACCAAATCTCATGGTTCGAGTTCTTACTTTTTTTTTAAAAAAAACGTTACCCCCACTTTTAACGTTTTCTCCTGTATTTTGGAAGTAATTTACACACATAAATTGCAGAAGAACAAACATCCAGACCCGGAACAATTATTTGCAGGCCATACAAATACCTGTTCCGTGCGGGATTCAAACCCGCGGCCCCCAGCACAGCAACTCATTAGCTAAGCCACTGCTCCACGGAGCCGTCAAACTTGATTGAAAACCCAAATTTTAATGTCGTGTCTGGTTATGTTGTGATTGTCTGTATCCGTTGTCGCATGAGTGTATTTATTTATTTATAATTTATATAGTAACTTAAAGTAAAGAAAAAATTAAGTATGAAAAACTTTTAAGTACTAAAATACCACTATGTGTAACATAAATTGTTTATAGAGGTTTTCGTGAGTGCAGCCGTAAAAATAAATTGTTAATAAATAAATAATATTATGTAGTTGGACTTTTTAGCCACGCTTGTTCAGTTATTTATTATAAATGCAGGTTTATTCGAGATGCATTCGATCCACTATAAATATGTATATAGACAGCAGTTATAAATGTATAAATTTAATACATAATACATATTAGCATTACCACCGGGAATTGAAGCGATTTCTCGCGATCTATAAAATATTATGCGAGTGCATTGCCGTATTGTTACAGTCTACATTTTCACGTGATCGAATTTTGGTCTAGAGGGCATTATTGTTGTTATAGATGCAGTGTGGCTCTACCACGTTAGTGCATTAAATAATATAAGCCTAAGAAATATTAATAAAACTAAAAGCGTTAAAAACATACGATGTTGAATATAGTTCCCATGCCTGAATAACTTAAAAAAACCGCACAGATAAGCACTCCTAAATAACACTGCATGATATGCACAGATAAACACAAAGCAGATACTCTAAAATAATATCACAATGTGTGACGATATCCATTATAATTATTAGGTACTTTACTTTTTACTTTTTTATTTAATAAATATTAATTTATATTAACATTGAAATATGAGGTAAACTAAAAAACATGTCTGAGGAGTTGTAGAAATAAAATGCTTGTCTCATAAAGTCACGATTTTTGAGTTGACGCTCTGCACCATAAACCATTAGGCTATTGTCGATTTACATTATGAACTTACGTACGAAGTTCGTAGTTTATATTTTCCACAAACAAAATTATGAAACCACAGATGTTTTATTGTTTGAAACACAACTTGTTTTAGTATATAATTACGTATTTTGAAGAGCGCAACGCTAGCAGGCAGGCAGGTGTTTGTGTATGCGGTAGATTTTAATCAAATCGATGGTGTGGACATCGAACCATAACTAGTTTTTTTTTAATGATAGGCAATTTGTTACTATTATAATAGTAATATAATTGTAGGCAATTTTTATTTTTATCTTGGAAATTATATGAATAGAAGATTTAAAGATTTGTTACTGTGATTTGCAAATCCATTAACAGAAAAAATCCAACAAAGGAGAATTATCGTATAATTTAAGTGAGTAATTTTTGTGTTTTAAGGTTCTTGTATTGGTAGAGTTTCAGAAACGGCTCTAATGACATAGATATGATGTTTTATTTAGATAATGTTTCACTTTCCACGTTTTATAGATAGGTTTCATCCCTGAGAAAATTACTTTTTTTAAATACGACGCATAATTCTTTAGTGATCCATTACTACTTAAATTACAAGCAAATTAACTAAATTCCTATGTTCTAAATTCGATTTGAACAATTTTCACTACGTAGTAGAAATTGTTTCATAGAAGTTACCGTAACTTATTCAATAATCAGCTTCGTTCTCATAATACTTTGAGATTTGTAAATACTACATGACTGTGATGTGTTTATTACTACTAACCTATTGCTTACTAGTTTTTGCGCTCGTCTATTTTTATAGTGAAGGCCTTTTAAATAATATTAGTAAGTACATCCACCTATATTTATATTCCGAATTTTTTTTTTGTTACAGCAGTGTATAATATCCTAGTGTTGAATCAGCTATTTTATGTGACCTATGAATACATAAAATACCTAACGTCCATATGAATAATAGTAATTAGGATAGTATTGTTCTTGCCCTTTTTACCGTTAACGCCTATCGATTGTCCACTGCTAAACATAAACCTCCCACATAGATTGACTCAGGGATATTTGCCATAGTTGCCACTCTTGGCAGGCTTGGGTTGGCAACAGCATTTTTTTTGGAACGAAGTTCCTTATCGCACGGTACGAATTTGGCAGATGGGGGCTAGGCGACAAAAAGTGTAAAATTTTACTGTCACGACCCTTTCTATAGGGCGAACGAGATGAAATAATATCCATCTTCCTCGCACTTTTTCTTTTCTTGCCATGAAAGAAATATGATTTTAAATGACGCTTCATTTCAGTAGACGCTAGTACATACTTCATTTATTTGTATTTGTTAATCAATAATATAATATGTTTATCAATAATACTTAATATACTACGAAAGGAACTTCGTTCCAACCGAGTGTTCGACGCCACCATCGCATGTTTTTATTTTTAGTTATTATTAGATAGTTGCTGCTGCCTATCTCCTTGTTTTTTTTCTTCTGTCGCCCCTTACGACACCTTCGGTGTAATGTGGAGTAGTAGATATATATTCTTACACCGTCATTGCATGGTCGGCCCTTTTTACTTTTATAAATTTTATATTTTTTTAAAAGAAATTACGATTTAATTAGATATAGAGTAATTAAGGTAAATTCTCAATTAAATTGCTTAAAATGTAAATACTCGTTCATAATGATGGTTTAATCTTCTCCTCAGCAGATGTCGCTGCTTGAGCTCAGGTGAAGTTTTTTGTTCCACAGCCTCATCTAATTGAGATGTTGCGTTTTAAATAAAACTTTATCGGTTTCTAGAGTAACAAGAAAATACACAAAACAATCCGTCAGTGGTATTTTCTTTAATTTTTTGAAAATTTTTAACTTTTTTATTTTTTATACTTTTAGGAATATCTATAGTTTAGTTTATTAATTTCTTATTTATGTGATAAAAACATAACCTATTTACAGAAAGAAACATTAACTCTTACATTTTCCTAACAAATTAACTTCCCTGAAAAGAAATCTGTCAGATATTTTATCATATTGCTAAGTGGCGCCGCCCTGGTGGCGAAAATATCAATGATTACCTTAATGTAAGGATTAAAATATTCACATACGGTTGTTAAAATCTTATATTTTAAAAATTTTTGATTCTCATTAAACACAGAATGTGATGACTTCAAGTAGGTTTATGGTAATATATTATGTATATTATAAAATACATATATGTAAAATATATACTTTCATACAATTATCAATGTATAGTACATTTAAGAAAATAAATAAACCATAACTGTTTTACGATACGCATTATTAAATTTATTGTTAATAAATAAATAATTATTGTATAAATAGATTTTTAAAAGTTTACTGCTCAGGCCCAGGCCGCCTCTAATGTATTAGAGGAATAAAGAGCAATTAATCCAAAGCGCTGTTCCAGTATCTACGTATTAGCGGCTTTAGATGTCCTCAAAATATTTTTAAGTAATAGACATGCAGGTTTCCTCAGAATATTTTCCTTCACAGCAGAGCACTTGGTACATCAGCACTTAAAATTTGTTGGGATCAAACCCGCGTTGCTCGAGAACTCTGACAACAGCTAGCGTTTAGACCCGAAGCTACCACCGTTTTTATTTAAATATTTATTTTATTTACATAGCATCGAATGTTATTAATAAAAATAGACGATAAAAATTAATATCTGTAGAAGTTAAATATATATAAACTACTTTGTAAATATTCGGACAATTTTTTTTATTTTAATTAGAAAAAGCAAAAAAAATAACGACTATAAGGCCTTATAGTTTCTTATTCTGGCACACAATTGTAGAATAAAAATAATGTTTAAAAAGTTTAAGCGTTAAAATTAGTTATCGAAGCATGAAATTACTTTGCATATTTTGTACAAAAATCCGGAAAACATATACTTGTCAAACACAACCACGTGCTACGGAAACACTCGAATGCTATCCGAAGCCGAACGAATACGCACGTAAATAGTTTGAGGCAAACGCGCCACCGACCGTACTTTGAAACGGCTTGCGTGAAACGAGGCGTTCATAACTATGGGTATGTTGCCAAATATATATTCAATAAATATATTAAATAGTTAAATAATTATTAATAATTTTCATATGTTTTTTGCAAGTTATTAAAGAACACATAAATTAATTTCATATTCCGAAACACTAGTATACTTGACCGAGAAAAATTATGCGGTAGATGTGAATAGCAAAAATGTAGAGTCGTTCATACGTAATTAGATTGACTACGCTCATGACATATATATCAATGATTTGACACATTATTGAGGATGTTATGATTGTTGCGTCCGTACCTGTTCCCCACCAATATTTCTTCCAGCCGACTGACACTGCGCGAAACATGACGCTGCGTGCGACGCCGACAGCGCGTGGCGGCCAACTGACTAACATTTCTGATATAAACTCTAGTATGAGTGTTTGAAATTCAAATTTTAAATTTCTTTTTTTTCCTCTCGCATATTTGATCTGATAAATGAGGTATCTTCATAGGTTGGAGTGCACGCAATGCGGTCGTAGTAGAGCCATTAAATAGTCGCTTAATGTAAAGCTAAGTTTGACGGCAAGTCTTTTAAGTAGCAGAAACCGACAAAGGACTCTTCGCACTCTTGCACCCTAACCCAATTAATGTCTAATTAGAAACGAGAGTGCTCTTAACGTTGAGTGGAGGTGGATTTCACATTGATGTCACTAAAGTAAATGGAAATCTGACAGTTCAACGGGTGCTAGGTTAGATGAAAATCAGGGAATACGAGTATGAAACGACCTTTTTTCAAGCAGGTAAAGTTTTATTCTATACAATATTTTAAATAAAGTAAATATTTTCATCATTACGATTTGATGCGTTTTTTATATTAAACAAAGGATAATATTTACTTATAACCTATACTAACCAAAGATTACATCTATGAACATTATATAATAAATATTTTTTTTAAATTGCTATATACAACCTAAGGTTTTCAATGGACGGACATACTGTTTTGTGCATTCTATTTTTTACGTGGTAAAGCTATAAAGCTATACTGAATTTTGTACTTTCGAAAAGTAAAGAGTTTCCATTTTACTTAATTTTAATCAGTACAAGTAAACATAAACTTCGATCCAGGATGCGCATGTCAGCGCATATGGTTTGGTCGAATAATAGCCGAAATAAAATAACGGTTCCAAACTTCCGATTTCTTAACCTAACATTCAGAATCAGCTACCGGACGAAATTTGGAACATTATTGAAATTTATTTGAAATCTTATTTTATCGGAAATCAAACAGGATATTCATAACTAATTTATTCACGGGCATATAACTTTATTTCCCTTTGAGCGTATTATTTATGAGGTTACATACTTTTAATCTCTTATACTTATAAAAGTTTTTGCTGTGTTAGTCTCGTTAAAACTCAAAAGCGGCTCGACTGATTTTGATGAAATTTTTTTGTGTGTTGCCCAGTCAACAGTCCTAGATGGTTTAGATTTACATTTGGACCCGATAAGTGGCGCTGTTGTCGAGATGCAGAAATCACCCGTGCGAAATCAGGGCGGATCGCTACTATAACATAATTATAGATGTATGTACACCGTGAATAAGATGACTGAATAATAAAATCAACACCAGCTGTTTTTATGTTTAAAAATATCTCTTAGAAATGTTATATTTTTGTGCTCAATAAGTTTAAAAAAGTCGCACTGGCTAAGACAAAAGAATTCCGTAGATGCAATCAGCCAGAACACTGCAGTTGCAAACGTGATTTATTTGAATGACATCACCATCTCCTACTCCTGTCATCTATCACCAGCATGAGCTTAACAAATTTGTTCCAGCAACCAATGAAAATAACGTCAGATAGAGCCAAAAAGAAAATTATAATAAAGTCACCAAAAACAGTGTAACTGCCGTTGAGTATATGCATATTCAATCGTGTTCCATATCAACAAGTAACCAATATACTCTCAGAGGGTAGAAGGTCACAAATACATTCATTTATCTTAATATGTTGTTATATAAAACATGAGGTAGGTCAGACAGTTTGCAGCCGTCAGCCATTAAGGGAGACAGTTGTGAGCCCATCCAAGACCATTGCTTATAGCGGCATGTCTAGACAACAGCCGCATAGACGCAATGCGACAGAACACAACATACATCTAATCTCGACAGAAATCTCCACCCGCTCCACACTTTCATCGACCAGAACCACAAAATGTATTTGATCAGGCGCAGCTTACCTGCAGATCCATCACAATACGTAATACTGCGAATAGCAATAAGCATCAATGCAGCTATCGTACAAATGGCACCGCTCGCAACACACACGCATATACGATAATGTAGTTTTTAATTTATCTATAATAAAAGTTATATATTAAAGTCCATATATAATACATGGTAGAGGCGCGCTGCAGCTATAACATGATTGTAACACATCTGGTTCGCCCCGACTTGGGAAGGACTACGCTCTCACAGAATACCATAGTAAAATAGCAACTTAATGCTGCTGAGTTTCGTATGGCGAGTGTAGAGAGCCGGAGACCCCTTTTACTGGAGACGACGCATTCCATCTTAGTCCTCAGGGTCGACAACGAATCTGTATTTTGACTCTTAACCAAAGATAGATACAGATATTTATGGGTCACAGCAACCACTCACCAACAGGTGGATTCTGTGTCACTTTTTTCTACGAGTATATAAAAAATATGTTCCCTATGCACTTTGGCAACAAGGTTGTTATCTAAAAGTAGCACAGGCGTATCATAGTATAACGTTAATAAGACTATTACCATTACTGCCAAAAAAGTCTACTGCTGAACATAGGCCGCCCCAATTTTTTTTTTGCTGTGGCAACCCTGGTGATAAGTTGTAAAAGTAATTGGTCCCGATAAATATTAATAATTTAAATATTGTAAATTCACCATATCCACCTCAATTTTATGTTATAGTTAATAATTACTGCCGCTTTGTTATAAATATTATAACAACAATTTGGTGTTGGAGCAAAAAGTGACAGGTAACGAACATTGTTTTAAAAATTATTGTAATCCTTATTTCATATCATTCCTTTTATAAATTAAAGATTTATTCTATTACTCAGATTATTACATTCTTTGCGGGTTTCTTTTCGAATTGTTTTAACGATAAGTTGATTTGAAACTTGTAAATAGAAAAAAAAACAACAACAACTTTACATTAGCTTACTCTGCTCCTTCTGTTTTCGATCTTTGTTTTCTTTTATTATTTATAATAAATAGTAAAATTAATACTCGCAACGCCAAGACGCGCCGGATGGAGAACCAACTCCAGCTTGCGCTCCAAGAACTTAAGGCATCCAGGGAGCAGTGTGAACTGTTGCTTAGGGAAAGGGAGGATAATGAAAGGGAAATAGTTAGCATAATTGTCAAAAATACACAATTGAAATGTGATATGGTTAAGTTACATACAGAATACACAAGTGTTATAAAAGAAAGAGATCAGCTACAGGGAACGGTTAATGAGTATGACCAATGCAGCAAGGAATATGAGGAAGCTCTCAGCTTAATTGCTGCATTGAAGTTACAGTTGAATGAGGCTAATGAGCAAATAACACAATTTAAAACATATATAGATAACCTTAAAGCCTCCCAGACTCAAGCCTATTCTCTGAGCTTGCGCAATGTGACACTTCAAGAATGTTACAGCAATCTGCAACAATAGACTTGACTGGTGACGACTCTTCCACTTCAGGAAACACAGTAAGGATTAATTGCAGTAAAACCAAATTGAAGAAGTATATAAAAGTTATTAAATACATAAAGTACAAAAATTAATAAGAAATAAGATTAATACCAAAAATTATGTTAATGTATGTAAAGAAAAGCTAGCATTGTTATATGATCTTAAGTTGTATTTAATTGAGGTGGATAACATAAAAAAATGTTATGAGACTGAAGTAGAGTGCCTTAAATCAGAAATATTATCACTTATGAACTCCCTTCAAACTGTGTCCAATAAATATAAATCAGCCCAAAATGAAATAAAAGAACACATATTGGCTATGGATAATCTGTTAAAGACTTGTAAATATAATGAGGAGCGGTTTGACTCCTTAGTTAAATATCAATGTGAGTGTCAGAGTTCAATGTCAGATTCTTCAGAGTCGATGTGTGCTGATAATATTATACTACCACCAAAACTCTATGACAGTGCCATAGCAGAGGATATTAAAATAATAAACAACTCAAATATTACTAAAAATAATATAATTGTTTATAGCGATGACATGGGAAAAAATCTACGCATAACTTTAAATAACTCTTTAAAGGGACAAAAAGTTACAAATTGCTGCATGCCTGGAGCATCTTTTAGTGACATTCTAAATAAAATTATTGTTACTAAATTTTGCCCAAATATTACAATAATAATTTTTGTTGGTAGAAGAGGCAGTGTAAACAACAAACAGTTATTAAGATATATTGAACAACTTAATAACTTAAATGTACACAAAATTGTCTTGTTCTCACTGCCTTATATACAGGGATTGCCACAGGAAAATAATTTAAGACATAATTTAAATATACAAATGCCTAATTTAATATGTAATAATAATTTAAATTTGACATATAATTGTAATAGATCGTCATAGAGGGGATTTTTCCATAATTGTCACGCTTGGCAGGTAAGTTGGCAACCGTAGTTTTTTTTATAATTTTGAGTTGTTATCAGGAAGACGCTGCTGCCCATCTCCTGGTTTATTGCCCTCTGTCGCCTCTTACGACACCCACGGGACGATATGGGCTAGTGGATTACAATACCACTACACGGCACGTTAATAAGTAACATTAACTAAATAACCATAAATGAAAGTGTGTGGATTCTTTTTCCCGCCGAAATTAGCTGATATAATGCAACACAATGACATGCATTCAATCGGTGGGTGTGTGCGGTTCTCAGAGACACGTGGTATTGCTACAACAAACTCCCTTACCAGAATTAAAATGATATGTCGAGGACTATCGATTATTAGTGTTCGCGCTCATGGTACGAAAACCTAAGCGAAACTATTATATTCAATTTAAAGTTCCCCTCCATCATTATAATGCTTTCAGATATCAAAGGCCCGTTACATACTTAATTGCCATTATTTCATAGATCTAATCTTATGTCTTTAGTGGAGGACTTTAATATTATTCAACTACTGTGTTTTATGTATTCTTTTATAATTTCCATTATTATTATTATTATTATGCTTTTACATCTTAGATATGTTTTATATAATTGCTTTTGTTTCATAGACCTTACTTACTTACTAAGCTTTCAATGCATTTAAAGTGTTAAAATACTTCTTAACTACTTCTTTGATATATTATTACGTTATATAAAATTAAATTATTTCTATTATAAACAACAATACGTTGTTACAAATGTCATATTTTTGAAAATTAAATATATTTGAATATTCTAAGTTCAATAATTTAACTGAATACAAGTCTTTAGCGTGTCTGTACGATCCTAAGTACCTAAATTGCTCTCATTTGTAGAGCTAATTCAGGTTTCGTATTCGTTTAACGCATGTCATTTTAATAATAATTTTCTAACACTGAAGACAGCTAAGATTTTTTGTAAAGGTAAGAGCTTCTTTTTTCTATATGATTATTTAAAATTTTGTGTTATAGCCGCAGATTTGTTTTTAAATGAAGTTGTATTTTAGTACTGTTTTTAGCTTCAAAATCAAACTCAAACATTTATTGCTAGACCATAATTTACACAAGATGTTATAAAATAATGTGAGACCAGGAAGCGTAATTAACTACTTATAAAATGTCGTTGTGGTTTATTGAAATAGAATTCGATTTAAATTCGATGATTTCGATTTGATGAATCCGAATTTAAATTCGATCTTAGTTAATTAGTGTTGTTTTTTAATTTATTATCAATAATTTGCAGTTCTTGCTATATTACTCAATTACTAAAAAGCCTAAACAGCAGGAAAAATTAGTCATATGATCTCAAATTTCTATAGGTTTAAAAATAAATATTGTACATTATATTATAGGCCATTTTTATAAAAAGAAATTTGTGTGTCACAGGCTCATATTATAAAGTGTAATTCAATTGCACGAGGTTATCAATTGTATAGATTTCTCTCTATCTTCCGGGCTGTACAGGTAATGTAAACCATTCATCCATTTATTCATTACAACCGTTTACTGCTGAACATAGGCCTCCACAAAGATTGACTAATAATTTACTCCCTTGTGGAAAGTCAAAATGAAACGACGGTGCAAGAATTCCTTTAAATAAGTATTACAGGTAATCTATATTGAATAAAAATGAGTCTGTTCTATTCTATACTATTTACTACCCCACATCGTCCTGTGAGTATCGGCAGAGGCGTCAGAAGGAAACAAACCAGGAGATGGGCAGCCGCGTCTTCCTAATAACGACTATAAAATAAAGTAAGTAAGCTGTGGTTGCCAAACCACCTGCCAAGAGTGGCGACTATATGTAGCAAATATCCACTGTAAAGTGAATATCAGAAAATATAAATAAAGGTGTACGTATTTATTTGTAGTTCGATTTACGATTTCTAACTTTTATGTCAACATTATACGTATATTGAAAATATTCGCAGCAAATATCTTAATATTGTTAGACACGTTCCAGTACACATTTCATATAATATTATATTCTTTGTTTATTTCCAGTGTCATGGTGCATACGTTATTTATTCAATAATTGTTACAGATGATTTTAAAAACAAAGTGAATTCCTTAGTAATTTCTTGCGTTATCCTCTCAACATTTGCAAACTTATTTCATGTGCCCTTTTGTGTTTTGATGCGACCATAGTTTAAAACACCGAAAGGATTAAGACACAAATAGAAAACTATAAATTTTTGATAGTAACTAATTATAAAATATATAATAATAAAAAAATTATAAAGAAAATATATGCTTTTCTTTGTAATTTTGAAATGTATGATAAAAATATATGATTATTGCAAAGTACCATACATATCAATGAAATCTTTAAAAATTCAAAAACAGTTCTGTATAGACTTAGTATATTATATATTATGCACTAAAACATATCCTGTAATACATTATAAAAATAATAGTTAAAGCAAAGGCACCTATGAAATTTTACTAAATGAGTCGTCAATCAATTCATCTTTATCAAGAGTGAAGGAAAAGAAAAGAGAAATCTATATTATTTTTACTGTGTTGTCGGGCATTAATAATATTATTACTGCTCAGTATTTATCATAATTTCAATTAATATTAATTTGCGCCCAAAAACATTGTCATTTTTAATAATTATTAATGTTTTGCTATTGTGGGAAAACAATATTTAGATTGATTACAATAATTATGACCTGATATCATTTTATTACGACCCGTAATTAAATTATTGTGACAAGCTTTTTTTATCTGTACTATAATTGATTTAAGCTTATTATTGCACCAATTTAATTTTTAATTTTGGACAAGAGTATTTTTATTTGATATATTTTAGATTTTTGCTGATGAAGTTTTTGTGACAAGATATAAATAAAAAAACATGCTTAAGTGTCGTGAAACACTCGGTTGGAACGAAGTTCCTTTCGTAGTATATTTTTATTGATAAACGTATTATATTATTATATATTATATTAATGATTAACAAATACAAATAAATGAATTACTAGCGTGTGTTAAAATGAAGCGTCATTTAAAATAAAATAATATTTGTCATGGCAAAATAAGAAAAAGTGCGAGGGAGATGGATTTATCTGGTGACTATGAGCTGATGATCTTGCTTCCTCATAGCCGCCAAGGCCATCTACACTACGTCAGAAGGGGTTGTGACGGAAAAATCTTACACTTTTTCTCGCCTAGCCTCCATCAAATTCGTGAGGAACTTCGTTCAAGAATTAAGTTAAGTATGTAATCAAGGATTTTTGACAACTCTGACACCTATTTTCAATTTTGTATGAAATATTGAAAAATGGGAGGGCAACTTTGCCACAAGAGTAAACTTTGCAATTTAAAACACAATTAGAGGAGCAAATAATAACTCTTGAGTGTTGTTTATTATATTATGAGATAAACTTACCTTCAACCTTGAAGTCAAATCCTATTATTTTCATTTTTAACCCTGATGGCAAAGTTGTCACAAAGTGAAGTTAACTTTTTTTATATAAATCACTAATAAATACCAAATCTGTGAAAAATATAATGTAATTTGTTTAATTTCTTTCACTGAGTAGAAACATTTTTCTATTAAGAATGCTTTTAGTTTTCTAATGCATAGTGTAATCTTATTTTCAGTTTTATGGGGATAGGTAACTTATTGTATATTTTTATAGCCATGTAATAGGGACTCTGGTTTAACATTTTAATTCTTGATGGTGGTTCGTGTAATCTGTCTCTGTGGAAAGTGTTTAAATTGTGATTGTCTTCTACTTTTGTGAAGTGATTTATGTTCTTGAATACAAATATGCAAATGTCAAATATGTATATGCATATGTTTGACCGATGCAGCAAAGAATATGAGAAAGCCCTCAGATTAATTGCTGCATTGAAATTACAGTTAACTGAAGTTAATGAGCAGATTTCACAATTTAAACAATACATTGATAACTTGCAAGCATTTCAAACTCAGAGACTTTTCGTTGAGCTCGTAGAATGTAAATCTCATAAAACGTTGCAACCCTCCACAACAATAGATTTGACTGATGATTCTGCCACATAAAGAACAGTAGAAAGGATTACAA
The DNA here is from genome assembly GCA_963668995.1 of Parnassius mnemosyne. NCBI lineage: Eukaryota > Metazoa > Arthropoda > Insecta > Lepidoptera > Papilionidae > Parnassius > Parnassius mnemosyne. The sequence goes on from CAVLGL010000126.1 coordinate 20,323,453, forward strand.
GAAGCAGAAGTAAATTAAGGAAATATATAAAAATCAATAAATATATTAGGAAGTGCAAAAATTAGTAAAAACTAAAATGAATATTAAAAATTATACAAATGTATGTAAGGAAAAGCAAGAGTTAATTAGTAAAATTAAATTATATTCAATTGAGGTGGAAAACATGAAAAATTGTTATGAGACTGAAATAGAGTGTCTTAATTCAGAAATTTTATCACTTCAAACATTACAAATTATGTCAAATAAATATAAATCAGCAAGGAATGAGACAGAAGAACACATACTGGCCATGGATAATCTGGTAAAGTCATGTAAATATAACGAGGAACGTTTTGACTCCTTATTAAAATATCTAAATGAATATCAGCGCTCAATGCCAGGTACTTTAGGGACAGTGTGCGTTAATAATATGACAAGTAGTAATACTTCATTTTCTTCACTCTATGATAGTACCATAACAAAGCAGGTAAATTTAAAAAGTAATTCATATAATGAAAAGAATTATGTAATAATGTATAGTGATGACATAGGCAAAAACTTGGGTATATCATTAAATAACTGCTTAAAAAGGCAACAAATAACTAATTACTGCATGCCTGGAGCATCATTCGGTGATATCTATACATATATACATATAATAAAAATGTAAATAGCAGATGGCTGTACATTTTATATTTTTGTAATAAAAGTGATTGAGAGGTACTAAAAATAAGTAGTTAAATACATTTCTACCATATTTAGATTTTTCTGTCTCTCTGTCTGTCTGTCTGTTTGTTGTTAACGTATCACGTATAAAGTACTAATTTATATCAAAAGAATCGTTAAGGAAATTATTAAGTGTATCTTCGGGTTACATTTAGTCTTTATTTAATTAAAATCAGTTCATTCCATCAAAAGTTATGACAAATATTCTGAAGTGTGGGTACTAAGTATAGGTACGAATTTGTTCAATAGTGACGTTGGATGAGTCATCAAGTACATTTTAAATTAATATCAGATTATAAATCATAATTAAATGATGTAAAATAATATTCTATAATGATATACTTATATACATAACATACATACATAAACACTCACGCCTGTCACCCAGAGGGGTAGGCAGAGACTACGGACTTCCATTTGGCGTGATCCTGACACACCTCTCTCGCCTCTTTTACATCCATATATCTACGCATACACGCTCGTCGGTTACGGGTACTCCTAATCTGGCCCATTTTTAATGTATCGCCGATTTGGTCGATAAACCTTCGTCTAAGGCGTCCCTTCCCGACCCTGCCGTTCACTTCTGCAACATAAATTTGCTTTGTCACACTTTCCTCGTTCATTCTTTCTACATGACCAAACCACCGAAAGGAATGCATTCTTAATCCTTGTCACAACGTCATCTTGCAAACCACACTTTTGTCTTATCACACTATTTCTCACCCTGTCATTCAGATTCAGCCCTAGCATACTCCTTAAGGACCGCATTTCTACAGCATTTATTCTACTCTCATGCTTCTTCTGCCAGACCCAACTTTCACTACCATACATTAAAGTAGGGACTAACACAGCATTATGATTGCCATACGTGCCTTAGTTGACACATTCTGACTCCTCACAATAGCGTGTAGAGCCCCATTCACTCTATTTCCTGCGTTCACTCGTCGTTCTATATCCTTATCATATCTACCATCCCTGCTAAATAAACATCCCAAATATACAAACTCATCCACTTGCTCAATCAACTCCCCTTCTATTCTTATTTTACATAAAGTTTTACTTTCTTCTCTTTCAAAAACCATCACTTTCGTCTTACTTGCGTTCACTTTCATACCCCTTTCTTTCAATGAACAATTCATTAAAGTAACCATCATTTGCAACTCGGCCGCCGACGATGCAAAAATGACTTGATCATCGGCGTACAAAAGGCATTTGACGGTTGACTCACCCATTCTCAACCCACATTCTTCAACTTTCAAAGTTTGCAAACAACTGTCCATAAATAAGTTAAACAGCCACGGGGAAGCCACACATCCCTGTCTGACACCTTTATGAATGCCAAACCAGTCCGAGTAGACCCCGTTGATCCTGACACAAGCACTAGAGTCCCTATAAAGAGACCTTAATGCCTGTATCAAGCCAGCGCTCAACCCAAATGAGTTCAGTGTTTGCCATAACACATTCCTGTCCACTCTGTCATAAGCCTTTTCCAAGTCCATGAACGCACAAAAAACTTTCTGGTTTTTAGCCAAAAACTTCTCCGCTATCATGCGCATGGAAAAGACTTGATCCGTACACCACATCCCCTTTCTAAATCCAGCTTGCACATCAAAAATTTTTCCATCAGTTTCTTCCATAACTCTTTCAATTAACACCTTAGCATACAGTTTACCCACAATGCTAAGCAAGCTGATACCACGGTAGTTTTTACAGTCCTGCTGCGACCCCTTTCCCTTATATATTGGGACTATAACGGCTTTGCACCAGTCTTCCGGTACCCGCTTCAGTTCCCAACACAAATTAAATAAGGTGTACAGCAGGCCTCACCAGCCCTTAGCATTTCGAGTGATACTCTATCATATCCGGCTGCCTTACCTGCTTTCATGCTTTTCATTGCTTTCATTATTTCATCTACACTTATCTCCCTACCTCTCTCCACTTCTTCCGGAATTTCTATTTCACTTATTTCAGACGACTCTTCACTCTTAAACACGCTTTCAAAGTATTCCTTCCATCTCTTTAAATTCGAAACTTCATCATTCAACATGCAGCCATTCTCGTCTCGTATAGCATTCATTCTAGGCTGTTTTGAATTTCCCCTGGCAGTTCTTACGAGCTTCCAGAACATTTTAATATTTTCCTGGAAGTTATCAGATATCCTTCTATCATTTTTATCTATCTTTTCTTGCTTTTTCCTTTCAACAACTTCTTTTACTCTCTTATTTATACGTCTGAAGTCTGCCTTTTTTCTTTCAATCTCATGATTCATACGGCCAGAATTACCAGCTTTAGTTGCTAGTAAATCTAGCCATGCTCTCTTCTTTGCTTCAACTTCCATCCGTACCTCATCATCCCACCACAACGTATTACTTTTCCTTTCATTCGTTCTCTTACTTACACCACATACTTCGGTGGCTGCATTCACCAAAACTTTCTTAATATTATTCCATATATTCTTCAATTCTAAATCATTCATACATAATTCATTCAACCCACCTATATTTTCCCTCAGTCTGCATTTATACTTCTGTTTCACACCTTCATCTTGTAACCTCTCTATTCTTATACGCTGCAACGCAGTGGTAGACACAGATGTCCGATGCCGCCAACGTTTGAATAGACCATTAATTCGGCATAATACCAAGTAATGATCCGTCCCTACGTTGGACCCCCGGTAAACCCTTGTATCTACCACTGCGCTCCTCATTCTTTCATCCACAATTATAAAATCTATCGTGCTTCTATCATCCCCCCTTTCCCGTGTATACATGTGAATCCTCTTATGGCGAAAGAAAGAGTTCGCCACAAAAAGATTCTTTTCCACACATACGGTGAGGAGGTCTTCACCATTCTCATTTATTCTTTCATCGCCAAACGTTCCTAATATCCTTTCATAACCAGACCTCTTCACCCCAACCCTTCCATTAAAATCTCCTAACATAATAATATTTTCATTTTCCTTACATTTCATCAACACCAGCCTTACCATGTCCCAAAACTGCTCTCGGATATAAGTGGGCTTAGACATATCTGGGGCGTACAGCCCTAGCACAAACAACTTCTTAAAGCCCACTTTCATTCCTATCCACAGCAGCCTTGGGCTAACACATTCATACTCTTTCACACATTGACCCATTCTTTCTAAAAGGATGACACCGACTCCCTGGCATGCCCGCTTGGTCTCGTCTACTCCAGACCAGTAAATGGTATACATGCCATGTGCAGTGACATCTCTTCCCTTTCGTTTCGTCTCGTTTACACATAACACATCTATTCCTCTATCATTCATCATTTCGCATACTTCATCCATCTTATCATTCATTGCTCCACATACATTCAGCGTGGCCAGACGGGCCCCCGCAATCCACTTTTCGCCCCCCCCCCCCCCCCCGGGAGACAGGACGGAGATAAACAAAAGTATTACATAAAGAACGTAATAAATATATACAATAATATATTAACCTTATTATCTAAATCTAAAGTACAATAGTTAAACAATTTCATCGATAGACGGTGGTGTTGCACAAATGTGATACAAAAAGTAACCTGCCTTTTCAGGTTTTTTCCTGTAGATGAGTTTCATATTTGCTTCTAATCTTTATATTACATGCTGCCCTACTGCGTGTTGGCAATCTCATTTATTTTTACCGCCGAGTACTCTATGTGGTAAATCAAATTTTAAAAGAGCTATTAACAATTTCGTTTTTCGGCGAGGATCAAACTTTCTTTTTTGCTTACTATGCAGGCACTGATATATAAGTTCTTTTATATTTTTTATTGTATCAATCGGGTCAATTAATCTCTTATTTTTAGAATTGATGTTAACAGCGCCATCTCTCTTTTAATCTATGTATTTAATAAAAATGGTGATAACATGTTGCGTCTATTTCTGTACATTGTATAGTATATTAATTTGTGACTAAAATCATTATGGGGACTGAAAATCATTAAATAAGTACATTTTTATAATTTTTAGAATTGTACTGTCTGACGGTCTGTCTGTTTGTTTATGAACGCATGACGTTTTGAGTAAACATCTTTTTTTCAATGAAATCCTTAAGAAAATCATAAAGCGTATTATCGAGTTTATTTAATCTTCGTTTTATTAAAATTGGTTAATTCTATCGAAAGTTATGATAATTATTTTGAAATGTAGGTTCGAATTTGTTTAATGGCGCCATAAAATCTCAGAAATACTAATAAAAAGATTCGTGTATGAAAAAAAAAACGTTCTATTATAATATATTTATACTTAAAACACAGTAAAAAAATATTTTTCTCAAATTAAAAAAAAGATGTTTTCTCACAAAGAACGTAATGTATATGATGTACAAATTACAAACTTTTCTGAATTGCGGTGTTTAGATTTTTCGCCGGTGAATCGTATTGAGACTCACTGAAGAAATTTCTGTCCATGAGTCCGATGAAGCTGTAAGAGCCGTGTAGGCTAACATCACAAACATCATCAGAAAGAAAAACCAGAAAAAAGATACGTACGCCTAAGTTATGCAACAAAACTCGGCTAAAAGTAGCACAATTGCAATAAAATGTCGTGTCATTGTTTTATACCCAGAATCCCTCTAATACCAAATAACTTTTCTTTCAGTTTTAAGACAGGGATGATCGATGTTGCAGAAACATCGATGAATACATCGATGTTGGCATCGATAGTTCAACATCGATGTTCGATGTTTAGCCTACTCAAAACATCGATGTTGACCATTATCGATGTTTTTTGTATATGTGTGTACTTCCACATTGTTTTAAAATTATGTGGGTATACACAGCAAGGGAAAAGTAACAATTAACTTGAATATCAATTTACGTTGAATAGTTATTATGCGACAACCGACAACGACACTACAAAATAAAGTGAAAGCAGTGACCATTGTGACATTACAGGTGACACTTGACAATTAAGTTTGACACACCATAATGACATTTTTTAGGTTAACGATGCGTTCAGGAATTCTGAACTATTCAAAATTTTTAATCTTCAGAGCAGATGCAAGATTTAGTCGATATTGACTTCGCGGGCTCGCAATGTTGCAAGTTTCCAATTATCGATTATGGGTTAATTGACGTCGATGTTTCGATGTTTGACATGTGTCAACATCGATGTTAAAACATCGAAATTTTAATCCTTAACATTGATGATCATCGAACATCCCCATTTTAAGCATGTTTCCCAGTCAGCGTGTGTAATGCGACGATCGTAAATAAAGTGCAAGGTTAAACTTTACGCGTTGCAGGAGTGGACCTCAGTACTGATTGTTTTGCACATGGCCAACTCTATGTTGCTTTTTTCCGCGTTAGTAGTCCCCGTAACCTTTTTCTGTACACCCCGGCTAAGACTACTTCTAACGTCGTTTACACAGAAGCTCTATCATAAACGACTTTGAGCATATCGATTTATTTTGTTACCACTTATTTATACAGTAATAATATAAATCGTTTAATATTCTCTTACCCTAAACGTCAAATACTTTTAAGTAAAACCTATATAGCTACGCGTGCCACGCCGCGGGCACAGCTAGTCTATTAATAACTTTACGTGGTAGAGCCATGCTGCAGATATAATGTGGTTGTAGCACGAATGGGTCGGTGCGACCAGGGAAGAACCACACTCTCAACAGAATACCAGCGTAAAATAGCACTTTAATTTTGCATGTTTCGTATTAGAGTGTAGAGAACCGGAGACCCCAATTACTGAAAACGAGACGTTCCATTATACTCATGGAGTGTCCCTGAGTAGACAACGCTTATGCATTTTGATTCTTAATCGAGGATAGCTCTAGATGTCTATTTACCACAGCATCCACTTACCATCAGGTGTAGTGTGTGCTCGTTTGTCATCTTATTCTATAAAAAAAATGTTAGTATTTAAAACCTAATAGGAAATAATAAGTTAATGTTTACTTACAATTTTTTTATTTTCTTTATTGCGTGTGTGCTTCTAAGTTTCCGGTTATAAAACAATGACAATTTAATAAGATTTGTTTTACTAACGGTAACTTTTTATCCAGACGTCTCATAAACCGACATACATATTTAAAAAAATTGAATTACGTAGTAATAAAACCCAAAAACTAGATGATGTTTGAACAGATATTTAAAATTACAATTACCAATCCACTTTGCTATGGCATTGAAATTTCAACCCGCTTAAGTACTAATGCTGAACAATTATTATGTTAATAATTATTATTTGGCATTAACTACTAAGTAATAAGTTTGTTAACAATTGTTGCAAATACACTTTAAAAATATTTTTCCTTTTATGGTAAAATTAAATCCGTTATCTATCTTATTCTATCTATACTTATAATAAATCTGTAGAGAGGTAAATTCTGTACATGAAATATATTTCCAAAATAACTATCAGGGGGTGATTAGTGATCGATACTGATGCCAAAAATGCAAAAAGTAAAATTTTTGTCTGTATGTCTGTCTGTATGTTCGTTATAGAAACAAAAACTACTCGACGGATTTTAACAAAACTTGATAAAATCATTCTTCATACTCCTGGGCAGGTTATAATATACTTTTCATCACGCTACGATCAATAGGAGCAGAGCAGTGAAGGTAAATGTTGGGGAAAAGGGAGAAATTACTCCATTTTTTTAGCTTCCGTCGCGTGTGCAGCCTTAATGGTTGAAGCTACACAGAAATCATGTATTACGGAAATGTTCTCCTTAAAATTAATATCTCACGACAGAATATGTCTATCTTTTATGGTTGACTCACAATCACACGTGTAACTCCTGATAGCTTAGCAGTTCGGAGCTTTCTGATTATATTTGTCTACTCTTATGTTTATAACACTCTCACTCATCCCTAATTAAAAAAAAGTTAACATTATTATCTATTCAATAAACAAGAATCATAGAAATCGGTATAGAAACACCAAAGTTATACATGAAATACGCTAATATGTATAAAATGCTAATAGGTATAAAAAGGTGGGGGGTCCAAGTGCAAGCCTTCACATTCCGCCTGTGGCACCGCTCCCGAGCGGTTGTGTCCAGGTAGCCCGCGCTCTCGTCCCCGTACGGTAGTGCTATCTCGCTCTCGCGCCTCCGCTGTCCTGCTCGCGCTGTACAGCGTCGACGCTTTGGTGAGTCATTTCCGCTAACAGCTCTTGCCCCCCTGTCTCCGAGCGGGGTGGTTTGACTGATCTCTGCTTATTATTGTTTTAAATTGTTATTTTATTGTTATTTTTTTATTGTTAATTTTTGTTATTTCTTTTGTTATTCTTTTGTTTTTCTTGTATTATTATACGTGTATATTGTCTCGTAGTACGTCTCGTGTTCAAGTCCCTATTCTTTTGAGAACAGGGACCCGTCCCGTCCTTACTGTTTCATAGAATTACTGCCCCCAACATGTCCACAGTTACCCAAATTAAGTCCCTCGTCGCCGCCCTTAACCAAACTCTTGGTCTGGGCATAAACCTCAATGAGATGGCCCTCGCCGCCATCGCCGCCCATGTAACTCCCCCTGCCCGTCAGGCACTCCAACCGCCGCCCGTACTCGTGGACTACCTAGAGACCAAGAACTCTTTCGCCCCACTAGAAATGGAGTACGCATGCTCCGAGTCCTCTGCGTTGGCCTCCCGGAAGAGGCCCGCCACCAATTCTGGCACCGGCTCATCGGAATTCTGTGACTCCGACGGAACCGGGGATTCTTCGTTCACCACGGTGAACTCCAAGCGCAACGGTAAACGCGCCGCTAAAAACCGCACCCTCCCTGTCTCAAAGGCCCCTGCCGCTCCTTCAACCTCCGCAGCTCCCACTGCCGCCTCTGCCCCCGCAGCCCCCGCCGCTGCATCGGCCCCACTTATGTCACTAGACATCCCCGCTCCGACCGAGCCAGCCTCTCGCTGTGCTCCAGTCCTTGCCAAAAAGCAAGTCCCGCCCACTGTCTTCCTAAGAGACAAGGCTAAATTCACAGAACTCTCCAAAACCTGCTACAACGCAGGTATAAAATACGACCACGCCATCAACCTCGGGGAGGCTATTAAGATCATCCCCCAATCAATCGACGACTTCCGGCGTCTCACCAGGCTATTCACAGCCGAACGAGTTTCTTATCATACGTACGCTCTTCCGGAAGAGCGCAAAGTCAGGGCCGTCATCCGCGCCGTCCCATTCGAATTCTCTAACGAGGAAATCCTTAAGGACCTTAAGTCCCAAGGATTCCCCGTAGAAGCCGTGCACAAAATACACAGCAGAACGGGCCAGAGGTTCTCGCTTGCCCTTGTCATCCTTTCCAACGTGCCGGAGGTGAAAGCCATCTTCCGGCAGGTACGCACCGTGTGTGGCCTGTCGAGAGTGAGTGTTGAGCCTCCACATAGACGCGGGTTCCCGGCGCAGTGCCACCGCTGCCAGCTATATGGCCATGCGGCGGCCAACTGCTCCGCCCCACCCAGGTGCTTTAAATGCCTTGAACCCCACAACACTAAAGAGTGTCCTCGGCCCAAAGACGCCGAATCCCCACCCGCGTGTGTCCTGTGTAAACAAACAGGCCACCCGGCAAACTACAGAGGCTGCCCTTGCGCACCTCATCCTCGCCCCAGTAGGCAAACTCCACCGCCGGTCAATGACCGCTCATTCCCGGCTCTTTACCAACGGATGCCCCGTCAGGGCTTTTCTCAGCCCATCCAGGGCTTCTCTCGGCCCTCTCAGGGACCCCTAGGCCCCCTCAGGGCATTATTCGGCCCCCTCCGGGCTTCTCTCATCCTATGCAGCCTCCAGTCTTTTCCTGGAGCCCCAAAAAGGCAGACCTACCGTGGACATCCTCCGCCCAACAACAATCACAGCCCTCAATGACTGATGACCTAAAAACGGTGTATTCCGCTATTAGGAACATCGACGTTGGGGAAATCGCTGTGTTAGCACGCAAATTGCGCGCTGCGAGGTCCCCTCAGGACCGTCTCCTCGCTCTTGCAGAGCATCATAAGCTTTTGTGTTCGTTGTAAGTTACGAGTAAGTTAACTTAATTAACTTAACTTCACAATGACAGAGCAGTCTGCTCTACCAAAGTCTCACGGTCGTATCAAACCTAAGGGTTTATCGCTTGTATCCTTTAATATTCGCGGTTTGCGAAATAACCTCCCAGAGCTTAAGCTCTTTCTTCGAAATCGTGAAGCCGATTTCCTCCTCCTACAGGAAACTAATCTCAATACTAAGGACACTAAAGGCCTTTCCATTAAAAACTTCTCTCTTCTTCGTAATGACAGACCCGACCGCCGAGGCGGCGGTACGGCCATTTATTACAAGAAGACACTTCACTGCTCTCCCATTTCTACTCCGCAACTTTCCAACATGGAAGCCACGGTATGCAGGTTAGCTATGACTGGACATCAGTCCATCTTCATAGCCTCCTGTTACATCAATTCTAAAACCCTTCCCCTCAAAAAAGATTTTCAGGCTATTTTATCTCTAGGCAATTCAGTCATTATGTTTGGAGATTTTAACTCCAAGCATACTGAATGGACATGCCGTACTACTTCACGTAGTGGCAGGATACTGCTCGATATCACGCAGTCTCTTGACCTTACCGTCCACAGTCCCCTCGGTGCTACTCACTATCACGATATCACCGATTACGCTCCCGACATGCTAGATTTTGCACTATTCAAAAGTGTTTCCCTCAACCTCAGGGCAGACGATCTAGGATCCGACCACAGACCGGTCTCCCTCATTCTTGGCCATCAGCCACCCCCCTCAACACCCTCTACTAAAATCTTCACAAATTGGAAGGGCTTCAAGGAGTCCCTAGCGAAAGCTCTGGACTCACAGGACTCCCCCATCTCCCTATCGTCGGACTTAGACAGTCCCGAAAAATCGACACCGCGGTAGATTCACTCTCCACCCTTATTAAAACCTCCCTTAAGGAGAATGAAAGGGCCGTCCCGGTTGCTAATAATAGTGGGCTTCCCTTGCATATTAGCAACCTATTAAAAGTCAAAAAAGCTGCTTTCCGGAGAGCAGCAAAATATCCCACGCCCGAATATAGGCGCACGGCCACATCGTCTTCAACGAGAACTCCGTTTCCGCCTCTCTGAATTTCGAGACCTCGAAAAGAGTAAGCTCATGGAGAATATCTCTCCCTCTCATATAGCGTACTATTAGATGGCAAGAGCCCTCCGCATAGACGCTATCATCCACACTTCCCCTCTCTCCCGTCCTGACGGTACGGTAGCCTTCGAGGACGAGGAAAAGGCTGAGTGCTTTGCAGACAGCATTGCCGCTCAATGCTCTCCTAGCTCTCAACCCGTCGACCCCTCGCACGTCCAGGCAGTGGAGGATGAGGTCCGCCGCCGGAACTCACCCCCTACAGCCTCCGAACCTATCTCTGTGTCCAATGATGAGATTTCATCCCTCATCAAAGGACTTAAGCCTAAAAAGGCTCTGGGCGCCGATGGCATCTCCAACCAAGTCCTAAAACACTTTCCTGAGCAGGTGATAACCCTTTTATCTAATATCTTCAACGCCTGCTTCAACCTTAGTTACTTTCCCACTACGTGGAAAGAGGCAACTGTGATTGGTATTCCCAAGCCGGGCAAGCCTCTCAATCTCCCCTCCAGTCATCGCCCCATTAGCCTCCTCAAGGCCATGGGCAAGCTCTTCGAAAGAGTCATCCAAACTAGCATAAGGCGCCATCTGTTTCCCACAGACGGTCACCCTCACATCATCCCCCACCAATTAGGTTTCCGTGCGAAACAATTTTGTCCCCAACAAGTTCACCGTATTGTGGAATATATCCTCTGCGGTTTTTATCCTCGTCGTCATAAGACCATCGCGGTCTTTTTCGACATAGCCTTTGATAGAGTCTGGCATGTCCCACGTCAAAAGAGTAACCCGTCACGCACGTTTTTACCTGGGTAGGCTCAACAGTATGTTGGGCCGACACAGTAAAATGTCCCTCAGAAACAAGCGTACCCTTTATAAGGTCTGTATACGACCAGTCATGTCCTACGCGGGCCCCATTTTTGCCCACGCTGACCTTAAAATGATTAATGAACTCCAAGTAGTTCAAAACCTCTTCTGTCGTCGAGCTACGAACGCACCTTGGTACGTCCGTAATGCCGACCTTCATCGGGACTTAGAGCTCCCTACAATCTAACAATTGTCGTGAAGCGACAATAATAAATCTAAAAGAATCTAACCTAAGAACCACAAAACAACAAAAATACAACAAAAACAAAAATATATTCAAAATTCAAAGATATTTACAATTTTATAAAAAAATGAAATGAGGATGATGATGAATGAAGTGAGAGTACAATTAGATTACAAAAAAAAATATAAAGGTAGGAGAATAGGGGAATAAAAAGATGTAGTGGGGCCTAAAAGTCGAAGCGACACACGTTGCGATTGTAGAGGTAGGTTTCTTAGCAGCGACGACACGCAGCGCCTGAAGCCAGCACACGCCGGTTGCGCTTGTAGAGGTAAGTTTCTTAGCAGCGACAGCACGCAACGCCTGGAGCCAGCACACGTAGCGCCTGGAGTAGGTGCGCTCAACGCTTAGAGCCAGCAGTTGCAGCGCCCAAAGGTAGCGCCGGCGGTAGGTGCTCTCGGCGCCTGGAGTAAGCAGTTGCAGCGCCCAAAGGTAGCGCCGGCGGTAGGTGCTCTCGGTGCCTGGAGTAAGTAGTCGTAGCGCCCGGAGTAGTGTGGCCCCCGCGCTTGTAGTAGACTCGAAGCGACTTCCGAGGTAGATGGAGGCTTGTAGGATTCCGTAGTGGTGCGGCTCCGCGTTTGAAGAAGGCTTCGCCGAAGACTTCACGTGTAGGTGGAGGCTTGCAGGATCCCGGGGCAGTGCGGCCCCGGGATAAGGCCTTTAGGAGATACTTCCAATTCGCGAACTGAAGCGAGACTGCCTTTCTTCACCGATTGTTCGGCTTTTATACCTTTCTAGAGAGAACGGAAAAATTATTTAAATTAAACGCAAATTTTTTGTAAATGGTCAAGAGAAAAGAGTATTTATGTGGAATTATCGAAATAGGAACAACAGATCGGTAGCAAATTTGAATATAATTACTATGGAAACGAAATAAATAACAATGACAAAACATGTCAAATTTTGGTTTTAGGTTTATAATAAGAAAACGGCAAGATTTAAGTGGAAAATGAGATATTATTGATATAGGGAAAAAAGGTAGCGCAGCTGCCCACACAAAGCCCAAGATTGTAGAGTTACGGAAAACTAGCTAAAAGATCGAAAAAAGGTAGACTCCATTGACACCAATTTAAAAGTGCTGATAATGTGAAAATACGAAGTAGAAATGATTTGTTATTGTGTTTTTATGGTTTAAAATCGTTACAGGATCCTATGGAAATAAAGGTGATGTAAAATATCCAGTTTTGAGGTGAATGCAGAAAATCGAAACAGAATGGAAAAATGAATTTAAAATAATGTAAAATGATATGTAAGTAGCATAACAATACATTTTCCCCCCGACCCTGGAAAATTTTTGACTCAGCAAAAATTTTGATATATACGTTCTAAAATAAACCATAAAAACACAGCTTTGCAGAAACAGACATCACCAGGCAAAATCAGATATACTATCTCTTACATTCATCATCTGCCATTCAGGTAAGGGTGGAGTTCACATTCAATGACTACCACTCTAAAAGTGTGTTTTCGAAACGACATTAAGGCATATTTAAGGAGTAGTCATCCGCTCCTGCGTGGAAAAAAAAATAAATTAGTCGAAGAAACACCACTCTTAAAAGTATGTTTTCGAAAGGACATTCAGGCTTATTTAAGGAGTTGTCATCCGCTCTTGCGTGAAGATAAAAAAAAATTATTAAGGGAGTAGTCAACCGCTCCCAAGTGAAGATAAAGATAAAGAAATACCTCAAGTAAGCTTTAGTCGCTATGACTTAAGTAAAGATTAAGAACGGCCAGAACGGTAGGGCTCAAAGCCAGAGAACAGCAACATCACCAACGAGATGTGTCTGAAATAAAAATAAAAAGTGACGATTAACCAACGAAAGTTCGAGGTCCTAAAGCAAGATGTGTTGAAGAACACTGGATCATCAAACAAACAAACAAATTAAAAGAAATAAAGATAATAAGGTGAGAATGATGGTGATATTTATACATATATACAAATTAATAGTTAATAAAAGTTAAGAAAATTTATGATTTTACATCTTTGATGTGCCACTTGCCTCTAACTCCATTAGGGTCTTCAAGTACATAGACTAGTGGTGACAGTTTAGCTATCACTTTGCACTTGATGAACTTAGGGGCAAGTTTAGCATTAAAGTATGCGCCGGCATTGCTTAAAACATGATTTTTACGCCAAACAGTATCTCCCACATTAAATTCTTTAAAAGCCCGGCGAAGATCATAGCGAGCGCTATTTTTAGCGTGCGCTATGTAAGTTTAGTTTGAACTTTGTGAAAGATAGATGAGAGGAGACCAGCATTAGACGCGTAAATATCACGAGGCATAAATATTAATTCCTCGAGGTTCTGAGTTAGAGTATAGAAGGAACCACAAGGTATTGTTTCCCTACCAAAGACTAAAAAGTTTGGAGTAAAGCCAGTAGCTACATTTGTAGCGCTGTTCATTGCGTACTGAATCTTAGTAAGATGGTTGTCCCATGATCTATGATCGTCTCCTACTAGAGATGCTAGAGCTGTAATAATTGTACTATTAAACTTCTCCGTAGGATTAACCTGAGGACAATATAAGGCTGTGTGAAAAATAAAAGGAACGTTATAAGAATTTAAGAATGAGTGGAATTCTCGCGACTGAAATTGAACAGCATTGTCCATTATAATAGTTTGGGGAATGCCATGAACTAGAAAAACTGAATTTTCCAAAACATTAATAATATTAGCTGAAGTAGCACGTTTAAGGGGAAAAATCATAGTAAATTTAGTAAAATTGCAGTTAATGACTAGAATATACTGATTTCGTCTTCGAGTCATAGGCAATGGACCCATAAGATCTAAGGATATAGTTTGAAAAGGTCTGGAGCAAAGTTTAGGTTTACCCATAAGACCATAGGAAGAATGATTAGGGTGTTTGTAGGTTAAGCAGGTTTCACAAGTTGAGATTAAATTGGAAATATCCTTAAACATACCAGGCCAATAGTATTTTAAAGATATTTTCTTGAATGTCTTGAAGATACCAAGATGGAGTTCTGAAGGGGAACCATGGTTAACTTCAATACTTGCATGTCTATCTTGAGGTAGTGGAACTTCTTTCCAAATAAAGTCATCGTTTAGACGATCGGGAGAATGGATGCAGCGGTAAAGTTTGTTATCCCTGATAGTATAGTTGGGATATGAGTCTGGGTTGTTGGAGCATCCGAGAAAAATCTTGTTGTAGTGCTCAAGTTTACGATCAGGTGGTTCTTCAATCGTAATAGGATGTACGCCTTGAGGTGAAATTTCTCGTGTATCAGGACGTTCTTGATTCTTATGTCTTGATAATAAATCTGGAACAACGTTATCCTTTCCTTTTTTATGTTTCAGGACAAAGTTAAAGCAAAATAAGCGTAAAGTCCAGCGAGCAAGTCTTCCTGATGGATTCGATAAGTTCTGAAACCATTTAAGTGCAGCATGGTCAGTATATATTGTAAATTCTTTACCATTGTCTAGGTAACATCGCCAATGTTCTTACGCAGTTATTACAGCCAATGTTTCTCTTTCAGTAGTTGAGTAGTTCTGTTGATTTTTGTTTAGTGCTTTACTCATGTAAGCAATCACGACTTCTTTATATTGATGTTGAGTAAGCATTGCTCCTATGCCATAGTTTGATGCATCACAATGTACAGAGAAGGGTAGTTCGAAGTTAGGACAAGCAAGGACAGGAGCAGTTACCAAAGCTTCTTTAAGTTTCTGGAAAGCAGCTGCAGCTTGTGAATTCCAAAGAAATTTAGGAGCGTTCTTCCCGGAACAGGTTAGTTGATTGAGTGGAGAGGCAATAGTGCTAAAGTTTGGAATGAATCTTCTGAACCAGCTGCAGGTGCCTATGAATCTTCGCACTTCTTTTCTACAAGTAGGTACAGGATATTCTAATATAGCTTTTATTTTATCTGGATCAGCACGTAGACCGTACTCGTCCACTAGAAAACCAAGGTATTTCAGTTCTTTCCTGAAGAATTGACTCTTCTCAAAGTTAATAGTCAGATTAGCATATGAAAGTTTTTCATGAACTTTCATGAGGAGTGATATGTGTTCATCAAAAGTCTCGCTAATGATAACGATGTCGTCCAGATAGCAAAATACCTTGTTCTCAAATTCAGGGGTAAAAAGCATATCCATTAATCTTTGTAGAGTTGCAGGTGAGTTAGAAAGACCAAAAGGCATTACCTTAAATCGAAACATACCTCTTCCAGGTACATAAAATGCAGTTTTATCCTTATCGGCAGGATTCAAGGGAATCTCCCAAAATGCTTTCGCAATGTCGATGCTTGATAAGTATTTGGCATTCCTCAAGTTGTCCAAAATTTCGCTTATTAGTGGCAGACTATAAGCATCACGACGTGTAACTGAGTTAAGCTTCCTGCTGTCTACGCAGAAACGCCATTCACCATTCTTCTTCGGAGTGATGAGAACTGGAGATAACCAAGGACTTTCGCATTGTTCAATGACGTTCCATCGCAGCATCTTGTCAACTTCATTAATTAACGCCTTTTGTTTTTCAGGAGACAGTCTGTAACATCTTTGTTTGATTGGAAGAGAATCACCAGTGTCAATCTTGTGGGTGATTAAGTGTGTGCATCCCAGGATACCTTTTTCTTCAAAAGAAATTGTCTTGAAACGTTGGATGATGTCATTAGCGATGTTCTTTTGATTAGGAGTTAAATGCTCATAAGGTAAAACTTTAGTATCTTTAGTTTCGATAGCAGAACATTTAGATTCTGTAAAGTTAAGAGAAGATAAAACACTAGGTAAAAGATTAAATTTTCTCCAAAAGTCAATACCTAATATTAGCGAAGGAAATATTTCAGGGAAAACGTAAGCTTTAATTAAATGAGTTTGATTATTGAAATGAATAGGTAAGTCAAAATAACCCAAGGAATTAACTTTTTGATTATTAGCAGTAGAGACAGTAATAAGATCTGACTTGAAAAGTTTGCAGCCCAGTTTAAGAATTTCCAAATGAGAATTATTACCCAGAATAGTTACTGAACTGCCAGAATCTAGTAAACCAGATAAAGTTAAGTTATAAATTTTGACATTAACGAATGGACGATTAAGATCTTGTTCCTTGGAGTAGAGTGTAGAAGAGATTCTGTAACAAGAAAAGAAGTTTTGAATTGTTTTAATCCAATTAGTCCAATCGTCGTTATCAAAGTTTAAGTTACTTTTCAAGTCAGTAGTTAGTTTTTTGAACTAGTATTAGGTTTGGGAGAACAAGTAGGGCAATCTGCAGTTTTAAAACCCTTAAGACCACATTTGAAACAAATCACGAATCGTGGTTGAGTACAAGTGTTCAAAGAATGTCCTTGTTTACGACAGCGAACACAAAAGGAGGTTTGTTGAGGAGCTTTAGTTTGAGAGAGACTATTAACTTGTCTAGAAGGGTATTTGTAGGATGGAGTGAATTTATTCATGAGGGAAGGAGAGGGTCGTGAGTTATTAGAAGAATTTGGAGAGTCAACTGAACTTGAAGTGGAATGCTTGTAGTTGAATTCAGAAATAAGAGGACTTTGTTGTACATTTGGTTCTTTAAATTGTTTGTCTCTGTCTAGGAATTTTTCATAGTTTTGGCAAGTAGCCAGAAGAGAGTCGATAGAGTCAATGTCTTTTAGAGCTACGAAGACTGAATAACATGGGCGAATATTCCTTAAAATAATCTCCAATTGTTCTGTTTCAGAAAGTTTCTTCGAAAGACGAGAAAACATTCCAGACATGATGGAAATATAGATGACAATAGGTTCATCTCGACCTTGAGTTCGATTCCTAATCGCTTCTAAAAGTTTGTGATCATAATCAAAACCACCAAAGTCTTTGATTAATAACGAAGAAAGTTCGTTCCACGTTAAGTTTGGATTCTGATTATATTTAAATCTGAACCAATGAAGAGCATTGTCAGTGAAAATTTCAAACGCTTGTGAAATCAACAAGTCTTTGGACAAGCCACGAGCTATACAGTATTCTTCCAGTTTTTGAAGAAAGGATCTTGGACAGCTTTTACCATTGAAGGTGTGTCTTTTCAGATCTTTGAAGACGTTGGTTGGAGAAAAAGATTGAGGTGGTGGTGGAGGATACGGGGTATGGACCTGAATAGAATTTTGAGAAACAAGAGGGAGTTCCGTGACAGTCGGGTCAACCGTGACAGTCGGGTCAACAGGAGGGTCAAGTGATGGAGGGTCATTTTCAGTTGGAGCTGGAGTCAAGGATTCAAATTGTTTAGTAATATCGTCATATTTCATCTTCAAAGTATCGAAAATAGCTTTAAAGTCTGGATATAAGTCAGTATCTATTCGTTCCAATCTGTAAAAGATATGATTAATAAAAGTTTCTATTAGTCGCAAGTATTTGGTTTCGCCTTGTAAAAATTTTTTAATTTTACAGTCCAAGTAGGTCAAGGTAGAATCAATTTGAGACAAGTCATCCTCAATCGGAATTGGAGAAGTCAGAATATCTTCAGGGTGAGAATTCGCAACTAAACGCAAAACCTGTTTTTTTAGAAGTAAATTATTAGCTGGTTCCTCATATCTAATCTTCACTTCGTATTCGCGTTCGGCCTTGTTAAGGAATTCGTACTTAATAACCCTTTTCATTGTTATAATTATGTGTAAAGTTAAGTTTAAGAAATAAAAATTTAATTAAAAATTATACCTCTTTAAGTTATCTAGAATAAAAATATTAAAGTGATGGATGTAAGTAAAGTGTTAAATGTAGGTCTAAATATAAGCCAGATACGTTGAAACACTAGATGAAGTGTTGTTTTAGAATTTGGAAGGTATGAAAAGGATGAATAAATAAAGAGTTAAGAACGAAAGGGAGAGCAATTAAATCAAAAGGGAATGGACAAGGCGCAGTAAAGGTGAAGAATTAAGAGAAAAAGAGGACTTTTACGTTGGGCGCCAAATGTCGTGAAGCGACAATAATAAATCTAAAAGAATCTAACCTAACAACAACAAAACAACAAAAATACAACAAAAACAAAAATATATTCAAAATTCAAAGATATTTACAATTTTATAAAAAAATGAAATGAGGATGATGATGAATGAAGTGAGAGTACAATTAGATTACAAAAAAATATATAAAGGTAGGAGAATAGGGGAATAAAGAGATGTAGTGGGGCTTAAAAGTCGAAGCGACACACGTTGCGATTGTAGAGGTAGGTTTCTTAGCAGCGACGACACGCAGCGCCTGAAGCCAGCACACGCCGGTTGCGCTTGTAGAGGTAAGTTTCTTAGCAGCGACAGCACGCAACGCCTGGAGCCAGCACACGCAGCGTCCGGAGCCGGCGCACGTAGCGCCTGGAGTAGGTGCGCTCAACGCTTAGAGCCAGCAGTTGCAGCGCCCAAAGGTAGCGCCGGCGGTAGGTGCTCTCGGCGCCTGGAGTAAGTAGTCGTAGCGCCCGGAGTAGTGTGGCCCCCGCGCTTGTAGTAGACTCGAAGCGACTTCCGAGGTAGATGGAGGCTTGTAGGATTCCGGAGTGGTGCGGCTCCGCGTTTGAAGAAGGCTTCGCCGAAGACTTCACGTGTAGGTGGAGGCTTGCAGGATCCCGGGGCAGTGCGGCCCCGGGATAAGGCCTTTAGGAGATACTTCCAATTCGCGAACTGAAGCGAGACTGCCTTTCTTCACCGATTGTTCGGCTTTTATACCTTTCTAGAGAGAACGGAAAAATTATTTAAATTAAACGCAATTTTTTTGTAAATGGTCAAGAGAAAAGTGTATTTATGTGGAATTATCGAAATAGGAACAACAGATCGGTAGCAAATTGGAATATAATTACTATGGAAGCTAAATAAATAACAATGACAAAACATGTCAAATTTTGGTTTTAGGTTTATAATAAGAAAACGGCAAGATTTAAGTGGAAAATGAGATATTATTGATATAGGAAAAAAGGTAGCGCAGCTGCCCACACAAAGCCCAAGATTGTAGAGTTACAGAAAACTAGCTAAAAGATCGAAAAAAGGTAGACTCCATTGACACCAATTTAAAAGTGCTGATAATGTGAAAATACGAAGTAGAAATGATTTGTTATTGTGTTCTTATGGTTTAAAATCGTTACAGGATCCTATGGAAATAAAGGTGATGTAAAATATCCAGTTTTTAGGTGAATGCAGAAAATCGAAACAGAATGGAAAAATGAATTTAAAATAATGTAAAATGATATGTAAGTAGCATAACACTACACAATTCCTTAAAAAACTCTCTGAGAACTTCTTCAAAGCCTCAGAGTCGCATTCCAATCATTTTATTCGTGAGGCAGCTAATTATGCAGCCCCACTCCCCTCCCGCTATAGCGTCCGCAGGCCGAGGAACTCCCTGTCGGACCCGCCTAATAAACTTTTAAACGACCTGAACTGCCTCCTGGCGGCTCAGGCCAACTCTAATTAAGTTATCCATAATTAATTTGCCTTCGTAGGCACTCCCTCAGCGGCTAATAGCCGCCTGCGCCCTCTTTTCCCAAAAGAGGGTCACTTCCGATGCGGCATAAGAAGCTTTAAACAGCTAGTTTCCAGTCTCCAAAGGCGGTTTTAGAAGGTATCACTTAGGTTGCCCCGGTAGGCAGAGTCCCTCATAACCACGATAGACCGGCTGTCGTGGTCTGCGTAATGCATTTCCGCCTCCCTACATAAAGGGTAGCCCTTTTCCAATTGCTTCGGGCGCAAAAAAAAGAGTGCGAGCTTCATACAATATTTGGCTGTTCATGCGAATAGACGTTCAGAGTGTTGGACCTTATTGACAGACAATAATTGATTTTAACAAACCGTGCTTATCAGCGCGACTTTGTCTACTCTTACGTTTAATAATTTATTTTTAGATTTCTTTGGTTGTTATTTTATAAAATAGGTATTAGTTATTTTGGTAGTGTCTAAATATTTCTTAGTATTAGGTTAGTTATAAATTAAACTTTTTTTGTTATTTAGCTGTAGTTTTAAATAGGTACCTAGGTATCAAATAGGTTATTTCATTCTATTAGACGTAGTTTAGGTACCTACTTAAACATTTTTAAGAATTTAATTTTGGATTTAAGGATTTATTTAGGACCCGTTTTATTATATAAGTGGGCATGTAGATTTTTTAAGTGTATGGTAGCTATAGTTAGGACCTCTAACGTAGATTATTTTGTTAGGTAACTGCATGCCGTCGATTAAAAATAAAATACACAATGCCGCCTAAAAAACGATTATCTTTATCTCGAAATTCAAGAGAAGCTAAGAGAATGAGAAATGTGCGTTCTCAAGAAACGGCAGAGGAACGAGCACATCGGTTAAACTCTATGAGAGTTAGTGCCTCAACTTCTCGAGCCAATAAAAGCTCTCCAGAAAGAGAGATGCGATTAGCAGCTGACAGAGCGAGACGAGCTACATCACGGGCGTCTCAAAGTTCTTCTCAACGAGAGCTAAGGCTTACTATTGATCGAGAACAACATGTGTTATCCCGAGAAGCTGAAACTGCTTCACAACGAGAATTGCGGCTCATAGCTGACCGCGAACGGCATACATTATCTCGTGAGTCCAAAACCTACACTGAGAGGGAATTACGTCTCACAGCTGACCGCGAACGGCATACATTATCTCGCGAGTCCGAAACCTACACTAAGAGGGAATTACGTCTCACAGCTGATCGCGAACGGCATGTACTATTCCGTGAGTCCAAAACCTTCACTAAGAGGGAATTACGTCTCACAGCTGATCGCGAACGGCATGTACTATTCCTTGAGTCCGAAACCTTCACTGAGAAGGAATTACATCTCACAGCTGACCGCGAACGGCATACATTATCTCGCGAGTCCGAAACCGTCACTGAGAGGGAATTACGTCTCACAGCTGACCGCGAACGGCATACATTATCTCGGGAGTCCGAAACCTTCACTGAGAGGGAGTTTCATCTCACAGCTGACCGCGAACGGCATACATTATCTCGCGAGTCCGAAACCTACACTGAGAGGGAATTACGTCTCACAGCTGACCGCGAACGGCATACATTATCTCGCGAGTCCGAAACCTACACTGAGAGGGAATTACGTCTCACAGCTGATCGCGAACGGCATGTACTATTCCGTGAGTCCGAAACCTTCACTGAAAGGGAATTACGTCTCACAGTTGACCGCGAACGGCATACATTATCTCGCGAGTCCGAAACCTACACTGAGAGGGAATTACGTCTCACAGCTGATCGCGAACGTCATATTTTATCTCGAGAATCTGAAACTTTTACTCAATATGAAGACCGTTTGACAAATGATAGGGTGCACCATAATATTATTCAATCTCTTGAAGATGAACATGAGCATGAACAACGACTAGAGTCGGGACGCGAATATTACAATTCTTTGAGACAAGAACAATTAATAAGTTTGTCTAATGAAAGATTAAGAATTGAAAATATTCGGTCTCTTGAAACGGACGAATAGCGAGAGGCCCATCTTACTGCAGACAGATTTCGACATAGTCTTAATTACTTAGATGTACACATAGAAGATCAATCTACAAATTTGGTGGCGTGGTCCGACAAATATAAAAGTGGGTTTGCTTATAACCTCACAATTGATTACAGATCATCTTCTGTAATAGGCGATATAAACGTAGTAAGTTCTTTTTGTAATGCTTCAAAGTGGAGTAAGGAGTCGACTGGTTTCTGTTGTTGTGGAGGTAAAATAAATTTGCCTTCGTTCGAAGATCCACGGGAACCTTTGAAGTCACTACTTTTAGGGGAACATGTGCAATCTAAACAGGTCTTAGACAATATTCGCACTTATAATAATGTGCGTTTCAAATGACATCCTTTGGTGCTCAACAAATCTCAGAAGGTCTTTTCATGCCTACTTTTAAGGCGCAGGTTGAGCAAAATGTCGCGCTAGTCGTTATTTGTGCGGTTTTAGGAGCTATCTACTTTTTATTTAAAAGATATATCAACAAATAAAAAACACATTATATTTCTACATAATCTTGATTCCATAAAAGCTATATCCAATTTTTTTAAAGGAATAAATATTAATATAATCTCCTTACAACGAAACCACATAAATGTGAAATTATTATTGATAACATGCATCTCCTCGTAAAGTAATTATTATTTTATTTTGCGATTTACACCAATGGATAGGCAATTTATTAATGAACATTTCTATAGTAAATTTTTTTTTCAAAAGTCCAAAATTTGATTTTATTAAGAAATTATTTTAAAATCTGGGCATATTCACTGCTCACGGGCTTGCTGAAGTCAGTGAGCGCTGAGCTCTTCGACTTGAAGCCCGTGTCGTTAGAGCGTCGACTAGCGCATACGCTCACGTCATATCAATCGACAATATTATTACTTATTAGGTTATTTATAGGTAGTATTATTTGTTTGTTTTGGGTATAATTTTTCTTATTAGTTATACATATATTTGTTGTGTTTTTTACTGCGCGATGAAGCTTTTTGCGTGTATTTTCTTTGAAGTAAATGCAAATAAAAAAATGAAGCACCATTAGCATGTAAGGTTCGAATCCATAATTAAAATTTCGACAAATATTATAATTTACACTATAAAAGGCTAATTCAATATTATCACCCAACCACAATATCTTATTAAGTATGCCTCGTTGTTCTAGTGGTTGTAGTAGTGTGACTGCTGATCATGAGGTCCCGGGTTCGAATCCTGGGTCGGGCCAAAAAGTCAGTTATGAGTTTTTCATTTATGTTCTAAGTTATAATTAGTATTACTAAGTTATAGTTTTTTGCTAAAATATAGTATATTATTTATTGCTTGTTTTTTTCTTCTTTTTCAAAAAATAATTGAGTACATAAGGTGTTCTATACTTATATTTCGGTAAAAAGTATCTAAGTAGGTACTAATATACCTACTTTTTACTATTAACTAAAAATTTTTAAAACTAAATTTAACTAAAAACACTATTTTCACACATTTATTTTTTAACTCAAAACAGCACATGGGTTTATTTATATTCTAAAAACTATAACTTTATACAATTAGTGTTCACTATAAAATTATATTCGGTATAGACGGTAATTATTAAATGCAACATATTTTTTTTAATTATTAATTACATTTGTCAGTGGATGAAATTTGCTTTAATAAAGTTGGTGATGATTTTAAATAAGAATAAAATTCTGCTCAAGTTTTTTTTATTGTTATCTTTGTTAACAACATCGCCTTTAGAACTCTGGAACCGTAAGTGTTTCTTTCAGACGTCCACAATTTATTCAAAATAAAAAAATACTCTTTCTACAGGAGCATTCGTACCAGGTAGACATAAAATATATTCGATTAAAAAAAATTATGTTGAAGATTGTTGACTTTGAATACTTCCATCCAACGAGTTACGGGACAATTTTGTGTCCCGGAGCTTTGTTTGGGGACAATGGTACAGGTGACCGAGAAAAGGGACAGGTGACCGAGAAAAGGGACAGGTGACCGAGAAAAGGGACAGTCCCGTTCAAAACGGGACGTATGGTCACTTTAGCTATAACCTGGCGACGGCTCCGTGACGCAGTGGCTTAGCAATCAGTTGTTGCGCTGGGGGCCGCGGGTTCGAATCTCGCACGGAACAAGTATTTGTATGGCCTACAAATAATTGTTCCGGGTCTGGGTGTTTGTCCTTGTGCAATTTATGTTTGAAAACTGCCTCCACGACACAGGAGAAAATCCTAGTGTGGGGGTAACGGTTTTTTACAATTGAAATTGAAAGATTGATCCCTTATACTTCTTGTTGATTTTTCTATTACCTTTATTAAAGTTACCCTTATGTATAAATAAATATAATTACGTATGTAGAAATAAAATTGATTTTCATCCTCATCAATCATTGGGGCGAGGATAATGTCTGCCAGCATAAGTAATAAGCAGGCTAAGTAGGTTACTTTTCAATACGTGACACGTAAAAATTAACAATAATCAAAAACACATCTACGAAACATCCTATTTATTTATTTATTCTTTATTGCACCAAATATTTGTACAAAAGGCGAGCTATCTATTTATTTACCTATAGTGAATAGGTATCTTTTAAACTCACAATTTTCAATGCTTCATTTTTAATATATAATTAATTATAAAATTTCATAATTAGCAAATATATGAAAATACATAATTCTAATATAATGCAACTAATATACCGAATAAAAAAATTAAAATACATTTATCGTTGTACGCTGTGTGTATTTCCATAAATTAGTTTATTGATGTTGAAAAAATAATACTACGTTCTTACCTACAATAGGGCAATATATTGAAGCGAGCGGCGCGCCGCCGGCAAAATGCTCAAGGTCGTTCGCATGGAGTAGCCCCTTAAGATACAAGGTCAGGTTTACCATTTGATAGGATCCCTTTTGCCTGAAGACCAACCTAAGTTTCTTCAAATATATTTTGTATCCGACTACAACGAACAGTCGAATATAAGAAATCAATATTTCCCGAATTTAAATACTGATCTTATTTCACAACTTCAGAACATGTTGCATCAGGTTAATTTGTATGTATGCAGTTTTAAATCGGCATTAGAAGCTCTTCCTCAAGATGGTGATAACAATTATAAAATCGTTATAAATGCCGATAGGCGTCCAACTCAGGAACACCCTGGGCGTTATAACGTTCCATCCACGAATGAAGTTGCTGTAGTATTGGTCGACCAGGAATGTGGTAGGCGTGATATCGTTATCCGTTCCAGAGACAATCGTTTGCAACGTATTTACGAAACCCACAGGGCTTACGACAGTTTGGTGATGTATTGTGTTATATGTACAGTGTTGAGTGGCAAAAACGCGGCTTACCTTACGCACATATCCTGTTTTGGTTAAAAGATAAGGTTCGACCTAATGATGTAGACAGTTCAATCAGTGCTGAAATTCCAGATCCGATTGCAGATCCCGTGTTATACGACATTGTTAAAACTCATATGATACATGGTCCATGTGGTGCATTTAACGGGAATGCTCCTTGCATGCAAGACGGTCGTTGCACTAAAAGATATCCAAAAGCATTAGTGGATGAAACTGTAACAGGACATGATGGATACCCATTATATCGTCGCCGTTCAATAGACAATGGTGGTTTTACTGTTGAAAAGCTAGTGTCTGGACAACAGGTTACTTTCGATAATAGGTGGGTCGTTCCGTATTCGCCTGTGATGTCTAGAGCATTTCAAGCTCACATAAATATTGAAATGTGTAATAGTGTAGAGTCAATAAAATATATTTGTAAGTATATTAACATTAACAAGGGCAGTGACCAAGCTACATTTGCGTTGAGAAATGAACATGATGAAGTTACTAGATTTCAGTGAGTCAAATATATCAGCTCTTCAGAAGCTGTGTGGCGGATCTTAAGTTTCAACATTCGCGAAAGATATCCACCTGTGATTCATCTGGATGTTCATCTTGAAGGCGGTCAACGTATATATTTCAACGCCGAAAATGTTAGAGAACGATTAGAGAACCCTAGACAAACAACTTTATTAGCATTCTTTCGACTTTGCCAAACTGATGATTTTGCAAAATCTCTTTTGTATGAGGAAGTTCCATCGTATTATGCCTACGATAAGCAACGAGATGTCTTTAATTGTAGACGCCGTGGCAGGCCTGTAGATGGCGAGTCAGGTATTTTCAAAGAACATGTTCTTGGTAGAGTGTATACCGTTCATCCTAACAACGCTGAGTGTTTCTATTTGCGATTATTATTACATATAGTGCGAGGACCAACATCATTTATAGATTTGAGAAAAGTAGACGATGTTGTTTATCCAACTTATCATGCAGCTTGCCAAGCGCGACGTTTGCTTGAAAATGATCAGCATTGGGATGACGCTTTAGCAGAATCCTGTGTTAGTGATAATCCACGACGGTTACGCCATTTATTTGTAACATTACTCACATTTTGTAATTTGTCAGATGCTGTACAATTATGGGAAAAATAAAAAAAAAATTTGCAGAAGACTTTCTTCGGTATATATCTCACAAAGATGAAGGCGCAACTAATGATAATTTCCGTGACCTTGCCATAAATCTGTGCTTATTAGCTCTTCTGGAAGACTTAACAGCAATAGGCGGTGAATCACTCTGTGAATTTGGTTTGCCAACACCAACCTCAGTCAGAGAGGTTACCAATTGGGAATATTCTGTAGAGATTGGTTACAACTCAATGGAACTGATGGCAACATTAGAAAACGGTGTCCCAATGATGACTGCAGAACAACGTTCAGTTTATGATCGCGTGTGCGATAGTGTTCAGAATAATTTGGGAACAATATGGTTTTTAGATGCACCTGGAGGAACTGGGAAAACCTTTTTGACTAAATTAATATTAGCTTATGTTCGAAATCAGCGTAAAATTGCTCTTGCCGTGGCTTCATCAGGTATAGCTGCAACATTGCTACCAGGAGGTAAAACTGCTCACACTATGTTTAAAATACCAATTGATTTAGATTGCACGGAAAGTCCAACCTGTAGTATTTCAAGAAATAGCGACGAAGCTAAGGTATTACGTGAGTGTAATTTAATCTTATGGGATGAATGTACGATGGCACACCGAAAAGGAGTAGAAGCGGTAGACAGAACTTTAAGGGATATAAGACAAAATGATCGACCAATGGGCGAAATCACGGTTTTAAAGGTATCACGTGAGTGTAATTTAATCTTATGGGATGAATCTACGATGGCACACCGAAAAAGAGTAGAAGCGGTTGACAGAACTTCAAGGGATATAAGACAAAATGATCGACCAATGGGCGAAATCACGGTTTTATTTTGTGGTGATTTCCGACAAAGCTTACCGGTAATACCACGGAGAACCCGAGCTGATGAGGTTAGGGCTTACCTAAAAAGCTCTTATTTGTGGCGTGATATACAATCGGTACATTTGACTATAAACATGCGAGTGAGAACTGGAGATAACTCGGATGATCGTCAATTTTCTGATAAATTATTAAAGATTGGGGAAGATCCACAGTGGATTGATCCACAACTACACCAAGGAAAACTTATTCTGACGCCTAAGTTATGTTGTATAGTGCAATCCCAACCACATCTTATATCGTCGGTTTACGGTGACGTAACAATTGTATTAAATAGGGATAATTTTTGGCTATGCTAAAGATCCATTTTAACTCCTCGCAATGACCAGGCATCTGAGATTAATAACAAAATACTGTCGAATATACAAAGTTAAATAAAAAAGCAAAGTTTATAGTTCAATAAATAGAATGGTCGATGAACAGGAAGCCACTAATTACCAGTGGTAGAGCCATGCGGCAGCTTTTGCTGTCGCACCGATGGGCCGGCTCGAACCGGGGTGGTACCACGACCTCACAGAATACCAGCGTGAAGTAGAGATTTACCTCTGCGTTTCGCTTGGTGAGTGCAGGTGGCCGGAGGCCCTTTTTACTGGAAATGAGGCATTCCATCTAAGTCCTCACGGGTGACAACGCATCTACATTTTGATTTGTAATAGAGGATAGATGTAGATGTCTATGGCCCGCAGCAACCACTTACCATCAGGTGGACTGTGTGCTCGTTTGTCACCCTTATCCTATTAAAAAAAAACCCCGATAGAATTTTTAAATTCTTTAAATATGCCCGGACTTCCTTCTCACGGAATTTGTTTAAAAATTGGCATTCCGAATATTCTGCTCCGAAATTTAAGACCACCACAACTTTTCAATGGTACTCGGCTAAAAGTAACCCAGTTGCAACAAAATATAATCGAGGCTCAAATTTTAACAGGTTGCGGTGCAGGATAAACCGTCTTTATTCCCAGAATTCCCATAATACCAAATAATTTTCCATTCCAATTTAAAAGAACGCAATTCCCAGTATCATTGTGTTATGCAATGACAATTAATAAGGCTCAAGGGTAGACTTTTTGTTTTGCTGGAGTAGATCTCGGTGTCAGTTGTTTCTCGCATGGTCAGTTGTACGTCGATCTTTCCCGGGTTAGCAGTTCTAGAAATCTTCATGTTCACGTGCTGGACGGGTCAACTTTCAACATAGTTTACCCGGAAGCTTTGCGCTGAAGTATTTTTGTTCTATAAGTACTTAAGCCACATGTGAACGTGATCTAAACAATATTACCAATATATTAACTTAATAACACACAAGGAGTTACACTCCATCCAAAGCCCAGCGACACTATAACATATATAGGAATGACGTCTTATCAAAAGTTGTTTAGTCTGATTTGCATTTCCTGTTGACTTACAAAAATGAAAGATCTAGAATGTCTCGAATCTTCTCGCAAATCACGTTATTTTCCCGTCCCTGGGCTCTTAGAATTCAACATCAGACGTTTCAGATCTTCGATTTTGACGACCCCGTTGTCGCTGGCATAAGCAGCAGGATCCGCGTACGAAGTCGCGGGCAGAAGCTAGTAATAACTAATAATAAGTAATTTTAAATTGCTAAATAAATTTAAATGCTAATATACGAAATTAAAAAAATTAAATCAGTAAAATAATTTATATTACGGCACCAAAAAAGAATTAGGTTCGTCTGTTTAAAAGTAAATTTTCTTTGGAATCGAAAACTTTTAAATTTTTTTGTTGTTTTCAACTTCTTTGTTTATGAACCGATTTTGATTATTACTATTTTTTATCGAATTGAACATGTAAAATATGATTGTAAAAACTATGATAAAAGAAAAATAAAACTAGTAACTTAATTGTCATACAGTCTTACTCCCCGCGGTATCGTGCCAACAACGCTGGCTGCGTTTCCCCGCTGAATGGCTATACTTAGCCTTTAAGCGAGAAAAGAACCAGCCCTCTTATCACCAGCAGCAACGACCAGCCGCGGTTGGAGTTCCTTTAGGACCTTCACCGCACGTGGACCCCACGGACCGATAGTCTCTACAGCAAATGGCACAAATATGTAGTCATCTCTCAGAGACTCATATTTGCGCCACTTACTCAGTTCAGCTGCCTCTGATGCCACTCCGGCTCTAAACGAGGTACCCCTGAGATGAGAGGCCGCCAGAGTGTCTACGCAAGTAGCATCCCACGCTAGGGCTTTACCTCTCTCCCAAGGGATCAATGTCATACCGCATTGAATAGGTTTTACTTCAGGGCCCACCATATGAATTTGATGAAAAACTCCATCCCTAAGGGTGAAAAAACAGGGAATGAAGATTTTATACCTCTATTTACTGCACATTTTTGCTGTTAGTTATCTTGTAGATGTGTTAATCCTTAGACCACTGAAAAGGGTAAAAAAGAGAGTAAAAAAAAAGTACTTCAAAAATTAAAAAGAATAAAATATTTTTTTTCTAATAGCACAAGCTAAATTGCTTGTGGGATAGGGAATGGAAAATGGTTTTATTCTATGTTTTCTTTTTAGTTTTTATGTCGGTTTTTGCTTAGGTAGACGTGTAATTTATTTCATTAATTTTAGAAAAATATTACCTTTTACTTATTTTCATCTAAAACCATTTGCACTTTCTGCATATTATATCTCTACAAATAAATAAAATTGAAGTGTCTGTTTGTAATGTCAAAATTACAGCTTTTTACTAAATGCATATGAAAGTATATACGGTACTAATAATAAAAATACAATTTTTAAAGATTTGTCTGTCTGTCTGTCAGTCCGTCTGTCTGTCTGTTTGTTCCGGCTAATCTCCGAAACGGCTGGACCGATTTTAACGGGATTTTCACTGGCAGATACCTGATATCACAAGGAGTAACTTAGGCTACAATTTATTTTAGAATAATAATTAGGGTTCCGCGCAAAAAATTAATACCCCAAACAACCCGCGGGCGAAGTCGCGGGGCACAGCTAGTTATGAATAAAATTTTAACTAGTAAATTTAACCCTAATAGTATATTAATAATTTTTGTTGAGAGAAGAGGCAATATGAACAAGAATCAATTATTAAAATATATTGAATATCTCAATAACATAAATGTGGTTAAAATAATCTTGTTTACATTGCCATACATAGAAGGGTGGCCATATAGGAAAATAAACTAAGATATAATTGAAATTATTGATGCATCATTTGACATGTAACAATAACTTAAATTTGACATTTAATTGTAAGAATAATAATGAATTTCATTTGGTTGTTATTTATAATTTAGTTAAGAAGTTTTTGACAAGAGATAGGTATTAACTATAAAAGTTTAGTTTGAGATTGGTAGCAAATACACTATCTTATTATTTATATTTTAACCCAGCCAAATTATTGACTACCTTAACACCTGCTTTTATTGAGCAGCAAAATAATTTTACAAATGATTTGGAATCAGTTCCACGTAATTTAAAATAGACAATAGAGGTAATCTCTAGCAAAGATAATTGAAACACCTTAGAATAATGTGTAATTTCACAAAATAGCAATAATAAAAACTGTATTAACCTGGTGCATCAAAATATACAAGGTATGTTAGGCAAAGAACTATAAATTGAATTATTTTTAAATAGTAAACTTATTCATATTTTATGTATTACTGAACATTGGTTGAAGGATTACAACTCCATATTTAATTTCAGTAATCACCAGGTGGTCAGTTCGTTCAATAGAGATACTAAATTATTGGGTGGCTCTTTAATATTAGCTAATAAATCCTTATCATGTAAAGAACGTAAAGACATTGTGAGCCTCTCTGTTGAGCGTACTGTAGAAGTGGCTTGCGTTGAGCTTGAGCACCTTATTATTGTCAGTGTATACAGACTCCCATGTTCAAGTTATGATACCTCTGAAAAAATTATGGAAGAAGTTTTAGTTAAGCTTAATAAACAAAATAAATCTCTTATAGTTTGTGGAGACTTTAATATCAATCTCCTGGAAACTTCTTCCATCAGCATTAAATTTTGCTCATTGTCCAAATCCTATAATTTCGATAATTTATTCTTTGAAGCCACACATATTGCAGGGTGTAGTGCAATTTGTATTGATTATATTTTTACAGATGTTGTACCAATCAACAAATCAATAATTCAAAAACTTAGTTCAGATCACTGTGGACAACAGGTTTCATTATCTTATATGCACAAAAAACAGGTAATTGAGAAAATTGTGTTTGTTCCTAGTAACGCAAAACGTCTGGAGAGATTTAGAAGTAATATGGTAAAAAAAATTCCATCGCTTTCTTATAAGAACAAGGCAGACTATTTATATGCAGAATTATTTACCCTTATAAGCAATGAATTTAATAAAACATTTACTTCTAAAATATTCTCCAGAAAAAGTCGCAAGGCATTTAATGAGTGGGCGACAACAGGAATTCATAAAATCAGACGAGGGTTGTATGACCTTTACCATGAAAGATCATATAATCTTTCCGATGCTTTTAAAAAATATGTCAAAAAATATTCTAAAATGTTTAAAAGAGCTTGCTCCACAGCCAATTTGTTACATATTAGCAACAAAATTAAGACGGCTAAGAATAAAATTAAAATGACGTGGAGTATAATTAACAGCGAAACCGGTAAAGACAAACCTCGTAACTCAAACTATCAATTAAAAATTAACAATGAATTGACTAAATCAAATCAAGAAGTCACAGCGGTGTTTGAGAAATATTTCACTGATATTCCTATCTTGACAAAAAGTCATTGAATATTTCTCCAACTGTCGCCGAGTCATTATCAAACAGAATGTTAATAGCCTGTTTAAAAGAATTTAGATTTAAAAACTTAAGCAAGATATTGTAAAATACTTCAAAACCATTGATGTAAAGAAAACCGCAGATTGGTAGGGGATTTTCGTTACCGTTATTTCGTCCATAATAGATTTATTTGCACCTCATCTTGCTATTATTTTTAATACTTGTATCGATTCTGGTGTGTTTCCTTATTTAATGAAGTATAGTAAAGTAATACCTTCATTTAAATCTGGTAGTACATTGGGACCCCGCTAATTTTAAACCTATTTCTATACTACCAACTCTCAGTAAAATTTTTGATAAAATAATTTTGGATCAATTGTAATTTTTTTTAATACAAATAAATTACTTCATAAAAACCAATTTAGTTTTACAAGGGGTCGCTGGACATCTGACGCCGGTGTTGAGCTTATGAAATATTTTTTTAATGCCTGGGAGAACTTACAAGATGCCTTAGGTAGTTTCTGTGATCTTTCCAAGGCTTTCGATTGTGTTCATCATGAGATATTAATCAGGAAACTACAACATTACGGTGTAAAAAATTTGGCGCTTAGACTTATTACTTCACATTTAAGTAACTGAACTCAAATAGTCGTGATCAATGGTAAAGGTTTTTTTATATAGGATAAGGGTCACAGTCCACCTGATGGTAAGTGGTATCTGTGGCCCATAGACATCTACATCTATCTTCGATTAAGAATCAAAATGCAGATGCGTGGTCACCCATGAAGACTAAGATGGAATGCCTCGTTTCCAGTAAAAAGGGTCTCCGGTTCTCTACACTCACTATACGAAACACAGCAGCGTTAAGCTGCTATTTTAAGCCGGTATTCTGTGAGAGCGTGGTCCTTCCCCGGTCGAGCTGACCCATTCGTGCTACAACCATAATATAGCTGCAGCATGGCTCTACCACGTAATAAAAGGTAGAATCAATGGGCGTTCCTCAGAGCTCGATTTTCGGTCCATTCCTGTTCTTAATTTATATTAATGACTTATCTTATCTTGTAGG
Source organism: Parnassius mnemosyne (assembly GCA_963668995.1). Taxonomy (NCBI): domain Eukaryota; kingdom Metazoa; phylum Arthropoda; class Insecta; order Lepidoptera; family Papilionidae; genus Parnassius; species Parnassius mnemosyne. The sequence continues at coordinate 20,356,929 of CAVLGL010000126.1, forward strand.
GGACAATCACGATATTGTATTATTTTCTGACGATACCTATTTAATTTTGAAACTCAAACGGCATTCAATTAATTATAACGATGTAAATAATGCCCTATCGAAATTAGTACACTGGTTTAACGCCAACAATTTGCTCAACGACAATAAAACAAAATGTATTAAATTTACAATACCTAATGTAAAATATTCGAAAACCAATGTGCTTTTAAATGTGGAGGAGTTGAGTCTTGTGGATACCACTACTTTTCTTGGTATTACTATTGACGCGAAACTTCAATAGGGCCCCCATATATCTAAATTAGTAAGCAGACTTAGTTCTGCAGCATATGCTGTAAGAAAGATGTTGAGACAGCTAGATTAGTGTATTTTAGCTACTTTCATAGCGTAATGTCTTATAGAATTTTGCTATGGAGTAATGCGACTGATATTAAAGCTATATTTGTTTTGCAAAAGAGATTCGTACGGGCAATTTATAACCTAAATTGTAAAGAGTCCCTCAGAGCAAAATTTAAAGAAATAAACATATTAACTTTGCCATCGCAATATTTTTATGAAAACGTAATGTATGTTCATAAAAACATAAATAGCTTTAATAAGAATAAGGATAATTAAAAGAATCAGGCGTTACTTTGCGGAAGTCAATTATATTAAAGTTGTCAAAAAATTACTTTGCGTACATCCGCACGATAAAATAAAATGATGTGTCTTACCTAGTTTGAAGAGCACCTCCCACCCTCCCTCAATTGCGTGCACTATCCCCGTCACCACTAATCCCAGCACCACGACTCCCAACTGCTGGATACCATATGGTTGGATGAGGATGTTCATACCCTAAACACGAGGAACAAATATAATCTAGTAATACCAGTTATTAGACTCCACAGAATCAGTAATTCATTTATGGAGCAATGTATACGCTTTTACAACAAAATTCCGGAACATGTTCAAAGTTTGTCAATAAACAAGTTTAAAAGTTTTATTAAAGAAAACCTGTACAAAAAGGGTTATTAAAATATCAAGGAATATATGAATGAAAATAGCCTCTAGGAAGAAGGTGATCGCCACCATGCTGGTTCTATGAAAATTCATTTAAAAATTGTATAAACAAAATTATTGTTAAGTGAAATATGTTTAAAAAAAGTCCCGCTGGGTTTCTTGCTGGTTCTTCCCAGGACAGAGGAATTTTCCGAACCAGTGGTAAATAAAATATGACTTTCAATAAGTATTATGTAATAATCAAAATTGAATAAAAAACTCATTCTATTCTATTCATTCATACTGCATATTTTTCGTTTGTGCTGCATTTAAGTTAGAATATTTGAATCGAAATAATATGTTTTTAATATGTTCGACGTGTGTTTTCTAATTGTGTGTTGTTGTATGTTGTGTCGGTCCATATAATTTATGTGGGTGTTTTTTAAATTGGATAGTTAATTTTGTTTTTATAAAGTTAATTTCTAAGTTATGGTTGTTGAGCCAGTGATTTACTGTGTTCAGAGTCTCCTAAAGTATTGGTGTTGGGTTTTTATTTGTGTCATAAGTAATAAATTTTGATATATCATCAGCGTATTCGCTGACGAGCAATGTTTTTTTCTTAGTTAGTACTTTTGGCAAGTCGTTAACGTAAATCAGAATAAGCACACAACCCAACACGCTGCCCTGTGGGATTTAACATCTTAATATGCTCCTTTTTCAGATCTCACTATTTTAACCTCATTTGTGTTGGAGTGGAAATGGTCAATTTAAAGTGCTTGTGATCTATTTCCCAAATGATTTAAACCATATCTAAGCTGGGCAGGGAATACCAGAACCGTGTAGTTTATATAAAAGAATGTCATATACTTAATCATATACTTTCGTTATGTCAAGTAATACTCTCTGTACATGTTTCTTGTCATTTATATGTTTTAGGACAGATCTGAATATAATTATATACTGCTAGTGTAGTTGATCTTGATTTTCTAAACACTTTTAGCTGTTATCGAGGATGTAATATTTTCCTAAAAAATCATATATCAGATATGCACATTGTTTTTTTAAACACTTTCGAAAACGTGGGTATTTAGGCTATAGGTCTATAGTTACTAGGGATGTAAGATGATATTTTAAGGAGGTCTGGAAATCGGCTATCTTGGAGACTTTGATTTACTAGGAATATGAGCGGTAGTGACAGTTTTTCTACACATTGTTTTAATAGAAATGCAGGGATTTCATCTATGCCGCAGCTGTGTGTATTTTTAATCGAGCGGATTTTGTCGATTATTTCTTTTCTGTGCACAGGATGCAAGTACATGGAGGACATTTGCGAGTTTACGACAGGTCGACCTAGCGCGTTGTTTTTGGTGGTGTTATTCGTGGACATACTCACTGAAATTATTATAAATAGTTTTTGGGCATTTTACAATGTGGTTGTTAATTTTTAATTTAATATTTTCTGGACTTCATGTGTGGTGTGTGGTCTGAGGTGTGTGATGGTCTTTTTTTTTGGTTTACCTAATTTTTGATTTATGATATTCCATATTGTTTTTGTTTTATTATCGGAGTTTTCCATTTGGTTACAAAATTCGAGTATTTTAGATATTTTTACACTGCGTTTTAGATTTAGGCTATATTTTTAATAAAATTTGCGTATTATGTCACTGTCAGTCACACTTGTAGCAAGTATAATATTATATTTAAGATGATTTTGCAATTAATTATTTATTTATATATAAATTATAGAAAAATCTTGCGGTGTTTTAATACTCGGAATTAGATTTTTTGGTATGAAATGCTATTCCGAAGTATAGTAGGTATAAACTGGGATAAGATTTTATGAGCACCTTATTCCGCGGCATATACAAACGTAAAATACAGTGTTCACAGTTTTACGCATCTTGCAATGCACTTTCCGTTAATTTCAATAACGCGCAGGTTCCTACTTTCTTTTATAATAACTTTCACAAACTTAGAAAAGTAGTTATAAGCATTTATGGTTGTGTTTATGGTGGTAATAATTCAGAAACTACACTATATAATTTTACCAATATCTTGCTTTATAAAGAGAAACATATTGTTTGTACTACTTACATGTAATACGATATTATATAATAATACGACATCTTATAGTGACCATATAATATTGATATGGTCACTATAAGATGTTGTTAGGTTAGCTAATTACGTAATAACTTAAGAGAGAAGGACCCTTAAGTAGGGACTGAATAAATTAACCGACTTGGCATTACATGGATCTCACAAATTTTTACAGTAGAAGAGCTGAGTTGCGAGACTTGGTTTTTTTACATGTTATGTTTTTGATGGCATACATATAGGTATATACATATAGATAAAACTTCTGGTAGGTTTTGCGAAAAAATATCTAAATTGTTTAACATCTTATTCATTAGTTAATTGCATTATTGAAAATAATCTTTAATAATGATTGTCAGGTCTATACCCAAGGGGATGATTATTCACATTTTTTAAAATTATAATGATTTTAGTTGTAGAATAGTGAGCACCACGAATTATTCTTCCTACCTTTTCCCTTTTCGTTTTGTATACGGAATCGGAGTTTGAAACCAAATACATCGGAATAAGGATTTTTATATCGGAATAAGTTACCACCGACTTCTTTTCATATTTGATTAATTTACAATACAAATCGAAATCTAACAGCCAAACCAATTGTCTGTTTCAAGAGTACAAACAATTATGGTTCTGATGAAAATAACCAAACCTTCAAAAAGGCTAAATGCTTAATTTTCGATCTCCTTTCGAGTTTTAGTAAAAATACCGCGGATGTAGGCGCCTTTACCTTGCATCCAAACATGACAAAATTAATAATATTAGTTTATACAATGTAATAATACAATACATTATGTGATTAAATAACACAAATTCAATTGGGCTAAGAGGAAAATGTTTATTATTTGATTAGTGAGTTAATGTGCAAGAGTAAAGTTAAATCTTAATAGAATTTTATTAAGTAGTGCATTTTTATTATTTCGCAATAAATAATTGGAAAGTAAAACGATAATATAAGAAATAAGAGTAGAAGGTACGTTGGTTGAGCAAGTGGATGAGTTTATTTAGGATGTGTGTTTAGCAGGAATGGTAGACATGACAAGGATACAGAACAAAGACTTAATGCAGGAATGGATGGGGGCCTTCCCTCCATGGTGGGTAGTCAGACTGTGTCCTAAACGGCACGTATAGCTATGTATTCACAATGCTGTGTTATTCCTTAATGTATGCTATTGAAAAATCTGGGTTTGGCAAAAGAAGCATTTGAGTAAAATTAATGCTGTAGAAATGCGGTCATCAAGAAATATATCATGGATAACTGTGAATAATAGGGTGAAAAATTGAGTTATACTATAAAATTGTGACCTGGATAAGGGGTAAGTTTCGATACTTTGAACAGGTAGAAAGAATGTCTGGGGAAAGAATGACATAGCTGCAGGAGTGTGGGGCATTTTCGGCAACGGACGACCTAGATGGAAATTAAGTGACCAAATTGGCCATACTGAGATAGCCAAATTCCGATTACCGATTACCGATTAGCGTGTATGCATAAAATATTATGAATGTGAAAGAAGCGATGAGTTATGACAGGATCATGCCAAATTGAAGTCCATAGCCTCTACCTGTGTTTATGTTATGGTATAACATAAACACAGATTTCAATTACTTTTATTTTAATTAAAAATAATAAATATTGTAATTAATTTATAATTTATCCATAATGCAGTATAATGATTTATATGATTTATTGCCAAATAAGTGACAAATTGCTTAACATTGATGAAACATATACGAAGTATTGATGAGATATTGACTCGATTATTGAATTGTCATTGAATTACATTTAAAAACAAATCTGTTGATCTGTCAAGGACTGTGCGCTCACATTTACACTTTTTAATATAATAATATTTAGAACATGAAGTATCTAGACAAATAAGCAGAAAGACCGCTGTTTTACTGAGCGTTTCATAATCATACTGTTTAGAATAACAACGATTGTACGAAGCAATCCAAAAAGTTACGTAATATGTTAATATTTATGTATACGCCAAGAAAGTTGTAGTATAAGCCAAATGTAATACTAAATTCAGAGTGTATAAAATATCGCTATATTATATACTAGCTTACCCGCGGCTTCGCTCGCGTGAACTTAAATTTAGGAACATCATTAATACTACTCTGAGCCGAAATTAGCAAAATTCAACCACTTGTAGAGTCACCTCAGTATCTGTGTCGCTATGACTGTTTGTCACAGGATTTTTTTTTATTTCCCGGAGACTATTGGACGTAAATGATTGCAATATAATATGCTACAAGAACACATACGTGAGTTTATCAGAATTGCATTAATACCATGCGTCTATCAACACCTTTTTTTATATCGTATGTTTTCCGATGTATCCTTATGAAGGGTAAATTGTCCTACCATCAGAAATGCGTTGTTTACATTTTACTCTTTACATTCATTCATAATTAAAGTTAATATAGTTTTGACAAAATAATGTTTAATTTCATGGTATTTTATATATACACCATAAAATAGATGCAGATATTTTTTTACGTTCGAAGAGACTTCAAAATTTCACAAATGTAGTTCTATTCACGGTGAACGTGAGAGAACTACATTCATGAAAGGGAGTAGAAATATACAGAAGATGGGTACCGGTGTATTCGTGATAACAGCTTAAAATAATAGAAAGATGCAGTTACCAACGCGCCTGCCAAGCGTGGCAACTACAGCAAAAATATCCACCTTATTTCGCAATCTATAGTGGAAGGTCTGTGATCAGCAGCGAACTTTTTATAAGCTGTAGTGATGAATGTACTTCTCTTCGCTCCCCTTAATATTAACTGTAGAATGAAAACAAAAACTAAACATAACCGAAAATATCAATTAAATAAAAAGTGCATGTTACTGATTTGAATATTAGCCCCATTAAAAGTAAATAGTAGCAGCCTACATGCGGTACGACCGACTACACATATAAAAATAATATTCCAGTTTTATTTAACTTCTCAGATATGAAGGTTCTCTCACGATGTTTTCCTTAAACACCGAAAACGTGGTAAATCGACACTTCAAACTGCAATAAAATATCAATAATGTCTACGTGGATAGAATTTGAGTTGTTTGACTATTAAATTTACGTCAGGATTTGTTCGATTACCGACTTTGAGAGGTGACTTTCAAAATTCTGTCAATGCAGTTCTACTGATAGTCGCAATAAAAATAAACTTGTGTTTAAGAACATTTGCTTTCTGTGATACTTACAGTACTTTTTCGTAAGAGCCTGTTCATTTACATATACTCATGTGAGCTATGAAACCAGGACTCTCACAAAAGCCTTAATAGTAATATATTAATTTAGGTATGTCTGAAAATATGAAAGCTATCTTCATTTAAGATAAACTGTTGTATAGGTTTCACCAAAAGTAAAAAAAGTAAAGTAACAGCTTACACACGTCTTACAACTGTGCACAGGCTCCTTATTACCCATAGTGTATTAAGGGGAAGGAAACTGAAGTGTTGAAGAAAAATTTTCCCCACAAAAGTATTCTTCACTACTTCGCCGAATACATGGAAAATAAGCACATAAAATTTCCTTAACAATTTCATTCATTCTCGTTCATTGAGTCCTCGAGGGAATCGTAATTTTGCTGCCGTGCCATGAAATCTTACGCAAACTACACGGCTCCCGAATTTGTTTACGTAAAACTCATAAAAACTGAAAAAGTTTTTGCACGATGGTGGACCACATCTACCTAGTAATTGGTCATCCAACATTGTCACGGACCATTCCATCAAAAAGAGATAAAAATTTCACAGTGCACTTAATTTTCAGATAAGTACTTATATCATACTTGATACCAGAAGAAGTTTGTGAAATTAGTTCTATACCGATGGACACGCAACATATTTATCTGAAGACCTTCTCTCTTGATCACAGTTTTGTGCTCACAAATTAGTTAGTCATTTAGCTAAGACATTTATGGTAAATTATCCTGATAATTGCTACCGTTTGGGATATTTTAAGACTGTCAATTATCGATGCTGCAAGAATAAAACGTGGTAGAGCCATGCTGCAGCTATATTAGTAGGATAGTTGTAGCACGAATGGGTCGGCTCGACCGGGGAAGGACCACGCTCTCACAAAATACCAGCGTAAAATAGCAGCTTAACGCTGCTGTGTTTCGTATGGTGAGTGTAGAGAACCAGAGACCCTTTTTACTGGAAATGAGGCATTCCATCTTAGTCCTCATAGGTGACATAGCAACTGCAGTCTATGGGCCACAGTAACCACTTACCATCAGGTGGACTGTGTGTTCGTTTGTCACCCTTATCCTATAAAAAAAGAAGTATTCAGTAAAATTCTCTTTCATTTCATCAGTAACTTATTTTGTGTTATTAGTTTATTTAGCAGTAAGTAGATGACGCTATTATTAGATTAAAACTATGAAAATGAAAACCGTATACCGCGTAAACCGCGGAACTTTATATTATATACTAGCTGTTCCCCGCGACTTCGTCCGCGTGTAATTTAGGGTATTAATTATGATGCGCGGAACCCTAATTCTTTTTCTGAAATATAAGTAGCTTAAGTTACTCCTTATAACATCAGCTATCTGCCAGTGAAAGTCCCGTCGAAATAGGTTCAGGCGTTTCGGAGATTAGCCGGAACAAACAGACAAACAGACAAAAATTTTAAAAAGTGTATTTTTGTTTATACTTAAAGTACCGTTTATACTTTCATATGCATTTAGTAATTTTATACTTTCATATGCAGAGGGCGATGGCCGTCAGAGTCGTCCGCGGGTATCGCACGATTTCCTACGAGGCGGCTTGCGTCCTGGCCGGATCCCCGCCCTGGGACCTAGAGGCGAAAGTACTCGCGTCATTATATCGATGGCGCGAGGAAGAGCGGGCACGGGGCTCGAGGCCGGTGCAGCGGCAGATCGCGCTGCGCCGAGAGGAGCTCCGTCAGGTCTTGGTGGCGGAATGGCGGCAAAGGCTTCTGCGCCCTACCGCCGGCCTCGCTACCGTCGAGGCGATCCGGCCAGTACTCGACGACTGGCTCGGGAGAAGGCACGGCTCCCTGTCGTTTAGGGTGACGCAAGTGCTGTCGGGGCATGGCTGCTTCGGCAAGTACCTGCGCCGCATAGACAGGGAGCCGGACGCTCGGTGCCACCACTGCGTCCATTGCGGGGAGGACACGGCGCAACACACGCTCGCCGAGTGTGTAGCTTGGGAGGAGCAGCGCCGTGTCCTCACAAATAAAGTAGGAGGCGATCTGTCGCTGCCGGCCTTAGTGCGGAAGATGGTCGGTAGCGCAGAGTCGTGGGATGCGGTGGTGTCCTTCTGCGAGGACGTGATGTCGCAGAAGGAAACTGCGGAACGGGAAAGGGAGATCTCGACTCCCTTCCCTGGCCGCAGAAGGCGCACCGGGCGCAGGAGAAGGGCGGACAACGCCCTTTTCCGGCCCCCATAAATGGGTCCAGGGGCGAGGGACTTGGGGAAGCCCCCGCCACCCCTACTCGATGGACCCGAGGTGGAGGTGCGCGCGGGTGTCGGCGCGCGCCCCTGAGGCGATACACGGGGTAGTTTAACACCTCACTACCCCGTGCAGGAGACGAGGCCTGGACAGACCGGGCCAGCACTAGTGTGGGGCTGCGGAAGAATTTGGATTCCCGCGGCCCCACGCGCACGTGTGAGGAGACACCGGGGTGGTTTTAGCCGGTAAGAGTCCGGCACGCCCCTCCGCCTTTCCCCAGGCGGAGGTAGTCCATGAGGATTTCCCCCCGTAAAAAAAAAAAAAAAAAAAAAAAAAAAAAAAAAAAAAAAAAGGTTCCTAACTGTAACTAACCTTTTTTTTCACGGGGAATTCCTCATGGATACCTTCCGCTGTGAAGGCAACGAAAAGGTTATCCTTCTACTCCTACCAGCTAAAACCCCACGGTGGTCACCATCAGCGTATACGAGGGATCCCGGGATCTTCATACGGAACGCACCGAGGCCCCTTCAATGATTTGCTACACTAATAGCACGTCCCAGGGGCAGTGCTTGCTGCCCCCAGCACCCTCGCAGTGCTACCACGATGTCTCGAGACCATTTCCGAGTCATCGTACTCCTCGGGGGCTACACCACTAGGCATTCGCGGTCCCCGCCCCGAGCGTCTGCAATTCCGGAGGCTCCGTTTCTGGTAGGGGAGCACCGTTTTCTAGAGGAGGGCCGTGACAAACGCCTTGGCAACGTCGTCTCCGCGCGGGATCCGTTCTCTCCCGATCCCGCTCAGAAGTCTCCTTCTGAATCAACAGATTCACAGAAGGAGGCTACGGCCCTTCACGCCGAATCCCCGCTCAGTATCGCCGACACGACTACTGGCAGGGAGAAGTTCCGTCCGATGTGGTTCACCAGGATCGTCCGCTCCCGTTCTCACGTTGGGCATACTGCGAGCGTATGGGAAGCGGAGTCCTGGTCCCGTCCACCACAGTGGAAGCAGTCTGCTGTCGCCTCGCATCCGATCTTACACGGATAATCACCGAAGCACCCATGGCCGGTAATTATCTGTGTAAGACTGCCTGTCAAGACTGCCTAGGTGTTCAGAACAGACATCCTCCTTGATGTTTACCGAAACTCCAGCCTGGGACACGAATGAGTGCTTCAATTTGTACCCTGGATAGAAAAGGTACAAAGAACACCTGCGTCTCAGTCATAAAGAGCGAGGCTATATACCTCGCCGTCTCTAGATGAAAGTAAACGGCGCTAAAGTTCGGGCGAAGTCCTCTGATGTTGCAGAATTCACGACTAGAATGGCAGGGGTTGACTTTGTCTTGTTGCTCTGCTTGCTTTGATCAGTGTTAGTATTGGCGTAATGTCGTCCCTACATCTGGCGAGGCTGCATCTACAGCGATCAAATTTAGTGAATGGTAATTTTTATTCAAAAATATAGGCAGATGTTCTTATATTCAACTACTTGTGACAGTGGACTTTAATAGTCTATAGGTGGTTAACGTTAACGCTAGTATCGACTATGTGAAAAAATATTGATTTGGCCCTTGTATTTTTGTTGCATCTGCATGAACAACACTTAAAAGACGCTTAACCATAAACTATCATAAAGAAGCTAAAATAATACAAAATTCATTCAATTGTTTAGCCAAGTTGGCCCATATTTGACGCTAAGCGATACTCGGTAACAAAACTTAATCTAATTTCAAGTGCACTAGTCCTTCTCTATCGCTCCTTTGAGAAGCGCAGGAATCGTGAACGGGATTGTTGATATGAGTTGGTCTATTATGGTATATTTTGACTTGAAAAATTGGCAATATTGTGCGCCCCCCTTTGAAAGATGCCCGGGGCATGTGCCCTAATTGCCCCACCCGAGATACGCGTCTGGTCATATCGTACAATAATTTTATTATTCACGGCAGCAGCGCTGATAGAGTTTTTATAACAAAAATATACTCGTATATGCCTAATCAAATAATATAAATGTCCGCAGCTTTGTTATGCAATTGGGGCAACCCAGTCGCATCATAACTTACTGTCGCTGATATTACTAGAGAATACGGTTTTCATTTTCATAGTTTTACTCTAATAATAGTTACTGCTAAATACACTAATAATAACAAAATAAGTAACTGATAAAGAGAAATAGAGTTTTACTGAATATTTATTCATGCAGCATAAAAAATTGATAGTCTTCAAGTATCCCAAACGGTAACCACTATCAAGATAATTTATCATAATTGTTAAATGACTAACTAATCTAATGCGTTGTCACCCATGAGCCATGAGGACTAAAATGGAATGCCGTATTTCCAGTAAAAAGGGTCTCCGGTTCTCTACACTCACCATACGAAACAGCAGTTTCGTATGGTGAGTGAATTAAAAGTAATAATATAATTTATCATTCTCATTTTGAGTAGACTAATGAATGTTACAATCTCAATATGTATTGTCTGAATAGTTATACTTTCAAAACTTTACGCCCTATTTTGTCACTCTTAGGGATGGGTTTTTTCTCCAAATTTATATGGAATACCCCTGAACTATAACTTATTAATAAAGAAAATCATCAAAATCAGTCAACGATTGACGTAGAGATCAGTAAACATACAAAAAAAATTACATACAATGAACTATAGAACCTCCTCCATTTTTAAAGTCAGCTAAAAACTTAAGTCAAAATCAGTCCCCCTTGTAGCCATGGGCAAAGTTAAAATTAGTTGTAATAAAATTCGTCAAATGAGTTTTATCCAACCGCGTAAATATAGAAAAATCTTGAGTGAACGAGTTATTAATTCTAAAGTCTTACGAGTACGGAACACCATGGTTATTTTGCGAGTTTCTTTGCCACGAATTGGCTAATACTAGCACTAAGATCAAAAAAACTAATCTTTCGCTAATATATTCGTCATCGATACCAGTAGAAGAAAGAAATGGGACTGATTTATAAGGAAGTAGTTTATAAGAGGTAGAAGTTGGTTATAACATAATAATAATAATTTAATTTCAATAAACTGTACAATTAATGCCAATAATGTATTAATTTAAAATAGTATACAATAACAGGTACCTGAACTAGGATAAACCTGTATCTCAGGTGTATGTGCTAATAGATACATTTACAAATATTTTCTGTTTCATGTATAAAATGAATAACATACCATCGGATTAGGGTTAATTCGGCAAAATATTCATTAATTTACTTATGATTTTAATTAAATTAAAACAATCAGCAACTTTTCCGTATAATGAGAGGTCCTATTCAGCAGTGATGATGAATAAATGAATTTTTTTTATAGGATCGAGTGACATACTAGCACACAGTCCACCTGATGGTAAGTGGTTGCTGTGGCCCATAGACATCTACATTTATCCTCGTTTACGAATCAAAATGCAGATGCGTTGTCGCCCGTGAGGACTAAGATGTAATGCCACTTCTCCAGTAAAAAGGGTCTCCGGTTCTCTACACTCACCATACGAAACTGCTATTTTACGCTGGTCCTTCAACAGTCGAGCCGATATGTGGAGTGAGTTATAATATGAACCGCCATGTGCATTAGTGTTACAGGATGTGTTTTAAAATATGAAAAAGTATATTATGAAATTTTAATAATATTCTAGTTATTTGAAGATATTAAAATATAAATTCTAAATACGAGTAATTTAATTATTCATCTTGCATTTATTTCTTTGTCGTATGTATTTCATACAAGCGGTAGGTTGCCGTTATGGAAACCTCTAGAGGATTTCATCGTACTCGTAATGAAATACACTTCGTTAGATCGTTTCGTTGTCGTTTCGTAACTATGAGTATTATTGTACTAATCCAGACCTGTATGTGCCTTCGCATTATTTAGTTGCAGTCTAATGAATTTCGTCTTTAATAAAGTAGTGTCTTTTAAATTAATAATTGCTTAGTAAGTTAATATTTTCCTCGTAAAACATTTACTAAAATCGTTTATTGAGTTATTTATAGAGCTTTCGTAATCAATATCAGGACACACTTCTTCAATTACATAGCACTCACAAATTAGGAGACTAATATATTACACGTGTAATGTTTTAAATATCTTCTACAGTGGTTTGTATCTTAGATCATTGTATTATTTATGCATTTATTTATTCATTAACACCGCAGTAGTTAGAATACTCTCTATCCTTTACCATCGTCATCATCATTGCAACCTATCAAAACTGAACAAAGGCTTCCTCATAAATTGCCACATAGCAATGCATATGCCATCCCCTTGGTGTTGCATTTGTACATGGGTGGCGGTAGTCACCATCAGGTAATTCGCATTCTCGTTTGCCCACTCTTATATATAAAAATAGGGGATATTTCTCATAGCTGCCACACTTGACATCCGCAGTTTTATATTATTCTGAGCTGTAATCAAGCAAAAACACGGCCGTAGTGGAAGGAGATTAGTAATATCTGACCGAGATTTTGGTCTCGGCCGAGAACGGCCTAAATAAAGTCTCAGTCTCGCTTTATTTTTGGAAGACTCTCAGCCGTAATTGAATAATTGTTATAATATCAGCAGTTATTTAGTGCAGCTGGACAAAAATATGATGCATTTTGTGTAACTTCAAATGAGTACGTTGGCTCTGTTTATGTAGTTCTAAGATCGAAATGGTCAAATGCCTAAAAAGAAAACAATGTCAGTTTATCAATGTATAATAATAATTGTTTACGCATAATAAACACAACTTGTAATCGAATGTCGTTAAATCAGGATCGAATTATGCAGATATACCAGAGCTTTGCATCTATTTAGTTCATTTCCATATTCAGTTTAGTCATTTTTGGTGTACCATTATTATCTCACTAACGCAGACTGGTATAGGATTATTTCAAATGTATGAAATTGGAAATTAACTCTAACTGAAATTTTATAAAGTATTTATATTTTAACTTTATATTTCCCCTTCTACCTTCCTAAATCAGACGAATAGATGCTCCTCCATTCTCCATCTCCATCACACACAAAAATTAATCTATAAACAGTTCAAACAACCTTCCTGAAAAGATTCGTGTTGTTTTAAAATATGATTAGGTCAGTATATTTACTGCTGTAGTGGCATTTCTTTTATTTCTCGTTTTTTTGAAAACGTTGCCTTTATATTATACAAGGATTTTCTCCTGTATCGTGGGGGCAGTTTACATACATACATTTCACATCGCGGCAGAACTCCCGATACCATCCACACCATTTGGATGATTGGCGGTCCACCACTGTGCGATTTAGAAGATGTTTTCTTCCTCGCACGACCTCCTTGTGGAATCGATTACCATCAGCGATTTTTCCGGACCGATACGACTTAGGGACCTTCAAGAAAAGAGCGTACTCCTTTTTAAAAGGCCGGCAACGCATCTGCGATTCCCCTGGTGTTGCAGTTGTTCATGGGCGGCGGTAGTCACTTACCATCAGGTGAGCCGCATGCCCGTTTGCCCCCTCTCCTATAAAAAAAAATGCAGACCTGGAACAATTATTTGCAGGCCATACAAATATTAGGTCCATACATATGAAATTAGCGTTTTGTATGGGAGGAATATAAAGTCGATTTTTTTTAAATATATTTCATTAATCAAAGTATGAACCGTTGTTATCTATGCACTTTTGCCATCTCATAGGTAGTTCATTGATCCCTTTACTAAAAAACCATAGGTGCGAGAATGATTAAACTCTTTGAAGGCAGTTTGGACTGCCGCATTGGAATTGAATTTTTTTCCTTGTAAGAAGTTGTCCAACTTCCGGAAAGAAATGGTAATCTGTTGGAGCAAGGTCTGGGGAGTACGGGGGATGTCGCAGACATTCCCATTGTAGCTCATCTAACTTAGTGGTTGTTTGTTGTGCAGTGTGTGGTCTTGCATTGTCGTGAAGCAGGCCTAGAGCGATTGACCAATATCGGTTGTTTAGCAGCTAGTTCTTCCTTCATGGTTTGCAGTTGCTGACAATAGATATCTGCCGCAATCGTTTGGCCAGATTTTAGAAAGCTGTAGTGAACGAAACCGGCGCTATTCTACCAAACACTCACAAGTAACTTTTTCTGAGTCAATTTTCGTTTAGGGCTATTTGGGTAGGTCTCCAGGGTTCAGTCATTGCAACGAGCACTTTCGATTATCGTACAGTATCCACTTTTCATCAGAAGTAATGATTCGACTTAAAATCTCTTCATTTTTGTGTCGGTTGAGCAAAGTAACACGGCAGTCGACGAGTGTTTGCAAGTTCGATTCACTCAATTCATGACGTACCCATTGTTCAAGTTTTTTTACTTTCCCGAATTGCTTCAAATGGATAATACAGTTTTATCACTTACCCCGAAGCCTGCAGCTATCTCAGAAGTGCTTTGTGATGGATCTGATTCCACAATAGCCTTTAATTCTTCATTTTCCAGTTTGGTCTCCGGCCGTCCACCGGGTTGGTCGAAATTTCCAGAACGAAAACGTTGAAACCAAAAAGGTACCGTGCTTTCTTTTGAGACACCAGCGCCGTACACATCATTAATCCTTCGAGCTGATTCTGCAGCACTGGTGCCACGGTAGAACTCGTCATCGTAAATATATCGATATTTCATGTTTACCATTGTGCGGTAATAAGCGACGCCAAAGAAAAAAATAATGAGGAAGAAACAAATGAATGTCTGTTTTCAAAACTCAAATGAACCAGCTAAATTAATTTATAAATTTGAATTTGGAATTCTTGTCCAAAGAGGAGATATTTCAGATCAATTTGGTCAGTGCGACAAAACGCTAATTTCATATGTAAGGACCTAATACTTGCTCCATGCGGGATTCGAACCCGGGGCCCATAGCGCTGCAACTCATTGCTAATCCAATGCGCCGTTAACATTTTTTTGACATATATAGAACACGTTTACAGTAGTAAATAATAATTTAACTTCTCTTAAAACCTTTTTGCTCTACCAATAAACCTACAAAAAAGTAAAATAACATTCCGTATACATCCTACTGGGCTAGCTGTGTGTGTAGTCGGTGCATGGTTTTTTTTTTAAAGTATAGGGTTGACAAACGAACACACAGTCCACCTCATAACGAGGACTGTGTGTTCGTTTGTCACCCTATCCTATAAAAAAAAAAACTGATAGTAAGGCGATGCTGTGGCCATAGACATCTACATTTATCCTCGATAAAGAATCAAAATGGAAATGCCTTGGCACCCCTAAAGATTAAAATAGAATGCCGCATTTCCACTGAAAAGGGTATCGGTTCTCTACACTCACCATACGAACACATTTAAAGGCTATTTTATACTGGTATTCTGTGAAAACGTGTCCCTTTCCCTATCGAGTCGACCCATTCTTGCTACAACTATAATATAGCTGCAGAATGGCTCTACCACTACCACGTAATCTCTAATTTTACAAACTATTTATAATTACTGACGAAAGAAGAGCCTGCCATGTGTGTAAGGAATTCACATTTACTAGAGTTCTTTTTGTTATTTCACCAAAAAACACACGCCAGCGAGCATCTGATATACCAAGGATCTTCATTCATTCAGCCATTTCATAATTCTTTGTTACAACCTATCAATGACCACAGCTGCATAAGGCTCCCCTTATAGATTGTCTCGTAGGCCCATCCTCGTCTTCTTAAAGTATATTTACCAAAGTAAATATAATGTATTTTGTAATATGCTAGAGCCATGATTCAGGTTATCATAGCTGCAGGAGAAGCTGGGTCGGCTCGACGTGCCACCACACTCATACCTGCGTAAAAAATCAGCATAATGCTGCCCCGGCTTGTATGGTGTGAACCGGAGACTCTTTTATCTGGTACGATACATACCATTTAATACGAGCAGATTTACTGCGTGCTCGTTTGTTTCGTTAATGGCACGTTTAGATCATTGGGCGAAAAATCCGCCGAATTGCTCGCCGAGTTGATTGCGGACGAGTAAGATGCGCCTGTATTCATTCAACGTAGCTTTTTCAAACATGGATGACGTAGGTCTCATTGCTACGACATTGTGTCTACTTAACTTTTATAGACTCACTAATATTTTAAATGAAAAAAGACGAAAAGACATATTTAGAAAGAAAGCAGAAATAGTTAGTATTATGTAGAATATATAAAAGTAGTTTCGCTCTTGTGAAATTCTTAATTTTAGCTGAACCGAGTACGTACTTACATTTTTTAACATATTTTATCAAATAAAGATACTAGAGAAAATTATAACGGTAGATTGGCTAAGTAGGTAAATTAAAATTATAGTTCACGGGACAAGCGAATAGTGATGATTATGTAAACACCGATACGAATACACACGAACATTCTTTTGACTGTTGCTAAAAAACCGACATTGAGTGGAGAACAGGCGAATACCCGGGCTGAGTAGCGAGAACACCCGAACAAGGCGTTTACATGTTCGTACTCGTGCCCATTCGTCTCTGCTCGGCGAGTATCTAAATGTCGCATTACATATCTATATTATATTTTATATTCTTAGGTGTTTTTAGTGCGATCTGCATTTTTGCGGTTTTCTTTTCGAGGTAAACACAGTATGAGATATTTAAAAAATGTAGTATTTAATATTTTGTAAAGGATGATAGGTAAAACACATAAAAGATAACAGCAGCTTTTTTTTTTATAAAGGAATCTCATATAACATAGTCAGATATTGGAATAGTAAACCAAAAAAATACAATATTCACAAAATGAATAGGTAATATTCCTCATAAGGCGCCATTCAATAGACCTTTTGTCGTACAACAAAAGTCAATCGTAAATATTACTCTGGTAATATATTTTTATTTCATTAGACTTCCCAAAGATTAACAATTTGTCTGCTTCCACTGAAGGATATTAGTTTGGTATATATTGTGTAATTATCTAATGGCTAAATATTATATATTGCTATGTGGTACATACTATGTTACCGGCAACATATAATTTAGTCATCGTAAATAATACCTAGTCGTTCCATGTAATGCCGGGTCTGCTTAGGCAATGTATAAAAAACATATGTAATCTATCGTTTTCTGTTGCATACCTTTCTTAGGTATTGCATGTAATACCTAGATAGTGTATAGAATGCCATAAAGAGATCAGGTAAAGTATAAAATATGAACAAATAAAACATATTTCCTTTACAAAAAATCAACTTTAGTAAGAAATACAGTCAAATTTGATCAAAAATTGTTATAATTAGTTTACATTTGCTGTACTAACTCCCAGATGTTTAGCTCTGCTTAGCCTAATGGTTATGCATGATGTGTTAAAAGTTTAAATAAATAAATGAAGAAAGAAATAACGGTAACAGAAAGGAATTGCAAACAAATACTTGTTCTTGTACTTGTTCTTGTTTTTATCCGTTTTAAATTCTTTTTTTATTTGCTTATGCTGGATTTCTCTTAATAAATTAAAATAATAGCAAGCATATTGAGCACGAAAACTTAATTAGGTTAGATTAGGTTTGGTTTGGTCCCCTCCCCCCCGAACAGGTTCCCGCCTTGTCGTGGCGGGGGGCTGGTGCTTCTGAGTGCTAGTTTTTCCTGGCCCCATTGCCTTCGCGCATCGGACACGGGGGCGTCGGTTGCGCATGTGAAATTGGAGGCCGAGGAGGAGGGCGCGCCATGTGTTCTGTCCTTTCCCGAGGAGACGCCGCCATGGGGCGGCCAGCGCAGGTGGGGCCGCGGATGTGTGCGAAAGCGTTCCCGTGGCCCTGCCAATATGCGACGAAGGTGGAACACTATGGGTTTTTAGTCGGTGCGAGTCCGACATAACCCGTCCTTGCCCCCGCGAGGCGGGTATTCGTAGGCTTTTCCCCATGTAAAAAAAAGCTTTGGTTTGGTTAGGTTAGGTTAGGTTTGATTAGGTTCCCCCCCGACCCCCCCCCCCCCATGGGTTCCCGCCTTGACGTGGCTTAGTAGCCGTGGCTTGGTAACCGTGGCTTGGTCAAGTGCGGTGAACTAAGAGGAACCCACGTGGCTGGCCCGAGATGTAGGGCCGATCCGAGTTGGCCACTCAGAGTGGGCTTGGCGAGCCCACTTCGGATGTGTGTTGGTGGTTTGCGGCGAGAGGGATGCCCTCTTCCCCTACCGCTCCGCAACCGAATCTTGGTTGACGGCAGAGCCATAGACCAGATCCGCCGTCGGGGTCAGAAAGGCTAGTGCTTCTGAGTGCTGGGTTTTTCGGGACCCATGACGTGCGCCCATCGGACACGGGAGTGTCCGTTGTGCTGGTGGAGTTGGAGGCCATGGAGGAGGCCACGTAAAGTGTTCTGGTGCGCCTTACCTGAGAAGGAGATGGAAGAGGAGTAGTTCTCTCCCGAAGAGGCGCCGACATGGGACGGCCAGCGCTGGTGGGGCAGCAGATGTGTGTGAAAGCGTTCCCGTGGCCCTGCCAATATGTGGCTTTTGTGGGTGCGAGTCCGACATAACCCGTCCTTGCCCTCGCACCAAATGCTCATAAGGCTTGCACTTTTGTGATGATACATTTTTATGATGATCCATTGCAGAGAATGCAGATGCATTCTTTAGAAACAAGTTAATAGTCAAGTCAACAGAAACAATAGATATAGAATATAGAATGGATTTTTTTTTCACTAACTCTTACCTATGTAGTTCATGAATTAAATAAAAATAGTGCAACAGAATACTACGTAACATACCACTACAGTGAAAAGTATCAATTTACTCAATTGCTTAATAAAGACTTTAGAACGAATAGAGTAATTAATTTAAAATTAAGTTAACACAATATCAAAATAATATTAAAGGTTATTGCAAAAATAAGAGAAATGGAATTTTAAATAAATATATAATATATATGATAATAATTTTTTTCAAGAAACAGAAATATAAATAGAAATAAAAATAAAAAAAAGCTTGACACCATCGATGGCAGAAAAGAATGTGTAGAAAGAACATGGCAAAACCTTAGGGATGGAATGGTAAGTGCAGCGGAAGAAGTGTGTGGAACAATAAAAAGAGGCAGTAGTAAAAGAAGTGATGCATGGTGGAATGATGAAGTGAAAGAAGCTGTAAAGAAGAAGAAGAAAGCATGGTTAGACTACTTGGCCTCTAGTAATGATAAGGATATGAGAGAGAAGATGAAAGAAAGATATAAGCTTCAGAAAGTTCACACGAAAGCATTGCTTGAGGAAGTGCGTGAAAGGTGTAGAATGGAAGCGGACGAAAGGTTGTCGCACAACTTCAAGGAGAACTCCAAACTCTTCTGGAAAGAGGTTGAAAGGACTCGAAGTGGTGCGACGGCCTTAAGAATGAACAAAGTGCTTTCGAGAACTAATGACGTCCTCTCAGAAAAATCGGACGTCATGCAGCGATGGAGCGAATTTTATAGAGAAATGTATGCGTGTGATGATCTTAGTGAGGGATCTGATGATTTACTGTGACACCGTGACTGGTACGCCAGACCACCTCGATGACACTGAGGTCATTAGTATGAAAGAGATTGAACGTGCGATTCGAAATTTGAAATGTGGTAAGGCTGCGGGACTAGACAGAGTTACTGCTGAAATGGTCAAGTATGGTGGGCCTCGCGTATGGGACAGCATTCATCTGCTGTGCAATTTGTGCTGGCGGACGGGGGATGTCCCGGATGATTGGCGATCCGCAGTCATTGTGCCTTTATATAAAGGTAAAGGTTCACATTTTGACTGCGGGTGCTATCGGGCGATCAGCTTGACCAGTTTAGCAAGTAAAGTTTACTCGAAGGTTTTGACACGTAGGATGCAAGAGAAATCGGAAAGATTTCTATGGGAGGTACAATGCGGATTTAGACCTGGAAGAGGATGCACGGATCAAATGTTTTCTCTCCGCATGATCACGGAAAAGCTTCTGGCTGCTAACCAGAAGATTTTTTGTGCTTTTGTGGATCTTGAGAAAGCATTTGATAAGGTTGTAAGGAAGAAAATGTGGGAACTGTTGCCGGGGTATGGTGTCGATGGTCGATTGCTACGGGCTGTGAAGCCTCTTTACTGTGACTGTAAAGCCTGTGTGCGGGTAGGGCATGACCTGTCACCCATGTTTAGCGTCCAAACGGGCGTAAAACAGGGTTGTGTCATGTCTTCCTGGCTGTTCATACTGTATCTCGACAGCTGTTTACAGAAGGTGAAAGATTGCTGTTTGGGTGTGAAATTGGGTGACATAAAAGTAAATTGTCTGCTGTATGCTGATGATGCAGCGCTTATTGCACCATCAGAGGTAGAACTGCGGGCATTAGTCACGTGTATGAAAGAGGAATGTGAAATTAAAGGTCTCCGTTTGAATGCTAATTAAGCTAAGGTTCTGGTATTTGAAAGGGACGAAGAGAGAACGAAGTGTGAAATATGGGTAAATCAGGAATGTCTAGAACAGGTAAATGAAATTGTATACTTGGGGAGTGCTTTTAGCCGAGATGGAAGATGTGATTTAGATGTGGACAGGCGTGTCGCTGCCGGGAACAAAGTCAATGGTGCCCTGACTGCGTTAGTCAAAAGGCAAGGCGTAGTGAAGAGTGCACGCCTTGCAATACATAACGCAGTGTTGATACCGACTTTGTTATATGGCAGCGAAACCTGGGTATGCCAGAAGAAGCATAAAAGCAAGTTGAATGCAGTGGAGATACGATCTCTTCGTAAAATGTGCGGCGTTACCATGGCCGACCGAAAGCGAAACGAAGAGATTCGCAATATGGCAGGTTTGAAAGACGAACTTATCACAAAAATTGATAAGGGCATGCTTCGGTGGTCTGGGCACGTTGAGCGAATTAGTGAAGACCGAATGGTGAAGAAAATAAATAGCGCGAAAGTTAATATTAAAAGGTGTCGAGGTAGACCAAGACTAACTTTCGTAGACCATGTGAGGAAATTGCCTGAAGAGGGTAGGGTCAAGAGTACTCGGATACCTAGACGTGCATGTATGAAGAAGATAATGAATCTGAAAGAAGCGAAAGAGGTATGTAAGGATCGTGACACTTGGCGATCTGTTCTCTCTGGCTACCCCGTCAGGGATTGTGCGTAAAGATAAGTAAGTAAGTAAGTAAGAAATATAAATATAAACACAAATCGTACCGGCAGGCGAAGTGTAGGGCGTCCCCCCACTAGATGGAGTGACGACCTGGTAAGATATGCAGGAAGTCGATGAATGCAGGTGGCTCAGGACCGTGCTTTGTGGCATTCCTTGGGGGAGGCCGTTGTTCAGCAGTGGACTTGTGAAGGGCTGTAACGATGATAATGATGATGAAACAAAAGAAACCAATAAGGGTTATAAAATATTAATTTTCTTATTTTATAACCCTTGTAGGTTTCTTTTGTTTATTTATTTAATATTCCATTTCTCTTTTTTTGCAGTTACCTTTAATATTATTTTGATATTGTGTTAACTTAATTTTAAATTATTTTTTTTTTTATAGAAGAGGGGGCAAACGAGCATGCGGCTCACCTGATGGTAAGTGACTACCGCCACCCATGAACAACCGCAACACCAGGGGAATTGCAGATGCGTTGCAGGCCTTTTAGAAAGGTGTAAGCTCTTTTCTTGAAGGTTCCTAAATCGTATCGGTCCGGAAAATTCGCTGGTGGTAATTGATTCCACAAGGAAGTTGTGCGAGGGAGAAAACTTCTTCTAAATCGCACAGTGGTGGACCGCCAATCATCGCGCGCGAGTAACGCGAGTTTTGTCGCGATGTGCGATGGTGAAATTGAGCGGCTAGAATTAGTCCGAACAATTCCTCAGAGCACTCCCCGTGATACTCGTAGATGCGATAAAATACGCAAAGAGATGCAACATCTCTACGCAGTGCCAGTATATCGAGCCGATCAGAAAGAACTCTGTCGTCGACGATTCGAACCGCTTTGCGCTGGATGCGGTCAAGTGGAAGGAGCTGGCAATGGGATGCCCCGGCCCAGAGATGAGAACAGTATTGCATGTCCATGTGGGGCCGAACTTGCGCTTTGTAAAGTTGCAAGCGATGTGCCGGCATGAAATACTGTCTCGCTCTGCTGAGCACGCCAAGCTTTTTAGAGGCCAATTTAGCCTTCCCTTCCAAGTGACCACGAAACTGCACACTATTCGATATGTCGACGCCAAGGATTCCGATACTAGCTGAGGAAGCAAGGGGAGTGCCTTCAAACTGAGGAGATACGACAAAGGGGTTCTTTTTAGCGGTAAACGCGCAAACTTGTGTCTTCTGGGGATTGAACTGGACTAGATTTAGTCGGCCCCATTCCGAGACTTTGTTAAGCAAAGACTCGACTTCAGACACAAGTTTGTTCCGGTACTTAGCGACGTTTTCCCGAGAAATATTGGCACGGCCGGTATATAAGGCATCACCAGTGCTGTCGTCTGCATAGCAATGAATGCTACTAGTTAGCAACATATCATTGATATGCAGGAGAAACAGTGTTGGTGCTAGCACGTAGCCTTGTGGAACACCAGCGTTGATAGGCTTGAAATCAGAGCATGCACCGTCTACTACGACCTTGATGCTCCGATCAGCAAGGAATTTGGTCACTTGCACAATTTCTCGGGAAGCCCATAGGAAGGAAGCTTTGAAAGAAGCGCTTTGTGCCAGACCCGATCGAAGGCCTTCGCTATGTCCAAACTAACGGCCAATGCCTCCCCCTTGGACTCTACTGCCTCCGCCCATCTATGAGTCAGGTAGCCCAGAAGAAGAAGCTGATCGACCCCGACGAAAACCGTATTGGCGGTCACAAATTAGCTGGTGATCCTCAAGGTACCGCATGAGCTGGCAGTTTATAATGGATTCCATTATTTTGGAGAACAAGGAGGTGATCGCAATAGGCCTGTAGTTGGACGGGTCTGAGCGGTCGCCTTTTTTAGGGATCGGGTGGACCAAAGCTGTCTTCTATGAATTCGGGACTACGCCTTGGGAGTAGGAGTACCGGAAAAGACGCGTTAAAACCGGTGCCAACTCCGGAGCACACGTCTTCAGCACAATGGGAGGGTCTCCATCGGGCCCACTCGACTTGCTGACGTCCAGGGAGAAGAGTGCTTTGCGAACCGAGCGCTGTGTAAACCGCACATCCGGCATGGAGCACTCACATCGCGGGATGGTCGGCGGTGTGTTCCCCCCGTCATCTAGAGTCGAGTTGGATGCAAAAAGAGAGCTCAACAGATCGGCTTTCTCCTTTGCGGCATAGGCCAGTGAGTCGTCCTCCCTGTGCAGAGATCGAAGAGATGGCTGACAGAAGTTCCCTTGGACAGCCTTGGCGAGAGACCAGAATGCACGGGTTCCCGAAGGAAGGCGAACTAATTTCTCGCCAATTCTGCCGATGTGCTCAGACCTTGCCTTGGCAATGACGCTTTTGAAGGACCTGGAGGCGGAATTATACTTCTTTTTAAGTGCGCTGGTGTTTACATCCCGAGACGTTGATGCGTCAGCCCAGGCCCGGTAGCACTCCTGCTTATAGCGTGATGCTATTTTACAGGAACGACCAAACCATGGCTGGGATCTGCCTCCGATGGGCACCACAGAGGATGGAATAAATAGTTCCATACCCTGAAGTACCACATCAGCAACAGAATCGGCAACAACGCTGGGATCTTCCGGCGAGAAGCAAACCCGCCCCCAAGGGTACGATGCAAAAAAAGACCGCATCCCGTCCCAATCAGCTGACCTATAGTGCCAAACATGGCAGCAAGCTGTAGATCGCAACTGCGATTGGAGCGTGAGTGGCACCGTACTCCGGATCAGACAATGGTCCGAAGAGCTTAGAGGGGACGGAGACCTGATATCCGTCCGGAAGAGAGGTCAGCAGAAGGTCCAACAGGGAAGGTACATGGCCTTCCACATCTGGGATCCGCGTAGGCTAAGTAACCAGTTGTGTTAGACCATATGCCAAAGCAAAGTCATAGACAGATCTACCCGCATGATCGGTTAAACGAGAACCATGCCATTCAGCGTGGTGGGCATTAAAATCACCGAGTATCACGATCTCTGCGGATGGGACCTGTTGTAGCACGGAGTCTGCAGCCATTTGGACGTGGTCGATGAGTCGGTCTGTGTCGGCATTACCGCTATGGGACCTATAGAGGCACCCGTAGACGCGGGGATGGTCGTCGCTGTCTACGCGCAGCCATAGGATGGACAGGTCCGTACCTTCAAGACTGCCGAGCCGTTGAAAACAGATGTCCTCTCTGACTTATACGCAAACTCCAGCCCGGGAGTGTTCCAATTTGTACCTCATTTTAAAAATTAAAATGAGTTACATACAAGGTAATAAGGGAATCCTCGACCAAATCTAAAGTGAGGTAGTTTTTTTTACTTATTATAAGCCAGTGCTTGACCACAATCCCATCTGGTGGTAAGTTGTGATACAGCCTTAGATGGTAAATCGCACTGTCTTATCGTAACAAAAGCCTATTCACTCTTGCCTTGAAGATGCCTAGATTGTATTCGGACGGAAAGATACATTACACATTACAAAAGACGAAGCAAACCGTTTGGTTTTAATGCGTGGAATATCGACAACAAAGGGATGAAGACCTGCCGACCGCCGGGTTGTCCGATGGTAGAAAGGAGAGGGAGGAATTAACGTGTAATTCCTGTGGACACTAACCAAAATGCATCCTATAGAATACCGAGAGACTGGCTACTCTGCGCCTGTGCTCGAGGCTGACAAGATTAGTTTCAACCAAGTCAAGGGCACCAATGAGCCTCTTAGCACGTCTCTCCACTGAGTTCAACGCTGCCAGATGGCATTTTGCAGCACCAGCCCATATGTGACAGCAGTACTCCATGCACGACCGTACTTGCGCTTTATATAAGGCAAGAAGCTGCCCTGGCGTGAAGTACCGCCGCACCCTTGCAAGGAGAAAACATCTAGCTGCTTTAGCTTTGGACTCAATGAACCGCCCATAGTTTAGGTTCGGAGAAAATTCAATCTCTAACAACTGAAGGCGGTCAGTGTACTCCAAGGATACATTCCGGAAAGTAGGAGCCAAGTTAAGCGGGCTCCTTTTAGAAGTTGAAAGATACGCTTGTGTATTGGAGGCCTTAAATCTCATGAGATTGGCATGGCCTCATTCGGAGACTGCCTGTAGTGTGAGACTCACACGCACAACCATAGCCTCTCTTTCTGACTGGATTTGATCCCGACTGGCCCGGGCATTTGGTTGATATCTCTCCACAACTGTGATGTCGTCTGTATACCCATAGATACCGGAAATGAGCAGATCATTTATATGCAGGAGGAAGATAGTTCCAGAGAGAACGGACCCCTGAGGAACACCGGCGTTAGTCGCCACAGTACCTAATGAGCAGCCATCAACGGCGACCCGGAGAGACCGTTCACTCAGAAAGTGCTTCACTCAGGCAATCAGGCCAGGGGATAAGCCGTACGCTGAAAGCTTGCCCAATAGACTAGCGTGCCGAACCCTGTCAAAGGTCTTCAAAACATTGACGGAAACAGCTATTGCTTTACCACTGTTCTCGAGAGCTCTGCCCATATGTGAGTGGCACACGCTAGAAGGTCCCCAGTTGATCGATTTCAGCGAAACCCGTACTGGCAATCACTGAGTAGATCATTTTGCTCTAGGTATGCCATGAGATGGGCGTTCAATATACGCTCCATACTCTTGCAGAGTATGGAGGTAATTGAAATTGGCCTATTGTTAGCAGGATCGGTAAGGTTACCTTTTTTAGGCACAGGCTGCACATTGGCCAGCTTCCTAGATTTAGGCACTATTCCAGTCCTGAATGAGAGGTGGAACAAGCGTGTCAATATAAGAGACAACTCAGGTCCTTTAGATCTATAGCTGGTATACCATCAAATCCACTAGCTTTGTTCACGTCTAGATTTCGCAAGGTTTTAAGAACCTTCTTGTTGGTGATACGGACCTCTGATATAGAGGTACCGCAGTGAGGTAATTGAGGTGGTACGCTGTTCCTACTGTCCAGACGCAAGCAAAAAGAGAAGGAAATAAGTTCGCTTTCTCCGTAGGCGCATGCGCCAGTGAGCCATCTGTTTTTACCAGCGGAGGCAGAGTAGACCGACAGAAGTTTGTCTCGACCGCTTTGGCAAGAGACCAAAAAGCTCTACTGCCTGATGGATTTACAGAGAGATTTGTGCTGATGCGTTAAATGTGGTCGAAACTGGCTTAGCATAAGGCCTTTTTGCAGGACTTCTCTTCTTAAGGCTAACATCCGGAGCTTTACAGTCTCGAGCATCGACCCAGGATAAGTACGCCATAAGCTTGTGCTTTTCAGCATGAGTGCACTCGGCGTTAAACCATGGGCGAGCTTCACCATCAGTGGGCACGTCAGCAAAGGGGATGAAATACCCAATCGCTTGACGTGTCACATTGGTTATGGCATCCGCGCAGCTTGACGGGTCTTCAGAGGAGAAGAAGACCTACCGCCAAGGATAAGATGCAGAGGAATGCCACATCTCATCCGAATCTGCTGACTTGTATCGTCACATTCGTCGCACTCCGTGGAAATTGTAGTTAGGTTGCGAATATAGCGACACAGATTTCACTAGACAGTGGTCAGAATTTCCCACGGGTGAGAAATCCTGAACATCGTACCTGTCTGGATCGCTCGTTAGCAGAAGGTCGAGGCAACTGGCTGAGTGCCCATCCCCATCAGGTATCCTAGTCGCTTATTGTACTAGCTGTGACAGCCCCAGCGTCAAGGCAAAGTTCCACGCCTCTCTCCCAGCGTGATCGATCTTTTGGTGTGGAAACAGCCAGTCCTGATTACAGGCATTAAAGTCCCCCAGAAAAACCAACTTTTCGTTAGCGTACCGATTAACAGCCATATCAGAGGCTTCACTGAGGTATTTAAACAGCTTAGTTGTCTACTGGTCACCGCTGTGCGATCGGTAAACACAACAATAAATAATGTTATGCATTCCTTTGTCTATCAATACCCAGATCGTAGAGAAAGTGGGGTCTTCAAGGTGACGGAGACGCTTACAGCAGATGTCGTTGCGGACGTAAACACAGACTCCGGCGCGCTGATGGAAATTATGCTCCAATGTAGCCGAGGTACGCCGCATCTAGGGGACATCTGATCTGCGTCTCAGTCAATAAGAGTAACTGCGGCTTGTCAATATCAAGGTGGTAATGGACTGCATTGAGATTACAGTGCAGGCCTCGAATATTTGTGAGATTAACTTTGATGGAGAGGTAGTGCAACCGCTGTACAAACTTACTTATTTAATGGTGAGAGTGAATAGGTTAAGAGAATGGCAGTAGGACGAGGCGTCACACATAAAACCTAGGGACGCAAACAGAGTCACAGCATTGATGATACCTAGCATGGAGATCGCGGGGACGCCCGAACCCCCCTTGAAATCGCCGCCAGGCCCTTTCCTCCGCTCTCCAACCAGCATGGTGGAGCCATCCCAGGAAATTTCGTAAGATGGCGGGGCAGCCTTTCATGAGTGGCTGGCTCATTAATTGGGCCCCCAACTATCTACGGTTAGCCAGCTGTGCAACCGTGCTTCGGATCCCGCTAACCTCCATAACCAGACACCTGACACTAAGAAACGGCCGCGTCACACACGGTTCGTATGCGCAACGCAACCGTCCATACCCATTCTCCCTAAGAAATGGGTTTCATCTAACATCATACCGGAACACGATTTGCATCATTCGGTGATATGCCTTTGCCAGATGGGTGGTAACTAACCCTCGGCCGGGCTTCTCACTAGGAGAGGACTAACATACCACCAGTATGTAGCACTGCTCGTTTAGCACTACCCAGGGGATACATGTAGCGAATCAGGATTTAAGTAATTCCTACGGACGCGAGCAGCTTCATCCCCCAATTTCAAAGTTATTTGCATGTCTGTATTAGGATGCTACTCAAAATGCTACCAACGAGTTACACATGTAATACCTACCTATAGGCTCGATCCACAAAACTACACGTATAATTAAAATAAATACCTTATATAATCTACATGTTATAATCATATTATTATAGTAAATAATATATTTTATCCTTACTCGTAATAGATATACCTATAGAATATAAGACTTAAAATAAAATATTTATTTATTTATTTACACTTTATTGCACCTTAATAAAAGGATTACAATGGGCGGACTTAATGCCTTTAGGTATTCTCTCCCAGTCAACCCGGGACGTGTGGAAATTAAGTGATAGGTGACAAAATAAAATGAACAATAGAGTAAATCAAGGAAAAAAAAACTATTATTTATGTAAGTTATTATTATATAAATTATAAGACATATACAAGTAATATTAGTAATTACATTATAAAAGTGATGAACAGTTTTAAGAGAGTATTTAGTATTATATAGAATCCATTACCTAAAATTTTAAATTGAACATAATTTTATTTTATTTTTAAATAGAGAATGAGATATAATGTAGGTAACTATGTCAAAACAATGTAACTAAAATATTAAATGATATCCTCCATAATATGGAGTACACGTGTCTTCATGAAACGTAGAAATAAAATCTTATTAGTTCAGTAATATATTATAGTTATACCGGCATCACTTAAGCAAGCTATTGTTACGCCTGTATTTAAGACTGGAGACAGAGAAAATACATGTAATTATAGGCCAATTTCTGTTCTACCTGTTATTTCTAAAATAATAGAAAAAATTATAAATAAACGCTTAATAGATTACTTAAAAACATTTAACATCCTGTCTGAATCACAGTTTGGTTTTAGACAGGGACTATCTATTGAAGATGCTGTTTCTGCCTTAACTACTCACATTACTAGAAATATAGATCACGGTAAAAAGTGTCTAGCGGTCTTTCTAGACCTAAAAAAAGCATTTGATACTGTCACTCATTCTATTCTCATTCGTACGCTAGAAAGCATAGGAATAAGAGGAGTTCCACTTTTACTCTTTGTTAGCTACATCCAGGGTCGCAAACAGTGTGTAAAAATTGGAAAATATGTTAGTGAAGAGGCTAATATAACTTATGGATTTCCTCAAGGTAGTGTTCTTGGTCCAACGCTGTTTTTGATTTATATGAACGAACTTTGTAAAATTAAACTCGATCATGGGTGCCTATTTTCTTACGCGGACGACACTGCTGTTGTTGTTACTGGTGAAACATGGAATGATGTACGCACTACTGCAGAACAAGGTCTTGCTAAAATTGCTAGATGGTTGAACTTACATCTCCTATCTCTGAATACTCTAAAAACATACTACATATGTTTTTCTATTTGTAATAATTCTCAACCCGATATAAACTTTGAGATAAAAATTCATAACTGTGGTAATGCTAATAACTGTTCATGTAGTCCAATTACAAAAGTTTCAAAAACAAAATACCTAGGCGTAATGGTAGATCAACGGCTCACTTGGAACACAGGTGCACAGGTGCAGGATGCACATTTAGAATTAGTTATGGATAGAATCCGAAAGCTCATATGGATATTTAAATCACTGAGACACATTGTAAATAGGCGCCTTTTAAATCAAATTTATAATTCACTGGTACAACCTGTAATTGTGTATTGTATACCTATATGGGGTGGGGCCGCGAAAACCAAATTTCTGGAGTTGGAAAGAGTTCAAAGATCCATGCTAAAGGTTATGTTTTTTAAAAGTTATAAATATCCAACAGAATGTTTGTATTCAATTTGTGATAACCTAACAGTAAGAAAATTGTACATATTGCATACAATCTTAAAATTACATAAAACCTTAACATATGACTCAAACTTACTAAATAAAAGAAGAAAATATATAGTTGCTCCTGTTGCTACAGTGAATTCAATGTTTGCTAGACGACAATATAACACAATTTCTGCTTATTTATACAACTTAATTAATAAACACATTAATATATATTCACAAAATAGGTACAAATGTAAAATGTTATTGACAAACTGGCTAATAACAAAAAGTTATGATGATACGGAAGCTCTTTTCACAGCAGCGATAAGCTCTAGTTAAGGTAGTGGCATATATTTATACACACAACCACACCCACTCACTCACTTACACACACACACACACACACACACACAAACTTTGTGGAAGTGACTTGTTATGGAAGAGCAGAATCTCCTAACACAGGTATCTTTTTTACTTAAAAGGAGATTTTTTAGCTATAGAAGAAGACACCATTCAAATGTCTCTACCTGGAACCAAGTAACACGAACTCTGCACCTACGTCATAATTACGATATATATGTCTCCTTCAATTTAATAAATGATTATTCTTAAACTGCATCAGTGAGTTTAATTTCTTGCATTGCTCGCCACATCGCAGCTTAAATATACATTAAATTTATGAAAATCGCACTAAATTTTAAGCGCCTACTAGTTTACTAACTGCAATTTGACTTGATAGAGTCACGCCGCAGTTATATTATGGTAGCTACACAAATTACTTGTTTTGACCAGGGAATGACCACGTTCTCACAGAATAAAAGCGTAAGATACCTTAACGTTGGTGTGCTTCGTATGTAAGTGTAGAGAACTGGAGCCCCTTTTTACTGGTAACAATAAATTTTATCTAAGTCCTCGGGAGTGACAACGCATCTCATTTTTAGGTAGTTACACAACAAGAAACCCTTATAGTGTCGACATGTCCGTCCGTCCGTCCGTCCGCGGTTTTGTTATATATTTTATAGTTTGGCTTAGTTATAGATATTAATGACGCCCAGAAAACCGAGAAATCAAATTTTAAATAACATTTTTATTTTGGGTACTTCCCATACAAGTAAATGCAGGATGATTTTTTTTACCCGTCTATTCCATCATATGGAGTATCATTTGAGATGTTTTTGCAAAACACTGGAGGTGTGGAACAACATATTTTCGATTCAGGGGTCCGTTTACGAAATATTTAGCTTTAAAGTGGTATTTTTCATTAAAGTCATGTGTCCCCCTCTTCTACCAACTAAACCGCTGTTTTTGGAAATGTGAAAAGTACACAAAATAGTAGTATATATAATGTAGTCAAAATAAAAACTATCACATCCAAGTAGAACTAATAAGTTAAGGAGTAATAGTCGACCAAATTACAAAAGGCACTTGGACTAGTAAAAATTTCGTTACAACTCCATAGGAAATGACTCTGTGATGTAAATAATGTAAAAAAAGTAATGTAAACTGTGAAAAATAAATATTTTATGAAAAAACGACTTACATGTATGCATTGCTACTATTAGCTTTACTGTTTCATTTGGGGGATAGATAGGGTATTATTATTAAAATCGAAAAGTTCTTTTAATCCTTTTGAATACCACTCCCTATAAGGCTGTTTTGAAAAAAGTCCTTCAGTTACGATCTTCCTATTTGGGCCCATTTTTATACGTGGTGCAGCTGCAGCTATATTAGTAGTATAGTTGTAGCACGAATGGGTCAGCTCGACCGGGTAAGGACCACGCTCTCACAGAATACCTGCGTAAAATAGCAGTAAAACACTGCTGTGTTTCATATGGTGAGTGTAGAGAACCGGAGACCCTTTTTACTGGAAAAGAGGCATTCCATCATAATCCTCACGGGTGACGACGCATCTGCATTTTGATTCTTTATTGAGGATAAATGTAGATGTCTATGGGCCACAGCAACCACTTCATCAGGTGGACTGTGTGCTCGTTTGTCACCTGATTCTATAAAAAAAGTCATTATAGCTGTAGTGTAGTATGTATACATATAAATATTAGTGTTAAGCTTAGAATTTGGAGCAGTCTAATTAAAGCTCTAGTACCAACAACACGTCTCCTATTCATTCAAAACCTTGCGACATTACATGGCGACCCTACCTTCCGACATTACATAGCGGTCAAACCGCGAACTCACTTATTATGCTCATTATCAAGGAAGCCAACGTATTGTGACGGGCAACTACGTTACCTTACCTCTACATTGTGCGTGGCCCGACACGCATCCAGTTTTTATTCTTAATTGAAGATACATGTAGGTGTCCATGGGCTACATTTTTCACGTACGAGTACCAGGAAGACTTATGCACATAAGTATTGGTTATTCTTATTTTTTTATAAAAAATAATATAAGCAACAACTTTGCGTATATGTGACCAATATAGACATGTCATTGTTGAAATCGTGTGTTGTCAGAGTTTCCCTTTTTGTTCTATTGTTCCAGTTCTGTATACAGAATTTCGCTTTGAAAAAACTTTGACAAAGGCTTCCATGACGATAAAGATGGATCTTCCATCTATAAATAGCTTTTTATATATACTATATTGATAAAAGTATACTGAAATCACCTGTTCAATTACTGTTTTTATGTATATTTTTGTATTAAGTTTCAATTTAGTTTTATATATATTTTATTACTTATATATATTTTATAAATTTCTAAAGTAACGGCATTTAGGAGTTCCAATCGCTTGGCGAAGGCTACTTCTCATTTCTGAGAAGGTTTTATGGCAAGTAGTGTTCGTCGCGCTGCCCCTAACCTTGTTGACAGATTGCACGTGTTGAAATATTTTGTGAATTATCGAGAAAATAGTTTTTCTGACAATGTTTTATAATGAATGCAATTATTAATTACAGTAGTACCAGTGACGACCGAACTCATTTTGCTTGAGTACTATGAAATCATAATGTCGTTATTACGGCACAAACAACGAGTACATTAAAACTGGATGAAAATTTTCATGGAATTTTTGCCGTAAACTTTTTTTCTCTTCGTACTGTTCATGTTTTGAATTTTATTGCACATTTTTACATTAATATTGAACTCCAGCATCCAAAAACAATTTTAAATATTTTCATTTCCCATATAATAAATAACCCCATTATAATTTATTATTGGAATTTGGACTTTCCTATTAATAAGATTTTCTATAATGGTTTACACCAATATGTTCTAATTTGACAATAAAACCTACATAGCTTTAAAGCTATGTTTATGAAAATAAGAATAGTTTTTGTTTCATCCAAATTGGTGCAGAAATACGAAAGTTCTAACGTTTTAAAATTTCGCAATTATTTAAAATTTTTACCCGCTCGTTCTCAGTGACGTGACGTCACAATCCGACAGAGCCAACGCACAGTAAGTACTTGCTAAGTTCAATACTAACCACGCGCTCGGAAATATACAGTCGTTTACCTACATATTATATCGAATGTCAGAGTTAATGTCCGGTTGACTGTATTAGATGACATAATACTTATAATGAACTCAACGACTATAAAATAATTTTGAACTAATAATTTATGAATAATCTAATCTAATCCAATGTAATCAATATTATCTATGATGAATAATTTAGTCTAATAATCTATTATTATGAATAATGTAATCAATGAACTATTAATAATATTTGACATTTGTATGCCCATGAGGCTGATCACAGACTGAACTTTATTTGTGTTTAAATAAGACCTTTTTGTAAACTGTCAATCACAAATGAACTATTTGATTTGATTTATAAATTAAAGTATTGAATATTTAGCTTTTATATGATTATATCTATGTGTATAGTCACGGTGTGTTAAAAAGTTACAGCCTATATACGTCCCACTGCTGGGCATCGGCCTCCCCTCACTTCTGAGAGGGTTTTTAGGGCAAGGAAATGTCCGCCGCGCTGCTCTAATGCGTGTTGGCGAACTTCACATGTCTTCGATTTTTTTTCTTATTTCTAACACTTGCAGGTTTCCTCACGATGTTTTCCTTCACCGCCGAGAACGTGGTAAATCAGCACTTAAATTGTAAGTAACAATTTCATTAGTGCCGGCGGGGATCGAACCCGGGTTGCTCGCGTACTGTGAAATTTACAGCAAGCGCTAACCATCTGAGCTATCACGGATGTGTGTAGCTAGTGCGCTGTGTAGTACTATATAAAAAAGAAAATGGAAGCGGGCTTTGAAAAAAGACAGTCTATCTGCCAAAAGTGGATATTTTTATGGTTGTGCAGAATTTTTCAGAAAATTATGATTTTTTATCATCAGAAATGCATGGAATAAAGCTCTAAAGGTAAGTTACTAATAAAAGATTACGAAAAGTATACAGTTTTACCATTCATTAGTAATTAGGCATTAATACATAGGTAGGTATAAATTGACCGAACCACGAAGTTGCACATGATTTACAACGGCATAAAATGAAAAAAACTTACTTAAACTTACTAATGTAGTGAGGATTAATCAATTCTTACTATTATTTAGTATCTAGTGACACGTGTAGAAATTTTGTTAGTTACGTAGTTCATCAGTGGTTGCAAACATATGGTCCTAGTTTTACTTTGACTTACTTTTGAATAGAATAGAATAGAATAGAATATTTTTTATTCAATATACATTACATGTGTAATTCTTATTGAAAGTCATTTTTTACTTTACCACTGGTTCTAAAAAAACCCTCTGTCCTGGGAAGAACCAGCAAGAAACCCAGCGGGACTTTTTTTTAAAAATAAATTTTACAATATAAATGATTACGAACTATTTACAAAATTTATTTTAGAAACTGCTTGGAAGAGATCACCTCATTCCCAGGGGTTATTATCAACCATTTATACTATTAATACCATATAACCATTTATACATTTATACTATAATAACCCTTTTTATACAGTTTCAGCTTAATAAAACATTTAAACTTGGTA
Source organism: Parnassius mnemosyne (assembly GCA_963668995.1). Classification (NCBI taxonomy): domain Eukaryota; kingdom Metazoa; phylum Arthropoda; class Insecta; order Lepidoptera; family Papilionidae; genus Parnassius; species Parnassius mnemosyne. The sequence goes on from CAVLGL010000126.1 coordinate 20,391,971, forward strand.
ATAGAGAGAACCTGTACACTTTCCGGGACCTTGTTGTAATAGCGTATACATTGCCCCAAGAATGAATTACTGACTCTGTGGAGTCGAGAAACTATCTTTGTTTTTGTGAACATACATTAAATTTTCGTAAATATACTGAGAGGCCAAAGTTAATATATTAATTTCTTTAAATTTATCTCTAAGAGACTCTCTCGGTTTTAGATTGTAAATAGCTCTAATGGCCCTCTTCTGTAAAACAAAAATAGTTTCTGAATCAGCCGCATTTCCCCATAGCAAAATCCCATAAGACATTATGCTATGAAAATAACTAAAATAAACTAATTTAGCTGTCTCGACACTAGTGAGACCTCTAATCTTTTTTACAGCATAGGCTGCAGAACTTAGTCTGCTTGCTAATTTGGATATATGGGGGCCCCACTGGAGCTTTGCGTCAAGAGTGATGCCAAGAAAAACAGTGGATACAACAGGGCTCAATTCCTCCCCATTTAAAAACACATTGGTATTCAGATTTTTAACATTCGTTGTTGTAAATTTAACACAATTAGTTTTATTTCCGTTCAAATGCAGATTATTAACGTTAAACCAATGTACTAATTTTGATATAGCATTATTCACTTCGTCACATTTAAATGATTGACGTTTAAGTTTAAAAATCAAGGAAGTATCATCAGCAAATAATACTATATCATGACTATCCCCTACAAGGTGAGGTAAGTCATTAATATACACCAGAAACAGGAATGGGCCGAGAATCGAGCCCTGAGGAACACCCATTAGTACAGGTGACCCGGAAGAACTTTTACCATTGATAATAACCTTCTGTTTTCTATTACTTAGATATGAAATAATAAGTTTAAGCGCTGTGTTCTTGACACCATAGTACTGTAGCTTCCTGATTAATATCTCATGGTAAACACAGTCGAAGGCCTTGGAAAGGTCACAAAATATACCCAAAGCATCCTCTGAATTCTCCCATGCACAAAAAATATGTTTAATAAGCTCAACTCCAGCGTCAGTTGTCGAGCGACCCCTTGTAAAACCGAATTGATTTTTATGTAGCAATTTATTAATATTGAAGAAACTTAACATCTGATCGAAAATAATTTTTTCAAAAATTTTTCTTAATGTTGGTAGTACAGAAATTGGTCTAAAATTGGCGGGGTCTAATGTACTACCAGATTTAAATATAGGTATGACTTTACTATGTTTCATTAAATCAGGAAACACACCAGATTCGACGCTTATATTAAATATAGTGGCTAGATAAGGTGCTAATGTATCTATTATAGATAAAATAACTTTAACGGAAATCCCCCATAAGTCTGCCGTTTAATTGCGTTAAAATAAACTGATTGCGGTATTACGTTGGTAGTTGGCACCTACTCTGTTTTGAAAATGCAATGGCTGTAAACATTCACTGATCTACAGGATTTTATCTTCTCATATCTGACTTTTATTCCCAAGGAGCGTGATATAACAGAAATAAAAAACACAGAAAATAAAGGTTACTGATAAATAAATACCATGACAAGAAAAATATGGAGTAATAAATATGGAGAGAATAAGAAAAATATAACAATAGACTACTGGTGGCTTCGACGTGTCGATTTGAGACGTTACATCGCGATGCGGAGCAAAGCGGTCGCCCTTACCGTAAAACACCACTTTACTCATCAATATTTCAGTCATTTTTAAAGGTAAAAAAAAAATAAGAATACCGTTGAATTCGTAATTTTTTATACAATTTTTTGATACCTTTAACAAAATTGGGTGGCCAGACGCATTGCTACATTTGGCATGTAGATTGGCAATTACTATTTCAGACATCTCGATCTTTTGACGTTACTCCCTTTTAATGGTATCGGATATGGATAATTTGGCATTGACGAGATGGTATTTTACCGCCATTTATCGCAGGCATTTGAAACATTTCTGACATTTTCAAAAGCCGGTTTATCTTAATTGTTTAGCTATTTGTTTTCATACCATAAAACTCACCCATATCTCGGAAACCTCTCTTGTGTTGCAGCCGTTGTGAGGATGTCAAGTGATTAAAATTTGATAAAATTCAAATGTCTTATCTGTTTGCTTTTTTGGTAAAATGTCTCGTAAAATGTATTCAAATTGTAATATAAGTAATTCTGTTTTGACTAACGGCGTTGAATTACTACCCTTGTTTGTAAATATCAGGTTTGGTCGAATATGAAATGCTGATACAGTGTGTTTTAGAAAAACACAATATTTTTTTATGTAATATAATATAATAATCAGAGGCAGCTGAACTGAGTAAGTGGCGCAAACTACTACTACATATTTGTGCCATTTGCTGTAAGTCTCTACAGTCCCTATCAGTCCGTGGGGTCCACGTGCTGTGAAGTTCCTAAAGGAATTCCATCCGCGGCTGATTGTTGCTGCTGGTGATAAGAGGGCTGGTTCTTTTCTCGCTCAAAGGATAAGTATAGCCATTCAGCGGGGAAACTGCAAGCGTTCTTGGCACGATACCGTGGGGAGTAGGACTATATGATAAGTAAGTTTCTAGTTTATGTTTTTTTATTATTATTATTATAGTTTCTAATATTGTATATAATAAAATTAGTAAAGGCAAATTTTATATCCAAACAACAAAGATATTTTATAGGTCCAGATACCATGTACGCGCAACTAAAACGCTTCCATTTCAAAGGCGCCAATATTGGCGTATTCGTTCGATCGTTCCGCCATTACGCCAGCGACGTTCGCTGTGAACATACGTCACGCAGCGGAGTTTTTATATTTCGCAAAATGACTGTTTCTGCTGTGAAATCATTTAAAAATTACTCTTAGAAAAAAGATAAGGATAAGAACATCACTTTTCATTAGTAACTATACAATTTTATGGTGTATTTCTTTGTAAAAGAATACGAAAGCTAAATGTCAATACAAGTAATAATACTGCGCAATAATATTCGAGTGTTGCCTAGTCTATGAAATGTTTTTACCATTTTTTAATGTCATGATCAACCACAAAGGTTATCTGTATAGGGGTTTTAAACAGTCTAATTTTACAGATTTTACCCAACCTATAGAGTTAAACCGTTTTAAGGGTTAGGGTCGAACTACATCTGGCAGCATGAAATTGCACTTTCCTGTGCTTCTATCCTTTTTGGTCACTCAGAACCGTTATAGTGTAACCGGTATAGTTCCACCCTCAAAAAGCCGATTGTAAACCGGTTTTAAAAGTTTATCTATCATTCTTGACAATTCATACTAATATAATATTATACTGAACCTAAACGTTAAGTTGGAGAGGTCTCGTCTAATGAAGTCAACGCTCCGTCCCCCTCGTGCTCTAATCCAAAGTCCCGAAACCTTTCAGCTCGAGTTACAAAACCGTTTTCAGTGCCTAGAAGACTGCAATGAAGTGGACGATTTGAATGACAAGCTCGTGGAAACTGTCCATGCGGTCGGAGCTAAGTTCTGCAAGACCCGCCGCAGAAGAACACAAAAACTCTCCGATCACACTCTTAATCTCATGGCTGTTAGACGGGAGATGAAGCTACATTCTTCAACAGATTTAACAGCATACAGGCAACTGAACAGACAGATCTCCAAATGCATGCGGCGGGACCTACGCAAATTCAATACAGCTCGTATTGAAGAAGCGATCGAGCGGAACCAAGGCTCCAAAGTCTTTGCCAGAGATCTGTCTGCCAGAAAGCGCCAACTGTCAGAGCTGAAGACAGAGTGTGGCAGCATCGTTTCCGGGGCACCTGAGATTTTGAGTGAGATTGAGAGGTTCTATGGGCAGCTGTACACGTCATCGTTGGAGCCGCACGCAAGTGTGAGTAACGATCCAAGAGCGAGTCTTATCCGACATTATTCCGATGATATCCCGGACGTCAGTCTGAGCGAGATTAGAATGGCTCTCCAGCACCTTAAAAACGGCAAGGCCCCAGGCGAGGATGGAATTACAGCGGAGCTTCTGAAAGCGGGTGGAAAACCGGTACTTGAAGTCCTTCAGAAGCTCTTTAATTCCGTCCTCCATGGTGGCATTACACCGCAGGCGTGGAGCAGAAGTGCGGTGGTCTTGTTCTTCAAGAAAGGCGACAACGCTCTCTTGAAAAACTACAGACCGATTTCCCTTCTGAGCCGCGTCTACGTGCTGTTTTCGAGAGTCATTACGAATCGTCTCGCGCGCAGACTTGACGACTTCCAGCCTCCCGAACAAGCCGGTTTCCGAAAAGGCTTTAGCACCATAGACCACATACATACCCTTCGGCAAATTGTACAGAAGTCCGAGGAGTACAATTTGCCACTATGTCTGGCGTATGTGGACTATGAGAAAGCCTTTGATTCCGTCGAAATTTGGGCGGTGCTGCAGTCCCTTCAGCGATGCCAAGTTGACTGTCGGTATATCGAAGTGTTGAAGTGCTTGTACAGTAGGGCTACGATGGCTATCCGAGTACAGAACCAGAGTACGAAACCTATCCAATTGCAGAGAGGTGTAAGACAGGGTGACGTCATATCCCCGAAACTCTTTACCGCTGCATTGGAAGATGTTTTCAAGCTTCTGGACTGGAAAGGATGCGGTATCAACATCAATGGCGAGTACATCACTCACCTTCGATTTGCCGACGATATAGTCCTTATGGCAGAATCGCTGGAGGACCTAAGCACTATGCTCAATGACCTCAATAGTGTTTCCCAACGGATAGGTCTTAAGATGAACATGGACAAAACAAAGATCATGTTTAATGTCCATGTCACACCTATGCCGGTAGTTGTTGGGAACACTAAGCTCGAAGTTGTTGACGAGGTTTACCTGGGACAAATAGTCCGACTAGGTAAGTCCAACTTCGACCGAGAGGTCAATCGACGGATTCAACTCGGTTGGGCAGCGTTCGGGAAATTACGGCACATCTTCTCGTCAGGTATACCTCAAAACTTGAAAACGAGACTGTACACCCAGTGCGTGTTGCCAGTGATGACATACGGAACTGAGACGTGGTCCTTCACTGCTGGCCGGATGAGGAAGCTCAAGGTCGCTCAGCGAGCTATGGAGAGGGCTATGCTCGGAGTTTCTCTGCGTGATAAACTCAGAAATGAGGATATCCGCAGTAGAACTAGAGTGACCGACATAGCCCAACGGATTAGTAAGCTGAAGTGGCAATGGGCCGGCCATATAGCTCGAAGAACCGACAACCGATGGGGAAGAAAGGTTCTCGAGTGGCAGCCTCGTACCGGCAGGCGAAGTGTAGGGCGTCCCCCCACTAGATGGAGTGACGACCTGGTAAGATATGCAGGAAGTCGATGGATGCAGGTGGCTCAGGGCCGTGCTTTGTGGCATTCTTTGGGGGAGGCCTATGTTCAGCAGTGGACTTGTGAAGGGCTGTAATGATGATGATGATGATAATATTATAAATGTGAAAGTGTGATTTTTTTGTTTATTTGTTTTTGTCCTTCCTTCACGCAGCAACGGAACGGAGCAATTTAGAAAAAATAAACATTTTGCTATCTCTTGGCTGAAGTTTACGCTTAAAACTTACTTTTTTTTTACAAACTTACTTTTTTCGTCATTTTACTTAGGATTGAAAAATAATTTAATGTCTTCGTAAAAAGTGTCAATAATTTGTGTTCTACAGTACAAAAGTGTAGTACTTTGTATATAGTAATAATAGATTATAAATATGTTACATACATAAATATCTACTGTGCTTTTTTATTTATTTTAACTGTTACATTAATTATAGGTTTTTTACATATCTTCAATATTTTAATGCAATGTTCGTACCTACATAAAACACACATAAGCAACCATATCCCCATACACACACACACACACACACACACACACACACACAAATGCACACGCCACGCACACACATTTTATACTCTTAGAATCAATAGGTACTTCAATAGGAATGAAATATAAAATCTCCCACATTTTTTGGGTAATCGATTCGCACTGTTATTACCGAAGTCACGCACATTAATGCAGCCATGGTGCGTAAGATATGCGCGTCACGTGGTACTCACGCACACATGAATCAAAGACTGTCTTCATTATGAACGTTGCGGTGTGTTAGCAACACGGTATCTAGACCTATAAAATATCTTTGCCAAACAATTTGTATTTATATAATACTATTAATTAATGAAAGTCAGTTTGAACATGACAAGATATTTTGCTTGCTCGCTTGCGGCATAATATTAATTCATTGTCCTAAGGCACTTATCGTATGGTGGTAACTTAAGAGAATCCATCACCACATTTCGTTTCGTGGGTGTCGTATGAGATAATTAAGGCAACTGTCAGAAAGAACTCAAATACTTCTAATAAATGGCGAACACTATACGTTATTCTCCAGACGTAAAATACTAGGTATGAATCGTAGGAGTGCTATAGTTTCGAGTCGTCTGGTTCTGTAATTTTTATTACGTGAGAGGTCCCAGCTGTGGACTTTTACTGGCTGAAGACGGTGAAAAAGATTTCTAGCGGCGATAATAGTAAAAAAACTTATAGTTTATCTGCAAAGACAATAATATGGCCAAAAACTGTTATAAAATTTATTTTTATAAAAAATCACAGGAAATTAGTTCAATGAAATCTCTTTATTGATGGGCATTAAAAATTAGATTCAATCAGTCGCCTTGACATTACTTTTTTGATTCCAAAGTAAATCAATAACAAACCATTGGCCAATGTAGAAGAAAAAGTGGCCCAAGATACAATATGCACCAAAAAGAATAAGTTGAAACGTTGAAAGTATCTTGAGACCTGGATACACGTATTCTCTTTGAAAAAGGCTTTGAAGACACCTGAAATAAAACGTCACACGAAACATTAGAGAATTTTCTGGTTTTGCATGTTTATCCTCAAGTCACGCTTAAACGGTTTAACAAATCCAAATCAAATTGTCGCGCAAATATGAGTCTGTCGCATCTGTGATGTCGCGTCTGTGAGAGATAACTACATACGAGGGTGCGTTTTAAAGTTCGCGGAATGGGGGGCAAGGAGTGGAAGTAAAAATCGAAATTTATTTTTCCTTTTTAATATTGAAATTTTGAATGAATATGTACCTGCTACCCTAATACATTTTTCGGATCTTCCAATTAACTTATGTATACCCTCAAAAAAAATATTTGTCTTTATCTAAAAAATACGCCGAAACTGATTCCTTGACTTTTTCATCACTTAAAAACTTTTTCCTACGAACTTCTTTTTTTAAGTATGGAAAAAGTTAATAAAAGCTTGGAGCCAGGTCAGGACTATAGGGTGGGTGTGAGAAAATTTCGAAGCCCAACTTCTGCAGGGTAGCCATCGCAACATGGCACTTGTGAACGGGCGCGCTGTCGTGCAGAAGAAGGATTCCTTTGGTCAACTTTCCCCTTCTTTTCTCCTTTATGGCTTCCTTCAATTGTTCTAGGATTGAAGCGTAGTAACTTCCGATTATGGAAACACCTTTATCTTTATAATTAATCGATAGAATTCCTTCTAAGACCCAAAAGACTGTCGCCATGATTTTCCCAGCCGATTGTGCCGACTTAAACTACTTGGGTGGTGATGTGCCTTTTTTGTGCCACTGTATGGAGTCCTGTTTGGACTCAGGTTCATAATGGTGAACCCAAATTTCATCACCAGTAACAATTCGAGCCAACATTCCATCTTTGTCTTCCATACAGAGTTTCAAAAATGCACGAGAACTCTCCACGCGCTGCTGCTTTTGAGGTGGCGTGAGCAATCTAGGCACCCATCTTGCGCTGACTTTAGACATGCCAAGGTGGTCATGAAGAATTCTGAAAATGGTTGTATCTGATACTCCAACCATTTCTGCGAGCTGTTTTTTCTTTAGGCAGCCATCTCCTAATTTTATTTTTTCGACTTTTTGAATAATTTCCGAAGTGGTCACCTAGATCGGCCTTCCTGGCCTTGGGTCGTCTTCAAGTGACTCTCTGCCCTTTAAATAAAAGTAATTTTACGCATTTTATCCCGTATATTAACTTATTTTATATTCCCGACGTTTCGAGCATGGTCAGGAGGGGACTGAGGTGTATTATATATAAAAAAGCTTTGCATATAAGAAAATGGCAAATACAGGGTTATTTTTCAAAGTGTAGCTAAAATTTTATACTTAAGTTCAAATATATAAATAAAATGATTTAACGTTATTACAGTTTTTGAAAATACAAGTAAATAAGGCTTCTAATTTTATTTGAAATTATCCTAAATTGAATGTGATTTATAGGTAACAACGTATTAATTATGGGATCCCAAGTAGATGGTAGCACCCAGCCATCTTCTCTATTGAAATTAGGATGTTTTTTGATTTCAATAGCCTCACGAATCATCCTTGGAAGGAATCGGTGTTCTTTAGCGAGGATTTGTGGTCTATCAAATCTAATGTAGTGATGGGGGCAATCCTGTACGAACACGTAATAATAAAATTAAATCCCAACCCAAACATGCAACTGCAAGACTTCAAGATACTGTAAGTTCATACTGCGTAGATCGGAACAAAAATTTATAATTTTTAATGTGGAGGTAGCCGTGGTTAACTACGACATTGGGACGTCATACACCTCAGTCCCCCCCGTGACCATGGGTGCTGTAGAGTTTTTGAAACGTCGGGAATATAAAATAAGTTAATATACGCGATAAAATCCATAAAATTAGTTTTATTTAAATGTGTAGTGTTCGCGTAAATATAAGAAATCATTATGACACTCTGCCTTGTTTAAAAAGGGTATGCCACTTGTAAACCATAGTTTTACTTTGACAATAGTCTCCGTAAACGGTGACATCTCTTCTAGCATAGTCTGGATTGTTCTTCTGCGCTTGGTACGGAACTTTATAACGCCACGCAACTCGATTTTCTCCGTATTTCACAATTTCTTTCCGATTAACATGTTTGGTTGACGATAAATCAAAGACTAATGATTTAATAACAATAAAACCCGGTATTTATACTAACAATGAGTTGCTCAATTAGCACGAAATTTAGCGACGTCCCCACTTATTAACTTATTACCTACCTACTCATTCCGGGAACTTAAAAACGCACGCTCGTATGTATGCCATTTGCTGTAGAGACTATCGGTCCGTGCGATCCACGTGGGATGAATTTTATAAAGGAACTTTATCTGCGACTGGTCCTTGCTGCTGGTGAAATTCTTGCTCAAAATCTGAGTATAGCTATTCAGCAAGGAAATGCAGCCAGCTTTCTTGGCACTATATCACGGGGAGTAGGACTGTATGATAATTAAGTTATTAGTGTTAGTTTTTTTATTATAGTTTTTTAATATTGTATATATAACAAAATTTGGTACTATCGTTTGGGAATTCCCGACAATTTCAAAGTCCCGGGACACGGGACAGCCTATAATCAATGTCCCGGGAATGCCCGGGACTTCGAGACTTTTAAGAAAAAACTTTTTTTTAAAGATGGGTAAGCCTTTTTGAAGAATTTTAATTGAGTTAATTTCTGATGAAACGTATCAAAAAAAGACAATTTTTTGTAAAAATCTACATTTATTATACAATAAAACAGAAATTGAATAAAACTATGTTTTACGGATTTTATCACGTTAAATTTACTATTTTAATTCCCGACGTTTCGGGTGCTTTCACGGGTCACGAGGGACTGAGATGTTTGACGTTCTGATGTCACAGTTGGCCCGGCCTCTTTCAGTTTTCTAACCGATTCGTTGCGGCACCGATTTTCGACAACTTTTAGCTGTGGCGGCGAACAAATATTTCACACAGAAACGCCACAGAAGTTGATGACACGTCTTTTGTGCTATCAGCCATGTGTAAAAGTAATGTTCTTTTTTATGCTTTTTTTACTTGTTTAGGCCTAATTAAGTTTAGTTGACATCAAACATAAGTTTTAAACGGAAGGATACTTGCTTTTAGTGGGTAACTACGTGTTTTTTTTACCAGTTTTCTTTGAAATTGAGAGTAAGTGACTTTTTTATGCACAGATTACAAACTTTTTGTACTATTTTTTGTTTTATAAAAAAATCATTTACATAAGTAGGTACAGCTAAATCACCCTGGAAACCTTGGTTTTTATTAAATTAAATTTTCACCTAATTATAACATTTGTAAATATCAAACAATTTTTTATGATTTATTGATATTTACAAATGTTAAATATTATTTAATGTTATACAAATGTAAAAGTAAAGTCGATCTGAAAACGTCTAAATAGTAACAATAGCACAACAAGTGTTTTGAAAAGGAAAAAAACACCGGCACTATACGGCGGCGGATTGACAAAAGACTATTTATTAGCGAACTTTTTTTATGCATGAACGGTTTCGAACTATTTCAAGCAAAAATAAAACCTTATACCATATCACAAGAGCGCATGGTACTTCGTAGGTCTATTCGGCTATATGATAGTAATAAGACGGCAGTTCAACCATTTTAAGCAAAATTAAACAATAAGACAAACCCATTGATTTCTTTTAACAGGAGACTTGTTTTCCAGAAATTTATTTACAACTTGAGTTTGTGTGCGATCGCAATGAGTGCTATTATTTGTTACTTATGAGACTATTTTTCCACAACATGATTTAAAACCCACAAAGTAAAAATAGTACCATGTACACGTTAAAAAAAGGTTGTCAACCCCTAAAAATTTCAAATTTTCAAAATATCCAGAAAAGAATTACTTGCAAAATAATGAATATTTTGTTCTGGATAAATCTTCCAAAAAAGCAATTTGAGCGAGTTATAACGATTTTTAAAATGACACGACACACAAAAGTAATCGATGGCACGCCTGGCGTGCTGCTCGCACTGAACCGGTATTTTTGGTTCGATTTACGCAGAATGAACTTACAGTATCTTGAAGTTTTGCAGTGGTATGCTTGGGTTTGGATTTAATTTTGTTAATTATAGGATCCCAAGCAGATGGCAGCACTCTCTATTGAAATTAGGATGTTTTTTTTTAATTTCAATAGATGCGCGTATCATCCTTGGTAGGAATCGGTGTTTTTTGCGAGGATTTGTAGTCCATCAAATCTGATGTAACGTCGGGGACGATCTTGAACATGTTCACAGACTGCAGACTTCCCAGAGCGTCGGTGCTTCACTTCAGCTATATGTTCTTTCACGCGGGTTTTAATGGATCTTTTTGTTTGTCCTATGTAAGACAGACCACATTCGCAATCAAGCTTGTACACTCCTGCATCTTGTAGAGCGATATTACAATTGACGGATGGTAAAAATTTACTAATCTTCTTCTGCGGCTTGAAGTATGTTTTAATAGAATCTCGCTTCAAATATAGCCAACGAAAAGTTGTCTGTGACGGCTCTGACATAGGATAGTACAGCCGAAACGTTTGGAATTAAAATAGTAAATTAAACGCAATCAAAACTGTAAAAAATAGTTTTATTCAATGTGAAGTGTTCGCGTAAATATAAGAAATCATTAATTAAACAGAAAATTAAATAACTTTAACGTTAATTTCAGTGTTAATAATTGCTTTGTTTATTTCTTTTAGTCACACACAGATGCAGTCTGTGTGTGACTAAAAGACAACAAACAGTTAAATTTTATAGTTATGAAACGAACTTAGTAAAAAATCATGCTAATTCTTAATAACTTTACTATTATCTAGTAATTCTAGTATCTAATCATTGTTCATAATCTCATTGCTAATTCTCATCACATATTCGTTTAATTTATTGTGTTGCGTGCTCAGACGTAGTAGACCAAGTAATTATTCATTAAACTAACACATGGCGCTAGGCTCCTTCAATTATTTGAAAATAAAAATGATTACATAACAATTTCGACAATCTTGTTACGTCTCGAGTCTCGACCCGAAAGTCCCGGGACTCGAGACAACAAAAATTACGAAAAGTCCCGGGAATTCGAGACACGAGACGTCCCGGGACCCAAACCCTATTTGGTACATAATTCAACTATACGGTAGAACAGAACAAAGGATACTTTTCGTAACAATTCTGTCAGGCCTAGTTGAAAAATATTTTATTATGAATATTATTTTAATGTCGAATTATAGCTTTTTGCTGCCGACATTGATGATGTTTTATATTATGGTGATCTGGAATCATGTCAACAAAATAATAAGAAATAATTAATAGTACATGACACTTATTTGTGTAATCACTCACATGCTTGGCATTACAACGCCTTGAGTATATCAAAAACTTAAAAGTTTGTACAATATAAAACATGATTTATTCGATTAGAATTCACTAAGTAAGTATTGTCAATTAAAATACTTTTTTGGTGAAAATGTTATCTAATTTACATGTATTTTGTTTTACAATACAATGTTAATTAGATAATTTATCATGTATTTGACATTTTGCCCTAGAGATAATTAATATTAAATTGTAAATAAATATATTTAAAAATCCTCTACGATTATATATTAGAAGGCAGGTGGACTATTGTGTTGTTTAGATAATATTAGCGCCAAGGTTATTAAATTATAGCGTTGATTTTATTATTTAGGTTAGGTTTTTTCATTCATTCATTACAGCCCTTCAGAAGTCCAATGCTGAACATAGGCCTCCTTTATTTATTAGGTTAAGTCTTAGATAAAGTGTCAGTAGCCTAATGGCAGGGCGCGGACCGCGAACTCGAAAGGTCGTGCGTTCGAATCCGCCATTCGACTACTGTCGTGAACCACTTCTAACACAAGCATTTTAAGCTTACCAGAAGTGGTTAAAGGGAATATTAGTAATGTTTAATAGCATTACTAGTATATTATATAAAAAAAAAGTTACTTTTCTTAGGTAGACTTAGTTATTATGATCGATAGATGATTTTGGATTTTTTTAAATTTAGTGGTAACTATAAAAATACTTACACTAAAATATAGGTGCCGATGTATGTAGAGAGGATGATAATGCCCCATTTATGATTGTTAGGTTTTCGTCGAGGAACCAATACTAGGTCCAATATTACAAACACAAGCGAGGCTGTATGCATGCTATGTTGCTCCCACAACGACACGTACTTGTCAACAGAAAGTGGCATCAATAGCTCTCTGTTTGTATTCCATATGATCCAGAATAAGATGTCTGGAAACTGAAACATGGTATTAAATTCTATAATGTATTCATCGTTTGTTAAAGAGTTGAGGATCTTATGATAATGATGATTGTTTTTATTACCGTCAGATCGGTTAAACTATATTATTTCGATAAATAGAATTATCAAATTAATTAACCTTAGTAATACTATTGCTCTACATACATTGAAATACATTGTCGAAAGTAGAAAATATTTAATAAACATTTACCAACGTAGCTGGAAGGATCAGATTGGTGAAATAAAAATCTCTAATATTCTTTAACGCCTTTACATGCGGAACATTTGCTTTTGTGAGTTCCCGCCAGTCGCAGTAAATGCATAAAAAGATGTATGGTATTGTTAGAATCTGAAAAAAAATTGTAAGTTTTTAAATTGGAATTTTTATATTATGAATTATTGGAAATAATTTTAGAAAGTTAACTGGTAAAAATTTTTTTCCCTTGAGTCTGATCTTTTTTCTTTGGTAAAAACATGAGTAACTTGACTATTTTTTTTCTTTTATGCCTCCAAACCAACAAAGAAAGATGCATCCCAAAATGGTTTTTTTGGTATGAGTGTAGTGGCAGCAGTGAACATTTACAGGCTGTTAAAGAAGGAAAGTATAAAGATGTGTGCGTGAGCGCGTGTCAAGAAGTTGAACATTCTACTTAAGTTTTGCATTGCATTAAATGTATGCAGCGCTCCGTCTGTCTTTCTTTCTCAATCTGAGTATAGTTCAAAGAATAAGAAATTAAAAGTCTCGTACTGTCTGGTGATCATTTACATATTTCTTGTTAACTCAGTAAATAAGTACTGTGGGAAAAATATTCAATGTTAGAAATATATAAATTAAAAATGTGTTATCATAACGTTGTGTGCTAAGGAAATAAAAAAAACACACACACACACACACACACACACACACACACACACACACACACACACACACAAATGCGCACACACACACACAAATGCGCACACACACACACACACACACACACACACACACACACACACAAAGTCGTATCATAAAAATATGAACGATGAAAATGTTTCGCCTTTCAAATATTCATACGTTTTAGACTATATAAGACAACTAGCTGGCCAGGCAGACGTTGTTCTGCCCTTTTCGACGACCCTTCATATAAAAAATCCTTAAATTCGTAATAAAAAAATATTGAGTGTCAATATCAGGATAAAAACTATCCTATCTCTCAAGTTGGACCAAACTACACAGAGTGTGCAAAATTTCATTGAAATGAGTTCAGTAGTTTAGGAGTTCATCGCGGACAAACAATGTGACACGTAATTTTTATATATAAAGATTACAATCTATCATCAGGGACGTATGGAAGGTATAGATAAAATATGTAAATGAAAGTTTATGGATTAGAAATATTTCTGTATTCAAATATAAAAAAATATAATAAATATCACATGATCATGAGTTTTTCCTTTTTTCATGAATAATTCAGTAAGAAAAAAAGAAACAAGTCAAGCACTTGTTTCTTTTAGGTCCTCATACCGACAAATAGTCGGAGCGCTGCGTACATTTCAAATAACGCCGAAACCAAGCTTGAACCACTCCTCACACATTATGCATCTTAAAATCATTTGTCATCATATGGTTTTTGATGCCTATGTGTGCGTGCAGCAGTGGCCTTTTGATGCTGTTAAAGAAGGAACAAATAAAGATGTGTATGTGTGTGCGCGCCAAGAAGTTGAACATGAGTTCGGCGCGATTGAAAAGTATGGTAGTCGTCTATCTTTCTTTGTCGGTTTGAGGTTTTGTATAAAAACTAAAATCTCGTACATGGCTATGTGGTGATCTTTTATTTTTTCTTAATTCGATAATTACAATAAAAAAATAACCTAGGTTAAAAAATTATTAAAATAAAAAATGTGAGATTTTTTCTTTTTCAATCATAATGTTGTGTGACAAGGAAAAACGAAAAAAACTGTGAATATATTTTACATAATAACATGATTTTAAGAAAAATAAAACTAACTATTTATATATTTTGTAGATTAGATTACTTTGTTTCTTATGCAATTCATTTAAGAAAAACGGTCACCAAATCATAACATAAAGATATGAACAATGAAAATGTTTTATAATCACTTCATTTTAAGCTAATTACAATATACGAGTATAATATACGTATAAATATTTAATGGTGGAATAATTACCAATTTACATTACGTCAGCGTTGTTAATAGTTAGAACACAAGCCATTGTTTTGGACCAGCGACTAAGCTGGCATTTTCACATTGACTACACCAGCAACAGAGTAAGAAAATTAATATAGATATTTAAAAAACTTAGACATGTAAAAACAAAAAAATTTAATCACACAAATTTACAGCACTTTTTTTTATAGGATGGGGTGACAAACGAGCACACAGTCCACCTGATGGTAAGTGGTTACTGTGACCCATAGACATCTACATCTATCCTCAATAAAGACTCAAGATGCAAATGCGTTGTCACCCGTGAGGACTAAGATGGAATGCCTCTTTGCCAGTAAAAAGGGTCTCCGGTTCTCTACACTCACCATACGAAACACAGCAGCGTTAAGCTGCTATTTTACGCTGGTTTTCTGTGAGTGCGTGGTGCTTCCCCGGTCGAGCCGACCCATTCGTGCTACAACTATACTACTAATATAGCTGCAGCATGGCTCTACCACGTAAAAACAACAACTATGACACAATCTATAATAGGCTACTGCATCCCCGTTTGGGGAGGTGCAACAAAAACAATTTTTTTGGAAATTGAAAGAAGTCAGCGCAGCCTCCTTAAGGTAATGTACTATAAACCCTTTAGATACCCCACTGAAGAACTCTATAAATTTTGTGAACTCCTGTCTGTGAGAAAATTGTACATTTTATTGACTTCTCTAAAATTGCACAAAACATTACCATTTAGGTCTGAATTACTACTACATAAGAGAAGAAAACATAGAGTTGCAATAGCCAATATTGTAAAAAATAAATTTGCCAAACGACAATACTCTGCATTTTCTGTATACATTTATAATAAGTTAAATAGACAAATTGGTATTTTTCAATTAAAATCGTCCGTATTAAAGGAAACTGTAAGTAAATGGATTTTAGAAATGACGAATCATGATATAGAATTAATGCTTTAAGAAACTAACTGAATTAAAAATACGCTCATTCACTCACACACACACACACACACACACACACACACACACACACACACACACACACACACACACACACACACACACACACACACACACACACACACACACACACACACACACACACACACACACACACACACACCCACTCCCACACACACCCACACCCACACCCACACACACACACACCCTCACACACTCACACACCCACTCACATACACACACTCACACAAACTCCGCATGCTTGCACACACAAGACTATTGTTTTTCTTTTATTATTTTTATTTTTTTTTCAAATTTTAGAACTATCAAACTTAGTTATGGAAGAGCGGGTTCTCCTGGCACAAGTAAATGTAATACTTAAAAGGTTTGGCCCCAACCTTTGATTATTATAAAACAACTGTCATTGCTATTGAAATAAACATTTTTTGATTTTGATATTGACAAGCATCTTAATATAAATTGTTTACCAAGATTTATAAATTGTGTATTTTGTAAAAAATACTAAACTTACAACTAGATGAAATATAATTTAGACAATTATTGAGCTAAGGACTACTACTAATGTTCGATAGGTCGCGTGACCTATTCGACTGGTACCTTGGCTCTGTGTTCATAGATTCATCAGCATTAACATTACATCCCATCTCATGTTCACTGCTAAGCACTTGTAAAGGGATGTTATGGTGATGATGAACATGATATTTACCAGTGTATTAGCGCGTGGACCGGAGGTATTCTAACTTTCCTTGCTTAGTTGATAGTTTTGTCAGTATTCGGATGAGTTAACCGTGATTACCGTAATGGTAGCGTAAGAGGATCCACTACCCCATATCATTCTGTTGATATCGTGAGATACGACACAGGGAAATGAAACCGATGATACAGCTTCTTCCTCATTACAATTCAAAATAATAAAAAAACTGCGGTAACCAAACCGCCTGCTAAGGGTGGCAACTATACCAACTATGGTTGTATATATGCGGGACAATCCTATTAAAGGCCTATGTTCAGCAATGAACTTTGATAAGCTGTCATAAATGAATGAATGTCCCGTGATTAAAGTCGGTTAGGAAAACATCTTCATCAATATTCTTGATCTGTTACTCTCTACGATTAGTAAAGGCGTTTCCTATTCCTATCCTAGTCCTATTCTATTGTTTACCATCTATTCTTTGTGGCTAGGTTTTTACATTTTATTTATAGACAAAGGTGTTTTTAAGAATGTAATTATAAAAGAAATTAAAAACACAACAACACATTAATTAATATCACACTGTTCAAGCGCGTGGGTGATTGTAGGAGTCAGTGAGAGCTTCGACATAACTATTGGGACATTTTGTAGACATATAATTCCGATAAAACGAGAAATAAGTAATGTTGCGGTCAAATTCTAATTACAAGTTAGTGGTCAAATTTGACCTCATGTCAATGTGAGTTTTCACTTCATATTTGTATGAAATATACAGTTAAATGTATACATAAAATTGCATGAAATTAATTTAAAACGCTATCTAGTTGGCACACGCAGTTTCTTTAAAGTAACATCATGACTGATAATTTAAAATGAAAAATTTTATACAGCCGATTTCAATATAAGTTATTAAGAATAACTCAAAAACTATTGGTCTGGCCTTGATCCAATTCATATGATACCACACGAGAAGTACCAGCTTTCAAATAAAAAAGAATCATCGAAATCGGTTCATCCAGTAAAAAGTTATGAGGTAACACACAAAAAAAACATACAGTCGAATTGAGTACCGTGTCCTTTTTGGAAGACGGCAGAAAACAAACCGAGACATACAATTCAGTGGATTCGGTACACTTATCACTTAATCACTAGACTAAGATTCTCATATTAAAAGAGATGCAAAATTATAAAACAAAGTATTTATTAGTACTTACCTACTAAATGATGTTAAAACAATGATGACCAATATTTTTTGTATACTTACATTAAACCAAGTCGTGATTAATTTCCATTTAAGCTTCATGTAAATTATAAGATTTGGGTCCTCAGACGATGTCAAGTCTTTATTCAATAAGATCACTGCCATTACATTAAGATGAGCAAATGTCAAACAATAAATGAATAATCTTACTTTTAGAAATAATTCACTATTTCTTAAAAAAAGATTTTGTAAGGCAAACATTGTTGGGCGTTACACACTTTGCTTACGTTCGGTTTCAATAAATGTATAAGAACAACTTAGCTCCAACCTTTAAAGTCAAACCGTATTATAATGTAGTCGTTTACTGATGTACATTATACAATTAAAATAAACATATAATCTCATTAATGTGTGTTAAGAAAACGAAGCTATTAAAAAGTCAAAAAAATATTGTTCGTTATATTTTTTTTATTTTTTTTTATAGGAGAGGGGGCAGATGAGCATGCGGCTCACCTGATGGTAAGTGACTACCGCCGCCCATGAACAACTGCAACACCAAGGCAACCACGGGAATTGTAGATGCCTTGCCGGCCTTTTAAAAAGGAGTAGGCTCTTTTCTTGAAGGTCCCTAAGTCGTATCGGTCCGGAAAAATCTCTGATGGTAATCGATTCCACAAAGAAGTCGTGCGAGGAAGAAAACATTTTCTAAATCGCACAGTGGTGGACCGCCAATCATCCAGATAGTGTGGATGGTATCGGGAGTTTTGCTTCGATGTGCGTTCGGGAAATTTGGCGGCTGGGATTAATCCAAAAAATTCCTCAGAGCACTCCCCGTGGTAAATGCGAAAGAAAATGCAAAGGGATGCAACATCTCTTCGCAGTGTCAATGAGTTGAGCCGATCGGAAAGGACTCGGTCGTCGACGATTTGAGCAGCTCTGCGCTGGATGCGGTCAAGTGGAAGGAGCTGGCACTGGGGAGCCCCTGCCCAGAGATGGGAACAGTATTCCATGTGAGGCCGAACCTGCGCCTTGTAAAGTTGCAGGCGGTGTGCCGGAATGAAATACTGTCCCGCTCTGCTGAGCACGCCAAGCTTTTTAGAGGCCAATTTGGCCTTCTCTTCCAAGTAACCACGAAACTGCACGTCACTCGATACGTCGACTCCGATGATTCCGATACTGGCTGAGGCAAGAAGGGGAGTGCCTTGAAACTGAGGAGATAAGACAAAGGGGTTCTTTTTAGCGGTAAACGCGCATACTTGTGCCTTCTGAGGATTAACCCTTTCGTTGTCCCGTGCACTACATATAGGTCATTGCTATTGTCTAACTATTGTGTCTCAAAATCGGACAGTGAAAGTGTTAAATTGGACTAGATTTAGTCGCCCCCAATCCGAGGCTTTGTTCAGCATAGACTCGACTTCACACAGAAGTTTGTTCAGGTATTCGGCGACGTTTTCCCGAGAAGTATTGGCACGGCCGGTGTATAGAGCATCACCAGTGCTGTCATCCGCATAGCAATGAATGTTACCAGTTAGCAACATATCATTGATATGCAGAAGAAACAGCGTCGGTGATAGCACACAGCCTTGTGGAATACCAGCATTAATAGGCTTGTAGTCGAAACATGCACCGTCTACAACGACCTTGATGCTCCGATCTGCAAGGAAGCTGGTGATCAAATTGCACAGTTTCCCGGGAAGCCCATAGGAAGGGAGCTTCGAAAGAAGCGCTTTGTGCCAAACCCGATCGAAGGCCTTCGCAATGTCCAAGCTAACGGCCAACGCCTCCCTCTTGGACTCTACTGCCTCCACCCATCTATGGGTCAGGTAGACCAGAAGATCACCAGCTGATCGACCCCGACGAAAACCGTATTGGCGGTCACTAATCAGCTGGTGATCCTCAAGGTACCGCATGAGCTGACAGTTAATAATGGATTCCATTATTTTGGAGAACAAGGGAGTGATGGCGATAGGCCTGTAGTTGGACGGGTCTGAGCGGTCGCATTTTTTAGGGATCGGGTGGACAAAAGCTGTCTTCCATGAATTCGGGACTACGCATTGGGAGTAGGAGTACCGGAAAAGACGCGTTAGGACCGGTGCCGACTTCGGAGCACACGTCCTCAGCACAATTGGGGGGATCCCTTCAGGCCCACTCGACTTCTGGATGTCCAGGGAGGTGAGTGCTTTGTGAACCGAGCGTTGTGAGAACAGCACATCCGGCATGGAGCACTTACACCGCGGGATGTTCGGCGGTGTTTCCCCCCGTCATCAAGAGTCGAGTTAGACGCAAAAAGGGAGCCTAAAAGATATATACATAATGTCTTACTTTCAGTTTCTCTGTTTGTTGATAAATAAATCATCTGATATTCGTAAATGATTCAAAAAAATATTATATGTAGCTGATCTGGGGGCACGGCAGTGCCCCCGCCAAGTCGAGCAAAGAAGCGGCACGGCCGTACCATGCTTTCCTCGAAGCAATGCAGGCCATTTTCGACCCCCTATAACTTCGTTGTAGATTAAACTAGTAGCCTGAATTTTCAGTAACCAATTATATTTCAAATTTCATTCAATTTGAACCAGTAGTTTAAAAATTATAACTAGTCAAAGTTTCTTAATTTTGTCACTCACTAACTGACAGATCATCAAAACTCTAAGGTACTTCTAGCAGACGTAGAAGATTGAAATTTAGAATATAATTAGTGTTTAGTGTATAAATCAGGGAAAAATTAAAATATTTTGTAATTTCGGTCCAGTTTTCTAGATACACCAACTGCATAAACAACTTTGTGATCGTATATAAATATATAGGATTACAAAGTTACATTTGCAGGGAATGAATCAGTGTACCTTTATATGTATGATATTATAACGGAATAATAGATGTAGATGGGTACCTAGATATAATTATGTTCAAAGGTAACTTGTAAAATGGTCAACGGAATGAAAAAGCAAGAATGGGATATGTCTTATGAAGATGTATCAAACTCCCACAATGTAATAAGTAGACTAAATTGCCCGAAAATCTGTAGTTGGTATTCAAGAAGTAGATGGTACCGGAAAGGAAAAAAAATTAGGACTATCTACAAAAAGAAATGAAATCTCATGAAAACACAATGTATCTCACAAGTAATACATATTCTTTTTTTTTAATTTTTAGTATTATATTAAATTAGATTGTATAGTGCGATTGCCAAGTCAATCTATGTATTTAAACATTAAAGATTTTTAATATTGATATGGTCACTATAAGATGTTGTTAGGTAAGCTAATTACGCAATAACTTGAGACAGAAGGACCCTTAAGTAGGGACTGAATAAATTAACCGACTAGGTATTACATGGATCTCATAACTTTTTACGGTAGAAGAACTGAGTTCCGAGCCCTTTTTTTTTTGTTACTAGTTATATTTTTGATGGCATTACATTTTTCTGAGAGGGTTTTAGGGAAAGGAAATGTCCGCCGCGATGTGTGTTGGCGAACTTCACGTGCCGTCGAAAATATTTTTTTCCTTATTTCTTAGACATGCAGGTTTTCTCAAGATGTTTTTCTTCACCACTGAGTACGTAGTAAATCAGCAATTCAAATTGCATAACAAGGATGAAAAAATAGCACCTTTGACTCTTCTTTAAAATATTTAAAATACCCTTTATTTACCCAATCACAAATTCTCTCTTAAGAAAATAAATACATACAATTGTTTAGTTAACCTACCTATTTACTCTTATCTGAGTGTACTGGGTGATTCAAGTAGAGATACTTTTTTCAATAGCCTTTTTTTACAGATCAAGTGTGAGTCGTGTCATGTTGTCATGTTATTTTTGTTTAGTATTGTTTGGCATTTCATAATGGAAAGACTTACGTCTCAACAACGTTTACAAATCGTTCAACTTTATTACGAACATTCACGTTCTGTGAGGAATGTGTTTCGTGTACTTCGCTCAACATATGGTCAACATAATCGGCCTACTGAGCGTACTATTCGCAACACCATCACCCATTTTGAGACCCAGCATTCATTATTGGATAATATTCCACCGAATAGACCACGTCCAGTACGCTGTGAAGAAAATGTAGCGGCCGTAGCTGAGAGTGTAAAAGAAGATCGTGGAGAGTCGATTCGGCGCCGTTCGCAGCAACTCGGACTGACGTATGGAACGACTTGGCGCATTTACGTCGAGATCTTAAATTAAAAGCGTACAAAATACAACTTGTGCAACAACTGAAGCCGCTCGACCTTCCCAAGCGACATCGCTTCGCTCTATGGGCTCTTGAAAAGTTTCAAGAAGATCCGACGTTTTCGAGGCAAATTTTGTTTAGCGATGAGGCCCATTTCTGGCTCAATGGGTATGTAAACAAACAAAATTGCCGCATTTGGGACGAAGAGCAACCTGAAGAGATTCAAGAACTGCCACTTCATCCAGAAAAAACAACGGTTTGGTGTGGTTTGTGGGCCGGTGGAATCATCGGTCCAAATTTCTTTAAAAATGATGCCGGTGCGAACGTAACCGTCAATGGCGATCGTTATCGTGCCATGATAACCGACTATTTGATGCCTGAAATTGAAACTCGTGACCTCGGCGCCACTTGGTTTCAGCAAGACGGGGCCACTTCCCACACATCGCATCAATCAATGGATTTATTGAGAGAACATTTCGGTGAGCACATAATTTCACGTTTTGTGCCGGTCGATTGGCCACCAAGATCGTGTGATATCACACCGTTAGACTTTTTCCTGTGGGGATATGTAAAGTCTAAAGTTTATGCGGACAAGCCCGCTTCGATTCAGGCCTTGGAGGAAAACATCACCTGTGTCATTCGCCAGTTACCAGTCGAAATGCTCGAACGAGTCATCGAAAATTGGACTCAACGGATGGACCATCTGCGACGTAGCAACAGCCAACATTTGATAGACATAATCTTCAAAAAATAAATGCCAAAGAATGATCTTTCAAATGATAATAAACATTCTCCATTAAATTTGAATTTTCTGTGTTTTTTTCTTTAAAAAAGTAGGGAACCTCGAAATGGATCACGCCTTATTTACTCAAGGGAAATACTCTGAAGTAAAAATATTAAGTTGTTGTGTTGTTTATTATAGTATAGTATACATGTTATCTGCATGTGTACTTTAATGTAATGTACCTTAATAAAATTTAAATACTTTGATACATCAAGGAAAATAATTCTAGAAGTCTTATAGCATAGCATTGGCATTGCACATAACATAAACTCTTAAGTCTGTCACCCAGAGGGATAAACAGAGACTAAGGACTTATATTTGACACGATCTTGACATACCTCTCTCGTTTCTTTCATATCCATATAAATACGCTTACATGCTCGTTAGTTAAGGGTACTCGCAAATTCATTCAAGCCTATATGACGTGAGAACTATGTGAGATTAAAGGTAATTCTGAAATATATTGCTGCCATATATTGACAATATTAGCGAGTGGAGTCTCATCTCAAACCACAAGGTTTCAATTTATAATTTAGCGTAAATTATAATAATTGGACCGACAAGTTCTAAAAGATTCTACAAGCGAGCGGTTGCGGAGAGAATAGCGTTTGGTACAAATGACCGGTGGCGGCGAGACATCAAAATAATAACTTATCGGTAGCGGGATGCCAACGAAGGCCTAAAATTTTAATAATGTTATCATCACCAAATGATACCAAGTCTTGTTGTCGATGTGACGCTGTTATATTTTGTAAAAACTGCTTGCAGTTACTAGTTCACTTAACCAATTCGAATCCACCTCGACGGAACATATGGATTAGGCGCGGATGACGCGAGGTCGTCCATATAAATATCCCTCTCTACTACAGAAGCAGCGAGGCAAATATCGTTATCCGACTTAGCACTAGCGTTTAGTACAATGCGCAACTTCGTTGTACTTTTATCATTACATAAGACAGCCTAATGAGGCAAATAAAAACAAAGCCCTATACAATTCTTATCAGGAACAACAGATAAAATACCCTTATTAATCTTTACTTGTATAAAAACGTTATATTGATCCCGAAGATCGAAGATATTTATTAAACCGCTTTTCTAAAAGTAAGAGGCGCTTTTTTGCTTAAAGAGTCACCTAATGTATCAGGGCTTTTCTTAAATGGCCGAGCGACTACATACCGTCCGTCGTTTTGGTGGTGAGTGGTAGAAGTATAAATATCTTCACATTCCTGTTCATCAGGACTTAAATAAATTTTTTGCGGAATTTCTTCTGTTTTCCAAAATTTTCCATAATATCAGTAAGAAAATTTAAAAACAGAAACAAAGAAACGCGGGGACAATGAGGTATAGCAACTTCAGCATCACCCACAATAATATATTCTATAGCACAAGATTATACTTCTTACGAGTACTTATAATATGTTTCTATAGCACTAGGCAATTGCGATTGAATTAAGTTTTCAGGCGACAAATTTTTAAGTAGGTGTTAACACCCAATAAAACACCCCCATCGGTTTATCGATCATATGCTAAGCGTAATTTATTGAGTCTCGTCTTTTTTCTTTGATGAAAACATCAGTAACTTGACTTTTTTTTTCTTTTAGGCTTTCAAACCAACGAAAAAAAGATGCATCTCAAAAAAATATAAATGTGAAAAATGTGAGTATTTTTTATTTTTTACTCATAATGTTGTGTGCCAAGACAAAACGCAATAAAATAAATTACATGATATTATACATAATAATATGATTTTAAGATAAATAAGAACTACAATTATTTATTTCGTAAATTAGATTACTTCGTTTCTTATTTAAATCGTCGTCACAAAATTGTATTATAAAAATATGAACAATGAAAATGTTTCCTCTTTCAAATATTTAATATAATTTAGACTCTATAAGATAATTACAATCCACAACAATAACCTTGCTTCTATTTGAAAATCGTATAGTACAACAACAATATTTGCTGTACGTATTGAAAATGATGTAAATTGTTTAGTTCGAAAGCGTAGGATATCCACAACAAAGAGGTGGAGTCCCGCCGCGCCGACCGTCGAAAGGGGATCAAGGAATTAAACCATGTAATTCATGCGCACCATTTTTGGAATGGATGCAGATGGCTCAGCACCGTATTTTGTGGGATTTTATGGCGTAGCAGTGGAATTGTGAATGGTTGTATGATGGAGATAGAGAATGAGGGGAGAGGAGGACCAGAGACACTTTTTACTGGAAAAGAGGCATTACATCTTAGTCCTCACGGCTGACAACGTATCTGCATTTTGATTCGCAAACGTGGATAGATGTCTATGGGCCGCAGAAACCACTCACCATCAGGTGGACTGTGTGCTCATTGGTCACCCTTATCCTATAAAAAAAATTAACCAAATTATCATTACGTACTAAATAATGTAACATTATAATGACGAATCGGCATAGTAGAGCTTAGTGTTCCCAACTACTACCGGCATATTGCCGGTAGTTGTTGGGGCACTAAGCTCGAAGTTGTTGACGAGTATGTTGGACAAATATTCCAACTAGGTAAGTTCAACTTCGACCGAGAGGTCAATCAACGGATTCGGCTCGGCAGCGTTCTGGAAATTACGACACATCTTCTCGTCAGGTATACCTCAAAACTTGAAAACGAGACTGTACAACCAGTGCGTTACCGGTGATGACTTATGAAACTGAGACGTGGTTCTTCACTGCTGGCTATATGAGGAAGCTCAAGGTCACTCAGCGAGCTATGGAGAGGGCTTTACTCAGGGTTTCTCTGCGTGATAATCATAGAAATGACGATATCCGCAGTAGAACCAGAGTGACCAGTCATATAGCTCGAAGAACTGACAACCGATGCGGAAAAGATGTTTTCGAGTGGCAACCTCGTACCAGTAGGCGAAGTGTAGGGCAAGCCCCTACTAGATGGAGTGACAACCTGGTAAGACATGCAGGAAGTCGATGGATGCAGGTGGCTCAGGACCGTGCATTGAGGCATTCCTTGGGGGAGGCCTATGTTCAGCAGTGGACTTGAGAAGGGCTGTAATGATGGTGAATGATGATTATGACGAAAGATATTTTTTATGGACTTACATTAAACCAAGTCGTGATTAATTTCCATTTAAGCTTCATGTAAATTATAAGATTTGGGTCCTCAGACGATGTCAAGTCTTTATTCAATAAGATCACTGCCATTACATTAAGATGAGCAAATGTCAAACAATAAATGAATAATCTTACTTTTAGTAATAAGTTACTATTTTGTAAGGCAAACATTGTCGGGCACCACGTTCGATTTCACTAAATGTATAAAGACAATTTAGCTCTAACTTTTGAAGTCAAACAATATTATACTAAAATCAGGCAATTAAGAATGCAAAAATATATTTTACATTTCGCATGTAACATGCGTATTATTTTTTTAGTTTTAACATTTACTCGTAGCTAAGACTTCATGTACATGTTTAGATGTATCCAGTAAAAACAACAATGAAAAAATAACACCTTTGTGTCTACTTCTACACAGAATTGTTTAAAATGCCTTTGATTTATTTAAACAGATATTCTCTCTTAAGAAAATGAAATACAAACAATTGTTTAGTTCCGTACGTATTTACTCTTAACTGAGTCTGTTTACTCAAGGGAAATACTCTGAAGTAAAGATATTTACTTATGTTATGTTATCTGTATGTGCACTGTTATATTTATATAATTTTTATTATTATTACAGCCCTTCACAAGTCCACGGCTGGACATAGGTCTCCCTCAAGGAATGCCACAAAGCACGTTTCTGAGACACCTGCATCCATCGCCTTCCTACATGCATGTCTTACCAGGTCGTCACTTCATTTCGTGGGGGAGTTGCCCTACACTTCGCCTACCGGTACGATACTGCTACTCGAGAACCTTTTTCCTCATCGATTATCAGTTCTTCGAGCTATATGGCCGGCCCATTGCCACTTCAGCTTACTAGTCCGTTGGGATATTTCGGTTGCTCTCGTTCTTTGCGAATATCCTCATTTTCAAGTATATCACGCAGAGTAACCCCGAGCATAGCCTTCTCCATGTGACATCACTTTAATTTCAAAACAATGATACTTCACAAACAAATTCTAGAAGTTTAATAGCATAGCATTGGCATAGGGCATAACATAAACTCTTTTGCCTGTCTTCCAGAGATAAGCAGATAATACGAACTTATGTTTGGCACGATCCTGACACACCTCCCTCTCTTCTTTCACATCCATATGTCTACGCATACATGCTCGTCAGTTAAAGGGTACTTGTAATTTGTCTCTGCTTGCAAGTTGTTAAGGCGTAGCGACACAACAGGCTCAGTCGAGGTGATTACAATTCTCCTATCTGATCTCTATGCTTGGAGGGTGGAAATGTAAAATTTCATGACGCCGGAAGAATACTAACTGTCTAGGAATCTCTAGTCTGTAGAATCACCTGTTTACACCCAATAACCCTTTTTGCCTTTATTTCGCCTCACAGTCATTTAAGAGTGAGGTGCCCATTAAGAAGCCTGCCATTTTTAATCTATTAAGACTAGATGTTCTTTGTCTATTATTGATCGAAGTTTATTCTTAATATATCAAAAATGGATGGATGGATTAAAGTGGTAACCCGAGCCTCACTTCAATAGTCTAGTATCCAGAATTTCAATTCATCTAGCTTATCTACCCCATGGCCCATTTCTTTAAATTGTTTTATTTATTTATGTACACAATAAGATACAGATTATACATATATATATAGATAATTATACAGTAAGTGCAAAACAAAATACAAAGGTTCGTAGGTACAACTTATACCATAATATATTTATATAACATTCATTGAACCCTACATCCCCATACGGTCCCTACATTCACACCTTACAACTACGACTACCCAGCCAGTACATACTACTGGAAAATGTATTAAAAAGGTAAACAAATAATTTCTAATACATAAATTTTTAAACAAACTATAAAAGTTAAAATAAATAATACGATACAAAAATATAAATAAAAGCAATAATTAAATAAATAATTTATACACTGTCTCAGAAGTCGACGTCAAGCCGATATCGGGTGTAAGGTCAAGTC
The DNA here is from genome assembly GCA_963668995.1 of Parnassius mnemosyne. NCBI lineage: Eukaryota > Metazoa > Arthropoda > Insecta > Lepidoptera > Papilionidae > Parnassius > Parnassius mnemosyne. Next base: position 20,420,112 of record CAVLGL010000126.1, read on the forward strand.
ATAATAGTTAACAGAAAAATATAAAAAAATACGGTTGACGCTACACGTCACGTGACGGTTGACGCTACAGGTTATCCTTGACACTTCCCGCTAATTTCAAATGCATAGCGCTTCAAAGTCCACCTATTTCCACGATTTCTCTTGAACAAATTAACCTTGAATGAACCGATTCAGATACGGTTTGCGGCAATAAGTTAAAAACAGATTATATTTTTGAATCAATTGATACAAAGTTTAAAAGTTATATATATCTGATTATGTAACCCTGAATAATACTTCTGAAAACTGTTGCTTAAAATTAAGAACCATTTTTTCGCAACCAAGTATTCAAAATTAATACTTCGCCCAGATTTAAATGACTGAACTGAAAAAAAAATCTACTACACGAGTTTGGCAAGTAACTTTAAAAGTTGGCGCATTTAATAAAGATTTCAAAATGATATAACATTTCCAAGACTATTAATTGTTAAATTATGAAAAAGATTTTTTTTTTAAAAAAACTAGTATATTTTCCATACCTGACTAAAATGATTTTTGTGTGCCCCAAGGCTTTCCTCAAGCTTGTTACTTAAGATTCTACTTTGAGTGAAACGGAGGGAACCATTTAACGAAATATGAGCGAGACAGATAGTGACGCTAACGTAAAAAAGACGGAGAGAGTAAATTTACGTAGTTTGAGAGAGACAGATACGGTTACGTTACACTTCTTCGTAGAAGATATCCGAAAAATTATTGGTATACTGATTTATATGTCAGTTCTTCATCAGCTAAGTACTAGGCATTACTGGAAGGATGGAGCACATAATATAGAAAAAGTGGCTTCAGTGATGGCATGCAACAAGTTCGAAGAAATAAAACGGTTTCGGTCCAACAAAAAAGTTTGCTCTTGGTCAGAGAAAAATGTCATCTGCTTCCATTACCCAGAATTAGACTCGCTGGAGCCAGGAGCTGTTTTAAATTCGCCGCTGCTAAAATCTGGAACGATTTGTCACCACCAGTCCGGTTTACCCAATCTCCGTATACCTTCCGGCAAAGATGCCGCAAGTGGCTGATTCAACAACAGCCCCTGGATCTGATATCCCGTCAAATTAGTGAACATTTTTGTATTTTGTATTTCGTATTTTAGTAACTATTATTTGTTTATTGTTTGAATTTTTATTTATTTATTTATTGCTGATGGGTGTTTTCCATCACTTTCCTTAAACCCTGTATGGATACTGCGCGAATACTGTGGCAGAATAGCAGCAATAGCAGTAATGGGTTTCCGGTTACAGCTGAGTCACAGACCGTTTTGCCACAATTCATTATTAAGTTGTCTATTAACATTGTATCGTTTTGTGGCAAATAAATACTTTTTATTTTATTTTTATTTTATACTAGCTGTACCCCGTGACTTCGCCCGCGTGTAGTTTAGGGCTTTAATTATGTTGCGCAGAACCCTAATTCTTTTTCTAAAAAATAAGTAGCCTAAGTGACTACTAATGCCGTGTAGTGGCAGTCAAGAATATCCACTACCCCATATCTTCCCGTGGGTGTCGTAAAAGGCGACAAAGGGAAACAGGCAGGAGATGGGCAGCAGCATATTCCTGATAATAGCCAAAATTACAATAAAAAAACTGTGGTTGCCAACCCGCTCGCTAAGCGTGGCAACTATGGCAAATACCCCCCTATGAAGAGAGTAACAAGGAGACGGCCCCCAGTCCCCAGCGGCCCCGCTATTCCTGGCTACGGTGGCGATCATAGTAACGGCGGGGCAGGGGGTGCTAAGAATCTCCGGTGGAGGTTCGGTTGCCACCTTAGACAACTTGAACTGGCAACGTACAACGCACGCACCCTGAGAACTGACGAGAAGATCGTGGAGCTGGAAGAAGAGATAGACAAGTTACGCTGGCATATTATAGGATTATCCGAAGTCCGAAGAGAGGGGGAGGACACGGTAATTCTCGAATCCGGCAACTTGCTCCATTACCGGAAGGGCGACCATCTGTCCCAAGGAGGTGTCGGATTTATCGTCCACAAGTCTCTCGTTAACAACGTTGTAAAGATTGAGAGTGTGTCGACGAGGGTTGCGTATCTTATACTCAGAATCATCAAACGGTATTCGCTGAAGGTCATACAGGTTTACGCACCAACCTCGGCACACCCCGATAAGGAGGTGGAGGAAATGTATGAGGATATCTCTAGAGTCATGCATTTCTGCAAAACCCAATATACGGTGTTAATGGGAGACTTCAATGCAAAACTAGGCACAAGAGAGAACGGTGAGCTGAAAGGCGGGAAATTTGGAATAGGGCAACGGAACCCAAGGGGCCAGCAGCTGGCCGACTTCATGGAGAAAGAGGGACTCTTTATGATGAACTCTTTCTTCCAGAAGCGGCCCCACAGGAAGTGGACCTGGTCAAGCCCCGATGGTTCGATAAAAAATGAGATTGACTTCATTATGACGACCAGACGACAACTATTCAGTGATGTCTCCGTGATCGCGAGGGTGAAAACTGGTAGCGATCACCGAATGGTTAGAGGCACACTGAACCTAAACGTTAAGTTGGAGAGATCTCGTCTAATGAAGTCAATGTTCCGTCCCCCTCGTGCTCTGTTCCAAAGTCTTGAAACCTTTCTGCTCGAGTTACAAAACCGTTTTCAGTGCCTAGAAGACTGCAATGAAGTGGACGATTTGAATGACAAGCTCGTGGAAACTGTCCATGCGGTCGGAGCTAAGTTCTGCAAGACCCGGGGCACCTGAGATTTTGAGTGAGATTGAGAGGTTCTATGGACGGCTGTACACGTCATCGTTGGAGCCACACGCAAGTGTGAGAAACGATCCAAGAGCGAGTCTTAACCTACACTATTCCCTAGAAAATATCCCGGACGTCAGTCTGAGCGAGATAAGAATGGCTCTACAGCATCTTAAAAACGGCAAGGCCCCAGGCGAGGATGGAATTAAGGAGCTTCTGAAAGCGGGTGGAAAACCGGTACTTGAAGTCCTTCAGAGGCTCTTTAATTAAGTCCTCCATGGTGGCATTACACCGGAGGCGTGGGGCAAAAGTGCGATGGTCTTGTTCTTCAAGAAAGGTGACAATGCTCTCTTGAAGAACTACAGACCGATTTCCCTACTGAACCGCGTCTACGTGCTGTTTTCGAGAGTCCGAATCGTCTCGCACGCAGACTTGACGACTTCGAGCCTCCCGAACAAGCCGGTTTTCGAAAGGGCTTTAGCACCATAGACCACATACATACCCTTCGACAAGTTGTACAGAAGTCCGAGGAGTACAATTTGGCACTATGTCTGGCGTATGTGGACTATGAGAAAGCCTTTGATTCCGTCGAAATTTGGGAGGTGCTGCAGTTCCTTCAGCGGTGCCAAGTTGACTGTCGGTATATCAAAGTTCTGAAGTGTTTGTGCAGTAGGGCTACGATGGCTATCCGAGTACAGAACCAGAGTGCAATACCTATCCAATTGCAGAGAGGTGTAAGACAGGTTGACGTTATATCCCCGAAACTCTTCACCGCTGCATTGGAAGAAGTTTTCAAGCTTCTGGACTGGAAAGGATACGGTATTAACATCAATGGCGAGTACATCACTCACCTTCGATTTGCCGACGATATAGTCCTTATGGCAGAATTGCTGGAGGACCTAAGCACTATGCTCAATGACCTCAATAGTGTCTCCCAACGGATAGGTCTAAAGATGAATATGGACAAAACAAAGATTATGTTTAATGTCCATGTCACACCTATGCCGGTAGTTGTTGGGAGCACTAAGCTCGAAGTTATTGACGAGTATGTTTACCTGAGGCAAATAGTCCGACTAGGTAAGTCCAACTTCGACCGAGAGGTCAATCAACGGATTCAACTCGGCTGGGCAGCGTTCGGGAAGCTACGACACATCTTCTCGTCAGACATACCTCAGACATACCTAAAAACCTTAAAACGAAATTGTACAACCAGTGCGTGTTGCCAGTGATGACTTAAGGATCTCTGACGTGGTCCTTCACTGCTGGCCGTATGAGGAAGCTCAAGGTCGCTCAGCGAGCTATGGAGAGGGCTATGCTCGGAGTTTTTCTGCGTTATAAACTTATGAATGAGGACATCCGCAGTAGAACTAGAGTAACCGACATAGCCCAACGGATTAGTAAGCTGAAGTGGCAGTGGGCTGGCCATATAGCTCGAAGAACCGACAACCGATGGGGAAGAAAGATTCTTGAGTGGCAGCCTCGTACCGGTATGCGAAGTGTAGGGCGACCCTATGCCTATGTTCAGCAGTGGACTTATGAAAGGCTATAATGATGATGATGATAAAGTGACTCCTTATAACATCAATCGAAAATAAGGAATGAGATGAACAAGTATGATTAAATAAATAAGAGAAGAGTATTTTAAAGTATAAATGAATGTACAACTATACTAGACCTTCGCAAATTACCTAATTATGTCAAATAAGTATGTCGTATGTATGCATGATGCATCATACCAATTCTACATGTAATTTGTGAATGTAGGGAACCGATTTTTACTAGAAAAGAGGCATCTTAGTCCTCACTCAGTAGATGTCTATGGGTGACAGCAACCACTTACATAAAAAATACAAAATATCAACATTCCAATGAGTAACAGTGGTAACAGTTATAACAATTCAATTCACTTATTCACTTATTTCAACAATTCACTTAGTTGTTCTTGTTTTAACTTTCGTTAATTGTTTCACGACTTCGTTTCATTACTAACCACAGCTCTTTTGGTGATTTTATACTGATCCTGCTTTTATATCTTTAAGTAATTATAGTGAAAACTAGCCTGTTACAGTGTAATAACAGTGAAAAATACTTTAAATGTACATAAAATTATCTTGTTTACATTGCCTTACATACAGGGTTGGCCGCAGGAAAATAAAATAAGATATGATTTAAATTTATTAATGAATAACTTTTCATGTAATAATAATTTAAACTTGACATTTAATTGTTACAATTATAATGATAGAATTAATTTAATAGATATAAACAATTTAATTAAGAAATTTTTGACTAGAGATAGGTATTACCTATCAAAATATAATTTAAGACAGATAGCAAATGTGCTATCTTATTATTTATATATTAACTCAGCCAAGGACTTGGCTACACAGACATCTGCTTCTTTTGAGCAGTGTAATGACTTAATATGCAATTTGGAATCAGTTCCAAGTAATTTAAATTAGAAAATGAGACAATAGAGGTAATCTCTAGCAGTTATAATAACTTAAATAATTTAGAATGTAGCTTACAAATCTTTAATTGTATGACTCCACAGAGTAATAATGAAAATTGTTTACACCTGGTGCATCAAAATATACAAGGCATGATAGGCAAAGAGCTAGAAATTGAGTTGTTCTTAAATAGCAACAATATTCATATCTTATGTATTACTGAACATTGGTTAAAAGCTTATAATTTAATGTTTAACTTCAGTAATCACCAGGTGGTCAGTTCTTTCAATAGAGATACGGTTTTAAGAGGTGGCTCCTTAATATTAGCTAGTAAATTATTATCATGTAAAGAACGTAAAGACATTGTGAGCCTCTCTGTTGAGCGAACTGTAGAAATGGCATGTGTTGAGTTTGAGCACCTCATTGTTGTGAGCGTCTACAGACCCCCATGTTGTACATATGATACTTTTGAAAACATTATGGAGGAAGTTTTTGCTAAGCTTAATAAACAGAATAAATCTATTGTAATATGTGGAGACTTTAATATCAATCTCCTAGAAGCTTCCTCCATCAATATTAAATTTAGATCATTGTTTAAATCATATGGTCTTTTCAATTTATTTATAGAGCCAACGCGTATTTCTCAATCTAGCGCAACATGTATAGATAACATTTTTACAAATGTGAAGCCGTTGCATAAATGTATAATTCAAAAATTAAGTTCTGATCACTGTGGACAAGTAGTTTCGTTACCTTATGTTCACAAAAAGCAAGTAGATGAGAAAGTTGTGTCTGTTCCAGTAAATGCACGTCGCTTGGAGAAATTTAGAAGTAACATAGTGAAAAAACTTCCATCACTTTCATACCAAAGTGATCCTAATTTTTTGTATGGAACATTATTTGAGCTTATTTGCAATGAATTTAATAATACTTTTACTTCTAAAACATTCTCCTTGAACAGTCGGAAGTCATTCAATGAATGAACGACAGTAGGAGTCCATAAGAGCAGGCATAGGTTATATGATCTTTACCATGAAAGGTCATATAATCATAGCGTCGAATTTAGGGAATATGTAAAAAAATATTCAAAAATATTTAAAAGAGTGTGCTCCATAGCCAAGTCTTTGCATTTGAGCAACAAAATTAAGACGGCTTCCAATAAAATTAAAATGACATGGAGTATAATTAATAGCGAAACTGGTAAGATCAACTCTCGCAATTCAAATTACCAGTTAAGTGTTAACAACAAATTAACTGTATCAGATCAGGACGTAGCAATGGTTTTTGAGAAATATTTTACTGATATTCCGATCTTGACCACTAAGTCACTGAATTCTTCTCCTGCCGTCGCCGAATCATTACTTAAACAAAAGGTAAATGTGTGTACAAAGAATTTTACATTTCATAAAGTGTCATCAAAAGATATTGTAATATATTTTAAAACTATTGATGTTAAGAAAACTGCGGATCTGTGGGGGATTTCCGTTAAAGTTATTGCATCTATAATAGATACAATCGCGCCTCATTTAGCTATTATTTTTAATACTAGTATCGAATCTGGTGTGTTTCCTGATTTAATGAAGCATAGTAAAGTAATACCTTTATTTAAATCTGGTAGTACATTAGACCCCGCCAATTTTAGACCTATTTCTGTACTACCAACACTTAGCAAGATTTTTGAAAAAATTGTTCTTGATCAAATGTTAAATTTTTTTAATATAAATAATTTACTTCATAAAAATCAATTTGGTTTCACAAGGGGTCGCTCGACAACTGATGCCGGTGTTGAGCTGATTAAATATATCTTTAATGCATGGGGGAATTCACAGGATGCTTTGGGTATATTTTGTGACCTATCCAAGGCCTTCGATTGTGTTCACCATGAAACATTAATCAGGAAACTTCAATACTACGGTGTAAGAAGTGATGCCCTTAAATTCATTATTTCATATTTAAGTAAGAGAACGCAAAAAGTTGTCATTAACAATATGAGCTCATCCGGATCGACGGTACAAATGGGCGTGCCTCAGGGCTCAATTCTCGGCCCCTTTCTGTTTCTTGTATACATTAATGACTTACCTTACATAGTAGGGGATAACCATGATATAGTATTATTTGCAGATGACACTTCTTTAATTTTCAAATTAAGTCGACAGTTACTAAAATATGACGAAGTAAATAATGCTATATCTAAATTAGTAAATTGGTTCGATGTTAATAATTTGCATTTAAATGGCACTAAAACAAAATGTATGAAATTCGTGACTCCAAATGTCAAACAATTAAATACTAATGTAATTTTAAATGGGGAGAAACTGAGTCTTGTAGATACCACCATTTTTCTTGGTATCACACTAGACGCGAAGCTTCAATGGAGCCCCCATATATCAAAACTAGCAAGCAGACTTAGTTCTGCAGCATATGCTGTAAAAAAGATTAGAAGTCTAACCAGTGTTGAAACAGCTAGACTAGTTTACTTCAGCTACTTCCGTAGCATAATGTCGTATGGTATTTTGCTATGGGGACACGCAGCTGACACTGAAATTATATTTGTTTTGCAGAAGAGGGCCATAAGAGCAATTTATGATTTAAAGCCTAAAGAGTCGCTGCGACAAAAATTTAAGGAAATTAATATATTAACTTTGGCCTCTCAATACATTTATGAAAATGTAATGTACGTACACAAAAATAAAAGTAGTTTTACAAAAATAAGTGATATTCATTCTGTAAATACTAGGAACAGACACAAGCTAGTAGTACCAGTTACTCGACTCCATCGAGTCAGTAATTCATTCTTGGGGCGATGTATACGCTTTTACAACAAAATTCCAGAAAATATACAAAGTTTGACCTGTTCAAAGTTCAAAAACTTTATTAAACTAAGTTTGTATAAAAAGGGTTATTATAATATTAAGGAATTTATGGATGATAATAACCCCTGGAAATGAGGTGATCGCTACCAAGCTATTTCTAATTTGTTGTGTTGTTAATTTGTGTAACATCATGATTGTAAGCTGTTATTTTAAAAAAAAGTCCCGCTGGGTTTCTTGCTGGTTCTTCCCAGGACAGAGGATTTTTCCGAACCAGTGGTAATCAAACAAAAGAGTGACTTTCAATAAGTATTATTTATAATCTATATTGAATAAAAAAGTTTCTGTTTCTGTTTCAAAAATCACCTGTTACAGTGTAGGTAAGACATAATCTCAATTTTACTTATGCTACAATAACTCAGCTCCTAGATTAACAAATCTTGCCAGATTTCCAGCTATGAATTGTTTATATATCCGCTTTCAAATGGTCCTACTCTCATCTTGTTAACACTTGGGCCCAAGAATGTATAGAGACGTCACCTTCTCCTTTGAGGGATGCGTCCAAAAATTACAAATAATGTGGCAGTAAATACATATGTTATTTGCGTTTAAACAAAGATCGCAACTGTTTCACATTATTTCATACTTAAAAGTATAATTTAAAACAAACATTAATAAAAGTTACACAAATACTTTTATTTTATTTTTACTTCATAATGTTCCGAAAATGAAACATTCAATACTGCGTGGCTGACTGCATGATGTTCCAGATTTGGATCAAAGATTTCGTCCTCAGTTTTTCAATAATGCAATTTGTTTTTTCTCTCTATTGTTTAGGGCTTCATTTAGGCTACTTATCACATATGTATTTCGTAAAGAATAAAGGGTTAGGAAATCTGCAAGGTGTATAGTTGACGCATTTTCCAACCACGTCATAACTGTTAATATATTTTAAAATTATTTCATAAAAAGCATACATTTTAAAACAGCTGAGGTATCTGTCAAGTAGCTTCTGTTTGAATCGTGAATACAAAGACAGACGGGCATATATATATAGAGAGAGAGAGAGAGAGATTGAATATACAATTGAACATACAAACAGACAGAAGATTCAACATAGTGGAGGTTAGAGAAGCTTTACTTTGACCTTACTGAGCAGGTAATAGTTTTCCACGGAAATCCGATATATTTTCAATCTATTGCTTTTGTTAACTTTTAATTTATTTAATACAACCTTTTTTTACTGCTGCTGAAGCATTTTATCTTTGTCCTCAGGAGTTATCTTCGATGTAAATGCGTTTACATCGATGATAGAAGTAGGTGTCCATGGACCATGGCATCTACTTACCACCAGGTGATCCTCATTCTATCACGTCAAGTAAAAAAAATCCATAACTATTATTTGGTAATTCATTACGTAAACTGTGATTAAATTCATTTCATCAAATCATTTACTAAACAGCAAAATGTATAAGTATGACATATTTTTGAATGGAATATATCATATGTACACGGTTGATCTTATAAACTTTGTGTATGAAATTTGCATTTTAATTAATTAATTCGCAATTGTTGTTCACCACTTATGAAAAAGAAAATTTTATAAACATTTGATTACATCTACATATTATACTACTGATAAATGAGGCCGCGAGAGCAAGAACGGTCTATGTACTAATTTGTCCTATAGAGATAATCAAAGAAATAAATTTTGTAATTTTTCATTTTTATGTATTTTTTTTTTTTTGCTATAAAGACTTTCAGTTTTTAACTAATGTTTATGTAAATTGTGTTTAGGCATCTTTAGAACATGAAAATAATAATTCTAATCTAGACCTATTTTAATGGTTTTTTTGTTGGTTAGGCCACTTTTGCACTAAGCAAACAGTGAATACTCTCTAGATTAGGGCTTCAACTTGATGTTCATGTTATACTGAACAAATCTGAAAATGATTGTTTAACAATTTAAATTAACATTAAATTAAATTTGTTACTAAATTGCACGTTTTTCCATTTAAAATAGCATTTATTTATCCTTAAATGACATACCAAGTAATGAAGTTGTTTTAAAAATTACAAATATTTTTTTCACAATTTATTTTAATCTTCAGTATTCACTTCAATTAAATCTGGGTCTGCTCTGCAGCTCTCTTTTAAGTCCATGTAAAAGGTATGATGTACAGGTGGAATGAAATCTAATAAAGTTATGAGATCTTTTTTCTTCTTTTCGTTATTGCTCTTCCATCAGGATACAGAGTATCTAGAACACACTCAGCTGGAGATTGAAGGTTGTCCGTTTCTTAAAATATTCTTCTACAAAGAGAACCTCATCATTGTTTCAGTCATCGTCATCATCATTACAGCCCTTCACTAGTCCACTGCTGAACATAGGCCTCCCCCAAGGAATGCCACAAAGCACGGTCCTGACCCACCTACATCCATCGACTTCCTGCATGTCTCACTAGGTCGTGACTCCATCTAGTGGGGGGTCGCGCTACACTTCGCCTACCGGTACGAGGCTGCCACTCGAGAACCTTTCTTCCCCATCGGTTGTCGGTTCTTCGAGCTATATGGCCGGCCCACTGCCACTTCAGCTTATTAATCCGTTGGGCTATTTCGGTTACTCTGGTTCTACTGCGGATATCCTCATTTCTAAGTTTATCACGCAGAGACACCCCGAGCATAGCCCTCTCCATAGCTCGCTGAGCGACCTTGAGCTTCCTCATACGGTTCCAATGCAGCAGTGAAGAGTTTCGGGGATATAACGTCACCCTGTCTTACACCTCTCTGCGGTTGGATAGGTTTCGTACTCTGATTCTGTACTCGGATAGCCATCGTAGCTCTACTGTAGAAACACCTCAGCACTTCGATATACCGACAGTCAACTTGGCACCGCTGAAGCGACTGCAGCACCGCCAAAATTTCGATGGAATCAAAGGCTTTCTCATAGTACACATACGCAAGGCAAAGTGGCAGATTATACTCCTCTGTCTTCTGTACAATCTGCCGCAGGGTATGTATGTGGTCCATGGTATTAAAGCCTTTTCGGAAACCGGCTTGTTCGGGAGGTTGGAATTCGTCAAGTCTGCGTGTGAGACGATTCGTAATGACTCTCGAAACGATGACTCTCGTTTTCGAGAGTTATTGTTTGAGTTCTTAAAATATATAGAATGGGGGGTCTCATATGGTACATCAACCGTTGAATTTTCAGCCATTCAATTTTACTACCATCCGTAGCAGTCTTTCTGTTGATAGTATTTTGTTCTAATCTTTTAGTAGAATAAAAATATTATGATTTCATTTCAATTACTTTGAATGGATGTCGCTTCCTTGCTGCTAAACAACTTGTTTCCAATGTGCCGGTGCAAAATATTTTTTTTTTGTCGTAGAATGAGTATGTCGTGATGTGATGACTTGTACCTTCCTTGTGACCAAAGTCTTGGTCACAAGGAAGGTACGAGTGACCACTAAAAAAATTTATGGTTTATTTCTTCGACTGTAAACTGTGGGGAACTAATAATATACTGGCACAGTACAGCCATTTTTCTCTTTCTGTTCTGACCACCGCATTGGTCAGAATACATTATTAATTTTTGTTAGGCACAAACGTTTTTATAAAATATAGCAGGCAAGACCCTATTTCTTGAGCCCCCTAGAAGCCACACTCTTATTCAACATATAAATGTAAACATCATTAGAAATCAAGTCATGTATTCCAAAACAATAAGTACATAGCTGGCGTTTATAATATGTGATTCCAGTGGATAAAACTGGAGTTGGCAATGTAGACATTAAGTCAAAGCATATGAGTGATTCATTTCCACTTTCCTTCCCCTTTTCTATGTCTATTTAGATTTTTTTCAAAATATGACATAGGCCTAAGTGACAGTTCACTTAGTGTAGTCACAGTGCAAAAATGACCCAACTAACTTAGGCCGTTCATACACACAGATTTTGAATAAAGTTTTTAATGCAATAAATGTGTTACTATCGCCATCTCTTGTTGACTCGAGAAATTAGTATTAGGCCATTTTGATTCTTTAAAAACATATTTGTGATTACCATAGGCCCACTAACTAATTTTATATAACTTAGGCCGTTTTTGCGCTCGCAGCCTCAAATATAAGTGGAAATCATACGTTTTATTTCACAATAGGCCCGGCGAAGCGATAAAATCATCGAAAACCTCTTAATATCTGAAAAATCAAAAATATTTCGTAGTACTCCACATCACAAAAAGTTGGCTTGGAAGTATAAAGGCTCAGATTAATAAATAAAAACTCCAAACTGCTTACAAAATGCTCAATTTAAATCCGTAATTGCTCACACTATTAATTAATTATTTAATTATTTATTAATAATAAAAACTACATAATTATTTTAGCCTAAACCGCTTAGATTAATGAATAAGTGCTCTAAATTGCACACAAAATGCTCAATTTAAATCCGTAATTGCTCACATTATTAATTTATTAATTATTAATTATTAAAAGTACAAAATTGTTTTTGCCCAAACCGCTCAGATTAATGAAAAAGTGCTCTAAATTGCTCACAAAATGTTCAATTTAAATGCAAAATTGCTAACTTTATTAATTAATTATTTAATCACTTATTAATAATTTAAAGTACAAAATTGTTTTGCATATTATATGTAAACTAATTTACGTTTCTTAAGATAAATAAGTGTTGCTAATTGCTCACAAAATTTTCAATTCAAATGCCTTATTGTTTAAACTATTAATTAATTACTTAATTAGTTATTAATAATTAAAAGTACAAAATTGTTGTTGCCTATTATAAGTAAAACAATTAACTTTTCTTAAAATTAATTAGTGATCTTAATTTCTAACAAAATGCTCTAATCAAATGCACAATTGCTCACACTATTAATTAATTATTAAATCAGTAATTAATAATTAAAAGTACAAAATGGTTTTTGCCTATTACACTTGAAACCAATGATTTTTTCTTAAAATGAATGGGTGCATTAAAATGCTCACAAAATGATAAATTTAAATCCGCAATTGCTCACACTATTTATTAATTATTTAAGCAGTTATTAATAACTAAAATTACAAAAATGTTTTTGCTTATTTGAAGTAAACGAATGAACTTTTCTTAAAATTTATACGTACTTCTAATTGCTCACAAAATGTTCAATATAAATCCGCAATCGCTCATATTCTAAATTTATTATTTAATTTGTGATTAATAATTAAAAGTAACAAAATTGCTTTGGCTTTGATTAGTAAACTAATGAACTTTTCTTATAATGAGTAAGTGCTCTTAAATGCTCACAAAATGCCCAATTCAATTCCGCAATTACTCATACTGTTTATTAATTATTTAGGCAGTTATTAATAATTAAATGTTCAAACGTGTTTTTGCCTATTTTACGTGTACCAATAAAGTTTTCTTAAAACGTATAAGTGCTCTTAATTGCTCACAAAATGCACAATTTAAATCCGCAATTGCTCATACTATTAATTAATTATTTAATCAGTTATTAATAATTAAAAGTACAAAATGGTTTTTGCCTATTACACTTGAAACCAATGATTTTTTCTTGAAATGAATGGGTGCCTTAAAATGCTCACAAAATGATAAATTCAAATCCGCAATTGCTCACACTATTTATTAATTAATAGCAGAATATAGCAGAATATTAATAGCAGAATAAAATCGAACACAATCTGCCAGTCCTACACACCAAAGAAGGTTTCACTCAGCTGTTGGTGCATCACACGCATGCAACCTTCAATCATGGCAACCACCAGACCGTCATGAACGAACTAGGACAACGATACCACATAATAGGGCTACGCAGTTTTATACGCAATATATGTAACCAATGCCAATGCTGTCGGACCTATAGGGGGATCCCATCAAAAATCCCTTTAGGCGACTTACCATTAGAAAGGCTGGCCCAGAATCAACCGCCCTTCACTGCAACCGCGGTAGACTACTTCGGGCCCATGCAGGTCACAGTCGGTTGAAGAATAGGAAAAAGGTGGGGTGCATTATACACATGCCTCACTACACGCGCAGTGCACTTAGAAGTGGCCACAGCCCTCAAGGCCTCTTCCATGATCATGAGCCTAAGAAGAATGGTGGCTCGCCGAGGCACACCGACCGTGATATACAGAGACATTAGATATAATTAATAGAATCACGCGTTACTCTGCGGAAATCCATTATATAAAAGCTTTTACAAAAATTTACTTCGCAAATATCCGCGTTATAAAATAAAATGATGTGTCTTACCTAGTATGAAGAGCACCTCCCACCCTCCCTCAATTGCGTGCACTATCCCCGTCACCACTAATCCCAGCACCGCTACTCCCAACACCACTACAGGCAAGACACACCACTGACGATAATACGACACGTGTTTCGCCTCTACACGAGGCATCCTCAAGTGATATAGACTCTACGGTGGCTAACCGCTAAGTGAGCGGCGAGCCGGCGAGCCGAGCGAAGTGACGGAAGTCCACCCAGGCCCAGATAGGAGCGTCGGAATAACTGAAATAAGAACAGCTACGGGTTTGGTGCGCCGTCCGGCCTCTCGCCTCATCGCAATTACGACGACGGACTAAAACGGTTTTAGTGCTTGCGCACGAGGGGGAGATTGTTAATAACAGCCTAGATTTAAGACGTTATTAATGTGGAATGTCTTTTAATACGATCTATGTAGTTATTTAAGTTTTAGTCACGTAAGTTTACAATTGTACGTAATTGTTTATTGCCCTATAAAGAATTGTTGTATGTCTTTATAGTGATTGTCACATACTTATTAGTAATTGTTTATTGCCCTACAAAGAGTTGTTTTATGTTTTATAGTATTTCATATACTTATTGTGGCATTCTTTGTGGGAGGCCTATGTTCAGCAGTGGACTTGTGAAGGGCTGTAATGATGATGATGATGATGATGATACTTATTAGTAATTGTTTGTAAAGAATTGTTGTATGAAAATGTATACTTTTGAAATAAATTATGAGTCACACTTCACACACACCCTGCACACTTTCCCCCTGTACGTTCATTGGTCAAATGGGACATGTGTGCCTTACATGCGCTTGCACGAGTTATGCAACTAACCGAACGAAATAATAGACATGCTGTGAACCACCCCTGACATTACCAGCTCATTACTCGTTACTCGCTCATCGTTCGCTTTGCAGCCAGCTCAACAGATATCTCCACACTGTCTCAACAAGCCACACTCTACAAAGCCGCTCTTGTTTTCTTATAAACAGTAGTTTTATTTAACTTCATATATCACCTATGGTTCTTCGAGTTACGGATCCCACTTCGTTTAGTATCGATTATAGGTTGAAAACTAATTATTAATAGTCATCTTTATAACCCCGTATATATTTATTTTATGTCTCTTGCCTCTCATAAATTTAAAGTTGTATCATAATTATAACATAGTTGTCTACAGTCATAACGATATTTTAATTGACTACTCTTCGTCCTGCGTCAGAGACTTTTGTAACATAAAGCCATTGATGTTTTTAAACAAAACTCAATTTTCTATAATGCAGCAAAATGGTCGTAACATGTTCCCAATTGTGAATTGTGAATTGCCATCTTTTAAAATAAACATTTCGTTCCGTTCCGTTCTAAAAAAAACCTTTTTTAATGTAATAAAGAGTTTATTCAACAAAATAGATTATATTATTCCGAAATAAATTATTATTTATATTTATTATTCTTATAAATATGAATAATAAACTAAAAACAATTCAGTCAATAATGAAAAACTAAAATATTAAGAATAATGTATTAAAATATATTATTCTTAATATTTACGGTACATGTATACATTTTTTTATATTTTTATTTTAACAATTCTTTATTTGATGACATTTTCTTGCATTCGTTTAATAATTTTACAATAATTAATACTATATGGAATAAATTATAATTTTTTTAAAGTCACTTTTCAAATTAACTATGAACGAAAATATCAGAACAATTCTGTTTTTTCCAAGCTATTTAAGTTAAATACATACACAGAACCTGCTCAAATCCTTTTTAAGGAAAGTGAATAACTTCCTTCGGTACGGTAATTATTTAATATCAGCTTCAAATAAAGAGACATATGAGACTATAGAATAGACGGGTAAAAACATTACCTATATTGGGGGGATAAATATGTTTTTAAAGATTTTATTTTGCAACTTTTTTGACGTGATTAATATCTGTAACTATGCCACATTACAGCTTTGTAGCACCAAGGTAGGTAAAACCGCGGACGAACGGACTGACATACATGGCGTAACTATAGTGGTTCTTTGTTGTTTAACTACGGAACCCTAAGAGGTAACTTTTATACGTTTACATTATGGCACCTCGCAAGGCACACATGAGTAAAGACGGGTTCCACTAGCGATTTTTATGAG
This sequence comes from Parnassius mnemosyne, assembly GCA_963668995.1. Lineage (NCBI taxonomy): Eukaryota > Metazoa > Arthropoda > Insecta > Lepidoptera > Papilionidae > Parnassius > Parnassius mnemosyne. The sequence goes on from CAVLGL010000126.1 coordinate 20,436,517, forward strand.
TGTTACCTCAGAAGTTTTATTTAAAATCTGGTGCTTTTCATGTGGTCCCATATAAAATTGATCAAGATCTGACCAGCAGTTTTTAGTTATCCTCAATAATGCGTATTTAATTGACTTCGACTACATTGAACATGTTCTCATTTCATTTATATTGAAGTCGGTTGTACAAAATTTTAAATTTTACCACTTGTTGTAAATAGAGTAAATTCACTAAAATAAATTCAACACTCTAGGGTTGTAGATTATACCCGGTGGCCAGTTATATCGGTATCCCTACTACTAGGAGATAAGTTATTGAATATACATAATTTTGTCAAGCTCGCTTTAACCCATTCGCTGTCCCGTGAGCTACATAATATAGTTCATTGCTATTATCTTACTATTGTGTCTGAAAATTGAACAGTGAAAGTGTTAAGATAAATAACATTAGAATAATCATGGTCGCTTATTGCGCCTGGTGGTGCTGTTGGGGGTTTTGGTGAAACTAGAATCAATATTTTATAAAAAGCTACTTAAGGTTTTTCCTTTTAATTTCGCTTCCTTATTTGATGAAAAGATAAATATTTAAACAAATAAGAATGCGTAGAGTTTTAAAAGATTGGCAGATATAAATAGAATTGTGATCAAGCGCTACATAAGTATCAATTGTGGAGTCGGTCTCTTGTAACCAGTAGTTATTGAGTTATCCTTAATAATTCCTACTAATTGACTTCGACTACATTGATGATGTTCTCATTTTATTTATATTGAAGTTGGTTGTATAAAATTTTTAATCTTACCACTTGTGTTACTGCTAATGCAATGCAATGTTTAATGCCAATTATTATGATTTGCGTTTCTGTCTTCACACAGCAATTGCCCATAGGTTCATGTACCTTAATAAAATTTAAATACTTTGATACATCAAGGAAAAAAATTCTAGACGTTTTATAGCATAGCATTGGCATTGCACATAACATAAACTCTTAAATATGTCAACCAGAGAGATAGACTAAGTACTTATATTTGGCACGATCCTGAGACACCTCTCTCGTTTCTTTCATATCCATATAAATACGCATACATGCTCGTCAGTTAAGGTACTCGTAATTTGGCTCATCAAAAGTTTGGGCTAACATAAGAGTATCAACCTTAACTGACTTTCATAATTTTTAGAAAGCAGGCAACTTTACAAAAATTATGAAACTTCTTTTTTTTTAAAGTTTCCTGCAAAGATTTCAACATTGTGAAACACTTTTTTAACATTTTAAGTAAGCGAAAAACGTGCTATGTTCACAACAATAAATGAATAAGCAAGCTCGATATTGATACGCAATTTTAGTATTCACTTCAAAGGCTTCTCTGCTTTAAATTGACTCAAATAATAATAATAGTGATATGTCACCATGAAGTGTTCGCATAAGAGAATCTACTACCCCACTACTGCCCATGATAGATGGGCAGCAGCAACTTACTGGTTAAAGGGTACTTGTAATTTGGCTCTGCTTGCAAGTTGTTAGGGCGTGGCGACACAACAGGCTCACTCGAGGTGATTACAATTCTCCTATCTGATCTCTATGCTTGAAGGGTGGAAGTGTAAAACTTCATGACGCCGGGAGAATATTAACTGTCTAGGAATCTCCAGTCTGTAGAATCACCTGTTTACACCCAATAACCCGTTTTACCTTTGTTGCGCCTTGCAGTCAATTAAGAGTCAGGTGCCCATTGAGAAAGTCTTTAATCTATTAAGACTAGACGTTCTTTATCTATGATTGATCGAAATTTATTCTTAATAGATCAAAAATGGATGGATGGATTAAATTGGTAACCCGAGCCTCATTTCAATCGTCTAGTATCCAGTATTTTAATTCATTTAGCTTATCTACCCCATGGCCCATCTTTTTAAATTGTTTTATTTATCAATGTTTAAACAACAAAATATAGAAACGATTATACAGTGAGTACATACAAAGGTTCGTAGGTACAACTCATTCCATAATATATTTAAATAACTTTCAGTGAACCCTACATCGCCATACGGACCCTACATTCACACCTTACAACTACGACTACTCTTCCAGTACATACTACAAGAAAATATATTAAAAAGGTAAAAATAAATGTTTTCTACTAAATAAATATTTTAAACAAACTATAAAAGTTAAAATAAAATAATATGATACATAAATAATAATAAAAGCAATAATTAAATATTTAATTTATACAGACTGTACCAGAAGTCGACGTCAACCTGAAATCGGGTGAAAGGTCAAGTCATAATAGTTAACAGAAAAATATAAAAAAATACGGTTGACCCTACAGCCATCCTTGACACTCGCTAATTTCAAATGCAAAGTGCTTCAAAGTCCACATATTATGGAATGAAAAACGTCATAAAATTTTTAAGAGAAGGTCAAGAGAATCGTTGACGAAATTTATCGGCAAGGATTTCTCTTGAACGAATGAACCTTGAATAAACCGATTCTGATGCGGTTTGCGGCATTAAGTTAAGAGCTGATTAGATTTTGGAATCGATAGATACAATAGTTTAAAAGTTATTTCAAAAAACATTTCTTTGAAAGATTTTTTTTGAGATTTCTCAAAATCTACCAGCGTGAATTTACTTCTGCGTTTCGCTTGGTGAGTGCAGGTGACCGGAGGCCCTTTTTACTGGAAATGAGGCATTCCATCTTAGTCCTCACGGGTGACAACGCATCTACATTTTGATTTGTAATAGAGGATCGATGTAGAAGTCTATGGGCCGCAGCAACCACTTACCATCAGGTGGACTGTGTGCTCGTTTGTCACCCTTATCCTATAAAAAAAAACCGAATTGATTCAAATTCACATGAAATCAAATAGCAATGGAACTCTTTCATATATATTTTAATAATAGCATTTGTTAATAGCAATGAAGTAATGGAATGCCGTGAACCGCGTTTCGATCGGTCAAGCCGTTCAAAAGTTATAAGGAGTTTACACACACGCGCACTCACACGTACACACGCACACACACACGCACATGCACACGCACACGCACCCGCAAACGCACAAGCGCACGCACACGCACGCGCACGCATTTGTACTCCTGTTCCTATAAATTTTAACTTTTTTTAATTTTCTTCTGATTATGTAACCCTGAATAATGCTTCCAAAAACTGTTGCTTAAAATTTAAAGCCAACTGCTAAAATGTAATTTTTTTCCCAACCAAGTTGTCGCAAGATGTGAAAATACTAACTAATTTGTTGTTGTTTTAATATAACTATTGACAATTACGTACATTAGACCTTATTTTAATGATTTAAACATTGTTATGATGTAACCATAATCACTTAACTAGTGCCTATAAGTCAGAAAGAGTGCGCATCTGAGGTGCGACGGCTAATTAATAATTGTGTCAGGGCGGTCCGCTGACTGGGGTGTGCTGGCGGCGGCTCACGTTGCCATAAAACTTACTATTATTTACAGTTTATTTTCATTAAATTGTATACATACGTATTTGAACCAAATGTATTAAGACAAGCGCCAATCCCGCCGACAAACGGTTACGCAGTTTGGTGGGTGTGAAAAATGTACTAAAGGTTTGGTCCAGAATAAATGATTTATTACTTATTTATTATTATTATTTAAAATTAATATTTTGCCCAGATTTAAATGACTGTACTCAAAGAAATGTATGCATCATCATAATTATGAATATCTACTTCTATTTGTTTCAAAAAAATGTGCATAATATAATCGTCCTACACTTACCCACAGAAACGTCGCTTCGGAGAAACGTAATTTCATAATCTATATTGCATGACACGAGATGGCGTCTTAGGAATAATTAGTTTGTTTATTAATCTATAATACTTTTATTAATTATGTATCTTACACACCGATGAAAAGTTATTCCTTCTTATTTTCTAACATTTATTGAATTATTTGTGCAATATCTAAAACACACCATTGCATATTTTATCAAGAGATTATTTTTTATATAATCAACACAGCACGAAAATCACTAGCGCCTAGCGAGTGACTGAGTAAGGTGCGGCGCCATTGCCGCAATTTAATGGAACACCATAACTAAATGCAGTGTCGCCTCTAGTACGTAGTACATAATAGCTCAGTGAAAATTTATTGGTATACTGATTAATATGTCAGTTATTCATCTGCCAAGTACAAACTAAATTAACACTTTCACTGTCCGGTTTCCAGACACAATAGTAAGACAATAGCAGTGCCCTATATGTAGTGCACGGGACAGCGAAAGGGTTAAGTATAATGAATGGGCAGTGTCTAAGTGGTCATCACTCTCATGTGAAGCTACGTATAAGACTTTAAATGATTGTCACCTTTTTATAATTTATTTACGTTTTTTTGTGATATACAGGGTTATTTTGCAATAACCGGACTAATTTTCAGAGAAGGTTAAGTATAAGTAATATATTTAATAAACAATAAGTAATTTATTTAATATAGTAATAAACATTCTGTCCTTTTTCTTTTGAATTCAAAATGCGTGGTAAAGCATTATTTGTTGGTAAAGTTTTAACTGATTTTACTGCGCACGCACACATTCGTAAGGATCGATCGGTAGGCAAAAACGTTGTTGCCTATAAATCTAATTCAATTTGGGATAATTTGAAATAAAAGTAGAAGCCTTATTTACTCGTATTTTCAAAAACTGCAATCACGTTAAATCATTATTATTTACATATTTGAATTTAAGTATAAAATTTGGCTACTTTTTGAAAAATAACCCTGTATTTGCCATTTTCTTATAAGCAAAGCTTAAACAGTATGTTCGTTACCAGATAGAGAATACCAGTACGATTTAAATCTGTAGAGAGATTAAGATGGCAAGAGCTTGAGTGAGTTAATTGCACATCGTTACCTAAAATATGGTAAAAGTAGGCATTCGGGAATGGGAGGATATTATTATTATACAATAGTAGTAACAAGATTACATGATTTTAAAATGTAAAAGTTGTAAAGGGACACATATCAGCTCTCATGAAATTTTTGAAGGAGAATGGGTTTTAGGTCAAAGAAGAATCCATAACGGAGTCTTAATGCGTGCTGGCAGTTGGTAAAGGTAAGATTATTTTATATTTCACAGACGTGCATGTTTACTTATGATATGCCATTCACTATTACGAGCACATAGTAAATCAGCACTTAAAATTATTATTACTGATTAAATCGTTATGTATACATAAGCAATTTTATTCCTCAGGCTTGATTTGCTTGCATGATACGATTTCTAAGGTAAGCGTTTATTAGCTATATTTACCAGCGTGATCCTTCCCCGGTCGAACCGACTCATTCGTGCTATAACTATATAATTAATATATGTAGCTGCAGCATGTCTCCACCACGTTTAATAATATAATAGGTCGGGGAAAAGTGTCTTAATTATTTTAAAGTATTTTAAAGACATTTTTTCAAACTTTAATTAAATTTAATTATAATATATAATATGTGCCATTTTGTTTGATTACTTGATGCCATCTTGTAGGTAGTGACATAATCCCGTCGCTGTAGAAAACTTGGGATTTTTGATAAAAAAAAATACGACAGGTAGTTTTGACAGTCTTCTCTTGATATTAACCTCACACTACCCAAGGAATTCTGAAAAGACCGAAACAGGTGAAAATCTGAGGGTTCAAGGACTATGTGGTGGATGCATTAACACTTCCCAACCAAGCTCTCTCAAGTTTTACTGAGTGGCCAATTATGTGTGTGGTCTGGTGTTATCACGATGAAAGATCACTCCTCTTCTGTTGATCAACTCCGGCCGTTTTTTCTCAATTTCTTACTTAAGTCTCATTAATTGTTGGCAGTTAGGATCCGAATCGATGGTTTCTCTCGGCGGTGCAAGCGCATTATAAAGGATGCCCTTCTAATCCCACTATATACACAGCATCACCTTAGTTTAGTAGCAGGGTTTCGCTAGAATCTGTGGAGCTTGACTATACATTGATCATGATCTTTTTCGCACGTTCTTGTCGTAGGTGATTCACTTTTCATTACTAGTGATCAATCTTTTCAAAAATGGTTCGGTTTCTTTACGTTTCAATAGAGAATCGCAAATGAGTATACGATTCATAAGGTTTCTTTTAGTGAGCTCATGTGGTACCCAAATATCAAGCTTTTTGTGTAGCCAGACTTTTTCAAATGGTTCAACACTATTTTGTGGTCAATCCTCAATACATCGGCTATGTCGTAACTACTAATATGCCGATCTTGCTCCACTTTTTCAAAAATGGCATCGACTTTATCCGTATGAGGGCGACCAGAGCGAGCTGCATCTTTGACATCAAAATTGCCGGACTGAAAACGTTTGAATTAACCTTGTCCTACTCTTACTGACATTGCATTAGGTCCATAAACATTCTTCGTTAGATTCACTCATATTGGATGAGATAAAAACATATGAAAATGGCGGGAAAGTGTTTTTAACTTTTTATTTTTCTTTTACTGAATGTCATATAAGTAGTGATATTAAAACCAGCCAGATACAAACAGTACTATCAAAGATATTCCCGACCTATTATGATAATATATATAATAATATATGATAATATAATAAATAATATTAAATGAAACTATTCGTCGTACATTATAATAACCCTGTTTGTTCCGATTATAGGTTAAAAACTAATTATTAAGTCATCTTTATAACCCCGTATATTTATTTTATTTCCTCTCATAAATTTAATGCTGTATCGTAATTTATAACATTGTTGTCTGCAGTCACAATGACATTTTAATTGACTGCTCTTCGTCCTGCGTCAGTGACCTTTGTGACATAAAGCCATTGATGTTTTTAAACAAAAACCTATTTTCTATAATGCAACAAAATGGTCGTAACAAGATCCCAATTGTGAGTTGTGAATTGGCTATCTTTTACAATAAACATTTCATTCCGTTCCATTCTAAAAAAAAGCCTTAAGTTTTCTAAGTAGTTATTTTATGTAATAAAAAGTTTATTCAACTTGTTCTAACAAAATATATTATATTTTTCAGAAATGAATGGTTAGCCGTGTAAGAATATCGACTACCCCATATCTTCCCGTGGGTCGTAAAAGGCGACAAAGAGGGGCAGATGGGCAGCAACATCTTCCTGATAACACCAAAATTACACTAAAAACTGCGGTTGCCAACCCGCTCGCCAAGCGTGGCAACTATGGCAAATACCCCCCTTGATAAAAGTAACAAAAAGACGGCCCCCAGTCCCCGGCGGCCCGGCTATTCCTGGCTACGGTGGCGACCATGGTAACGGCGGGGCAGGGGGTGCTATGAATCTCCGGTGGAGGTTCGGTTGCTACCTAAGACGACTTGACCTAGCAACATACAACGTACGCACTCTGTGAACTGACGAGAAGATCGTGGAGCTGGAAGAAGAGATAGACAAGTTACGCTGGCAAGTAAGGCTTAAGTTACGCAAGGATTACCCGAGGTCCGAAGAGAGGGGGAGGACACGATAATCATCGAATCCGGCAACTTGCTCTATCACCGGGAGGGCGACCATCTGTCCCGAGGAGGTGTCGGATTTATCGTCCACAAGTCTCTCGTTAACAACGTTGTAATGATTGAGAGTGTGTCGACGAGGGTTGCGTATCTTATACTCAGAATTACCAAACGGTATTCGCTGAAGGTCATACAAGTTTACGTACCAACCTCGGCACATCCCGAAGAGGAGGTGGAGGAAATGTATGACGATATTTCTAGAGCCATGCGTTCCTCCAAAACCCAATATACGGTGTTAATGGGAGACTTCAATGCAAAACTAGGCACAAGAGATAACGGTGAGCTGAAAGTAGGGAAATTTGGAATAGGGCAACGGAACCCAAGGGGCCAGCAGCTCGCCGGCTTCATGGAGAAAGAGGGACTCTTTATGATGAACTCTTTCTTCCAGAAGCGGCCCCACAGGAAGTGGACCTGGTCGAGCCCCGACGGTTCGACAAAAAATGAGATTGACTTCATTATGACGACCAGACGACAACAGTTCAGTGATGACAAGCTTGTGGAAACTTTCCATGCGGTCGGAGTTAAGTATTGCAAGTCCCGCCGTAGAAGGACACAAAATCTCTCCGATCACACTCTTAATCTCATGGCAGTTAGACGGGAGATGAAGCTACATTCTTCAACAGATTTGACAGCATACAGGCAACTGAACAGGCAAATCTCCAAATGCATGCGGCGGGACTTACGCAACTTCAATACAGCTTGTATTTAAGAAGCTATCGAGCGGAACCAAGGCTCCAAATTCTTTACCAGAGATCTGTCTGCCAGAAAGAGCCAACTGTCAAAGCTTAAGACCGAGTGTGGCAGCATCGTTTCCGGGGCACCTGAGATTTTGAGTGAGATGGTTTGGATGAGAGGTTCTATGGACAGCTGTACACGTCATCGTTAGAGCCACACGCAAGTGTGAGTAACGATCCAAGAGCGAGTCTTATCCGACACTATTCCGAAGATATCCCGGACGTCAGTTTGAGCGAGATAAGAATGGCTCTCCAGCACCTTAAATACAGCAAATCCCCGGGCGAGGATGAAATTACAGTGGAGCTTCTGAAAGCGGGTGGAAAACTGATACTTGAAGTCCTTCAGAAGCTCTTTAATTCCGTCCTCCATGGTGGCACCACTCCGGAGGCGTGGATCAGAAGTGCGGTGGTCTTGTTCTTCAAGAAAGGCGACAACGCTCTCTTGAAAAACTACAGACCGATTTTCCTTCTAAGTCGCGTCTACGTGCTGTTTTCGAGAGTCATTACGAATCGTCCCGCACGCAGACTTGACGACTTCCAGTCTCCCGAACAAGCCGGTTTCCGAAAGGGCTTTAGTACCATGGAGTACATACACAACCTTCGGCAAATTGTACAGAAGACAGAGGAATATAATCTGCCACTTTTCCTTGCGTATGTGGACTATGAGAAAGCCTTTGATTTCGTCGAAATTTGGGCAGTGCTGCAGACCCTTCAGCGGTGCCAAGTTGACTGTCAGTATATCGAAGTGCTGAGGTGTGTCTACAGTAGAGCTACGATGGTTATCCGAGTGCAGAATCAGAGTACGAAACCTATCCAACTGCAGAGAGGTGTAAGATAGGGTGACGTTATATTCCCGAAACTCTTCACCGCTGCATTGGAAGACGTTTTCAAGCTTCTGGACTGAAAAGGATGCGGTATTAACATCAATGGCGAGTACATCACTCAACTTCGATTTGCCGACGATATAGTCCTTATGGCAGAATCGCTGGAGGAACTAAGCACTATGCTCAATGACCTCAATAGTGTCTCCCAACGGATAGGTCTTAAGATGAACATGGACAAAACAAAAATCATGCTTAACGTCCATGTTACACCTATGCCGGTAGTTGTTGGGAGCACTAAGCTCGAAGTTGTTGACGAGTATGTTTACCTGGGACAAATAGTCCAACTAGGTAAGTCCAACTTCGACCGAGAGGTCAATCGACCGATTCAACTCGGTTGGGCAGCGTTTGGGAAATTACGGAACATCTTCTCGTTAGACATACCTCAAAACTTGAAAACGAGACTGTACAACTAGTGCGCGTTGCCAGTGATGACTTACGAATCTGACACGTGGTCCTTCACTACTGGCCATATGAGGAAGCTCAAGGTCGCTGAGCGAGCTATGGAGAGGGCTATGCTCGGGGTTTCTCTGCGTGATAAACTTAGAAATGAGTATATCCGCGGTAGAACCAGAGTAACCGACATAGCCCAACGGATTAGTAAGGTAAAGTGGCAGTGGGCCGGCCATAAACTCGAATAACCGACAACCGATGGGGAAGAAAGGTTTTCGAGTGGCAGTCTCGTACCGGTAGGCGAAGTGTAGGGCGACCCCTCACTAGATGGAGTGACGACCTGGTAAGACATGCAGGAAGTCGATGGATGCAGGTGGCTCAGGACCGTGCTTTGTGTCATTCCTTCGGGGAGGCCTATGTTCAGCAGTGGACTTGTGAAAGGCTGTAATGATGATGATGATAATGATGATGTATTTGTTATTCTTATAAAAATTAATAATAATTAAATAAATCATAATAATTATAAATATTACGAATAAATAAACTTAAATATTAAGAACAATGTATTAAAATATATTATTCTTAATATTGACGGTACATGTGTACATTTTTTTTATTTTTTTTATTTAACAATTCTTTATTTGATGACATTTTCTTACATTCGTTTAATAACTATACAATAATTAATCCTATATAGAATAAATTATAATTTTTTTAAAGTCACTAATGTAAATTCAAATTAACAATAAACGAAAATATCAGAACAATTCTGTTTTTTTCCAAGCTACTTAAGCTCATCCTATTCAGCAGTTGATTTTTAAGTGTCATTTTTAGCTCGTTAAATGAAAATCACCGATCATTATGTTCACAATCGGTTGCGAATGAGTTACAAAAAGAAATGCAAAAAATAAAAATCAAGATTTTATTGGAAAGCTTTACGTTTATTTCATATATAATATATAACTATTTGCATTTACTGAAATGATATAAAAAATATTATGATTTTGTTTTGGACCATTTGTATATTTATGATTTTCATAAATGAATGTTACAACCATGGCACCTTTCTTGTCTATAAGCTATCAGCAGTGGACTTATGAAAGGCTGTAATGATGATAATGATGATGAATGTGTTTCACATATGGAAAGATTATACATTGTAAAAGTTTAACAAGTGAAATATAAATTTATAAATTAATCATATTTTAAGAATTAATTATTCGGAGGCTGCTATTTGGTCCTGTTGAATAGAATCACATTTCTTTAAAAACGAGTATAATATAGAGGCCCAATATTGGTATCGCGTGTCGTGCGTGACATGAAACATTTATCACTATAAAGGCTTCGTTAGTATAGGTTTTGCAGTTGAAATACGAGATCGGAATAGGTTGTGTTCCACAGTTCGATACCCATGAGAAAGAAGTCATGCTACAATAAGTTGTCGCTCGGAAAAATATAATTTAAAGTAAAAAATAGATAGATAAAGTTATTTAAACTGTTGTACACGAGTAAACAAAAATAGACGTAAAAACTTTAAATTTATAGTTCAAAGTGTTATGCTTCGATTGTGTACAAGCGGTGTAAGAATATCCACTACCCCATATCATCCCGTGGATGTCGTAACGAGACGACAGAGGGAAACAAATCAGGAGATGGGCAGCAACGTCCTCCTGATAACAACAAAAAAATAAAAAAAAACTGCGGATGCCGACAGTTTGCAGTTTTTAACCCTCTACCAGGCGTGGCAGCAATGGAAAATATCCCCCACTAAGAGGCAATCTACGAGGACGGGTATGTTCTGCAGTGGACTCTTGGTATGCTGTAACAGTAACTGCAAGTTTTATAACATGACAATTCCTGTCTTTTCTTGTGCACAAAAAACTATTACATTTGTATAAATTGCGGTACCTAAAAAGGTATTTTTTTAAATTACGTTTGTTGTTTGTTTTTATTGTTGCGGCAATCCTAAGTCTAAGTCAAAGCAGAAAATGAAAAAAATAAGAAAAGAAAAAAAATTAAAGGAATTAAGCGTAGTTATTGTATTCTCCTTATATATCAGAAAGAAAATGCCATTTTTCTTAACATAATAAGGGTGAAAAGCGAGCACACAGCCCATCTGATGGCAATCTATATGTATCCTCGATTAAAGATCAAAATCCAGTTGCGTTGTTACCCCTGAGGACTAATATGGAATTCCTCCCCCGGTCTAGCCGATCCATTCGTGCTACATCCATAATATAGCTGCAACATGGCTCTACTACGTAAAAGGCATTAAGTAATAAATGGATTAAATTATAAAGTTTTATTATGTTTCAAAGAGATAACATATATTTAAAACTGGTTTTACTAAAGCTTAGCCACATTTAATTTTCTACTTATGTAAATGCTGAGCATTAAGGCGCAGGTTGAGCAAAATGTCGCGCTAGTCGTTATTTGGGCGGTTTTTAGGAGCTATCTACTTTTTATTTAAAAGATATATCAACAAATAAAAAACACATTATATTTCTACATAATCTTGATTCCATAAAAGCTATATCCAATTTTTTTTTAAAGGAATAAATATTAATATAATCTCCTTACAACGAAACCACATAAATGTGAAATTATTACTGATAACATGCATCTCCTCGTAAAGTAAGTATTATTTTATTTTGCGATTTACACCAATGGATAGGCAATTTATTAATAAACATTTCTATAGTAAATTTTTTTTCAAAAGACCAAAATTTGATTTTATTAAGAAATTATTTTAAAATCTGGGCATATTTACTGCTCACGGGCTTGTTGAAGTCAGTGAGCGCTGAGCTCTTCGACGTGAAGCCCGTGTCGTTAGAGCGTCGACCAACGCATACGCCACGTCACATGAGTCGATAATATTATTACTTATTAGGTTATTTATAGGTAGTATTATTTGTTTGTTTTGGGTATAATTTTTCGTATTAGTTATACATATATTTGTTGTGTTTTTTACTGCGCGATGAAGATTTTTGCGTGTATTTTCTTTGAAGTAAATGCAAATAAAAAAATGAAGCACCATTAGCATGTAAGGTTCGAATCCATAATTAAAATTTCGACAAATATTATAATTTACACTATAAAAGGCTAATTCAATATTATCACCCAACCACAATATCTTATCAGGTATAGTACTGCCTCGTTGGTCTAGTGGTTGTAGTAGTGCGACTGCTGATCATGAGGTCCCGGGTTCGAATCCTGGGTCGGGCCAAAATGTCAGTTATGAGTTTTTCATTTATGTTCTAAGTTATAATTAGTATTACTAAGTTATAGTTTTTTGCTAAAATATAGTATATTATTTATTGCTTGTTTTTTCTTCTTTTTCAAAAAATAATTGAGTACATAAGGTGTTCTATACTTATAACTCGGTAAAAAGTACTAATATACCTACTTTTTACTATAAACTAAAAATTTTTAAAACTAAATTTAACTAAAAAGACTAAACTGACCATTTATTTTTTAACTCATAACAGGACATGGGTTTATTTATACTCTAAAAACTATAACTTTATACAATTAGTGTTCACTATAAAATTATATTCGGTATAGACGGTAATTATTAAATGCAACATATTTTTTTTTTAATTATTAATTACATTTGTCAGTGGATTAAATTTGCTTTAATAAAGTTGGTGATGATTTTAAATAAGAATAAAATTCTGCTCAAGTTTTTTATTGTTATCTTTGTCCTTCAGAACTCTGGAACCGTAAGTGTTTCTTTCAGACGTCCACAATTTATGCAAAATAAAAAATACTCTTTCTACCGGAGCATTCGTACCAGGTAGACATAAAATATATTCGATTAAAAAAAATTATGTTGAAGATTGTTGACTTTGAATACTTCCATCCAACGAGTTACGGGACAATTTTGTGTCCCGGAGCTTTGTTTGGGGACAATGGGACAGGAGACCGAGAAAAGGGACAGTCCCGTTCAAAATGGGACATATGGTCACTTTAGCTATAACCCGGCGACCATGAAGCAAATACAAAGTTAGTCTTTGTATTAGCTTCATGGTGGCGCAGTGGCTTAGCAATCAGTTGTTGCGCTGGGGGCCGCGGGTTCGAATCCCGCATGGAACAAGATTTGTATGGCCTACAAATAATTGTTCCGGGTCTGGATGTTTGTCTTTGTGCAATTTATGTTTGTAAACTGCCTCCACGACACAGGAGAAAATCCTAGTGTGGGTGTAACGTTTTTTTACAACTGAAATTGAAAGATTGAACCCTTATACTTCTTGTTGATTTTTGTGTTTATATATTTTTATTGCACCAAATATTTGTACAAAAGCCGAGTTATCTATTTATTTACCTATAGTGAATAGGTATCTTTTAAACTCACAATTTTCAATGCTTCCGTTTTAATATATAATTAATTATAAAATTTCATAATTAGATAATATATGAAAATACATAATTCTAATATAATGCAACTAATATATACAGAATAAAAAAATTAAAATACATTTATCTTTGTACGCTATGTGTATTTCCATAAAATAGTTTATTGATGTTGAAAAAATAATACTACTTTCGTACAATAGGTGGCGTCTTACATATTTATTCCGGCGAGCCGCTCGCTACAATATATTAATATTGTTGCGAACGGCGCGCCGGTCAAATGCTCAAGGTCGTTCGCATGGAGTAGCCCCTTAAGCTTTTTGCAAATTATAATAAATGAGACATCTACTAAAATATGGATGCGTGTGTTGGTGCGAAAATTTTCCCATTTAAAAGTTATCAAAATTATTTAAAAATAAAATCATTTGATCTGTCGAGTACGGTCTGATGTCAAAAATCTCCTAAACAAATGTTGCAATGAAAGTTATTGATTATTATACAGGTATTCTTCCAACATTGAGGCAGTGCGGTGGACATTTCTTAACCTAAAACACTTTAAAAATTAGAGGGGTCCTGTGCCCAGCAGTGGTACGTACATAGGCTGTAACTAACTTTCGAAAAGATTTAACGAAAGTCTAATTCTGTATTTTTTTCTCTAGATTTACACCTTTTCAAAGCAGTTTAATAAAAATAATAAAATGCCTTTTGTTTATAAGCAATTATATTTTATATATAACAGTATATGGAAATGTTAATATTCAGTTTTGTAAATTTGTTTCATAAAGGTATTTATTATTATTCATCGGTGACTTGCTGTTATGGAAAGTGCTTCCCTAGTTGGGGGTAAACGTTTACGATTGTTGTAAACGATTTCAAAATAGATACATACATATAATATAACCTCATGATTTTGGAAGCTCATATTTGTAGTATTCATATTCGTGGTCCTTTCTCGGTTGAGCCGACCAATTCGTGCTACAACTAACATAATATAGCTGTAGTATGGTTCAAACACGTTAAATAATTTGTTTTTAATTATAATTTTTAAAATTACGTTATAAAAATAAATAATAAAACATTTCAAATTTCAAGTAAAATTATTTTTATATTTAATGACAGTGTCAAAATAAACAATAAAAGAAACAGTAAACGATTTTTTAATTACATTCAATAGTACCAACTGTTCTCTAATACACACATTTTGATAATCCATATCCCTACACCAGGCTTCAAGATCAGACTGATTAAAAAGGATAGCTCGTGCCGGTATTGACTCTGTAGATTCCGCCTCTGAAAGCAAAGTTATAATTTCTGTTAGAAAAACTTTCTTTGAACGATTTAATTGAAAATCACCTTTCTCGAACTCGTATAACTTTTAGTAGATAAAATCAACTTACCCTAATTTAGAATATGAATTTGTGCCCATTGCAAGACGATCACCGTTACACCGATTCAACGTTAATTGTGAAGTAGATGCACAATTATTTCCTAATAGCTGGTGGTTTGCGAGTAATGTGGCTGCGAAAAATTCCCAGGCACGATTATGGCTACAAGAGTTAGATAGTAGGCAACCTGGTTGATTGCTGCCACCGTTAGGATAAAAGTCAATGTGGCCTAAAGCAGTACCGATGCCATTAGCAAAAATACCATGTGTATCAGTATGAATAATTTCCACATAGCGTGCATCGGAGGAAGTCAATCGGCCTGAATTGCTACCCCATTGTTTTCCAGAAGGATCCAAACCTGTAAAAGTTAAGATATATTTTAGAAGTTTACTTTAATATTGGAGGAATATAAAAAGAACAAAAATAACCAAGAAAAAAAAACCATGGACAATCTGTTAAATTAATTTTATAAAATTTATTTGCCAAAGTAACTTTAATACGAATTAAAAATTAATATTACGGCGGCTATGTTAGTTATGGGAGATAAGTCAGTAATAGGTATGAGAGAAAATTTTACCAGTTACTCTTGCAACTTGGCCTTGCAGTTTCCTTCCAGCAAAACCAACAACGTGTGCACCTAGATTGAACCCTATTAGGTGTAATCTATTTAATTCCACTAGGTTAGCATTTATTAAAATCGAGATAAGATCTCCCAAATATGTTCCAACACTAGGCACTGCCGATACAGCCGATGAATAGCTCTTTCTAGCATATATTGACCAGTCAACTACGATCACGTTCACTTCATAGTTCTGTAGATAAGCTGTAAAAATAATTCATAAAAACATAACTAAATGTTTAACTTATTGTTGAAGATAACTAATGCACCTTGTTCCGAGGGGTTCTAAAATTTGCACCATATTCCGAGATATTTAGAAAAACTGCGTTTGCGAGTAAAGTACAAGCTCTTTTTTACTGCAAGATCTCTTAATCAATTGATTATATAACTTTGCGTAGTCATATCATCAAAGGTCTGGAGTAATGTGTATGTGTATGTGTTAAAATAATTGATTAGTTTTACGCCAGCGGATGGTCCGAACTCACGCTTCATATATTTAGGACCTTGTGCACGTGAGTACCATGTATTTTTGTGGCGTGGATGTAATTTTTTGAGTTCTGTTTCAAGGATTCTATTTTTAATCGAAAACACTAATGTTTTTCTGAATAAATCGTGGTGAAAATACGTCTTGAAAGTACCGCAGCATTAGGTGCCAAATATTTCAGTCGGCTCCTTATTCCGATGAATACCGCGGAATAGCGATTTCAGATACTTCATTTTCTGATTAGGCCCTTCAGGCTTTGGGTTCGACAATTTAAAAAGACAATGAATACTAAAATCTATTTCCAAGGTATACTTTTGCGTTTCATTCATTAATTATATGTCTGCCTGTCTATATGCATGTCAAAGGTTTTTTTGGATTATTTAGGTATTTTGTTAATTCATTATATGGGAAAGCTAAGAAGGAAAATTTAGGTTCATTCGTAATTCGATGTCATTTTAGCAAGTATTATATTATACGTACGATGATTTTATAATTAAGTATTAATCTATGCATAAATTATGCAAAAATCTTGCATTTTTAAACACTCAGAATTAGATTTTTTAGTATAAAACGATATTCTGATGTACAGTAGGTACATTGGAATAGCGTAGGATAAGGTTCTAAGAGCACCTTATTCCGCGACATATGTGTGTGTATATGCAAAACACAGAGTTTTAACAATTCACGCAGCTTGCTATGCACTTTCTTTTTGTTTCAATAACGCGTAGGTTCGTATTTCCTTTATAATAGCTTTCATAAACTTAGGTACGTATTTGCAAACGTTTATTTTATGAATAGTAATTGTCAACTACATTAATCTTTCTATATAAAAATTACGTGGCACGTTGTTTGTCCGCGATAAACTGCTACTGAATTGATTTCAATGAAATTCCTCACACTGAGTTTGTTCCAACTTGAGAGATAGGATACTTTTTATCCCGATAAATGACCTTAAATATTTTTATTACAAATTTAAGGATTATTTTTTTATGGGAAGGGTCGTCGGAAAGGGCAGAACAACGTCTGCCTGGCCAGCTAGTTTTATAATATAATTTTACACAATGTCTTGCTTTAGAGAAAACCACATATTGTTTGTACTACTATTGTAATAATGCGACGAGTATTAAAATAAATAAAATTCATTTACAAATACATATTAAGTAATAGTGTCTGTGGCAGCGGGTAGGAATACCTACTGCCCCATATCTTCTCGTGTCGTAAAAGGCGACAGAAGGAAACTGAGTCAGAAGATGGGCAGCAGCATCTTCCTGATAATAGCAAAAGCAATAAAAAACTGCGGTTGCCAACCCGTTCATCAAGCGTGGCAACTATGGAAATATACCCCCAATAATAAATGGCCCCCAGTCCCCGCGGCCCCGCTATTCCTGGCTATGTTGGCGACCATGGTAACGGTGGGGCAGGGGGTGCTAAGGATCTCCGGTGGAGGTTTAGTTGCCACCTACGATGACTCAACCTGGCTGTTGCCATATAACGCACGCACCCCGAGGGCTGACGAGAAAATCCTGGAGCTTAAAGAAGAGATAGACAAGTTGCGCCAGAATATTATAGGAGAATCCGAAGTCCGGAGAGAGGGGGAAGACGCGGTAATCCTCGAATACGGCAACTTGTTCTATCACCGGGAGGGCGACCATCTGTCCCAAGGAGGTGTCGGATTTATCGTCCACAAGACTCTCGTTAACAACGTTGTAAAGATCGGGAGTGTCTCGACGAGGGTTGCGTACCTTATACTCAGAATCACCAAACGGTATTCGCTGAAGGTCATACAGGTTTACGCACCAACCTCGGCACACCCCGATGAGGAGGTGGAGGAAATGTATGAGGATATCTCTAGAGCCATGCATTCTTCCAAAACCCACTATACGGTGTTAATGGGAGACTTCAATGCAAAATTAGGCACAAGAGAGAACGGTGAGCTGAAAGTAGGGAAATTTGGATTAGCGCAACGGAACCCAAGGGGCCAGCAGCTGGCCGAATTCATGGAGAAAGAGGGACTCT
The DNA here is from genome assembly GCA_963668995.1 of Parnassius mnemosyne. NCBI lineage: Eukaryota > Metazoa > Arthropoda > Insecta > Lepidoptera > Papilionidae > Parnassius > Parnassius mnemosyne. The sequence goes on from CAVLGL010000126.1 coordinate 20,454,883, forward strand.
TTATGATGAACTCTTTCTTCCAGTAGCGGCCCCACAGGAAGTGGACCTGATCGAGACCCGACGGTTCGACAAAAATGAGATTGACTTCATTATGACGACCAGACGACAACTGATCAGTGATATCTCAGTGATCTCGAAGGTGAAAACTGGCAGCGACCACCGAATGATAACAGGCAAACTAAACCTAAACGTTAAGATGGAGAGGTGTTGTCGTATGAAGTCAACGCTCCGTCTCCCTCGTGCTCTAATCCAAAGTCCCGAAACCATTCAAATCGTTACAAAATTGTTTTCAGTGCCTAGAAGATTGCAATGCAGTGGGCGATATAAATGACAAGCTCGTGGAAACTGTCCATGCGGTCGGAGCTAAGTTTTGCAAGAACCGCCGCAGAAGAACACAAAAACTCTCCAAACACACTCTTAATCTCATGGCGGTTAGACAGGAAATGAAGCTGCAGTCTTCAGTAGATTTGATAGCATACAGGCAACTGAACAGACAGATCTCCAAATGCATGCGATGGGACTTACGCAATTTTAATACTGCTCGTATTAAAGAAGCGATCGAGCTGGACCAGGCCTCCAAAGTCTTTGCCAGAGATCTGTCTGTCAGAAAGTTCCAACTTTTAAAGCTGAAGACCGAATATGGCAGCATCGCTTCCGAGACACCTGAGATTTTGAGTAAGATTGAGAGGTTCTATGGGCAGCTGTACACGTCATCATTGAAGCCACAAGCAAGTGTGAATAACGATCCAAGAGCGACTCTTATCCCACACTATTCCGATGTAATCCCGGACGTCAGTCGGCAAAAACGGCAAATCCCCGGGCGAGGATGGAATTACTTCTGAAAGCGGGTAGAAAACCGGTACTTAAAGTCCTTCAGAAGCTCTTTAATTCCGTCCTTCATGGAGGTACCACTCCGGAGGCGTGGAGCAGAAGTGTGGTGGTCTTGTTCTTCAAGAAAAGCGATAACGCTCTCTTGAAGACCTGCAGACCGATTTCCGTTCTGAGCCGCGTCGACGTACTTTTTTGGGGGTCATTACGAATACAGCCTCCCGAACAAGCCGGTTTTCGAAAAGGCTTTAGATCCAGAGACCACACATACTCTTCGGCAAATTGTACAGAAACTGAAGAGTACAATCTGCCACTTTGTCTCGTGTATGTGGACTATGAGAAAGCCTTTGATTCCTTCGAAGTTGGGCGGTGCTGCAGTCCCTCCAGCGGTGCCAAGTGGATATCGAAGTGCACCAGGGCTACGATGGCTATCCGAGTACAAAACCAGAGCACGAAACCTATCCAATTGCAGAGAGGTGTAAGACAGGGTGACGTAATATCCCCGAAACTCTTCACCGCTGCATTTGAAGACGTTTTCAAGCTACATTACTGGAGAAGATACGATATTAACGTCAATGGCGAGTACATCAGTCACCTTCGATTTGTCGACGATATAGTCCTTATGGCAGAATCGCTGTAGGACCTAAGCCCTATGCCCAATGACCTCAATACTGTCTCCCTACGGATAGGTCTTAAGATGAACATGGATAAAACAAAAATCATGTTTAACGTCCATGTTACACCTATGCCGGTATTTATTGGAAGCACTAAGCTCAAAGGTGATGACAAATACGTTTACCTGAGACAAATAGTCCGACTAGGAAAGTCCAACTTCGACCGAGAGGTCAATCGACGGATTCAACTCGGCTGGGCAGCGTTCGAGAGATTACGACACATCTTCTCGTTAGACATACCTCAAAACCTGAAAACTAGATTGTTCAACCAGTGCGTGTTGCCAGTGTTCATCTATGGAACTAAGACGTGGTCCTTCACTGCTGGCCATATGAGGAAGCTTAAGGTCACTCAGCGAGCTATGCAGAGGGCTATGCTCGGCGTTTCTCTGCGTGATAGACTTAAAATCGAGGATATCCACAGTAGAACCAGAGTAACTGACATAGCCCAAAGAATTAGTATGCTGAAGTGGCAGTAGGCCGGCCATATATCTCGAAGAAACGACAACCGATGGGAAGGAAAGGTTCTCGAGTGGCAGCCTCGTACCGACAGGCGAAGTGTAGGGCGACCCCCCGCTAGATGGAGTGACGACCTGCTAAGACATGCAGGAAGTCAATGGATGCAGATGGCTCGAGACCGTACTTTGTGGCATTCCTTAGGGGAGTCCTATGTTCAGCAGTGGACTTGTGAAGGGCTGTAATGATCATGATTAGGTAATAATAGGGTTTTATTTCAAAGTGTGAAATTTTTATGTTTATTATGAGAATGGATGCTTACTACGCAATCAAGCCATCTATCCCTACAAATTTTCAGATAACTACATAATTGTGCAAAGACAATACTTGCTGTAGATTTTGTGAAGAAAAACCAAAATTGGTCAACAACAACTTGTCAATTAATTAATTGCATTTTTAAAAATAGAAATAATTTGTCAGGTCTATACCCGCGGAGCTGATTATTCATATTTTTTAAATTTTAATTATTTTGGTTGTAGGATAGTGAACAGCATGTATTATTCTTACTACCATTTTATTTTGCAATTTGTACACTTGGGATTAGAAAACAAATACATTAGAATAAGGATTTTTACATCGGAATAAGGTGTCTCCGACTGACTTCTTTTAATTAATTTAGAATACAAATAAAGATCAAACCTATGTTTCTATTTTAACAGTAGAAACAATAATCGTTCTGATAAAAATAATATAATCTTCAAAAGGTGACAAATACCTTGTACAGGGCTATTTCAATCTCCTTTCGAGTTTTAGTAAAAATACTCTGAAAATAGGTGCCCTTACTTTATTATTAAGGTAAAAATCGTGAATATATTTTATTGTGGCTTTTAAAGGTACTTAGGACTTAAATGCGATAGTTTTTACGTGGTGGAACCATGATTTATGTAATTATAGCTTGAACCGCTAGCTTTGACCGAGAAAAGATAACGCTCGCCAAAAATACTGGCGCAAAATAGGAGCTGTGTTTCATATAGTAAGTTGGAACGAAAATCAGAGACCCCTTTTACTGGAAAAGAGGCATTTCTTCTTATTCCTCAGGAGTGACAACGCATTTTAATTTTTATGCGCATATCACAGATTTGCATACTCGACTGCTTCCCATTGTCATAGGCTTCGCTTGGGCGTTAATGAGATCTTCCAGGCCTTTCATTCACTCGTATCTTACGTTACCCTCGGATCGAGATCGGATGATAGATGAATGAAATGGATCGGACCACACATTCATATTCTGCTACTTTTTTAACAACAGCCTATTTCTGTGCACCACTGAGTCTTAAGAAAATAAAATTTATAACAGAAAAACGTTTAAAAAAAATATTGAAAAATAGAATAAATACAATGGATTTTTTTAAATAAAATAATGATTTCTTATATTTACGCGAACACTACTCATTGTATAAAACAACTTTTATGTATTCTATCGCGTTAAATTAAACGCGATAGAATACGTAAAAGTAGTTTTATTAAATGGATTTTTTTAATTGAACCAAAACGCATCTTACCATTCTTTAAAGTCGGATTGAGTGAATTAAAAGCACTTGCTTGGTGTCCATGAACAATTACGACTGTGTCGTGGGTGTTTATGATCCCTGATTCCGTTATTGTTGTAGGGTCATTTAACAAAATTTCCCTTGGTTCAAAAATATTTGCTCTAAAATATAAAATGAATGTTATAAGCATGCAACTCTCCTTACTTTGGATGAGATGTCTTAAACTTCTCGAATACGTCATCATCATTACAGGCATCATAATTCCACAACTGAACATAGGTCACTCCCATAGATTGCCATGTAGCTTGGTCCCGGCTCCCGAGCCATCTGCGTCCATCGAATCCTTGTATGTTTCATCATTACATCACATAGTACATACAACCCGTAACAAGAATATCTGTACAAAAACAAGAGTAGCTGATATAGTATAGTAGATCAGTAACTTAAGGTGGCAATAGGCCGGCCATATACGTATAGCTTGAAGTACTAATAATCGACCGAGAAGAAAGGGGGATGAGTCGCTCGCGTCCATAGGCTTCGACCACCTAATCCTAGGCCCACCCTACACGTGTCCCCCGGGTGGTGCTAAACGAGCGACAAAGCCGAAACGACAGACTCGGCTCCTCGCCGTGTGGTAGCGGCGTAAAATCTACCATCCCTTATGTCGCACCATGAGCCAACAATTTAAAGAAATGGCCCCGAGTTCCCGGCGCCCCTTTAATGGGGCAGGGGTGCGAAGAATCTCCGGGAGGAAAACCGGCGACGAGGTTCGCCACCCGTCACGTCCTGTCTCCCGGAGGGGCGAAAAGTGGATTGCGGAGGCCCGTCTGGCTACGCTGAATGTATGTGGAGCAATGAATGATAAGATGGATGAAATATGCGAAATGATGAATGATAGAGGAATAGATGTGTTATGTGTGAATGAGACCAAACGAAAGAGATGTCACTGCACATGGCATGTATACCGCTTACTGGTCTGGTGTAGACGAGAACGTACGGGCATGCCAGGGAGTCGGTGTCATCCTTTCAGAAAGAATGGGTCAATGTGTGAAAGAGTATGAATGTGTAAGCCAAAGGCTGCTGTGGATACGAATGAAAGTGGGCTTAAAGAAGTTTTTTGTGCTTGGGGTGTACGTCCCAGATATGTCTAAGCCCACTTATATCCGAGAGCAGTTTTGGGACATGGTAAGGCTGGTGTTGACGAAATGTAAGGAAAATGAAAATATTATTATGTTAGGAGATTTTAATGGAAGGGTTGGGGTGAAGAGGTCTGGTTATGAAAGGATATTAGGAGCGTTTGGCGATGAAAGAATAAATGAGAATGGTGAAGACCTCCTCACCATATGTGTGGAAAAGAATCTTTTTGTGGCGAACACTTTCTTTCGCCATAAGAGGATTCACATGTATACATGGGAAAGAGGGGATGATAGAAGCATGATAGATTTCATAATTGTGGATGGAAGAATGAGGAGCGCAGTGGTAGATACAAGGGTTTACCGGGGGTCTAACGTAGGGACGGATCATTACTTGGTCTTATGCCGAATTAATGGTCTATTAAAGCGTTGGCGGCATCGGACATCTGTGTCTACCACTGCGTTGCAGCGTATAAGAATAGAGAGGTTACAAGATGAAGGTGTGAAAGAGAAGTATAAATGCAGACTGAGGGAAAATATAAGTGTGTTGAATAAATTTTGTATGAATGATTTAGACTTGAAGAATGTATGGAATAATGTTAAGATAGTTTTGGTGGATACAGCCACCGAAGTATGTGGTGTAAGTAAGAGAACGAATGAAAGGAAAAGTAACACGTTGTGGTGGGATAATGAGGTACGGATGGAAGTTGAAGCAAATAAGAGGGCATGGCTAGATTTACTAGCAACTAAAGCTGGTAACTATGGCGGTATGAATGATGAGATTGAAAAAAGGCAGACTTTAGACGTATAAATAAGAGAGTAAAAGAAGTTGTTGAAAGGAAAAAGCAAGAAAGGATAGATAAGAATGATAGAAGAATATCTGATAACTTCCAGGCAAATATTAAAATGTTCTAGAAGCTCGTAAGAACTGCCAGTGGAAATTTAAAACAGACTATAATGAATGCTATACGAGACGAGAATGGCTGCATGCTGAATGATGAAGTTTCGAATTAAAAGAGATGGAAGGAATACTTTGAAAGCGTGTTTAAAAGTGAAGAGTCGTCTGAAGTAAGTGAAATAGAAATCCCGGAAGAAGTGGAGAGAGGTTGGGAGATAAGTGTAGATGAAATAGTGAAAGCAATGAAAAGCATGAAAGCAGGTAAGGCAGCCGGATATGATAAAGTACGAGTCGAAATGCTAAGTGCTGGAGAGGGTGTGGTTGCAGGCCTACTATACACCTTGTTTAATTTATGTTGGGAACTGAATCGGGTACCGGAAGACTGGTGCAAAGCAGTTATAGTCCCAATATATACGGGAAAGGTGTCGCAGCAGGACTGTAAAAACTACCGTGTTATCAGCTTGCTTAGCATTGTGGGTAAACTGTATGCTAAGGTGTTAATTGAAAGAGTTATGGAAGAAACTGATGGAAAAATTTGGGATGTGCAAGCTGGATTTAGAAAGGGGATGGGGTGTACGGATCAAGTATTTACCATGCGCATGATTGCGGAGAAATTTTTGGCCAAAAACCAGAAAGTTTTTTGTGCGTTCATGGACTTGGAAAAGGCTTATGACAGAGTGAACAGGAACGTGTTATGGCAAACACTGACCTCATTTGGGGTGAGAGCTGGTCTGATACAGGCATTAAAGTCTCTTTATAGGGACTCTAGTGCTTGTGTCAGGATCAACGGGGCCTACTTGGACTGGTTTGGCATTCGAAAAGGTGTCAGACAGGGTTGTGTAGCTTCTCCGTGGCTGTTTAACCTATTTATGGACAGTTGTTTGCAAACTTTGAAAGTTGAAGAATGTGGGTTGAGAATGGGTGAGTTAACTGTCAAATGCCTTTTATACGCCGATGATCAAGTCATATTTGCATCGTCGGCGGCCGAGTTGCAAATGATGGTTAATTTAATGAACTGGTCATTAAAAGAAAGAGGTATGAAAGTGAACGCAAGTAAGACGAAACTGATGGTTTTTGAAGGAGAAGAAAGTAAAAAGTTATGTGAAATAAGAATAGAAGGGGAGTTGATTGAGCAAGTGGATGAGTTTGTATATTTGGGATGTTTATTTAGCAGGGATGGTAGATATGACAAGGATATAGAACGACGAGTGAACGCAGGAAATAGAGTTAATGGGGCTCTACACGCTGTTATGAAGAGTCAGAATGTGTCAAAGAAGGCACGTATGGCAATTCATAATGGTGTGTTAGTGCCTACTTTAGTGTATGGTAGTAAAAGTTGGGTATGGCAGAAGAAGCATGAGAGTAGAATAAATGCTGGAGAAATGCGGTCATTACGGAGTATGCTAGGGCTGAATCTGAATGACAGGGTGAGTAATAGTGTGATAAGAGAAAAGTGTGGTTTGCAAGATGACGTTGTGACTAGGATTAAAAAAGGAATGCTTCGGTGGTTTGGTCACGTAGAAAGAATGAACGAGGAAAGAGTGACAAAGCAAATTTATGTTTCAGAAGTGAACGGCAAAGTCGAGAAGGGACGCCCTAGACGAAGATTTATCGACCAAATCGGCGATACATTGAAAATGGACCAGATTAAGAGTACCCTTAACCGACGAGCGTGTATGCGTAACTATATGGATGTAAAAGAGGCGAGAGAAGTGTGTCAGGATCGCGCCAAATGGAAGTCCGTAGTCTCTGCCTACCCCTCTGGGTGACAGGCGTGAGTATTTGTATTGTATTGTATTGTAAGAAAGATTATCGAGTGGGAGTCTTATGTTGTCAAGCGAAATATTGGGCGATCTTTCACTAGGTGGAGTATTATAACGATAGTTATGTATTCCGATATTGCACCGGAGACAATTACTTTGATTATTAAGAACTATTGCTGACTTGCGCCTGTAAGACCGGTGATCCCTTTACCGAAAAACTGATAACGACCTTAGTTTAATGTTTTTGTTTCTGTTTGCGCTAAAATAAATTGGCGTAGTAGTAAACTCTAATAAAAATACTACCAATAAAAATAATTATATTTCAAGCAGTGAAATCAATTTCCTATATCTAATATATTGGGTATTTACTTATGAAATTGCCGTTTTTTATTAAATAAGTTAGCGTAATTTTTTTCTATATTTTTTTTATGAATTAAAACTATCACCCTTGCTAACGCAGTCGCATTTATTGATGCCCTTCTTCATTGAATCAGCTGGATGGGAGGCAACAAATTCTTTAAAGGCATTTTGTACTGCCTCTCAGGTATTGAATTTTTTTCCCGCCAATAAGTTATCAAAATTTTGGAAAAAGTAGAAGTCTGTAGGCGTAAGGTACCTACGGTGGTAATGGTAACTACGGCGAATGACGGAGAGCTTCTAACCCCAGCTCTTGTAACTTGGAGACCGTCTGTTGTGTAGTATGCGGTCGCGCTTTGCCATGCAGGCGCAGCGGGGACAAGCGATTGACCAAGTCTGGAAGTAGACGTGCGAGCTTCTTGATCAATGTAGTACACATATGCAGTAATACTCATTCCATTTGGTAAGAAGCTGTGATAAATCACACTGGCGCTAGACCATCAAACAGTTACCATCACTTTTTTAGGGGTAAGTTTTCATTTAGGGTATTGTTTAGGTACTGAACCAGGATCTAATCAACTTGCTGAGTTTGGGATTGTCAAACAGAATACATTTTTCGTTGCAGGTAACAATGCGGTTCAAAATTTCTTCGTTTGTGTGCACTGCTCGCAAGGCACGTCTCGATACGTGCTTTGCGCCTGCGATCATTGAGTTAGTTAGGCACCTTAGGCATTTGTCAAGCTTTTTTACCTTGACAATTTGACGTAAATGGACCAATACTGTTTTGATGCTAACGTCGAAAACTGCTGCTAATTCAGCCGTTTAGCCGTCCAGATTGATTATCATCAGTTTCCACAATCTCCTTTAATTCGTCATTGTCGACCAAAGTTTTCGCATGACCACGGAATTCATTTTTCAGGTCGAAATATCCAGAACGAAAGCGGGCAAACCAATGACAAGTGGTTTGTAGTATTCGCTCCGGAAACGTCGTTGATGTTGCGTGCCGCTTGTGCCGCGTTGCTACCACGATGATACTCATATTCCATAATTACTCCAATTTTTTATTATCCATGATGACGAAAAAGATTCAAATGCGAGAAAAAAATAACGCAAATCAATAAACAAATGACTAATTAAAAAAGAATTTCATTGTTTTAAAATAAAATTAATGTGAAATTAGAATTCTAAGCCAAACAAAAATTATATTGCAGAGCAGCAATTTCATAGGTAAAGACATAATTAAAATTCTGAATTAAGTATCAAAGTGTAGTTACATTATTATTCCTGAATTCTAAGATAGAATGCGTCGTTACCAGTAAAAAGAATCTAAAATTTCGTCACTCATCACACGAAACATGTTGCTTTTTAGTAGGCATTTTATGAGTTTACCCCAGTCAAGATAACCTGTTGGCGTTCCACAATAATACAGCTACAGCGTAGACGTTTAAAATATTTATAATGTTTCCTTAATTTTTTAATTAAAGTGTACATTATGTGAAGAAATATATACATAGTAAATATACTTATACATACATACATATACAATGTGAAGTAAAAAGAAAAAAAAATCAGTAAGTAATTGCCCTCATGTAATGTTGTCGTAAAAGTACTTTTTAGAGTTTCTTTCATAACTTATTTCTAGTTATAAAGCGATAGTAGGTAAACTGTTTACAACAACTTCTGCATCATCTGCATGTATATTATACCTTGTATATACAAAGTAGCGATTTACACTCCCGCTTCGTTGGACATCAGACGTTACAGCTGCATGGCATCCTGAAAAAAATCCAAAAATATATAATGTAAAACGGGCCCAATAACTTCCAAAAGATAAATTCAAATATTATAATACCCTATTTAACTTCCACAACTAAGACGAATCTAATTCAAATTAAAATTAAAATTTCTTTATTTGCCATAAATAGAGTAAGTGATAGGTTTTTACATTAAAAATAAGATGCTTAAAGAACTATTTAGCCATGACATACGGCATGCAAACTTTTTTAAATTACCAAATATAGGTGGTAGTAGATTCTAAAATGTCAACTTATTAAATGTAACTTATATAATTAAAAATGTCATAACTTACAATGTCAATGTCATAATTAAAATTGAAATACATTCAATTATTAATTAAAGTTCAGACAAAATAGTGATACACAGTAATACACAGCAAGTGATTGGACGTAAGTCCATCATAAGTCAACATGCATATTATTATCATTTTGAAATTCCTTAACACTATAATAAAAAAAAAATATTTGCCATTCACGTAACTTTTTGGTCACGAGTCTCATAGAGCCGTGCTTGAACTGCTTGGGAATTTTATTAAATATTTTACACACATGCAGTAACAACCTTTCTGATAGACAGAAGTTTTTGGTTTATGGTATAAGACAAGCCGTTCACTATCTCTAGTGCTTCATGGTTATATATTCCAAGCTGACTTAAATAACCCTGTATGTTGTTTGACAAATTTATATATTTCTAATATGTACATGCCAGGGACTATTAATATACCCAGCTTAGTGAATAGGGGCTTGCATGTATCAAATGGACCTTTACCGCATATAGCACTTATACATTTTTGTGCGATGAGAATTCTATTTACATCAATGCTGTTGCCCCATAGAACCAGACTATAATATTAGACGCGACGTAACCATAATAAGCAGACATGGTTACTCTGAGGATCTTATCTTAGTTAAGCGCCTCAATACGAAAGCAAACCTATTAATTTTATTACAAACTTTGTCAATATGGCCAGTACAATTTAAGTTTTCGTTAAGTACTATACCCAAGAATGAAACCATGGCAGCCCTTTCAATGGTTATATTTTTGTACATCACGTTAAGATTATTTACTGCTCGTCCTTTTGTCTTATTCAGGTTTACATTTAGATTAATTAATTTAAGACATTGAACTTTATTATTAAGTGTGTTGTTAATGTCATTTTCATAACTATTTAAATTGTAATTAACAAATTCGATTTAACAATAATGGAAATGTCATCAGCAAACATTATGCGTTGATGTTTAGTCACTCTCGGTAAGTCATTTATATATAATAAAAATAATATGGGACCTAGAACGTTACCCTGTGGTACTCCAAACTTATTTGTTGTATAATTAGAGCGATCGTATGTAGCTGTATTTCTCTCGTTTATCCTATTTATTTCTACGCATTGGTGTCTATTTTCTAGATATGTTTTAAGCCAAGTGTGAGAAAGGTCTCTGATCCCATACTTTTCCAGTGTATCTAACAGCACATTGTGAACTACAAAATCGGTTGCCTTAGACATATCGAAGAAAAGTACAGTAGTACGCTGTATAACGTCGAGTCAAGAATAACGTTATGTATTAGATTAAAGCACTTAGTTGATTTTCCCTTTTGGAACCCATTTAGCTGCGGTGTTAATGATTTTGAATTTTGTTGCTAATATCTTAGATAAAACCGAAGAAAAATTGACTTTGATATATTATGATCGATCGTTGATAGTATCTTTCACTTTTTATAAATATCATACATATACCTTCCATCGGTTAGGTTTACGTAGTAATCATTAAACAGTTTTGCTATTTTGTCCCATTTGTTATTATACTATTTTCGTATTTTATATGTGTAATGTAATTTTGTGGGGGTTCGATTTCCGTTACGTCTTTGATGAGATTCCTTGAAGCTCTACAAATATTTTGACTGTTCTGGAATTATTTTGGGCTATTGAGATGCACTTCTTAAGCATTTTTGAATACCCGTAATTAAATTTCTCTATCCTATTTAGTTTTTTGTTTATAATACTTAAAACGCAATGATTTTATGCAAACTTTTAAGCCCTTGGTGATCCATTTCGGCTCTGAATTTTTATTGGTAATTTAAACTTTTAAAGGAAAGCAAGATTTATAAAGTGTGCAAAAAAGGTCATAAAATCGATCAAATGCTGCATTAATGTTTTTTGCGTCGTGGACGTCTGAGAAAGATAGTGACTGTAAGTACCCACGAAACTTTAGCAGATTTTCATTGTAATAGTCTCTTTTGTGTTAAAATCAGTATTGTAGACTATGAGTATTTTCGATTGAGAATGACAAGATTTGGGGAGTATTGTGATCAGATAGATAAAGCGGCATTGTCACGTTCCGTAGCTTGTTTAATATTACTTAAATTAATGTGGTCTATAGAGTTATTTACTCTAGTGGGTTCATTTATATGAATTTTTAAATTAAAGTATTTAGGCATATCTTTAATTTTTTCGATGCTTTAGATTCCACTAATGTAATAATATTAATATCTCCAGTGATAATAATTTAATAATGTGTGAATTTCTTTAGCAGCCTCCAGCCTACTTAAAAATGACTGAGCAAATCTATTGTGAGAGGTGTAAACACATAATACCATTACTTTTTATTTAACACTCAAATACTTCTGGTAATAGGTACATTTCAAAAATCTTGAGTTCGTTGCAAGTAAGGCCCTTCTGCAGAAATATTCCCAGAATAGCTTTCTGCTTGCTTGTAATTTGAGAAAGTAGCATTTTCCTCCTCACCTTTTTTTATAAATTATTCTGAGAAACACATTACGTCAGGTTCTGAATTACAGTCTTTCAGTTCAGAGAGTGTCACTTCTAAAAGGTCTTTTTTGAGATCAAATTTGATTCTCTAGCTCAGTAGTCTCTTTTTTGGCATTCTTCGCATGTTCTTGCGATCCTTTTATTTTGTGTTGTAAGGAAATTATCAGGCTGTTACATTTTTTATCACATTTCTTTGAAGAAATTGGAGAAAAGTGTGATGTGGGACTATACTTGAAGTTTTGAAGGGGTTAGTGAAACGGGAAATCCCTTATTTATCTCTTTTCTGCTTTTAATTATTGGAGATTGACATATGCTCTTTAGAACCTCAATTTCCTCCTTTAATTTATTTATTTCTCTCTTTGTTTTCTATTATCGTATTCTTTAGCTCATTTTATGTAGCATTCCTTCGACAAATAACGAGCTCCTTCTTGGGCAGTCAGTTAAATATAAGTCATGTAGTATGTATTGCTTTATTTTAATAATTATGGCACGATGTGGTATACGATGCTAAGCATTTTCATAGCAACTTTCTGATAAAAATACGTTAAAATATTGACATACAGGTGAAAACGCATCTGCATTTTGAATTTTAATCGAGGATAGATGTAGGTATCTATGGGCCACAGCATACACTTAATATCAGGTGGGCTTTGTCACCCTTATTCTATATATAAAAGTAAAATATTGTATTTTATAATAATAATATACTACAACAACCCATGATTTAAACAGAGAGCTCTAGAATTTTCGATTCCAAAAATAGTGGATAAAAATGTTAACCTTACCTGCCAATACAGCAACAAAGAAATACAATCCCTTTAGCATGTTGACAGCGCTCACTGATGCGTTCATTTTTGTTTATTCTGCGCGATTCATAATATCATCCCACTGTTATACTACTGCTTATATATGGAACTTTTATATGATAACAAATTTGTATTGACAAATTAGATAAACAATATACATGATCAAAGTGATAGTAGTAACATACCGGCAGAATTTTAAATAGTTTTAATTGATTATCGATAAGATTACTAGCGGTCACCTTAAAAAGTTCCACTAAAAATTTACTCATCGTTGTCACAAATGACATAGTTTTGATTAACCTTCATTGCTTCTTCAAAGTATATTTTTACGGCAATAAAGTTAATTAAAATGATTATGTACGAGTATATGAGCTTCAACTTGATTTCTCTCCTTTTTACTTCTCCGTTCAATCATCTAACCTTCCAGAGTCGGCTGATATCCATCCCTTTTTTGTCGCTCGACATATCACGCATTCGAACCAAATAGCCGGCCATATATCTCGAAGAACCGACAACCGATAGGGAAGATAGGTTCTCGAGTAGCAGCTTCATACCAGTAAGCGAAGTGTAAGGCCGGCTCCCCCAATTGATGAAGTAAGGGCCTGTTAAAAGATGCACGAAGTCGGTGGGTGCAGGTGGCTCAAGACCGTGCTTTGTGTCATTTCTCGGGGAAAACTTATACTTATTATTTAGCTGTAGACTTTTGAAGAATTTGCTTCGTAATTCATAATGCGTACAGAAAAGTGGGTAATTTGATTTTGAAGGCAAGAGTGAATAGACTTTTCTTATGGTAAGTCATTGTGCTTTACTATCATCGGCTGCATCATCACTTACCATCAGTCGTGATAGACGTAAAGCACTGGCTTATAATAGTTAAAAAAAATTATACTGTACTTGATGTCATAAAGTATTAACAAATTAAAAAAAACTATTTCACCTCATATAGGATTTCGCTAATTATAAAGTTTAAATACTTCATGCATGCTTTACGAGCTAAAGCTTAGTCTAACTTATGGCTGCAGCAATCGGTTTGGCCGCAGATGTACCACGCTCGCAAAGAACTGGTATTATGTATGTGCGAGCGTCGTATTTAAATACGTATGTGAAATAGCAACATAATGCTGCTGTGTGTTCGTATACTGACGAGAATCAAAACCGATCTTTTTTACTGGTAAAAAAATGCCTTTATACCAGAAAGACAGGGATCCCCGGTTCTCGTTGCTTTCATGTTAGTTCTCAGGGGGAGACAACGCACTTGCATTATTTTTTTATATATTTTACATTAACAAAGACCCGATACAATTATTTTAGGCCATACAAACATATGTTTTGTGCAGGATTCAAAATACGCTAACAAGCTGTTTTGATTCCTTAATGAGGATATATGGGCTACACCTGGGCTGGACGTTATGCTCGTTTGTCATCCTTATTTGTATAAAAAAGAAAACTGTATTTTCAACCTATGCTTAAGTAAATAAGTAATAAATTAGTACTGCCTTATAAAAAAATATCATTTTCAATTAATTTTCAACCACGCCGACAACAACAAAATAAATTTTTATCAACTACACAAGAAGTGTTATAGTGCTACAAGTGTATATGTAATTAGTCCAATGTAACGCTAATGTGATCAGATTAGCGATAGCTGATTGTAAATATTTTCAAGAAAAAATACGTAATTCGTCAAATATAATATACGCTTACGCAAGAGCATACGTTAAAATATTTAGTTGATATAGTTGACAGTAGCCTGACCGTTAAGGATACGGACTACGAAATTCAAAATGTCATAGGTTTTAATTCGCTATTCTACTACTGGCGTGAACCACTCCTAGCACAAGCATTTTAAGCTTACTTTTTTTTATATGAAGCGTGTCAAACGAGCACGCAGTCCACCTGATGGTAAGTGGTTGCTGCGGTCCATAGACATCTATATCTATCCTCTATTACAAATCAAAATGCAGATGCGTTGTCACTCGTGAGGACTAAGATGGAATGCCTCATTTCCAGTAAAAAGGGTCTCTGGTTCTCTACACTCACCATACGAAACACAGCAGCGCTAAGCTGCTATTTTACGCTGGTATTCTGTGAGAGCGTGGTCCTTCCCCAGTCGAGCCGACACATTCGTGCTACAACTATACTACTAATATAGCTGCAGCATGGCTCTACTACGTAAAAAAATTGGAGTGGTTAAAGTTATAGCTGCCAGTATTTTTTAGAAAATTGCCCAAAATTACCGGGTCAGGTCAGTTAGTCAGGTTAGTTTAGCTTACGTACAGCATTTACCCTCGCATACTATACTATACCCCATCCCCATGGATATACACAGATACATTTGCCGGTCGTAAGAAACTCGATTGTTAGTAGAGAATGGAAGAGAATATAATTAAATATAATACAAAAGAATAATTGTGTTCCACATGCATTATAAACAATATTTTGGTTGCTTGGTTACAGCCCATATTATACGTCCAACTCCTAGGTACAGGTCTCCTCAGGTTTCTTAGAGGGTTTTGGAGCGATTAGTTTTTAGCGCTGCTCCAGCGTGTGTTGGCGGACTTCAAACTGCAGTAAAGTATAACATTTTAAAGAAACCTTCATAACTGAGGAATAAACAATACTTATTATTTGAAGTGTCAGTAGCCTAATGGCAGGGCGCGGACCGCGAACTCGAAAGGTCGTGCGTTCGAATCCGCCTTTCGACTACTGTCGTCAACCACTTCTACCACAAGCATTTTAAGCTTACCAGAAGTTGTTAAAGGGTATATTAGTAATGTTTATTAATAGCATTACTAGTATTTTTTTTAAAAAATCATACAATAAAATGTTGATATTACCACCAGTTCATAAAAACACCGGGTAGTACCACCAAGAGACCCAGACAGAATTAAAAAAAATTGCCACCTTAAAATAAATGTCCTATTAATATATCGTGGAACAAATATTCGCGTGCTTTTTTACCATTTATCGATAATTGTTTGCATTAATAATACGATTAAAATAATAATCGTTTTATCGAGGGCCTTTTCATATACCGTAACTCCAATATATAAGGCTTTTAATATGCTTGTTTGCTAATGGTTAATCCCTTAGCCGCAATTACGTTATATGGGTTTAGTATCGTAACACAAATAGGTCAGGGGTTTAATCGGTGACGCATACTTGCGTTAAGAAATTTGGCAGGACATTCCCATAGCTTGTCCAAGTAGTGTATCTAACGAGGGGTAGTCACTTACTGACCTAGTATTACTTGGCAAAGGATTCGCTACGTCTCAGATTCCGGACTACAAAACTAAACCGTGTCATGAATGCTTGAACTAATAATCCTAATATCGACTTTCGTTATATAACGAATTGCAGAGCAAAAAAATATTTGTAATGAAATATTATACACTAGATACAAAAAGTAATTTTCAAGATCTTTTTCTATTTCTTCAACCCGTGTCTCCTTCCAGACATGAAACTCTTCCTTTTTGTAGAAAGGTTTTGACGCAGACGTAACGATTGGCAAGCGAATTGGCGACTGCAGCATCAGATGTCTCACACCTTTGACGTTGCTCCTCGTCACCTGGTTATTTCATATGTGCTAAATACAAGACGGTACACTGATATTAATTGGAAAATCAAAGGACTTTTATGGCTGCAATGGAGTGAAGGATGGATATTCTCTTTTTCTGCTCTCCCATAGTCACCTCTTACAAAGATGGAATAGGGTTTTCTTCTACACTGCCATAACAATATGGCATTTCAAGATAAGACTCTGGAATTAGTTTTCACTAAGAAACAATTACAATAATTGTTTCGCAATCTGTTGAATGCCAATACGTTTTTTTTTTTTTGTTATCATCCCATCTTTCACAAGTCTTCTATCACAGGAAAGTTCGAGCATAGCCCTCTCTATAACTCACTAATCATAGCTATAGCACCTTCAGATTCTCATATGGAGAGGACCCCGGGGGACCATACCTTTTATCCTTAGTAAAATAAAGTTAAAGCCGTGACGTTCTTAGGGCCAAGAAGTTGCTACAGCGCTTTTGTGTGTTCTTAGATTTGTAGTTTTCTCAAAATGTTGTATACACCACAGAATACGTGGTAAATTACCATTTAAAATTGTATTGAATAAAACTATTTTTTACGGATTTTATCGCGTTTAATTTACTTATTTTATATTCCCGACGTTTCGGTTGCTTTCCAGCAACCGTGGTCACGGGGGGTGACCACGGTTGCTGGAAAGCAACCGAAACGTCGGGAATATAAAATAAGTAAATTAAACGCGATAAAATCCGTAAAAAATAGTTTTATTCAATGTGTAGTGTTCGCGTAAATATAAGAAATCATTATTTAAAATTGTAATTAACAATTTCATACCGGCGGAGATTGAAGCCGGGTTGTTCGCACTATGAAATTTACAGCGAGCCTTTAACCCCATGAGCAATCCCGGCTCTTCTCAAACCTTTATGTCACACAATTCTCACAATTCTGTCAAATGACTTTAATTTAAAGTGGGGATTAAAAGTACGTTAAGTGTATATCATGGCGTGTTAGTAAAAAGCTAGCAGTTATTCTTAACTTTATAAAATAACTAGCTGTTCCCTGCGAATTCGCTCTCGATTTGGGGTTTTTATTTTTTTGCGCGGAACCCTAATTCTTTTTCTAAAATATAACAGTAGCCTAAGTTACTCCTTATGACATCAGCTATATGCCAGTGAAAGTCCCGTCAAAATCGGTCTAGCCGTATCGGAGATTAGCTGAACAAACAGACAGACAAACAGACAAAAATTTAAAAATTTGTATTTTAGTTATAAGTACCGTATTTACTTTCATATGCATTTAGTAAAAAGCTGTATTTTGGCATTACAAACAGACACTTCAATTTTATTTACTTGTATAGATTTTGTTATTAAGTTTCTAAGAATGGCGGAATTAAAAAGGCTCTTAGCAGTCTTTAATTAATATAACTACCATCAAATAAAATAATAATATGAATCTATAATAATTCACGATTTTACTAAAGCAAAACTTAACTAACCGATGTTCTACATTGTTAGATAAGATAGATAGATCCCTCTTCTTCTTCATTAGCTCGAAAAAATCTATATACATAGATAACTTTACATCTTTAATCCCCTAGGGAAGCAGAGTCTAAACCAGCAGTGAACCAAGTTCAGTCAGAAAATATGGATTTAGATGGAAAATTGGTGAATCGCTTACACAATCACAAACCAACTATCCTATTAGTCTCACGATATGCTAAGCAAGTAACACAATTGGCGCATTCTTTTTTATAAGTTCCACATAAACATAAGACCTATAAGTCCCAGACCAAAATGAGCAGAAGTCGACAGCTGGAAAAGGGCATTTTTCGTTGCAGTACAATTCAAGTTAATTGTTACGCTTGGCAGGAAGATTGACGATGCAGTACCAGACGTCTCAAACATTTGACGCTTTTGCCTGTAGCCGCTCTGAGTAACACTCACACCGCTAGCATAAACTAGATGGTAATACTGTCATTTATCAAAAGCCAGGGGATTTTTTTTACTTCTTATAGTCGCATCCAACGACACCCACAAGACGAAATAGGGTGTTGTTCTCTTTTACAACCACACGACTTATTATCCAACTTCAAAGAAAGAGGAGTACCTTAAATGCAGTGTATATTCTTTTTTATATGTATGTTATTCGATATCTTCGTCAATTGTGAATCGATTTTATGATTTTTTTTTATTAAATAGCTTATACTTTAGGGATCGTATAACATACATTTGGAGAAAAACTCCAACGCTGGAGTAGAAAAATAGGGGATAAATTTCAAATGTAACTATTTTTAACGACATAAAAAAAGGATAAAATAATTGCCGCATAATAGCTTCAGAAGTCGGGACTCACACATACACACAC
Source organism: Parnassius mnemosyne (assembly GCA_963668995.1). NCBI lineage: Eukaryota > Metazoa > Arthropoda > Insecta > Lepidoptera > Papilionidae > Parnassius > Parnassius mnemosyne. Next base: position 20,473,807 of record CAVLGL010000126.1, read on the forward strand.
ACAAAGTATGTATATACTTCTAAAACTATTATGCGGAAATGTTTTTATTCTTTTTAGTTTTTTGATAGCGTCTTTTACTTTTTATTAAAAATCTAATTTTACTACAATACCGACACAATCTAATTCGTTCCCGGCGTACACATAATTATTCTTAGGAAAACTGCTAAACTATTTTTTGTGGAAATAAATACTTTTGGAAAAAAGGGGTAAAAATTTGAGTGCTGCATTTCTGTTGGTAGAATGAGTAAGTACTGCTTAGGAAAGAGGTGTTTCAGATATTCCTGAATAATCAACCACGTTATTATTACAAGAAATAAATAATACTTATTTCATTCAGAGCCCTTGCACCATCGAATTAACCTGATTGTCTCTTTAGAATGTACTAGGAAAGGTACCAAGGTATCGGAAAACTTAAATGTATGTACACAATATAATAAATTACATAATAACTATGATGTAGATACCCTTTTGACTAGACAATAATAATATAGTAAAAATAAATTGTTAAAAAAAACAGATAAATATTTCATAAGGAAAATTAATTCCGGAGATATATGCTTCTCGTAGATATCTTTTAAAACGTTCCAGTAAAGGCGCACTGTAACATATTTAATAATATTGAATAGTACAGATATTTCTATTTTTTCATCGTTCTTTATTTAATTAGAATTATGTTAAATGATTGTCTCGCACATACTTCCTGAAAGCCTAAGAAAACCCGTGATCTTATAAAACCGGAAGGAAAAGCCGTACGATTAAAAGCATATGATTTATAATATCACTGGATTGGATACTGGCGTAGTTAGCAATTGATGCAATTTTGCGAAACTACAAAAAAATCAGTTATTGTAAAGTCAATACATGAAATACATGCACTCCATATGTAGCACTACCAAACGGTGACTTGAGCATTCATGGGTCTTTGCTGTATTTATAGGATGATGAGCACTTGAGGTTTACTCTCAAGTAAGTATAGTAATATATACTATTTAACTATTAATTACGACATTAATATCAAATATCAATAAAAATTAATTCTTAGCGTCTTTCGTGATTTATAATTAAGTACACTTGCGGGGGATATGGGACCCGTGAACTTAACCAACAATTATATATGTAATCGCATAAAATTTTTAGATTTCCTGTAAAAAAGTAAATCAAAAGCTTGTTATAAATATAAAAACAGTGTATTATATTTGAATATGAGAATATCCTTTCTAGCGTTAAATAAAAAATGCGACAAATTATTGCAGTTTTCTGGTTGTTCAAACGCTTAGTTAAAGAATATATTGACTTGAAACAAATAAACTATTTTCATACTTTATTCTTAATTATATATCAGGTATAAAATTGATTCAAATTAACATTTATTTTATATTTTAAATATTATTACTCAAACTAAGAAAAAAAATTGAATTAAAACTACTTAGCGAATTTTAAAACAAAAGGGTTAAAAGCTCAAAGATGATGAGACGGATGTACGGGAGTCATAAGGTTTCCTCAAGCCAAGGTATTTCGTTACAATTAACAAAGGGTAAAAGGGTTCATTACAATTAGAAAATGAAAGTAAAACTATAATAAATAACCTTAGAAAGGAGGTTTACAATTGGATAGCAGTATTTATTTTATGCAACATAATATTATATTATTACAGAAACTAATCATATAACTAATTTACTTTAATCATATAATTTATTTATTTTTTATTTCCAATTTTTGATTATTATTTTATCATAAATATTGTTTATTAATTACAGAGTTTTATATGTTAAGTATCTGTATACAATGGTAACAGCGCGTAAGGCATAATGATTGATGCCATTTTGCATAAAGGTAAATATTTAATTAAAGAAAAAAACATTTTAATGTGATTTTGATTGACCTGATATTTTAAAATTTGTTCTGTTTCAGAATACATTATTCTCGTAGATTCTAAACTCACATTGCCTGTCATTAAAATCAAAAAGTCTAACTTTAATTTGGTTTGAAACTGAGGTCATTATTGCGCGCATGCGTGTCAAAGGTCGCTCTGTACTCGCACCAGATGGACCGTTCAGTTTCACACTCGTACTTCTCCCGCGAGCTGCATCCAGTATCGGTCACCCCACGGAATTCGGAAAACTTTGTAGGAATTTTTAAAATTCCAGAGCGGAATTCTTGCAGTTGCGATTATTTGGAACGCTAAGTAGTGGCTTAATGTCGGCGTCTAATGTGTAAATTATCGTGTAATTTAGGCGTCATGCAGTGGGCAACGGTTGTGATACTTTTCAGTCTTGTTTGTTCAGGTAAGTTCAAATAAGTTATTTCAATGACATTATAGCTAAAATAAATGCTTAAAATAAATAAAACTCCTTCGTGTTTGTGTTATGGGAATAATTCGTCGTAACTACATATAGTTAAAATAACCGTTAATGTTAAAATAATGTAATGCTTAAAGATAGAATAAAAGAACTACGGTCTATTATTATAGATCTTTTAAGAATTTATAATCATAATGATTAATGATCTTACTTAAAATTAAATTGGTTGTTGTAAAATACAATTAAAAAGCTGTACCTTTTGCTTTAAAATCCGCAATCTAAAATTTAAAAAAAAAATTAAAAAAAAAAGAAAAAAAGAAGGAAATCGTCTATTTTATTATTACAATGATTTTCCACGGAATGCTTTAATGTTTTTATTATAATTATACGAAAATTATATTAATTTTTCTTTCTTTAATAAATTATTGCCAAATTGCGTAATACTAAACATTAAGTATCTAATTATTAGTATCTAGGTAAATTAAAATCAATCAATTATTAACATTTATATGATACATAAAATATTATTGCCTGCCTCAAAGGAAAAAAGCACCTAATGCATTGGTCATACGTTTAATTGGCAGGTCAGTCCGAATGTCAATTACAGTTCATTCAACTAACGAGGTTACGCACCAATAAAATACATATTGTCATGAAAATTACTCGCCTTTCCTGTGTGAGGATAGATTATTATTTTTATTATTATTTTCCAAGAATGTGTTTCCGATGTTAGAATATTCGAAATTGTTACAGATATTGTGATCTTTTTTTTTTGTTTTGCATTGTTTTAACATATTCAAATGCCAAAATAACAAAACATACGTGGTTGAGCTAGGCTGCAGCTATATTGTTGTAGTACGAGTAGATCGGCTCAACCGAGGAAAGATTCTCACAGAATACCAGCGTAAAATGTTTCATGTGGTGAGTGACCCTTGTCACTGGAAACAAAGCATTTCATTTTAGCTTCCAGAGGTGATAATGCATCTAAATTTTGATTCTTAATCGCGGATAGATGTCTATGCCACATATCATCACGACCACTTGGAATCGATTGTCACCCATACTCCTATTAAAAAAAAATTAAAAGCATCGGTCACATCGGTACACTTTTCTATTTAATTCAAACATCAACTTGTGATATTCCTTGAACTTGAAATTGTAATATTCCTTTGAGACTCAATTATTCAATTTAATACTAAAAAAAATAATTTCCACGTAATAGCTACTGAAGTCGGTGCTAAGACATATCAAATAAATTTTTCTGAGCAGTTGATAACTACTGCTTTCAAGGTTGTCGAAATGGGAGAATACAGTCGGAAAAAAAAGTTGAAAATTATAATTAAATAATGAAAATAATATTTACAATATCATCAATTCGTACACTTTATCTTTTATGACATTAAACGGAGGATAAAGAATTATCATTATTATAGTTAACAGTGTCGCGAAGTGGTGACGTAAAAGAAACTTTTAATTGCTTATCATCCCATGGACCAAGGGAAATGAAACAGGTGATCAGGCTACATCATCTTCCTGATATTAACTTCATAGTTTCAAATAATAAAAAATCTGTGTTTGCCAAACCGTCTGTCGAGGGTCCCAGATGCGAGAATTATTTTTTACTAGAGTTCAGTAATAGATATTACAACAAAATGGCTGTTGGTAGCTAGTGTTTGAGTAGGTAATTAAAATCTCATTTACAAATATATCCCGTATGAGTCAATGTGTAGAAAAGGCCAATGTATAGCTGTGGCTTTTCGATAGAATGTAATGAATGAATGAACGGTTGCTTGAAATTCTTTTCTTATTTTATAAAGTTTCTTTGTCTGCTTCTTCGTCGGCCCGTAAATGACATAGGCAATAAAACACGGGCCTCTCCCGTTGTATCCGGATTTGCCTTAATCACTTTTTTCGTTTGATTGAGGCTTTGACAGAAATGTTATATAATTTTAAAAATTGTCGTTTTTTTATTCGTACTATATTTATTTTCAATAAAGTAAAAAAACGGAAAATTATTTATAATCGCTTGTAATTACGAACACAATAACACGACACAGGACGCGTAAATGTGTGAGGCTTCACAGAACTAGACTACAAAATAGGCTATGTGATGTACGGGTATAGAATATAGGAGTGGTTTAACGAGCCAAGCCCTTAGGGCATTAACCGCTTGAACCAGAAAGTAAATACTTCTTGTTATTAATCACTTTATTCTATATTTTATTTGTTTATTTAGATTAAAACGTTACCCTCATAGTGGACATACATCCAAACTGAGAACATCTATTTTTAGGCCATATTAAACAATCGTTCCGTTCAGAATTCAAACCCATGGCCCTACAGCACCACAACCAAACACTTTCTATGGAGCCGTCAAAATTTTTGAATTTATGAATAATATTTTACTTCATATAAACTTTTTGAATCTCTAAACATGTGGACCTTTTTAAGAATGCGCCCAAAAACGCATTTCTTGAAATTCATAGTTCTGTGTTTTTGTTAGGTAGCAGGCAACAAATTGTTATATAAGTTGGGGTGTTGTATGTTAGAGTTACTTTTTTTGAACGGAAACACAGACAATAATCTGGAATCGGTTATGAGAATATCATTATTAAATAACTCGATCCTCTATAATAGTTTAAAACTGGTTATGAGGTTATGAGGATGAGTTGAATTTGCCGTAATCGCCACGCTTGATAAGCAGTGATGAAAGTACCAAAACATCTTCATTTACATTTCCGTCTTTTATCTAAGGATTTATAATTATATATAAATACGGCTTTATACACTGCTCTTGCGAAGAGACGGTCCATCTCTATATATTTTCTATCGCATATACCCCGGAGGTGATCTAAGGGATTTTTTTTTTCAATAAAAAACGTTACCCCCATAGTAGCATTTTCTCCTGTATTGTGGAGGCAGTTAACAAACACAAATTGCACAAGGACAATTATCCAGATACACAGCTTTCAGTGCCGCAACTAAATTCAAAACCAAGCACCATAGAGCCATCGGATTGATTCCAGGTGCTAAATTCCACCTTCATACACTACAACTGAACTCGAAATTCCATCCACATCATGTTAATGGTTGTTGATCCACTAACATTCGTTTTACCACAAATTTTCTACCAATTTACTATCGCCAGCGGTTTTCCAGACTGATTCTTGCTTAGAGACATTCAAGAAAAGATCCGACTTCTATCTAAAAGTCCGTTAACGCGTTGCAATTTCTAAGGTATTATATATATATTCATGGGCGGCAGTGATCATTTACCATCAGGGGAGCTATATGCTCGTTTGCCTCCGCTTATATAAAAATACAAGATAGTAATACTGCTGCAATCTATCGTGAGATTACTACCATCTTAGTAATATCACAAGAACATCAGTTCTTTCCTAAATTGCCTATTATTATCACCCACTGGATGATATGGGGCGATGTATTCTTTTAGGCTCCTACAACATAATGTTAGACGTAATACGTTGAATAAAACACAAGGATTATAAAATAAGTCAAGTGCTGGAATTGGTAATATAACAAAGGAAATTAGATCATTTGTTCATGTGAATTCATAGAGATTATGTTTGAATGCGAATGAATTTATCATGCTAAAGTCGCTGCTTAAAAAGTTTTTTCCTTGACATGAATTTAGCGTGGCTTGCTTAGAGATGTCATCAGTCGACTTCCAAAAAGGAGACTGTACTCAATTCGACTGTATTTTTTATGTGTGTTACCTCATAACTTTTTACTGGGTGAACCGATTTCGATAATTCTTTTTTTATTTGAAAGCTGGTAGTTCTCGTGTGGTCCCATATGAATTTGATCAAGGTCAAGCCAATAGTTTTTGAGTTATTCTTAATAACTTATATTGAAGTCGGCTGTACAAAATTTTTAATTTTAAATTATTTAGAAGCCAACTAGGAATCATAGGTATTGTCATTTATTAAAAGAAAATATTGTTTATTAATTACAGAGTTTTATTTGTTAAGTATCTGTATACAAGTGCCAGCAAGTACAGAGTAGAGTTTCCCCCGGTCCTGAGCTACATGCAAAAATCGATTTCCTGCATGCCTTACAAAGTCGTCACTCCATCTAGTGGGGGGCTACCCTACATTCCAAAGGTTGCCACTTTAAAACCATTTTTCGCCATCGGTTGTCGGTTCTAAGAACTATGTGGTCGGTCATTGGCACTTCAGTTTAATGAACCATTGGCCTATATTGATTATCTAGTTTTGCTGGATCTTCAGTAATATTAAAAAAAACAATATGCTTACAAAAATTAGACATTGTAACTAAATCTATCTTAGTAATACCTTACACTAACTACACTTCGAACTACGTGGCCGGCGCATTGTTACTTCAGCTTACTGATCCATTAACCTTTGTCGGTTACCCTGATTATATGACACTGGTACATTAATCTATCCTAATTTTTGTATGCTTCGTAGGACTAGTGGTCGTAAACGCAACTATTGCTGATCATGCTGGTCTCAAATGACCCGGGTCGAGCCAAGAAAAAAAAACAGTTATTGAGTTTTTTCGTCAATATATTCTCAGCCCGGAATCAGGAAGTTGTCATGGTTTTCCCTTTACTTCGAAAGCACGTAAATCCGTTGGTTCTGCGCCTGATCTCTCTCCGATAGTGTCGAATAGCCGTCTCATCGAACTATAAGAGTCAGGGAATAGAGAGTGCTTGCTTGCGCATACACTCGGTCACTATAATTCTGTACTGCGCAGATAAAATGCCCTGTAAGAAATTATTTTATTGTTATTCTAATTCTTATATTAATCTTATTTATTATCTACAATATTTTAGAAATATTTGTCTTCCTTCGATCTTACAACAAAAAAAGTTCCAACAATGGACGCCAACATCATTAAAATTTAACTTGAATAGTATACTGTTGTTGGGGGTTTGAAAAAAAACTGGTAAATGCCCCATACAAAATTTTATTACAAATATCAACCTAACTCACCTAAAAGCAGCGCACCCATCTAGTTAATGAATGAAGCTCTAGTGACCGACAAACGGCGGAAATATTTATTTGATAATGTCGAGCCCAACAGTGCGGTTGTAGGTTAACTATTACTCGCATACTCAACTGTGTTATATTTTTCATTACGATAACACTTCGTTACCTTAAACAAGAGATCATTAATATAAATAAGTCGTTTGTTTACAATCGATACTGATATACTTACACAAAACCGAACGTTCAACGTCAGAGCGAAGCCAACCAAGATTTCGCGTTACACAATCGCACTTCAAATCCTACAAAGTGGTGATAGCGTGAAGCATTATTAGTGCAAGGGTAACAGTTTTTTGATAACTGACATATGTGTCCAGGTGTTCAGCAGTGGACTTTAATAGGTTGTAACGGTATCCTCCCGTGGGTTTCGTAAGAGGCGTCAGAGGGAAATGAACGAGGAGATGGGAAGCAACATCTTCCTCATAATTCATAACTTGCCAAATCATCTGCCAAGTGTGGCAACTATCACAAATATCTCCCTTATGAGGCAAGCAATGAGATGCTCTATGTTCAGCAGTGGACTTTATGAACTCTAATGATGATAATGAATAAATTTAAAAAAATGTGGTTATTCTTATTGTTTCAAATTAATCAAAATAAATATAAATAATTTATATTTGTTTACAAATAGAATTCGTAAAATATTTCTATACTTTTAAATTTTTTGGTGACTTGGTAGTGCTGTTTCTCAGAGTTAGTTTAAGGCATCGTTCACTGCTATTGATTTCAGCTAGCAGCAAGTATTTACACGACCTATGAATACTTACTTCAAAAAACTGCGGTTGCCAATTCGCTTACCAAGCGTGGCAACTATGGCAAATATCCCCGCTATGAGGCAATCTATGGAGAAGGCCTATGTTCTGTAGTGTACTTGAACAGGCTGTAACGGACTTGTAATATATTTAATGTCATTGATGGACATCTGATTAGTAAGTCCTCGCCACATAATAATACATATTAGGTCAAACGATAGCATTTTTTAAATCTTTTTAAGCAATAAACCGACAGGCTAACAGCCTATCTGATGGAAAGTGGTTGCCGGTGGTGCCAAATGATATATCTGCTATCTAACTCTTAAGAGAAAATGCTACAGATGCATTGTCACCTGTAAGGATTATCAGAGAATTCGTCACAGTCTGTAACAGTACCGTCGATCCATAACCTTCAAGCTGGAACACTACAGTGAAAACACTGCAGTTTGACAGCTGAAATAGGTAAGACAGTGGTCCCCTCCCTGACAGATTTCTAGGCAGGAAAAAGCCCAACCCTTTAAATATAAATACTGTAGAAATAGTAATTTTATTTATTACCTCGTCATAAAGTGGTGTTAATTAAAAATAGAATTACATTTCCAGAACAAGCACGAGTATTGTACCCATTCCTGACAATAATTTATGGAATGGCTCGTGTAGCTGCTGGGTAGTCTCAAATTAAATTCATTTCAATAGCGACGGACTAATTGATGACGTTTGTCGCGCGAATATGTAATGGACTCAAGTGACATTGCATATTGTTGATAGGTATCTATCAATGAAATGGCTTAAATTGGAAGTCAAAGACAAAATAATCAACTCGCCTATTACTTTTCGTTTCTTAAATTGAATAAAATATTCAAATAGTGACTTGCAAATTGAAATTTTACAGTTATTTTTAAAGATAGAGCCAATGGGATAAATGTCCGCAGAACAAAGGCCTCCCCCATAGATTGCCCAATAGGAAGAATATTTGGCAAATTTAACAAACTAAATTCAGTTGGAAATATTCTCCTTATTCGTCATCAGCTTGTAAAAGTTCACTGTTGGACCTCTCCCGTTGTAGGGATCGGCCTTATCGTCACACTTGGCGTGCGGCTTGACGGTCACACTACCAAGGATATCGCACATTTGTCACTGCTGCCGGTTACTGACTCGCTCGCTGGTCTTGGTATATTACGCCTGGAGTAAACGAGATGGCTATATTATCATCTATTGAAAGTCATTATTTATTTGTATTACCCATAGGGAGATATTTTCTTGCACCGCCACCATGCGGGCAGCGCCGAATTCGCCTGTGCAAAAAGAAGGCAACTGCCTATACGGCCCGCATTGCTTAAGGGTCGGTCAATCTTAGAAAAAAAGCTTTTTACGTGATATAGGAAAATAAAAAGAAGAAAGCACGTTAAATCCGGCTCTGCATATGGCACTTTCAAATCGTTACATTCTTTTGATTAACCTTGATTAAACCCGTTTAAGTTAGAAGTGGTAATAAAACGTGTAGAATCATGTCGTACAAAGATTTCTTTTTTAAATTTTGATTTGTTTTTGTTTTTTTTATATAATAAGGGTGACAAACGAGCACACAACGACCAGCTGCTGGTAAGTAGATGGTGTGGCCCATAGATGTCTACATTTATTTTCAATTAAGAATCAAAATACAGATGCGTACGTTGTCACCTCTGAGGATTAAGATAGAATGCCTCGTTTCCAGCAAAGTCTTAGGTTCCATAAAATCACCATAAGAAACACAGCAGCAATAAGCTGCTATTTCACGCTGGTATTCTGTGGGAGCGTGGTCCTACCCCGGTCAAACCGACCCATTCGTGCAACAACCATAATTATAGCTGCAGCGTGGCTCTACCGCGTCAAGATTAATTTAATTGAACGCGATAGGACCCATAAGAGTACATAAAAATACTCTTTAAATACAAATAGGCAGCGTAACAGATTATAGATAATACTTTCAGGTTATTGAATGGCGCAGGAAAATAAATATTTTATTTTGGGACTAAAAGTTAAATGGCGTTTAAGCTCTTGCGGTTTCATGTCCGAATGTGGATTCAAGTTAAAAACTCACCTGGAAAGGGTCTAACGTGGAAAGTTTATGTCATATTTGTAAAACGGAATTAACCTACATTACAAAAAAATTAACAAAGTAATTTTGAAGTCGTACTTACGAGTATATACAGGGATGAATTATTATTTTGTTTGAAATGTAATGAAATAAAACTTGTTTCCATTACTAAAATATTAGGATATAGTCGATAGTGTTACTTTAGTCAATAAAGTCAAAATTGGAATTATATTCATTTTAAGTATTTTATGTGGTGGAGTCATGCTGGAGCTATATTATGATTATAGCACAAATAGGTTGGCTCGACCGCGGAAGGGTCGCGCTCTTACAGAATACCTGCGTAAAGTAGCAGCTTAATTCTGCTGGGTTTCGTATGATGAGTGTGGAGAACCTGATATCCTTTTTAAGGGAAACGCCTCGTTTCCTTTAAAAATAGTATTTTAAAGGAAACGATCTTAGTTCCCAACGGTGATAACGTATCTGCATTCTCATTCCTAATTGAGTATAGATGTAGGTATCTATGGGCCTCATCATTTTGTTTCCATCAGGTGGTCGTTATGTGCTCGCTTGTCACCCTTATTCCATAAAACAAGGTAAGCCTAAGGTTTTACAAATAAAAGAAAGTATCTAAAATTTTAAGAAACCACAATGTCTATTGGTATAGTATATAGTATGGTGAAGAAACTATATAGCGCAAAAGTTAATATTAAAAGGTGTCGAGGTAGACCGAAACTAACTTTCGAAGACCATGTGAGCAAATTGCTCGAAGAGGGTAGGGTCAAGAGTACTCGGATACCTAGACGTGCATGCATGAAGAAGATAATTAATCTGAAAGAAGCGAAAGAGGTTTGTAAGGATCGTGACACTTGGCGATCTGTTCTCTCTGGCTACCCCGTCAGGGATTGTGCATGAAGATAAGTACAATGTCTATTAAAACTATTTTTATGAACTGATTGTGTATGTATTATAGTATTCTACGACTGAGACATAAAAATCATGATCTTCTCCGTTACCCAAAATGATGGTTCATATATCTGAATTTTGATGTTAGAATTATACAGGTACCTGCTTAGTATTAGAATAAATAAAAACACGTCTAAAGTCACATTTGAACTCTGAAACTAATTTGTTAGAAGTATAACAGTACCTCGTGGTCTTCGATAGATATGGTGGTATACCAGCTCGCATATTGCCTGAATCGCAACGGGGAACAGAGACAATGTTGCCAGACATCTCAAGTTCGATCATAAATTCGTCCGTCAAAAGTTGCAAATATTTAAAACCAATTTAATATAATATTAATAATCAGTTCAAATAACAAAATCAGCTCAAAATTTAGAATCAGTTCACTTAAAAATATTTATCTCGTAGCAATGTTTATGTTAAAAAAGCTTGACATGTCAAGTCGAGTTTAATTAAATTTTTTGTTCGGTTATTTATTACCAAAACGAGATCAAAGCTCAATTTTATTTTTCCCTTCTAAATGTTTTAGATGTTTGCAGTTTTATTAAAATCAGAAATAATAATATGTTTAAAAAATCTGTTCATAAATAAGAGAGATTATATATAATTGATAATATTTACTTTATTATATTTATTGCATTTTGTATACATAGTGAACCTACCCCTGGTCGTATTTAAGAGAGTTAATTATGTAAATGATAGTAATTAATTTCTACGAAAAAAATAAAGCAAAAAAAACTGCTATTGAAGTTATATTTCTATCTGAAATGGCTTTATTTATTTTTGTGTTTAATTTGGATATTAAACTACTTATAATTTTCAATATGCAATTAAATTTAGGGATATGGTTTGCAATGTTTGTCCATATCAAATATACATGCGTTTCATAAACTTTCATTAATCAAAATTGGTACTAATAATATATACCTCTTCACAAACTAGGAGCCAAACTAAGACATAATTGGTAACGGTTCGTACGTTTTGTTTAATGTTTTTGTTTTAGATTTCAATTTGTGACTATGAAAATTAAGGGTAGCTCCACATTCGCTTTTAAATTTTTAAGTAAGTAATCTTATAAATGTAATATTTGACAATAAAAATTTCTACTTTACTTATTTTCCAATTGTCTCGTTAAACTTTAGTCATGAACTCCATAACACTTTGATTAAAAATTGTGTTGTCCATAATTAAAATCCTTAGTAAGATATAGAATGTACCTCCAGGACTGAGAAATATACGTGATCAATTATTTTTTATCAAAAATAATTCGATTATTGATTATGTACCAATCGGGGTCATTGATGAAGCAGAGACTGTCAAATAATTGGAAAGTATACGTGCAGAAGAATTAGGTAGCAGGAGATATCTTAGCCTACATGTGTAGGCTCAAACAAGGAGACACTAACACCTCCTTATCTCCCCGTGTCTAAAGTAAAGCCGATCCGATTAAGTGGTATTTGTTACACTATATGAATATCAACCTTTCTGTTTGAACCTAAACTTGAAATACACTTGCAAAATGAATACCTAAATCTTCATATTTAGAATTGTTATGGTTGAAATCAGCTCGTAGAGAATTTTAATCATCGCAATTCATCATTGTTATCACTAGGGATGTAAAGAGTATGTCGCTCAAGTTCATGAATATTTGACCTATGACATTTTTTAAAACACGCAAGTAAAGCCTTATTAACGTGACTGTTTTGGTTATATATATATTATGTGTTTGCGTTTTCATTTTTTAAATAATATAAATAGAATAAGTAATGATGATATTTAACATGCAAATACGTGAGTATATTATCATAAATTCTATTATGTTTGTCGTATATAAAAGGAAACTTTGCGAGTTTACATGGGAAATACGTCATATAATGTAGGGCTAGGGAGTGGTTTTGTACGTGATAGTTGAGCCTCGGGGACAAAAAACTTATTTAGTCTAAAGACTATAATTAAATACGAAAGTGCATGGGATATATTATTATGAAAACATTAATTTATTGTTTTAAAACAAAATTATATTTTAAATGGAACATAAAATAACTATCACCATAATATATTATCATAAATCAAGTGTATTATTGAAAGAAAAATCCCTCTCTATGCTACCATAAAGCGTTGGCCTAAGACATTCATTGGCTCCCTAAATGTCTTATTAGGCATTCATTCAGATTTGAGGTCGTCGAACACTTGGTACAAGGCTGCCAAACTAAATTTTTTTTCTCAATTTGTTTTCAATTCTTCAATATTTGGCCGACTTCTTGCTACTCTCCATTTCATCTTTTACTCAGTCAGCCCTCAGAAATTCGTTGGTGGACATACTTCTCCCTTTTAGGATAGATTTGCTTTATTCTCTTAGCCTCATAGGCGGCATCATCATACATCACATTTGATGGAAAACAAAGGCCACAAATTCTCGTATTCTAATTTAGTTCTGTAGCATATACTATAAAAAGATTAGAAGCCTTACTTGTGTTGAAACACTAGATTAGTTTATTTTAGTTATTTCCATAGCATTATGTCGTATGGAATCTGGCTATGGGGCAATGCGACTGACATTGAAACTGTCTTATTGTGTTTCAGAAGAGAGCCATAAGAACAACTTACAAACATACAACGTATATACAACAGTATAAAAATTTAGAAAGAAGACACAAAAACAAAAATAGTTTTATTAAAAATAGTGATCATCAAATAAATAAAAGCTAGTCACAATATCAGTTCGACCTCATAGAGACTTTTGTAACAAAGTACCCCAAAGCCCAAAATATGCAATATCTATGAAAAAGTTTAAAACTTGTATTACGCTAAAGTTGTTTAAATATTTTCATATTTAATTGTACATTGTAATATATTGTTGATTAAAATTTAATATGTCCCGTTGGGTTTCAGCTGGTTCTTCTCAGAACAGCGGCTTAATTCGAATCAGTGATAGAAGCATTTAAAACACTTTCAATAAGAATTTTTGTAATATATATTGAATGAAAATTATTCCATACTATTATATTCGTAAAAGAAACACAGACTCTTATGAAAGATGATTCGTAAAGCTGTGAAATTTGAAAACATTCATTTTCAATTGCTAAAAGTTACAACCATCTTAAAGTTTGAAAGTTTTCGCCGCCCTACGCGGGATAGCCGACTGTACTTGTTTTAAAAATATTATTAATTTCTTAAATCCATTACGACATCCTTCTCCGATTTGTACATGGTAAACCAACATTAATTTAAGCTATGTATATGGAAATCGAACTTGACATGGTCACATATTTATTTAATTTAAGGGACACTTCATCACCATTTGAATATTAATCAAACTAATATTAAATTAACTAGTATTTAATGAACCGCTCAGGCTTCGCCTGAGAGGGTTAGTGCTAAAACCAATAAATAAACTTAGGTAGGTCTGTGTTGGTGCCAAACTTACTTATTAATGCAGCAGCACACACACACTGTTGTATTATTTTGTGAAGGCAATAATACGTAATTTTAAAATATAAAAACAATAAAAAGTTACGATGCATTCCACCTTCAGACTTATGTAGGAAGCAGTTATTTAAAACTTCAACTACTGAACATAGGTTTCTTTAATAAGAAATATTTGTCTAAACGATCACGCCCTGCAGGCAGGTTGGTGATCGCCATATCAGAAGGCCACACCTTCGAAACTACTATCCGTTACTATTTAGGAGTTATTTGGTAATCTTTTCGTTTCATTTTGGCTGCGACAGAACATTCCGTCATCAGTTTAGTAGGTGACTATTGAGTATAGTTACGGGCTATAAGGCGTTCCAACTAAGTTCCCAGGGGTAGGTAGTTAATAAACGAAACGAGATTTTAAGTAATTTAGTAGTTATATTTTCTTACCTTTATTCCTTATGTTATGACGTTTAAATGTTATACTAATATGAGATCGATGTTGAAAATTTCTTATAACTTTTGTTCCTTAATAAAATTTTCTGCCTTTCTGACCTTGTCATACATTTTAATAGGTTCAAACTATTACTTATTTGAAAAAAAAACTCAGGACTTTTTGGCAAAACTATGAAAATGTATTGTGTATTGTGGTTTCTTATATTTAAGCGAATACTACAAATTGAACAAAACTTCTTTTACGTATTTTATTAAGTTTAATAATAACAAATTTTAACTTGTTTTACGTTTAATTATAACAAATTTTAACAAATTATAGCTTTGCAGCACACATGTTAAGCACTTCGGAATGTCTACAGTCTGTGAAACCCAACATTACATCAGATTTGATAGAACAAAAATCCTCGTAAAATTACATCGATACCCAATTGAAATTAAAGAATAAACATCCTAATTTCAATAGAGAAAGCCGTTGGATACTGACATACCAGCTTTTAGGGTCCTGTAATTCATTCATTGATTATAGCCTATCAAAGTCCTCTGCTGAATATAGGCCTCCCTATATATATATAGTAATTGTCCCTATATATAGTAATTGATCATTTCCACCTCAAATTTAAGTTATAGTTGTTAATTACGAACAAATTTTATTGTGTAATAAATAAAAGTGGTAAATATTTAAATAAATAAATTTTTAGTGCCTCTCAACTTAAAGTGACAGCAGGTAACGAACATCGTTTAAAAGTTACTGTAATTCTTGTTATCCCTTTTAATATTTACGATATATCTCTTAAGTGTTGTAGTTTTCGGATTTCATTTTGAATTGTTTTCTTGATAATTTAATTTGAGATCTGTAATTAGAGTCCTATAATTGGATATTTGCTTACTCTGTTCCCTTGATTTTCCATCTTTGTTTTCTTTTACTATTTAAAATACATAGTAAAATGAATACTCGTAACGCCAAAACGCGCCAGATGGAGAACCAACTCCATCTTGCGCTCCAAGAACTGAGAACGTCCAGGGAGCAGTGTGAGCTGTTACTTAAAGAAAGGGATGACAACGAAAAGGAAATAATAAGTATAATTTCGAAAAATACTCAATTGAAAAGTGATATGGTTAAGTTACATAGAGACTATACAGATATTTTAAAGGAAAGGGATCAGCTCCAGAGGACAGTCGATGAGTTTGAACGATGCAGCAAAGAATATGAGGAATCCCTCGGATTAATTGCTGCATTGAAATTACAATTAACTGAAGCTAATGAGCAAATTTCACAATTTAAACAAAACATTGATAACTTGCATGCACTTAAAACTCAGAGTCTGTTCGAGCAGCTCGTAGAATGTAAATTTCATAAAACGTTGCAACCCTCCACAACAATAGATTTGACTGATGATTCTACCACATCAAGAACAGCAGAAAGGATTACAAGCAGCAGAAGGAAATTAAAAAAATATATAAAAATTAATAAATATATTAGGAAAGTGCAAAAATTAGTTAAAACTAAAATTAATATTAAAAATTATACAAATTTATGTAAGGAAAAGCAAGAGTTAATTAGTAAAATTAAATTATATTCAATTGAGGTGGAAAACATGAAAAATTGTTATGAGACTGAAATAGAGTGTCTTAATTCAGAAATTTTATCACTTCAAACCTCATTACAAATTATGTCAAATAAATATAAATCTCCAGGGAATGAGATAAAAGAACACATATTGGCCATGGATAATCTGGTAAAGTCCTGCAAATATAACGAGGAACGTTTTGACTCCTTATTAAAATATCAAAATGAATATCAGCGCTCACTGCCAGGTTCTTTAGGGACAGTGTGTGTTAATAATATGACAAGCAGTAATACTTCATTTTCTTTACCTACACTCTATGATAGTACCATGACAAAGCAGATAAATTTAAAAAGTAATCCATATAATGAAAAAAATAATATAATTGTGTATAGTGATGACATAGGCAAAAACTTGGGTATATCATTGAATAACTGTTTAAAAAGGCAACAGATAAGTAATTACTGCATGCCTGGAGCATCATTCAGTGATATTATGAATAAAATTTTAACTAGTAAATTTAACCCTAATAGTATATTAATAATTTTTGTTGGGAGAAGAGGCAATATGAACAAGAATCAATTATTAAAATATATTGAATATCTCAATAACATAAATGTGGTTAAAGTTATCTTGTTTACATTGCCTTACATAGAGGGGTGGCCACAGGAAAATAAACTAAGACATAATTTAAATTTAATGATGCATAACTTGACATGTAACAATAACTTAAATTTGACATTTAATTGTAAGAATAATAATGATAAATTTCATTTAATTGATATTAATAATTTAACTAAGAAGTTTTTGACAAGAGATAGGTATTACCTATCAAAGTATAGTTTAAGACTGGTAGCAAATACGCTATCTTATTATTTATATTTTAACTCAGCCAATGATTTGGCTACCTTGACACCTGCTTCTTTTGAGCAACAAAATAATTTTATATTTGATTTGGAACCAGTTCCAAGTAATTTAAATTAGATAATAAGACAATAGAGGTAATCTCTAGCAAAGATAATTTAAATAGCTTAGAATGCAACTTACCAATCCATAATCATGCAATTTTACAAAATAACAATAATAAAAACTGTATCAACCTGGTGCATCAAAATATACAAGGTATGTTAGGAAAAGAATTAGAAATTGATTTATTTTTAAATAGTAACAGTATAAATATTTTATGTATTACAGAACATTGGTTGAAAGAATACAACTCCATATTTAATTTCAGTAATCACCAGGTGGTCAGTTCGTTCAATAGAGATACTAAATTACGTGGTGGCTCCTTAATATTAGCTAATAAGTCCTTATCATGTAAAGAACGTAAAGACATTGTGAGCCTCTCTGTTGAGCGTACTGTAGAAATGGCATGTGTTGAGCTTGAGCACCTTATTGTTGTCAGTGTTTACAGACCCCCATGTTCAAGTTATGATACTTTTGAAAAAATTATGGAAGAAGTTTTAGTTAAGCTTAATAAACAGAATAAATCTCTTGTAGTGTGTGGAGACTTTAATATCAATCTCCTGGAAACTTCTTCCATCAGTATTAAATTCTGTTCTTTGTTCAAATCCTATAATCTTAATAATTTATTCTTTGAAGCTACACGTATTGCAGGGTGTAGTGCAACTTGTATTGATAATATTTTTACAGGTGTTGTACCAATCAACAAATCAATAATACAAAAACTTAGTTCAGATCACTGTGGACAACTGGTTTCGTTACCTTATATGCACAAAAAACAGGTAAATGAGAAAATTGTGTTTGTTCCTATTAATGCAAAACGCCTGGAGAGATTTAGAAGTAATATGTTAAAAATCCTTCCATCCCTTTCTTATAAGAACAATGCAGACTATTTATATAGAGAATTATTTACCTTTATAAACAATGAATTTAATAAAACATTCACTTCTAAAACATTCTCCAGAAACAGTCGCAAGGCATTTAATGAGTGGGCGACAGTAGGAATTCATAAAAGCAGACGAAGGTTATATGACCTTTACCATGAAAGATCGTATAATCTTTCCGATGCTTTTAAAGAATATGTAAAAAATTATTCTAAAATGTTTAAAAGAGTTTGCTCCACAGCCAAATCATTACATATTAGTAACAAAATTAAGACAGCTAAGAATAAAATAAAAACGACGTGGAGTATAATTAACAGCGAAACCGGTAAAGAGAAACCTCGTAATTCAAACTATCAATTAAAAATTAATAATGAATTGACTAAATCAAATCAAGAAGTTGCAGCGGTGTTTGAGAAATATTTCACTGATGTTCCTATCTTGACAACAGAGTCATTGAATGCTTCTCCACCTGTCGCCGAATCATTACTTAAACAGAATGTTAATACCTGTTTAAAAGAATTTAGATTTGAAAAAGTATTACCGCATAATATTGTAAAATACTTCAAAACCATTGATGTAAAGAAAACCGCAGATTTGTGGGGGATTTCCGTTACAGTGATTGCGTCCATAATAGATTTAATTGCACCTCATCTTGCTATTATTTTTAATACTTGTATCGATTCTGGTGTGTTTCCTGATTTAATGAAGTATAGTAAAGTAATACCTTTATTTAAATCTGGTAGTACATTGGACCCCGCTAATTATAGACCTATTTCTGTACTACCAACTCTCAGTAAAATTTTTGAAAAAATAATTTTGGATCAATTGTTAATTTTTTTTAATACAAATAAATTACTTCATAAAAATCAATTTGGTTTTACAAGGGGTCGCTCGACGTCTGACGCCGGTGTTGAGCTTATGAAATATATTTTTAATGCCTGGGAGAATTCACAAGATGCCTTAGGTATTTTCTGTGACCTTTCCAAGGCTTTCGATTGTGTTCATCATGATACATTAATCAGGAAACTACAACATTACGGTGTAAAAAATTTGGCGCTTAAACTTATTACTTCATATTTAAGTAACAGAACTCAAAAAGTCGTCATTAATGGTAAATGTTCCTCCGGATCGGTAGTATCAATGGGCGTTCCTCAGGGCTCGATTCTTGGCCCATTCCTGTTCTTAATCTATATTAATGACATACCTTATCTTGTAGGGGACAATCACGATATAGTATTATTTGCTGACGATACCTCTTTAATTTTCAAACTGAAACGGCAGTCGATTAAATATGACGATGTAAATAATGCTCTATCGAAACTAGTACATTGGTTTAACGCCAACAATTTGCTCTTAAACGGCAATAAGACAAAATGTATTAAATTTACAATACCTAATGTAAAACATTCGAAAACCAATGTGCTCTTAAATGGGGAGGAGTTGAGTCTTGTGGATACCACTGTTTTTCTCGGTATTACTATTGACGCGAAACTTCAATGGGGCCCCCATATATCTAAATTAGCAAGCAGACTTAGTTCTGCAGCATATGCTGTAAGAAAGATTAGAAGTCTCACAGATGTTGAGACAGCTAGGTTAGTGTATTTTAGTTACTTTCATAGCGTAATGTCTTATGGAATTTTGCTATGGGGTAATGCGACTGATATTGAAGCTATATTTGTTTTGCAAAAGAGAGCCGTACGGGCGATTTATAATCTAAATTGTAAAGAGTCCCTTAGAGAAAAATTTAAAGAAATAAACATATTAACTTTGGCATCGCAATATATTTATGAAAATGTAATGTATGTACATAAAAACATAAATAGCTTTAATAAAAATAAGGATGTTCATACCTTAAACACTAGGAACAAACATAAGCTTATAATGCCACTTACAAGACTCCACAGAATTAGTAATTCATTTATGGGGCAATGTATACGCTTTTACAACAGAATCCCAGAACATGTTCAAAGTTTGTCAATAAACAAGTTTAAAAGTTTTATTAAAGAAAAACTGTACAAAAAGGGTTATTATAATATCAAGGAATACATGAATGAAAATAACCCCTGGGAATAAGGTGATCGCCACCATGCTGGTTCTATGAAAATTCATTTAAAATTGTATAAACAAAATTATTGTTAAGTGAAATTATGTTTAAAAAAAAAGTCCCGCTGGGTTTCTTGCTGGTTCTTCCCAGGACAGAGGTATTTTCCGAACCAGTGGTAAATAAAATAATGACTTTCAATAAGTATTATGTAATAATCCATATTGAATAAAAATCATTCTATTCTATTCTATTCTATTGCCTCATAAGGGGAATATTCCGCAGTTTTTTTTTTATTTTTTAGTTGTTATTAGGTAGACGCTGCTGAATATATCCTGGTTTGTTACCCTCTGTCAACTCTTTCGACACCCACAGGACGATATGGGGTAGTTTATTTAATTACTAACCGTGTTAGTGGGTCCGCCACCACATGGTTAGTAATTGACGCCCTTACCTACAATCATTGATTGTGGCTTTCTTAAAATAAGTATTATTTATCTCTATACCCGCCTCTTTCCACTGTTATTGTGGTGGAAAGAGAGGGAGCCACTTGACGCATTTTTTAAATTGATGTCGACTTTTATGAGTAAGGTCAAATTTGTATCCTGTAACTATTATAATTAAAGCAAGACTTCCAGATACAATATGCTCATATTGTGTGGGAAAACAAAAATCAGAATGTCAAATACTTCAGTCTCTAAATAACTTAAAATTAAATGCGACAAAATACGTAAAAGTGGTTTAATAATATTTTATAAACTAAAAGTAATATTTTTGTCGTCTATTTTTGTTTGTTCCCTTCGTCGAGTCATGCCACTGCAACTTTTATGAATAATTTAGATGTTCATTAAACATTTCGCTCGTAAATTATATTCCCTTTGGCTCGTAACTACAAAACGTAAAACGACAAGAATGTGGTTACAACATTTGTATGCTCTATATCTAGTAACTTATAGAAAATTTACAAGTTTGTGATTTCAATATTTATTTAAACTAAATCTACTTCATCATCATTATTATCATTACAGCCCTTCACAAGTCAACTGCTGAACATAGAGCTCCCCCAAGGAAAGCCACAAAGCACGGTCCTGAGGCACCTGCATCCATCGACTGCCTGTATGTCTTACCAGGTCGTCACTCCATCTAGTGGGGGTCGTCCTATACTTTGCCTACCGGTACGAGGTTGCCACTCGAGAACCTTTTTTCCCCAACGGTTGTCGGTTCTTCGAGTCGGCCTGCCTATTGCCACTGCAGTTTACTAATCCATTGGGCTATGTCGGTTACTCTGGCTCTTTTTTATATGAGAGGGGGCAAACGAGCATGCGGCTCACCTGATGGTAAGTAACTACCGCCGCCCATTTAAAAAGGAGTAGACTCTTTTATTGAAGGTGCCTAAGTCGTATCGGTTCGGAAAAATTGCTGGTGGTAATCGATTCCACAAGGAAATTGTGCGAGGAAGAAAACATCTTCTAAATCGCACAGTGGTGGATCGCCAATCATCCAGATGGTATGGGATGGTATCGCGATTTTTGTTGCGATGTGCAATGGTAAAATTGAGCGGCTGGAATTAGTCCCAACAATTCCTCAGAACACACCGCGTGGTAGATGCGATAAAATACGCAGAGCTGCAACATCACGGTCAAGTGGAAGGAGCTGGCACTGGGGAGCCCCTGCCCAGAGATGGGAACACTATTCCATGTGAGGTCGAATCTGCGCCTTGTAAAGTTGCTGGCGGTGTGCCGGCATGAAATACTGTCCCGCTCTGCTAAGCACGTCAAGCTTTTGAAAGGCCAATTTGGTCTTCTCTACCAAGTGACCACGAAATTGCACGTCACTCGATATTTCGACGCCGAGGATTCCGATACTGGCTGAGGCAACAAGGGGAGTGCCTTGAAACTGAGGAGATACGACAAAAGGGTTCTTTTTAGCGGTAAATGCGCGAACTTGTATCTTCTGAGGATTAAACTGGACTAGATTTAATCGCCCCCAATCTTTGTTCAACAAAGACTGGACTTCAGACACAAGTTTGTCCTGGTACTCGGCGAAGTTTTAATCCGAGAAATATTGGCACGGCCGGTGTTAGAGCATCACCAGTGCTGTCATCCGCATAGCAATGAATGTTACCGGTTTGCACATAACATATCATTGATATGAAGAAGAAACAGTGTTGGTGATAGCACACAGCCTCGTGGAACACCAGCGTTAATACCCTATTATGTAAAAAATACATTATTACGAGATTCTAATGTGCATTATGTAACAATTAACATAAGAAAACATATCTAAGATGCAACATGTTGTACCAATGCGTTTGCAATCACATATTATTGAATTTATTTATTCATTCTTCTTAATGCGTCTTCAAATAGAATTTTTAATTTCAAATTAATGGTTTTTTCGGTAGCTGATACAACAACATTTGATTAAAATACGAAAGTTAAAATTACTCTTAGCTATTTAAAGTTTAGTAAATAAACTTATTTATAAAATTTATTTCATCGGAATTCAAATAAAATTCCCGGGAAAAGTTACCAGCGTATTCCGCGGTCTCATTTTGGAACATTAATTTATGGAATGGCTCGTACAGGCCAGCCGTGCGCCATGCTCTCAAAATTAAATTCATTTCAATGTCGACGAGCTAATTGATGACGTTGGTCTGTTAAGTACTGAGTAATACAAAAACATGACTGTCAATTGCTTCTTTCTCAATCATAGCTAATAAGTATAGTGATTCGAAATTTCCAAACGTATTTGAACGTGTTTTATTAACAAGAGCAAATGATCCACTCACACCTAGTCCATTGTGTGAAGTGTCGGTGTTTCCAATCACGCATAAATGGCTAAATAGATTTGTATGAAATGGGGCACATATAGGAATTGTTGTCCTGGATGCAATATTTTTTAACGTGAGAACATAAAAGTTACCGTCGGACAAAAACACGTCGTCTTTCCTGTTTCTTGTTTTTCTTAAGCGCCATACATATTGTCCACCTTGCTGTACTTCCGCCAAGGTCATACACGACTATAGTTATTATTAAGTGTTTGAAGTTCACGCAAGAATTTCCTGTAATTTATAGTGCAAAACGTTTCAAATTGCTTGTATAGAAAAAGGCTCTGGCACATCTTAATAAGTACTCCTGAGTGTGACAACGTTTCTTAGTATTTTGCTTTGTAGTTTATTGCACTTCGTGTTATGTACTGAAGCGGCTCCTTATCATCTTGTGGACAAAAGAAATTGCGTTCTTTTGTCTAACTGAGACTGTGGACTTTCGAAATTTTGATACTGACCAACAATTACCTAAAATTTAACACTAAAAATACAATGATTTGAAATGAAAAGGTATAATTTGCCTGGTTTTTTCCTTTTGTATAAATAAAATATAAATTATCCCTCTTGTAACAAATAGTATTACTAAAGTACTAAAGAAAAGGAAAAACAGCCCTCTTTTCGTGTTTGATTATATATTAGCCTATATATGTATAGAATCTTTTAAGTACGTTTTGCATGAATCGTAAATACACAGACAGACATCAGACAAAAACAATAAAAAATCATAGATTTTCCTTCAATTTTCTTTATACAGTCTACTCGATCTGTTTTTCCCAGCAAAATAAATATTGAAATAACATGGGTAATTAGGTTTTCTTGGGATTTATTATATATATAGTGTAATTAGTTTATTTTAAGTAGGTCTTTCAAAGTGTTCCTAATTATTTCCAAAGCTTTTTTGCTATTGTTTGCGTAATATATTAGATATAGTATACAACTATGTATTTTTGTCTTTGTTCTCCTCCTAATTTTGGTTTTATAGGGTGGCAAAGCTTAAAGTGACCATATTGCCCTCACGTACATTATTTATTAGCGAACTCATTTAATGTTAAACTTACATGTCTTGAGTGAAATTCCCTTGTTAGTATAGTGCTGAATATTTAAAATTACACGCAAGTGACACAGTGAGGCACATACGAGGTTAGCTCGCTTTCCATTCAACTGTTTCATGGACATATTATAGTGTTTGATTACGAGTAAATATATGTCTTTTATGTAAAATACACGTTCAAACGGTTTACGTTATAACTATTAAAGCTTATATAGAAACTATTGCTCATTTTATATAAATATCAAATATGTTACACTTGTTTACTTTGTATAATTTAGTGTTGCCCAAAATCGGTCTTGGTCTTGCAGTCTTGGTCTTGTTCTTGCATTTTTGCAAGACCAAGACCAAGAACAAGACCGCCTCTTTTTAGCAAGACCAAGACCAAGACTGACCGTGCAAGATTTGCGCAAGAACAAGACTTAGCTTGCGAGACTCTTGCGTCTTGCAGTTAGGACTATGTGTCGTTTCAGGGAGTATAGGAGTTCGGGTATACGCTTAGGGACTCTATGAGACACAAAAAATATAATGAAAAAAAATTAGAAAATTGGACTTATGCGCATTCCGAACAATACCATAAATATACATAGCGAATGAAAATATCCATTAAAATAAAAAAGAGTGTATCCCTAGTTTTGACCATCGGCACTTTGATAGTGCGCGGCGTCTTGTTGTCGGCGTCATCAAAGGTCGGATACTGACCTGTCAAAGAAATTGTGCAGCTATTCGAAAGTACAAGGTCAAGATACACGTGCCGGCGGCTATTGATATCGCATAATCATCGCCGCCGCGCCACACGCACTACATTTGACACTGTTTGATTGCCGCCACAGAGTACATGTTTCAAAGAATATAATAAGTTTCCGGGTGCTCAGAATCGACACGAATACATTATCCTGATCTCGCAAGAAATATTGTAATTAGATAATAGGTAGGTATCATAATAATTTATTCTAGGAAGTAATTATTATAAAATTAACTATATGGATTTATAATAATTACTTACTATTATTGTTATTATTATTACCTAAAAGATAAACATGTTCAGTAAGTTCACTGCAAAAGTCGTCACACATTTTATTAATATGGTTGACACCATAGCACTTTTAAAACACTTGAAATGTGTAAAAATGGATCTGGATCTTGTCTTCAAGGCTTAGTTATTAAGGAGTTGGAGGGGTACCTAGGTAAACCCAGAGCCGTCATCTCGGAAGACATTTTAGACTGTTGGAGGACGCATGAGACAAAATATCGGATTTTATCGAAGATGGCCCGTGATTTTCTTTTAATACCTGCAACTTCAGTACCTGCTGAGAGATTATTTTCTAAAGCATTATTAGTAATTAGAAAACATAGAAATAGGGTAAGTGATGAGTCAGCCAGATGGTTACTTTGTATTAATGCTTTGTCAAAAGAATAAATATAAAGTACCTAACAGTAATGTCAAAGCTGTTGTGTACATACTGTGAAGTAATTTAATTGGCATTGTATTTTATTTTTTATTTAAATAAATGGTATATTGTATAACTCTTTTATTCCATTTCATATATGGTGAGGGTCCATCAATCTCTTTCTAGAGAGATAATTTTATTTAAAATACAGTGTAGTTATTGCCATTAATTTGTTTTTATATGTATGTTTAACCATGTTTTAGCACATGTAAGCTTATTAAATGTAAACGTTTATTAAGAAACTGACGCCCATGGCCGTGGGACACGGCAGATAGCTCAGTTGGTTAGTGCATCGGCACGGACCGCTTAGGTCGTGGGTTCAAACCCCACCCGGTGTCAGTTGATTTTTCGAATTTCTCATTAAATGTTTAGACATTTATTAATATGGTTGGTCTTTACTATGGCTATGTTAATTCAAGCTCAATATGTACCTACTCTGTTAAGTTGTTCTAAGATCTAAAGTAGTTTAATAAATAGTAATAGGCTAATAGGTCATTGCGAGACTTGCGAGACTCTTGCTGCAAGACCAAGACCAAGACCAAGACTTGGAGTGCAATACCAAGACCAAGACCAAGACCAGGTGTATTGGCGCAAGACCAAGACCAACACTTGCTAAGTCTCGTCTTGTTCTTGCATTTGGGCAACACTAGTATAATTTAAAAACTATAATTTTAATAAATCAATTTGCTGAGAACCGCGTCATAAAATAAAACGTTAGCTTCCCGAGGAGGAGGAGGAGTCTACCAAGGATGCCTCGTGTAGAGACGAAATACGTGTCGTATTATTTCTTGTACTATTATTTATTCTGTGGTATTATCAACGGTCTTTCCGAGTGTAGTGGTGCTGGATTTAGTGGCGACGGTGATAGTGCACGCCATTGATGGAGGGCGGGAGGTGCACTTCAAACTAAGTAATACACATTGTTTTATTTTATTGAATTTTCGCAAAGTAACACCTGATTTTACTAATTAAATAATTTAAATATACATATGTTTTTAGCAATTGTATTAAACACAACTCTGTGTGAAGTTGTGCATATCAGAAATAATGGTGAGTTGTAAGCTCTACTATATTAATTACAGTTGTAACGATAGATCAAATGCATGCCGCAACAGTGGACAGTGGTGGTAGGAAGAAAATAAGATAAATGTATCCACTTCTTCAAATCCTGCTAATTAACAAACAAGAGTCTGGTGACGGACAAATGTACTACATGCAATATCCATTCGAAAACTTTAAACCCAAATTCCATAGACTGGTTGCGGATACAGCATCAACAATGTAAGACCTGCCACTCACCAACCAGTCGTTTTCAAGCATCAATATGACAGCTACTGCTGCTTGAAAAGGACTGAATATAAAAATTGAAAGCGGAATGTTGTCAGATACTCGTACTAAAACATTTATACTGTATCTGCTTTTATGTATTAACAAAAATGTTAACTACGACTTTAAACTAAGAAAGTCTTTTAGCCAATTCTTTTGATGTCTTAATAGTTTCGGAAGTTAGTGCGACAGACATATTATTAGGGTAGATGTGCACTTGCAGATAGACTTGGAGTTTAGTACTTGAAAGTAGTATTTACTACATTAAATACGGAAAATTTTCGTTAGATTAATGGATCTGTTGTAGGCTCTTATGCAGTATTTTAAAGTATCACCGTAACGGGGATAACCACAACACACAATTTTTTTATAGAATACGGTGACACACGAGTATACAGTCCACTTGATGGTAATTGGATGCTGTGGCCCATAGACATCTACATTTATGCTCAATTAAGAATCGAAAATGGAGATGCATTGTCATCCCTGAGGACTAAGATAGAATGCCTCATTTCCAGTAAAAAGGGTCTCCGGTTCTCTACACTCACAATACGAAATATAGCAGCATTAGGCTAATATTTTACGCTGGTACAGTATGATAGCGTAGACCCATTCGTGTTGCAACCATAATACAGCTGCTGCGTGACTCTACCACGTATAAAAATCCTACGAGAAATTGTCTCATGGCTAGCGAGCTCTACCTTTTGCGGACTGCGGACTCATTACATATTCATGAGTCTTGATAATATTTTTTAATTAATATACGTCTGTTGGGTAATATAATATTGTTCTAAATTCCCTACAACAAACAATTATGAAAAAATAAATAAAACGGATATGGCATATTAAGGCGAATAAGCTAACTTTTTCTCTAAATGTTAACTTCAGGCTAATGTGATATAATCTACTAACTGACGGACAAAGGCCAAACTCCAATTCTACAAATTAATAACTAGCAGCTCTTTATTGAAATTCACGTCTTAAAAGAGCCTATGTCTTGTAATGAAATTGAAAAGGCTAAAGATGATTTTTTCTTTTCTTTTTCTTTTTTTTATATATAGGATAAGGGTGACAAACGACACAGTCCATCTGATGGTAAGTGGTTGCTGTGGCCCATAGACATCTGCATCTATCTTCGATTAAGAATAAAAATGCAGATGCGTTGTCACCCGTGAGGACTAAGATGGAATGTCTCGTTTCCAGTAAAAAGGGTCTCCAGTTCTCTACACTCACCAAACGAAACATAGCAGCGTAAGGCTGCTATTTTACGCTTATATTCTGTGAGAGCGTGATCCTTCCCTGGTCGAGCCGACCCATTCGTGCTACAACCATAATATAGCTGCAGCATGGCTCTACCACGTATAAATGTTGAAATAAATAATCCAATTTCTGTTTAGATTTACGGTTTTCATCGGGGTCGATTAGCTGGTGATCTTCTGGTCTACCTGAATCATAGTTGGGCAAAGGTATTAGAGTCCAAGGGGGAAGCCTTGGCTGTTAGTTTGGGCTTCGATCGGGTCTGGCACAAAGCGATTCTATCGATGCTCCTTTCCTATGGGCTTCGCCAAAAATTGTGCAAATGGATCATCAGTTTCCTTTCTGATCGGAGCATCAAGGTCGTATAGATGGTGCATGCTCTGAATACAAGCCTATCAACGCTGGTGTTTCACAAGGCTGCATGCTATCACCAATGCTGTTTCTCCTGCGTATCAATGATATGTTCCAAACTGGTAACATTCATTGCTATGCAGATGATAGCACTGGTGATGCCTTATATACCGACTGTGCCAATATTTCTCGGCAAAACGTTACCGAGTACGGGGCAAACTCGTGTATGAAGTCGAGTCTTTGCTGAACAAAGTCTCGGATTGGAGGCAATTAAATCTAGTCCAGTTCAATCCCC
This sequence comes from Parnassius mnemosyne, assembly GCA_963668995.1. Lineage (NCBI taxonomy): Eukaryota > Metazoa > Arthropoda > Insecta > Lepidoptera > Papilionidae > Parnassius > Parnassius mnemosyne. Next base: position 20,502,816 of record CAVLGL010000126.1, read on the forward strand.
TGAAGACACAAGTTTGCTCGTTTACCGCTAAAAGGAATTCCTTTGTCGTATCTCCTCAGTTTCAGGGCACTCCCCTTGCTGCCGCAGCTAGCATCGGAATACTCGGCGTTGACATATTGAATAGCCTGCAGTTTTGTGGTCACTTGGAAGGGAAGGCCAATTTTGCCTCTAAAAAGCTTGGCGTACTCAGTAGAGCGAGACAGTATTTCATGCCCTCACATCCCTTGCAACTTTACAAAGCGCAAGTTATGAGGCCGTCATATGGAATACTGTACTCATCTCTGAGTCGAGGCACCCCAGTGCCAGCTCCTTCCACTTGTCCGCATCCAACGCAGAGCGGTTCGAATCGTCGACGACCGAGTTCTTTCTGATCGGCTAGACTGGCGCTGGGTAGGGATGTTGCATCCCTTTACATTTTCTATCGCATCTACCACGGGAGTGCTCTGAGGAATTGTTCGGATTGATTCCAGCCGTCAAATTTTACGAACACACATCGCGTCGTTCTGGATGATTGTTTACTTGTCTGGAAGGAGTAAGCTACTCCTTTCTAAAGGCCGGCAAGGCACCTGCAATCCCCCTGCTATTACGGTTGTTCATGGGTGGCGGTAGTCACTTACCATCAGGTGAGCTACATGCTCGTTTGCCCCTTCTTCTATTAAAAAAAAACAAATTGAATTTCTAATATGTTCTAATATGATGAATCTCGCAGCAATTTTTTTCAAATTAAAATCATGAAATCAATGCAGGCATAAGTAAATATTTACATTTTAAATATTAGATTTATTAGTAATATTACGGGTGATAAAGGCCAGATATAGCTTTAGCTAAAAAAATACGGTTTGAGAATATTCGGAATGAAAAACAAGCAAAAACAACGCTGGTGAAACAGTAAAACGTAAATTTCATAGGGATAATTTTAAAACTAAATAAAATTTATGACTCCATATGAAGCTAACTGAAACAAACGGGCACGTGATATGTAAATTTTTAAACTCAATTATTATTGGGCTGACAAATGGTAAAAAACACCACTTATAACACGGAATCCATATCCTACAGACTGGTGATGGGACGTAAAATTAATGCATGGTGAGTGTGGGAAAAGCTAAAGTCCAATAGGTGGATTTGTCATAAGACTCAAATTATATGCAACAAATTTCAAAGCGAGTTAGACGCGGGTGCTGACGTGCGTGGCGTGCGTGTAGCGGGTGCGTGTAGTCGGAACGCGGCCTAAAGCATTGCTTACGGTGCGTACATATTATATAACATAACATATTATAAAACATTGTTATATAACTAGAAGGCAGTTTTCTTTAGACAATAAACAAGGACGAATCCAGTATCTATGTTTTTCTTTTGTTATTTAAAAGTACAAGAGTTGCTGCTGCAGCTAGAAAGACGTCCTCTTGTGTCCACATTGTGAATAGCACTGCAAAACGACAATTGTCAATGTCATATAACATTGTTATTTTGCATTGTTATTCTAATGTGTACAGTAATGTTATATGTTGCAATGTTGAAATACAAATATAGTGTGTAGGTGTTATTAAACAAAAGTCTGTACGCACCCTTAAATTGACGTTAATTTTCATAGGTTGCAGCAAGGTACTGTAATATAACACATATGTAGCAGTTACTGCTGATTACCTTCAGGTCTTCATTCTCTATCACTGAAAGAAGTCCAGGGGCTAAGCATTTGGCTGCGACGCTGCAGGGTCTCGCGTTCAAATCTCTCACGGAACATGTGTATGTATGGCCTGTAATTATTGTTCCGGATTGTATATTTGTATATTTGTAAAACGCCTCCACGATAAAGGAGAAAATTCTAGTGTGGGGTTAGGGTTTTTGAAACAAAAAGAAAAAGAAAATGGTGAATTAATGGGAAACAAAATAATATGACATATTTCAAGAGGAAATTGTCAGCTTATAGCCTCTCCATTTTGTAGACGCGAAAGACGATAAATCTGGCAGAAACTTTCAATACGAATTATCACACTATAAATAAATAAGTTTTGTATAAAAAATTCTGGAATAGTTTTAAAAGCTGTCGTGTTTTTTTTTTGTATGGGTCTGACGCTGAAAACAATAGTGCGGTTTGGTTTTAAGCTTGCTGTTATATTTGTTCATTCATTCATTAGCGCATATTAATATACCACTGCCTTCCCAAAGATTGCCCCACGGGGGCCAATATTTGGCATATTTGCCATGCGTGGCAGGCGGGTTGGCAACTGCAGTTTTTTTTTAGAAGGAAGGTGCTGCTGCCTAATCTCTATTCCAATTCCCTCTGATATGGACTGCCTTAGTGGTCGTAAACACGGACTAGGCCAAAATCATTTATTGTTTTTATGTCAAGAAATTCACAGTAGCAACACGGTGTCAGAAAGTTGGCGGTGTCTCATCCCCGTATCTCGGAAAGCACGTAAAGCCGATCCTGCGCCTGATCTCTCTCCAGTCGTGTGGAAGGAAAGTCTCATCGCACTATAAGATTAAGGGGAATAGAGATGCACCTGCACTTATACATACACTTGGACACTATAATCTTAAATGGTTAGTCTCCGTTAAGACTCGCCGCCGTGACCGAAGTACGGTTTGGGGGATATTAACAAATTATGTAAATTTAAAATTTACCGGATTTCGTATGCATTACTTATATAATAGTAAAGAAATATTGGTATTATATTACAATGGGAAATCATATTATAACGTTTTTATCACCAATAAATATTTTATTACAGGCTTTATATGTGCCTATATGTTTGTAAACAAGTCGAGAAGAGGGTAAACTAATATGAAAGTAAACACATGCCGCCTCAATAATATGATATTGCAGCTGAATATGGATTAGCAAATAAAAGGGAGAATTCATAGACCAACAGAGATAAGCTAAGATAAAAGCAAAAACGAGTAAGGTTGATTTTTAACTTTTGTATATTTTCCTGTACCAGAGAGGCGTTTAACATAGGTACATAAATTGCACATAGAAAGACCAGGAGTTTACGTGGAAAAACCAGAAGGTTACGTGAAATGTGATAGTGGTTGCAGCGCGAATGGGTATGGCTGTTGTGTTTGTGCGTTCGTGTGCGTGCGTGTTCGTGCATTCGTGTGTGTGTGTGTGTGTGTGTGTGTGTGTGTGTGTGCGTGTGTGTGCGTGTTTGTAGGTGTGTTCTTTCTATAGGACCTCCTCGAAAGGTTACTCTCTTTGGGATAAGTTAATGGCAATTTAACTGCCATGACAGCTAGAATAAAAGTACTCGCTTAGGTTCATAGTACGAGAACAAACACACACAAGTTCGATCCCTGCCGCCTTGCTTATTTACCACGTGGTCAGTGTTGAAAGAAAACATTATAAGGAATTTCACATGTATGAGAAATGAAAAAAATCTTAGTGTTTTCAATAACCTCTCTCATAGCCTATAATCATTTTAAAATACGTAGGTATATAGGCTGTTTATCTACTTTCTTGTTACTGAGTAGATACAAGTCCCATTCCTTATACAATTTAAATGAAAGTGTAAGAATAATAAAATGGTTGGTTGGCTATTTTGTCGTTTACGTATATTCAATAAGAAAATTATTTTTGTAAATAGAGTAAATACACTCACATAAATTCAACACTCTAGGATCGTAGATTACACCCGGTGGCCAGTTATATCGTTATACCTACTATTTGGAGATAAGTTATTGAATATATATAATTTGTTCAAGCTCGATTTAATATGAATAACTTTAGAATAATCAGGGTCACTGGTTGCATCTGGTGGTAAGAGCACTATTAGGGGTTTTGGTGGAACTAGAATCTGATTTTTCGTTTTAACTTCGCTTCCTTTATTTGATAAAAATATTAGGAGTAAATATTTAAACAAATAAGAACGTCTGGAATTTTCAGAAGATTGACAGATGTAAATGGGATTGTGATCAAACGTTTTATAAGTATCGATTGTGGAGTCGTCTGGAGTCACGCATTAAGTAACATCTGTCGAGAGTGTGAGTTCCTCGTAATTTGTACATGATTTTGGAGCACTGCTTAGACATTCAAGAGACGTTGACAGATCTGCGATGCAAAGAGAAGTTCCAACGTATTGTAAATTGAATTAAATTGACATAAAGTTAGAACATTTGTGTGGAAAATTACGGAACAACTTGAGATGATGTAAAGGCATCTATTTCCGCCCAAATGGGGAAATAGATGTCGTCACATCATAGCAAGTTGTTCCAAAATGAAGCCTTTACTGTGCCTTTCTTCTACTTTATGCTATGTTTATGCCGGCTTTTACTTTTAATTATAAGTAAAAAAAAATACCGTACTGAGTGGACTAAGGCATATCACAAGCTCAAAATAACAACTAGAAGGTCATTTAAGTAGTTACATTACAAACTTCATCCCCTATTTTTCCACTCTAAGCAGCGCACAATTTCTCGAAATTCCTTGCTGTATTTCCTATGGTGAGTTAAGAGAACTGGAGCCTTTTTTATCGATACCAGACATTCCATCTGAGTACTCAGGTGTGCCAACGAATTTGCATTTTCATTCTTAATTGAGGATTGGAATTTATTACGATTGGATTTCATGGGTTTTCATTTTCTTGCGCGGAAACCTAAATATATTTCTAAAATAAAAGTAGCCTTAGTTACTCCTTATAACATCAGCTATCTGTCAGTGAAAGTCCGTCCGTCAAAATCGGTTCAGCCGTTTCGGAGATTACCCGGAACACACAGACAGACAGACACAGAAATTTTAGAAAATTGTAATTTTGTTGTAAGCACCGTATACACTTTCCTTCATATGCATTTAGTAAAAAGTTGTTATTTTGACATGGCACTTCAATTTTATTTATTTGTATAGAATAGATAAATTTAGATGTTTATGGGCCGCAGCATCCATTTACCATCAGATAGACTGTGTGCTCGTTTGTTACCCTTATTAAATAAAAAATAGTACCAAGCGATCTTATTAATAGTATAGTAGGCAAATTAATGTAGTAAAGTGGAGTAATACATACTCTGAGGATTTTCTCCTACAATGCGGTGTGAGGCAGGCAGGGCTAACATAGCCTATGCTTTTTAATCTGTATGTTGATCAGCTGATTGAGGAGCTTAGAAGCACCAGACTGGGTTGCCACATTGGTTCTGAATGCTTTAATAACTTGAGTTATGCTGATGATATGGTGCTGCTGAGTCCCTCGATTAGTGCGCTGCGTGCACTACTCCAGATATGTGAGAAATATGCAATGGATCATAACCTATTGTACAACAACAACAAGTCTGTTTGTTTGCTTTTTAAGAGTGGTCACAACCTCATATCCCCCCAATATATTTGTGTAATTCACAATTGGAGTGGGTAACGACGTTTAAATACCTGGTAATATTGTTACTCAGGATCTGTGTGATGGTTCCGATATGGATCGTGAGCGACCTTCCTTGTCAGTGCGTGCCAATATGATAGCTCGACGCTTTCAAATTATATTCCGTGGTGTTCTTATACCTCAAAACTGGCGTAGTTTTCAGTTTACTGTCAGCCACTTTACACTCCTTAGCTGTAGACGAATTACACTAAAGAGAAATATCGCAGGCCGAAGGTGCAGTATAATGATTCGTTCCGCGTGTTGTTCCGTCAGACACGATACTGTAGCGCGTCCTAGATGTTCGCAGAGGCCCGTGTCGTTTGGATTGGATGCGTTGATCCGTCACCGTATCGCGCGATTTAGAAGTTTCTTTTTTGGGTCGCATAATAATCTCATCAAAATTATTTGTAATATTTATGCATGTAGTGAAATTTTTAGTAGGTGGTCAAATTTATTAAAATCTTAATAATAATATGTAATAATATCATTAATTAACAAATAATTATAATTAAAATTTAAGGTATAATGTAAAAATTTAATTTTGTAATGGATCAGTGTTGTCTGTATCAAATAAATTATTATTATTATTATTAAACTTATCAAAATCACATTCGTTAAATAAGCTTTATCTCTCGTTTAAAATTCAATAGGTATTTTGCCAACTATAAAGGAATGTGAAAGTATTTGCATTTTTAGTCAAATATAAAACGAAACTCTGAAAGAAATTATTATATTTTATAACATAATATTTGACTTTTTACTATGGAGCGCTAGTACCCTGTACTTTCAATATTTAACAAATTGTTTATTCATTCATAAAAAATTCTAACAGTGTGAATATTTTTACAAATTGTCTTATATTAATATTTTTGCTTATAATAATTAAATAATCAAATACATAGATATCGAACTTAAAACTAGCCAGTATGATAAAACGCTATTTTCAAATGGTGTCACTTAATAAATATGGCCGTAGAAGACGACAAAAGAGATATACTGTTTATAGTTTTTCAGTGAAAGATGTCAAAAGCAAACCAGAACAACCATTAATTTTAGGTTCTAGACTCTCGCGGCGGGCGCTGCCAAAAACTGTAATCGTAGTAGGTGTGCTGTTATAAATCATTGCCTTACAATAACAGAAATTATAGCTCTTCTAACCGGTTTATTCATATTTCAAGATTTTTTATAAATACTTATAACTTGTATTGTAGCAGTAAATTTTTATTCTTCTCAAACATGCAGATTTAATCATGTTATTGTTTAATGACGTACACATGATAATCAGCCTTTAATGGTTTTAACGGGAATCGAACTAGGGTTGTCCTCGTAAATATGTAATAACAGATACGTTATGGCTTTCCTTGGCAAAATAATAATCACACTAGTAATATATTCAGTTTATATTTTTCATGACACCGTGAGTATACTGCTGGACCTTATATATTAAATTCTACTGCTAAAATGCTACTGCTAACATAGGTCTTTCCCATAGATTGCCTCATAGGGAGGATATTGGTCATACTTGCCACGTTTGGCAAGTGGGTTGGCAACCGCAGTTTTTTTTATTCTAGTTGTGGTGTTATCAGGAAGATTCTGCTGCCCATCTCCTGCCTGTTTCCCTTTGTCGCCTTTTACGACACCCAAGCTATCATAGCTTGGGGTTAGTAGATATTCTTACACTGCCACTATACGGTATATACTATCCTAGTGAATGTATAGATTACCTACGCGGATGCGTTTGTATAAAAATGAAAAAAGTTAAGTTTTTCATCTTATGAATCCTATTTACACGAAATATTAAAATTTTTTACTAACCGATAAAATAGTTGATGGCTCCGTGGCACAGTCGTTTAGCACTAAGGGTCGCTGTTTCGAATCGCGCACGGAATAAGTGTTTGTATAAACTACAAATTATTGTTTCAGGTCTGGATGTTTGTCTTTGTGCAATATATGTAATTCTCAATATGTGTTTCTCCTGTATTATGTGCAGTAAATGACATAATACAGGAGAAAATCCTAGTGTAAGGTATTCCACGAAGTAAATATAAACGAAGGAGAAACCTATGCTAAGTACACGAATTTTACTCGATAGCAAGCTAATAATAATTAGATAAATACATGTTACATTGAATTTGTCTTACAAGACTTGTGTATTTTGCCCGTTTTTGCCCGTTTAGACTCAACTAGTAATGGAATTCAGCATCATCAGCATCATGATTCTGAAACTGGTAATTTAAGGCCGATATCGTTTACTGCAAATACCTGGACGCAAGTGGTGTAGGAGGCCTCGACGCGGCGGTCGACAGTTTAGGGATGACCTGGATAATTTACTATATGATTGAACGAAACCAAACTCTAAATAGGAAAAAGTAAGTGTGAATGTGTGTGTGCTTTTTCCATTTGGCAAGTGGCACAGAAACAGGCTAAATATTTTTTTTTAATTTATTTGCGTGGTAGAGCCATTCTGCAGCTATATTAGTAGTATAGTTGTAGCACGAATGGGTCGGCTCGACCGGGGAAGGACCATGCTTTCACAGAATACCAGCGTAAAATAGCAGCTTCAAAATGGTGAGTGTAGTGAAGCGGAGACCCTTTTTACTGGAAAAGAGGTATTCCAACTTAGTCCTCACGGGTGGCGGAGGACAGATGTAGATGTCTATGGGCCACAGCAACCACTTACCATCATGTGGACTGTGTGGTCGTTTGTCACCCTTTCCTATAAAAAAAATGTATCTAATGATAGTAGTGGTGTTAACCGTATAGGTTGGGTGTAAGAATATCTACTACCTCATATCGTCCCTTAAGTGTCGTAACGCGTGGCAACTATGGCAAAATCCACCTATGGGGAAATCTGTTGGGGACTTCACAATTCACAATTGGACTTTTATAAGCTGTAATGGATGGATGGATGGATAATGATAATTCATTTATCTAATATCATGAAAATTTTAGTATTTTTATACGTGTTTATAACATACGAGTATTCAGGAAGTCAGTTTTAAATGGAAACGAGTTTTCGAACGATATTCATATTACTTTGTTGCGACGTTCGCTCTTTTGACTTGAGTTATTACCTTTGTTTATTAAGCTTTTAAGATTCAATGCGACTGTGTGTCATAAATCACGAAGCACGTAGTGTTTGTGACTTATGTCCCACATTTTATTTATTTTGGTGTAAAAGTACTACGTATAACTATTTATAGATACGAGTAAGTACTGAAATAAGTCAAATAATTTTTTTAAATATTTGAGTCATTTTAACATGTTTTTATTTGCCTCGCGTGTTTTCTAAGAAAAAAAGAAAAAGCAAGAAAAGAAATCTATCTATCTATGAATCTATGTAACGGAATATTTCAATGTAATTTTCACCAAAGTGTAGACGTCCGATTGACTTGAAAATTTGCAATCAAGGACCAATGAATATACAAGGTTGAGTGTTTTTTTTGTTTTTTTTTTTACGCTATAATTTGTTTACAAACTACATCACAGTTTGTGAAGCATATCACCTTTGTCATCAGGTGTGACAACGCATTTGTAACCTCCGTTGTTTGTAGTTGGCTGCAGTTGACAACCTATATACAGGCGGGCTGTAAGCTTGTTTGACAATGTATGGTTAACTATGAAAATGGCATTTTGTATGGAAAAGAAAACAAAATCGTTTTAAGCAACTTTTCATAGAGTTCAGATGTCGCCGTTGTTGCAACCAGCCAGGAAACGAGATAGAAGAGATTCTTTAATAAATAAGATTTTTATAATAAAAAAACCGTTTTATTCCTCAAGTTTTGTCATAAAGAAAATGTATTAAAATACTGAGATTCAAGAAATATTCATTCATGAAGTATATTATTCCCTAGGTATTTGTTATTTAAACCAAACGATTTCCATCATGGCCGTGTAGTAATAGTGTTAGAATAGAATCAAGACTACCCTCTATAGTCCCGTGGATGTCGTAAAAGGCTACAATATTAAATGAAAAATCTGTTGCTCGACAAAACAATTTGAAATTTTAAAATAATTTAGCACGTACATAGGTATGTATGGGCTGCAACATCCACTTATCATTAGTTGAATCTGTGTGCTTTGTGTTGGGATTGAGGATGACAAACAATGTCATACTTGATTCTATGAAAAAATAATAGAAAAGTAGATAACAATCTAGATACAACTGTAGCGTAAATAAGCATTTCCTGGATTAAATAAGATTCCATGCCTCGAGTATTCCGTTTCGGTTGGATGTAATTAACATTAATAAACATTCAACGTTGAAAGCGTTTGTCTGCTCTCACTGTGCAAAGATTTAAATATGAATAATTGCTGGCAACATTGAAACCGAACTATATGCTCTAACTTAAATTATATTTATAAAATCAATTTTGAAATTTTAAAGTAGCAGAAGGACAAATATACCACCGTTTTCTCTAAATACGAACTCGAATCTATACGCCGTGTACCATGCATCTAGCGAATGATACTCTGGCGATGAACCGACGGTGGTAAATTAGTTGATATAAAACGAAATCATGATATACATACTTTTTTTATACGATAAGGGTAACAAACAAGCATACACGGCTCCGTGGCGCAGTGGCTTAGCAATGAGTTGCTGCGCTGGGGGCCGCGGGTTCGAATCCCGCACGGAACAAGTATTTGTATGGCCTACAAATAATTGTTCCGGGTCTGGATGTTTGTCCTTGTGCAATTTGTGTTTGAAAAACTGCCTCCACGATACAGGAGAAAATGTGTGGGGGTAACGTTTTTAAGAAAAAAAAATAAAAAAAATACAGTCCACCTGATGGTAAGTGGTTGCTAGGCCCATAGACATCTACATTCATCGTCCATTACGAATCAAAATGCAGATACGTTATCACTCTTGAGTACTAAGATGGAATGCCTCGTTTACAGTAAATGGGGTGTCTGGTTCTCTACACTCACCATACGAAACACAGCAGCGTTAAACTGCTATTTTACGCTGGCATTCTTTTAATCGGAATTCGCGTTATCAGTGCAAATTTATCATCATATCATAATCGCCGTCATCTTCAATTATTATCATCACCACTATCACTACAATATAATTCGGCCGTAAAACAATGTTTAACCGCAACTATCCGCGAGGTTATATATCAGCTCTCGCACAACTGTCAACTGCGGCCAGTGGTCACCTATATCCGTCCTTGATTAAGATTCTGCCACGTTTGCCAGTGCAAGACTCCAGCACGCTACCTGCGTCAAACTTCACAATGCTCAAACAAGTGAGGGTACAGATTGACAGTTTCTAATTCACTTTCATTTATCTCTTTTCCTTCTACTTACTATTTTTGATAATTGTCAAAAGGGTCATTGGTCTCGTCACAGACTATAAGAGACACAACATCTTTCTTTTCTTTTGTTTTTCAAAAAAACGTAATCCCCACACTAGGATTTTCTCCTGTAACGTGGAGGTAGTTTACAAAGGTAAATTGCACAAGGAAAACATTCAGACCCGGAACAATTATTTAAGATTATCATACAAATACTTGTTCCGTTTAAGATTTGAACCCGCAATTCCAGCACCGAAAATCATTGCTAAGCCACTGCGCCACGGAGGCTTCAATTCATTCATTTGGCATTATAATATGCTAGTGCAGTTATTTACCGGTCGCTCCGATTCATTCGTACTATAGTCACAAGCATTTCATTTTTGAACTAACAGGTTTTCTTTAATTCGTTTGCGTTATTAAATAATGTTACAAATATTTCGCAACGAAAATATGCGGTAATTTTTAATAAAATGAAATACCTATGAACTATTTCAAATAAAACTTCGTCTATGTACCTTATATTGTAAAGCGGATCAGCACGCTGAAAGTTTTTATTACATTTCAGCATACCTGGTTCTAAAACAGAGTTATCTTATAATACAAGGTCTTTAACCTCGAAACTTACGGCGTGTACCTATCTCATCAAATCCCATATAATCTAATAACCAACTTACTAGTATTACCCGTCTATATACGTAGTAGTGTTTATCGCATTACTTTATACATTTGTTAAATACTACCTGTTCCCCGCGACTTAGCCCGCGTATAATTTAGGGTTTTAATTATGTTGCGTGGAACCCTAATTATTTTTCTAAAATATAAGTAACCCTAAGTTACTCCTTATAACTTGAGCTATCAGCCAGTGAAAGTCCCGTCGAAATCGGTCGAGCCGTATCGGAGACTAGCCGGAACAAACAGACAGATAGACAGACAGACAGAGAGACAGACAGACAGATAAAAATTTTAAAAATTGTGTTTTTGTTATAAGTACGTATATACATTCATATGAATTTAGTAAAAAGCTGTTATTTTAAAATTACAAACAGACACTTCAATTTTATTTATTTGTATAGACTAGCGACCCACCGAAGATAAAATTTACTTTTTTTAAAGTGTCCAATATTTTCGAATAAAATATAGCCTAGAACACTCCTGCTGGTCTTACTCTCTACCTGTTCGTGGAGTTTTATTAAAATTGGCTCAGTCATTCCGAAGATAAGCCGACAGACAGACAGACAGACAGACAAAAATTTGAAAATTGTTATTCATGACTTAATGTCATACAAATTTTTTTTCTTATGTTTTGTGTTGTTTGTTGGTTTACATGGTAGAGCCATACTACAGCTATATTGGTAGTATAGTTTGTTGAGCTGAGTTTGTTGTTTGGTTGAGCCGACCCATTCGTGCTACAACGAATGGGTCGGCTCAACCGGGGCAGGACCACGATCTCACAGAATACCGATGTAAAATAGCAGTTTAATAAGTCTGTGTTTCGTATGGTGAGTGTAGAGAACCGGAGAACCTTTTTACTGGAAACGAGGCATTCCGTCTTTGTCCTCACGGGTAACAACGCATCTGCATTTTGATTCGTAATCGAGGATAGATGTAGATATCCATGGGATGCAGCAACAACTTACCATCAGGTGGACTATGTGCTCGTTTGTTACCCGTATCCTATAAAAAAAAATAAGGCAGCTATTTCAATATTACAGACAGACACTTCAATTTAATTTATTTGTATATAATAACATATCATTGATATAATTAATATCAGGATCGTTTATATACGGCATGTTTTTAAATTTTATTGTACATGAGAGACGTCACAAGTCCACAGCTAAACATAGACTCCAGAACGCCAACAAAATTACGCAACTGCATTCATCGCATTTCTGTATCTCTTACCAGGTTGTAGCAGTAAGTGGTAGAGCCACGCTGTAGCTATATTATTATGATTGTACCACGAATGAGCCGGTTCGACCGGTCAAGGTTCACGCTTTCACAGAACACCAGCGTAAAATAGCAAATTACTGTGTTTCATATGGTGAGCGTAGAGAACCAGAGACCATTTTTACTGGAAACGAAGATTTCCGTCTTAGTCCTCGTGGGTGGTAACTCCACGGACGTCATTTTCTGTGATAGTGTGATAATGGGCTTACCTCTCTATTCTTAGCCTTTACTAGCTAGAATTTACCATTCCTTACAACGAAAACTTCGTGAAAGCCGAAACAGATAAGCCTACAAATTATCTGGATATGGTTCACGAATTGACCAACATGTGGGGTGGTCTGCCGACCGACATTATTCCTGTAGTCGTCTCTGCTAATGGGCTTATACCGGTCAGTCTCTTAGATCATTTGAGGTGATTGGGATAGACTGGCTCAATTGCAGAAGGCAATGCTCTTCAATACCACCCGCATCATTTTTTTATAGAATAAGGGCGACGAACGAACACACACTCCACCTGACGGAAAGTGGATACTGTGGTCCATAGACATCTATCCTCGTTTAAGAATCAAAATGCAGATGACAACGCATCTGCATTTTGACCCCTGAGGATTAAGATGGAATGCCTCGTTTCAGCAGCACTAAGCTGCTATTGTACGCTGATATATTGTGAGAGCGTGGCCCTCCCCCAGTTGAGCTGACCCATTTAAGCTATAACCATAATAACACTGCAGATTGGGTCTACCACGTAAACCATTCTTTTTTTCATTTGATTTCATTCCCTTTCCCCATAATCATCAGCCGTTTGGTCTCACTGCTTGGGCTTTTATTTATCTATGTATTATTTATTTATTTATTTTACTATATTTAATGTATATTTATCATTTTCTTTTGTATATCTACCAAGTCCATGCAGATGAGAATACTATATGAATACTAAAAGCATAGTAAGGTTACAAAATGCTACAGTGTCTATCCGGGATATGAAAAAAGGATTGAAAACATTAACGCTTTTATATTTTTAAGTTACGATGAATTGAAAAACTTTCTATTGCTTTTTATAGCATTTTTTTTTCATTTTATTTTCGAGTTGCCACATTACACTTACACAACTTAGTGAGCATTTAATATTGCAAAAATAAGAAATGATCACTGAAATGTCATAATTACGATTCTCTATTGAATAACCGAAATATATTTAGCTAATTCTTCTATGCCCGAAAATATTTCCCCAACATTTATTTCGTCGAGATATTAAGACGCCGAATGGTTAAATTAAATTTCTTATTTTAATTTACACCTGACTTTTCTTCTTTCTTTTTTCTTTTTTCTTCTTTTGGCGATGAAACAGTTTCATTAGTTCACCAAATTATTGGTCACGTTACACTTGTATGATTGCTCATTTTAAGAATATCGTTTTACCTTTAACAATATATACACTCATTCATTTGGAAATATTTTGTAAAATGGAAGCAAAAGGCTGCCATTTTAAGTTTAAAATCAAATGCGAAAACAACTTCTTTTTACATGGGCAAATAACTATGCAATACCGCCCCGCGGGGGCAAGCGTGCTATGTTGGCTTCGCACCGACTCCATGGTATTCCACCATCGCTGCACATTGGTAGGGCGAAGGGGAGCGCTTTTGCAAGCATTTTTTTTGGCCCTATTGGCCCCCCCAACGCGGGCCGTTACATGGCGGTCCCTCCTCGGGAGAGGACCAATCCTCCCATCTCCATATCAAGTAAGGCGCACCAGAATACAAGACGCGCCTGTGGGTTCCTCTTTGTACACTTTGGGTGACAAAGCTACGGCTACTAAGCCCTAATTCGATTTTGGCTATTTGATTACAGTTCTAACCTAACCAAACCAATATTTAAACTTAAGTTACCCTTTTTGAACAGAACAAAGAAATTTAAGAATTTTATTTATTTTGCTTGACTTTGACCAGGTCCAGTTGTCAATCGTTCAGATCATCCAGGTCATTGACCCACTCAAACACACGCAAACCATTTCATCAAAATTGGTCAAGCCTTTTTCGAGATTTTGCGGGATTAACGGACAGCTATTGATTTTTCTATAGAGAGATAATATAATATACAATATTTTATTATATACAGTATTAAAAACTATAGTAATAAGAAAACACTAAAACCACAAACTTAGTTATCATATAGTCCTACTCCCCGCGGTATCGTGCCAAGAACGCTGGCTGCGTTTCCCCGCTGTATGTATGTATAAAGAAAAAGCCCTCTTATCACCAGCAGCAACGACCAGCCGCGGATGGAGTTCCTTTAGAAACTTCACCGCACGTGAACCCCACGGACCGATAGTCTCTACAGCAAATGGCACAAATATGTAGTCATCTCTCAGAGACTCATATTTGCGCCACTTACTCTTCAGCTGCCTCTGATGCCGCCCCGGCTCCAAACGAGGTATCCTTGAGATGAAAGGCCGCCAGAGTGTCTACGCAAGTAGCATTCCATACGAGGACTTTACCTCTCTACCAAAGGACCAATGTCATACTGTCGGGTCTCCTGCCATCATCTCTAAATATTCCACAAGGCTCTAAAACCGAGGGAACATTTATAGAGACATAAGCCCTTCGGATGACATCGTTCAAAGAACTGTCGTATTATGTTAAAAAGGTATTCTAATATACTATAGTGATACGTATACTTGCAGTATAAGTTTACCTACCAACACTTTAACGAATAATGTTTAAGTATAATTTGTCTACATTTTTTTCATCAAATAGCTGGTACACATTTCCCAATTTATGTAATAATAAATATGTGCAATTCATGGTAGCATTTCAAATAATTACCACAAGAGTAAAGAAACCGAATAATACAACGACTAAATGAGTAGTCGAATGCCTAAAATGAAATTGCAACGGTTAGTCGAAAAAATAAAAACGCATTTAATCGTTGTGTGAGTGTGACCAATTGAAACAAATAACTAAAAAGTATTTCACTAAAACAAAATTTCATGAATGATTTTTTGCTGTCAAACAATCATTCTGGCTTAAGAGTAAAATACGTGCGCAACCTTCTGTAAGTTAATTGTAATGCCTTTAACCTCCGCGCAAGTGCGAGCAATAAGTTGACAAAGTTTTACCGCAATCTGATGAACGGTATGGCAGCGCATAAAATACGAAAAAACAAAAATTAATTTTTATATATTAGAATAGAGACGCTTCTAGAAAATTGTGTAGGCTAAGTATTTATTAGCTTTTCTTTCTAAATTGCGCATCTTCAGGATCCTTGCCAAAGGTAGGATCATCTGTGTTGGCATCGATCGGGCTTGTGACGTCACAGGCGCCGTCTTGACGCGACAGGTCGTCGCCGACGCACCCTACACTAGGGATGAATTGTCTGACCTCAATCTCAGTTTTTCAGTTGAATGGCGAAAATAATCTTTACGTATGCATTATTTAAATATTGTTACGAAGAAAACAAAGTGAAGGGTAAATATTTGTTATGACTTTAATTTTATCATATTAATATAAAAACTTTATTGAGCTTTTAAATTTTAAATATTATTTATAGCTTTAAATAAGCAGGACACATTTAGCAGTTTTTATTTTGTAAAAACCTTTGTTTCACAGGTCTTTACCTACAATTTCTGTTTTACTTAGTCTTTTCCTGTTTCACACGACGAAAAAAATATAAGAAATTGTTGCTAAAAATATAGCAAGTATAGCCAAACCATTTATTAAATCCGACATAAGCTCTACAATAATATAGTATTTTAAGAAAAAGCAAGATAGTAAATACATTTGGTTACAGGCGCCCATCCATTGTATCTCACGAAAAGCTTTTCCATTGAGTTAATCCGACGTTGGGATTGATGCTTCTGTTACAGAATTGGATTCGCTTGTAGAATTTGATTGGCCAGTAGGTACTGCCTTTTAAAATAAAGAGAAATGTTTTCACAAAATTTCACGAAATTTCAGACTTGGGATAATCATTAAAGACCATTTATTTTATCCTATCAATATTTCTATTTTAACATAATTGAAAAAAATCGGATAGAATTTAGTTTAGATCACTCCTGGTATTACCTACTCTCTATTTGTTCGTTAAGTTTACAATCAGTTGAGCCATTCCGAATTTAGTT
The DNA here is from genome assembly GCA_963668995.1 of Parnassius mnemosyne. Lineage (NCBI taxonomy): Eukaryota > Metazoa > Arthropoda > Insecta > Lepidoptera > Papilionidae > Parnassius > Parnassius mnemosyne. The sequence goes on from CAVLGL010000126.1 coordinate 20,519,525, forward strand.
GAATACTCTAAGTTCCGAATATTAGCTCGGACAGACAGACAAACGAATTTTTTTTAAATGCTTGCTCATGTCTCAATAGCATATGCAAATATTTTATACCAAAATATTAACAAATAAATTAAAAAATTCTTTATAATTATAAAGAAAACTCAAAACGCGTCGTAGCTCACAAATTACCTAAACCGGACTGATATTTTTTTATAGTTTATGGCATTTTATTATTATTAATTCCAATGACAAAATGAATTTGGATTAGAGTTATAGAACGTAGGAAAAATGCATAGTTTTTTTTTTGCAGTCTTTACCGGTGGGTGTGAGTATAGATAGCGACAGTGTGCGAGCGAGAGGTGAATAGAAGCAACGCCATTTTCAATCCCATTCTTTAACCGCACGCGTAGGACATCTATCATATTTCATAAATAAATGAACAAAAGAATAAAAAGAAATATTTCTCAGATAACTTTAAATGTCTAAATTAAAATTCGTTTAGTTTCCGTCATGTTGGTAAAAGGCATTAAATCAACATTAAATTGAATCATTACATAGCGTGTTGACTTTTATCACGGAAACAGGACTAATGGATTTCATTCTTTCACCTTAGGTCACAATTTCTCTTGATGGGTATATTGGCGTTTTATTCTGAACTCTATCGTAATATTTAAAAGAGATTTAATATATAAAAACAAATTAAAAGAATAGTTAGACACTTGCAACGGAACGAAAAAACAGCAAAAATAATTTTCGTATATTTTTAAGTAATTAAAAAGATTTTAATAAGATGAAATATTACAATTATTATTTTTAGCAACATTAAATACAAGTTATTCAGATTACATTAAAAATATATGTATATTATAATATTGTTATTCATTATTAGAATCAAAAACATAAACTGAAAACTTCAACTCAAATCATACAGTCCTAGTATACGCGGTGTAGGTGTAGGTGTAGTAGCCAATAACGCTGACTGTAGCCTTTCATCTGGAAAAGAACCAGAACTCTAATCACCAACGGTGACCTCTAGTCGCGGATCCATACGCGGACAGTAGATTTAGAAGATTTAACAAAATGACAATTGACGCAATTTTATTTCCTTACGAGGCAAGAACAAAGGTATTTAATTTCATTTCATTTCACTACATTCATATAATTCCTTTGGGAACTACAGTCTACAGCAAATGGCCCAAATATGTTGTCATCTCTCAGACTCACACTTAGTTTAGCCGCATCCGATGAGGCTCTAAACGAAGTAGGCATCTGTGAGATAAAAGGTCGCCAAAGTGTCTACGCATGTAGCATCTCACACAATTTTATAGGTAAAGTAGCTAGAGTCGAAGCTGTCGAATTTATAGATAAACTGACGACCAGCCCAGGCTTCGCATGGATATGGACTATTATTGTAGCGTTATTTAGATCCAAGATAATGAAAGCCCATTTATTTTAACGATTTTTCGTTTTTTCCTTAAACTTCAAGTTTTTCTGATAATATATATATATATATTTACACTAGATATCTCCTAGCATTGCTTTCTATCTGTCCTTGAAGTTTCATCACAACCGGTTCAGCCATGCCGCGGATTAGCCCGGACAGACAGATAAACAGACAGACAAAAGTTTTAAAAATGGCTATTAATATCTTTATAGCATGCAAATAACCCCCTGAGCTTAATAAAAACCAGTTATATCAATATTACGAACAGGCACTTAAATTTTATTGACATGTCTAAATTTAGAATTTTTCCATAGCTATTTTCAACCAACTTTAAAAAAGGAGGAGTTTCTCAATTCGTCGGAATCTTTTTATATTTATGTTCACCGATTACTCGAAGACGCCCGAACCGATTTGGAGATTCTATTTTTGCTTTGAAGGGTATACTTCCCAGGTGGTCCTATTTAAATTTTATCGAAATCAGCCGAGCGGTTTTTAAAAAATCAACAATAAATTATATTTATATTGAAGTCGGTTGTACAAAATCTTTAAGATGTCCATTGGATTGATCAGGTGGACTATGAGCTCGTTTGTTTACCTTATTCTACAAAAAAAGGTAATATATTATTTTATTTATGATAAACATGATTAATTTAAATCTTTGAAAGTACACAATTGCGTGGCCTAGTTATTAGAGAACTAGACTACTACGCCCTGGATCTGGCTTGGTTAGCATTGAATCGATGGGGAAGAAAGGCTCTTGAGTGGCAGTTTCGTAACAACAAGCACGGTATAGGGCAGCACGAACTAAGTGGAGTGACGACATGAAGAGAAATGCAAAGAGTGGAACTACATACATGATATAGCTACTTTATTTTGCTACACTCGATTTTATTAATTTGCTACTAATAGTAATAGCAATTTTTACGCCTTTTCCGGCTCATATAGTGTGCATTTTATCGATACTTTAACAGAAAAGACTGTTGTCATGCACCGCTAAAATCCAAATTGTATCTAATTTACAAACCCAATGTCCCATTAATCGGCTTTTACGGCATGCCAGTAACGCAGTTGGCACATTATTTTTTGAAAGTCTCACATAAACATTGACCTCTTTAAGTCCGAGGCCAACATGGGACAATTATAAAATATCATGACTCATTCGTACTACACAGGTATTGTTACCTTGAAATAAACTAATTTTACAACCTTGAATCTAGGACTATCTGTTTTCTCGTTCCACTAACCTACAATATATTTTATGACGTCTGCAGACAGGCGACATTGAGTCGCCACGAACGGGCGCCTCAGGGACGCTTGGCTTTTAAATCTCGCAAACAATCATCCTCTCTTCGCATTTATGATATCTTTCTACTCGTACTTAAACTATAATGTATTAAACTGTTATAATATAGTGTTATGTTTTATGCCTTTGATCGTAAATAATAAATATTAAAAAAAACTTTCATTTTAATCAATTTAGTTAAACTAGAACAAGTAAGTAAGTATTTACGTGATAGAGCCATGCTGCAACACGAATGGTTTGGCTCGACTGGGGGAACAACCAAGCTCTTACAGAAAACAATCGTTAAACAGCACTTTAACTCTGCTGTGTTTGGTGTATGACCAGTACTATTATTTTTATTCTGTGACATGACGATGACGGGAACAACTAGATTAAGAAAAGAAAGAAATCATATATTTCTAATATCTAATCATATATACATTTCATTTCATAAATAATATAGCCTGTGTAAAAATGACATTGTGTAAAGCTTAATTACACACCGTGGAAATTACAGGCATTTATAATTAGCCTTTTTTTATATGACTTATTCTCGGTTTAGTGTACGGAAAAATATTCAAAATAACTAAATGCAGTTAATTAGTTTATTATGTTGGGTGGTAACAAATTTATTTTCCGAAAAGGGACGAAAAAACTGCACTGAATTATACAATCCAAGTATACTTAATTTAATATTTTAGTTCATATAGCGTAATTTGAATATCGTTTATTATAATTTGCCTCTAATTTATTGGGGCCCAATAAAGAACCTTTCTAGCCTGAAAGAATTTCATGCGAAATACCCGCAGCTCTTTACCAGTTCAGTTAAATAGTTATCAAGTTACTATGAAGTTTAGGTACAATTCGTAATGTAATTTAGCACCATGTATACATCAGCTATAATTGATTGCTAACATCATTTTGTGTTTTATTATATTGCATAGCAGAACGTTCGTTACCACTTGTATCCACGCCCACGAAATAACTCTGTTAATTTGTTTAAAAGGGTACTTTATCACGTAACGTTGGTAACAGCTTGGTACGCTTGTTACTATACGAGACATTTTATATGTAAATGTTTGCTTATGGTTCTAATACGCATATAACATTTTATTAATTTCATAGTTATCTTATGTTAATTATGGATTGATTGATATTATTTTTGCATGTATATTCTACGATATCTATTGTATGTGTTGTTGTAAATTTGTTACTAGAAAAATCAACCTTATCTTAAAGAATGTGACTTAATATTTTCGTATCTTTAGGTCGTGACTATCCCTATTTTGCTCTCAGTGCAATTTTTAAATACGCGACGCGAGGTTAAAATGCAATACTTTATATGCCAGTGGGTTTTAAAATAACCTTTCATATCGAAACTATTAAATTTGTTACATGTCTTAGTAAAATTATTAAAGTATAATGTTATCGCAGATTTATAAGATATAAAAAAACTATATTTTGTTATATTAGCTGTTATTATCTGTGATTAATATTTTAACGAGAAATGCTTTTTTCTTTTCATATTTATATTTTCATTAAGACATACAGATTGTGGCGATAAGTATATCTGCTATTTTAGCAATTATTAAAAAATATTTTTTGTTATATAAAAAATTAAAAGTAAACGCTAAGTTCATGAAAACTAAAATAATTTCACGTACTGAACTAGGGCCTTGAATTATTTTATAGACTATGTTTTAGTCTTTTATTAAAGGTTCTTTCTTATACCCTAATGCGTGGAATAAGGAATATCACAATCAGAATGTCTTCTAAATGTCGTAACTTTCAAAAATTCTTTAACTGTTTTGGCACTTTTAGGGGTGAAATTTATTTCCAAATTTATTTGGTACTACCCCTGAAGTACAATCAGAGGACACTACACTATAGTTTTGTGGGCTTACATTAAACCTTATATTTTTAAGTTTATAAGTAAGACGCTGTTGCTGCTAAGATTTACTAATGCCTTACAAGTCGCGGCAAGTAAGTCTAGCGCTGAACGAAACGTGGAGTGGACGCGCACGAATTGAATTGCAAGAATGCGACTGGAGATGTAATCAGAGCGTGCGAACGATACGCACGAGCCAATCAGCGCGACTTATGTGCAATAAACCAATCAGCGCGACTTATGCGGAATAACGGTCACCACTAGACAGCCTCCCGAACAAGTCGGTTTCCGAAAAGGCTTTAGCACCATAGACCACATACATACCCTTCGGCAAGTTGTACAGAAGTCCGAGGAGTACAATTTGCCACTATGCCTGGCGTATGTGGACTATGAGAAAGCCTTTGATTCCGTCGAAATTTGGGCGGTGCTGCAGTCCCTTCAGCGGTGCTAAGTTGACTGTCGGTATATCGAAGTGCTGAAGTGCTTGTACAGTAGAGCTACGATGGCAATCCGAGTACAGAACCAGAGTACGAAACCTATCCAATTGCAGAGATGTGTAAGACAGGGTGATGTTATATCCCCGAAACTCTTCACCGCTGCATTGGAAGACGCTTTCAAGCTTCTGGACTGGAAAGGATACGGTATTAACATCAATGGTGAGTACATCACTCACCTTCGATTTGCCGACGATATAGTTCTTATGGCAGAATCGCTGGAGGACCCAAATACCATGCTCAATGACCTCAATAGTGTCTCCCAACGAATAAGTCTTAGGATGAACATGGACAAAACAAAGATCATGTTTAATGTCCATGTCACACCTATGCCGGTAGTTGTTGGGAGCACTAAGCTCGAAGTTGTTGACGAGTACGTTTACCAGGGACAAATAGTCCGACTAGGTAAGTCCAACTTCGACCGAGAGGTCAATCGACGGATTCAACTCGGCTGGGCAGCGTTCGGGAAACTACGACACATCTTCTCGTCAGACATACCTCAAAACCTTAAAACGAAATTGTACAACACGTGCGTGTTGCCAGTGATGACTTACGGAACTGAGACGTGGTCCTTCACTGCTGGCCGTATAAGGAAGCTCAATGTCGCTCAGCGAGCTATGGAGAGGGCTATGCTCGGAGTTTCTCTGCGTGATAAACTTAGGAATGAGGATATCCGCAGTAAAACCAGAGTAACCGACATTGCCCAACGGATTAGTAAACTGAAGTGGCAGTGGGCCGACCATATAGCTCGAAGAACCGACAACCGATAGGGAAGAAAGGTTCTTGAGGGGCAGCCTCGTACCGGTAGGCGAAGTGTAGGGCGATCCCTCGCGAGATGGAGTGACGACCTGGTAAGACATGCAGGAAGTCGATGGATGCAGGTGGCTCAGGACCGTGCTTTGTGGCATTCCTTGGGGTAGGCCTATGTTCAGAAGTGGACTTATGAAAGGCTGTAATGATGAAATGATGATGATGAGTCCATAAATATACAGTACTTACGTAAATTCAACAGTGTACATGTAAAGTGTTTCTTATTAAATACACCACCTGCCAGCACAGTGCACTTACATTACATATTTGAGTTTTATTAACACATTGTTACTTAATTGGGCACTATACAATGTCTCAAATTGAGGAAATTAAAACCGCACAAAATAGCCTGTAGGAATGCTTCTCTAAGAGAATGTCCAAACTGGAAGCACAGCTACAGTCTGGGGGACCGGCAAAGGATACTGTTGCAAAGGTGGCAGAGGAGTTCCGGACCTTCCGACAACTGATGTTCTCCATGCTAGGTCTGCTTCGCAAGCAAATTAATGCCCCCGCATGGTTGATGTCATTGATACGAGACAACGACGTAAGGCCCTCATTTTCTTGGGAATCGCCGAAGTGGACAAGGAGGACTGCAAGGCTGCTGTACTAAACACAATCCACAACATGAAACTGAGTGACATAACAGAAACTTCTATTCGTGCTTGTCATAGAATTGGAGTAGCCAATAAAGACCATCACCGGCCAATCCTTGTAAGGTTTGCTAGTGTTAAATCCAGGTTATCTGTGTGGAGGGCCAAATCCCGGCTTAAAGGATCTTCTGTCTTAGTGAAAGAGTTTCTGACAAAGGCACGACAGACTGTTTTTGGCAAAGCTCGGTTGCATTTTGGTATGAGAGCATGCTGGTCTCAGAATGGCATAATAGTGGTTCAAGCTGCTGTTGGGACCAGGTACAAGATAACCACAAGGAATGAGCTGAACTCTCTTACACTGAAATATTCTAAGGAAGCAACGGTATCTTCAGGTAAAAGTAAAAGCATCACCAGTAATGAGGGAGAATCGGGCTTGAATTCTAAGTTTCGCAAATAACAGCTGCCGATCAAAATTCAAAGTCTTAAATTTGATGATAAGATAAGTTTTCCTCATAAGTCAATAATATCTGTATTTTTTTCTTCATAATAATATGTTCTTATTTTTGAGTACTTATATTTTTAGTCTAAAGGCTTATTTTATTAATATTTTTAGTCTTAGGTATGTTCTTCTCACTTTCTGCTTATTGTTGTTTTTATATTTTACCTTGTGGTTTTTATCAGAACTACACATGATAGTCCATATGATAGTTCAAATTATATCTGATATTAAGTTATCAAATCTGCAATTACTGTCAGACTCAACTAACATTGTTTTCTTTTTGTTTTAATTTTTTTTAAAGTGTCTTGTCAGTGACTTACTATATTATTTTAAACTATTTGCTTAAGATATAACAAGAACAATGTTTGTTATTGTTAGTATTAGTATTAACTTCTTGAGGTATATAATAGGTACTAACCAACTAAAATTTTATTGTCAAATTCATTAAGATACTTAGCATAGATTACTTGTTAAGCTGGTAAATTTGATACTTGAAGATAGTTTCACTCAGGAATTTTCTTTGTAATTTGCATAACGTATTATTTTTAATTTTAAGTATTAATTAGGTATTTCGAGTTTTTTCTTATGTTTATTTTATTCTATGTCTATTTGTATAGTGAACATTCCGCCAATGTGTGTGTGTGTGTGTGTGTGCCAGCTGGCGGGTGGTGCAGACATAGCAGTGTTGCACATATTTTTTTAGTCAGATATATTTATATATTATATAGTTTATTAATTATTGCAAATATTTTATATTACTTATATATATAAAATATTATATATATATATATATATATATATATATATATATATATATATATATTGTATTATTTTTATATTAATGGCTTCTGATGATGATTCTTTTTTTTCTGCCAATGATTCTGCCACATCATCTAATAATAATACAAACGTGCGGCATACGTTTAATCAGGCGCACTCTTCGTTGAACGTGTGTCATGTCAATGCACAAAGCGCACCCTGTCACTACAGCGACCTTATTGAAGCTTTCTCGAATGCTAACGTTCATGCTGTTTTGATTTCTGAGAGTTGGTTCAAACCTCATCTTCTTTCGACCACTTATCCTCTCTCTGGCTTTACTCTGATACGCAATGATCGTGTGCACAGAAGAGAGGGTGGTGTTGCTATATATCTCCGCTGTGACTTTTCTTACAAAATCCTAGCCTCCTCCTCACCCTCCTATTCCACCTCTGCAGAGTTTCTTTTTCTCGAGGTACGTGTGAAGGGAACAAAACTAGTTCTCGGTGTTGTTTATTGTCCCCCTTCTGTTGATTACTTCTCCAGTCTCGAAACGACTCTGGAATCTTTAGGGACGGAATACACGCATCACATCATCATGGGCGACTTCAATACTGACCTCTTGGTTCCTACCTCACCCCGTTCTTCTAAACTCCTTCATATTGTCGAGTCGGTTGGTCTCCACATCCTTCCGTTACAAGCCACTCATCACAATATTGATGGAAATGACACTTGGCTTGACTTAATCCTTACATCTTACCCTACCCTCGTGTCCTCCCATGGTCAACACCTTGCTTCTGGCTTCTCCCATCATGACCTCATTTTCCTTTCTTATGTCCTAAAACCTCCTAAATTGCTGCCTAAAATCCTGCACATGCGATGTTTTGGTCGTATGTATTTAGAGGAGTTGTGTTTAGATGCATCTAAATTAAAATGGGACAGAGTGGTGGGCGCCTCTACTGTGGACGAGAAAGTCGCTGCGTTTAATGGTGCTATTCTCAAGCTTTATGATGTACATGCACGAGTCTAGAGGGTGAAAGTTAAGCGACCACCTGCTCCATGGATGACGAGAGGTGTTCGCATAGCCATGAGGCGTAGGTACCGGGCTTTTCAACGTTTTAGAAGAGAGCGGAGTGAAGAGAGATGGAACCTCTATAAAGCTGCTAGGAATCGGTGTAATCAGATGATACGCAACGCTAAACGCCGATATATTCTTGATAACATAATTTCCTCTTCCTCTGCCGATATTTGGAAGTTCCTTAGGACTCTCGGAATCGGTAAACAGCCCCGTTTTGAGTTTCAGGGGACACTTGGTTTGGATGATATTAACAGTCATTTTGTTTCTCATACTCCTCTGGATCACCAAACCAAGTGTCACACTGTTGATTATTTATATGGCTTACCTTGTCTTGATATCGATCCCTTCCATTTTTCTCCAGTTACTTCGGATGAAATTAAAAAAATAATCCTTTCCATTAAGTCAAACGCTATGGGTTGCGATAACATCAGCCGCCGTATGATCATTTATATCCTTGACCATATTCTTCCAGTTATTTCCCATATCATAAACTTCTCCCTAGATTCCGGAGTTTTCCCGTCGCTGTGGCGCATGACCCACGTTATTCCCTTGCCGAAAACTTCCAATCCGACTTTACCCAATCACTTCAGACCTATATCCATTCTTCCTTTCCTATCCAAAGTACTTGAAGCCTGTGCACATAGGCAACTATCTCTGTTTGTTTATAAGAATAATTTATTAAGCCCTTTTCAGTCTGGCTTCAGGCCCGTTCACAGCACTGTTTCCGCTCTTCTTAAGGTCACTGGTGACATTAGGGCGGGGATGGAGGACACCAAAGTCACTGTACTGGCTTTGGTTGACTTTTCGAACGCCTTCAATACCATCAGTCATGACATCCTACTTTCTATCCTTTCCCATTCCATGATTTCTTCCGAAGCACTGGATTGGTTTTCAACTTATCTTCGGGGACATCAGCAGTCAGTCCGCATTGGTGAGTCTGCATCAAGCTGGTGTGACATAAATGCTGGTGTCCCTCAAGGTGGTATTCTGTTTCCATTGTTATTTTCAGTATTTATTAATTTTATCACCCACAACCTTCAGTGTGCGTATCATCTATATGCCGATGACCTACAGTTGTACGCACAGGCGAATGTTGATTGTGTGTCCGTCGCATTGGATATGGTCAATAAGGACCATATTAAGAGCTGGTCTGACAGGTTCGGTTTATGTGTTAATCCATCCAAGTGTCAAGCAATAATAATAGGTAGCCATCGCACAATTAAAAAAGTAGACACTACAGCTCTTCTCGCGATCATTTTCAACGGTTCTGTTTTGGGATTATGTTCTTCGGTTAAGGATCTTGACTTAAACATTGACTTCACTTTGAGCTGGCATGCCCAAGTGACAAAAGTCACCGGTACCTTACGGGCTCTATACCGTCTGAAAAATTTCCTTCGATCCGGAACCAAAACATTACTTGTGCAATCCTTAATTCTTCCCCTGATTGATTACTGTGATGTGTGTTATTTTGACCTGAATGCAGATCTTTTTGACAAATATGATCGTCTTCTTAATAACTGCATTCAATTCATTTTTAATCTTCGTAAGTATGACCATGTGTCTACATCGTTCCCAACTTAAGTGGCTTCCCATTCGTCAGCGACGAAGTGTGCGTGCACTCACAACCCTATACTCCATTCTGATGTCTCCTACTCCCCCTTCTTACTTAACTTCTCATTTCCAGTACATTTGTTTTAGCCATGACGGAAACCGCGTTCTTCGAACAACCTTTTACTAAAGTGTCCCTCTCATAAATCTGGCTTCCTACATTCTTCCTTCACTGTACAGTCTGTTCTCATCTGGAACGCACTCCCTCTTAAAATAATCGTTATGCATTCAAGAAGAAAATTCGTGAACATTACTTTATTAAATTGACAGAATCATCTCATTTGTGGTATTTATTTATGTATTTATATAAATATGTAATTATATATTGTATGTAATTTATTATTTTATGTACATAATTTATATACATATATTAAATAATTTTTGATTTGAAAGTTTATGTATGGGTATATGTATTATATTTGTTTTATATTTATATACTTTAATTTATACTCTTGTCTTTTAGCGTTTCACACACCTACTTCATATTTTATCTCTGCATCACCTAAAAGTTGACTGTTAGAGAATGCCTCAGGCATTAAGTTTAAATAAATAAATAAATAAAGTCCACCTAAATGTTAGTAGCTATTGTAGCCCATGGACATTTGCAACCAAATTCAAAGAAAGGCTATAGATGCCATTGCCTGTTATTATACTGGCTGTATAATCTTCAGACCTGATCACAGCTGTGCAAGCACTGCTATATGGTCGTAGAAATAGGTAAGGGGGTGGTACCTACCGAGAAAACGAGTTCGACCACCTACGAGGAGTCTTACCACCAGTTTATAGGGTATAAAACGTGTAAAGCCTGCACTTGAATAAATATAGTCTACTTCTTTTTACTACTTAGACATGTATAATAATCATCTTCTCCTTCATCGTTTGAAGTCAATTGCTGAACCAAGACTTCTCCTAGACTGTGCCAGCAGGCATTTTTCTTCTTCTGACAACTTCCTCGTGGAATCATCTACCACCAGCGATGTTTCCGGACCGATACGACTTAGGACCTTCAAGAAAAGAACCTACTATTTTTCAAAAAGGCTGGCAACGTACCTGCAATTTCCCTAGTATGCAATACGGTTTGTTGTGCATGGGCGGCGGTCGACACTTACCATCATCTCTTCTTTAAAAAAAATGCATATCTTGGAAGACTTGCTCTCTACCTCATCACACTGGAAAAGTAACTCTATCACTGGTAAAGCTAGTTCCCATCAACGAAGTATGAATGTGAGTGAATTTTCCGCTATCACCAATCAGATTACACATATGTAAATATGGTTGATTTTTTTAAAGAAAATGTTTATGTACGTTTACCCTTACACCTATCTTACATACGCTTTTGTCTGGATTTAGTTAATATTTAAATATGTTATAATATTTCAAAAGGTGAATATTTTATATTTAGATATTTAAAGAATATTTTTCAGGAAAGCAATAGCAACGACGCACCTGCTGCCCTCGTCAAATTCAATAACTTTACTCCTCGTCCGATATTTCCAATAATATTTAACAACTATATAGTTAAAATAGAGTTCAGCTGCTGAGAAATTATGTTGAGCGAGAACGTTAACTTCCTGGCAAACATTATTTGTCAAGTTAAAGTTGTTTGTTTCGACACATATTACAAGTTTTAGTTTGTTCGGAATATCTTAATTTAGGCGATGGTGTCTAAATAATGACTGGTTGGTTGATGAATATAACTTAAAAACAGCAGTAAATTTTGTTGTAAAGTTGTCATCAATTATAATATAAAATAAAATAATTAGTTTCGGTATGGTAATTGTTTTACAATAAAATAAACAGTGTGAGATATGGGAGAATTTCGAGTAATATTCCAAGAAAATAATTAAAACCCCAAACATAAAACCTCTTCACCGCCAGATGTTTTCTTGAGGTATCTCATCTATACAGCCTATATTTTGAAGCCTATAGCTTCGAAGGTGACTACTGTTTCATTTACGCCTATACTCTTACATATGTAACTTACGCCTGTCTACATCCGGCTACACCAAACCCCTACGGGCACTTTTTTCGCATTACTTTGTCACCCAAAAATATCAATAGAATTTATTTATTCTTGTTATCTGTTATCTAGTATCAAGTATTATCTATTCTTCTGCTTCTTCATCATCAATGCGTGAAAGTCCACTGCAGGACATGGGCCTCTCCCGCTGTAGGAATTATTTGTCATAATTATTGGCAGATTGATGATCACAATACAAGACGTCTTACACCTTCGACGTGTGCCGCCAAGATTACTTTCAGGGAGGTGCATCTGCATCTATATATTTTATTAAGTATTTTATTGAATATATTTCGCTCATCGAAAATGTTATTAATCTCTGTAGTCGATGGTTGGTATTATTTATCGGAGAATCCCCTCTGCCGCGTGACATACTGAGTGTTCACAGGGAAAGTGTAGAAGAGGATACTGAATTTATTGACAAGGTGATGAACAAATTTCGACAGCAACCTAGACGGCTTTCTTATCATTCAAGTTTGCAATGCAAGAAACCGTATATTTATTAGTTAGAGTATATTACACACATTTAAATATGGATATATTAAAAATTAGAGTAATTATTAACCTCTTTCTTATTTTCTTTTTCATATTTTCGTTGTACAAATCTACGTTACTTAGATTTATTATAAATATAATATTGAACGGATACGGCGCCCTCGGTGTTTAAGTGAACCATGCACTTGATGTTTTATTTATAAGTATAAAGATATCTGTATTATTATTGTTTGAGACGGAACTGTTATGAAGTTTATGAAATATAATTAACTAGACCCAAAGTAATTTTTTTTAAAACAAATAAATTACTAACAAATATTCTATGCGAACGAAGTCGCGGGCACAGCTAATATAAAAATATTATTATAATAAATTCAAACGCTTAAAGCGTAGCTATATCTTGATTGTAACCAAGTTCGTAGAATTTTAGCGAAATCAGGTTTTGTGCCATTATCCTGGGACAGATGCTTTAGTACATTATGTATATCAGTGATTCCCAACCAGTGAGTGGTCCGCTAGAGCTTAATATTGTCCGCGAAAGATTTAAATATTTTACACACCTAATCGTTTTAATTAACTCATGTATAATTTTCTCGTCACGCGGGTAGTGCAATACCGCGCGTCACGTCAGTGTGTACCTACTAACTTTTACAATAAATACAACAAATAATACTGTTAAAGAACGCTTCTTTTCAGTTTATTACATAATTATGTTAAAAGTTGTGATTATAATTTATTGTTAGATTAACACATTTTTTCTCTTAACTTAACTTTTAACTTTTGTCCCTGCTAACCACAAAAAATGAAATCTTGATTGAGAATAACAAAAGTTGCCAGTGTCCAACATCATCTAGTGAGAATTGAAAATAAAATATCCTTTGATTTTCACCCCAAGTACTTAATTATATTCGAAACGAATACTAGGAGTGCTATTTAACATCCTTTTTAGCCGTTTCAACAAAGCTTGGAATTCTTTTGTTAAGAGAGGATAAAATTTAGAATAAAGCATTGTTATCTGTAAATTAAACGTGATTGTTGAAATGACGGTCTGAACAGAGGAATTGTGAGTGTTTGGAATTGAAAGAGGGCACATTATGCAGTATTCGGTATAAGACGCGCCATCTGCTATCGTCGTTACGATGTTATTACTTCTGCGGAAGTACGAATTTACCAGAACGTGAATACCTCATCGCTGTAATACGCGTTTATGTCTAAACAAATTACTTTTTTCTATTCCAAGAAGTTGTATACAATGCGTAATAACTTTAAAGACTATTTTTCGTTCCGTTGACCAAGATTTGTTTTTAAATATGAGCAGTGACGAACTATAATAAAGTCAAATACAATAAATTTGCTTTTTAGATCTGGATTGTTATATGAATTGTCTTACAATCTGATTACCATAATTATTTGTGTTACCAGTGTGCTCTATTATCTTACTCTACGTATAAGAAAAAGCCATTAGTACGTCTATTTTGCACTTTGCCTTTCCGATTAATTTTTTGAGAAAAAAAAAACAGTATTTAATTGAAACAAGACATAAAAAAATTAAAAAAATCCTTCTTGTAACATTGAAACGTTATACAAACAATTTTACGCATGGATATTTATATTTTTTTTAAACGTTACTCCCACACTAGGATTTTCTCCTGTGTCGTAGAGACAGTTTACTAACATAAATTGCACGAGGAAAAACACCCACAATCGAAACATTTATTTGTAAGCCATACATAATACTGCTTCCGTACGAAATATCCCAGCACCGTTAAGCCATTGCGTTTCGGAACTTTCTGGATGTTTAAAATATGAAATGTAACATAAGCAGCATGTATATCCCAAGCCCCATATCGTCGCGTTGGTATCGTAAGAGGCGTCAGAGTGAAGCAAAACAGGAGATGGGCAACAATGTCTTACTAATAACCACTAAAAATAAAAAATAACTTTTTTTTTATAGGATCGAGTGACAAACGAGCACACAGTCTACCTGATGGTAAGTGGTTGCTGTGGCCCATAGATATCTACATCTATCCTCGTTTGCGAATCAAAATGCAGATGCGTTGTCACTCGTGAGGACTAAGATGGAATGCCTCTTATCCAGTAAAAAGGGTCTCCGGTTCTCTACAATCACCATACGAAACACAGCAGTGTTAAGCTGCTATTTTACGCCGGTATTCTGTGAGAGCGTGGTCCTTCCCCGGTTGAGCCGACCCATTCGTGCTACAACTATACTACTAATATAGCTGCAGCATGGCTCTACCACGTATAAACGTGGCAACTATAGCAAATATTCATACTCTATGAGGGAGGCCTATGATCAGCAGTGGTTTTTTGATAGGCTGAATGAATGATATTTATATACATTTTAAAAAACTCTTTTGTTTAATCGTTGGTGCATCTGTTAGTGATTGCATAACTCTTAAACAACTTGACCGAGAGAGACCATATTCAAACAATATATTTGTTTTGTCAAGACGATGGTTCATAGCTATGCTAGGATCCAACAGTTGGCCCTGTAGTGAAATAATTAATAATATCTATATATTTATGGTCCGAAATTATACACATTCACAATAACTCTTCATTTTATACATGGTAGAGCCATGCTGCAGCTATATTATTGTTGTAGCACGAATGGGTCGGCTCGACCGGCGAAGAACCACGCTCTCATTAAATACCAGCGTAAAATAGCAGCTCAGTGCTTCTGTTTCATATGGTGAGTGTAGAGAACCGAAGATCCATTTTACTGGAAACGAGGCATTCCATTTTAGTCCTCAGGGGTGGCAACGCATCTGCATTTTGATTCTTAATCGAGGGTTGATGTAGATATTTATGGGCCACACCATCCACTTATCATCAGGTGGACTGTGTGCTCGTTTGTTTATCTTATTCGTTTCTTAATTAGTTTGGAGCGAAACTCATCGCGTCATCTATGGCAATGAACGGAACAATGTTTGTCAGGTCAGATATTATAGTTTTACATTTCAATATGGCTGGCAAAACATTTGAAATGTGAAACAATATCTGAACTGACAAACGTTGTTTTTTTCTCATGCAATATTTTTCATTTTTGTTTCTATCATAACCCATCTAAACCTAAGCCCTGGGAAGTGTGTTTGGCGGGATGTGTTATGCAACAACGCTTTTGGCATATATTTTGAGCTGACGCCGCTCAGTAAACTAATACAATAGCGTTTGTTTACCGTATGCAGCGATCGCTTCGCTTTGCTGCACGGTCGTTATACTTAAAGCTAGGGTTGTCAACTTTTTTCATATTAAATATAGTATATTCCGAGCCTGTAATAATATATTTTTTATAAAACTGAAGTGACAAGCGAACTTACAGACCTTACAGACTAAGACTCATTAAAAGTGGCTACTGCTATTCATCGACAACTGCAGCCACCTATATATATATATATATATATATATATATATATATATATAATTAAAAAAGAAGTCCATCTAGTCAGAAAAGGATTACTATCTTGTAGTACAAACTATAGTAGATGACGTGAAACAACTTTAAATTAATATTTTATGTATAGACATCTTACATAAGAGGATACTACATATATTATATTGTAGAGTTGGTAACGATAGCTCTCCGGCAGTATTCATTTAAATTTATTAACAAATTAAGAATAGATTTTTTTAATCTTACAGATGACACTTGATTTTATTGAGTTTTGATTCGGCCTATTGCACGGTATGAAATAGCACAGTAGATTCTTCTGTTTTTTTGAGAGCCTTTTCTTAAAATACTGGGTCATTAATTATTCATTATATCGGACATTTTATTTAAACATTCGTTGTAATTATTATTTAAAAATGGTTTTAAAAAGTTTTATCATTGTAAAGTATTTTTATGCTCTACTAATCTCTCTTTAAGATTTATATTGATAGTTCGAGAGGAGTAAATTGTTTACACATTGCACGTGTACGTTACACGTTCTTTCTTTACTGGAAACACTGCCGTATGCACGATAAGAAGAGTATATCTCTATAATCGGATGAAGCACTTGCAGTGCTGTAAATCTATAATCACTTACTACGTATGAGACCGGAGCACGAGTTAGATCTTAGTGTGCTCGGTAATAAGTAGCTGGTGCTCTTCATATACAATCTTATTTAATGTTAATAGAATTACATATTATTACACGGAAATCTGTTAGTAATGTATGATGTTAAAAATCTTTGACTATCCCTGAAGTTTAAAAACTAATTTTGAGATAAAGAAAGCGGAATGTATTTTTGGTCTTAAGATCACTGTTGCTCCTCCCATTATTAGCCCGTATAAGTCTACTGCAGGGGCCTGGGTCCACATGGGCTTCCCCTGTTTGCCGTAATCACCAAATTTGTAGTCGCCACGCAAGATAGACGTCTTACACATCTACGCTATACACCGACGCGGGTCTGGATATTTTACGTCAGGCGTAAACGTATAAGACATGTTACAATCAATAAAAATGAAATAGGTTATTATACAATCTTTCTGAAATTTTATATAGTTGCGTTTTATAACACAACACAACACAACGGGGCGAAATAGTGTGATTTATTATCTATGATTGCACTACGCGTTTAAATTCTTTCCCTATAAACCCGCGGCTAGGAGGAATGTACCAAAATGAAAATAACATTATTGTAAACCGGCAGCACAACTATAGCTATAACCATACACATAGTATATTTATGATAGCTATACTATTGTCGTAGGCCATATAATTTAATGTTCTAAACGGGATTCAAGCTCACAGCTCACAACACTTGACTACTGTGCTATTGAGCCGTCAAGAGTGCTAGGATCATTTAAAATAGAGCAGAAAATATGTTTTAATGTATATTAATAATAAGAGAAAGTGAGAGAAAAATTGTAAAAAACAGTGCGTGTAGCCGGTGATGACATATCGCTCTAAGACTATGTTAACTTGAGTTGTCGTTCACGCCGGGCTATGGCTATGCTCAGTTTATCTGCGTGATGCATTCGAAATGAGGATATTGGATTAGTTAACTGATGTGGCAATGAGCTGTTCATATAGCTCAAAAAACTGACAAACAATAAGTGAAGTGTAGGGCAGTCCGCCACTAGATGAAGTGTCGATCTGGTAAGACATGCAAGAAGTCGGCGGAAGATATACACGTGGAAGAGTCATGATACTGCTGTATTGCACGTGGTAGAGCCATGCTACAGCTATATTGCACGTAGTAGGACCATGATGCAGCTATATTTGTGTGTGGTAGAGCCATGTTGCTGCTGTACTATATTGTGGTTTTAGCACAAATGGGTTTTCTCAACCGGAGGAGGACCACTCTCTCACAGTATGCCCTCTCAAACTAGTAGCTAAATGCTGCTGTGCTTAATATGGTGAGTGTAGATAACTGGAGATCCTTTTTACTGGAAACAAGGCATTCCATCTTAGTCCTTTGGGATGACAACGCATCTATATTTTGATTCCTTATCGAGGATAGATGTAGATGTCTATTGACCACAGAATCCACTGACCATCAGTTGGACTATGTGCTCATTTGTCATCCTTATCCTATAAAAAAATCATTGGATGTAGGTGGCTTAAGATCGTGTTTTTTAACATTCCTTTGTTCATCAGTGAACTTGTAAAGAGCTTTTATGATGATGAAATGACGATTCAAAAAATGTTCAGTGCCTTTCTGTTCCGTGCTAAAAGCATCCAAAACGCGGGAATCAAAAGCATCCGTGACCATGGGTCACGGTAAAAATAGTGTTATTTAATCTGTAGTGTTCACGTAAACATAAGAAATTAAATTAACGAAAACATCATCTCTAGTCTATTGAGAGAACCGACCGAAGAAAAAGATTGTGACAGATACGAGAGGGTCCCTAAAATCTATTAAGTTTATGAAACATGAAATGAGTAAATATTTGAAGATAAATGTAATGAAATGATGCAAATAAAATGTGTAGAAACTTAGTAATATTTTTTTAATGTCAGACGTATACTCTGCTATACAAAGTCACTTTAAGGGGCCCACCTAATAAGCGTGAAATTCGCGTATAGAATTTTTTTACTTGTAAATCGGCTGGATAAGCGTATCATCAAACGTTGTGTAAAGTTGAAAAAAGTAAAAATATAATATTATATTGCATGTTGTATGAGTATGTTATATTATCTTAACCACAGCCCCATATCATGCAGTAAGTGTCGTAAGATGGACAGCAGAATCTTCCTGGTAACAATTTAATATTATATAAATTATGTAATCAATACAAGATAACTATACGTAGTAGAGCCATGCTGCAGCTATATTAGTAGTATAATTGTAGCACGAATGGGTCGGCTCGACCTGGGGAAGGACCACGCTCTCACAGAATACCAGCGTAAAATTGCAGCTTAACAAGTGTAAAAAACCGGAGACCCCTTTTACTTGAAACGAGGCATTCCATCTTAGTCCTCACAGGTGACAACGCATCTGCATTTTGATTCGTAGTCGAGGATAGATGTAGATAGATGTCTATGGGCCACAGCAACTACTTACAATCAGGTGGACTATGTAGGTACCCGTTGGTCACCCTTATCCTATAAAAAAAAGATGATTATTATAATTGAAAGCTTATTGTGAATTAATGGTTTACATCTTTTGTAATTTGTTAAACGTTAATTTGTTCATTCGCTCTGTTAGAATGAGTTAACTCAAGTTTACACTGTAAACATAATAATGTATAAATCACGAAGCAAATATTTGCTTCATGGTATTAATAACCAAACTATAGTGCCGCCTATCGAGTCCAGATTTTGTGATTTCCTTTTTGACACTCAAGTAAAATATTATAATTTAAATTTAAGTTATATTGTTCCATATATGCATATATATGTATAAAGAACTTGTTAATTTATTTGCTACAGCGCCACCTATTGGACTCTAGCATAGCTATGAACGATTGTCTTGACAAAAAAAATTGTGTGATTATTACCTCAATCGGTCTTAACGTTTAAAGTTTCAGGATCACTAACAAACGCAATAATTTACTGAGTAAATTTGTAGTTTGCATCTTCTTATACGTGTAGCGAATTAACACATAAAAGTATCTCCTGTATTGAAATTAGCTCACTAATAATGAGGACTAATAATGTTACGCTCCGCAGATGTCGCTAGTTAAGACTAAAATTAACTTATTTGTCACGCAGATTTATTAGTTTCTAGTGTGTATCACGAAACAGTTTTTCCAATCCTTTTACTTTTTGGTTTATTCGTCTTTAGGTTAAACTATTTCTAATGTAAGCATTATAAAATGTAACTAATATATCTGAAAAAAAAAAATTCTACATTTTTATAACAAAGTAACTTCACTCGCCATGAAACCTGTGAAATATTTCACAATATTTTACATACTAGTACTTCCATTGGACATATGGAATAAAAAAATGATTAATTGTATTAAAAGTATTAAAATGCGACCGTAGATTCCCCAGTAATTTATGTTTAAGCTTAGTATTTAACAAGGCTGACAATTACAATTACATGAGGATTACGTCAATAGATGGCGTAAGTAGTATTTAAAGACGCGCTGTGGTTTGGCTGGTTTATATAACATTAGTTCTGAGAAATGTCATGTAATGTTACCATCAGGTGGGCTGTATAGCTCGTTTAAGGTGGCACAAGTCGCGGGCTCGAACTCGCTGGTGGGCGCGGCCAAAAAGCACGCTGTCTCACCTGGCATCGTGCCCGACAGAGATAGTATCAGTGATGAGCATATCGACACTAGTATTCACGCATGTCTTGTTCGTACGGTGTTCCGAACCGTTAGAATGAAAACGAAGTTACACGAACACGATGCAACATCTATACTAATATAATAAAGCAGAAGAGGGTTTTTGTTTGTTTAAACGTGCTAATCTCTGGAACTACCAGTCAGATTTGAAAAATCTTTTTTTGGATATTATAGCCAGATTCATGTTGAATAATATAGGCTATACAGCATTAGGCTATATATCTCAGCTAGCCTATATTTGTTAAGGAAGTCAGAAGAAAAAGCGCTGTTATGGTTCGGGATACGTAAATACAATGTTCTAGAAAAATATAGATCTTTACTCCGTCTAAAAAAAGTCCGCGATAACATATGTCTATTTCTTATATATAAGCCACAATTAGGCATTTTGTGACAAAAAAATGAAAATTTAATTATTAGGCACCTTACGAACCAAAGTTACTTCATTATCAAGACAATTTTATGAAGATAAACTTCGTTCTTTATACCATGTTTATATAGTACATAGTTTAAGAGATAATGTAAAATTAAAATAATTCAATACCTACTTGGCTTGACGCGCAAACAACGCATAACCCCTAGCCCGGTGCGAACTGAGAAGCCAGTATTGAAAGCTTCTATGAGCGAGGTTAGGTTAGTCGTTAGTTCAATCGTTATCTATATCTACACAAATAAATTAAATTGAAGTGTCTGTTTGTAATGTCAAAATAACAGCTTTTTACTAATTGCGTATGAAACTGTATACGGTACTTATAACCACAATTTTTAACATTTTTGTATGTCTGTCAGTCTGTTTGTTGCGGTTAATTTCCAAAACGGCTGGACCGACTTTGACGGGACTTTCACTAGTAGATAGCTCATGTTATAAGAAGTAACTTAGCCTGCTTAAATTTTAGAAAAATTATTTGGTGTCTTTGCAACAAAATTAATGCCCTAAACTAAACGCAGACGAAGTCGCGGGGTACAGCTAGTAGCTAAAATAAATTCAAAATTAATTGAGTACTTTTATCTATCTCCCGGGTGAGCGTAGCAATGATTAGTTACATCTTTATTTCTGAACTCTTTCATTTCACGTTGCTATGGTATTTTGAAAGTTTAAATTTAATTGAATAATAAGTATAAGAGGTTGATAGCAAATTTATCAAGAATCATTTCTTGCCTACACACTTTTCATGTATCGTGTACGTTTTTCTTTAAAACTGGAAAAAACCGCGCATAATATGCCGACAGATAAAATAAAAGTACTCCATTAATCATGGCAATTTTTCCATACATTACAATCAAATAAAATATTTGATTGCAATTATAAAATGCTTGAACTAGGTGTCATGTCATGCCACGCATCTCGGACACGTGATAACGCGGGTGAAACCGCGAAATTATTAGGTATACCTCTGTGGCTCTATATACCTAATATAGATTGCTTATTTTATTATGTTTAGTTTTCCCCGAGTGGTCATGCAGCAATCACTCAAGAGTTCGGCTTCGAACGTGTGTAACTCGATAATTATCCCACGGCAACGAAATACCTGAATAAACGGTATCATATATGATATTTGGCAGCTCCGTGGCGCAGTGGCTTAGCAATGAATTGTTGTACTGGGAGCCGCGGGTTCGAATCAATCGAACAAGTATTTGTATGGTCTACAAATAATTGTTCCGGGTCTGGATGTTTGTAAACTGCCTCCACGTTACAGGAGAAAATCCTAGTGTGGGGTAACGTTTTTTTGAAAAAAAAAATTCCAGACTATAGCCTATCTCTGAGCAAAATATCATCCAGATCCCTTCAGCCGTTCTGGCGTGATTGAGTAACATACATCCATTCATCCGTCCATCCAAATATCCAAACTTTCGCATTTATAATATTTAGATAATAATCGTAATTGGTCTGCCTACCTATAAATTGTTTTCAAAAATACTTACTTACCTGGCTTTTTTTATAATATATACTCAATATCACTAAACGTAAGCACAGGTTTTTATCAAGACAAGTGACCCATCAAGATTGTTTTCTTAGTACTGACGTACCTACCTAAAGTTTACAATTTTGTGGCCACGACGCGGCGAGGTTTTGTGACATTTTGTTGTACTGTAGATTGTAGGTATCTAGGTAATAACATTAGGTACCTATGAAAATCCCACATAATATACTTTGTTTGTCCGCCGCAAAAGTCGTCTAATAAATAATTAAACTGTTTTGTAATTCTTTATTTATTTATAACACTTGCATTGAGAGCCGTGGTAGCTCAGATGGTTAGCGCTCGGTGTAAGTATCACATTACGCGAGCAACCCGGGTTCGATCCCCGTCGGCACCAATGAAATTGTTGCAATTTTATATAGTAATCGAATATAGACTTTACTTTTTTTACTTTTATAATTATGTTATATTACAGACGAAAATTTTAAAATATTGTCTGTCGTCCAAAACGCATCATCTCTTTAAATTATATCAATTTCCATGCCGTCTTTTGTCTTTGGCGTCCAAATTACAAAATAGCAAAACTTTTCGTTTCGAATAAAACTCGAATATAAGCGCACGTCACCGCCTGTGCATGTGTGTGTAAGCATCGTCCTCCCGCACCGCACCGGGGGAGACATTATTCAGTGAGATGCACGATAATTCATAGTAACATGCGCGCGTAAAAAAATACGAAAAGGCCTTTGGAAGAAGGGGTTTTATGAAAAAACCACTACATTAATCAATTACAAATAAAATTTATTGAGCTCTTCGATAATTGAGTTGTGTCGGTACCGACTTTGTTTTGGAAATTTTTCACTTCTTTTATTACTAATTTACGCCCAAAGTTGTGTTAAAATTGGCAATAAAAACGAATCTTTGGTAGCTCGTAACTTTTTAATAACATTTTATTTTACTATTCTGTTTCCGTACAGACAAATTTAATAATGAGACAAAACGATATCATGTTTAATTTTGGATGTACACTGTCAAACAGCGGAGTAAAACCCCTCCGAAATTTCTATGGAAATAATGTCGACTAGTGTCACCTTAATACTTTTTGTGCAACCCATTAGCACGCTTGTGTTTAATGGTGTTCTATAAAACTGAATTAATTATAATCATTATTATACTACATTATATTTGGAAGTTATATACTAAAGTGTAGTCCTCTATATGTCAGTCGTAAGTTAAAGATACCATTTTAAATATCTGTTTGTAATCTGCAATTAATTATAATTTGGGTATTTACTATTTAACTTAGGCTTTTAACTCACAGTATAGTGATATAGTCTGTTAAACGGAGGTAGAGTTTACTTTGTTAACACTTTATTTCAGTTTTGTTTTCTATTCTCAATCTTGTTTCGGTCGTTTTAGTGCCTTACTTTTAAGTTGTCTTTTTTGCAGTCGAATTTTTGATTTTTTAATTATTTATTTTATTTTAGAATATTTAGAGTCCCGACATACTCTTATTGAACTAAATTTCCTATGATAGCACGATGTTCGACACAAACATGGCCCATTTTACGTTTTTACGTTACGTTTTTAAACCAATTGATTATTCCTAAATAAATATAAAAACATAACTTATGTATATTTTTGCAATTGCCTTTTAATTTCCTTTATTTCGGTAGCCTACTTGATAGATTTGGTTAATTTTTTTTAATTAACGTATTACTAGTGGCTTAGTGTAATTAGTTGTAAGTATTTCATTAATTTTTGAAACATGTCAGTTCCACATCATTGACCATCTCATGAACCATGTTTTAAGCAAATAAATGTTCTATTCTATTCTATTCTATTCTACTCTACTATTTGCGCCAAAAAACCGCCATTTGGTTTATTTTTTTTACATTCGACTGTATGTTTTTTTTTGTGTGTTACTTTTTACTGGGTGAACCGATTTGGATGATTCTTTTTTTATTTGAAAGCTGGTGCTTCACATGTGGTCCCATGTAAGTTTGATCAAACGTTATTTAATTATTTATATTGAAGATGGTTGTAATTTTTTTTAATTTTAAATTATTTTGCATATTTTTTAATATTTCTACTTATAGGAATATCCGTAGATTTGTTTATTCATTTTTTATTTAAATAATAAGATAAAAGATTTTTTTAACAAATTAACTTCTCTAGTTCCCTACTATGAAATCTGACAAATATTTTAACTCACTCCAAAGTGGCGCTGCCCTGTTGGCAGAAAAGCTAATTTAAAAATTAGGTAGATTTGGATCTAAGCATAATAAATAAAAAATAACTTTTTATCCTTACCTTACTTAACATGTTTGGTCCAAGTAGTAACGTATTGTTGTTAGTCCCGATCCCGTAACTTTAACAATATTCGATTTTCAAGTATATCTATCTATACAAATAAATAAAATTGAAGTGTCTGTTTGTAATGCTAAAATTACAGCTTTTTACTAAATGCAGATGAAAGTATATACGGTACTAATAACAAAAATACAATTTTTAAAGTTTTTGTCTGTCTGTCTGTCCGTCTGTCTGTCTGTTTGTTCCGGCTAATCTCCGAAACGGCTGAGCTGGCTAGCTGACACAAGGAGTAACTTAGGATACTTTTATTTTAGAAAAAGAATTAGGGTTCTGTGAAAAAAAAATTAAAACCCAAATAACACGCGGGCGAAGTCGCGAGGAACAGCTAGTATAATTATAAAGATAACTAGGTTACTTATTAAAAGTATCAAGTTTTTGATTAATTTTAAAGATTAATAAATACAAAAAGAAATAGGTCTCTTCGAGAGACAAAAAATTTATAAAAAAAATCGGTTGTCTGCAAAGTCGGTTTACTGACGATAGTTGAACGTGACAACGTCATAAGAAAATACTGATGGAATGGTTGCATTTTTCAAAAGAAAATTTTAATTTTATTTATTTGATAGATATTTTGTATGGATATAGAGAAGGAGGTAAATGGAAATCACAATTGAATTGATCAAGTTACATATATTTGTACGCATAAATACAATACATTCACTTTTCACTGCACTTCATACTTGACGAAAACATGTAAATGTATTATTGTATAGCAGCTGTCCATGCGGACGCATCGCTCACTCAAGTAGGAGAGAGACAGATGTCAAACGCTGCCGAACGCGGAGGCCGATTGTGCCTCTTTGTCGCTCGTTCCGCGCTCTCGCTTGCACTTCAAGCCTTAAATGGAACGCCTCAGAGCGAGATAACGCCGCATGAGTCATGTTTTTTCGTCCGTGCAGCCAGCTTCATCGAATTATAAGACGTTGTCACGTCAAAAAAGGTATTATGTGGATCACAAAAGTTGTGTCCCGTGTGGGGATCGAAGTTACAACCATGAATTCTTAACACCCCACTCCACACAGTAAGTCTAAAAATTAAAATTGACAATAAATATTCGTTAACTACTGTATAAGAGTAAAAATTGTAGTTTGCAAATGAATAGACAGAAAGTTGCATGTGAGTGATGCTAACCATATTAGGCCATATCTACCTATATAAATTAATCTCACTTAATCCTTGAAGTTATGTTTATAGAAAGAGCGGTGCGGAGAAGCATCGAAAAATCAAATAATTACGGCTCATCTCTACTTGCATCATACTTTCGAGTAATAATTTGAAATTACAAAGAGTAATTCACAACGAGTATAGCATTTCGCATTTCGTTCTTTATTTTTTTTTTATCATCTCTACCTACAGTCATCGTCACTACTAGTGTCAGCTTTTTTACAGTTTAGTAAATTACATCCAGTAGCTTAAAGTATAAATAAGAAAGCTATTATTAATACTCTAATTCTAGTAGAGTTTAGTAAACATCATCTAGCATGCTCTTGCAACCTAGGTTTCAACCCGCCGGTACCACTGAAATTGCTAACTGAATTTTGAGTACTGTTTATCACGTGCTCAGGGGCGAAGAAAAGCATTGTGATAATTGAAAACCTGCATCTCCGAGGAATGAAATATTGCGAGATGCGAAGTACGTCATCACCCACTGGAGAAACACGACTCCATAAGTTAAGCATATCAGAAATGAGAGGAATATAGACCATGTATATAGGCTGTAGCTATACTTTACTCTTTTAAGAGCTTATTAAAATACTTCACCATGATAATCACGTCAGGCAGGCATGTAAATGATTAAAGAGCTGAAACTCTCGAACTGCCGATGCTGCTCTCCGCCACCAGCCTGGGGAACTTGGGATTTATCATGTACCCTCTTGTTTGACAGAAGACCTTAACATCGCCAGCCTTATCCGTTAAACAATAGGGTATACCCACAACAAGCTAAGGTTGATAATATATAGGTTGATATTTGTATCAAAAAATTGTGTATCCCCCATAAGCCAATAACCTCCCCCCTTTTGTAATTTATACAATAAATTAGTTGTCTTGTAACTCAGGGGATAAGCGGTGGCCTTTAATTTTAAGTACGCGAGCAAACTGAGATAACGATCCCAATCTCAACCGGAAACAATGACATTGTTTTATGTGCTGATTTACCACGAGCTCGGCAAAGAAAAACATCTTCTACTTTTATTATATTCAATGCAAACAATAAAATTTGGAAAGGTACATAAGAGGTGAATCGTTATTCAAATCATGTTTTGTATAGATAAAGAGAATAAATAAAAGTCTAGAGGGTAAACGAACGGGGATAGGTTGGAAAAGATTGAGAAAAATGGGACTAGCTGTGCGTTTTAGTAGGAACTTTTTTAACAGTGCTGAAAACGTACGGTCCTGAGATGTATCTTCATTCATCGACTTCCTGCATCGCTTATTTTATTTCTTGTCTTCTAATGAATCATCAGTGAATCATTTGGACATGGGCCTGTATAGTTAAAGGAAGTTATCACTGAAATCGTTTCATCACTATTATCATTACAGCCTATCCAAAGTCGTCTGCTCTACGTCAGTTGCTATACTTAGCATGCATTTTGGCATCCGCAGTTTTTTATTGCTATATTTTACTAATAAGATAAAATTAATATATATTAGTAAGCGTGAAGAAGGAACTCACTATCCACCTGAATTTCTTGATAAGGACCAAAATGCAGATACTTTGTTATCCCTGAGGGCTAAATGGGATAAAATGCTTAGCTATCAGTAAAATTAGCCTTCTAATAAGATAAGGAAAAAGACCGTGACCGTGCAGTGGCGGTGTGTAAGAGAATCCGCTACCTATCCACTATCATCCCGTGAATGTCGTAAGAGGCGATAGATGGAATGAACCAGGAGATGCACAGCGACATCTTTCTAAAAACAACTCATTATAATACAATTGTCGATATATCGGCTATGAACGAAAAGATTTTTCTTTTGAAGCAACACTATAACGTTAGCATTTGTTTAAACTATTCCACACTTGCTTTTGTGCAAATCAAGTAAGTAATCAATTGCTTTAATATCAAATTACGCTTTAGGTTTATAAATGTCTCAACCATTAGTGCAGCATAAGAACGGTTGTTGATCGTTAATGCTTTTTAGAATAATAGATTTTCGACAGTTTTGTTCTTTCCATTTACCTCGCGATACGACTGTTATTTTAGAAGAGTGAGAAAGTGAGATAGGAAAGAGAATTATAATAGAAAGTAAATAAATTCAATTTGGATTGTTTAGTTCTTTTAAATATTCTTAAATGATTCGAATCTAATTATTATATATTGGCGACCGCTGGAAGCTTCGCTCGCGTGTGTTTGGAAATATCGGCAATTTTGTTCATCCCTCCGTTATACTTATACTTTGGAACTTATAAATTTTTAGGTCAAGTGTATTGGTATTGGTACCGTGTGTGCTATTACTCGACACAGTCTACCCGAGCAACCATAAACTTATTTAATTACCTACGTGTGGACCGGGTCATTTTTAGTAACGGAAATAAGGCAACTTTAAGGTGTAAAAGATAAATCCTCTTCAATATAATATATAACACTAAGTGTACATAAATACCCCCTGGAACTTATCTCAATAGCAAGCCCTGATCCTGTGCGCCGCTTCTATGAACTTTGCCAGGCTGCTTTTGAATATATGAATATGAATATATGCTGTTGCTTTGGAAATAATATTCAATAATTTTAAAACACGTGACACTGGTGCAAACCAGAGTACATTTGTCTCAGTGTACGGCACCTTAAATCTGGTAGGTATATGAACAACAACTGCAACGCCTGCAGTACCTTAGGGTGATGCAGCTGGCCACTCAGCATGCGCCACGTCACGCCTCACATCCAGCTGGCTGAACCAATTCATACCGAAATGTAGACTGATATCAAAGATGAATTTAAGAGTCTAATTAACACTGATTTCTGTTTTTAAAAATTTACTTTACAGAAATGTTTTATTCAAATTTTAATTGAAACTCCATTTGTACATATCTCACTATACTCAAAGGACACAATATATTGGTTTTATATCCCTTAAAAGGCCTACATACAGTAACTATTTTTATTTTACTCGACGTTCTACTATACAAAAAATATAAAACACCTTTTATTTTACAGCATATGTTAAAAATGCTATTTCGAATCCCTTTTCTATAAAACCTACATTAAGGAATACGGGAATTTTGTAAAAACCTTTGTTTTGTTTGAGAAATTAGGGAAAAAACTGTAAAGTAAATGCGAGGTCTTCAGTTTTATGTAACATGAGAAAATACTCCAGAAGTGGATTAAGCGAAAACCAAAGACTGATAAACGAAGCCAGAAAAAGGAATTGGAAGTATTTATACAAACAGTATATAATTTAATTTCAGTTATTTGACATTAGTTATATGTAGATTCTGTGTTCGCTTCAGATTGCATATTTTCGCAATGGGTTCTTTCGGGTTTGCTTATTAGTTCTTGCCGTGTAATAGCGGTGTAAAATATTTCTCCTAAGAGGCGACGGAGAAAAACATGCGTGAGTGTCGTGGAACACTCGGTTGGAACGAAGTTCCTTTCGTAGTATTTTGTTTAAATACTAGTAATGCTATTAAACATTACTAATATTCCCTTAAACCACTTTTGGTAAGCTAAAAATGCTTGTGTTACAAGTGGTTCACGACAGTAGTCGAAGGGCGGATTCGAACCCACGACCTTTCGAGTTCGCGGTCCGCGCCCTATCATCAGGCTACTGACTCATCTAATACATATATTATTATTGAATAACGCATTATATTATTTATTAACAAATACAAATAAATGATTATGTGCTAGCGTCTACTAAAATAAAACTTCATTTAAAATAAAATGATATTTCTTTCATGGCAAGATAAGAAAAGTGCGAGGGAGATGGAGCTAAATTTAATATACTGACTGAAGTTAATAATTCAGGATACCTAGTTCTTAGAAAACGACGTGTAAATTTACGAAATATAGCTTATAAATCCAACATGTATGTGCTTCCGAAAACTAAAATTTTCTATAGAGCAAGAAAGTTGGCCCACCTTATACCTACTTTTATTGATGTCTTGCCACTAGAATTACAAAAAACATACGATAAATCAAAACCTTTTAAAAGTAAACTTAAATCATATTTGTTAAATCAACTTCATACTTATTGTAGTAAGCACTTCGTACTAGAATATTGTGTTTGAATAATAATACATCTTTGTTTCTATACGACGACTCTCTAGCGTAAATAAACACCTAGAGGTTTATATGCTAGTGTTGTACTGGATAATGTAATAAAATTATCCTGAATAAATTTAAAAAATAACTTTTACAACAAAATCCCAGAAATTATACAAAATTTGACCTGCGCAAAGCTCAAAAACTTTATTATACTAAGTTTATTAAAAAGGGTTATTATAATATTTAGGAATTTATGGATGATAATAAACCCTGGGAATGAGGTAATCGCTTCCAAGCTATTTCTAATCTTTTTTGTGTTTATAATTGTGTAACATACATGATGGTAAGTTGTTATTTAAAAAAAAAGTCAAGCTGGGTTTCTTGCTGGTTCTTCCCAGGACAGATGGTTTTTTCAGAACCAATGGTAATTAAACAAAAAAGTGACTTTCAATAAGTATTATTTATAATTCATATTGAATAAAAAAGTTTCTGTTTCCATTCCATTTTGCCTTTTTCTTATATAAAATGTCTGTCTGTTTTATATAAAATCCATATAGAAATGTATTTTAAGTTATACTGTAAATAGGAACAAGAGGAGAGGAACACGTCGAATAGGAGTAGGTAATGTCATGTGGTCTTTAATTTTTACAATTCTAGATCTAATTGTTTAAAATACTTTAAGTTGCTTTAATTACTCGAGTTACTGGTTGCACATTCTAACCGGTTTATTACTGTACGGTGTAGTACGGTAATACGGCGGTTTATTATTTATTTATGTACATTTTTTGGACCAAGGAAGGGGTGCGGGAATAGCTTGTAGACACGAAAAGTTTTGGAGCATCAATCTACTACTGTGGAGATTACGACAACTTGGCGAACTTGGGATAGAAACGGATGAAAATCTCTACGGAACGCGTGGGCCCACCTGGGCTGGTTAAAACACGGTTAGGTTTGACCAAACCTAGGTTAGATCTTACTACATTGAAAGCTCCTCGACTAAAACAGCAACTATACGAACTAGTTTTTACGGTTTCGTAGGTAATTTAAAACTATACTATACACTATACTAAAACGGGTTCGCATAATAGATGCATATGGGCGGAATGCGGACAATATTTAATAAATCCATAAGCGCTTTTTTGACATAAATTGAATGAGAATGATGGATGATCTTACACCATCACTATAAGGCGAAGATAATTCTGTGATCTGTATATTTATGATAGCTATACAATTTTTGTAGGCCAAGGCATTTAAAATTCTAAACCGGATTCAAGCTCATATCTCACAACACTTGACCATTGTGCTATTGCGCCGTCAAGAGTACTAGGATCTGTTCTCTGTGATCATGAGTGCTTAAAAGCATCCGAAACGTCGGGAATTCAATATAAGTTAAATGAAACGCTATAAAATCCGTAAAAAAGTATTGTTCAATGTGTAGTGTTCGCGTAAATATAAGAAATCTTTATATAAATTAATCCCTCTTACTTTCATGCAAATTAAATTAACGAAAACATTATCTGTATTCTATCAATCATATCAAATCAAGAACACAGCGCTTAAACGTATTATTTCATATTTAAGTAATAGAATGTAGAAAGTTATTATCAATGGTAAAAGTTGTTCTAGGTTGTCCGTAAAGATAGGTATCCCTCAGGGCTCGATTCTTGACCCTTTCCTATTTTTAGTGTAAATCAATGACTTACCTTCCCTTGTAGGGGATAATCATGATATAGTATTATTTGCTGATGATACTCCCTTGATTTTTAAACTATAATTTAAATGTGACTAAGTGAATAATGCTATATCAAAATTAGTGCATTGGTTTAACGTAATAAATATATAATCTACATTTAAACGGCAATAAAACTAAATGTATTAAATTTACAAAGACGAATGTTAAAAATCTGAATACTAATGTATTTTTAAATGGGGAAGAACTGAGCCCTGTTGAATCCTCTGTTTTTCATGGCATCACTCTCGACGCAAAGCTTCAGTTGGGACCCCATATATTCAAACTAGCAAGCAGAATAAGTTCTGCAGCTTATGCTGTAAAAAAATTAGAGACTAGTGTCGAGACAGCTAGATTAGTTTATTTCAGTTATTTCCATAGCATAATGTCTTGTGGCATATTTGTTTTAAAGAAGAGGGCCATAAGAGCTATTTACAACCTTAAACCGAGAGAGTCTCTTAGAGAAAAATTTAAAGAAGTAAATATATTAACTTTGGACTCTCAGTATATTTACGAAAACTTAATGTATGTTCATAAAAACAAAGATAGTTTTAGTAAAAAAAGTGATATACACTCTGTAAACACTAGGAACAAACACAAACTAGTGATACCGTTCTCTCGACTCCACAGAGTCAGTAATTCATTCTTGGGGCAATGTATAAGCTATTACAACAAAGTCCCAGAGAATATACAAGGTATCTCTATTACCAAGTTTAAATATTTAATTAAACAAAAGCTCTATAAAAACGGTTATTATAATATAAATGAATACATGGTTGATAATAACCCCTGGGAATGAGGTGGTCGCTTCCAAGATGTTTCTAAAAAATTTTTTATACATAGTTTGTAATCATTTGTATTTTAAAATTTATTTAAAAATAAAGTCCCGCTGGGTTTCATGCTGGTTCTTCCCGACACTGAGGATTTTTTTCGAACCAGTGGTAAAATAAAAAAATGACTTTCAATAAGAATTACTTGGAATCAATATTTAATAAAAAATATTCTATTCTATTCTATTCTATCTAGAGAACCGACATACCTAACGCTAACACTGCACGACTCATAACCGTTTCATTTAGGTTTGATGAAAAAAAAAATACCAAAATAAATCGATTACACAAAGTATAAAATCCATATGTTTATGTCATGTAGATAGGAGCGTTTTTGTTGCATTACCGTTCGTAAACACAGTATAAAATCAATTTAGGCTGTATGGTACATTTGTCCTTTGTTTATAAAGGGCTAAAGACAAAAATGAAAGCGCCTTTAAATTTTTAATAGCAATAACATTTTAAAATCAGTTGATGTAATTCTGAAGCTATTAAAAAAAGCCGGTCTCGATACGACAATTTTTTCGGGTTCTATGACCACATACAAAATCAATACCCGGACGTCCAAGTAAAAAATTTTTCATACCGTTTTTTATCAAAGTAGCAATATTAAACGATTTTTTAGAGAATATAAGATGAATTAATTAGAGTATTTTCTTGATATACGGCTACTCATATTATCGTATAAGTACAATATGGTTATGATAGAGGATAGAGGTATAATTAAAATTAAATATTAGTAAAATTGCTTGACTTTGACGTGTCGAGAGTAACAGACTAGGTACCTAATATCTAATAACGTTATGCGTTATGAGGCGTGCAATTAATGTTATATTGCATGTTATATGAATATATTAGGTATATTATCTAATCCACTACCCTATATCATCCTGTAGGTGTCATAAGAGGTCGTCCCTTACGACATATCTACAGAAATGAAACAGAAGATGGACAGCAGAAACATCATGATAACCGCTTGTCAAGCGTGGTAATAATGGCAAACGTCCTATTTATGAGGGAGGCTATGTTTAGCTGTGGACTTTTGATCAGCTATAATGAATAAATTAACAAATACAATATAAACCTGACTATGTAAGGCTTATATTGTATTTTTTAATTAATACAAAAGATATTTATTGCAATTGAAAACTTATTGAAAATTACTGAAGAATATTTGAAAATTTGTTAAGCGTTAATTTCGCTAATTTGTTCATTCGCTCTATTATAATGAGTTAACGGAAGTTTACATAATATATATAACTTGTTAATTTCTTTGCTATAGCGCCACCTATTGAATTCTAGCATAGTTGTGAACGATCGCTTTAACGAAAAATATTATATTGTGTAATTATTACCTCAATCGGTCATAACGTTCAGTAATTATACGATCACTAACAAACGTAATAATTCACTGAGTAATTTGTAGTTCGCATCTTCATCTACTTTCAGCGAATTAACCCATAAAAGTATCTCCTGTATTGGATTTAAGCCACTACTAATAGGGACTAATAATTTTACGCTCACCAGATGTCGCTAGTCAGGACTAAGATTAACTTTATTCACGAAGATGGTCACTCAGTGTCATCATCGCTGAAAAGACTGAAATGAAAATATTTCGGTTTCTAGTGATATACACAAAACAATTTTTTTCAATGAAAAGATTAGATTCTTTTTACGGTTTCTATCGCATTTAATTTAACTTTTTTAATTCCCGACGTTTCGGGTGCTTTAAAACACCCATGGTTACGAGGGGGACTAAGGTGTTTGACGCGCCGATTTCATAGTTAGTTCGGCTACCTTCAGTTTATGAATATTAATATTTGGTCCAATCTAAGCAGAATGAGCTTACAGTATCTTGAAGTCTTGCAGTGGTATGCTTGGTTTTGGGTTTAATTTTATTAATCTTCTCTCTTGAAATTAGGATGTTCTTTAATTTCAATAGCCTCGCGAATCATACTTGGTACGAATCGGTGTTCTTTTGCGAGGATTTGTGGTCTATCAAATCTAATATAATGGCGGGGACGATCTTGAACATGTTCACACACTGACTTGTTGCTTCAAGTCAGCTATATGTTCTTTTACGTGGGTTCTTTTTGTTTGTCCTGTGAAAAAGAGACCACATTCACAATCCAACTTGTACACTCCTGCATCTTGTAGAGGGATATGACACTTGACGGATGGTATTTTTTACCATCCGCCATTTACCATATTGTTAATTTAACTCATTTCCATAGTCGCCTCATATGACACCCGCCTGGTGAAAAGAATTGATGCATATGGTTACATATAAAATGTTGAAGCCGCCATTTATCGGAGGCCATGAGATCCTTTTTTGAATTACTAATACTGCAAAAGGACGACAAAGGGATTAATTTCAGCTGCATAAGCGGTGATCTTAATCAATCGAATTTCCAGTTTTTAGCCTCGAAAATTTGCCCCTTATATCAAAATGTTAGCTTTCTGATTCTGATTTCTAGCGTTATGTGTGTTCGTGGTAACCGAATATAATAATTATGTCAAAATCCAATTATCGACGTAAAACACTTAGGGAAAAACATCTGATACACAGACACCGGAGAGTCATATCGAGCTCGACTTCCGTTTTGCTAAAAATAGCGTTTAGAATGTAATATTGTTGATTCATCATCATCATTTTCACAAGTCCACAGCTAAACATAGGCATTCGATAATTTACATTAATAATCTATTCTATTCAGAAACATTCATTTTATTCAATAATTGTGAAACGGGGCACGACACGCATGGGTCTGACTCATAGAATCTAATTGCTTAATGCGTCGAATTCCATTAGAGATCAAAATTTCTGCGTAGGTAAAAGAAAAATTTGATAATCTGCTTCCGCATAAATATTACTTAGATTGAGATGCACACGTTCAATTTTCGTATGTTCACTCACGCACGCTCATTCACAAAAATTTAATTTAATAGGATCTAATAGGACAATGAAATTGGCAAGCAAAGGTAATTTAGAACTCAAATCCCACTTGTAATATGTTTACAATTCTTGATTTCGACCTAGTGGGAATTTCCGAATGAAATTGAACGTCATTGTGTGGTGAAATTGGTTTTCCGTAAGTTTTAATGGAGAGAATAGTGTCACGAGTAGATAAATGTGAACCACGTTGAAAGATGATAAAAAGTATGTACATAATAGTAGTTACTTCCATTGGACACATCGAATAAAAAATGATTAATTGTATCAAAAGTATTAAAATGTGACCGTAGACTCCCCAGTAATTTATGTTTATACACAGAATAATAATAGTAGTTTAATCTTAGAAGACAATTATAATAACATGAGCATTATGTCACTAGATGGCGTAAGCAGTATTCGAAAACGCGCTATGGTTTGACCAGTTCATATAACATTAGTTCTGAGAAATGTCTAGCATTGTTACCATCAGGTGGGCTGTATAGCTCGTTTAATACTTTTTGTGCAACCCATTATCACTTTGGTGCTTAATGGTGTTTATATTATTAATTGAAGTTCGGAAGGTGTACCTATGTCTATACAGGCATTGACTGTAGTGTAGTCTAGTTTACGTATTTATAATATTTCTATTATTATAATCATCAAAATGATTATAATTTCTAATTATTGATACTTGTAGTCTTTATTACAAATTTTTAGTATTTATAATTTTTCTCCAATTATAATCATCAAAATGATTCTAATTACTGTACTCTTTATTCATAGATTACCTCCTAATAGATACCGCATCATTGAATATTTCTTCTGTTTCGAGTTCACCAAATTTGGCACTATGCAAGGGTTGCGGGGGACGTGGCAAATGCGCTGTGATTGGATATTTAAAGGTCAAACTTAGAATGTACCAAACCATAGTGATGGAACAGGATTGGGACGTTGATCGATAAATTTGGGATTTATTGATTATTGATAATGATAAATAAATATATTGATCAATTTTTATTTGATGTTTATTAAAAAATTAAAAATTGTATACATATATTTGTACATATAATTTATAAATATATATTTGACTGATTTTTAAAATGGATAATCTTAGTATAAAATTGTCTCACAGAATTCTTAGGATCTGTCTTCCTTGATGAGTAGAGTAATCTTACGAGTATGTCTATGTATTTTTCCATAACACTCTTAGCTAAATCAATGACATGATTACAACTTTCGTGATCGAATTGGTGATTTTTTTATTTCATGAAAAATATCATCATTAACAAAACTGCTTATTTATTTATATTTATTATTTTTATTATTATATATACATATTATTTTATTATAATTATTATTTATAATTAAGCTTAATTGATTGTGTTAAAACTACAAACTTTCCTAGTGTTTTTACAGAAGG
Source organism: Parnassius mnemosyne (assembly GCA_963668995.1). Classification (NCBI taxonomy): domain Eukaryota; kingdom Metazoa; phylum Arthropoda; class Insecta; order Lepidoptera; family Papilionidae; genus Parnassius; species Parnassius mnemosyne. The sequence goes on from CAVLGL010000126.1 coordinate 20,556,631, forward strand.
TAAAGAAGTATTAAATGTTTTGCGTACATAATTATAAGCCTAGCTGAGTAATTTATGGTGAGTGCAAAAGCTCTTAATTGTGGTGAATATTTTTTTCTAACAATTTTGCCTGATTTTCTAGATTCTGATTTTTCTAAGGAACTTAATGCGTCATTGTTTTCCGCTGCTAATGAATTTTTGTTTTCTAATTCTACCAATAATGACTTCAAAGAAACTATTTGTGTTTTTAGTCTTCTGTTGGAATCACGTAACTTTTTAACTTTTTTATCTTTTTTTGTTCATTACGTTGGTTAATTCGATGATTCTTCTACAAAGACGTTTTTAACTGGAGTATCAAATGCAGATGGCGTATCAGGTATAGGAGAAAATTTTCTTTTTTGTTTTGTAGGCGTTTCTAAGCAATGACTCTGATTTTTAGGTGTTGGCGGGTTTTTCGCGTCTTTCAGCGGTGAACCAGTAATCTAAATCAGAAATTCATATTCGTTTCTTTTAAAACATTACCGATATAGTATTATTAATTAATACACCATACGGCACGTCTTCCAAATTTAGATGTACTTAATAATTATAATAAGATAATACTGAAGTTCATGTAACACTAAATACCAAGTCAAAACAATAATCACATTATAACTTTTACAAGTTTTATGATTTATAAATCCGTTCAAAATAGCTTAAATTCGACTTGTAACATTTACCTAAATATAAGAATATCATGTTTCACTCAACCACTTAATGATATTATTGTGTAATCTACGTTTGTACTAATCTTTAAAAAAAAATGCAAAAGTCCATACCAAAACTGGCAAGAATCCGACAGCTTTATATGATTTTTCATAATATTATGAAGATTGTCTTCTGTGAAGTGTTTTGAGCATAGTACACTATTTTTGGTGGGAAACCATTCGTCCCCTCGACAATTTGCGTCGGTCCACATCTTTTTTCATTGAGGAAACCTATAACATATAGGTACTACAATGATACTTCACTATTTTTATAAAATAATATGACTTCGAAAAAAATAATTAAATTAACGATGACCAAACAAATATCGACTTAAAAATCACAACACTATCGATACACGTGCTGTTGTTAGACAAAGACAACTATTGTAATTTACGTAACGAGTGAAAGGGACATTTCAAAAAGACATCAACGGGTGCTTAATTGTTATCACTTTGCACCATTAATATACCAGTGTAAGTTGATCTCCGGTGCATTTGAAATAGGTTAACGTGATAACAATAGAATTTACTTACCAATTAAAATGTATGCCATCTTTTTGATAACTGGATGTCTTAGCTGACTTGTCACACCATTTTACTGCACAGGAAGCCATTTGTAATGTATTTTGGATACAAAACTATTTTTAAATTGTCAAGAACTCGGACGTGCCTACGGATCACAAACTTGGTCGATACTGATGTCGTGATTCTTAGCTTCGCTTCGTATGCTAGCTACAGCAAGTATGTGTTGCGCGCGTTTGTGGCCCTGTATGCGGAATCTATTAGGAGGTAATCTATGTCTTTATTACACAGTTTTAAATTTTTATTTAATTTTCTACTTCTAGGAATATCCTGCAGTTTTTTTTATTCATTTTTTATCTAATTAATCTATATCTATACTAATATAATAGAGGTTTTTTTGTTTGTTTAAACGCGCTAATCTCTGGAACTACCAGTCTGATTTGAAAAATTCTTTTTGTATATTATAGCCAGACTCATGTAGAATAGTATGGGCTATCTAGCATTAAGCTATATCACTCGGCTAGCCTTAAATATAGATATTTGTTAAGCAAGTCAGAAGAAAAAGCACTCCCGAAATGATTTATCTGCGTACGCTGGTGTTATCGTTAGAGATACGTAAATATAATGTTCTAGAAAAATATAGATCTTTACTCCGTCTAAAAGAAAGTCCGCGATACCATATGTCTATTTCTTATACATAAGCCATAATTAGGTATTTTGTGACAAAAACATTTTGAAAATTTAAAAGTGATTTATGAGCGTTATTATTAGGCATGGCCTATTTATCCTTACGAACGAAAGTTACTTCATCATCAAGACAATTTTATGAAGATAAACTTTGTTCTTTATACCATGTTATTTGGACGCATAGTTTAAGAGATAATGTAAAATTAAAATAATTCAATACTTGGCTGGGAGCGCGAACGACACATAAACCCTAGCTGCCCGGTGAGAACTGCGAGAACTGCTCAACCGGGAGGGGGAGGGAAAGTGGATAAAACTTAACTTCGCTCTACATCATACATAATATGCCGACAGATAAAAGTACTCCATTAATTATGCCAATTTTTCCATCCATTGCTATCAAATAAAATATTTAATTGCAATTATAAAATGCTTGATCTAGGTCATGTCGCGCACCTCCGACACGTGATGACGTGGGTGAAACCGCGGGGCACGCTAGTATAAAATATAATTAAAATTACAAAAAGTAACATTAACCCCACTATGAAATCTGGCAAATATTTTAACTCACTCCAAAGTGGCGCCGCCCTGGTGGCAGGAAAAGAAATAAAAAATTAGGTAGGTTTGAATCTAAGCATAATAAATAAAAATAACATGATTCTAATCAGAACATGTTTGGTCCAAGTATTACGTTGCTCGTCCCGTAACTTGAACAATATTCAATTTTTCAAGTATCGTCTAAGTTTTAGTATCAAAAAAACTTATGTGGTTTTATTACCGATCAATAACTAGGTTAGTAATTGTGAGTTTCAAGTTTCTGACTAATTATTAAGATTAATAAATACAAAAAGAAATAGGTTTTTCGAGAAACAAAAAATTGATTAAAAAAAAGTATTATGTGGATCACAAAAGTTGTGTCCCGTGTGGGGATCGAAGTTACAACCATAAATTGTTAACACCTCACTGCTAATAGATGGCGCTTACAGTAAGTCTAAAAATTAAAATTGCAAATAAATATACTTTAATTACTGTATAAGAGTAACGTTGTAGTTTGCAAATGAATGGACAGAATGTTGCATGTGACCCTAATAGGATAGGATACGTGCATGCATTATCTATAGAAGTTTTGTACTAAAAAAAAACTAAGTTAAATTAATACACCACTCGTATACAGACTAAAAAAAATATAGGCTACCTACATAATAATATGCCCTTTCCCTTTTAGTTTCAATTTTGTTACTTTAAAATTTTTAAATATTGCAAATTGAGCCGGGATTTAGTAAAAATTAAAGTGCGAACCGCTCGTTGTCTGTAAAACACAGGTTAATTACTAGTCGTATACGTATATCAGATTACGAACTTTCATTTTGCATGACCCTGACCTACCTCTCACTTCTTTTACATGCTACATAGTTAAAAAAAATTACTTTTTAAAATTTTATTCCGAAAGTTAATTTTTTTTAAATCTTGGAATTTACTGTATCAAAATTGGTACAATAACTTCAAATGTACAGTCCGTTTTTATTTATCAGCTTTAATTTTTAGTACAGCTTTTTTGTATTTATTTTATGTGAAGGCATTTACGAGCTTAGCATAGTATTGATAATTGATATCAGTGAAGTTAAAATTTAATGCGATTTCTACATCAAAGAGAAGATGTTTAAATAGTCGGTAGTGTTTTTGTTTAATTTGTGGTGAATATGTGTATAAAAGTTATAGTAAATCTAAAACTAACTTTGTGAAAACTGCTTATTTTGATTACTTTAAAGTACAAGTGTGTAATTTGAACAAGCCGTGTGAACTTAAAAATGTTTGCTAAAATTGTGTTGTTAGTTTGCGATAGTGGGTAAATGGAAAAAGAAATTATCTGAAGATTAAAACGATCTATAAATGGAATAAATTCAAAGAACCGCAATAAATATCATCTGCTAAACGACCAACTTTATTAACTAGCCCAATTCTATTGAATTGGGCTAGTTGAATGTACTGCCAGTTTTACCTTCAAAATCTACAGCAGATTCTTACCAAATCGAAACTGACGACAAAATAGACGAATATAAGTCAAATGACCCTGATTCTGATGTACAGAGGCTGCACTAAAAGTATCGGGAATGGAATATTTCCACTGTTCCTGTCATATTAAAATCTTTTTAATTGAAAAGTCCTTGGTTTTAAAAATCGAATACCATTTATTTATTTAAAAAAAAGATTCTCGGTCTTGCCCCAAGGTTTTGTCAAACTTGTTTAGTCGTTGAGAAAATGGAATTGACTCGAGAAAATTCAAGAGCGATGATTTATTATGACTTTCGAAGTGGTTTAACACAAAAACAGTGTGTTGACCGAATGATTTCTGCATTTGGTGATGAAGCCCCATCCAAAACCACAATTTAATATCGCTGGTTTGCTGAATTTCAACGTGGACGTGTCGTCAAACTCAGTGAAGATCCCCGTCAAGGTCGTCCAAAAACTGCAGTCACCCAAGAAAACGTTGATGACAGCAGCGTAAGCTGATTGAGGAAGATCGACATGTGACATACCGCGAAATTCAGGCAACTTTAGACATTGGCATCAAATACAAATAATCTTGCATGAACAATTAGGTGTAAAAAAGTTGTTTTCCCGATGGATACCGCATTCGCTCTGTGAAGAGCAAAAAGCGGCTCGCGTTACTTGGTGCGTCAGAACTCTCGAAAAATTCCACGCAGGATCCTCAAATGCTGTATACAACATCGTATCAGATGACGAATCCTGGATATACGCGTACGAACCCGAAACAAAAAACCAGTCACGAGTTTGGGTGTTCCAAAATGAGTTAAAGCCAACAAAAATTGTTCGTTCACGGAGTGTTGCAAAAAAAATGGTGACCACGTTTGTCTCCAAAACCGGCCATGTTACGACTATTCCTCTTGAGGGACAAAGAACGGTTAATGCAGAATAGTATAATAGCATTTGTTTGCCACAGGTCGTTTCTGAACTCCATAAAGAGAACTGCAACCGCCGCATCATCCTCCATCACGACAATGCGAGTTCTCACACCGCACACAGAACAAAAGAGTTTTTAGAGCAAGAAAACATAGAATTATTAAACCATCCGCCGTACAGCCCCGACCTAAGCCCTAATGATTTCTATACTTTCCCTAAAATAAAGAATAAATTGCGTGGACAGAGATTTTCATCACCTGAAGAACCTGTGGACGCCCACAAAACGGCCATTTTGGAGACCCCAACTTCCGAATGGAATGGTTGCTTCAATGATTGGTCCCATCGTATGGAAAAATGTATCAAATTTCGCGGAGAATACTTCGAAAAGCAATAAATACATTTATAAATAGTAATGTTGTGTCACTTCCTTGATTCCCGAAATTTTCAGTGCCGCCCTCGTACCTGAAATCTCGATAAAATAATTTTTTGACCTAAACGAGTTAAATTACTTAATAAGAGACCTTAATTTAACAAAATAACAGTCAAAAGTACTCGCTTTTAGACTAAAAGAACAAAAATGTCTCGCACCCCATACTAAAATTACGATACACCGCACGCGCGAAAAGGATTTGTTAAAATAACAATTACTTAATGTTTTGTCAAGATGTTAAAGATTTAATGAATAACATGGGTTTACAATAGTATACTCCACATGATTGGCAACTTTTCATAGATAGTAGCAAAAGGAGCTTAAAATGTGTTTTGTTACACAATGGTAACAAATTTGATTCTATTCCTATTGACGAAATTTAAAGAAGCGTATGAATATATTTTATTATTATAGAAAAATCAAATACTATGAACATAACTCGCAAATATGTATGGATTTTAAAATGGTAAATTTTCTTGTGGGACAGCAAAGTGGATTCACAAAATATCCCTGTTTTATTTGTCTATGGGATAGCAGGGATAGAAACCACCATTGGATTCGGAAAGAGTGGTCTACTAGAGAACAATTCTCCCTTGGAAAGCAAAATATAATACATCCTGCTCTCGTTAATAGAGATCGCATTATTTTACCACCATTGCATATAAAACTTGAAATTATGAAGCAGTTTGTTAAGGCGTTTGATAAAAACGGTGAATGTTTTGAGTATATTGTACAGAAATTCCCTAGCTTAAGGCTTTAACTAGCCTGAATGACCTTGACGAAACGGCGATCGCAGAGATTTTAGCCGATGTCAACACCGTCTAGCAACTACGTTCTGTATTACTTATAAAAGTGCAAAGATTAATAGACTGCAGAGATGACAATTATATAAGTGACATACTGCCTGTTATGCTTGCGCATCACTGAGAATTATGTCGCGGTTACGCATCTTCAATTACATTGCACGGTGTGGTGCTGTAACTTTGTCCGGTAGGCATCACGAGCTATCAAGTGTTAAAGTTTCAAGTACGTAAGAATTTTTATTATATATGTTAAATCGTATTTATTTGTATCGTATTAGTAGATCTGGGTCAAAGCGTTCGCTGTAAATATTTTCCCGGGTTTGATCCCCGACAGCACGAATGAAATTTGTAATTGCAATTTTCGTCAACACGCATTGGGGAAGCACGGCGGGCATTTCCTTGCCCTAAAACCCTCTCAGAAATAAAAAAAGAGTCCTGTGCCCAGTAGAGGGACTTGTATAGCCTATTACTTTACTTTGTAGCAATACTTATATTCGTTTCAGATATAGAAGGGTGCCTTATGCTGACAAAAATATCATGTGGAGGCGACGAAAACGTAAAACATCTTTGTACCTAGATAAAACGTTCGAAAGATTGTCAGTCATGTCATACGCCACATTTTCTATAGAGCGTAGAACATTGCAGATAGGGCAAAATAAAAAATAATCCAATATATTATGGGAACTATTTATTAATAATATATACATTTATAGGTATTTATAATAAAAATAATGAACAAGCTGCAAGGTTCAACTAATAATGTTTTTTGTAAACACAATCGTAAAATTCCTGTTTTAATTTTTACCAATGGTTAATTGATGAAACGTAGTCCAGATCACTTCATATAAAATATATTTCATTAAAATTGACACGTGACCTATTTGGCCTTCTACTTACAACTCGGCGGAAATTTGAAAAGAAATTTTGTCTTTTCACACAAGTATTGTTTACAACTAGCGCGGTTTCGAAAAGCTTGATTAAGTGTCAGCGGTATATAATTAATTAAACACTGAACTTTATTGAAATTTATTTTTTGTTTATTTTTGTTATATCTTCTTAAAAACTGACGCCATCTCACTATTTTATTATTTGTTTTTTTGTACGCATAAGGATAAGTTAGGCTAAGTTAGATTAACTTGGACAAGTTTATATTTTTTTTAATTTTATCACAAGATTTCCGTAATAAATTATTAGCTTTTCTACAGTGATTCTCTGCTCTTAGTTTCGGCGTGACTGTAGGATGTTATAGTGAGTCACCGTCAGTTACTAAGCGGCCATAAATATTTATATGTATGTATAGACATACATATATACATTTTTTGATTTTAATATTTATGTTTTTTGAATTGTGATTGATTTTTTGAGACCTGGTAAAATTATTTTTTTCCATACCAATTGATGGGCCTGAGTATAATGCCAGTTATGCTCTTTGGCTGAAGTTATTTTTTATTTTATGCTCAATTGCAGACAAAACAATATTGATTGCGCATTTCTAAAACAAATTTTTACCTCTTCTCCTTCTAATAATAGCTCCTGCACCTAACACGGCGGAATAGTTATTATAATCTATAAGACCATTTGCGAAAACAGTTTTTGTTAACAGTTATGAGTGTTACATTTTATCAGCTGCTTTGTTTATAGTGCCTTGAGCAACACTTTGCCGGTTTCTGTACAGAAAATGATGCTGGCTTTGCCAATACGGATGGCCGCTACCATTGAATATAATACCCGCTATGTTACGCTTATTTACATAGAAACTTTAATTACCATTTGCATAAAATTCTAAATAGCACTTTTTACACAAGAAAGTAAACTTTTAGATCAGTCCATTTTGTTTTTCACTAATTAAGTAAAAAGTAAAACAAACCAATAGGGCCGGGAATTAAAATTTCTTGCAATTTTAGAAAAGCATGACCTTATCATAATATAAAAGTCAATCATTTAGCCATGTGATAAAACTTTTAAGTGTGCCAGTCAAACATTAATGATGATATTCGGGTCATTATACTGGAAATAGTCTTTTAAAATTTTTTAAATATTTTGTAGTACAATTGATAATCTTCAGTATGATTGACCGTGTATATGACTTTTATAAGTCTATGTTATTTTTGATGAAAATTATTATTGCAGATAAAAGCCCTTTCACATTTATTTTAGTCTCTCTCGAATTAAATTAATCAAAATGAAAATAATAACATTGGCTCTTTATAACTGATCTTTAAATGTAAAACACTGACTTGAAATTATATAATTATTAGCATTTTTTTTAATTCATTGAACTTTTTTAAGATTTTGTTGAAACTCTAGTGGTAAAAAAAATAACAATATATATATATATATATATATATATATATATATATATATATATATATATATTATAGTTCTTGATGAAAATAATGTATGCGCGTTACATCGCATCCCATCAAGAATTTCTAATGTAATTCTTGGTGTAAAGCTAAGACGTGATAATAACTGTAAACAATAGAATAACAAAATAATGAAAACATTTACATTTACATACAAAACATTTACAAAAATACTTGCTTTATAACCTAATAAATATTATTTGACCGTAATAAAATAAAACAAGGTAGTCTTGGGTATGAAAGTAAAAATAAATATTTTCGATTATTTTTGCAATATCTAACAGCCGGATCAGCGCGCGATTCTAATCCATCTAAAGATGCTAAATTTCAGCAAGCACTGTCAAATTCAATAGGAGTGACAGAAAAACGGTTCTTGAAATAGAAAGGTAAATATTAATTATTATATATAGATTTTACTTCATAGATTAAAAATTATTTAACCTATGAAGTAAAATCACTTTATTACAAATCAAAATAGCCCAATAGCTTTATTAACATGAGACATAATTGTACGTGTGCTTAACATTATTTTACTGAAATCTCAGAAAGTTTTTTTTAAATAGAATAACGGTGACAAACGAGCACACAGTCCACCTGATGGTAAGTGGTTGCTACGGCCCATACACATCTACATCTATTCTCGATTACGTATCAAAATGTAGATGCGTTGTCACCCGTGAGGACTAAGATGTAATGCCTCGTTTCCAGTAAAAAGGTTCTCCGGTTCTCTACACTCACCATACGAAACACAGCAGGGTTAAACTGCTATTTTACATGTTATTCCGTGAGAGCGTGGCCCTTCCCCGGTCGAGCCGACCCATTCGTGCTACAACTATACCTAATAAATATAGCTGTAGCATGGCTCTACCACGTAAAAAAAAATTGACGTTGAAAATTGAAGTATTTTTAGAAGCAACTTTGCAATTATTTTCTATTGAGTTAATTTTTGTGGAATCGTGTTTTGCAAACCGCCACCTAAAATACGTACAATTTTTTTTCGATAATGAAGTGAAATTACAAAACGATCCCCATGCATTTCAATGTGGCTCTATTCAGCCTCTTAATATGAACATACCTCGTATTTCAGAGATAATGGAAGATATAATATTATATTATTACTGTTCCGTGTGACAACCTTTATACTTATATGCATATTCTCATCATATTTTTATGGTTGGTTAGAAAAATTATATCTAAATGCAAACTTTCACAGGGTAATTTTTTTTTTACTATTTTTACCCAGCAAGTAGTAAAGCAACTACAATCCCATCGGTAAGTGGTTATGTAGTCTAAGATGGTGAATTGCACTGACTTAACAAAAACCTATTCACTCTTGCCTAATAGTCTAGGTAAGTATTATTTGCGACCTATTTGTGTGTGTGTGTGTGCGCGCGTGCGTGCATGCGCGCGTGTGCGTGTGTGTGTGCGTGTGTGTGTGTGTGTGTGTGTGTGTGTGAAAGGTGTATGAGAATACGTGAAGAGGAATAAAGGTTGAGTACTAATTCGCTTACCTGTACGAGGTTACCACTCGAGGACCTTTCTTCCTATTTTTCACTGTAATATTCCGTTGAGCTATGTCAGTTACTCTGATTCTTATGCAAATACCTTCATTTCTAACTTTATCACGTAGAGAAACCCCTCTCCAATTTAAAATATTTTACATTTTTTAGATGATAGTTTGTCTAACATAAAAAAAAACCATAAACCCAAGAATGTCTTTATATAGTTATTTATACTTAGGTAAGCACCATTCTTTTATTTATTTAAATTGTTTGATTTAATTTGATAACAGTGTACCTAAATGTAAGTATCTGTATCTTTATTTCTCTCCCCAATAATATTTTATAAAGTCATACTTATAAAACCAGCGTTTTGTTGTAATACATAATAAAATTCATTATCAACTAATTAATAAAAATATGCAACAATAAAATTACATAGGTATTAAAAACGATCGAAATCTAAGTAACGAGAGCATGTTCGTCGTTCCACATCTAAATTATATAAAAATGCATTTTTCAATTTCACTAATCAACGTCGCCGCAAAAATTTCTTCTTCTTTGGCCACTTTAAAAATTTATTTATTTAGAAAATAATATTTACAGTTACCAGTGTACAGATATTAACAAAATTAAGTATTTCTAGTCATAAAAATAATTATAATTGAGTATAAACTTTTAAAAAACTAATATATATTTGAACGAAGTCGCTCTAACTCTGACGTGCGGTCCACCCTCGACGATGTCCGAAAACGGACTGTGACAGAGCTTACATGGCGACAGAGCATGCGCGCTCGCGTAAATATATTCAATTTCAGGGAAAAATGATATATTCTCTTATAAAACGGGTAATAAAAATAAAACTCTCAATTAAAAATATTAATATTTTTAAGACCCTTTTTTTAGTGTAAGAACTATTTAAAAAGCTTGTGCCGTTTTGGAGAAATTTTGCAAAATATGACAAAGATAGGTACTCTTTGGGGATTTTTTTTCTAATAAGGGGTTGACAAAAATACAATTTTGTTAAATTAAAAACATTTACCAAATCTTCTTCTGTTACCCTGTATTTTTTCTTTGTGGATTAAATGAACAGTTATTGAGATTTTTTTACTTAAATATCCTAGATTTAGGCATTTCAACCACTGTTAAGGCCTTAAGAAAAGAGAAACTAAAAGCTGTTATATTCGATAGATCTCAAATACGACTGCTAAGTAATGATGAAAATTTTATTAGAACAATTAATGAAACCAACTTCAATGCATGGAAATCATTTGTGTCAGTAATGAAAAATTTTCTTAATCACCAAACTACCAAGACTTAGTTCAACGTATGACATCTTGTGTGAAGGATTCTGGTTGCAACATGAGCGTCAAGCTCCATTATTTAAACTCTCATCTGGACCATTTTCCTGAAAGTCTCGGTCACTAGTGATGAACAAGGAAAAGATTCATGCACAAGTCAAAGTCATCCCCAACACGAGTATCCTCTGATTACTCACTGGGAAATCTCAGTAACATGTTGTTGACAAGATTATCGAAATAAAGGCATTATTTATTATTTATTTAAATAGTTTATACCTTATAATAAGGTAATGGTGGCCCTGGACCCGATAATTCCCACAATATTACCGTCATCTACATCCGACCTCAATAATCTTGCAGTACTTAATTAGCACTGCCATTATCGTAACTGCGTTGTTTTGCCACTGATTTGCCAGCAACGCTTTCAACAGTTCGTTGTGGTGAAAATTTTAGGGAAACAAATTTTTAAACTTGGTACCTAATTAGCACCTAAAAAGCCCCTAATTAGGCTTTTTCTAAAAGCAAATTTGATTCTATTCTAATTTTCAGAAAACCTGATTTTTGCATCTGCTTTGTTCTGAATAACGACTTTATTTATATTACGGGCGCCTTGTCATTGCCTATACTTGCAGCACTTAATTCCTTGCTATTAATATTTATCGGATATCTATTATCGTCACTGCGTTACGTTTTGCCAGCAACGCAAATTTCAACAGTTCAGGGCGGTGAAAATTTAAAGCACCTAATTTTTAAACTTGGTTTTTCTAAATGCAAATTTCTAACTTTGCGTTGCTGGTAAGCCATAGCTACTGCAGCTTACTAATCATCATTGGTTATACTGTAAATATTGAAGCGTCAGTAGCCTAATGCTAGGGCGCGGACCGCGAACTGGAAAGGTCGTGGGTTCGAATCCGCCATTCGACTACTGTCGTGAACCACTTCTAACACAAGCATTTTAAGCTTACCACAGGTGTTTGAAGGGAATATAAGTGATGTTTAATAGCATTACTAGTGTTAAAAAAACAAGAGGGCAGGAACACATCGGATAGAAGTCATATTATGATTCTTTAAACCTTTTAATTCTAAATCTAATCGTTTAAAATTCTTTAACAACAACTACAACAATACTCGTAATGTAGTTGTAACATGGCTCTACCTACGTAAAAATGCAGGATTTGCAATTTATTAGCTTTTTATAGTGTACTTTTTATTACTTTTAGAACATGGTTTGATTACATATGGATCTAATTATTATTAACCCTTTTAAATATTATTTATCATCCCTTTTAATTTTGATTCAGAATTTTCGAATTGGCAATTAAAACATGAGAAAAAAGAGTTCGGAGTTTGTCTCGCCTTTACTTCTCAGAACAGAGGAACATCGTTTTTAAACGGCGGAAGATTAAAAAATATGTTGAAGTTTAACAAGCGAAATTTTAATTTCTTAAGTTGAAAAATAAAGGGATTTCTTATTTCATTTCATTTCATTTCACTTCACTTCAGAAGCTATTAAATCACGTAGAAATTATGTTATTCTTATAATAAGGGTAACATTAAATCTTCATTCCATATTTTTCTATTCTTTGGAGTGGATTCTTTTCCAAATTATAATAGAACAATAATTGAGATGTTAAGTATTTATAGAGAGAATAAAACATTATTATGCTATAATAGACTTGTGAAGGACTGTTATGATAATGATGAGGATAAATTTACTCATTATCACATTGTAGTATTTATTCCATTTTGCCTCATTATTTTTTTAAATATATGTAATGTCGCATCCACATTGTTAACGTATTTTTAAGTTATATTCTAAATGGAAACAAGAGGACAAGTACTTACACGTCGAATAGAAGTCATATTATGAGTCTTTAAACCTTTTAATTCTAGATCTAATCGTTTAAAATACTTTAAGCTACTTTAATTACTCGAGTTACTGGTTGTACATTCTACACGGTTCATTACGGCACGGTACAGTACTGTACTACGGCGGTTTATTAATTACTAGCAGATACCCGCGACGTCGTCCGCGTTGCTTACACACATCACTGGACACGTAGTGCATAAAAAATGTTGTTTCTAAAAAAAATTATAACTTTATATTGAATGAAGATGTCGCAATAATTATTTTTTTAGATAAAGGTCAAGTGTCAATAAAACTTAGAAAACGTAATTGAAATCTATCCAGTAGTTTTTCAGTGATGTGCGCACAAATCAAACCACAATAATTTTATTTATATAGATATTTTTTTTCGGGTTGAAAGGTATTTGATGTGAAATCATTAGAGGTGACACGCATCTTGGCCTTCTATTGTTTGTCATTTACCATCAGGTGAACTGTTTGCTCATTTGTACCTTTAATTTAAAAAAAAAATGTCTCGATCTCAGACCCAGCACCTTATCTTTTATTACTTCTGCTGTCTACCGAAAAACATATTTCCAGTTTGGTCTGCTTAAAGTTACACAATCACATTCACACAGAAATCTTCGAACTTACATTCGACTTTTTTTTCTTCCGTGTGTACATAATTTCTTCATATTGAAAAAAAAAACGTATGACGAAGTAGTTTTCTCATCATCACTCATCAATCTATAAAAAATTAATTTCTTTCTTTAGGGTTACTTTACGAAGTTTACTAGGTGCTGATGTCTAGGGGTCCATTTTTTTGGGTACCCCACTCTTATATAATTCTGTCGTCAAACAGCAGTGTTTGTACTGCAGTGTTCCAGTCTCAGGAGTATACTATGAACCAGTAGAATAACAGGATGTGAGGTATTAAATCAGAGTCCGCACAGGTGATTTACCTGTAGTTTTCTTTTTCTGAAGTTGGCTGTAGGTGTGTTTGGACAGCACTAGCCTACCCTCTTACCTAACTGTAAGTTTGGTTATTTCTTGAAAATTCCTAAGTTCTCTAAAAAAAAGTAGACCCACTCTGCAGACAGGCTGCATCACGCTCGACTGGAAGTACAGCCAATACCAACGTAATTGAGACGCATAATATGGAGAACCAAAGACCTCTTTGACCAGTAACGATTCATTATATCTTAAGCTTGAAGGGTGGAAACGCATCTGCATTTTGCTCCTTAACCCGGGATAGGTCTTACATAATCCACTTACCACCAGGTGGACTGAGTAATCGTTTGTCTGTTTGTCACCCTTATTGACATAAAATATATTTTTTTTGAACTTTTTCACACTCACCACTAACGTTTAATAATAATATCCTACAGACCGAATTTAGGACACGGCAGCCAGTCTTAACGGAGACTAGCCATCTGCGCAAGATAGGATTATAATGCCTAAGTGTATATGCAAGCACACGTGCACTCTTATTCCTTCACTCTCATAGTCCGATGAGACGGTATTCGGACACGACCGGAGAGAGATCGAGGTGCAGGACCAATGGCTTTACGTGCTTTTCTTGGTACGGGGGTGAAATCACCAAATATTCGACCTTCCTTTCTTGAGAGGAAAACCCAATGACTCCAACCCGGGATTCGAACCCACGACCTCATGATTAATAATTGCATTTACGACCACTACACCGACGAGTCAGTTCCCACCACTGACGTTTACACAACATAGGTACAACAAATAGGTATAATTAAAATAAGAATACTAATTTTATACCCTACACAAGACATTTAAATATTAAATTACGAATACTTTTTTTCATGTGATCCTGGTAATCATGAAAAAAAATGTTAAAAGGTTAGACGTCAGAATATTTAGATCAGAACATTATAGAGAAATAACTTTAGAGAAGAAGAAATATGCTTGCATTACTAAGCCATTGCGATTTACTATCCAAGACTGCAACACTATTTTTAACAGCCAGTGGTACCTTAGACGATCACAAGGTTATAAAAAAAACCTGCTGATTTAATTTTAAAGGCAATCTAAAACATCAACGAAAACTTACTGTTTTCTCGCGTTGTTGGTTTTTGAAAACTTTCCCATTCTGATCTGTTGGTCTTAAATGAACTTATTAATTAAATTATTGAATTATTTCTTGTTAAAGCTTACATTTCAGTCGTCACACAAATTGGATCTATTCACTGAGCATCATACATTTAAATGCTATGTTGAATTGTCTCGGATTGGGGGCGACTAAATCTAGTCCAGTTTAATCCTCAGAAGACACAAGTTTGCGCGTTTACCGCTAAAAAGAACCCCTTTGTCGTATCTCCTCAGTTTCAAGGCACTCCCCTTCTTGCCTCAGCCAGTATCGGTATCCTCGGAGTCGACATATCGAGTGGCGTGCAGTTTCGTGGTCATTTGGAAGAGAAGGCCAAATCGGCCTCTAAAAAGCTTGGCGTGCTCAGCAGAGCGAGACAGTATTACATACCAGCACACCGCCTGCAACTTTACAAGGCGCAGATTCCTTCCACTTGACCGCATCCAGCGCAGAGCGGCTCGAATCGTCGACGACCGAGCCCTTTCCGATCGGCTCAATTCATTGGCACTGCGAAGAGATGTTGCATCCCTTTGCATTTTCTTTCGCATCTACCATGGGGAGTGCTCTGAGGAATTGTTCGGATTAATCCCAGCCGCCAAATTTCATGAACGCACATCGCGGCAAAACTTCCGATACCATCCACACCATCTGGATGATTGGCGGTCCACCACTGTGCGATTTAGAAGATGTTTTCTTCCTCGCACGACTTTCTTGTGGAATCGATTACCATCAGCGATTTTTCCGGACCGATACGACTTAGGGACCTTCAAGAAAAGAGCTTACTCCTTTTTAAAAGGCCGGCAACGCATCTGCAATTCCCTCCCTGGTGTTGCAGTTGTTCATGGGCGGCGGTAGTCACTTACCATCAGGTGAGCCGCATGCTCGTTTGCCCCCTCTCCTATATAAAAAAAAATAATAATATGACCATTTTGTTTACATAATTAAATGTTTTGATCTCCACATATATTGATATGAATTTAATGATCTTTATGAAGAAATGTCTTTACTGAATAATTTATATGCACAAGTAAATAGGCCTTCCGCAAGTAATGCCACAAAACACGGTACTTAGACACATGTATCTAAGTTACTCCATCTAGTGTTGGAAGGGGAGGGGGTTAAAGGGTTACTGCAAAATCCATAATGTTAACGAGATGACACGAGATATTGAGAATACATACTCGTAAATATTCGAAAACCAGCTATTTGTTTATTTTTACCATTATTTTGTAAACTATGACTTTAATTTGAGTCCAAGACTCACGTTCCAATAGTTGGCTACTCTAATCGTGTCTTAATTGGCGCTTGCATATTTTTTTAATATATATATTTAAACAAATAACTTTTTTTAATAATCGTGTAATGAAATATACTAATTATGTTTATAGTTACATTAGCAGAAGAAAATGATGGCACGCCATCTCTTCGGGTTTTAGCAAGATCATCCGTGTATAATGCTGGAGAGAAAAAAGCTATTTATTGCAAGGGACAAAATCTCCAACAGGTAATTAATTATTCTATTGAAAATCTATGCAACGTTGATTTATATTTTAGGTCTCATTTCAAAGAGAATTCGTTTATTTTTGTCCTCATCACGATACTCTTAAAGTGTATTTAGGTACAACGTATATTTTGATAAATATATATGTATATATAATATTGTAGATGAGTTACTTTTCTCTTCTTATCAAAAGTATTTTAGAATCAGTGTCATACATAATAGAAAAATATGATTACACATATGTAACGGCGCCATCAATATTTCTCATTTTTACCCAGCCCTTAAGCAGACCACAGCTGACTATCAGCCTCTCTCACGGTAGAGAAGACTCGCCATTATCGTCTGGCTTCGCAATTGTATTAGCGATCGCTATACACGGCTTATTATCTCTGGTCTGGAGTTATTATATCTGGTATAACTAGCGCTATCTGTAAAAATGGAAGTATAAGATCCCAGAGCATCCGGAACTTTCGCTAAGTCGCTTCTTACGACATTAACTGGTTAAGATTGTTATGATTTCTATTATGCTACCATCACGTGAGTATCAATAACATATATTCATAATATATGTTGCAGAGTTTAGAATGGTATTCACCCTCGGGTGAACCAGTCGAGGGTCGATCTACCAAAAACACCAGAGTATACGTAGAAAGGCAGAAGAATGATACACTATTGCCTCTGATTATTCACAGTATAAAGGTTGAAGATAGTGGCAACTGGACCTGTAAATCCGGCGACCTCAATGAAACCATTGAAATTCTGGTTGGAGGTAACTTAAAAACAAAAAGAAATATTTTTTGCTTTTTGTTTCATTACTTCACGAATTTTTTTAGTATTCTTAACTGTAGTATTTTAATATATTAAATAGTATTCATTAACTAAAAATAAACAATTTTCAAAATATAGTATTTTCTATGTGCTATTTATCAAAATAGTGACGGTTTTGCATCGGTTGTTTCATGCGAATGTTCGTGAACTTGTGGTTCATTATTTAATACCACATTGATAAGATTTTTTTTATTATTTTGTTATATCATAAATATTTACAATTATTTAAGTTATAATAAGTCGGTTCTATTAAAACAATTAAGACATATTGTATTAATCTAATAAATACACTTATCGTGTAAAATACCTTATCGAAAAATGTTCTCATTTCAGAAAAAGTTAATATTTCCAATCGTTATGAAAGCTTCGAAGGTGAAGAGGGTAAATCGGCAAGATTAAACTGTGAGGCAAAGGGAAAGCCACAACCTGTTGTTCAATGGTACAAAGATATCGAAGTTATATCAGGTAAGTTTTTTTTTTATATTAGAGAAACTCTCTATTTTATTACTATGTTATTTACACTCTAATTTTGTTTTGAAAGATAAATCCAAAAAGTATGTCGTGAGGAAGAAGGGGGATAATTACCAACTAGAAATTAAGGATCTAAATCATCAAGATACTGGTGAATATGTATGCAAGGTCACGCAAAATGCTCTGCGATATTATACTGATAAACGTGTACAGCTCACCGTTCAACGTAAGTTTAATTCCTTTGTTAAAAACTTAATATGATGCCATTAGAGAATATAATTATTTCAAATTGATTTCAGATAAGCCAATTCTTTTTAATAGTGACACTGAAGAAATTTATTCTTCAACATACAGGACCGAAGAAGTTTATGCCATTTTGAACGAAACGTAAGAATAACACAATCTTTATGAATTTAATAAGTGTTCGCTCTACATTTAATAGTAATTTATTTTATAAATATTAGTTTACTCATGAACTACGATAAATTAGCAGATAGTTAACTAAATGACAAAACAGCAATGGGGAACTGAGCAGAAATGACACAATTTTAATAATTTTGTTCCGTTCATCGTCATTTATTAATATCATGTACATCATTAGACGAAAAAAAATAGTTGTGTAAGAGTATATTATTATATATTGTTTCAGTGAGTATCTAAAAAAAAAACGGAACCCACAATTTCATGTTGCATGCCAACAATCTAAAGTTAATTGTTTGAAATATTAAATTACTTTTCTTTTTAAATTTTCAGTAAGAATATTTCATGCAGTGCAATTGCTCACCCTACTCCAACTTTTAGTTGGTCTAGGCGACATGAAAATGAATTCGATGAGCCTATTGAAGATGAGGAGAAGGTATAACATATACACCATTTTTCGTGTTTATTTAAAGTAATAAATTATTTATCTATATTATATAAGATTATAATATTATTATTACCAGTGCGTATTGTCAGTAATGACTTACGGGAACAAAACGTGCTACTTTATTACTGGCCGTACAAGGAAGCTAAAAGTCACTCGGCGAGCGATAAAAAGGTATATGCTCAAAATTTATCTGCGTGATATAATATATACGCAGAAGAACAAGAGTAACTGATATAGCTCAGCGGGTGAAGTAGCAATCGACGGGACATATAGCTCGACGAAAAGACAACTGATCGCAGCCTCATACTCACAAGCGTAGTCTAGAGCAATCCCTATAGATGGACTGACGACCTGGTGAAATGTGTAGATATTTAATGAATGCAGGTAGCTTGGTTTGGCAGGTGATGTGCTGTAATGATGATGATGGTGGTAAAGTTTTATCTTGATTGATAGTTAACACTCATAGTCCACCCAGGCCTACGATGATTTGTGTTAAAGAATGCTGCTGCATATTTTAAATCCTATAGTTGCTAATTATCGACCTATGATTTTACTCATGGTAGGTTCTCGTTTGCGTGTTTTTTGTAAGTCATTATGGTGGTGACATAAGGGATTCACCCCGTCTTTAAGAAGGGTCGAGAAAATTACACGAATAGCTTGCTTATATTTATGTGTGGTACAATAAACTGGACAAATGTAAGAAGATTTAAAGTATCCCTTCCTGAAATAGCCAGTATGCTTACTAGTCTTTAAAAAAAACAGATTAATAACTTTAAATACTTATATAAATTTTTTTTTAGGTATTGACGTCTCCAAGTGGCAATGTGTCTGTTCTTGTGCTCAGAATGCATGATGAAAATTTATACGGAGAGTACAAGTGCACTGCAAAAAATCCTAAGGGACAAGCTTCGGTTGTGTTCCATGTCACAGAAGGCAACAAACCTAATCCACCTGATCATGTAGGTTAAATGTACTTACCTATTATTTTAATACCTATATTTTTTAAATGAAATTAATTGTCACAGCAATGTTTTTTACAGATTTTATCACGTTTAATTTTTTTGTTTCTATTCATATGTTCTAGGATTCTATTATTAATACAACAAAACATAAGCATACAACTTGCATTTTTGTACAGTAAGGTCATTTTGTATGGATTTGGACCAATAATTAATAATTGAAAGCTGAAGTATTTAACTTATCACTTCTTATAAGTTTGCGTGTTGAACTTCACAGCCCCCCGCGACCATGGGTGCTGCAAAACACTCAAAACACTGGGAATGTAAAATAAAAAGAAAAAAACATGATAAATCTGTGATATTGGCGTAAACTAAAGAAATCATGAAATATTTATCAAAACGCACCGGCTAAAGCCCGTGCTTTATCGACACTAAGTAAGTTAAGGATATAATAGTGATATCACTGATAAATATTTTTTTTTCTTTCAGGTCAGTGTTTATGCGTCTAATGTCAGCACAATCACATTTAACGTAACTTGTTCAACGTGTAATATGGATTTTGAGGAAGATAAGGCCCCAGATCCAGCTAACCTTGTTGTTAATGGTAAAATTTAAAAAAAGTGCTATATTATTAAAAACTAAATTTAAAAAAAAATAGAAGTTTTCTACTACTCGCGGTATTTCTAATATCAGCAACTATTAGCACGATGAATGTGCTCCTAATAACATCTACGGCGACAGCTTTCGAATAATATCAGAAGTTATTAACTACGTAGAGACATTATAGTGACAGAAGTGTACACAATAACCTAAGCGCCTTTGCCCTTCTTAAACTTACTTGTGACCAATTTAACGTATACCCGACAAGATCTTTGAGTTTTGCAAGAATTTGAGTTTTACATGGATATTGAGTCCGGTTAGAATTCGAATTAAAAACACGATCAAAGGCCAATTAGTCACGTAATGAAGCAAATACGCAAAAGTGATATTTTCTTATATATAAACCTATTATTTTCAACCGCACCTCTAAAGTCTATCTTTGATGAAACAATGTTCATTAATGAAAGACCCCACACAAATTAAACACAATATAAAAATTATTTGTGATCCTACATATTTCTCAGTGTTGTTAATTCGTTAACAATTTTTATTTCAGGTTACTCGTTCGAGTTAGTGCCAGTACGAGCTGATTACCCTCCACAATGGGACGAGGCATTATTTTTCGATGCCGATATTCTATCTCCTAATGGTAAAAAATACACAAAATTGTACACTATATTACTGTTCTTAATAAGGTAGTTTAAATATTTTTTCTCTGTACAGACACGTTGTTCACGGTTGGCGAGCTACCGAACAGCACAACTTTTCACGCCCGAGTTCGTACACGCAATGCAGCCGGCCACTCTGAATGGGTGGACATCATATCTTCCAATATTAAAACTACTAGCAATGCCATTAAATTATTTGCCTCCTTTACTGTGCTTTTTGCCAGCCTTTTAGCTATTGGATGTAATTAATTAAAATTTTAAATGGCCCTGCATTGAAATAAATAAAAATTACTTTCAGTTTTTGAATTATGTAAGAACCTAAAATTTATTAATTTGAATGAAATTTACGAGTATATTTACAATTACTTAAAAGTTTTTGGCGTTAAAAATTAAGTATTTCAAAACAGGAGAAAAGTTTATTATTAAATTATTAATAATTATCTTAAAAAGAAGATTAAGAACGATTTCTCGTCTAGTCGTTATATTATAAATACAGTAACATGTTTATATATTGTGTTTCAAGTCAGATTGAAGTCAGATTATTTAATCAATTTCAATTAAATGCAATAAGTTTTCTGAATTAATTGAATAATTTTTAAACATTTTACCCTGTTTGTAAATATTATGCAGTTCTGGTAAATGTAATGTCTATTATTGCAAATTGCATTAATGTTTAATCTATATAAATCGCCTAATTCTTTTAAATAGGTATAAACAGTAAAGTTACTCAACGTAGAAATAAAAAACAAATTGAGTTAAATTAAGCATGTTATATACTATAATATGATTCTATACCTATGTGTGAAAAACCTTTATACTTCACGTATACAATAACTATTACGTCCATGATTTGCTTGAGAAAAAATAAATGTCGCAAGGTAAAATTATTAATCAGTAAAATAATTATATCAAAGTAATTACAATAGTTTGTTTTATAGTAAGTAGAACACATGATATGATGATTTTTTTAATGATTTTATTTTACGAATAAACTATTTAAGAATTAAAATTAATTGTAGAGATTACAGTACCGTATTAATTTGTATTAAAGACTAAAATAATAAAATAGAGTAAACATGCAGAACGTACAGAAAAGGTGAAACCAACTAAAGGAGTAACAAAAAAGCATTTCACATTTTGACTCTGTATAATATAAGTAGTTAGAATTGTTTATTTTTTACTACGGGTAGAATACGCTTTCTGATGCGGCTGATTGGTGTTGTGGGATAAATAGTTTTTGGTACTGCCTTAGCTGGCTTCACCCGTTACTATTTACCACAGAATAAATAATATGCTAATACGTAATCCATCTATCTCATTATTTTCTTCTAAGATAAAATACTACGGTGTGAATAATAAACTGTGTAACAGTTTAAATAACTACAAACTGTATCTTATTTTTAAAGCGTTATACTTATTAAAAACTTATGTTACATGCTATTCTGTAAAATATTTAATTCATTCCAATAATTTTCTAAGTTACTTTTAATTGTGAATGTAGATATTCCTATTGTTTTAACTTTATTGTTTTTAACATAACCATACATAAATTATAGACATATAATATATATACACATATAATAGCTATTTATAGTTAAACTGTGACAATATGAAGACGTTCAGTAAAGTTGTACCAAATTGGTTCATTTATAAATTAAATAGTTTGTATACATAGCTTATTATATTTCGTAAAAATAATTTTACTTAATTATTATACGCCAGATATGATCAATAAGTATCGTTTGTCAATTTTAGGACATGCTAAATCTAATTTGTAGTTTCCTTAAATTTAGATATGAAATGTATACAGGAAGACTGAATTTGCTGTAGATATTCTTTCAATTGCGTTTTTATAGTTTAAAAAGTTTCTTCTAAAATATATCCTATACATTACGCAAAGTAAAAAATGCTTGAAGCGTTGTATTATAAATTTTGCAGGATTGCAAAAAATATTATAATGTTAATTCATAATGAGGAAAATTCTATAACACGCCATCATAGTTATTAAATTATAAAAGATCATTTCGAAAATGATTTGTCTTCTCAAGAATGATTGTGTACTAAAAAGTTGAAATTTAATTCATTGTTTAATTAAAGATTTTACTGTCGTTACATTGACTTAAATTACAGTGTTACATAATAAATTTGTATATATGTTAGAATTCTACTTCAATAATACACAGATTGTGAAGTTTAAAATACACATAATCTGCCTCTAATAAAATGGTTTACACATTTATGTTGTTTTAATTATTTGTGTTTTTATAAAAGATTATGATAATTGATTGTTTTTTTTATAAATACAAGTTTTATAGGTGTAACAAGCGAACACACAGCCCGCATTAATGTATGTATAAAATTAATTTTTACAGATACATTTAACATTTATCTCCGTCTGAAAATTGTTATGATGACAATGAATGAATCGAAATTTTTACAATGATGATCACATCGTTATCACAAAGGTATTTCTCATAACAAATAGCCAAACTACAAATAAGTGAACATATTTTCATCATTATCATCATAATTCAAGCCTATAAAAGTTCACTGCAGAATATATGCCTTCCCGTAGTTGCCTCATTCGTATCTCCACATTTGCCATAGTTGCCACGATTAGTATGCGGGTTGGCAACCCCAATTTTAATTCACATTTATAATATTATAGTAGAGGTTATGTTTATTAAGTAATACGACACTAAAAAGTCGCTTACCATACCTTAGCCGCCTAAAAGCATTAAAAATATTTTTATATGCGTAGTTATGTACTAAAATTTAACTAAAAGGCGGTTTTAATACCTTAACTGCTTTTAAGAAAACCGCTAAAGGTGCTTAAAGGCCTTTAACTGGAATAACAATGACAAAAAATTTTAGAGGATGCGTATTAAAAATTGTTTAATAATAGTATAATTATTAAAATTGTCTAGTAGTGTAAAATTAACCGGATTAAAATTTTTAACATAAAATAAAAAGCAGCTGAACTGAAGCTTATTCAAATAAAACAATTAAACTTGTGTATTATTTATTGAATATAAAAAATAATTAAATACCATTATTGGAGCTTTTTTATTTTGAAAAGACGAAGAAAATTAATTAATTTATTTTTGTAAATATATTTAAATAAAAAAAGATATTAAAAAAAATGTTTAAATTACAGTGTCACTTCCTGTTAATATTGGGTTCTTCATTTAATCTTTATAGAAAAATCCGTATGTATATTTTAGTAGGTACATAGACTTGTAATATACTGGCAAGTATTTTATGAAAAATAATGCAAAGCAAAATTAATCAATAATAAAACTGGGGTGACCCCCTATTCAGGCTTAGACATAAAATTATTGTTTCATCATCGGTTCTAGTTCCTAATACGTCTGCATAATTTGAGAAAATTCAAATGTGAAGAAGCAGGTGAAAAATTAATTAAAAATTTCTTTATAAATTCATACGGGTACATCAAGCTAAGAAAAGCTTTTAGCTCTCCATTCTCTCTTGCAAAATATTATCTAAGTTTCGTGTCTACTCGCAGGAGAGTGAATATTGTACGTCTGACATAAACGAAATAAATATACCGTCGTAACTTTTAATATTTCTCATAATCGCTTCTTAAAATACACACGGGGCATAATTGGGTAATGGATTCTCCTACTTTGACACTACACGGAAACAAATTACTGTAAATTATTCGCTACTGCGAAAGTGTTTCAAAATAGATAAAATTGAATATAAAAAAGAAAATAAGTAAATAGCATTATTGTAGATTCTTACAGTATCTTGAAGTCGGGAATTAAAATAAGTACATTAAAGGCGATAAAATCCTTAGACAGTTTTATTCAGTTATGCTTTTTTATTTTAACACAGTGTCAAATTATAACTTTTATTAGTAAGATTTAAAATGAAGATATTTTAAAGAACAACTACAGTTATTTCTGAATTTATTTAACTTATTATTCAGAATATGGCAATTTAAAAACAAAAAACTACAAAAATAATTATGCGGGCATAAATCTTATAAGGAACTTACTTTATGCGTGTGCAATGCAGATGAACTTGTAAGTTTCGTTGCAAGTTTAAAATTTAAATGAAAGTTAACAAGAACAAGTTGAAACTGTTGAAAAATATTGAAATAAAGTCTTGTAGTTAAACTTTTATAACATTTAAATGTAAATAGGTTACAATTCCATGTTTTTAATTGAAATCCTTGTTGATATTATAGTGCTAAAGGTGTCAAATGCACATTATTTCTTAGCGCCTGCTAATAAATATTTTCAACTTTACGGCTATATATTTACACACGTACAGTGCAACAAAATTCGATTATAGAACTCGGAAATGTTACCTTAGCAAGGGTAACGTTGTCCCTTCTTCGGAAATATTTCGATTAAAAACTCTTTTGTGATTTTGAAAAAGTAAGTTTAATCTCTGAAAAACAAAGTGATTACAATTTAAAGTTAAAAATAAAAAATTAAGACTTAATACATGCCCCTTTTCCCTTCCTATGGGCTTCCTGAAAAATTGTGCAATTGGATCACCAGCTTCCTTGCAGATCGGAGCATCACGGTCGTTGTAGACGGTGCATGCTCCGACTACAAACCTATTAATTATGTGGATGACAGCACTGGTGATGCTCTATACACCGGCCGTGCTAATATTTCTCGGGAAAACGTCGCCGAATACCTGAACAAACTTGTGTCTGAAGTCGAGTCTTTGCTGAACAAAGTCTCGGATTGGGAGCTACTAAATCTAGTTCAGTTTAATCCTCTGAAGACACAAGTTTGCGTGTTTACCGCTAAGAAGAACCCCTTTGTCGTATCTCTACAGTTTCAAGGCACTCCCCTTCTTGCCTCAGCCAGTATCGGAATCCTCGGAGTCGACATATCGAGTGACGTGCAGTTTCGTGGTCACTTGGAAGAGGTCAAATTGGCCTCTAAAAAGCTTGGCGTGCTCAGCAGAGCGGGACAGTATTTCATGCCGGCACACCGCCTGCAAGTTTACAAGGCGCAGGTTCGGCCTCACATGGAATACTGTTCCCATCTCTGGGCAGGGGCTCCCCAGTGCCAGCTCCTTCCACTTAACCGCATTCAGTGCAGAGCGGCTCGAATCGTTGACGACCGAGTCCTTTCCGATTGGCTCGATTCATGGCACTGCGAAGAGATGTTGCATCCCTTAGCATTTTCTTTCGCATTTAGCACGGGGAGTGCTCTGAGGAATTGTTCGGATTAATCCCAGCCGCCAAATTTAACGAACGCACATCGCGGCAGAACTCCCGATACCATCCACACCACCTGGATGATCGGCGGTCCACCACTGTACGATTTAGAAGATGTTTTCTTCCTCGCACAACTTTCTTGTGGAAACGATTACCATCAGCGATTTTTCCGGATCGATACGACTTAGGGACCTTCAAGAAAAGAGCCTACTCCTTTTTAAAAGTCCGGCAACGCATCTGCAATTCCCCTGGTTCCCCTGGTGTTGCAGTTGTTCATGGGCGGCGGTAGTCACTTACCATCAGGTGAACTGCATGCTCGTTTGCCCCCTCTCCTATAAAAATACTAATAACATGTTTTCAGAAATACAGTTTCTGAAAACATTACAACAAGGCGACTACATTCCACCGGCTCTTTTCATCAGTCTACTGGAAGTGGACGTCCAAGCACAGTCGACGCCAGGCAGGCTGAATTAGTGTTAGAGCATTTTGAAGAAGAGCCGACCACAAGTACGAGGCGAGCTGGAACAAGATTCGTTATAAACAATGTTGCAGTTTGGCGTATTCTTCGTGACGACAATCGTCACTCTTATCACTATCGCCGTACACAGGAGCTGATACCCTCCGATTTTGCACCCAAGAGGAACTTCTGCGAGTGGTAGGCAGGCAGTTAGAGGAAACCCTAATTACGTAAACTATGTTCTTTGGACGGATGAGTTAACATTCACGAGGTCAGGACTTTCAAATATGCATAACGATGATGTTTGGGTTCGCGTGAATTCACATGCAGATTCCAACACCAGTGGCGGCTGAATGTGTGGGCTGGCCTTTATTAAGGGCATGTCATCGGTCCCGTCATTATGCCATCACGTATGAACGGTAGCAACTATCTAATGTTTATACAAACGGAGTTCGAAGAGGCGATTGACGACTTTCCTGTGGCTGACTGGGATTACTTTGAGAACCAAAGTAACATGGTGTTTCAGCATGATGGAGCTCCGACACATTTTGTTCGCAACGTACGAGAACATCTTAACGTTCGCTTTCCGCGAGGATGGATCAGCCGGGGGAACCGGTGCTATGCTATGGCCTGCTCGTTCTCCGGACCTCACACCCTTGGACTTCTTTTTGTGGGGTTATGTGAAGAACAGAGTGTATTTCTCCGATTGCCCAACGGTTGCCGAGATGGAACAGCGTATTAGATCGGTTTTCGCATCAATAACACCGACGATGGTGCGAAATGCCACACAAGCCATATCCCGACGAGTGAGGTTGTGTATTGAGCAAGGCGGACCACACTTTGAGCCGTTTCTGTAAATTTGAAGTTTGATATGAAAAAGTAAGTGTTCGCTTAGTTGTTTCGTTAGATTAGGTCTTTTAAAATTTTTGTCATTCCGCGAATTAGGTCCAAATGTAGGTACATTCTGCGTAGTTGACTCTAATTTTACTGCAATAGGGTTTGCATATCCTCCTTTCGGCTTTACGGGTAGTTTTGTAACTAAGCAATTTATCGCAGTCACAAACTATAGAATGAACTTTGTTTTAGTAAAAAAAGGAGTTCGATTGGGTCATGGTTTAAAATGTTTGTGTCAGCTGATTTTGATACTCCATCTTTTCCTTTTGAAATAAAATGTTACCCTATCCATTTTCATATGATGCACTATTTAGTTAAGACCCATAAAAATGTTATTGTTTAAGTTTTTGCAAATTACGTAATAGTTTCGAAACAGCTAGCTAGACTAGTTTACTTTAGCTATTTCCATAGCATAATGTCGAATGGTATTTTGCTATGGGGACTCGCGACAGACACTGAAATTATATTTGTTTTACAGAAGAGTGCCATTAAGGGCAATCTGTGATTTAAAACCTAAACAGTCACTTAGACAAAAAGCTAAGGAAATTAAAATATTTATACACTAGACGCGAGCTTCAATGAAGCCCTTATATATCAAAACTGGGAAACAGACTTACTTACGCAGCATATGCTGTAAAAAAGATTAGAAATCTTACCAGTGTTGAAACAGCTAGACTAGTTTACTTTAGCTATTTCCATAGAATAATGACGTATGGTATGTATATTGCTATGGAGACACGCGAGTGACACTGAAATTATATTTGTTTTACAGAAGAGCGTCTAAAAGCAATCTATGATTGGGTTAGGTTAGGTTTTAACCTAAAGAGTCGTTCAGACAATAATTTAAGTTAATATATTAACTTTGGCCTATCAATACATTTATGAAAATGTAATGTACGTGCACAAAGATAAAAGTAGTTTTACAAAAATACGTGATATTCATTCTGTAAACACTAGGAACACACAAACTAATAGTACCAGTTAATCGACGTATACGCTTTTGCAACAAAATCCCAGAAAATATATAAAATTTGACCTCCGTCAAGTTCAAAAACTATTAAACTAAGTTTGTATAAAAAAGGTTATTATAATAGTAAGTAATTTGGATCATAATAAGTATGTAGGTCACTCAATAAGTTTTGAGATGCTCGAAATTTAAAAATGGAACGCACGCGTGTTATGTGCTTTTAACAAGCAAATTTATTTAAAAATAAAACTCCATAAGCCAATTGCTCAATAATAATAAAAAAAAAACAAATTTCTATTAATTTTCCTGCAACGCTTCCCGCGCTTTTCATTTAAAACGATGGATTTTAACCGTGAACATTTGCGCGCTATGATATATTATGATTTTAAATTTGGTTTGACCGAACAATTAAGTTTACTACTGTTACAATCAGCATCAGGGGACTCAGCTCCATCACGCGCAACAATTTTTAGGTGGTTAGCTGAATTCAAAAGGGGTAAAATTAATCTTAAATTGACCAAAGAACCGGGGCCCCGCAAACAGAAGTAACGGTAGATAATGTATGAACTACTGAAGTGTTGGTGCGAGAAGACCCACTAATCACATATACGGAGATGGAAAAGATTGTAGGCATTAGTTCGGTGAGCATTCATATCATCCTACATCAACATCTTGGAGTGAGGAAACTTTGTTGTCGATGGATCCCTCGTTTGCTCTCCGAAAGCGAAAAACAGACTCGTGTGGATTGGTGCCATGAAATGCATCTACGTTTTGAAAACGGGGCATCTAGGCATGTTTCAGAAATCGGTACTGGTGACGAGACATGGATCTATCAATATCATCCGGAAAATAAAAGGCAATCATCGGTATGGGTCTACTCAGAAACACACTTACCGACAAAACTGCCAAGACCTCACAACGTCGGCAAAAAATGGTGGATTTTTTTTTTTCGTGGAGCAGACATTTGTCGACGTCAATGCTGGAAAATTGTAGATCAGTCAACTCTGAATGGTATATTACAGTTGCATTACCCAAAGCTTTTCAAGCTGTGCGGGAGAGAAGACCAAAGACCGGGCTTCGGGGAATCATGCTGCATCACGATAACGCCTCTTCACATACCTCCCTTAGAACAAAAGCATTTATTGAGTAATCTGATGTTGAAACTCTAAGCCATCCACCCTAAAGCCCTGACTTAGCTTCTTGTGATTTCTTTTTGTTCCCAAGAGTCAAAGAAAAAATAAAAGTCAAGTTTTTTTCAAGCGCCGAAGAAGCCGTGGCTGCCTACGAAGAAGCGATTTTCGACCTGACAGATCAAGACTGGCAAAAGTGTTTTCAGAGTTGGTTTAGGCGAATGGAACTTTGTATAGAGCATAATGGATAATATTTTGAAAAGATGTAAAATAAATGTTAACAGTATCTAGAATACTTTTTGTATATCTTAAAACTTATTGAGTGTCCTACGTAATAACCCCTGGGAATGAGTTTGTTTTGTGTTGTTGATTGTAAGCTGTTATTTTTTTTAAATGTCCCGCTGGATTTATTGCTGGTTCTTCCCTGTATAGAGATTTTTCCCAAACCAGTGGTAAATTAAAGAAAAAAGTGACTTTCAATAAGTATAATTTATAATCTATACGGAATAAAAAAGTTTCTGTATCTGTTTAACTCATTAAAAAAAATTAACCCTAAAACAGCTATATCTAAGTCAAATTAATAATGCTTTGTTGTAATATGGTCAAACTTAACCAAAATTAGACGAAAGGAATACTTTTATTAAATTATGTTCTCTTTAAAACTAAAACATACCCTCAAACGGTTTGTCTTCGGCGTGATTGCACTTGCTGCACCTCTCTTTCTCTTCTTCTTCATCTGCATTAGGGTGAACTTTTTCACGGCTGTCTAGCGAATATCGTGATTTTGTAAAGCAATCCTTCTAGATTTTGTATGGATTTTAAATCTACTTTTTATTCTATGCACTGATAAAAGATTATAAGAAAAACAATTTATAAAATCCGCAATAAATGTTAAATGTTATTTTATCTTAAAGGTCAACTATTCTTCAATGAAATATTAAAATCATCAGTCATTTTGAAGTCCACTGTTGTACAAAGGCCTTTTGAATACAGCACCATTAAACTTGCAAAGTGTGTCCCGTACCCACTAAGCTAGGTAAGCAATAGGTTTAGAGCGGAGACCCTGCAATATTTCTCCCCATTGCTACACTGGTATTTGTGTTCAGTGTTTTTGTTCAGGTATTCCACAAACAGCTGCTTGTCTGTGCCTACTCCCTCAAACAAAATATACAATGTACAGGTAAAGTTAATATTGAAAGAAAAACTGATGTATTTTCACTTTCATCACCGTGTTGTTGTTAAAAAAATAATACGCAAAACAATTGTTAAATACTTCAATAATATATTATGTTCTATATTGCTTTCTCAAGTAATAGTGAGGGATTTTACTCCCTTCTCTTCGGTATGTAATTGAATTCCATTTGAATAGGATGCTTTGCGGAAAGTATTATTACTTTGAACTTTTCCAGTATTGTATTTCATGTGTACTATACATTTTTAAAACAAAAACCTACTGCAATTAAAAATGTGATATGGATATGCACGAGTATGTGTATGTGAAAAATCAATAAAAAAACTGCGATTGCCAACCCGCTTGCTAAGCGTGGCAACTATGGCAATATACCCCTCAATGAATAAAGTTACAAAGAGACGGCCCCTAGTCCCTGGCGGCCCCAATATTTCTGGCTACGGCGGCGACCATGGTAACGGCGGAGCAGGGGGTGCTAAGAATCTCCGGTGGAGGTTCGGTTGCCACCTAAGGCGTCTCGACCTGGCAACATATAACTCACGCACCCTGAGGACTGACGTGAAGATACTGGAGCTGAAAGAAGAGATAGACAAGTTGCGCTTGAATATTGTAGGATTATCCGAGGTTCAAAGAGAGAGGGAGAAGATGGTAATCCTCCAATCCGGAAACTTGTTCTATAACCGGGAGGGCGACCATCTGTCCCACGGAGGTGTCGGATTTATCGCCCACAAGTCTCTTGTTAAGTGTTGTAAAGATTGAGAGTGTGTGGACGAGAGTTGCGTACCTTATACTCAGAATCACCAAACGGTATTCGCTGAAGGTCATACAGATTTATGCACCAACCGCGGTACATCCCGATGAGGAGGTGGAGGAAATATATGAGGATATATCTAGAGCCATGCATTCATCCAAAACCCACTATACGGTGTTAATGGGAGTCTTCAACGCAAAATTAGGCACAAAAGAGAACGGTGAGGTGAAGGTCGTGAAATTTATAAAAGGGCAACGGAATTCAAAAGGCCAGCAGCTGGCCGACTTCATGGAGACAGAGGAACTCTTTATGATGATTTTTTTTCCAGAAGTGGCTCCACAGGAAGTGGACTTGGTCAAGTTCCGACGGTTTGACAAAAAATGAGATTAACTTCATTATGACGACCAAACGATAACTGTCCAGTGATGTCTCAATGATCGCGAGGGTGAAAACAGGTAGCGATTACCGTATGGTTAGAGGCACACTTGGAGAGGTCTCATCTATTGAAGTCAAAGCTCCCTTCCCCTCGTTCTATAATCCAAAGTCCCGAAACCTTCCAGGGTTTCAGTGCCTAGAAGATTGCAATGCAGTGGACGATATTAATGAAATGCTAGTGGAAAGTGTCCATGCGGTCGGAGCTAAGTTCTGCAAGACCCGCCGCAGAAGAACACAAAAACTCTTCGATCACACTCTTAATCTCATGGCTGTTAGACGGGAAATGAAGCTGCAATCTTTAGTAAATTTGAAAGCGTACAGGCAACTGAACAGACAGATCTCCAAGTGCATGCGGCTGAACTTACGCAACTTCAATACAGCTCGTATTAAAGAAGCGATCGAGCGGAACCAAGGCTCCAAAGTCTTTGCTAGAGACCTGTCTGCCACAAAGAGCCAACTGTCAAAGCTGAAGACCAAGTGTGGCAGAGTCGTTTCCGGGACACCTGAGATTTTGAGTGAGATTAAGAGGTTCTATGGGCAACTGTGCACATCATCGTTGGAACCACACGCAAGTGTGTGTAACGATTCAAGAGCAAGATAATATTCCGGACGTCAGTCTGAGCGAGATTAGAATGGCTCTCCAGCACCTTAATAAGGGCAAGACCCCAGGCGAGGAAGGAATTACAGCGGAGCTTATGAAAGCGGATGGAAATCCGGTACTTGAAGTCTTTCGGAAGCTCTTTAATTCCGTCTTCCATGGTGGCACTACACCAGAGGCGTGGAGCAGAAGTGCGGCGGTCTTGTTCTTCGAGAAAGGCGACAATGCTCTCTTTAAGAACTACACACCTACTTCCCTTCTGAGCCGCGTCTACGTGCTGTTTTCGAGAGTTATTACGAAGAATTTTCTTTCGCATTTACCATGGGGAGTGCTCTGAGGAATTGTTCGGATTAATCCCAGCCGCCAAATTTCACGAACGCACATCGCGGTAGAACTCCCGATACCATCCACACCATCTAGATGATTGACGGTCCACCATTGTGCGATTTAAAAGATGTTTTCTTTCTCGCACAACTTCCTTGTGGAATCGATTACCATCAGCGATTTTTCCGGACCGATACGACTTAGGGACCTTCAAGAAACGAGCTTACTCCTTTTTAAAAGGCCGGCAACGCATCTTCAATTCCCCTGGTTCCCCTGGTGTTGCAGTTGTTCGTGGGCGGTGGTAGTCATTTACCATCAAGTGAGCCGCATGCTTCTTTGCCCCTTTTCCTATAAAAAAAAATATAGACTTCCAGCCTCCCAAACAGGCTGATTTCCGAAAAGGCTTTAGCACCATAGATCCTTCGGCAAATTGTACAGAAGTCCGAGTAGGACAACTTGCTACTATATCTGGCGTATGTGGACTATGAGAAAGCCTTTGAGTCCGTCTAATTTCGGGCGGTGCTGGCCTTGACTGTTGGTAAACCGAAGTGCTGAAGTGGTTGTACAGTAGGGCTATGATGGCTATCCGAGTACAGAACCAGAGTACGAAACCTATCCAACTGCAGAGAGGTGTAAGACAGATTTTTTATTTATTGTTAAAAGTTAAATAAACTTTAAAGGTCATTAATTTACCATTTTGATTGATTTAAACCATTTTGCACTAAGTTTACTCTAAACAACCTTTAGTTAAGAAACGCTTAAATAAAACAAGATATGTAAAGACTTAATTTTTACACATATTTCTTATATGTTTAATATATTGCAGGATTTCTATCGCATTATTTCTTTTATGCCAAAACGACAATATAATTTTTTTTTGTTTTATTAAGGACAACAAACAGTTGTATAATAAAAATTACAATTCAAATCATATATAAACAGATTAGCTAATTACACAACCAACACCGTTATCCACAAAAATACCGTAGTAATTAAAACGCTAAGAGGCACATATAACTCAAAAATAAAACAAGAGGCAAAGATGCATACCTAGCCGTTAACAGCAAAATCATGGATGTTACATGTACTACGAAAGAAAAAAAAAACAATTTTGATTAAAGTTATAACATTAGAAGAAAAGAAAAAGAAAAATTACAAGTTATTCAATACAAGCTTTATAGCTTTCCTAAATTGAGGTAGTGACATGGTAAATAAGTCTACATCGGAGAAACTGTTGTCATACAGTTCCATTATGCGACGCAAAGGCGAACGCTTGCCCGCATTTGTTTTACACAGATTAAGAAAAAACAAACGATGCACGTGAGTGTTTCGTATTCTTTAAGAGCGACTTGGTACACGAAGGTATATACAATTAACAAATTGAGGACAATCGAAAAAGTTACGACAAATTTTGTAAAGAAAAATACAATCGTGCAATAATCGCCTATTACTTAAAGTTGTTAAAGAATAATTATGCAAGAGGTTATCATAAGAGGACCAAGAACGGTAACATCTTTAGTTTACAGAACGTAAATATTTACTTTGAACCGATTCTAGTAAATCACGATACCTTTGGTAAAAGGGATTCCAAACTTGTGTGGCATATTCCAATTGAGGTCTTATAAGAGATTTATAAAGCAGTAGATAAGTGCCAGATTTTTTAAATGGCTTACAAGTTCTCATGACAAAACCGTAAAGTTGCAAGGCTTTGTTGATAATGTGGTTAATGTGGTAATCAAAATGAAGTTTGGAATCAAATAACACGCCAAGGTCTTTAATAAGCGAGACGTTCTCAAGAGGATTATTACAAAGAGAATATGTGAATTTAGTTATATTGCTTTTTTTAGTGAATGTGATAGATTTACATTTAGGTAGGCTAAGAATTAGTTTATTTTCAAGACAATAGGAAGATAAACGATCCATGTCATCTTGAAGTAGAACACAGTCATCCAATGTTTTTATAATACGAAAAATTTTTAAGTCATCAGCATAGAGTAAGAAATGGGAATTTTTGAAACAAGTCGATATATCGTTTATAAAGATTAAAAACCGAAGAGGACCCATTATTGAGCCCTGTGGTACACCAGACGATACATTTATTTCATCGGATGAGAATCCATTAATGACCACCTTTTATGTCCTGTTTATTATATACGAAGAAAACCATCGGAATAAATTTCTGCGTATACCATTATAAGCAATTTTACGAAGGAGAATTTCGTGATCCACCTTATCGAAAGTCTTGCAAAAATCTGTATAAATTGAGTCAATTTGAAGGCGCTTGTCCATATTATCAAAAATAAAGTTACAGTCGAGCGGTTTTTGACAAAGCCATGCTGTTCCTGAATTATGATGTTGTGTAAGCTTGGATAGATACAGTTATGAACTAACCTTTCCAAGACCTTCGACAAGGTGGACAGAAGCGGGATCGGGCGGTAGTTAGAAACAACATTTTTTGCTCCTCCCTTAAAGACAGGGGTAATTTGGTACGTAACCCTCGCGTAGACTACGGTTGAAGATATGAAAGAGAGGAAAGCTTATGGAGTCTGCGGTATGCTTAAAAAAGAACGGCGGAAGACCATCAGGTCCTGAGCCTTTAGCCACATCTAAGGATTTAAGTGTTCCGATTATAGTATCTAACGAGAAGGGTATATCACTTAGAATGACGTTATTAGTAGAAGTACATGGCAAGGAGTCAAGGTCTATCAATGCAGCATCGCTTTCCACATATACAGATTCAAAATATTTTGAAAACATGTTGCATATGTCTTGCGGGTTGTTAGACTGAGAATTATTATATATCATGTTGTTGGGAATGCCATTTTTATCCTTTCGCGTTTTCACAAATGACCAAAACAATTTTAAATCCCTATGCATATCAGTTTCGATTGAATTAATATAAGTGTTATAACATTTTTTACATAATAAATTAAATCTTTTACGAAATAAGTACTTCGAAAATCTCATAATCCGACTTATTACCGTACTTTTTCCATTTAATCCACTCTTTGTCTTTGTTTTTAAAAAAACATGAATAAGAGGACGTGAGAACCATATAGGAAATTCTTTTGATTTAGTAGGCCGTAAGGGTACATGCTTTCTAATAATTTTATTTATCTCCTCATAAAGTAAGAATACAGCCGATTCCAATGAGAGCCCGTACAGTATATTGGCCCAATTAATAGAGTTTATCTCACTATTAATATCAACATAATTAACTTCAATAAATTTATACTTAGGATCTGCACAACAAATCATTGGTTTTTGTGGTACGTCTAAAAATATATGTGCTATAAAAGGTGGGTGGTAATTATCTATTTGAACCAAGGGAAACAGTGGCAACTTACAGTTGCAAGTATCAGTGTTACTTATAAAGAGGTCAAGAATGCGATCTATAGTATTTTTAAATACGTTATATTGTTTGGCATTCAATAATGACAAAAAGTTAGAATGTAGTCGGTAGGTAGGTGTAAAGCTATATAGCGGATCTCGCATAATTGCATACTTATCATTAGAAACCTATTCCACATGTGGCAGGTTGAAATCCCCAAAAATAAATAAAAAATCATTAACCGCACTAGAAGTGAATTCATAATGGATGGCATTAAATAATAAATCATGTGTTCATATTTTGGTTTGGGGGAATGTAAACGCCACAAACTACACTACATTCATGGTGCACAGATGTTTCGAATCTTAAAAATACATAATCAATATTAGAGGGCACATTGCAACATACATTATCTTTAGACGTCGGTGGCGGCCTGATTACGCAACGAATGGCAGTTAATCCACGACGTACCGCCACCAAGACACCACCCCCATCCGATTTACCACAGGCCTCCCGGTCTCTGTCACAACGAAATACTAAATAACGGGAATCCACTAACTCACATTCAGCAATATTAGGTATTAACCACGTTTTAGTCAACACTATAATATCAAAACACTCTGCAAGAATATTATTGTAAGTATTAAGTTTGGTCCGTAAACCTCTGCAGTTTTGATAATAAATAGTTAATTTATTATTCACTTACAATAAAAAACATATAAATAATTGTTACCATGTTGGTTAAAAATAGGCTATAATAATGGAAGGCGATAATTTGTTATTACGTGTGTAAATTAAGTGACAATTAACACAGTTCACATCATACGTAACCATCAAATCTGCAATTAAATGTTTTTTTACACACATCATTCTAGTATTGCATACAGAATGTATTACAAAGTGTCGCATAAAACTATAAAAACAGTAAAAACTAAGTTTTAACTTCAATAATTCCTGATAGCAGGTAGCGAATATTAATGCGGGGTATTCGGTAAAACACTCGAATACTTGCGAAGTCGCAGAGTAATGCACGCTTGAGAGCGCTCGCCTCAAACAATCAAAGAGAGTAAACACTAAGCACCTAATCTCATTATAGCGTGTATAAAGTTGACAAATATCAGCTTTGCCGATCAGACAACCCAAAATTAAAGTAAAAACGTAATTATACAGAAATATAACCTTAGACTATGTTGCGGGAGGGGTGCGAAGTCAGAAGTCCTCCACGTGTGCCTGGTAGTTGCGGGTCCCTCTCGATACGTCTGGAGGGAAGAGCAGATACTGGGCCGGTGCACCCTGGGCGCGGCAGTAATCTTCCTCGAGAAATTAGAAGAAATTCTTACTCCTTGGGGAATGGTACTGCCGCGGCTAATTATTCTGACATGGCGGGGGGGGGGGGGGGGGGGGGTCCGTCCCGGACCAACGGTGCGTTCCACTGCGTGACCCTCTGATCAGCAGAGGGCATAGCAGAGGAGTGAGGGCGGGCTCGGTGTGCACTTACCCTGCCTCCGGGCAGACAGTGAAGGATTCATCCTTTGCTGTCACCGCCGGTCTCGTAATCCCAGTATCGAAGTGTCGTGGATCACGTCTCGCGGCTTTGATAGGGACCGAGGGTATTGGCTTAACCGCCCGGACCGCGAGGGAGAAAACCTCTATAAAAAGTTACCCCGAATCTCAAGCGGCGACGCACCGCGAGGGGATGGATGGCTGACGGGGTTCTATGAACAAATCAGTCGTTAGTGCGCTCCTCGCCAGGGTACCTGCAGACCCCTGGCGAGTAATAAATCCTCTAAATCTGCTTACCTTGGTAAGGGCTCTCTGCCAAGGTGGACCTTTAATTCCCCCATACTCGTGGGTACAAAAAATGGAAAACCAAAACAAAAAACAAAAAACCAAAACCGCCGGCAACGGCAACGTAGAGGAGAGGAGGAACGATGCGGGGACAGAGTCCGACGCCGCATCGTGCAGCGAGGGAGGCTCAGAGAACTCCCGACAAGTGGAGCCTGGGACCGCGGAGACCAGCAAGTCCTTCCGCAAGCGGTCCAGGCGGGATGGCGACCAGGGGTCGGCATCCGGTGAAGAGGAGGTTTCGGTCCGGAAAATCCCCACCAATAGGCGGGGCGTGCTGAGAGGTAAGTGGAGGGAGCTCTCTACCAATCAGAGGGCCGAACGAGCGGCAAAGCTTGCCGAGGAGGGGCGCCACCCGGACGATACGGCTCGGGAATCAGGCGAAGAAACGGATGCGAATGGCGGCTCCGAGGTGGAGCGTAAGGCCAGATTCGTAAAGGAGGTGGAGGCCGCGATCAAGGTCGTGGCCAACAAGCAAAAGTCCTCCTCGAAATTCAAGGCCATTCCCGCGGCCTCCACCTCCATCATGGCGGCTGCAGAGGCCAACTTTGCTGGGGCTGGGCCTAATGCGGACGAGGTGGCGAAGCTGCGGGCGGACGTGGCCCGCCTGACGTCCACCATGGAGACTCTCCAGAAGGAGAATGAGAAGCTCCGCGCAGATCTGGCCAGTCTACATGAGCCTGCCTCTCGCGCGGTGCCCCAGACGCAGCGCCCAAGCCAGCCCGTGCCGGTGGAGAACCAGGTTCTGAACCTGGTCCGGCAGGAGCTGGCTGCCTTCCAGCACCGGTTCTCCGTGCTGGAGGGCATCGTCCTGCGCCCCCCCTAGGGGCAAACAAGACGGCGGCGAGGCCGGCAACGGCTTCTTACGCGACGGCCACGGCTGCCGCATCCAGGCCGGGGCCGTCCAGCCAGCCCTCGGGTGGAGCTGCAGTTGCCCCTCCCCCCCCTGAAAAGCCGGCTCCGGCAAAACCGATACCGGCTGAACCGGCTCCGGCTAAGCCGGCGACGGGAAAGAGAGGCAAGTCGAAGGCGAAAAAGGGCAAGGCGGCAGAACAGGTGATTGCTGCGCCAGCCCCAGTGCCTGCGGCGAATGGGCCAGCGCCAGCGGCAAGCCAGCTGCCGCCGCCGCCACCGCCCCCCCAGCTCCCTACACCTCCGCGGCAGAAGCCGGTTGGCAGGTGGTCGGGGACAAACAGAAGGGGAAGAAGGCAGCCAAAAAGGCCAAAGAGCAGGAGCGGCAGCGCCAGTTCAGGGCGCGCAAGATCGCGGCTAGGCTCCGCGCCCCGAAGACCGCAGCTGTAGTGATTACACTACAGCCGGACGCGGAAAAGAAGGGCGTTACCTACCGCGATCTGCTCGCGAAGGCGAAAGAGGCGGTGGATCTCGGGGAGCTCGGGATCACTGGGGGCCTCCGGCTCAAAGTCACCCAGACGGGGGCCCGTATGCTGGAGATCCCCGGGGAATCCAGTGACGCGACTGCGGACGCTCTGGCTGCGAAGCTCAGAGCGTCCCTGAACGCGGACGAGGCCCGAGTGTCCAGGCCCGTCAGATGCGCAGACCTGCGCATCATGGGTCTGGACGACTCGGTATCGGAGGAGAAGTTGGTGGCCGCCGTTGCCAGGTCCGGGGGGTGCACTACTGACCAGATCAGGTCAGGCGCCATACGCCCGGATCAACGGGGTATGCATGCCGCCACGATGTGCTGCCCTGTTACGGCGGCCAAAACCATAGTGGAGGGCCGAAGGCTTCTGGTGGGCTGGGTCTCAGCGCAGGTTAAGCTGCTGGAGCCCAGACATCTGAGGTGCTACCGCTGTCTCGTGGGGCATCACGTATCAGTGAAATGAGCCTCGGAGGTTGACCGCAGTGGCCTCTGCTTCCGCTGCTGTCAGCCCGGACACATATCGGTGACCTGCTGCGTCACGCCGCACTGTGATGCATGTGCGGCGACCGGCAAGCCAGCCGATCACTGGGCCGGAAGCAGGGCCTGCGTGTCACCCGCCAAGGCCAAGGCCGCGGGTAGGGGAGGGCCCTCCTCCGCCGCCACCGCCTCTATGGCCACCGCTGCAGCTGCAACTGCCGCCGCCGCCGCTGTCACTGTCGCCGCCGCCGCCGCCGCGACACCGACGCCTGCAGAGGGGCGCCCCGTGGAGGAAGCTGAAATGGAATGCCTATAACGGCCCCATTAAGCTTCCTCCAGGCGAATATCAACCACTGCGCCTGCGCTCAGGATCTGTTGCTCCAGAGCATGGCGCAGTGGTCGATTAACATCGCTGTGGTCGCTGAGCCGTATTTTGTCTGGCCTAGGAAGGACTGGGTGGCGGACCTTAACGGCTCAGTGGCTATCATTTCTTCGGCCGCCGCCGGTACCCCGACCCTTGAAGGTGTCAGGAGGGGTCAGGGGTGCGTAGCAGCACGGTTCGGGGAGTTCGTCGTTGTGGGGGTGTACTTCTCCCCGAACCGATCTCTCGCCGAGCTCCACAACTCTCTTGCAGAGCTGAGAGCAGTCGTCGTCGGAAGCTATCCCCTCCCCGTGCTTGTCCTTGGGGACTTCAATGCCAAGAACTTGGCTTGGGGTTCTCGTCGTACAGATGTGCGGGGTAGGATGGTGGAAGACTGGGCTCTGGAGACAGGCCTGGTCGTCCTAAATCGGGGTTCTGTCCCCACGTGTGTGCGGATGCGGGGCGAGTCGGTGGTGGACATTTCGTTCGCTAGCCCCGCTCTGTCGCCGCGTGCCATTGACTGGCGAGTCATGGAGGGGGTGGCGACCTACTCCGATCACCGGTACATCCGGTTTGACGTCTCCACCCAGCCCTCGAGCGCGCCAGTCCAACAGGCCCCGAGTGGTCCGCGTTGGGCGCTGAAGCAGCTGGACCGGGAGCTCCTCCTGGAAGCCTCGATCGTGCAGGCCTGGGTGTCATCACCGGATAGGCCTGCCGACGTCAATGATGAGGCAGGGTGGTTCCAGGAGGCCATGTCCGAGATATGTGACGTGGCAATGCCCCGCGTCCGGCCAGGAAGCGCCCGGCGTCAGGTGTATTGGTGGTCGCGTGAGCTGACGTCTCTGCGTGAGGCGTGTGTTGCCGCGCGGCACCTGTACGCCAGGCATCGCAGGCTCCGCATTCGTCCACCGAATGCGGCAGCCATTGAGGCGGAGCTGTACGAGGGATACAGAGCGGCGAAGACCGCCCTCCGGGAGGCTGTCATGCGGGCCCGGGATCGGGCCCGTGAGGAGATGCTGGAGACTCTCGACAGAGATCCGTGGGGGCGCCCTTACAAGATGGTGCGGGATAAACACCGCACCTGGGCCCCCCCGCTGACGCATAGTCTCCGGCCTCAGCTCGTGGAGGACGTGGTGAGCGCTCTGTTTCCTACGCGAGGGGAACATCCGCCCCCGCCTATGGCTCCGCCACCTGCGGTGCCGGAAGCGGACCACCAGGACGACGACGACGGCATCCCGGAAGGGACCGGGGTAGACCTGAGAGTGGCGGTACGTAGGCTCAAGGCCAGGAATACCGCCCCAGGACCCGATGGCTTGCCTGGCAAAGCCTGGGTCCTGGCCTCGGAGGCTCTCGGGCCCCGACTGGAGGGGCTCCTAAGCGCATGCTTGGAGAGAGGCCAATTCCCGCTTCGTTGGAAGACGGGGAAGCTGGTCCTCATTCGGAAGCCGGGGCGAACTGCGGACTCTCCGTCCGCATACCGGCCCGTGGTGCTGCTCGACGAGGTGGGCAAGCTCTTTGAAAGAGTCATTGCAAACCGCCTCGCCGAGCACCTTGCGGGGACGGGGCCGGATCTTGCGGAACACCAGTTTGGTTTCCGCAAGAGGCGCTCTACGGTGGACGCCATCATGCGCGTGAGAGCTTTCACGACGGGGTATGCAGAGGCCAGGGGGGGGGGGGTTGTTTTGGCGGTGTCTCTCGACATCGCCAACGCCTTCAACTCCATGCCCTGGAGCTGCATTAGGGAGGCACTCCGGTATCACCGGGTGCCGACCTATCTCCGTCGTGTAGTCGGGGACTATCTGACGGATAGGGCCGTCATCTACCCCGGTCGCAACGGTGAGTGGAACCGGCGAGAGATGTCGTGCGGTGTCCCACAGGGTTCGGTTCTGGGGCCGCCCCTGTGGAACATCGGTTACGACTGGGTGCTGCGCGCCGACCTCAAAACCGGCGTCAGCGTAGTTTGCTACACTGACGACACGCTGGTACTGGCACAGGGGGGGTCGTACGAGGCGGCGGCGGAAACTATGACACGCGGGGTTGCGATAGTCGTTGAGAGGATCCGGCAGCTGGGTCTTGAGGTGGCTCTGCACAAGTCCGAGGCCATGCACTTCCATGGTCCTCGGAACAGGCCACCACCGGGATCCTCAGCGATGGTAGGAGGGGTATCCATCGGCGTCGAGTCGACGTTGAAGTACCTAGGACTTGTCCTCGACGGCCGATGGAACTTCGTTGAGCACTTCCGACGTTTGGCTCCCAAACTGGAACGGACCGGGGCTGCCTTCAGGCGGCTCCTGCCGAACCTGGGGGGCCAAACGCCTCCTGCCGGAGGCTCTACGCGGGGATTGTGCGGTCCATGGCCCTTTACGGGGCCCCGGTGTGGGCGCGTGGTTTGGCGCGGCTTGCCGTCCACCACCTGAACGCGCCCCAAAAGGTGGTTGCCGTGAGAATGGTTCGCGGCTACCGCACGATCTCCCGCGAGACAGCGTGCCTCCTTGCCGGATTGCCGCCATGGGATCTGGAGGCGATAGTCCTCGCGCGCCTGCACGAATGGCGCGCGGAGGCACTATGCCGGGGGGAAACCCCGCTGCCGCGGCAAGTTGTCGTGCAGCGGACAGACTTCCGGCATGATCTCATGGCGACATGGAGAGAGCGACTGTCGCAACCCCGTGCTGGGCACGCCACTATAGCGGCGATAAGACCCCTCTTTGAGAAGTGGCTTGAGAGACGCCACGGCGTCCTCACCTTCCGCCTGACGCAGGTCCTCACCGGACACGGTGTGTTCGGGAGGTTCCTGCACCGAATCGGGCGTGAGGAAACGCCCGGGTGCTCCCACTGCGAGGATCGACCGGAGGACACGGTGGAGCACACCGTGGGGGTGTGCCCTGCTTGGGCGGAGCACCGCCGTGTCCTCGTAGCGGCGATAGGCGGCGGCGACCTCTCGCGTCCGGCCCTGGTCGAAGCCATGGTCCGGAGCGAGACGGAATGGGATGCCGTCACCAATTTCTGCGAAGCAGTGATGCTAGCGAAGGAGGTGACGGAGCGGGAAAAGGAGAGAGCAGCAGCTTTCCTTCCCGTCCGCCGCGGGAGACGCCCCGGGCGTCGGGGGCTACGTCGTGGCCCCCGGCCACCGTAGGCGCGGGCCTGTGGACGGCGAGCAATGGGTAGCTCGCCGTCCGTCCATCTAACGACGACAGGCCGTGTCGACGGCGCGTTTTGTTCCACGCGCGCCTCAAAGAGCTGTCAGCAGCGTGAAGGGGCCCGCAAGGGCCGACGGCTGCCGGGGCTGCGGCTCCGGAACGTAAGGGCACTGAAGGAACACGGATGGTTTTTAGTCAGTAAAAGTCTGACACTCCCTTCCGCTCCACCCAGAGCGAAAGGCGTCATTTGATGATTTTCCATCCGCAAAAAAAAAAGGATCGCGCCAAATGGAAGTCCGTAGTCTCTACCTACCCCTCTGGGTGACAGGCGTGAGTGTTTGTGTTGTGTAAATGGGGCTCCCACACTATAAACCTATAATTGTACGGAACCCTTCATGCGCGAGTCTGACTTGCACTTGGCCGGTTTTACATGATCTGCTTTAACTTTTAAAAATCAATTTGCTTAAAATATGAAAGTATCTATATAGCGTGTGATGAAATTAAAATGTAAGTTACATCAAATATGTCTGACATCCCTATTAATATCCACATCTTACATGTTATATTATCAGTTATTGCTGACGTTACTTGTATAATTAAGACAAAATGTCCAACAAAGAACAACTTAAACACAACACAACTAAAACTTAAACAAAGTTGCTGATAATTTATTTAACTATGATGTGGTCCTTTACTGCTGACTGTATGAGGAAAGTGAGTCATTTAAGGAGCTATAGAGTGACCTATCTACGCAGTTTATTTGCTTTTCTTGCCGCTACGTAAGATTTCCTGTAAGTACATGCAAAGGTAGTAAAGCATATTGTAAGAAACAAAATAACACCCAAAACTACGAGTATTGCAAAAACACAAAGAGTT
Organism: Parnassius mnemosyne; assembly: GCA_963668995.1. Lineage (NCBI taxonomy): Eukaryota > Metazoa > Arthropoda > Insecta > Lepidoptera > Papilionidae > Parnassius > Parnassius mnemosyne. Next base: position 20,601,099 of record CAVLGL010000126.1, read on the forward strand.
GGATAAAGTATTATAAGAAGTGTTAGTTCTTCTATTAGTGTTGTTTTACGTGGTAGAGCTAAGCTGCAGCTATACATAGATGCAGTACGAATGGGGTGGATCTAGTATAGTAGGGTCACGATCTCTCAGAATACCAGCGTGAGACAGCATATTAATACTGCAGTGATTCGTATGCTGGATTTATAAAACTGAATAATCTTTTTAGTGGTAACAAGGTATTCCATCTTAGTCCTCAGGGGTGACAACGCATCTGCAGTTTGATTCATAATCGATGGTAGATTTAGAGTATGAGATATATGAGTAATTGTGAACATCGTACCTGTCTGGATTGGTCGTCAGCAGAAGGTCGAGGCAGTTGGCTGTGTGCCCATCCACATCAGGTTCCCTAGACGCTTGTTGTGCCAACTGGGAGAGTCTCAGCAACAAGACAAAATTCCACGCCTCTTCCCCAGCGTGGTCAGTCTTTTATTATGGGAACAGCCAGTCCTGATGACAGGCATTAAAGTCCCCCAGAAAAACCAACAGTGCATTAGGGTACCGACCTACTTTTATCATCAGGTGGATGATGTGCTAGTTTGTCACCCTTATTACAAAACAAAAGCTTCTGATGGGATTCCAAACGTAAAGTAGGCACTGAGATCTCCAGGTTACGCAGTGATCAACGCTAGGTTTATAATAAAGATGGAAATAAGTAGCCCATGTTAGGCCTTACACATCTGCATATTTTTTTTTTTTTTATAGGAGAGGGGGCAAACGAGCATGCGGCGCACCTGATGGTAAGTGACTACCGCCGCCCATGAACAACCGCAACACCAGGGGAATTGCAGATGCGTTGCCGGCCTTTTAAAAAGGAGTAGGCTCTTTTCTTGAAGGTCCCTAAGTCGTATCGGTCCGGAAAAATCCCTGGTGGTAAACTATTCCACAAGGAAGTTGTGCGAGGAAGAAAACATCTTCTAAATCGCACAGTGGTGGACCGCCAATCATCCAGATGGTGTGGATGGTATCGGGAGTTCTGCCGCGATGTGCGTTCGTGAAATTTGGCGGCTGGGATTAATCCGAACAATTCCTCAGAGCACTCCCCATGGTAGATGCGAAAGAAAATGCAAAGAGATGCAACATCTCTTCGCAGTGCCAATGAATCGAGCCGATCGGAAAGGGCTCGGTCGTCGACGATTCGAGCCGCTCTGCGCTGGATGCGGTCAAGTGGAAGGAGCTGGCACTGGGGAGCCCCTGCCCAGAGATGGGAACAGTATTCCATGTGAGGCCGAACCTGCGCCTTGTAAAGTTGCAGGCGGTGTGCCGGCATGAAATACTGTCCCGCTCTGCTGAGCACGCCAAGCTTTTTAGAGGCCAATTTGGCCTTCTCTTCCAAGTGACCACGAAACTGCACGTCACTCGATATGTCGACTCCGAGGATACCGATACTGGCTGAGGCAAGAAGGGGAGTGCCTTAAAACTGAGGAGATACGACAAAGGGGTTCTTTTTAGCGGTAAACGCGCAAATTTGTGTCTTCTGAGGATTAAACTGGACTAGATTTAGTCGCCCCCAATCCGAGACTTTGTCCAGCAAAGACTCGACTTCAGACACAAGTTTGTTCCGGTACTCGGCGACGTTTTCCCGAGAAATATTGGCCCGGCCGGTGTATAGAGCATCACCAGTGCTGTCATCCGCATAGCAATGAATGTTACCAGTTAGCAACATATCATTGATATGCAGAAGAAACAGCGTTGGTGATAGCACACAGCCTTGTGGAACACTAGCGTTAATAGGCTTGTAGTCAGAACATGCACCGTCTACAACGACCTTGATGCTCCGATCTGCAAGAAAGCTGGTGATCCAATTGCACAATTTCTCGGGAAGCCCATAGGAAGGCAGCTTTGAAAGAAGCGCTTTGTGCCAAACCCGATCAAAGGCCTTCGCAATGTCCAGACTAACGGCCAACGCCTCCCCCTTGGACTCTACTGCCTCCGCCCATCTATGGGTCAGGTTGACCAGAAGATCACCAGCTGATCGACACCGACGAAAACCGTATTGGCGGTCACTAATCAGCTGGTGATCGTCAAGGTACCGGATGAGCTGGCAGTTAATAATGGATTCCATTATTTTGGAGAACAAGGAGGTGATCGCGATAGGCCTATAGTTGGACGGGTCTGAGCGGTCGCCTTTTTTAGGGATCGGGTGGACAAAAGCTGTCTTCCATGAATTCGGGACTACGCCTTGGGAGTAGGAGTACCGGAAAAGACGCGTTAGGACCGGTGCCAACTCCGGAGCACACGTCCTCAGCACAATTGGGGGGATTCCGTCAGGCCCACTCGACTTCTGGATGTCCAGGGAGAGAAGTGCTTTGCGAACTGAGCGCTGTGAGAATAGCACATCCGGCATGGAGCACTCACACCGCGGGATGGTCGGCGGTATTTTCCCCCCGTCATCAAGAGTCGAGTTGGACGCAAAAAGGGAGCCTAAAAGGTCGGCTTTGTCTTTTGCGTCTTGGGCCAGTGAGTCGTCCTCCCTGTGCAGAGATGGTAGTGATGGCTTACAGAAATTCCCTTGGACAGCCTTGGCGAGAGACCAGAATGCACGGGTTCCCGAAGGAAGGCGAACTAGTTTCTCGCCAATTCTGCCTATGTGCTCTGACTTTGCCTTGGCAATAACTCTTTTGAAGGACCTGGAGGCGAAGTTATACTTCTTTTTAAGTGTGCTGGTGTTTACATCCCGAGTCACCGAAGCTGCAGCCCAGGCTTGATAACACTCCTGCTTACTGCGCAATGCAGTCTTACAGGAGCGACCAAACCAAGGCTGAGATCTGCCTCCGATGGGTACCACAGATGATGGAATAAATAGTTCCATTCCCTGTAGCACCACATCAGTGACAGAGTCAGCAACAGCACTGGGATCATCCGGCGAGAAGCAAACCCGCCCCCATGGGTAGGATGCAAAGAAAGACCGCATTCCGTCCCAATCCGCCGACCTGTAATGCCAAACACGGCGGCAACCTGCAGAACGCAACCGCGAAGGGAGCGTGAGTGGCACCATACTCCGGATCAGACAATGGTCCGAAGAGCCGAGAGGGGCATCGACAGAAACCTGATATCCGTCCGGATGAGAGGTCAGCAGAAGGTCCAACAGGGAAGGTGTATGATCCTCCACATCTGGAATCCGCGTAGGCGAAGTAACCAGTTGTGTCAGACCATATGCCAAGGCAAAGTCATAAACAGATCTCCCCGCATGATCGGTTAAACGTGAACCGAGCCATTCGGCATGGTGGGCGTTAAAATCGCCAAGGATCACGATCTCTGCGGATGGGACCTGTTGTAGCAAGGAATCTGTAGCCATTTGGACGTGGTCGATGAGTCGGTCTGTTTCGGCATTACCGCTATGGGACCTATAGAGGCACCCGTAGACGCGCGGATGGTCGTCGCTGTCTACGCGTAGCCAAAGGATGGACAGGTCCGAACCTTCAAGACTGCCGAGGCGTCGAGAACAGATGTCCTCTCTAACATACACGCAAACTCCAGCCCGAGGCACAAAGGAGTGCTCCAATTTGTACCCCGGGTAGGAGAGATACGAAATATCAGTCGGAGAGGAAACCTGCGTCTCGGTCAAAAAGAGCAAGGCCGGCTTCGCCGTCTCGAGATGGTTGTGGACGGCGTTTAGGTTAGAGTGAAGTCCCCTGATGTTGCAGAAATTCACGGATAGCATGGCAGGGGTCGCCTTGGTATTGTTGCTCAGCTTGCCCCGAGCAGTTTTGTTTTTGAGCGGAATTTTGCCCCCCCCAGAATACGCGGGGCAGCCTGAGCACCCACGCTCAGGATTGGAATAACATGGTCGTGGATGCTCAGCGAGGGATTCTCCAGGGGTACTGGTACCCTCCTGGGGTAGTCTATTGTCTAATTCCGCTACCATGTTGATGGGGGGGGGGGGGAATTGGGCTTCCGGCCACCTGCACTCACCAGACGAAACGCAGAAGCAGAGCCTCTACTTCACGCCGGTATTCTGTGAGGTCGTGGTACCAACCCGGCTCGAGCCGGCCCATACGTGCAACAGCAAAAAACTGCTGCAGGGCTCTACCACCGTTAGATCAAATCAAATAATCACATCAAAGTCAGTTCTCATAAAAATGTAATTTGTTACGAAAAAGGGTGACAAATATACAAATATTACAAAACATGGCCACCAGATGCCGCGTGCCATGGATACCGTTGTCATCGTAGTGGACACATATATCTAACTATCTCTGATAATCAGCACAGGGAAACCTATTTCACTAGTTCTTTTAACCTAAAACACAAAGATAAATAAAGATAAAAGTAGATTTAAGAAAGTGAAGACAGAGCATTTGTTAAATCTACGGCTAATCTAACCTTTGACAATTTGATATTCGCTATTTAAAAGATCAATCATTCTCTTTGTCAAAACCGTCGATAAATGTGTTTTAATTAATTATCACAAGCTTTTTTATAAGCTTTTATTTAAATTGCAATGTATTTATGTTTGTTCGGGTTCGATCGATCTGAAATTTTGTATACACGTTTAGTTTAGATAACAATGCATGATTAGCTGTGTGACGTCATTCTAAATCAAACATGGCGGAACATCCAAGATGGCGGACAAGTTATTTTTAATGACATACAACTCACTCACTACACTCAGTTTATGATAATTATTAAAAAAAATATTCTGAACACGATTTTAATGTTTAAATTAATATACAAGAACATGTTTATGTCCTCTATTGCAAAATGGACATAGGCTTTTCAAAGAAGGGAAGCTTCGACTTAGAAGTCAACTTTAATTTGGGCAATAATCACTGACTTGGACAAGGCTTGGCGAAATTAATTAAACTCAAGTTTGGTTTCTCGTCATGTGGGTAGCCAGGTAAAGAAATGCTTCCCTATAGATGTTGAATCGACCTAAATTTTGTTAGGTAGGTATACTATTGCTAATTGCTCATGTACTGAACGAGGAAAAGCCAGTTTTCTTATTCAGAGTTAATTATTTGAAGACTGATTGCGGTAACATTATTTCGATAGTAGTAACATACTAGTAACGATAGTAGTAACATTGTTTCGGTAGTAGCTTTTGATTGTGTTGTGATTTGTCTTATTATAGAGTAATTTTATTGTAGAATGTTTCGTGAAATATTAGGCTTTGAACTTGGAAAATGTCTTACAATTAACTGCACTAAAACCTAACGTACAAAGTTACTAAAGTAAATTATAGAATTGAGCGCCTTCCATAAATAATTTGATAAAATTAAACTTTACTGAATTTATTTAGTTATTCCAGCACTGTGTAAACCGTGTAGTGGCGGTCTAAGAATATCCACTATCCCACATCGTCCTGTAAGTGTCACAAGAGGCGATAGAGAGAAATATAATAAGGATGTTAGCAGCAGCATATTTCTGATGACAACTCAAAAATAAAAGAACGGCGGTTGTCAAGCGAGACAAATGCAGCAAATATCGCACCTATGAGGAGATCTATGGGGGAGTCCTATGTCCCGTAGTGGACTTTGATAGGTTGAAATGATGATAATGAAAATCACAGCGAAGAGGAAAACCGTGAGCGTGCGTTTTTGAAGCATAATACAATATAGAGTGTGTTCGCGCCCAAACGCTGGTTTCAAGATTTGACGCCAGAGGGAGCTCGGCTCGGTACCATACAGGTTTTGACGTTCGGGCGAGCGGAGTAGCTTTGGCAGAGGGCACGAGCGCAGAACGTTAGTGTAACGGAGTTGCTTGAATGCAGTGCTGTCGAAAGCACGTCGTGAGGGATAACCTCCATTTTTTAGAGTCGGTTTTGTTAGCAAATTGTGCAACGACGAGAAATTGTAGCCTAGAATTAGACGCTGGGTTGACAAATTATTAGGGAGTTAACATTGATTGCGATCAACGTCTGAATTTGTGTGTTGTGCGCGCCTAATTTACCGCGAATTTGGTTATTCTAATTTGATAGCGTATATAAGTGCATTTGACAACACTAATTAGCTAATGCGGCATTTGATATAGTTCGGAGACATTTCCCGTTGTCGGTTGAACGCTGAACTTTGTGACACTAGAGAAGGTCGTGTTAGGTTCTAGAAATACAAATTATTTATTACACACCTTCGGCCTGACCGAACCTTCGGGACAGTCTTCGCCTCAACCCAGGTACGTACTATTTATTCGATTAGCCTTCGCCATATAGTGCGATAGGATAGGATAATTTTTCATATGGCCATTTGGGCCCGACCCTAGGCTGCCCGTTGAATCTTCCGCTCATGGGCCCCGGGATATTGGAGCTTTGCAGGGGCAGCTGTGGGCCGTAACAGAGTGAGTTAACTTATTTTACGCAATCGTAATTTTTAGGTTTAGAATATTGTATTTATATTTTAAATTTAAGTTAATGTTAACTCAAATAATAAAAAAATAAGGAATATATGTCAAATAAACGCCAAGGAGTTACGAGTATATTTATTCAAAAAATTATCTTTACACATGCTCGTAGCAATTTTGGTTCAGGGATTATATAAAAATCGATATTTATGTAACATACAATTTCAAATTAACTACACGTTTCTATTGGGCTGCAGAATTTATAATATGCCGTGTAGTGGCCGTAAGAGAACCCACTACCCCATTTCATCCCGTGGGTATCGTAAGAGATTGACAAAGCTGTATAAACTTAAAGTAAAATAGGTTCGTACATATCATCTGAGATCTGAATCTTCCTTTTAAATCGCTCCTTTCGTTATCGAGTAGAGGGAACCCGTTCCACGAAACGTTCTCTAAAGGCCGGGGTCCTACAAGGCACCGTCCTGTCTCCATTCCTCTTCACACTCTACACGAGTGATATCCCTAACGACCCAGTGGTAAACACTGCCCTATTCGCAGAATCTACGGCACTCTTCGTATCAGATTATAATCGGAATAGTCTCACCTTGAAACTCCAAAAAGTTACCAATCACTTAGGCGAAAGATTCCACCTATGGAGAATCGAAGTGAATTCCGAAAAAGTGTAGCAATATACTTTCAACGGAGTTGAACGCCAAAATCGATTCCAGGGCCAAAAGCTAAGCTAGATATTATCTCCTTATATGGCCGCTTTACCCCTTGGAACAACTCAGCCACATATCTGGGAGTCACGTTCGACGTCCGCATGAGCTTCGCGAAACAGATAAGTATAGTTTGCAACATAGCCAAGACAGTCATTGGCCGTCTCCACCCTCTTGTTAACAGGAAGAGTAAGTTGTCGCTAAGACACAAACACCACCTGTACAAAACCTGCACTAGACATATCATGTCTTTCGCAAGTATAGCTTTTGACCACACGTATAGGACCCACCTATACGAACTACAGAAAGTCCAAATTTTTTTCATCCGGAATGCCACCTGAGCACGGATCAACGTAATTCAGATCTGCATAATAATTGCCACTACATCCGAATACTTTAAGGAGATATCTCAGCACTACTTTGATAGCGCTGGAACCTATAAAAACCCACTAGTGGCAAGCGTAGCCAACTACGCTCCGATACCAAATGTCACACGGACTCTCCGTAGACTGCGTAACGTACTCATGGAATAATCACGCTCGCTCGATCCCGTCGACCCAAACGTTGCAGGCACATCAAACACTGGCACTACAGTTACACTTACACCAATTGAGACCAGCACATATAGGAGCGTTCCAGCATACACCGCGTACACACCGTACACTCACGTACTTAGGTGGTTTTCACCGCCCAGAATATCGACAGACACGAGTTAAGCAGTCAGAGGTGGGGGTTTCCACACCCCCACTCAGACAGCAGTTAGATAGCTCAAAAAAAAATAAACAGACGGGACATAATGATTGGTAACAATAGCAAACCATAAACCAACATCATCCTCATCCCCATCATTGCCTTTCCCTTTTATAAATTCCCTTATGTAAATTTATAAATTAATTTATGTAATATCTTTAATCGTCTATATATAATATATTTATTAAATTGAATTGAACACATAATCAACTTTGTATTAATAATTAATACACCAAATTTTATAAATTATCATAGTATTCATTATTTAATTTTAAAGAAATTAAAAATAAAGTCAAAAATTACCTCTTCTTTTTTAAGTTGTACCGTCAATTAAAGCGTTGTGTTATTTGTTATACAAAAGTTTCAGCGTTTGTAAACAGTAAGTTGTAATTTCCCTCTCAAATCTAATCAAAGTCTTACAAAACTCTTATTCAATTTAATTTCCGGTAAAGTTTTCTCTAAAGTAAAATAAAATAAACGGGTTGAACATTGATTCCATATTAAGTACTAATATTAATTGAAAGTTAAGTAATCGGTTTTTAGGTTTTATTTAAAATATATGAATTAATTGGAGTGTCAATGATGGATTATTATTCTTCAATTAGCTACTACTCTTGAATGCGGGTAAGTACGAACGAGCTTGCTGGCACGTGGCGACCGCCCAACCAGCATGCAAATAGAATAGAATAGAATAGAATATTTTTTATTCAATATACATTACATGTGTAATTCTTATTGAAAGTCATTTTTTACTTTACAACTGGATCGAAAAAAAACCCTCTGTCCTGGGATGAACCAGCAAGAAACCCAGCGGGACTATTTTTTAAATAAATTTTACAATATAAATGATTACGAACTATTTACAAAATTTATTTTAGAAACTGCTTGGAAGCGACCACCTCATTCCCAGGGGTTATTATCAACCCTGTATTCATTTATACTATAATAACCCTTTTTATACAGTTTCAGCTTAATAAAACATTTAAACTTGGTAATAGAGAGAACCTGTACACTTTCCGGGACCTTGTTGTAATAGCGTATACATTGCCCCAAGAATAAATTACTGACTCTGTGGAGTCGAGAAACTGGCATCACTAGCTTATGTTTGTTCCTAGTGTTTATAGAATGTATATCACTTTTTTTACTAAAACTATCTTTGGTTTTGTGATCATACATTAAATTTTCGTAAATATACTGAGAGGCCAAAGTTAATATATTAATTTCTTTAAATTTATATCTAAGAGACTCTCTCGGTTTTAGATTGTAAATAGCTCTAATGGCCCTCTTCTGTAAAACAAAAATAGTTTCTGAATCAGCCGCATTTCCCCATAGCAAAATCCCATAAGACATTATGCTATGGAAATAACTAAAATAAACTAATCTAGCTGTCTCGACACTAGTGCGACCTCTAATCTTTTTTACAGCATAGGCTGCAGAACTTAGTCTGCTTGCTAATTTGGATATATGGGGGCCCCACTGGAGCTTTGCGTCAAGAGTGATGCCAAGAAAAACAGTGGATACAACAGGGCTCTATTCCTCCCCATTTAAAAACACATTGGTATTCAGATTTTTAACATTCGTTGTTATAAATTTAACACAATTAGTTTTATTTCCGTTCAAATGCAGATTATTAACGTTAAACCAATGCACTAATTTTGATATAGCATTATTCACTTCGTCACATTTAAATGATTAACGTTTAAGTTTAAAAATCAAGAAAGTATCATCAGCAAATAATACTATATCATGACTGTCCCCTACAAGGTGAGGTAAGTCATTAATATACACCAGAAACAGGAATGGGCCGAGAATCGAGCCCTGAGGAACACCCATTAGTACAGGTGACCCGGAAGAACTTTTACCATTGATAATAACCTTCTGTTTTCTATTACTTAAATATGAAATAATAAGTTTAAGCGCTGTGTTCTTGACACCATAGTACTGTAGCTTCCTGATTAATGTCTCATGGTGAACATAGTAGAAGGCCTTGGAAAGGTCACAAAATATACCCAAAGCATCCTCTGAATTCTCCCATGCACAAAAAATATGTTTAATAAGCTCAACTCCAGCGTCAGTTGTCGAGCGACCCCTTGTAAAACCGAATTGATTTTTATGTAGCAATTTATTAATATTAAAGATACTTAACATCTGATCTAAAATAATTTTCTGCCGACTTCCAAAAAGGAGCCGGTACTCAATTCGACTGTATGTTTTTTTTTTCGTTCTTTTTTTTTATGTGTGTTACCTCAGAACTTTTTTCTGGGTGAACCGATTTCGATGATTCTTTTTTTATTTGAAAGCTGGTACTTCTCGTGTGGTCCCATATGAATTTGATCAAGGTCAGACCAATAGTTTTTAAGTTATTCTTAAATAACTTATATTGAAGTCGGCTGTACAAAATTTTTAATTTTAAATTATTTCAAAAATTTTACTTAATGTTGGTAGTACAGAAATTGGTCTAAAATTGGCGGGGTCTAATGTACTACCAGATTTAAATATAGGTATGACATTACTATGTTTCATTAAATCAGGAAACACACCAGATTCGACGCTTATATTAAATATAGTGGCTAGATAAGGTGCTAATATATCTATTATAGATAAAATAACTTTAACGGAAATCCCCCATAAGTCTGCCGTTTTCTTAACATCAATAGTTTTAAAATATTTAACGATATATTTTGGCAGTACTCTATGGAATTTAAAAGTATTTGAACAAGCCTTTACATTTTGTTTGAGCAATGATTCGGCGACAGTAGGAGAAGAAATTAATGATTTTGTTGTCAAAAAAGGAACATCAGTAAAATGTTTCTCAAAAGCCATAGCAACTTCTTGATCAGATCGCGTTAAATAATTGTTAATATTCAATTGAAAATCCGAGTTGCGCGGTCTGACCTTGCCCGTTTCACTATTTGTTATTCTCCAGGTCATTTTAATTTTGTCGGATGCAGTTTTAATTTTGTTGCTTAAATGTAAAGCCTTAGCAGTGGAGCACACTTTTTTAAATATTTTAGAATATGTTTTTACATAATCTCTAAATATAACACTACTATTATATGATCTTTCATCATAAAGCTCGTATAACCTTCGCCTACTCTTATAAATTCCTACTGTCGCCCATTCATTAAATGATTTGCGACTGTTAAAAGAGAAAGTTTTAGAAGTAAATATTCTACTAAATTCACAACTTATAATTTCAAATACTGTAGCATACAAATAATTAGCACTATTTTTAAACGAAAGTGATGGAATTCTTTTTATTATATTACTTCTAAACCTCTCCAAGCGATGTTCATTTATTGGAACAAACACAACCTTCTTATTTTTCTGTTTTTTGTGTATGTTAGGTAGTGATACTAACTGTCCACAGTGATCTGAACTTAAATTTTTAATAATTGATTTATGCAAGGGCTTAACATCTGTAAAAATGTTATCTATACAAGTCGCACTAGGCCCAGCAATACGTGTTGGTTCTAAGAATAAATTTACAAGATTATGCGATTTAAACAATGAGCGAAACTTAATACTAATGGAAGAAGTTTCAAGGAGATTGATATTAAAGTCTCCACACATTACAACAGACTTGTTCTGTTTACTAAGCTTGAGTAAAACTTCTTCCACAGTCCTTTCAAAATGGTCATAAATAGCACATAAACTGTATACGAGCTGTATAAAAACGAACTTTATCGTTTTTATACTAGATGCTGTATTTTTTGGCTGTATAGAGGCTGTATAAGAGCTTGTACAGGTCTTATAATTAAAAAATTGGCACAAATTATACAGCGTTATTAGCGCTGTAAAGTAGCTGTAGCCTGGCATATATATCAATAATAATGTCCTCCAGACCGAATTTCGGTCACGGCGGCCAGTCTCAACGGAGACTAGCCATCGGCACAGGACAGGATTATAGAACCCAAGTGTATACCGCAAGCACAGGTGCACTCTCTATTCCCTCAATCTCAAAGTCCGATGGGACAGTGAACCGATATGGCCGGAGAGAGATCAGGCGCAGGACCAACGGCTTTACGTGCATTCCGAGGCACGGGGGAGAGACACCGTCCTATTGATGATATAATTATCCATGTTGTCATGGGGCAACTCGGTGCTATATTATGTAAGCCGATTTTTTAATTTGGTTGTTTTTTTTTAAACGGGACATTTAAAAAAAAATATAATATGATGAAATATGAAGAAAACGTCCATTTTATGATAAAAATAATATTTTCGGAATAAAGAATTTTTAAAGGTTTGAAAAATCCCATATTCGAATACTTTTGAAAAATGCATAAAGAAAAATAATAAAATATATAAGAAAAAACTATTCGTAAATCCAATTGTGCATGCACTAAGTGCATTTAAATAATTACGTATAACATGATTATAGGTATTTTTTTTAAAGTAGTGTGAATACACACAAGCTTTCACTAATAACCTTATTATTATACTTCCAATTTTTTTCCATTTTATCTCAAAATTCGATTTAAAAAAAAATTCAAAATCAAAATTTGGAAAATTCAAAAGAGTACAACTCATATTGTTCATATGATCCTCATATTCAGGTCATTCCATAATGTCCAAGACGTATTTAAGTATAAACATTCTTAAGTATTATTTATTCTGTGCTTTCAAAATATTGTAATATAAATCTCTGATGATTATAATAATCAAGTATGTATGAAATTTGGTTTTTTCATATATTTTGTGTTTGTGAAGCGATCTTTTTGAGCCGCTGCAAACAACCGATACAGTATCCACTCACGACGATGGCTGACGCCGAAGTGAGTGAGGCAGTCTATTTAGTAAAATAAATTATTACAGGGCTGCTAAAACACCGAAAATTCCGAAGCTTTCCGGAACCGAAATCGGAAAAAACCGAAAATTTCCGGATTTCTAGGCCGATTCTTTTAAAATATAATTAAACAAAAGAAAATTAAACTATCATTTGCATTCCATGGCTTCCCACATGATAGATGAAGAGATTAAAAAATTGATTGAGTTAAACAATTGATATTTTCAAACGTTATCGTGTTTACCACTCCATGCGGACTTCATAAATCTACAACATAAGCCACTAAAACCACTTTTATATGTAAAAATAGCAATTAATCGGTTTAAAAAAAATATTACCAAGTTCAACAATCACTTACCTTTCTGACAATGTGCTTTTTATATTATTTATATGTTCAATATGATTGTTAGATATGATTTTATGCGACAAAACGTTGGAATCATGATTTTTAGGCGCTACTAGAACATATACCTACGCGCTTTGCGCTTAAGGCTTGTAATATTTCTTTTATATTCATTGATATATAATACGAATAAAACATGTCAAGGTCCTTTGCCTTTTAACATTAAGTTCATATTTTCTGAGTTATAAATTTTAAAGGTTTGAAAAAATCCGAATGCGGGTACTTTTGACTGAAAAATGTATAAAGAAAAAGAATGAAGTATAAAATATATACTTTTATTAGATGAAAAAAAAACCTTCTGAGTGTTTCATTACATACATAGTTTTGTTAGCGAGTTGCTGAGGGATTATGCGTAGAATATGTAAATGGGTTAATGCTGTACGGTAATATTCTTGAGGAAAGTTAATACGGAACGTGACGATACTGAGAGTATGTGGTGCGAAGTTAATTTTATACTTGATTAACATAATTTTCGTGTTTTTTGATTAGGTTAAAAAAATAACAACTTAGAAGATCATTTGAAGTCGTACGTATATTTTTCACTGCAATTGGGCGATTTGGCAGCCTCGTGGCGCAGTGGCTTAGTAATTGGTAGGGCCTACAAGTAATTGTTACGGGTCTGGATCTGCCTCAACGATACAGGACAAAATTTTAGTGTTGGAATAACTTTGTAAAGAAAATAATTGGTAACACTTTTACTTAAAAAGCAATTTTATCAAATTATTTAAGCTTGCCAAAGATGGTAGTGAAAATAGACCGCGCGGTTGAGCTGAGCAAATTGTTTATTTGATTGTTCAGACACCGGTCTTGGGTAAGAATCCTAGCCGCAACAAAACAATGTTCAAGGGAAAACGCACATTTGGAATTCGAGTGTGGATATGTAGTGGATGCATCGTGGTATCTGATACTGTATTATGTATGGTCTCAAATCTCTTTAATAAGCATTGTATCGGGCTATCGTAGGTTTGGACGAATATGCTTTATCTATATTTTTTTTTGAATAAACTAGCAAGAATACTATGTTTTAGTATCGTGTAAGTCAAAAACTTAGGATTTTTTCGTAAGGAAATACCTACATGCTTTATTATACAGAAGGCGATCAGTTTACTGAATAAAGCTGGATATTTTTTTTAATAAATACTTCATCATATCATAACTTACATTGGCCATTATTGAAAATCTTCTGCTGAACATAGGCCTTCCCGTAAATTGCTTCATAACATTACCATAGTGGCCACGCCATAGTTGTTTACCATAGTTACTGTATACGATAGTTGTTATCACGCTTGAATCGTGGTCATAAGTGCAACCGCAGTTTTTATTTCCTGGTTGTTATTGGAAAGACGCTGCAACCCATCTCCTGGTTTGTTTCCTTCTGTCGCCTCTTACTGCCCCCACGGGACTATAGTGCTTATTCTTACACCGCCACTACAAGGAGATAAAAAATACTTAAATAATGTTCACTTCTTGTTAAGCCTTTTGCAAAAACCTAAAACTCAAAAAATATTACATCGACGTTGCCCTATCAAAAATTGTTCTCCATATATTTTTTATGATATTAAAAATTATATTATTAAGAACTCATTCTATTATATCATTCATTTTTTTAATTATTTTAAAGGCTCATTGGTATTTAAATAGTAGTAGTAACATTATAAAACGTATTTTGCGTTTCCATTGAAAATCAGACAAAGTGTAAGTGTTAGATAAAATAAAGTTAAATACTGGTGCTAATAAGAAACATGGAACCTATTTTCTTTGATTTCACTTCAAAGATATAGATGTTTTCAGCAAAAACCTTTACTGTCTCAATGTTACATACCGCGTTTCTCTGTGAAATTTCTTCATACAGCTAAACCATTGTAATAGACACAACACAATCTATAGTTTTTTGTAAAGAACATGAGAGAATAAATGTACGAAGTTGTTTAATCCCTTGAAAGAATTATAATACCTATTTGTATTCTAATATTATGAGGTCATACAATTTCATTTATTCAATTATTGTAATTTTTTATTCAACATAAATAAAAATAAGGAACTAATTAGAAAAAATTTGGGCGGACGGTTCAGAAGCTACGTACAACAGTGGTAAGCGTTAGGCTGTTATAGAATGTTAAGCAATTTACGGTTTCGATTTCCGCTCTTGATACGAATTAAATAGCCTATAAATCATTTTTCCTGGTCTGAGTAATATTTCAAGTGCAAATGATGTCAGTCAACGTCTTCTTGTGGAAAGTCTTCATATAAAAATATCTAAAGTATGGTAATTTGTTATACAAAAATTAATCATGCTTGCACTGCTGTGTCCCAGTTTGAAAGGGTCCAGTAAGACAGTCAGTATAATTACAGGCTATGAGGCATTCCTACGTGATTTCCAGAAGTGTAATCGCACCTGCAACCTTCTTTCTTTAAAGTTGGCTGCAGGTTTATGCTGCAGTAGCCACTTACAGGTGGACTGTAAATTCGTTGGTTGCTTCAGTTTTATAAAAAGTCTAAAACTGGATCTGTTTGGATTAATAATACCAACCAATATTCATTTACCGCACAAACCTATGAGCGAAAAGACGCTCGGGTGGATTGGTTCCAAATCATGATAGAGAAATTCGAAGTCGTGAAATTTGAAAAAACAACGCCTTCTTTGGTACCAGGGCGCTACACAGGTTTACGAAAATACTCGACTTTTTAATTTAAAAATAGATATATTCCTCATACCTTGTCCTTTTTACTTGTTTCCAAAATCAAAGAAAAAATCATTCAAGGTTTCTAAGCAAAATTATGTAATGGCTACTTATAATTTCGAGATTTCTGAGGTGGCTATAAAAGTGTGGTCAGAAATATTTCCAAGTACTTTAAACTTGTGAAGAAAAGTATTGATACTAGTAATAAAAAATAAATGTTATAATAAGTTGGGTAGGTATGTAGTCTCTTTTGGCTTAATTCTCGTACAAATACGTTCAGTAGTTTAGTCACAGGATTTTTTTTTAGTTTTAGTATTATTTACACACATCATAAAGTGATAAACAAATTTTCACTAAACCACAGAATACATACCTCCCACCGAATTGACTTACTTCATCCCACCTGGATTTTAATAGACTCTGTTTGCTCTAAGCGGTAGAAATTATACTGCTACTCCCTTCGAGTCGTGCTCTAGTGAGACCTATAATCTGGCTTCATCATCACGCTTGGCAGGTAGAATAGAATAGAATATTTTTTATTCAATACTAGCGATCTCCTCTGGCTTCACACGAGTGATTTCTGGATCTTTTTTTTGAATAAGTATAGATTTTAAAAGTTTATTTTTATTTTGGTGCCAACTATATTTTGCCATATTAATTTAGGGTTGTCTCTACGTTAATATTACCAGTACGTGTGCATTTCATAATTTTATAATAGCGTAGTTGGTACCAAGCCCTTACTTGTTTCTGTCGACAAATAGCGATGCATGCACTCCCAAGCAGCACACAAGCGTTATGAACATCAATTTACTAGCCCATATAGAACTTAGTTCTTTTATAAGCGTATAAGAGTGTCGAAAACAGATTGTACCCTTATAAGAGTGGTTTATGAGTTATTATACAGCTCAAGTGGTATAAAGTCTGTATTATGGGATCTATGTAAGCTTAGGATTCTTAATCAGAATATGAAAACTCTACTATACAACTTAAAGTATTTTGTAACACTTCAATCTGATTTTATTATTAAATATGTGTAGAAGCTGTTTTTTTGCATGCTGTCACTTGCTTATTACAGCTGTAAGTGTTATAATAGTATCTGTTTAGGCTTGATGGTGTGAGGTGAGGTAAACGCTGCCCGGGGGGGGGGGGGGGGGGGGGGCGGCTGTGGGCCGCTGGCAGTCGCTCGACGCGCGGGCTGACGTCAGTAGCTTGAGAGCAGCGGTGCGGTCGCTTCACGTATTTTGTAGTGACCGCTGCAGCGGTTTTGCAAGTAATTTAGTTTGAAAGTAATTGCGCCAATTATATAGTGATTGCGTGTTGAAGTGCATTTTTCAATATTTAACTTGCTTGTGTGACGTGGAATCTTGCGCTCGTGCCGAGTAAAGATACGCTAGGTTGATTTTGAATTATTATTGCGGCGTAGTATTTAATATAGTACGAAGGAATTTAGTTGTTGTTTGTAACGCTGAACTTTGTGACTCGTGAAGAGATCGCGTTAGTTCCCTATTTGTAATTTAGTGATAAATGAATCAGGAACCTTGAATATTGAACTTTGAACTACTGTTCGTTACTTGTGTCGGGTATCACGTGTTTGATTTTACGATGAACGTTGAATTAGTTGAGTTGAAGTTAGTTAAATGTACAATAAAGTTGATAGACTGAAATAGTGACATGAAGAAAGAAGTTGTCACTTGGTGACGCCTGCTGGAGTGATGCAGCATTGTAGGACAGCATGGGACCAGGTCACTGCCCGGGCACCTCAGCTGGGCCAGTTCACATAAATAAACACTACCACACACCACTTTACATGCACCTACACCTACCTACGGCCTGACCGAGCCTTGGTGCGGTCTTACCTTCGGATCCAGGTACGTACTATTTATTTACCTAGCCTTATCTCTATTGTGTTGTATTATAGGTCAATTGTCCATAGGCCTTTTGGGCCCCGTCCCCTGCTGCTCGTCGAATCTACAGCTGTATGGACCCCTGTATGGTCGACCTTTATTGGGGCAGCTAGGGGCGTGTACAGTATCATTCTAATATTATTTCTGTACAATGGTGTATGTGAACTCCCTTCTAAAACTTATTCTTATGACGTAATTGTACACTCTTATAAATACAGTAGTTTTATAACTTCTGTCTATGAGAGTGATATAAAACTAAGAAAATAAATAACATCTATAGTACAGGTTAAGTCTGTATAAGTGATAGAATATCCCCATTTTGAATGCGTAATTGCGTGTTTAATATATCGTGCTCTAGTGAACAAATTAATTTGTTATCAATATGTGTATAAAAAGAAAAAGATTTGGTTCAGTTAGAAGAAGGATTAAAAGGAAATATTTAAATATTATAATAAATTATCAACGAAATAATAGTGATACTGAAGAATATAGCAATAATTTAATAAATCAGACAAGCTAGAGTCAAGCGTCAATCACATCGACGGCTAACAAAGAGGGTTCCGTAACAAAAACATTAAACAGTATTAATCATGATCACATTTATATCAAATGTAGCTTAGTTCTCGGCACCTGATTATGATAATTTATCATCCAGCAACACAAGTATTTCAAATGATGATAACAGCAAATTTTCAAAAATTCTATTTATTTTGCCAGCAAATAAAGAATTGAACCACAAAAAGAAATATATCTTAAGTAGCTTTAAATGATTTAGCTACAATTGCAAATTGTAGATTTTATTAGCTAGATATATTAGCATCTAATCGCTTTTTTGACCATCTTAAAACGCCTTTTGATTCCCACAGACTTGGTAGAATGAAAATGTAATTTTTCCCTTTCTCTATGGTTTCCAAAATTTTAAACGGCATATTTTACTAAAAAGTAAAATAAAACTAGTATAAGATACACAACATAGTCAAATTACCTCACAATAAGTTAACTTATGTATCAAATAAAATAGTTAACTCTTTTGGTTTTGCCGTACCTACGTGACGTAAGAGTATGACTAAAAAACGACACATACATGCGTATGCGCTTGCCAGTAGTTACCTATTAACTAAACACAATAACAAAATAAACAGCATGCTCGTACTGGTACTGTACTGTTGAGCGAGATAAAATACTCTGTCATAAAATGTACCTTCCTTAATATTGTTTGGCAATGAAAGACATAGCTTTAATTCTTTACTCCTCTTTTTAACATTAGAAAGAGAAGATGTATAGGTAATCTTTATTTGCTAAAGGTAGTCATATTTTTTTGTTTTTTTTTTTTAAATTAACTGAATCAAAGGGGTGGTAGTAGGTTAAGCTACTAATATAGGAGAAGTACTTTTTTGACTAACATTTTAATCTTAACTTCTATTTTATTTTATACTAACATTAGGCTAAGTAAGTTTTACTAACAATCTATGCCTATTGTTGGTCGAAATAAAGGATTTATTATTATTATTATTGCCAATAAATACAATCATTTCGATTAAATCGATGGTTTTAGGTTGGTACAAAAATGAAAAAATATTTTTCAATTTATTAACTTTGTCTGTGTGGCTTTATATATAGTCTTAAAAGAAGTGAAAGAAGTAAGCACTTTTTGTCCTTGTTCATAAAATAAAACAATAAAATTATTAAAACATTGTTACATCTTAAAATATTATTATTGAAATGAGATAAAGTGAAGAAGGGATAAAAGTGATGTTTCTAAGACAAAGGTTTTTCATCTTTTATACATATCTCTAAAGACAATTATCTGTGATGTTTTAAAAACTACTATACAGCGTTAGTAATAAAAATATTCTATTATACAGCTGATTAAAAACTAATGGCTGTATAATAGAATCCATAACATACATAGTACAGCTACTAAGACTATAAGACCCTCGAAATATCCTTTAAGCTGTTTAGCAAATTGTTGCCATTTTAGGACCTACAAAAACAATTACTTTTAAATTGTAAATTTAGGAATATGAGACATTAGTTTTAGCCTAAACCATTATTTTTAGTTTAACTAATGACCACTGTGCCCCAATATGCATTCATATTCATTAATTTAATTATTTTCTTAATCTAACCTATAAAATCAATATTTACCTACCATATTTAGCATTTTGTCCTTATATTATTTCGTTATTTTGCTGGGGCGGCAATTTCTTGATAGAAATCATATACAAGTTTACCGTTAATCTAATTTTGCACTTTCTATTCACCAGTTATCACCATCAAAACTCAACTCCAATCCAAGTAATATCAATATGTAACATAATCTTTCACTCACTAAATATCGCTAAGGTATATAAATAAATCTATTAAGTTATGTTTGTCATAAATTCATTTGTGATACCGATAAGATAGTATTTGTAGTGTTATAGTTTCCTTGTACACCAAATAACAGCTATAATTCAGCTATTATACAGCCCCTTTTATGCTTGTACAGCGCTACTAACGCATAAAGCTGTATAATTTGTGCCAATTTTTTACTTATAAGAGCTGTAAGCCTTTGTACAGCCAGTAAATGCAGCCTCTAGTATAAAAAGGAACTAAGGAACTCCAATACAGGTCGTATACAGCTTGCATGCTGCTTGGGCTGCTTGTGTGATGTCTTCCACTCTGAAGGGCATAGAGAGCCAGTGTACTTACAGATTGTAAGGCATTCCATGTTAATCCTTAAGGTGACAAGGCATCTGTAACTTTCTTTATTTAAAGTAGATGGCAGGTGACAATGGCTGCTATTTCACTTACCGTTAGGTGGACAGCCGAGTATGATGGCTTTAGGGTGGCCCAAGCATCAGCCCAGCCGCACCTTAACCTACTGTAAAAAAAAGAACATGAACATCAACACAACAGGAACATGATGAATGAACATGATATATATACGACAAAGTATGCGGGGGCTGACGGCTAAGAATTAGCGGTCAGTTTACGTCACCTTAAGATGCCTTGTGTAGAAGCGAAACATGTGTCGTATTGTCGTCAGTGGTGTCTTTCCTAGTGTAGTGGTGTTGGGAGTAGTGGTGCTGGGATTAGTGGCGACGGGGATAGGTAAGACACATCGTTTTATTTTATCTTACTAGTAACTTTTTAAAAACTTTATAATAACATAGGCCTTTATGAACCTGTAATTACACTAAAATTGCTATCATTATGAAATACGATGAATATTCTCCGTTATTTCGCAGTAAATTTATTTATGACGACCTGGTAAGATATGCAGGAAGTCGATGGATGTGGCTAGGGACCTTGCTTTGTGGCATTATTTGGGGGAGGCCTATCTTTAGCAGTGGACTGGTGAGTTTAATGATGACGAATCACTGATCATCGGCTAAAACTTAACGTTATGTAAAATATATTTTATTATGTAGAATGTACAGCCATTTTTAATTTTCTCAGCGTTGTGTAAACATTGACAAATGTATGTCTATTGGCATGTAGCTGCATTTGGCCCTTCTCAGCATGATTCGGAGGCATTTCCGGCCCGTACAGGCATTTTTTATCATTTATATTTTAACTTAGTTATCAGAAATACCTTTGGATATTACTAATGATGGTGATGTCAATGATTAATAGTTGTCGTAAAGCGACAATTAAAAACAAAAGAACTTAGCCTAACAACGAAACAACAAAAAAAAATAATTTATTTAAAATTTAAAAAGATATTTACAGTTTTATATAAAAAAAAATGAAGTATGATGATGATGATGGGTGACGTGAATTACAATTATTTAAAAAAGATAATAAAGATAGATGAGTACTGAAGCGGAGCCCGAAGACCAAAGTGGCACACTGCGCTTGGCGGTGGTGCTCACCGCTCACGGAGTATGCACAGGTTGTGCCTGTGGTAGGCGCGCAGTGCCTGGTCTAAGCACACGCAGCGCCTGGAGTAGGCACACGCAGCGCTTGGAGTAGGCACACGCAGCGCCTGGTCTAGGCACACGCAGCGCCTGGAGTAGGCACACGCAGCGCTTGGAGTAGGCACACGCTGCACCTGGAGTAGGCACACGCAGCGCCTGGAGTAGGCACACGCTGCGCCTGGAGTAGGCACACGCAGCGCTTGGAGTAGGCACACGCTGCGCCTGGAGTAGGCACACACAGCGCCTGGAGTAGGCACACACAGCGCCTTGAGTAGGCGCTCTCAGCGCCTGGAGTAAGCGCTCGCAGCGCCCAGAGCAAGCACGCACAGCGGCTAAAGATAGCGCGGGCACTAGTAGGTGGAGGCGTGGGCGTGGCTAGGCGACGACTTCAGGTGAAGGCAGAGGCTTGCAGGATCCCGGGGCAGTGCGGCCCCGGGATAAGGCCTTTAGGAGATGCTTCAAGTTTGAAAGCTGAAGCGAGACTGAGTTTATTGGCCGATTGTTCGGCTTTTATACCTTTTTAGAGAGCTTCGCGCTCGACGGCGGATCTGGGATAAGAACGGAAAATTATTTAAATTAAAAGCAAATTTTTGTAAATGGCCAAGAGGAAAAGAGTATTTTTGTGGAAGTATTGAAGTAAAAACATCAGACCGGTAACGAATTTGAATAAAAATTGCCATGATAACCAGATAAACAACGATGTCAAAACATGTCGAATTTTGGTTTCAGGCTCGTAATAGAGAAACGGCAAGATTTAAGTGAAAATATTTAAGTAAAATAATATTGGTGCGAGCAAACTCAATAATAATGAGTAAAATAATAAATATTTACTTTTGTTATAGTGTAAAGTTTACTTTTAATTTTTTTTTAGAATTGTGGTAACCCATTTGCGTACACACACTCGTGTATATTATTTTAGGCAGTGTATTAATTTTAAATAATAGCAATAAGTATATTTTACATCACTCCCATCATATTAACAGTTCATTACAAGTCCACCGGTGAACATATTCATGTCTCAAGGAACGCCACAAAACGCGGTTCTAAACCCCTGGCATCCATCGACTTCCTGCATCGCTAACTTGGTCGTCACGCTATCTAATCTAATCTAAGTGTAGGGTCTTGGTCAACCGGTACGAAACTGCCACGGGAAGACCTTTTCTCCTTCGGTTTTTGGTTTTAAAGAACTATATGGCAGGCCCATTGGCACTTGTGCTTACTGATCCATCAGATTTTGTCGGAATATTCTATGATAAGCTAATTCAAATAGGAAGTAAAAAAAAATATTCGACAAATTATCATAATATTCTTATAAAAATCGTTAAGATCTGGTAAACTTCGTCTTTGTCTTTTATCTAAGCTACAAATGTATTTAGGGTTTATTTACTACATAACTACTTATATACTATATTACTTTGCATAAACATAGTGGGTATCTACTACGTAAGTTAGCATTGTCTGAAAACTACTTCAATTAATAGGACTAAGAACATGTCCGCACTTCAGTTGCTACACAAAGGGGAGTAATAGCCCAACTGGCCTAGTGTTCGGTTATATTATACATTTTAAGTGCATAACAATAACTACTTCGAAACAATGTGCTACGAATTGAGATGTGCTCTAAAATTATGATACAATCCTTGAATTGTAACTTCTAAGTGTATTTTCAACAATTCGTTATCAAAACTGACTGTTTAGTACTGTGAATAAAGTCTTTTTAGGCAAATTTTACAATAAAAAAGGCAAAATAAAAATATCGGCAAATGTTATATTCAGCCGATTGTGGTTAAATTTAGGTGTATTACATTTATTCATTGTATGTACTCTGGTACGACTTCGGATTTCAGCATTAACATATATTATGTGGCGGGTGGAAGGAAAAGGGGAGATCTCCCGCCGGGCATAGTGTTCTGCCCGGGGAGCGGCCAACGCTCCGAGTGGTAGTTCGGAGCTATTCTATATATATTGCTTTAATTTCGGAACTTTGTTAGCGCGATTTAGGCTTCGATGTTTCGCTTGTGGCGCGACGACAGTGCCGCCACATATTATACAAAATACTATGTAGTATTATGCTACTTACATATCATTTTACACTATTTTAAATTCATTTTTCCATTCTGTTTTGATTTTCTGCATTCACCTCAAAACTGAATATTTTGTATCGCCTTTATTTCCATAGGATCCTGTAACGTTTTTTAAACCATAAGAACACAATAACAAATCGTTTACACTTCGTATTTTCACGCTATCAGCACTTTTTAAATCGGTGTCGATGGAGTCTACCTTTTTCGATCTTTAGTTCTCCGTAACTCTGCAATTTCGGGCTTCGTGCGCGCTGGTGCGCTACCTTTTTCCTATATCAATAATATCTCATTTTTCACTTAAATCTTGCCGTTTCTCTATTACGAGCCTGAAACCAAAATTCGACATGTTTTGACATCGTTGTTTATCTGGTTATCATGGCAATTTTTATTCAAATTCGTTACCGGTCTGATGTTTTTACTTCAATACTTCCACAAAAATACTCTTTTCCTCTTGGCCATTTACAAAAATTTGCTTTTAATTTAAATAATTTTCCGTTCTTATCCCAGATCCGACGTCGAGCGCGCAGCTCTCTAAAAAGGTATAAAAGCCGAACAATCGGCCAATAAACTCAGTCTCGCTTCAGCTTTCAAATTTGAAGCATCTCCTAAAGGTCTTATCCCGGGGCCGCACTGCCCCGGGATCCTGCAAGCCTCTGCCTTCACTTGAAGTCGTCGCCTAGCCACGCCCACGCCTCCACCTACTAGTGCCCGCGCTATCTTTAGCCGCTGTGCGTGCTTGCTCTAGGCGCTGCGAGCGCTTACTCCAGGCGCTGAGAGCGCCTACTCAAGGCGCTGTGTGTGCCTACTCCAGGCGCTGTGTGTGCCTACTCCAGGCGCAGCGTGTGCCTACTCCAAGCGCTGCGTGTGCCTACTCCAGGCGCAGCGTGTGCCTACTCCAGGCGCTGCGTGTGCCTACTCCAGGTGCAGCGTGTGCCTACTCCAAGCGCTGCGTGTGCCTACTCCAGGCGCTGCGTGTGCCTAGACCAGGCGCTGCGTGTGCCTACTCCAGGCGCTGCGTGTGCCTAGACCAGGCGCTGCGCGCCTACCACAGGCACAACCTGTGCATACTCCGTGAGCGGTGAGCACCAACGTCAAGCGCAGTGTGCCACTTTGGTCTTCGGGCTCCGCTTCATTACTCATCTATCTTTATTATCTTTTTTAAATAATTGTAATTCACGTCACCCATCATCATCATCATACTTCATTTTTTTTATATAAAACTGTAAATATCTTTTTAAATTTTAAATAAATTATTTTTTTTGTTGTTCTATTTTTGTTGTTTCGTTGTTAGGCTAAGTTCTTTTGTTTTTAATTGTCGCTTTACGACAACTATTAATCATTGACATCACCATCATTAGTAATATCCAAAGGTATTTCTGATAACTAAGTTAAAATATAAATGATAAAAAATGCCTGTACGGGCCGGAAATGCCTCCGAATCATGCTGAGAAGGGCCAAATGCAACTACATGCCAATAGACATACATTTGTCAATGTTTACACAACGCTGAGAAAATTAAAAATGGCTGTACATTCTACATAATAAAATATATTTTACATAACGTTAAGTTTTAGCCGATGATCAGTGATTCGTCATCATTAAACTCACCAGTCCACTGCTAAAGATAGGCCTCCCCCAAATAATGCCACAAAGCAAGGTCCCTAGCCACATCCATCGACTTCCTGCATATCTTACCAGGTCGTCATAAATAAATTTACTGCGAAATAACGGAGAATATTCATCGTATTTCATAATGATAGCAATTTTAGTGTAATTACAGGTTCATAAAGGCCTATGTTATTATTAAGTTTTTAAAAAGTTACTAGTAAGATAAAATAAAACGATGTGTCTTACCTATCCCCGTCACCACTAATCCCAGCACCACTACTCCCAACACCACTACACAAGGAAAGACACCACTGACGACAATACGACACATGTTTCGCTTCTACACAAGGCATCTTAAGGTGGCGTAAACTGACCGCTAAGTCTTAGCCGTCAGCCCCCGCATACTTTGTCGTATATATATATATATATATATATATATATACGATATACGACAAAGTATGCGGGGGCAAACATTGACAAATGTATGTCTATTGGCATGTAGCTGCATTTGGCCCTTCTTAGCATGATTCGGAGGCATTTCCGGCCCGTACAGGCATTTTTTATCATTTATATTTTAACTTACTTATCAGAAATACCTTTGGATATTACTAATGATGGTGATGTCAATGATTAATAGTTGTCGTAAAGCGACAATTAAAAACAAAAGAACTTAGCCTAACAACGAAACAACAAAAATAGAACAACAAAAAAAATAATTTATTTAAAATTTAAAAAGATATTTACAGTTTTATATAAAAAAAATGAAGTATGATGATGATGATGGGTGACGTGAATTACAATTATTTAAAAAAGATAATAAAGATAGATGAGTAATGAAGCGGAGCCCGAAGACCAAAGTGGCACACTGCGCTTGACGTTGGTGCTCACCGCTCACGGAGTATGCACAGGTTGTGCCTGTGGTAGGCGCGCAGCGCCTGGTCTAGGCACACGCAGCGCCTGGAGTAGGCACACGCAGCGCCTGGTCTAGGCACACGCAGCGCCTGGAGTAGGCACACGCAGCGCTTGGAGTAGGCACACGCTGCACCTGGAGTAGGCACACGCAGCGCCTGGAGTAGGCACACGCTGCGCCTGGAGTAGGCACACGCAGCGCTTGGAGTAGGCACACGCTGCGCCTGGAGTAGGCACACACAGCGCCTGGAGAAGGCACACACAGCGCCGTGAGTAGCCGCTCTCAGCGCCTGGAGTAAGCGCCCGCAGCGCCTAGAGCAAGCACGCACAGCGGCTAAAGATAGCGCGGGCACTAGTAGGTGGAGGCGTGGGCGTGGCTAGGCGACGACTTCAGGTGAAGGCAGAGGCTTGCAGGATCCCGGGGCAGTGCGGCCCCGGGATAAGGCCTTTAGGAGATGCTTCAAATTTGAAAGCTGAAGCGAGACTGAGTTTATTGGCCGATTGTTCGGCTTTTATACCTTTTTAGAGAGTTTCGCGCTCGACGGCGGATCTGGGATAAGAACGGAAAATTATTTAAATTAAAAGCAAATTTTTGTAAATGGCCAAGAGGAAAAGAGTATTTTTGTGGAAGTATTGAAGTAAAAACATCCTACCGGTAACGAATTTGAATAAAAATTGCCATGATAACCAGATAAACAACGATGTCAAAACATGTCGAATTTTGGTTTCAGGCTCGTAATAGAGAAACGGCAAGATTTAAGTGAAAAATGAGATATTATTGATATAGGAAAAAGGTAGCGCACCAGCGCGCACGAAGCCCGAAATTGCAGAGTTACGGAGAACTAAAGATCGAAAAAGGTAGACTCCATCGACACCGATTTAAAAAGTGCTGATAGCGTGAAAATACGAAGTGTAAACGATTTGTTATTGTGTTCTTATGGTTTAAAAAACGTTACAGGATCCTATGGAAATAAAGGCGATACAAAATATTCAGTTTTGAGGTGAATGCAGAAAATCAAAACAGAATGGAAAAATGAATTTAAAATAGTGTAAAATGATATGTAAGTAGCATAATACTACATAGTATTTTGTATAATATGTGGCGGCACTGTCGTCGCGCTACAAGCGAAACATCGAAGCCTAAATCGCGCTAACAAAGTTCCGAAATTAAAGCAATATATATAGAATAGCTCCGAACTACCACTCGGAGCGTTGGCCGCTCCCCGGGCAGAACACTATGCCCGGCGGGAGATCTCCCCTTTTCCTTCCACCCGCCACATAATATATGTTAATGCTGAAATCCGAAGTCGTACCAGAGTACATACAATGAATAAATGTAATACACCTAAATTTAACCACAATCGGCTGAATATAACATTTGCCGATATTTTTATTTTGCCTTTTTTATTGTAAAATTTGCCTAAAAAGACTTTATTCACAGTACTAAACAGTCAGTTTTGATAACGAATTGTTGAAAATACACTTAGAAGTTACAATTCAAGGATTGTATCATAATTTTAGAGCACATCTCAATTCGTAGCACATTGTTTCGAAGTAGTTATTGTTATGCACTTAAAATGTATAATATAACCGAACACTAGGCCAGTTGGGCTATTACTCCCCTTTGTGTAGCAACTGAAGTGCGGACATGTTCTTAGTCCTATTAATTGAAGTAGTTTTCAGACAATGCTAACTTACGTAGTAGATACCCACTATGTTTATGCAAAGTAATATAGTATATAAGTAGTTATGTAGTAAATAAACCCTAAATACATTTGTAGCTTAGATAAAAGACAAAGACGAAGTTTACCAGATCTTAACGATTTTTATAAGAATATTATGATAATTTGTCGAATATTTTTTTTTACTTCCTATTTGAATTAGCTTATCATAGAATATTCCGACAAAATCTGATGGATCAGTAAGCACAAGTGCCAATGGGCCTGCCATATAGTTCTTTAAAACCAAAAACCGAAGGAGAAAAGGTCTTCCCGTGGCAGTTTCGTACCGGTTGACCAAGACCCTACACTTAGATTAGATTAGATAGCGTGACGACCAAGTTAGCGATGCAGGAAGTCGATGGATGCCAGGGGTTTAGAACCGCGTTTTGTGGCGTTCCTTGAGACATGAATATGTTCACCGGTGGACTTGTAATGAACTGTTAATATGATGGGAGTGATGTAAAATATACTTATTGCTATTATTTAAAATTAATACACTGCCTAAAATAATATACACGAGTGTGTGTACGCAAATGGGTTACCACAATTCTAAAAAAAAAAAGTATACTTTACACTATAACAAAAGTAAATATTTATTATTTTACTCATTATTATTGAGTTTGCTTGCACCAATATTATTTTAGAATCGACACTGTAAGGTCACGCTTTCACAAAGGCTGACAATAAGATCATTGAAACGGAACACGACAGTAAGATTAATGTACTTCAACGTTAAAATCTGTAAGCAATTTCAAGCAATACTTGCATTTTATTTATATAATAATATGACCGATCTTATAGCAAAAAATAAAGGTTTTATTTCTTTTTTCTTTAATTTACCGAGTGCCTTCTACTTTTTCGGATTGATGCAGAATTTAGTTGCTGGATTAGGGAAAGACAACGCTCTAACCAGCTAGAATACCAGCATAAAATAACAGCATAATGTTGATGTGTGCCGTTTGGTGAGTGATGAAAACTGAAGACTACTTTTAGTATTAACGAGCGTTCTGCATACTTATTGTCAGGGATAGCAACGCTTTTGCATTTTGCTTGGTAGAGCTTCACCTTTTACTTGGTAGAGCTACGCTGCAGTAATATTATGGTTGTGGCACGAATGGGTCGGCTCGACAGGGGAAGGACCACGCTCTCACAGAATAACAGCGTAAAATAGCAGCTTAATGTATTTTGTATGATTAGTGCAGAGAACCGGAGATCCTTTTTACTGGAAAAGAAGCATTCCATCTTAGTCCTCAGGGGTGACAACGCATATGCATTTTGATTCCTAATCGAGGATTAATGTAGGTGTCTATGCGCCACAGCATCCACTTCCATCAGGTGGACTGTGTGCTCGTTTACCACCCTTATTCTATAAAAAAATGATAGATGCTGGTTTTTATCTGCCATAACATCCAATTACTTTCAGTTCAACTGTGAACTCGTCTGTCTCCCTCATTTCTATAATAAAATTTATGAGAAAAGTAAAACCAACAATAAATAAAATAATTTTTGCTAAGCCAAAGTGTAACGAAGAGTTAAAGGACCCGACTTCAAAAGTCTTTTGTTTATTTTTTTGAAAAGTTTATATTTTACCATTTCCAATACCCTGAGTTATATCACAAAATAAAGGTAACAACTAGAACAACTACTGTTTCTACTGTTAGGGATGGATTTTTTTTTAAATTTATATAGGACAACCTCGAAAACATAAAACTATTTTTTTTAAAAAGGAATCATTATAATCGATTTTTCAACAAACAAGTTATGTCCAAACATACACACTACACAATTTAAAATATTATAATAGAATCATAACAACACAAGTTTCAAAAGAGTATAATAATATTACATATTATGTATAATCACTACGCTTTTAATAAGTACAAAAACTGCGGTTATCACGTGATATGCATATAAGAGACAGACGACAATAATTCATCACAAATCCTAAAATTCGTTAGACATTTCGGAGGTAATGCGCGAAATACAATGGATATTCGTCTACTTGGTCTTACCTGAGAATATTGAAAATATCGGGTGTAAAGTACAACTGCGTCTACGGTACGCG
The DNA here is from genome assembly GCA_963668995.1 of Parnassius mnemosyne. NCBI lineage: Eukaryota > Metazoa > Arthropoda > Insecta > Lepidoptera > Papilionidae > Parnassius > Parnassius mnemosyne. Next base: position 20,630,952 of record CAVLGL010000126.1, read on the forward strand.
AGCCGAGCACGAACGGAGTTATTCTGTTTGCGGCGTCAAGCGAGTCTACAGCTGGAGCTGTCTACCCTTGAACCTTTTCCGTCGCAATGAGCATAGACTTATTAATTGCTATATTAACAGCTGCGTCTTTCGAGGCATTTCATTTTAGTCCTCAGGGGTGATAACGCATCTACATTATAATTCTTAATCGAGGATAGATGTTAGATGTCACAGCATCCACTTACCATCAGGTGGACTTTATCTATTACAATAAAAAGGAAATGATTTAGCTTCGCTTGCATATATTATAACTTATGAAATATAAATTGACACGTTTTTTGTAACGGGTATATCTATTTAATTAAACATGCATTAGCTCTATCTTGTATGTCAGCATAATCTCGCTTTGTTTAAGCGAAGCTTTAATACAAATTAATCTGTCAAGTCTTTCAATTATACATGAGATAGTCCAAGGTCACACTTGTAGAAAGCTCCTTAGAGTATGTTAATATTTAGAAAGGACCCCTCAGAACTAAAGAGTATGTAATCACTACGTTTAGTCAGAACCATAGTTAAAAGTGGTTAGAACAATACTTTTTTAAATGTCATTTATAACAATTATACAATATAATTATACAATTATATATTTAGCATTAGTTTCGTTACTAAATTACGCTTCAATAAATTAAGAGAATTTACTTTAATTGACGAGTTTCCGCTTTTACCTACGCGTCGCGTTTACTACACATACTTTAGTCTATTGCCTTCGCCGCGTGAGTGTGAGAGGCAAATATAAATAAAATAAAAAATAAGTGGGTTCAAAAGAAAGTTTGTTGTTAGTTTTTAATATAAAAGGTAAGTATTTTTAATTACACTATTTTTAAAAGTTATTTGCTTATATTTTGCTTCGTAACAATTTTATACACTATATAAAAGTTACATTTCAAATACTGTTTACGTATCACTTTATATTTAAGTCAGAATTAAGGGAAAATTAAATATGTGAGTTATCACTATAAATCATGTAAAAAACACAAATTTTCATATTCCTCAATGTCCAATATGCGAAAATTACGTTTTAAGTTATAATTTCGATACATAGTGGACGTTATGGCGAAGTTGTTTTCAACAATAAATTAAAATAAAAAATTTTGTAGAACCGACTTCAATATAAATTATTAAAAATAACTCAAAAACCATTAGTCAGACCTTGATCAAATTCATATGGGACCACACGAGAAGTATCAGCTTTCATATAAAAAAAGAATCATCGAAATCGGTTCACCCAGTAAAAAGTTATGAGGTAACTATGAGGTAAAACACATAAAAAAACATACGCGTCGAATTGAGTACCGTCTCCTTTTTGGAAGTCGGCAGAAAATGGCGTTGTTCAAAGATAGCGTAATAAAGTATATGCCTATGATTTCATTATTTTTTTAAGGCTCCTACTGAGTATATCTCTATAATTATATTGTTTTATATGAAAAAAGAGTGTTTCTATGTGCTTTATACTATCTTCATAGTTATTTAATTTTAACATATAGATATTGAATTTTAACATAATATGGGGATTTGTCAGATTTGCTTTAGTTGTAGAAGTGACATATAATATTTGAATATTTTTCTTTTCGGTAAACTTGTTTGGTTTTGTTATTTATTACAGTTTTAACCATTGAACTTGTTTATGCAACTTTTTTTTTAATAAATTGTTTGATGACTTTTTTACACACATAAAATATTTTTTAAAATAATAAAACTACACCTTCCCTCTCCTTACAGTTTCCTTCCACTGCTGGCCATGAGCCATGGAAATAAAGGGGAGCACAAAATTTTACTGCCACAAATATCACCCACATTTGCAACGCTGCCCCTAAGCATCGCACGGAGCATCCGCGTTCCACCGAGATTAAATTTAGTAAAAATGTTCGTCTGTTTTTCCTCCCACATTTTTTTCTTATCACTATTACAATAAATACAGTTAAAGCCTATAAAAACCCCCGCTGAACATAGGCCTCCACTATATGCCTCATAGAGGGTATATTTGTCATAGTTGCCACGCTTGGCAAGCGGTTGGCAACCACAGTTCTTTTTATTTTTAGTCATTACTAGCTATTCCTCGTGACTTCGTCCGCGTGTTAATTGGGGTTTTAGCTTTTTTACGCGGAACCCTAATTCTTTTTCTAAAATAAAAGTAGCCTAAGTTACTCCTTATGACATCAGATATCTGCGAGTGAATGTCCCGTCAAAATCGGTCCAGCCGTTTCCGAGATCAGCCAGAACAAACAGACAGACAGGCAGACAGACAGACAGACCCACAGACAGACATACATTTTAAAAATTGTGTGTTTGTTATAAGTATCGTATATACTTTCATATGCATTTAGTAAAAAGCCATAATTTTAACATTACAAACAGACACTTCAAGTTTATTTATTTGTATAGATTAGGAAGACGCTGCTGCCCATCTCCTGATTTATTTCCCTCTATCGCCAGTGAAATAGTTCCAAAATAACGCTGTTCTTTCGCGCCGCCACCGTATTATTTTCTCCGTTACTCCTGTCACTGATTTAACCAAATTAAATGAACTAAGCCTCTACACGGTAATTGACGATTTTTCAAAACATTTCATTTATCGACAAATCGTCTTGAATGTCGTTTCTCTAGCGCTCACTTGACCTTCATACAAATAATTCGATATTTTAATTGTTGATAATTTTTTATTTTTGAATAAGAACATAGAAATTATTCTAAGTTGTATTTACCATCATTAAAAAAATTGTCTTTGGCCACTACTATACTTTTTGGCTTGACCGTAGTTCTGACGAAGTTTGTCCTATAAAATGTCTGAGAGGTTAAGTATTCACTTATCCAGCTAAAAATATAGTTATAGTTTTTTCTGTTGATGGAGTAGAATACAGTATGTAAATAAAAATCATAGATATAAAATAAGTACACAACAATATAAGTACATAACTAATTGTATAATTTTTGACCTAAAAAAAGCATGTTTAGGTATTTTGTTTTATCCGTCTTGCAGGGATTTCCAATCTATTTATTGTCGGGTATTTATGTACGGGGATGACCAAGACAATCTATTTATTTAAAACATAAAATATTTTTAATATTGATATGGTCACTATAAGATGTTGTTAGCTTAGCTAATTACGTAATAACTTAAAACAGAAGGACCCTTAAGTATGGACTGAATAAATTAACCGGCTTGGTATTACATGGATCTCACAACTTTTTACGGTAGAAGAACTGAGTTGAGAGACTTGTTTTTTTATGTTATGTTTTTGATGGCGACTCATTTATTTTTGTAGATAGTCCTACTTTTTTTCATAATATTTGCGTAAGTTAAATAAAACGTTGTTCATGTGTATACCTGCGATATCGCAGTAAAACCCAAAGGTTGCCTGGAAGAAAGTGGCCGCCTTTCAGTAACAGACGGGAAGCGTGGAAGCCGTAGCGCGGGCAAGCCACCTCCGCCGACCGCGGTTATGATTAGTATCTAGTGTTCTTTATTTCATGGCAATTTCGGGCAATTTAGTCTACTTAATACTTTGCGGGATTTTGGTAAAACTTCATAAGACATGTCCCACTCTTGCTTTTTCATTCCATTAACCATTGTTATAAGTTACCTTTGAACATAATTATACCTAGGTACCTATATACACCTATTATTCCATTATATTATACCTAATATACAGGTATACTGATTCATTCACTGTAAATGTAACTTTGTAATCCTATATATATATATATATATATATATATATATATATATATATATATATATATATATATATATATATATATATTTACAAATCAATTACTTATGCAGTTGATACATCAACTGCATAAGTAATTGATAATATTTTTGTTTTTACTTGATTTATACACTAAACACTAATATTATTCTAAATTTGAAGGTTCTGTGTCTGCTAGAAGTGTAGAGTTTTGATGATCGGTCAGTCAGTGAGTGAGTGACAACGTTAAGAAACTGACTAGTTATAATTCTTAAACTACTAGTTCAAATTGAATAAAATATATCGTGTTTATACAATGCCTGCTTGGTTAATGAAAATTCAGGCTTCTAGTTTTATCCACAACGAAGTTATAGGGGGTCAAAAATGGTCTGAACTGCTTCGAGAAAAGGATAGTACGGCCGTGTCGCTTTTTTACTCGACTTGGCGATCACTGCCGTGCCCCCAGATGATGATGATATATATAGGAACAACGTAAGTTGCTTGAGTAATAAGCACAGTTGATGACGCACCAGAACTACATGGTTCATTCGTCAGGATAAATGTCGGTTTTAACCTATCGATTGAAAAGGTGATCGATAGTATCGTTTGACGTTATTCTATTCTACCAGCAACTTAAAGTGGTCATACGTAAGCTAGCACAATAGTAGAAGTTTATGTTTCATTAACAAAATATAAGAAATCATTCTATTTATTATTTTTTTCCCTTAAAAGGTCAATGTCATACATAGGTAGAAATCTAACAATTGTGTTTAATTTATTCTGTTAGTGTTTTGTGATTTTTTTTATAACGATATTGGCTTTACTTGAACAAAGTTAAAAAAACATGATTTAGACGATAGAACAAGAACGTGCTCTACTAAAGCACTCATAAACTCTTACTTAATGCTATCATCCTACCTCAGTTTAAGAAGTGTCTTATGTACTTATAACCATGCTCTGGTTTCGACTATTTCAGCAAATTTCTACATATCTATCTATTTCCAAGAAACATTTTGGTGGTTTGGTTTATTATTTTATTTGTTTTAATTTACATAATTTATTACACTTTGCTTTACTAAATTCAGTTGTTACAAAAGATTTTTCGCGAAGATGTCTTTAGTTCGTTTCTTGTGACTTTATGAATGCGAAATACTGACAAAAGAAAGGAAGTATAATTATATTACAAGTGTTTTTATCGATTTATAGTTTGTGATAGAGAATTATAATAAACATTATTTATTTCAATAAAAACTAAAAACAAAAATTACCAAATAGAACGCCCATAATTTTAGCTCATAGGCTAAATGCTATTTTTATATATTATTATAATTTTTATATATTTTTAGCCTATGGGCGAAAAAAGAACCAGCCCCAAGTCTCTAGTGGTATCGAACAGTTAATTGAATTAATGGATTTCATTAATTTTTTTATAAGATATTTATCATTTACGTTATGCCACATTAAAACTATATTATGTTGTAGCACGACTGGGTCGGCTCGACCGGGGTAGGACTAAGCTCTCACAGAATTATAGCCTAAAATGTTTCGTATGGTGAGTGTAGAGAACAGGAGACCCTTTTTACTGGAATCGTATATACATTCAGAAATCTACATAGATAAATAACAATTTAATCAAATACAGGACAATCAACTTCAAAATATCGACAAGCGTAATATTCTCAGGATCACGCACCGAGTAGCTTAGTCTTGTCAAAGCTCATAAATCATATCCGTCAGCTTGTATTAAAGCCAACATTATATTAACGTTCCTCTCGATACTAATGGGTTGGTGTACACATCAAATGAAATTGATAATAATGTTTAGTTAAATCATACATTATTATGTATTATATAATACGAGACATGGCTTAGGAGCTCACCATAAACGGGTTACTCACATGTGGTGTAACCACACGCAAGCAACTCTAATTTAATCTCTGATGGCACCACTTAAATGGTTAATTACAATTGATAAAATACAATCACAAGCAATATTGCTCAGCTACTTTTGTGTTTTTCTTCTCCTACTGTAGTTGAATAGTTTTTCTTGTATTATTAATTGTAAATATTATGGACGCAACAACTTACGAGGGCGACATTAAAAGTTTTTAGAACTGGCCTCTTGTAAACGATATAATAGTTAAAAAAAAATAGTTCAAGTTTTGAAAATGTTACTCTTTGCTAATATTATTATGTATGTATTTTATTAATTTTTCATTTGTTTACGATTTGGCGGCAAATTGAAAATTGTCTGTGTCACGTCAGCATGAATTTAACACCGTGAAAAAAAAGAATACAAGCTAAAATAGATAAGTTTAGGAAGGAATTAGGACAGTTAAAAGAAATTTAAAAGGGATTCAAAAAACACGTAGGGTGATGAAAATAAAGGAAAACTTATATACCAAATACAACATTCTGAACGACGATATTCACAATAATATAACAGAAACTATTAAGCAAAAAGTTAAAGCTTTAGCAGGTAGAATAAAGAGATACGAAGACATTAACACTAGAAAAATCCAGAATAGGTTATTTAATGAAAATGAGCATAGACTGTAAAGAATTTTAGGATGCAATTATAACAAAAACAACAAAATACCGAGTAAAGTAGCAGTGGAAGAATTTTGGTGGGTACTCAATTTTATCAAACCGAACGCAACATAATTTCGATGCTAATTGGATAATAGAAGTAAAAATGTTGTCAAGTGAAATTCATAGAGAAGATATACAAGAGATAACAGAGGAACAAGTAAAATTTGCAATCAGAAAACTGTTAAGTTGGAAATCACCTGGGATAGATAAAAGTCAAAATTATTATTTAAAATACCTAACCAGTGTTCATAGATACTTAGCTTCATTATTCAGTAAAATAGCTTCATTATTCATTAAAATAGTTTCAGGTACAGAAATAATGGAAGAATGGTTCGTTACAGCACCGAAAACCCAGAAAACTGGAGAACAATAGCATGTTTACCGAGTATGTACAAATTACTTACTTCCTTATTAGCCAACGTATTGTATAATCATTGCGATAAAAATAACATAATGGCCGTAGAGCAACGGGGATGTCGCCGTGGTGCCAGGGGATGTAAAGACCATCTAATGGTTTATAAGGCCATATTGGAAGACGAACATCAGGCTCAAAAAAACCTTTCCGACGTAGAAACTAATTTGAAAGTAAAATACGGTAAGATTTAATGAAAGTTGGGTAATTCTAGAGAAATATTAAACCGGAAAAGAACAACTTTGAACAACTAGTTTCATTTCAGTACACTAAAATAAACACATAAGCTGAAAAATCAACATCTAAGTCCTATTTTATTTACCTTATTTATAATATATAACCCTTCACCAACTTTTCTACATCAGCATATGATCAATCATTAAAAAGTTAAAGTTACAGCTTATATACCTGCTGGGCTCCACTCCTTTCTGAGAAGGTTTTTAGGGCAAGGAAATGTCCGCCACGCTGCTCCAATTGGCGAACTTCACATATCTTCAAAATATTATTTTTTTCTTATTTATCGCACATGCAGGTTTCTTCACGATGTTGTCTTTCACCGCGGAGCACGTGGTAAATCAGCACTTAAAATTGTAATTAATAATTTATAATTGGTGTCGGTGGGAGCGAACCCGGGTTGCCCGCTTAGCGCCTGAGCTGGCACGGCTCAAATTAGCTCAAAAGAGCTATCAAATTAAAAAAAAAACTTGTTCAATATTAATAATGTAAGTACTAGAAGAACTAAAGTTTCTATGGAAATGAAACCAAGCTAAGATAAAGAGCAAAGTGTATGTGATCCGAGTGAAAGAAAATAAAACGAAAGTTTGCTTTAAGTATTTCATAATAATGGAAAAGCGTTTGTGAACTAATTTTATATTAATATTGAGTTCTAATTTTATTCTGCAATAGTTTAAAACTTCTGTTTCAATGTATTTTGATGAAAACCCAAATAACCTTCTTGTAACCGCTTATACTCGGACTCTCAATTTCTTATCATAAAATAAAAAATTATATTATACGCACAGTATACACAAAAGACAGTTTTATTTGTTTATAAAAAATATAGCTAAACCTGTACCACAGTAGGAAGAATACAAGCCTCGTCTTATTATTGATAGGGTAATGGAGTGATAAATGTTGGGTAAGGAAAGGTAACGCTTAAACTTTACTTATGCAAATGAGCGCAAATTTTATTACTTAGACAGACGGTTATTTCAAGCCTTTTACCATCACGGCTTTGCAAGTAAGCCAGCCCGAAGCAGCTTATAATTTTCACTGTGTGAGCATTATTCAATACGATTTTCATTTGTTTCGTTTCGTTGTGTCAGTTTCGTTTGTGGACACATCAGCATACAATCATGAACGTGATAAAAGTGTCTAATCAGATCAGATTAAAGCATACTTTCATTAAATTGTTTAAGGCGTTTTATATCGGAAAATCACTTTATACCTGCTTTAACGAAAACATTCACACATGATTTTTTGCACGTCTGTAGCACTGTGCACGACACACCTTTTTTTTGCTAACAAAAATATTTAATTAAATATGCATTATGTATCAGAATAATCTCGTTTTATTTAAGCAAACTTAAACGAAGCTTTAATAGCAATTAAGTATTCACTTAGCTTACACAACATATAATTACACAACATTATGATATTATAGTATGCTTAATAATCTAACTGTATTTAAAATTTTCATTGTAATTTATTCATTTACCTATTACAGCTTATCAAAGTCCAGTGTTGCACATAGGACTCCTATGTGCAGAATTCTATGTGTGCCTATAGATTGCATCATAAGGGGGATATTTGCCATGATTGCAACGCTTGGAAGACGGAATGGCAGCCGCAGTTAATTTTTCCTGCTTGTTATTAGGAAGACGCTGCTGCCCATCTTCTGGTTTGTTTCACCTTGTCGCCTCTTACGACATCCAAGGGAATATTTGGGGCGTTAGATATTCGTCCCCGATGACACCACTTAAATTCTTATTGATAATTGATAATAAACAATCACAAGCAATATTACTCAGCTACTTTTGTAGTTATCTTCTCCTACTGTATTTGAATCATTTTTCTTGTATTATTGAATTGTAAATATTATCGACGCAATAACTTATCAGAAATTTCTTATTACACTGCGGAATTATATATTTATGAGGAATTATATCATTAGATTTTCATAACATCAGTTATTTTTAAATATTTAATGACATTGGGAATTAAGTTTTGATGAAGCTTCATTTTGTTAAAGCAATGATGCGGCAATAGAAGATCACGAAAACAGGTGATCAATATTGCTGGTAATCGTTTATTATCAATTCCAATAAATTTACTTGGCGCCGTCAAAAGAAAATAAAACGAAAGTTTGCTTTAAGTATATCATAGTAATGGAAAAGCGATTGTGTATTAATTATGTATTAAAATTAAGCTCAAATTTTATTATTTAGTAGTTTAAAACTTTTGTTTCAATAGTACTTTAATGAAAAGGCAAATAGCCCTTTTGTATTGTGATACTCGGACTCTCATTTCATATCTTAAATGAAATTGAAGTGTCTGTTTGTAATGTCAAAATAACAGCTTTTTACTGAATGCATTTGAAAGTAAATACGGTACTTATTACTAAAATACAATTCTTAGGACTTTCACTGGCAGATAGCTGATGTCATAATGAGTAACTTAGGCCACTTTTATTTTAGAAAAGGAATCATGGTTCCGCGCAAAAAAATAAAAACCCTAACACGCGAGCGAAGTCGCGGGGAACAGCTAGTCATAAAATAAATTAAAAATAATATTATAGGACACGCACCATGCATAAGTGTTCAATTAGACCGTTTTATTTATTATTTTATAGTATAAATTATAGCTAAGGCTGTACCCCAGTAGGAAGGATACAAGCCTAGTCTTATTATTGAAAGTGTAATATGGAGTGATAAATGTTGGGTAAGGAAAGGTAACGCATAAACTTCACTTATACAAAAGACCTCAAATTGTATTACTTGGACGGACGGTTTTTCACGGCTTTGCACGGTGGTAGGTCAGCACAAAGCAGCTTAGAATTTCCATTGTGCGAGCATTATTCAAAACGTGTATCGTTTGTGGTCGAAATTCGACCAATTACACATCAGCATACAATCGTCTACGTGATCAGTGCTTTCATTTAATTGGTTCAGGAGTTTTATATCGGAAAATCATTTTTTACCTGCTTTTACGACTACATTCACACATTATTTTGTGAACATTATAGCACAGTGCACGATATACCTAGTCAGGTAATAAATTCTGTCACATGTTTAATATAAAATAATTGAAACAAGTTTATTCATTATGTAACTATTTATATACCAAAATGAACTTAACAAAACATAGATTCTTATGACACTAAAGTTTATTCAAAATGACATCCGTGATTTTGAATACAGGCCTTCAATCTGCGAGGCCAGTCGTCTATCGCAGCACGAACGAGGTCCATGTCAATATCGGCGGCTGCCTTAATCAAGGATGTCTTGAGTGACTCAAAATTGGGATGAGGCTTTGAGCACGCCTTTTCCTCCAAGTGTTGCCATATCTTGTAATCTAACGGATTCAAATCTGGACTGGAGGAGGGCCAGTCTTCGTGCCGGATGAAGTCGATTTCACGCACCGCAAGCAAGTCTTTTGTGCTCTTCGCTCGTTGAGCTGGCTCCGAATCTTGTTGGAATTTTTTGTAGCCAGCATTCTAAAAGAAAAGTTTTTACTGTGTGACAATACTTATGACCTGACTAGGTACATCTCGAATGATGTAAATTTGACAATGTTTCACTCCTATAGTAATAAAACTAATATAAACGTACGAAAATTTCGATTTTCACGTATTAATTAATAATTTACACAATAAATATAATAGTTTACGTAAAATATTACATTAACAACTCGATTTATTATAAAAGAACAAACTGCGCCTGAACAGCCACTTTTACGAACTGTAAACAGAGTTATTTAAAATACTTATGGTTAAAGCTCGAAAAACCGACAATCGATGGGGAAGAAAGGTTCTCGAGTGGTAGCCTCGTACCGGCAGGCGAAGTATAGAGCGTCCCCCCTCTAGGTGGAGTGATTTGGTTCGTTAGACCTTACTATGATAATTCCCTAATATAGGACTAGTCATTGTGCAACCTTAGTACTAGCAGTCGGTCAGCCGACCACCGCATTTATATGTACAACCTTGGGTATGTGTCTCCGGCGACGCCCCAATATAAAGGAACATTACAAGGACACGTTCATCAACTTAGAAATTTTCCAATTGTTATAAGAACACCCTCATCAACTTAAGAAAATTTTGATCCATTTTTTCTATTATATTACAAATGTTTTATCTTTATTATTGCAATATAATCGACTTGTATTTATATGATTTGATACATTTTGAACATTTTAAGCAGGTTTTTAATAAATTTAGAGATTTTTAGAGACAATTTATGCGTTTACTGTACTAATAATATTCAATATTCCAAATGAACATATTTGAACTTTATACTTATTATTTGCATTTTCATTGTTTAAAGTATAATTTCTAAGATATCTTTAAATGTCTTTATAATGAATTTAATTATTATTTATTAATAATAATTATGAGGCGTCACAATATGTAAGTTTATGTATGGGTATATGTATTGTTTTGTTTTATAGTTATATACTTTAATTTATACTCTTGTCCTTTAGCGTTTTATACACCTACTTTATATTTTTATCTCTGCATCACCCTAAGGTTGACTTGTAGATAATGCCTCAAGCATTAAGTCCGCCTATACATCATATTGTATAAAGTTTAAATAAATAACTAAATAAATAATAACCTTTATTCAATATAGGTTATATATAATTAATTATAAATTATTTAAATTTATAAATTCAATAATTATTCAATTAGCTCGAAAAAATCTCTGTCCTAAGAATAACAAAGATTAAAATAGTTTTAAGGTTGTACAATTCTTTACAACACTCATATAAGCAACACATAATCAAACCATATAAAATAATTTAATTTTTTAGTTTAAAAATTCAAAATACAGAGATATGATTTAAATATTACAATAGACTTTGGCATAATATGTCAATTTTACTTCCCGGTACGGACAATGATGGCGCTTTAAATTGGCATAAGCATTTTCTATGGCATAGCCAGTCCAGCGTACATGTATTTAGAGAGGTCAGTGATAGGAAATAATTAATAATGATTTCATAATTGGTCCAGTAAATTCGTTTGTCAAGTTGCTATTAACAAGCTACTATTAGTTCAAGTATTTCTGTACAGTGTTAAAAGCATTTTCACTGAGAAAGTTGTATAATTCTCTGTTATATTGAATGAAAGGTAGGTCTCGAATTACTTGTGGTATCTTATGACATACACATCCAATAGTAATTTTTATGTAATCTCGCACTCTTGGGAATTATAGCCAAAACCAACCTATTCCTATTTCTGGTGCTTCCTTTGGAGACGTCTTTAGCTTGTGTGAAATAATTCATATAGTTCTTTACAAATTATGCCGCTTCGAAAATTATAGCGTGTCTGTAACACGGAATTGTCAAAATGTTCAAAGATTTAAACAAAGGCTGACATGGCTCGTCAGGTGCAGCACCACATATTGCTCTAATACACTTTTTTTTTTGCGAATAACGCCTTTATTATGTCCGCGCTATTACCCTACATCCGTCAATAGTTACGTCACTAAAATTATATTTTACGGAGGACTGTGAAGTAATAGTTGTAATTAAATAAGAACGTCAGAAGAAAAATCCAAAAGTGCGAAAAATCAAAATATTCCTGACTTTTAAAATATATTATTTACATGTTTTAAATTCAGTGCTCAAGTATTTTAACAGATAGTGTCACCTACAGGGAAAAAATGTTTACCAAAATAATGTTTAAAATCGATATAGCCTGTATGGCACATTTTTGCCCTTTGTCTATTTTGTAGTTATTAGTTGTAGCGTGAATGTGTCGGCTCGACCGGAGTATGATCATGCTCTCACAGCATAAAATAGCATTTTATGCTGGTATTCTGTGAGGTGCTGCTGCTGTGTTTCGAATGGTGAGTGTAGAAAACCGGAGACCCTTTTATGTGGAAATGAGGCATACCATCTTAATCTTTAAGGGTGACAACGCATCATCTGCATTTTGATCCTCAATCAAGGGTTTGCGTATCCACTTTCCATCAGGTCGACTTTGTGCTCATTTGTCGTCCTTATTCGATTAAAAATAAGTAGCTGTAAACATAGTTATTGCATAGAATTTATAATTATTGGACAGCAACATATAGTTATTGGACAGTTTTAAAATACTCTAAAATGTGTTTTATAATGCTAGAATATCCAATATTTTGAGGAAAGATACTCTAGACAATTCCAATAGTCAGAAATTTTTAATCGTGCAAAACATTAATGAAATTCACTGGAAAGTATTCGATATTAGCGCCAATGGTGAATAATGATAAAGAAAACCTTCTATTTGGCGACCATATAGTCATGGAAGAATCCTAAGCACTATGCTCAATAATCTCCATAGTCTCGCCCGGCGGATAGATCTTAAAATTACTATATTAACTTTAAAAAAAAAGAGACAATACAAGTTCATATGTACAACTAAACCGGTAGAAGGTTCTGGGAGAACTTCGCTCGAGGTTGGAGATGTTTACCTAGGACATATTGTCTGACTCAATTTCAACTGAGAAGTCAATTGACGGATGAAACTCAGCTGGGCAGCGTTCGGAAGGTTACTACACAATTTTACAATAGGATTTAGCTGCACCTATTTCACCAAAATTATTTCTATATACCCTTTCTCGAGGCACACACTACAAAATGGCACAGAGATGTGCTAAGAGCTTACTGACCTTGAAATGGTTGAAACCAATCTAGTAAGCTTCAAGCACTGGCGCAAAGCAGCCAGCCTCTCAGTATTCTATAGGATGAATTTCGAAGTGCGCGCAGGAATCCTACCTTCCCTATCCCCCATCGGCCATTCAGGCGGTCGGCGGGTCTTCACTCTTATCCTGTTGTGATATTCCACGCATTGGAACCGAACAACTTGCTTCATTTTTCATAATGCTTACAGCAAAAGAGTGGAATAATCTACCGGCGACTGGCTTTCCGCTTTATAACTACATACCACCAAGTGAGACTGAAATCTGACAAGCCCTGGCTTATAATAAATAAAAATCAAACACTAGATTTTGTACCACAATCACAGTTCCATAAAACATGTCAGGGTGTCTTTGTAAAAATGTTTTAACCTATCCAGGATAATTGTCCTTAAAAAGATTTGGACAGATATTTTCCAGAAGTAATTTTGAGATGTTGAATGTTCTTTATTTACTAATTTCCACCACTTAATTCATAATTCTACGATAACAATTACGAGCAAAAATATTTTCTGATTCCGAGAGTGAATTTGATAATGATATACTTTGTCCAAAGTTCATAAACGAATATATCCACGACACAAAGACTAAGATTTTTCTTTTACGACCCCAGTATTTTCGCATCTTAACTTTTTAGTTAAGAAGTGAAGATATTGGGTTTGGAGAATACCATACACTAGCTTTCGGTGTTTTGAGGGGGTAATACATTACATTTTACATATTTAAAGATTCGTTTACCTATTAAATAATCATAATTTTTCACAGTACTATTATCAAAATTTCTTAGTCGGAGTTTTGGGCGTTTAGGTAGTAAATCTGTTAAAATATATGATTTATATTGCAAACAAATACATGAATAATATGTAGAATACAATTAGTTATTTCTGCAATGTATATATAATCATATCTCATATTTAATCGTAACTGGGCTGACTGGGATAAAAATACAAAAAAAAAACTACTTTTACTTTTAAATATATTTATCACATTTAATATTATAAAAAACATTCATACCGTCTTTCTAAATCGATGAGCTGTTGATCTCCCATTTAGGCTACAAAACGCACCGTACATATGCGTTTGCATTTAAAAACAGACGTTTTACTTTTATGTGATGTATTTGAAAACTTTTGAAAGCTATGTATTAATACTTATGATTTAGACCCTGCCCATTATTTCACAGCTCCCGGTTTAATTTGGGATGCAATGCTAAAATATACATAAATAGAATTAGAACTTTTAACAGGTTATGAGAAAATTGCATTTATTAGACCAGGTATCAGGGGTGGTGTGTCTCAATATAGTAATCGTTATGCTAGAGCTAATAACAAATACAAGGGGGATTATGATGCAGGGAAACCAAATTCATATATCTATTATTCATATATTTATTATTCATATATTTTGATGCCAACAATTTATATGGTTGGGCTGTGTCTCAATATCTTCCTACTGGTGGATCCAATATATCGAAATCCGAATACAGGTTGTCTGAGACATCGGACTTCGGTTTTAATTTAGAAGTTAATTTGTAATATCCAGATGATTTACATTCGGTCTTTTTTTAATGCCCAGAAAACATATTTTGTGTAGGCAATACTAATGAGAATAAACTAGTCCCAAATTTAAATAATAAAGATAGATATGTAATTCATTACAAAAATTTAAAGCAGTTCATAGAAATGGGGGTTAAATTAAAGAGTTTTAAAATTTAAACAGTCTCCCTGGTTGAAAATGTACATATGTCTAAATACAAAATTAAGAACGCTAGCAAAATCAGATTTTGAAAAAGATTTTTATAAATTAATGAATAATTCAGTCTTCGGTAAGACTATAGAGAAGAATATTGAAAAAAGGGTTAACGTAAAATTTGTTACACACTGGGAGAACCAGGGTAAAGCTTTAGGTGCTCAAGATGTAATCGCTAAACCACAATTGCATAGCCTCAATATTTCCGGAATACCTAGTTGCGGTTCAGTTGCGAAACACTAAGTTAATATATATATATATATATATATATATATATATATATATATATATATATATATAACATTATATATAACAAACCAATTTATTTAGGGTTTTGTTTTGTTTATTGGTTTTTTTTTATTTCAAAAACTTTAATGTATGATTTTCATTATAACTATGAGATTAAAACGTTTAGTAAAATCAAATTATTGTATACAGATACGGATAATTTAAAAAAACATATATTTAAAGATGATTTATACACTGATATAAAACCTGACCTTTCCTCATACTTTGATACCTCAGATTATGATACAAATAATATTTTTAAATATCCAAAATTAAATAAAAAGAAATTAGGGTTTTTCAAAGATTAAAATAATGGAAAAATCATGAAAGAATTTGTAGTTTTACGATCTAAGATGTACGCTTATAACTTAGAGAATAAGACTATATCCTAGGCAAAAGGAAGAAATAAATGTATCACTAAAAAATGACAATAAATAGTTATGTCTTCTCTATTTAATAAAAAAGTGAATATTATTGTATGCTTAGATTTAAATAAATTAAGCACACAATTTTCACAAAAAAAAAATAAGATTGGTTTATCATATAATGACACAAAGAGACATATTATTTTAGATAATAATATTAAAATATTAGCTTAGGGTCATTATAAATTGACTGTATAGTTAACGCTGAGTTTGATAATATTAATGAAATAGATAAAAAAACAGAAATGTTACTGTGGACAATAGTATTTAAGGTTATAATCTGTGTTGTGTATTAGATTTATTAGTTATGTGTAATGCATTTTGTCTGTATGTAACTATGTGAAATATTATAAAATTAAATAAAACAAATTGTATGCAATATATTATTTTTTATTTCTTTATAAACCCCTATTTAATCTTATACAAAACACGGTTCGACTTTCAAATTTACATAAGCACATTGACTAAACTACTGAACATGCTGTTGCCAAGGATCATCATCATCTTTCCAATCTTTTAAATCACCACCACAATGGAAACACTTGGTCCTGTCTGCATGGCCAGTATAAAAGAAACCGGTTTCTGTAAGATCTTCAGGTTTTTGTCGCATAACAAGAGGCCAGCCTTCGATACTGAGCATCCAGCTAGATTTTGAACTGAAGAATGGATATTCAGCTCTTGAGTACTGCATATTCTTCTCTTTTTCTTTTCCACTCAGTGTTGTAGTTTTGCTATTTAATGACGTGTTCTGTACACGTATGCCACACTCATCTCTTCCTTCTGCTCTTGTCTTCCTCTCAGCAGCACAAAACGACAGCTCGTTGAATCTAATGAGTACAAAGAAGTAATTTAAGTTAACAGAATCACGTTCACTAATGATCAGCTAATGACTGTCATTGTTAAAAAATAATTTTTTAACTTTCTGCTCTTCTTTGTAATATTGTATACGAGGCCGTTTGTGTTGTCGTAGATGCGATCATTGTTAGTTTTTGCATATTATTTAATCCTCGTGGAAGCATGTTTCCACCATGATCAATAGTTGGAACCTTGAATAGCTTCTTCAGATCGTACTTTTCATCAGAATTAGTAGAAATGTATTATACACCATCTCTAGCGGCTCGTGCTACGGTTGACGATAACAGATACGGTTAGTGATCAATCGATTACGATTTTTTTTCCACCATCGCATGAGTTATCATTAATGAAGATATCATTACTCTCTTCTTGAGGGGAGAGTGGCGAGTAGTAATACTGTTTATAGGTATTTTCATCGAAGCTGAATGATTTCTGCAACAACGCCGTTATCATGTAAATATCAATTTGTTTACACTTAATTACACACACACACACACACACACACACACACACACACACACACACACACACGCACACGTAAGAAAACAACAGAAAGATAAGTAAATTTGTAAACAGAATAAACACTTACGTCCATGACCATTGATGTGTTGAAGTAACACAAACGTAGGAAAAGTGACTATTGGTATCCACTGTGATCAAACGAACAAACACTGACTCCATGACTGCAGTTGTTCGGTCTTATATAGCACCATCTAATCTAAAGCATTTCCGCAGTGAAACTGATAGTAACTTTATGAGTCAACAAGCTTATCTCGCATTCTTTCGTGTTGTGACTTGCGATACAGAGATGACTATTACAAATCATCAGAAAAGAATGCAATTTAATATTTACAAATCACTATAATTGATCATTCCTATGTTAACCATTGAATAGATTGATACTGTAATAATCTACTAATAGCAGTAATATCATGGATACACTAGATGTACAACAACATCTGAAAAAAGATTAATCGCAGCATAGTTTTACGAACATATTTATAGGGAACACACTGTACAACTGTTCGATGCGTGTTCAGACAGACAGACAACGTTTCCAAAAAAATTGTTTTGGCATCTGAATCGATCATATAGTATACCCCAATTCAAATTTCAAAAAAGTTCAATGTACCGAAATCGTCGCGTTAAGAGTTTTATGATAGTAAAATAATAATATAGATTTAAAAAAAAATTACGTTTTAACTTTATTTTCATGCGATCTCAATTTAATCCTTTACAAAGATATTTGGAGAAGAATCAAAGTAACCATAATATAGCAAAGTAGGCCAAAACCGACAACTGAAGGGGATGAAAGTTTATTTAAACAACAAACGCTAACCAACAAAGGTTTTGTTTAAATAAACAAAAGTTAATTTAAACAAATAAAGTATTTAACCAAATAACCCTCTATTTTGAAACGTAATGTAGGTATGATCAAATTCAACTAACTACATAAATCTTTACTGGATTAGTTAATATGTAACTGAATAATAACCGTGTCTGATAGTTGAAAGCTTATGTTATTAAGTTTTCCTAGACAGGTAGGAAACATATAAGTCCATTCAAAATGACAAAACACATTTGGGTTGTGTATAGTATTTTAGATTGAAATGCGACAGTAGGTCTGTGTTAATAGGTGCGATTGACGTGAGATATCCGATCTCGCCCGTGACCAGACTGAATACGAATTCATATTATATTCTCTCATATGGCACCGATGCGTTTTAGCGTTCACACGCTTGCGCGTCGCGTTCCACGTGTGGTCTCGGAGTAGTGACAACGAGACTCAAGTTCTCAGTCAGCTCCCTGGTTGATCCTGCCAGTAGAGGCGAATAGTGTAGTTCATATTTTTTTAAATGGTTTGAAAATTGGGAATTCTCATTGACAAATGTGCCTTATGGTAGTGTTCAGAAAGCAAACACAGAAAGTCATGCGTTCGATTCCGCCATTCGACTACTGTGGTGAACTACTCTTAATACAATCATATTAAGTTTACTTAGAATGGTTAGCGAGAATATTAGTAATATCAAAAGCGTTTGTAGTAATCTTTAAAAAAACTTACTAATATTTCTCAAATCTCATCTGACTCGCATTTTATTAGGTTGTGTTTAGCCGTGTGGTGACGACGTAAGACAATCCGTCACTCCATTTCTGGCAGTGTGTGTCGTAAGAGGCGCCTCGATGTGTGACCGCCAGACGAAAAATATCCAGGTTCGGTGACAGGGAGCAGTGGCACAGGTGCGAGACGTTTGGTAATGCAATTGCTAATCCCTTTTGGAAATTAATGTGAATCCTTCATAAAACAGAGCCCCAAGTTCATCAGTGAACTTTTACAGACTATGGAAGAAGAAGTAGCTACAATGATTCGATTCTTAGTAATAGGAAGTTGGCTTATCTGTTCCCTGCGAAGGAAAATTTTAATATTTTGATTTGCTGGCAGCGTGTTTGTTATGAAAATTACGAGTATTACAATAATAAAAGTCGCCAGTCTGGGTATAGTATAGTAACATATATGTTGCTTAGCTTCAACAAAAATAATAACGTAAATAATTGACTCTGTTTTTATTTATTTATAAAACTAGAGCTATGTCAATTTTATGAAATGAATATAAGCTTGTTCACCTGTCTACGAAAATGGATTACGTTCAATACAAAGTTTAACATTAACAAGTTTAACTATTTCACTTTAGTTCATCGAAATAACGCGGCTTTTGCTATTGCTTTCGTATACTATTATAGTCCCGTAAGTTTTCGTGTATTGTTTTCTAATGTACATTACTGAAAACTAAGTGTAGAGCTTATGCGTGTTACCGGATTGAACTGATACTCTCGGCTCTATTCGGAGTTTCTCGTCGTGATAATCGTAACGAGAATTGTTTAGAAGACCTAGAGAAACTGACTTATGCCCAAATACTCAAACGTTGCTCAATTTTAAGATGCCGTTAAATCTCGTGCTGTCTGTATCACTTCAAGTCAAAGTGACTGCGATACCACGAGACTTGACGACATCTTAAAATTGAGAAGCGTTTGAGTATTTGACCAATAGTCAGTTTTCCTACATAAACTGATAATCGATGGAGATGAAAGGTTCTTGCGTGGCAAGTGAAAACTTAATGGAATATGGGAGTGGATGAATGCAGGTGGCTCGGGATCGTGCTTTGTGGCAACCTATGTATATTCAGTACTTGACATCTGATGGGATGTAACGGTAATGATATGTTGATAATAACTCATTATAAAGCTATAAAATATGTCATAACTAAAAAATATTTTATTTTATTTGAAATCTATATTATTATTTCTGCATATACTCACATCAAAATTAATATTATATTATATATATATATATAATAATTATACATAATTTATGCTTGTCACCAAGACTGGCTGTTCCCATACCAAAAGTCACACCATGCTGGAAGAGAAGCGTGGAATTTTGCTTTGACGCTAGGTCTTTCTCAGATGGTAAAGGTGGCTACTAGGGTACCCGATGTAGACGGTCACACAGCAAATTGCTTGGACCTTCTGCTGACTACCGAATCAGATAGATATGAAGTACAGGTTACTTATCCTTTGGGTACCTGACCACTGTCTGGCGAAATCTGTATCGTAATATTTTTTTTAAATTTATTTATTAAAAGAAACTTACAGCTTTTATATCACATTTGAATGTAAGATGAATGTTAACAATACATTAGCCAAAACAGTTTCCAACGTTAAGATTTACATTGCGAAAACTTTAAACATAATTAAATGAAGTACATATTTCTGTTTTGCCAAAGAGAAAAATATAATTACTGCATACGTAATACCAATGTTAGTAAAGGTAATTTTATATTCAGATAGAGGACAAGAAGTAGAAACACTACCTAAGCGTGATCAACTTGTCTAATAGATGTAACATAACTATTTAATTTGCAGTTAAATATGTCAATATGGTTATAACGCTCATTATGTGTGTTGCAAGCGCGAACCAGAAACCGGTTTTTTTAATACTTAGTTCTGCAAAAAGGAGTAGAGAAAACTGCATTGGAGCGAGCACTCAACCTAGGGCATCTAAATGTAATACGACTTAGAAGGAAGGGGGAATCTATATAGTTATGTAAAAGTTTTAACAGAAACATCTGATCTCTATGTTCACGTCGTAATTCTAATGAATGAAGTAGCGCAGAATGATCCTAGAAATTTGTAATTAAGTCTTTTCAGAAACTTATTTTGAATCCTTTCTACTTGTTCCACATAAGTAGCGTAAATAGGGTTCCACACCGTAGATGCGTATTCAAGATGACTTCTTACTTAAGAATTATACAGCATAATATAAGTGTTTATGTTTTTGAAGTCCTTGCATTGTCGGAAGACAAAACCTAACATTCTATAAGCCTTGGCAGTAGCCTTGTCAATATGAGACGCAAAGTCTAGTTTACTATCTAGATATACCCCCAGGTCCCTAACCTCGGTCACTCTTTTAATCAAAATGTTATTTAATTTATAATTGTAAACAATCGGTCGTTTTTTTCGGGAATAAGATATAGTATAACATTTATCAATATTTAATTTTAGATTATTAGCCGAACAATATTCATAAAAATTGTTTAAATCTTTTTGAAATAGTAAAGCATCTTCGAAATTCTTAACGAAGGTAAATATTTTAGTATCATCAGCGTATAGTAATGCTTTTGAATGTTGAATGCTACGCATGACACCATTTATAAATATATTAAAAAGAAGAGGACCGAGATGAGAACCCTGAGGCACACCAGAAGTGATCGGAAAAAAGCTCGAGGTATAGCCCTTCACAGCTACTGCCTGAGACCTATCACGCAGATATTTTAGCCATCTCAAGAGATCGCCGTGTATACCGACGTTTACAAGTTTAGCAATCATTAGATTGTGGGAAATTTTATCGAACGCTTTTGAAAAATCGGTATACACGGCGTCAACCTGATAGCCTCTTTCCATGGCCTCCAATGTTTCATCCTGAAACTCGCATAAGTTAGTTTCTGTGGATCTACAAGGGATGAAACCGTGCTGACATGAAACTATTTGCGGTTTAATTACAGGAAATAAAGAGTCGTATATAATTTTTTCAAATAGCTTGGGTATAGCAGATAGTTTGGAGATACCACGGTAGTTAGCTATATTGTGTTTTTCTCCGCTCTTAAATATGGGAACAACAATAGATTGTTTCCAAAGCAAGGGCATCACACCTTGCCTCAAAGAAATATTAAAGAGTTATGAAAGAGGAGCTGCTAAATGCTTACTGCATTGTCTGAGGAAGATTGGATGAATACCATCTGGGCCAGTACCTTTATTGATGTCGAGATTCTTCAAATATTTTTCGACTTTAACGTTATCAATGTAAACAGAATTAATTATACAATTATTATTTTCCGTATCACAGTTGATAACATTCTTGCCAGGTGGCTCAAATACAGAATGAAAGAATGAGTTAAATAGATCAACAATTGTCTGACCATCTAATGCATATATATCACCAAAGTATAGAGCATCAGGTATATCACAGCTTTTTTGCTTTGATTTAACGAACGACCAAAAGTATTTTGGGTCAACTTGAATATTTCTCTCAACGTGATTAATAAATCGTTCATAACACAAAACTTCATATTTTTTAATATCACGCCGTGTATTTGAAAAGTTGTCATAATCACACTGTCTACCATAAATTTTCCATTTTTTATGAAGTTTAAGTTTTCTATTTATGAGTTTAATTAGACGCTTATTAAACCAGACTGGATATTTATTATTATTTTTAACGACTTTAAGTGGGACAAACCTATTTATCACATCACGCACAATTTTATAAAAGTTATCAACAGCAGTATCAATATCGTTTAGATTTAAATGGTCTTCCCAAACAAGATTTGATAGTTCTTGGTTAATTTTATTATAATCCGCGGTATGGAAACGTCGTACTATCCGGTTGGCTGGACACAGACTTGGAGTATAATCAATACTTAAGTCAATACATAAAGAGGGATGATGGCCAAATTCCGGCGATGACAACGGCATGACTCTTTGTACAATACACTTCAAATCGGAAATCACCAAATCCAACTGTCTGTCGTTCATATTGTTAACGTGATTATATTGTGACCAGTCATTAAAGCATAAAAACGCAAACAGTTGCGATGTCAATATGTTATCATATGGATTATCATCACAGTTATCCCTCGGCGAACAGCAATCATGGTACCACCACCTTTTTTAATAGTTAAATTATCATAGTCACGATCGTTACGGTACACGTTATACCGAGAGTCAAACAACTCAGCATCATAGATTCCTGGTAACAACCAAGTTTCGCTTATGCATATAATATCATAATCTGAGTTTAGAATATTACTATAAAATTGTTTAACTTTCGTCCGCAGACCTCTTGCATTTTGATAGAATATGTTAATTGACACTGAAAATGTTAAGTTTAACTAAATAGTTTCTTAAGTATAGAACGTTCAAATAAAGTAGAAACAACCCAAAGTGTAAGTCTATAGCCGGCTCCAATGCAATTTGATAAAATCTTACAACATTAAAATAAAATATTTGAGTTTGCAACAATATTACAGTGGTAGTTTTATAAAAAGCAAGTTGATAACCAGTGAACACAATACTTAATTTAAAAAATAAATCAATTACATTTATAGTCAAAAACAATAAGCAGTAAGAAAAGTATGACACAACCATAGCACTTATACAATTTTGTTTAAAGAGCGTTCAGACGTGATGTGTATAATTGGCGATTGATCACTGCGGCGCACCATGATCGAACAGTTACGAACCCAGCAGTAGACGTAGCCTTTCTCCTTCGCCAATCGCTTCGATTGTTTGAGAAGATGCTTATTTTTTGCCGAAAGATGGTCGTTGAAAAATATCTTATAGCCACTCTGTGCCCCAGTAATACCAATATCGCTAGCGGTACAGTTCATATTCTCCACCTGATTACGAGTCCCAAGATGTTCGACGAATATGGCGGTATAAGTCAGCTGATTGGGATGAGATGCGACACTTTTTTGCATCTTATCCTTAGCGGCAGGTTTGTTTCTCTTCTGCGGATCCGTCGAGCTGCGCGGTTGCGACGGATGTGTTACGTTAAGCTATGGAGTACTTTATGTCCTTCTCTGACGCTCTCACCGGTAGTAAAGCTCGCCCATGGTTTAACACTGAATGCGCCCAAGCTGAAAAGCGCAAGCATTTAGCTTACCTATCCTGGGTTGATGCTCGAAACCGCAAAGCGCCGGATATTAGCTCCAAGAAGAGAACTTTCAACCAGATCGCCAAGTCCTACAAAAAAGCATCACGGAAAGCTAGTCTCGATCGCATTAAACATATTGGCGGAAAACTCTCTGCCAGACCATCCGGCACTAGAGCTTTTTGGTCTCTCGCCAAAGCGGTCGAGACAAACTTCTGTCGGCCTACACTGCCTCCATTGGTAAAACCGGATGGCACACTGGCTTATACGGCTAAGGAGAAAGCGGACTTGTTCGCGTCTCTCTTTGCCTACAACTCACGTCTGGACAGTGGCAACAACGTTCCACCAAAATTACCTCACTGCGGGACCTCTATGTCGGAGATTCGTATAACGAATAAGGAGGTTCTTAAAACCTTGCAGTGTCTAGACGTGAATAAAGCTAGTGGACCAGATGGTATACCAGCTATAGTCCTAAAGGCTTGTGCACCTGAGTTGTCTCCTTTGTTGACACGCTTGTTCCGCCTCTCATTTAGTACTGGAATAGTGCCAAAATCCTGGAAGCTGGCCAACGTGCAGCCTGTTCCAAAAAAAGACAGCCGCGCCGACCCTGCCAATTATCGTCCAATCTCAATTACCTCCATACTCTGCAAGATTATGGAGCGTATATTGAATGCCCGCTTAATGGCATACCTAGAACAGAATCTCCTTAGTGACCGGCAATATGGGTTTCGCCGAAATCGGTCAGCTGGGAACCTCCTAGCGTATGCCACACACGTATGGGGCGAGGCACTCGAGAACAGTGGGGAAGCACTTGCTCTTTCCCTTGATGTCTCGAAGGCTTTTGACAGAGTTTGGCACACTAGCCTTTTGGGTAAGCTTCCAGCGTACGGCTTATCTCCTGGTCTGATTGAATGGGTAAAGGACTTTCTGAGTGAACGGTCTCTCCGGGTCGTCGTCGATGGCTGCTCATCTGATCTTATGGTGACTAACACCGGTATTCCTCAGGGGTCCGTTCTCTCCGCAACTCTCTTCCTGCTGCATATTAATGATATGCTTATGCCCGGTATCTATGGGTATGCAGACGATAGCACAGTTGTTGAGTCTTGTGAAGTTCAACGCCTCCAAAACACAAGCGTGTCTCTTCACTGCAAAAAGGAGCCAGCTCACCTTGGCTCCTTCTTTCCGAAATGTATCACTGAAATATACCGTCCGCCTTCAGTTGTTAGGGTTTGAAATATCCTCAAATTTTAACTTCGGGCGGTTCATTGAGTCCAAGTCCAAAGCAGCTGCAAGGAAGCTGGGAGTCCTTGCAAAGGTGCGGCGATACTTCACGCCGGGACAGCTGCTTACTTTATATAAAGCGCAAGTCCGGTCGTGCATGGAGTATTGCTGTCATATATGGGCTGGTGCTGCAAAATGCCACCTAGCAGCTCTAGACTCAATAGAAAGGCGTGCTAAGAGGCTTATTGGTGACCCGAATTTGGTTAAAACCAATCTTACCAGCCTCGAACACAAACGTAAAGTAGCCAGCCTTTCGATTTTCTACAGGATGCATTTCGGAGGGTGTGAGCAGGAATTACATAATTTAATTCCACCCTCTCCCTTCCACCATCGGACAACCAGACGTTCGGCCAGTCTCCACCCTTTCGTTGTTGACTTACCACGCATTCGAACCAAATGGTTCGCCACGTCATCATGCGTACAGCAAAGGAGTGGAATAAGTTGCCAGCATCTGTCTTTCCATCCGATTACAGTGTGGGTGTCTTCAAGGCAAGAGTGGAGTGAAGTTAAGCTGGGTCATATTTGCGAAATTCAATTCTTTTATGCAATCGAGTGTGACAAACGAGCAAACAGTTCATTGTGTTCTTTAGACTACAATGCAATGGAATTTTGGCAGTAAAAAGGTCTCTGTTCTCTTATACACAACACGAAATAAAGCAGTATTATGCTATTTTACACTGCTATTCTATGGAGCGTGGCGTTCAGTCAAGCCGACCCGTTCGTGACCCATGAACTCTAGCGCATAGCATGAACTTTTTAATGAAGTTCAAAGAAATACCCCTCAGGTATACTAGTGTAGCATACAATAGCAAAATTAAAGACAGCGTGAAAAAATGACAGTAATGATTTTTTATAGGGAATGTTCAAGGAATTTATAAAAGCAGAGTGCCGCAAACATTTTGCTACTGAGGTTTTAAACAAAACATTGACCAAGAAAAGCTCCGATGAATTGTAATCCTATGTCTTTCACCGACGTATACAACGACATCAATTGCATTAGTTATCTCTTTTCTTATTTCTTTCTCTTTTCCCTATAATCAGTTGAACGATTTTTATGGCTGACCTATTGCCATTATTTTCTTTAATAACTTCTTTAATAAAAAACAAGTTTGTGAAATATTATAAGTTTAGGTTAAAATTATTCTAGTCCTTTATAGTTTCATGAAATATGCAGGGCTTATGCTCAAATTAATGCTGATTAATGTGTCATGACTATGAAATTAATATTACTACAATACTGAAGTATGGGTGCTCATCCGGCTTTGAAATCACATGTGTTTCGGATGTGTATGATTGTGGAATGTACAACATCAAAAATTAGTTATTTATGCAACAGTATCTGATAAAAACAGATACCTAAACAGATGGATGATCTGATCAGTAACTGATAAGAATAAAAACTGCGGTTGACAGCCCGACTGCCAAGCTTCGCCGCTATGGCAAATATCTTCCTTCCTACACTTTGAAAGTCCGTAAAGATGACGATGATTGTGATTTTGATAGTGATTGTGAGTTTAAATTTCAACCTTAGTTAAAAAAGAAAAGGCACTTTTGGCTACAAAATCTCTCTTACGATGTCACAGTATTACTGACATCTTGCACGAAAATCTTTAACTTCTTCTTCAGTTCCTATGATTCCACTGCTGAACATGGGCCTATCTCGTTTTAGGTTGACGAAGTATATCCTGCCATATTGTGGATTAAAAAAGAATATTGGCCTCTTAACTGTTTTGGTCACCTCTTATGGCATCTATGGGAAGAACCGGGTCGTCATCCCATGACTAATATTAATTTTTCAATATTGATATTTAATATAAGTAAAACTTCAAAGACATTTTTGGGTAGATTTACGAGTATACTATTTATAACAAGATTCCCTAAAATATTACTGATTCACCTTTGCATAAATTCAAGACGTACGTAAAACGCATTTTTATGAAGAATCTCCTGGTTCGTTTCCCCCTATCGCCCCTTTCAATGCCCAAGTGAAAGTGGTTATTCTTACACGGCCACTACCAAACATTCATTCCATTCTTCCACTCCATTCGTAATCTGTGGTAAAATACACCCTAAAAATTTATGACGCAGGTAATAAAAACACACACAGCGCCTCTTGTATTTGTAAGTATATCGTAGAAAACGCGCAATGTATTATACGCCGTAATCTTGACAAGATAGTGATACCAGATAAATAAATCAAACTCGTAATCACAATACATACATACATTTACCTTTTTAGTTTATTACTAGTGCTAGAGTGAGAATGTTCAAAAATTTTTGACGTGCACCAAATTGACTGCGTGCTTTAATTTAATTTTATAATGTCATTAAATGTAGGTAGTTAATTTTAAGATATTAAAAAAGACTATAAACATCCATTCATGCATTGTAAGGAAATTATCTAAAACAGATTTATATTCTGATTGATATTGAAATACGCATGAATACTGTTACGGCCCTCCGTTGCCCCGACAAAGGTCGACTGGGCTAGGGTCCATAGTAGCCCCCTCGACGAGCAACAGAGGGTTCGGGCCCAATGACCTATGGATGATTATTACTAGTGGTTAATAAGCAAGCACAACTTACCGAGTTCCGGAGGTAGGGTCGACCACGAGGCAAAGTCAGGTAGTAAGTAAGGTGTATGTAAGTAGTGTGTGAAAGTGTGTATAAATGTGACCTGACGTCACCGATTTAATCGGACAGCAGATCCACAGGCACTGCTACTCTCCAAAATGTACGATCCCTCCAGTGGGCGTTCACTAATTGAAACCTTCTGCTTCTGCGGGTTCCGAGCGTAAAATTCCAGGCCGTCTTATCGACTCGGCGTGCGCGCACAATTAATTTTTTTTTAACCAATTAACAAATACTATATAAGATAGATATTTTACTTTACGAACTAGTCATAGCTTCCTTTTCCATTTGAATATTCACGTTGCTTCAAAGCACACAGAATCTCGTTTATTTTAATTATTAACATGTATTTGATATAATAGTTTTATTCTTGGACGAAATTTCGATCATTTCAATGAAATGATTTCGGAAATTTTGAAACCTTTCTGTACAATTGAAAATTAATATTTGCTATTTATAAGGAACCAAGAACTGTTTTATTCTATTTTACGCAATGGCGTACTCGACTTTTCCTCTTTGTCCTAGAACGTAATTGAATTCCATAAGAAAGGAGTGCTTTTTGCCCTGTCTCCTATAGTTCTAAATTTAAACTGAAATGGTTTTCATACAAAAACGTTCATTTTTATCAACAGGTGAGATTCTTTTAAAGTAATAAATAAAAACCCGGCCAAGTGAGAGTCGGACTCGCGCACTGAGGGTTTCGAACAAATCCGTAGGTATATAAGTTTAAAATTATTAAAAATATTTTTATTATATGATGTAACTAAAAATTTATGCTTTTCGCAATTTTTCCTTTATTTGTGCTTTAATACGTTGCTTCGTACAGAATTTTAAGATTCTGAGTTCACGGGAAGTACTCTGTAGGTTTTGATTCCCTTGCTAATGTCCAAAATTTGCGGCACAAACGGCTGTATATTTTGATTAAGTTGCCTTAGAAGTTTAATTTTTTCACAGATCCTAGGGACAGTAGACTTGAGTATTTGATATGAATTTCAGCTTGATACCTCCACGCGTTCCTGAGAAAAAGGGTCTTGACAGACAGACAGACGGACAACAAAGTGATTTTATAAGGGTTCCGTTTTTGCCTTTTGAGGTACGGAACCCTAAAAATCATCAATAAGTGGACTGTCGTATATCAGTAATGATACACGCAATAGTTTTGGACAAAGTTTACTTTTTTAAGCATTCTTGATATTCTCCCCTCTTCTTAGCATCCACTCGTGAAAAACAAATGTCGAAAAAAAAAAACAAAGACATTGTACTCTCAGCCAATCTTTAAAACCACAGGTATATATAGGTACTTTCTATAATCACCACTATCATCATAATTACAGACCTTCAAAAGTCCACAGCTAAACATAAGCCTTCCCCAAGGAATGCCACAAGGCACAGTTCTGAGCCACCTGCGTCTATCAACTTCCTGTATATCATATCAGGTCGTCATTTCATCTAGTGTCATCTAGTTCAAATTATTTTATGACAATTATTTTTAAAAATGATATCAAATAATTATTAATTTATTTGAAGCTGTTCTATACTGCAATAGCACTTTGCTGAAATGAGGTATTTATTATACTTTACACCTCCATAGTAATTTCTGTTTATTTTTATATTTTTTTGATAATTATGTAATGTTAACATTGTTATTATGTAATGTTACCATAAATAGTTTTTTTTTAAATTTATTATTCTACCTTCAAAGAAGAAGAATACTAGTACGCGCACCAAAAGCGAGGCAACTAAAACTAACGTGAAACCGCGTAACATAGATTAATGATAGGTCATCGCGCGCTCTGACTAGATACCGCGCTACTTGAAAGAAACAGCTCCGTGACTGCGGCAACTCAATATTCTAGTGTGTATAAGACAATTGCAAGGATGCTAGTGTGCGTGAAAAATTGTATATGCCAGCAGCTTAACTATTACCCGATTAACGGGAAAAATTATTTTATGCTATGGCTTAGTAGTTAAGTTCATAGTTATGAATGTAGACCAGAAATACTTAAAAATGAATAATTTATTAATAGCGAATGTATCAATATATTTGTGTATATTATGTATAGGTTTTTCTTCTGAATAAATGGCATTTTTTAATATAATAATTAAAAATGGGCCAAATCAAGAGTACCTTTAAACGACGAGCATGTATGCGTAGGTATATGGATGTGGAGGAAGCGAGAGAGGTGTGTCAGGATCGTGCCAAATGGAAGTCCATAATCTCTGCCTACCCCTCTGGGTGACAGGCGTGAGTGTTTATGTTTTATGTATTATGTAAATGGCATTTAAATGATAAGGCCTCATTGTTATCAGTTTAATTTTTATATTTAAATGTCTGACTAATATTCACAAATTATTTAAAAATATAGTTATATATTATATGGTGTAACCAAAATTTTATTTTTATTATAAGATGTTATAACAATAATAGCCAATACACAATCTGTGAAAATTTGAAGTATCTACATATTACGGTTCATAAAATACAGCCTGCTGACAGACAGACGGAACGATAGTGGAAACTTAAGTCCCATTGACACTCTTTGGGCACGGAACCCTAATAATCGGAAATAACGTTTTAATAATAAAAATAATAATTAATAAAACAACATATAAATATTAGGTTATTTGAGCAATACTACAAAAATAAACATTAAATAATATAGAATTAGGTTATATTATAATAAGTTAAATATATTATATAACAAAATATGTCTAGTAATAATAAATTCACATATAAAAATCTCAGCCACGGGGAACTTTATTTTTGTATACGCAGCAACACTGAATGGCGTCTTTCATATTTTGTAACTTATTTCTGGCTCGTGCTATTTTATGTTGAAATTTTGAAATTGTATGATACTTACTGATAGTATGTGATCCCAGTATCTTTCTTATTTCTTGTAATATTATTTTTACACAGTTTCACTACGCAAACTGGTATTTTACTTCGGATTATGATCAAAATTTTATAAAAAATTCGGTACGTCCACATCACATATCGCCTGCAACGCGACTGGCTCGGGTACGCCGATTTCGGCGTAGTATTTGTTGCCGCATTTTACAAGAGCGCCGGCGGTATCTAGTCTGAGCGCGCGAAGACCTATCATTAATCTAAGCCGCGTAAGTTCACTCCTCGACGCGTCAGTGGGCCCTTTGTGTTGTGATAAACATAAAAAAGTGATGGTATTACATCTCAGATATAAGTTCATATACATATAATTCATTATAAGTACGTAAAACTAAAAAAATACTTACCTAAGCTATCATAATACAAATGTTGCTAGTTGTGGTGAAAAAATCACAATTTTCTTTTAAAAATATATATTATCTATTTGTGTTTAAAACGTTTAATCGCAACGCTCTGTGTAAAACTCAAATGTTTATAGATACCTACTTCTATAGGTATTGACATAATATTTACAATGGGTGCCTATTTAAAACTAATATGGAGTGATCAGCTGATCGCGATCCGTCGAAGCCATTTTAACGCAACTATTTTATATTAATTGCTTGGTTGGACATTATTAATAAGAACGACTTTATTAACCAGATGTCACTTTACACTCAAACATTTACCAGATGTCACTTTACACCCAAACATAGTCTATTCTTAACTAACTCCCATAAAGGAGAGGTTATCAAATATGCATGTACACTGATTTCTAAGACGATTCTAGATCAATTCGTATATACATGCTGAAATTTTAGCGGTTGTTTTCCCGCAGTCAAATTATACTGTCTCGATAGTAGAGTCAATTTATTAAAATAAAAAATAATACAATTAAAAAATTGTTTTTCTCGATTGTAAATCTGCCATTTTTGCATCCTAATAATTTTTATTTTAATAAATCTATTTAGTACAATAGAGAGAGACATAATCATTTGACTTCGGGAAAACAACCATTAAAATTTCAGCGTGTATATTACATCAATCTGTGTGTATATGCTTTCAAATAAAAAAAATTAAATCGGTTTAGAAATTTTAGAATTCTGGGGTAAAAAAACTTAAAAAATTACGCCGAATTTAGAACCACTTCCTTTTTTGAAGTCGGTTAAAATTAAACATTACACGATGTGCTTATTGTATTCGAGCAAATTAATTGTGTTTGATAATATCCTTAAATTTTATTAGGTCTGCATTTTTGTACCATTAAAATATGTATAATAAAGTTATATTAGTACCATCATTATCGTTTTTATTTTATTCCATTTTATATTCTCATGAAATACGTCTTCGTACGTAATACGTAATCTTTATTATATCGATTATTTTAAATTAATCAGTAGAATAGTGATTTGCATAATTTGATTCATTCGACTCGCGCCTACTAACATAATGACCTTGCGTCACTTGAGCGCTCGTGTTTTGTACTAGACTGCGTTTCTACTGGGTAATAATTTTATGGGTTTACGACAGTAGTCGAATACTGTAGCGTATTCGAACCCACGACTTTTCATACAGAAATTACTCCTTAGCAAACATTTAGACCCGGAGTAATTTTTAGGTCATAAAGATAAATATTCTTTGCGGAATTCGAACCCGCAGCGCCGCTGCACCTTAGTCAAATGTTAAGCGATCCGTCAATATTTATTAATTAACACGTCTATACTAGCGACCCGCCACGGATTCGATTGGTTTTTTATATTTAAGATAGTCAAACCCCATTTATTATATCAATTTTACGTATTTCAAAAAAAGTTTTTCTGATAAAATATAACTCATATCCCTCTGGGTATTACTTTCTATCTGTTCGTAAAGTCTTATCACAATGAGTTCAGCCATTCCGAAGATTAGCCCGGACAGATAGACAGACAAAAAATTAAAAAAGGTTGCTTATGTCTCAATACCATGCAAATCATCGCCTGAATTTAATATAAAGCACTTATATAAGTGTTACAGATAGACACTTCAATTGTATTTGTATGTATAGACTATCAAACTGCCCTGGTTGCGCTTGGATAGCATCTATTAATGTCATTTTTTCGGATAATATATAGCCTAGATCCCTCCTGGCAATGCTCTCTATGTGTTTGAAAAATTTCATCACAATTGGTTCAGCCATTCCGAAGATTAGCCCGACAGAGAAACAAAACTTTTAAAATGGTTTTAAAAATGGCTGAGCGTAATAGAAGCCGCTTATTTCAATATTACAGACAGACTAGTACTAGTATGGATAGTTGTTTATAAATTAAATGTTATAACATGCACATTATAATTTAATACATGAAATAGACAAGTGTTTATTGAACAACAAGCTGTACTTGTTTTGTATGCGTCGAATTTTCCAATTATGAGATTATCTTAAGTTGACAGGTAGTATAACTTTAACTAAGCGAATTCCCTGAAATCCGCATTTAAATTAAGTTAAAATAGTTGTGCAACTTCGTTAGCACAGACCGCTAACAAACGTGCCGATAAAGTCATTCAATATAAATTAAAAATTAAAGTTAACATGAAAATATAAAAGTATTTTTTTTCATTATGAAGGTTCAGTTTTTTTATACAAATAATTGTAAAAAAGGAATACACAGACCACTGAAAAGTGTACGTTGAGGCACATAGTAGACATAGACAGCTACCTATATTACTATTCTATTATCTTTTTTTTTAAAACTGAAAAGACTAACAAGCTAACAGTTCACCTAATAGTGAAAGTGCAAGTGGCTACTGCAGATCCTGGACGCCTGCGGCCAACTTCTGACAAAGAAGGCTACAGAGTTGGTGTCGCCTCTGAGGACTAATCTCTAAACTCTCTCCGTTCCAAATGTTCTTTTTTTTATAGGATCGGGTCGCAAACGAGCGCACAGTCCACCTGATGGTAAGTGGCTGCTGTGGCCCATAGACATCTACATTTATCCTCAATAAAGAATCTAAATGCAGATGCGTCGTCACGCGTGAGGATTAAGATGGAAGTGGTCATTCCCCGGTCGAGCCGACCCATTCGTACTACAACTATACTACTAACATAGCTACAGCATGGCTCTACCAATACATTGCAAGCAATAGAACCACCGAAATTACTTGCATAAAACTGTAGTTGCTAACAGTGTAAAGAGCCATAAAGAGATGGTCATTTATCCATCAGAGCAGTGAGGAGGATTTATCCTCTGGCAGAAAAGTGTGAATTTATTCCGGCCGATTTCAGTCTTTTTCTCACGGTTTTGTGTTTACTGTAAGCCCTAGAGCATCTGCTTTGTTCTTACCTCAGAAGAAGTTGTGGTTCGGTTTCTTAGCACGCTGGTAACGATGATTCGATCATCTCTGGACACATTTATACGTTTTTGTCCCTGTCTTGCGAGTCCCGTATACTGTCCCGTCTGCTGATATTTCTTGACAACTCGGTGTACCACAGATTTAGATACTCGTAATATTTGGGCAACATTTTTTTTTCAATTATTACAATTATACTGAGATTTTGTCTATTTGCAGTAACACTTCACACTTAACACGATAAACAAGGCAGACAAAGCAAAAATTTAAACGAAACCTAAATTTAAACTTTAAAGTAAAATTCAAAACTGAATCTCCTCAGTTTCAAGGTACTCTCCTTGTTGCCTCAGCCAGTATCGGAATCATCGGCTTCGACATATTAAGTAGCGTGCAGTTTCGTGGTCACTTGGAAGAGAAGGCCAAATTGGCCTCTAAAAAGCTTGGCGTGCTCAGCAGAGCGGGACAGTATTTCATGCCGGCTCAACGCCTGCAACTTTACAAGGCGCAGGTTCGGCCTCACATGGAATACTGTTCCCATCTCTGGGCTGGGGCTCCCCAGTGCCAGCTCCTTCCACTTGACCGCATCCAGCGCAGAGCGGCTCGAATCGTCGACGACCGAGTCCTTTCCGATCGGCTCGACTCATTTACACTGCGAAGAGATGTTGCATCTCTTTGCATTTTCTTTCGCATCTACCATGGGGAGTGCTCTGAGGAATTGTTCGGATTAATCCCAGCCGCCAAATTTCACGAGCGCACGATACCATCCACACCATTTGGATGATTGGCGGTCCACCACTGTGCGATTTAGAAGATGTTTTCTTCCTCGCACAACTTCCTTGTGGACCTTCAAGAAAAGAGCGTACTCCTTTTTAAAAGGCCGGCGACGCATCTGCAATTCCCCTGGTGTTGCGGTTGTTCATGGGCGGCGGTAGTCACCATCAGGTGAGCCGCATGCTCGTTTGCTATAAAAAAAAAAGCAAATGTTTGCACAATTTTTCGTAGTATGAGAGAACTTAATATGACGCAATAATTACATAAAAACAAAAGACATAAAAAAATATATCCCAAACCCTTTTTAAAGCATTTGTTATTGTTTGTGGCCAGTACGCACATTAACTACGACAGGAGAAATTAAACATTTCCTTTTGCGTTCCCCTAAATTTGTCCATGAGTAGAAATAATATTTTAATGTTTGCTGCATGTCTCTTTTTTGTATATTTTTTCTTAATATAAATTATATGTAAACTTTCATTACAAAACAAATAAAAAAATTTGAAGAATATTGAAAAATTAATATTAATAGTGGTATGTTGAGCTACACCACTTAAAAACTACCTCCTTAATAAATTATAATATGATGCTGAAACTTCAACTCAACGTTATGCTATCGCAAGATTGTGACAGGTCAGAGTTAGATGATGCCCATAAAATGCATGGTATAGTATTGGAAGCTATCAACTAGGTTCGAGATATATGGTACCATACATGCAATCATGGCAGCACGCACTCAACCTAGATTAACCTACCCGTGTCTGATAAGCTGTTTATTTAAAAATACCCTTTTAGGTTAAGACGTAGTGACAGAGGCAGCGACAGTCATAATACAACCAGTTCCCAAACAATATTCTATACACAAATGATATCTCCGTTTGGGATTTAATATCGAAAGATAAATGTCATAGATGCCGATGCCGATATTAGCTCATCATCATCATCATCATTACAGCCTTTCATAAGTTCACTGCTGAACATAGGCCTCCCCCAAGGAATGCCACAAAGCACGGTCCTGAGCCACCTGCATCCATCGACTTCCTGCATGTCTTACCAGGTCGTCACTCCATCTCGTTTTGTGTCGCCCTACACTTCGCCTACCATTACGAGGCTGCCACTCAAGAACCTTTCTTCCCCATCGGTTGTCGATTTTTCGAGCTATATGGCTGGCCCACTGCCACTTCAGCTTACTAATCCGTTGGGCTATGTCGGTCACTCTGGTTCTACTGCGGATATCCTTATTTCTAAGTTTATCACGCAGAGAAACTCCGAGCATAGCCCTCTCCATAGCTCGCTGAGCGACTTTGAGCTTCCTCATACGGCCAGCAGTGAAGGACCACGTCTCAGATCCGTAAGTCATC
This sequence comes from Parnassius mnemosyne, assembly GCA_963668995.1. Taxonomy (NCBI): domain Eukaryota; kingdom Metazoa; phylum Arthropoda; class Insecta; order Lepidoptera; family Papilionidae; genus Parnassius; species Parnassius mnemosyne. The sequence continues at coordinate 20,667,359 of CAVLGL010000126.1, forward strand.
ACTGGCAACCGATATTAACTCAGATGAAATAATGTCGAACATCGCCAATTGTGCTAGAAGCAGAATAACGTCCGCGCTGCGATGCATGATGTGAATACCCGAATATCAGATTACATCTTGCAGATGCACGTGCATACGTGCTTCGCTCCAAATAAGATTTATTGAAGATGGTAAAATTAATTAGCTCCTCTCCTTTCTTTTAACATGAGGGATTTCCAAAAAGGTAAGCATGATTCTATAAATTATCTTATAGATTTTTATGAATACCAATTTAAAAAAATCTTAAAAAAATACGGCAATAGTTACCTGTGACCAACATATTTCAAGCTAGCTTTTTACCCGCGGCTTTGCTCGGATGGGTTCCAATTTGTAAACAACGTTAATACAAAATTAGCAATTTTGGATCACATACCTCGGTGTCTTTGTCTATATGAGGATGTAAATGGATGAAATTTAATATGCTAATGCCAATATAATATGCTACCGAAACATATAAGTGATCTTATCGGAATTGCATTAATATCATACGTATATTCGCACCTATTTTATATCGGGCATTACTTATGAAGGGTAAATTGCCCTTGAATCAGACACGCGTTATTAACATAACGTTCATAACTAAAGTTAATATAGTTTTGACAAAATTATTCTTGTAATAACATGTGCAAATATGCTGCAACTACTTTTTGTATTTTACGTTAGATGACACTGTTTTTAAAAATTTAAGCATAGATTGTCGGCGTAGTTCAATTTATTATACAGCTGTTAAAACTAACTTTAGGCTTTATTAATACATAATTTTATTTATTTAAAAATACATTAATCAAATAAAATAGAAATTAACATCTAAAGGAAGGAAAACACTTAACCCTCCTTTTTAAGTTCCGTAACACAAACCTACGCAAAAAATTTTATGGAAATACGTAAAGTAGTTTTTGCGTTAATCGTGAATACACAGACAAACAGACAGACAAAATTATAAAAATCACTAATTTGGCTTCAGTGCCTTTTGTTTAGTCCCCTGGACTTGTTTTTTCCAGAAAATATTAGAATTACAGATACGACTTTTCTACAAATTTATTATATGTAAACTGAATTACTGAATTATTTATAAATATATATTTTATATATTAGTATATAAAGTAAAGAATGTCATATTAAAGAATAGAGAATCCGTCACCCCATCACATCCTAGAGTCGGCGTCATTGGCGAAATACGAGTCCACTGAGCACGAAGTCGTTACTTAAAAAACGAATACTACCAACAAAAAGTAAAGTAATTTATATATTAGCTTTACAAATAATACGTTTTAATAAAACTTTTTAAAGTATTAAAATCTTTAGCGCGATGGATGTGGATAGCTAAATAATCCCACTAGCGAACAGCAGTAACAGTTAAGTATTTCAGAGTGCACAGAGACAGATAAAGATTGGCAAAGTATTGAAGGAACCGATTATAGGTATGAGAAATATACTTTAAATTGTCTTTTTAGTAATGTGGGGTGGAGTCATTAAACAGTATGCCGTACAAAGCATAGAGAATACGAGAATTCCCGCGGAGCCAGAGCTTTTTGCATTATTCAGAGACTTATAATTTGCGGAGCACAAATATAAATCTAATACATCCATTTTGTATGGGCTCAAGATTAGCAAGCTCTTACGTAGTGTTAGGGTAGCAAATATCAGCATTGTCAAGGATGAGCAGAAGCAGAAACAAAGAAAGCTTATTTTTTACTCACTGTTTTTTATTATTTTGAGATATTATTAGGATGATGTTAGTTCCATTTTCTGTTTCATTTCCTTTTATCGCCTTTACCATACACGAATTACAAGAATTGATTTCCGGTTGACTGTGCAGGATCAAAAAATTGCAAAAGTCCATTTGAATACTGAAATATGGCTCCAGTGAACGTGCGCATGTACACCTGCACAGGAATACCTCTCTGATAGACCATAGTTTGCATCAGTTGGGATAGTGATATCAATCATTGGCAAACAGCTAATAAAAAGGAAAACATATTGTTAAATGGTAAAGGCGTTTTTAATTTTTCCCTTCAATACAGCTATTTTATAAGATATTATATCCAAAAAAGTAAAATAACAACACTATATTCGGCACAGGGTATTCCTAGTTAAAAATAAACAATCACGTGTAGGTGGACTTCAAATCCCTTGAATTATTACTTTATTCCTTTACAATGGAAATTCTACTCGCAGACGTTAATAAATATCTTATAATATGCGTATAAAAGTGTGATTAACAATTTCAGTGGTGTTCACAATTAAATATCATAATGCGTAAATGCAAACCCTTGAGCACTTAGATGGAATGCCTCACTAACAGTAAAAGTATCTCCGGTTCTCTACACTCTTCCTACGAACAACTTCAGCATTAAGTTGCTATTTGACGCTGGTGTGAAGTGCAAGTGTGATCGTTTTCCGGTCGAATCGACCCATTCGTGCTTTGCCATAAGAAAATGCACCATGATTCTACTACGTTAAAATTTAGGGCGAATAACTAGCGCTTAAATTACTACCCCTGTAGTACGAAGACAATGTACCGCTGTACTAAAAAGAAATGTCCGCCTCAGTTTGGATATTTTACACCAGATGACTTTCTTTAGGTGCCATTATTAATATGCATGCAAGGCATAACGGCCTTCGTCACCAAGCTCCACCTGGATCGATACAAAGCATATTATACTAGAGAGCAAATTTAAGAAGTGGAATTCGGTCGCACCGAATTGATATATAATACAGGATTCCTATATATAATATTCCTATATAATACAGACCTTATTATAGAATCGTATTTAAATTATTAAGATAATAATTAATCACACTGAAATTACTATAAAAGATTGAATTATGCATATATTAATTATATCCATAGACCTAGCCAGCTCTAATTACGAACATAATTGTTTTAGTGGGAATACCATTTATAACATTGGAAAGTATATTTTTAGTTAATAGTAAACTATTATTTCATAGAATTCGACAAACCCAAATATATTTATGGTTTTAGCTTTGGCCAATGGGTATATTCGCAGGAGTTCGCCGAAGTATTGAAGAGTTGGAATACAAAGTGCTTTATTCCAGCGCTGGGCCCAAAAAGTAATTTAATTATATAAATGCGTTCATCGTTACCGTTATTCCTTTAAAGCGTGGTTGAGTAACAATTATCGAAACATAGCATACATATTTTAATATTAATAAGATGAACGTAACGACGTTACAATCTACACTGTACTACATACAGCTCTTTTACATAATGCTCGGATCCTAATTATCTAAAAAATAATAATTACGAATACATACGATTTCTATAACAGTAAAACCATGTTGGCTCATGGGGTAAGAGCTCGTATTTCGATTTCCTAGGACGCGAGCTAGCCGAGATAATAAACGTGCGTTTTCAATAGTTAAGACTAATGTGAAATTCCTCACAGCCTATAATAATTAAATTGGCCGGACAGTACTTAGTTGCTGCATAAGATGAACACAAAAAAGATGAAACCTCTTACGTCAAAATAATACCCATATTTGTGTTTGTTGCGAACACCACGCTCGAAGTTGTTAATCAACAACTTATCAACAAAGTCGCACGTTTTGTTTCATTCCTCAAATGGCATCCAAGCACAAAAAGAGCTAATAAATTATAGCGCCTGCACTTTTTGTGGGATAAAAATCCAAATCTTTTTGTATATCATTCCTAGCTAATTTACACGAAGGTACAAAAATAGAAACGTGAATACACTGAAAATTTCTGAAGCACACTAAGAACAGTGTATTATCTATAGACCAAACTGCAACGATGTATGTAAGTATAAATTTACTTTTATGCTATGGATTTACATTATAAAACATTAATAATTGCGCTGGGACGGCGAATTAGTGCGAATAACAGAACTAAAACGATAAATTGTATCTATTAAATTTTAAAATTTCTCCAATTTAAAGTATAAGATGTGACTATTATTTTTTCTTCCTCTACTTTACGACTCCTTCTTTTATTAAATTATTTCTCGAACGACGTTTTAAAGTACCACCAAGTTTCACTTTATTATTCCGATGGTATTGAATGACTTTTCTCTTTGTTCCTTTAAGTAATAATAAGAATCCATCAGGGACAGTAAGTTCATGGACGATTTTTTTTCTTTTATCTCAATAACTTAGTTGTACATGTTAATTTAAGCACTAAATGCAATAGAAATACATTTTAATTTGGAGATAAATGTAATTATAAAGATCCTTGGATTGCAGAGTTCTTTATAAAAATACTAACTAATTTTGAAAGGCCTTAAGTATTACTATTTACGTTTTTCCCCTGTGAAGATTTGGTAATCGATTAACTTCCTTATGTACAGATGTTCTATTTCTGCCTTGAGGAGTTTGTCTACGCAGTCTGCACTCTCTTACCTCCTTTTATCTGCATATACGAGTAAATTACGAGCTAGATAAGTATTTCATCTTAACAACTAAAATTTGTTATAATTATCAGACTAGTAGCCATTAAAATCAAGTAATATTAAATCTATTATCTATATAATTAAAAAAATATAAATATATATAATCTATACCATACCAGCATGCGCATTGTTGGGTGACCCCCCACTAGTTGGAGTAGCGACTAGATAAAACATGGGTGACGAAATAATCGGTAAATGCAAGTGGCTTAGAACCTTGTGACAGTCTATCGGACAAGCCTATGTTTAGTACTATACTTGTGTTGAACTATAATAATGATGATCTAGTGGCGTAGTTATTAGGGTACCTAGCTATAATACTGCGGGTCTGAATTTGAATTCCAGTTTGAGCAAATATTTTTGCAAAACTTTTGATTTTGGTTCTGGTTATAAGCGATTTTTCTTGACTTGCATTCCATTCCATCTCCGCCTCCAACACATAACATCGCATAGACTTACATCAGGAACAAGCAAGTGGGTACGCGTACATTTTGAGCGCTAATATCTTCGGCGCTGATTAATAAATTCATATTGTTGAGTCTGATGGTGTTGCGGTTTTCTTTGTGTGCATGAACTGCAATAGGCACTTAGTCACTTTAGTTTTATATAAAAAGATGATTATTACGCAATTTATCGGCAGCCATACTCCGATAATTTTTTAGTCACTTCTGACGACGCCACCGTTGATGATACGGGGAGACGATAGTCACTCTTAAGCATATTATACACGTTGTGCAGATTATTGTAAGAAGGGTGGCATGCGATACTAATGTAGTACTAATGTGGTATGTAACTATATAATAAAATTTATTCCAATCTAATAAACTAAAGCAAGGTACTGAAAACAGTACGAAAAAGTTTTATGATTATATAGCCGGAGGTATTAAAAATGTAGTAGCAATTAGATGCTTTGTTCGATAATAATCCTAATTATTTTATTTGTTAATATTTTTTTTCGTTATAGAATAATATTGGGGTAAGCCTCAGTAACTAAATAACCACGAAATATTAAAGTTTTGAATATACTACAAGTAATTTATTAAAAGATTTGATAAGATTATCTACAATTTATTACCAGGATCAACCCTAAATTAACAACATCGTTCTATTTATCTTTCAGTGCTAAACGATGTTAATGAGCATAATTACCTTACTCTGTTCTATTTAATATTGGTCAAGTACAAAAACTCTTTTGCAAACAAGTAGCACATAATTCATACATTTAAGCTGACATACAAGGATCTCAACAAATAATAACTGACTTTGTGCTTGAATGTTTGACGAAATAATATAAAAATTTAGGAATAAATTTCGACTGCTATAATATTTACATATTTTTTTTACTTACTTACTTATTTTGACGGCTCCGTGGCGCAGTGGCTTAGCTATTGAGTTGCAGCGCTAAGGGCCGCGGGTTCGAATCCCGCACGGAACAAGTATTTGTATGGCCTACAAATAATTGTTCCGGGTCTGGATGTTTGTCCTTGTGCAATTTGTGTTTGTAAACTGCCCCCACGATACAGGAGAAAATCCTAGTGTGGAGGTTACGTTTTTTAAAAAAAAAAATAATAATAAAAAAAAATCATTACTTTCGGCTCTAAGGAAGTCCCGAAGTTTCCTGATACAAGTGATGTTTATAGTACGTATACGTATAGGAGGTATGTTTAGTCAATTTTTTTTAATTAAGGGTTTAATATGGTATGGAATTCCTAAAGGAATTATTTTTTGTGTGAATAATTGCTTTCGTCCATGCAACTCTGCGTAGCAATTATATTTTGTTTACACCAACATCGTAACGCAAATAATATTTTTTATATAATTGAAAAGACGAAAGAATTTACAGTTTACCTGTTGCTAAGAGCATGAGAGTTGCAGTAACTCATGACCATCTGACACCAACTTTTAATACAGAAAGTTTTTTTATATAGAATAAAGGTGACAAACGCGCATACAGTCCACCTGATGGTAAGTGTATGTTATGGCCCATCGACATTTTCATCAATCCTTGATTAAAAACCAAAATGAAAATGCGTTGCTACCACAGAGGACAAAGGTGGAATGTCTTGTTTCCAGTAAAAAGGGTCTCCGGGTCTCTACACTCACCATACGAAACACAGCAACATTAAGCTGCTGTTTTACGCTGGTACTCTGTGAGAGTGTGATCCTTCCTTAGTCGAGCTAACCCATTTATGCTACCTCCATAATATGGCTGCAGTCATTGGTCCTCGAAAAAAAATCTAATAGTGTGTTTTAGGTTTGATTTTCATATATCCAATACCGCTTCTGCATCTCCTAGGAATAAGTATGATGAGTAACTTCTTAGTTCATGCATTTACCCATATTAGTCCTAACAATATACGAGGCAGTAAAATTTAATAGCACTCACATTTTTTAGCATCATGTTATTATTTAAATTTTTAACGATGTTTTAATATATATTAGCGTGTCTGACGATGCATTCCGCATTTACTTCGCAGTATTTACAGCGTAAATATAGCATTTGTTATTAAACTATCACAGAACCACCAGTTTTACTGATTTTCTTTTTTAACACTAAAGCAAGGTATTAATGATATGAGTTATTTTGATCCATAAATATAAAATTGGTTAATAAATTGACTACAGCGCCAATTATCGGATTTTAATAGAGACCATTATGTCGACGAAACGAATATACATTACAGCAATGGTGTAGGTAATTCACCAGTCAACGTAATTTTGATCCAGCGTTTTATGGATATTGCGCTATCAGTCGATCGCAATATTGGCTGTGATTGACTTTCTGCCAGCATATTCCTTTCGTCACGACTTCCCTTTCTACATAGTACATATTATAATAAGAGCTGATCTCAATTGTATTTATTTATTTAGTTAAGGCCTTCTTAATTTATTTATAGCTCCCAGCTTTGCACGCTCAAACGGAAATTTTCATTTGATACTAGGCATAAGACTTGTTGGAAATGTGAAGGACACTTGGATGTAGAACACTTCAGATTACTTTTTCTCAGGCTACTTTGTCATCTTCAAAGCAACCAATTCAATGTATTATTAGTGTATTAGACCAATATTAATGAAAACTTTTGAGAGACTATTATTACTACATATTAGTAATTCTTTCCAGGGTATCTCCAATGTTAACTAATTCAATTATTTAGCCAGTTTTCCAACATAAAAGGTACTCAAATACTCGACGTTAATGTTAAAAGTGACACTATATTCTTCATAGATATGGTGTTTATTAGTGATTTAAACAAATAATAACATTCAAATGAACCTCACTTTGTAGCAACTTTTCCATCAGGGTTTATAATGAAAATAATAGGATTTGACTTCAAGGTTGAAGGTAAGTTTACTTCATAATATAACACACAACACTTAGAGTTGGCTCCTTTACTTGTGTTGTGTCCCATTTTGTGTCAGGGTTGTCAAAAATCCTTGATTACTTACTTTACTTAACATTTTTATTAAAAATCTAAAATACATCAAAAAAATGCTCTCCTCTAAAATAGATAATCAAATTGGTGCAATAATAACCTTAAATTAATTATAGTATAAATACTTTCTGACAATTGGTTTTTTTTATTACTCATCATTATCATTTAATTATGATCAGGTAAATAAATAATTGTAATCAACCTAAATATTGTTTTTCAACAATAGCAAAACATTCATAATCATTAAAAATGACACTGTTTTTGGGTGCAAATTAATATCAACACACTAAGTCGAAAGTATGGAAAACACTGAGTAGTAATAATATTATTAATACCCAGTAAAAATATGGATTTCTCTTTGATTTTCCTTCACTTTTGATAAAGATGAATCGATTGACAACTCATTTGGTAAAATCGGTCTAATAGCCTGCTACGGTGAAACATCTGTATAAACATGTCATGTACATATAATGTCAAGTGTAGAAGTTCTTTAAATTGTCGTAATCGATTAAACATATAGGTAGGTTAAAATTGACAACCCTTGGTTGTAGCAAAACATGGCAAAGTAACCGTCCCAAGGTCGCAACACCAGTTTCTAGACTTCTGACAGGCTATCCCTGTATTTTACCCAAAGACTTAGTGCGTCTGTAATCTGACAGAATGCCAGCGCTGTAGAAAAAAGTTCACGTATTTTAAATGGCGACCCTGGCGATAAGGCTAAGTGAAGATGGTGACACTCTGTGTTATTCGGGTGAACCGTGTACACTCTAGAGCGTGTTCTTTTATTGTTCTACGGATTTTCTTTTTTTCCTTTTTATAAATTTATTTATTTGCCATACAAAATATGAAGGCACTTCCGCATATAGAAGGGTTTTAGCAAAATCATCTGTTTGACATAAATCATAAAATGCTAACAGTGTCGTTTTTGGTGGGCTATTAACTTTGTCAGCGTGGTTTTTTTTTCAAGGTATAAATAAAGTAAGTTTTTCATTCAAATAATCCAAGAACAAATAAAATTGAAATTTCGAGCTCCAATCCGATTATAATATTCTTTTATATTTAACATTCCAATTTTAAAAAGTATTGCATCGCACCAAGCTTATAAGTGAGTTCAATGTTTAAAGTTTTCAAACATGTGTCAAAATAAAATGTAAATTAAATCAAAAGCACTAAGGAGTATTGATATCAACTTCGATGCAAACCGCCCCCAAAATAACTTTCTACACCTTTTTAACTCCGTCAGGCGATGACTTTCAATAAAATACATTTCTTGCATCAATTCTGTTAAAGAATGCTTATGCAAAATTTTAAGTAGATTGTACAAAGGAATCACGTTGTCTTATTACAGGTATGTAAACAAAGAGCAGCGCGTCCCCCCACTAGATAAAGTGATGAACTGGTAAGAGGTGCAGCAAGTCAAATGATACAGGTAGCTTAGGATGCATTGAGGCTTTTATTTCATAATTGTTTACATACGTTTCACTTTTGGGCCTATGAAGAATTTTAGAAAGAGTTATAAGAAATCTTCAAAGAATTATGACACATGCTTCAATCCAGGTTGGTAGTCTTCACAGAAATGCTCGTTTATTTTTCAACTTCTAAATCTTTTAGCTCTTTTACTCTATATTAAACCATTGGACATGTTGTTTATTATAATAATAACATAATCGATAAAAGGATTACAAAAGTAAATATGATGATAGACATAGTTTCTTGTAAGAATAAAAAATTCAGATGAATTGAATATTTGATTCTTCTACCAAGACCAATTATGCGCGTTAGTACAAAATGATGGCAATAAAACAAGGACTATGGAGGTAAGATTACATATCCCGCCATAGAACTAATTATGCCAGTTACTATAGTGTAAGATAACTAGATAATGTAGATAGTTACTACTCGTATAGGGTTTGAATTTAAATTAGCAACTTATAAAACTTTTTAAAATTACTTAGAATTTGCGTAAATATTGATTATAAGAAGTTATGTTAATAAATTCATCATCATCACCTAACTATGCTCTTGTTGCTATCAAACGGGGCAGAGAAAATGATTATGAATATGATTTTTACACTTTTCGGGAGGAAATAAAATCAATGATTTCTACTTTAATGGCTGTACAGCAGGATGAAATCAAGAAAATTCACCCTACCCTTATGGACATAAGAGTTACAAATAACAACATACAAAACTCTATAGAATTCCTTGCATCACAGAATGAGGAACTAAAAAAGAAAATTGAGCAGTTGGAACTTCAAACAAAGAAGGACAAGGACTATATAATAATACTAGAAGATAAGATCGAGGATCTACAGCGAGAAAACCGTAAGGTCAATATTGAAATAAAAAACGTTCCGAAAGTGCCCAATGAGTCCAAGGAAGACCTATTAAAGTTGTTCTTAACTTTATCCCATAACATCGGCTGTAACATTGAAAAAAGGGATATTAAAGACATTTACAGAGTAAATAGGAAAACTGACCAGAATAAAAGTCAAGTTATAACGGAGATGTCATCGACTATGCAAAAAACAGAGTTTTTAAAGCTAGCTAAAAACTATAATATAAGACACAAAGAAAAACTGTGCGCAAAACACTTAGGCTTTACAAAAAATGAATATGAACCCATTTACGTATCAGAACAACTGACAGCAAGAGGAGCACGCTTATATTTTCTAGCCCGCGATCTTGCCAAGTCTAAGAACTACAAGTTCTGTTGGACACCCTACGGTAAAATATATATAAGAAAAAAAGAAAACTCGCCCATTATAGTTATTAAAAATGAATCCCAAGTTAATAATCTTATGCAAAAGGAATGACTATATTATGTAAATAACTTAGTTAATTCGCATCCTTTTTGTCTATTTTTTGTTTTTTGTTTTTTTGTTTTTGGTAATAAGGTTGATTTTCTTTGTCACTACTTTTCTTATAAAATATCTAAGTATAAAGCATGTATTAACATAGTAATTACTGTTGTCATGAATAACATCACACATATACTAAAACGCAAAATAATTTTTAATATACACACGATATATTTCTACATATGTCTACATATTTCAAAATCGAAGTACATACTTAATTTCTTTCACACACATCCACATCAAATTTCACACACTAACATAAATACCTTTTACGTAAAAATATTTCTCCACACTAACACAATACAAAAATACCTACCAATATTTACTTTTGTTAAATTTACTACTGCTAACTCTGAACTCCCTCGATTAACTCATCATAATTACCCCGTTGTATTATTCCTGCCTGTTTTGTTATATAGCTTTACACTTTATTTTTCACATAATAACCTAACATCTCTTTTTGGTTGTCCCATCGTCTCGGCCGACATCCCCCTAAAATATCGCCGCACAGTTCCTCCTCCTCTCCCATATACCCTGCACTTGGAGGCTACACCTATTGTGGCCACCATTTTTGAATCCGGTACTTTTTACCCCTAATACCAAAATTCACATCCGATATCGACCTAATTGAAAATATAGATAATGTGACTATTTGTAGTGCATCCTCTTGTGATCCACATGAAGTTCGAAACGCTCTCACTGCAAATAACCTGGGTACTAAAGCATTAAAAATCCTCGCCCAAAATATTTGCAGTATATCGGCCAACATACATAATTTCTCTACCCTGTTACATAATATCAACACTGATCTCGATGTTTTAATATTGACAGAATGTTGGCTCGGCATCGAGCCTTCTATTCCCATTCTCCCTGGTTTTATATCCCACTCTTCACCTAACCCAGTGAATCAGAACGATGGCGTCGTCGTCTACTACAATAACTCAATCACTAATGTTTCTATTTCCAACCCGAATATTGTTGATGCCAGCTCACTCCTTATTCAAATACAACAACAAACTGTAATTTTAGCTATATATCGACCATGTGCATTTCGAAATCCCCTCAACTTTATAAATTCCCTTTATCAGACCCTAGCTTCTTTAAATAAATTTAAAAATATTATTATCGCAGGAGATATCAATATTAATATTATACCTAACTCCAATCCCGATCAAAACACTGAAGCGTATTTGAATATGCTTGCCTACAATGGCTTTTTGCCAGCCCATACTCTTCCCACTCGTAAATTGGCCTGTCTCGACCATGTCTTTTTAAAAACCACCTTTCCAGCCCAATGTTTTGTGATCCAATCCTCAGTTACGGACCACGACGCTATCTTACTCGTCATCTATATGAAGAATATATCACATGCATCTTCCAAAGTCTCAAAAAAGATTGACATCCCCAACCTTATGCACACCTTAAAAAAAGTAAACTTCTCCGATGTACTCCAGCTAACTGATCCAAACCTAGCAACTAACCTGTTTATTAGTAAACTTCAGGCTGCGATAAATCAACACTCCAAGTCCAAGCTCTTGCCCAGCCGACGAAGGTTTCTCAAACCTTGGATGACTCCTGGGTTATTAAGATGTATTCGAAATAGAGACGGCATGCATAAGAAACTTAAAAAAGACCCTCAAAATGACATACTTCGAAAAACTTACTGTCGCTACCGTAACTTCTGCAATTCCCTTCTTAGGAAGATTAGGATAGCATATAATAGAGAACGGATAAATAAGGCTGGAAATAATAACAAAAAATTATGGAACGCTATCAGAGATGTTACGAACATGAACAAACAGCGCTCCGACTGCAACGACCTCCTCACTTCTACGTCACTACCTCCCAATCGCTAGATAGTACAAATGCTTTTTTTGCCAATATTGGTAAATCTCTCGCTGAGGATATACTTCTTGCCTCCACTCCTTCCCCCCAAAAATTCCCAATATCTTGCTCAAATGAGACCTTTGTCCTCCTCAATACCACTCCATCCGAAGTCGACTCCCTCATCTCATCGCTCAAGGAAAACTGTGCGGTCGGGTGGGATAATATTCCCTCATCTATCCTTAAATACGGAAAGGATTTACTTGTTCCTGCTATATGTCATATATGCAACCTGAGTTTTTCATCAGGTTGCTTCCCTGATGCCCTCAAGAAAGCCCTAGTTCACCCCATTCACAAGAATGGGGATCGAAGCCAGCCCAACAATTACCGCCCCATTTCTGTCTTACCCGCCTTGTCTAAGATACTGGAGAGACTGATCAATAACCAGTTAATCGATTTCCTAGAGAAAATGAACTTATTGTCCCCTGGACAATTTGGTTTTAGATCTGGCAGATCCACAGCAGATGCGGTTCACTCTCTTACTGATCATGTGATCAGAAACTTAGACAAGGGTAACAAATGCCTATCGGTCTTCCTCGACTTGGCCAAGGCGTTTGACACGGTTTCCATTCCCATTCTCCTGACTAAGCTGGAGGCAATGGGTGTCAGAGGTACCCAACTATCTCTCTTCCGAAGCTATTTTTCAAACCGTAACCAGGCTGTCATTATCAATGGAAAAGTGAGTTCTGAACTATCCATGAATTACGGTGTCCCCCAGGGAAGCATTCTTGGCCCTACGCTTTTCTTGGTCTACATCAATGACCTCTGCTCTCTCAAAATCCCTGGCTGTAAGATTATCTCCTTTGCAGACGATACCGCGCTAACTTTCTCAGCCTGCTCCTGGAAAGATACCTTCCATCTTGCCCAATCCGGTTTAGACTTAGTCTCCCTCTGGCTCCTTACAAATCTACTCACTCTCAATTCCAAAAAAACTCAGTATATCACCTTTTCCCTTCACAGCATTCCACTCAATGCATTTGACAATTTTCGCTTAATTGCTCATTCCCATTCTGACCTCCCCTCCTTCTCATGTAACTGTCTACCTCTTACCTCTTCGGATTCCACAAAATATTTAGGTATTATTATAGACAGTAAACTGACCTTCCAGCCCCACATCAACCTCACCGCTTGTAGACTCCGAAAACTCATGTTTGTTTTTAAAAATCTTCGCCAAGTCGCAGATCCGTGTCTGGTCAGATCAGTCTACTTAGCACTTTGTCAGTCACTTATAGTTTACTGTTTAACAACCTGGGGTGGCGCGAGTAAGTCAATACTAATCAAGTTGGAAAGAGCCCAAAGAGCGGTCCTCAAAGTCTGTACGTTTAAGCCCCTGTTATCACCAACCTTCGATCTTTACCAGTATTGTGAGGTTCTTTCCGTGCGCCAACTCTTTATTTTATTAATTGTCCTCAAACAACATAGTAGTTGCAGCTATGATCCCTCTTTACTGTCTTCCCAGAGAAATCACCTGGTAGTACGTTCAACCTCGTTCAAAACCGTGACCTCACAACGATTTTTCTGTTTCTTGGGCCCCTTCCTTTACAATAGACTACAACGTGAGCTCAACATCTTTCCTCTTACAAAACTGTTATGCAAATCTAAAGTCTCTAATTATTTGCAGACTATGAACTATGAGGAGACCGAATCTCTCCTTCATCCTATCAGGTAGGAAATATACTATAAATAAAATATACTATAATATATTCATACCCAACACACCCACTCCGACACAAACACACACACACACACACACACACACCCAACCACACACCCACCCACACACATACGCCATTCACGCGCACACGCACCCTCTTACACACACACACACACACACACACACACACACACACACACACACACAAAACATTTCCTTCTTTTCTTTTTTTTCTTTTTTTTTGTTACTAGTTTCATCATGTTCTGCACCAATATGACCTACATCCTGTGAGGAGAGACCTGGTGCTCTGAAACACAGGCTTTCAGCCTATCTCAGACGCCAGTCTTTCACAATCTAAATAATTTTGTTCCTTGGTGTTAACCCCAGTTCATAACTATATTAGTTTTTAGATTGTGGAGAAAATAAAGAATTTTTATTATTATTATTATTATTATTATTGTCATTGGGGTTGGCTACCGCAGTTATTTTATTATTTTAAGTTATTATCATTCTGTTCCCCATTTCCTCGATGAATATTGGTTAATGTGTCAAAATATTGATGCAATATTTTACGTTTCCATGTTTTGTAAAGACTTATTTGTTGAATATGAGAATGTGTTTCCTTAGTTAATACCTAAAAAATCTTTGTCAAAGGAAAATTATTTTTCAAAAACTTACAAAATATCTAAAGTTGCTAGTAAATAAAATAGCTTAAGGGCTGTAGATGATTAAAGGTCCCAGATAAAAATTATTAATTATGTGAAATATAATTAAACAAAAAAAATTTAAGAAAAAAAATTACGATTGTATGAATAGAATAATTAAATTGTTTCACTTTGTATTTATTTAGTCAGTCACTTTTGTCTAACGATTTAAAAAACCAGCCATTACAGGTATAAAATTACTTAGGGCACTCAAGAGTATCTGAAATGTATCGTCACGAAATTACGATCACATTAATCGCATTCATTAAAAAGATATTTATTTATGTGGTCCCTGATTACGAATACTAAATTCACAAACATATAATGATTTCTTATATTTACGCGAAGACTACACATTCATCATCATCATCATCATCATCATTACAGCGCTTCACAAGTCCAATGCTGAACATAGGCCTCCCTCAAGGAATGCCACAAAGCACGGTCATGAGCCACCTGCATCTATCGACTTCCTGCATATCTTACCAGGTCGTCCCTCCATCTAGTGGGGGGACGCCCAACAATTCGCCTGCCGGTACGAGGCTGCCACTCGAGAACCTTTCTTTCCCATCGGTTGTCGGTTCTTCGAGCTATATGGCAGGCCCATTGCCACTTCAGCTTACTAATCCGTTGAGCTATGTCGGTCACTCTGGTTCTACTGCGGATATCCTCATTTCTGAGTTTATCACGCAGAGAAACTCCGAGCATAGCCCTCTCCATAGCTCGCTGAGCGACTTTGAGCTTCCTCATCTGGCCAGCAGTGAAGGACCACGTCTCAGTTCCGTATGTCATCACTGGCAATACGCACTGGTTGTACAGTCTCCTCAGAAATCTCTCAGAATCCGTCGATTGACCTCTCGGTCGAAGTTGAATTTACCTAATCGGACTATTTGTCTCAGGTAAACATACTTGTCAACAATTTCGAGCTAAGTGCTCCCAACAAATACCGGCATAGGTGTGACATGGACGGTAAACATGATTTTTGTTTTGTCCATGTTCATCTTAAGACCTATCCGTTGGGAGACACTATTAAGGTCATTGAGCATAGTGCTTAGGTCCTCCAGCAATTCTATTCTAATAAGGAGTATATCGTCGGCAAATCGAAGGTGAGTGATATATTCGCCATTGATGTTAATACCGCATCCTTTCCAGTCAAGCAACTTGAAAACGTCCTCCAATGCAACGGTGAAGAGTTTCGGGGATATAATGTCACCCTGTCTTGCACCTCTCTGCAATTGGATAGGTTTCGTACTCTGATTCTGTGCGCGGATAGCCATCGTAGCTATACTGTACAAACACTTCAGCACTTCGATACACCGACAGTCAACTTGGCACCGCTGAAGGGACTGCAGCACCGCTCAAATTTCGACGGAATAAAAGGTTTTCTCATAATCCAGATACGCAAGGTTAAGTGAAAGATTATACTCCTCTGTTTTTTGTACAAGTTGCCGAAGGGTGTGTATGTGTTCTATGGTACTGAAGCGTTTTCGGAAACCGGCTTGTTCGGGAGGCTGGAAGTCTTCGAGTCTGCGTGCAAGACGATTCGTAATGACTGTCGAAAACAGCACATAGACGCGTCTCAGAAGGGAAATTGGTCTGTAGTGCTTCAAGAGAGCGTTGTCGCCTTCCTAGAAGAACAAGACTACCTCACTTCTGATCCACGCGTCCGGAGTAGTGCCACCATGGAGGACGGAATTAAAGAGCATCTGAAGGACTTCAAGTACAGTTGACGTGTACAGCTACCCATAGAACCTCCCAAACTCACTCAAAATCTCTGGTGTCCCGGAAACGATGCTGCCACACTCGGTCTTCAGCTTTGACAGTTGGCTCTTTCTGGCAGTCAGATCTCTGACAAAGACTTTGGAGCCTTGGTTCCACTTGACCGCTTCTTCAATACAAGCTGTATTGAAGTTGCGTTAGTCCCGCCGCATGCATTTGGAGATCTGTCTGTTCAGTTACCTGTATGCTGTCATATCTGTTGAAGAATGTAGTTTCATCTCCAGTCTAACAGCCATGAGATTAAGAGTGTGAACGGAGAGTGTTTGTGTTCTTCTGCGGCGGGTCTTGCAGACTTTAGCTCCGACCGCATGGACAGTTACCACGAGCTTGTCATTCATATCGTCCACTTCATTGCAGTCTTCTAGGCACTGAAAACGGTTTTGTGACTCGAGCTGAAAAGTTTCAGGACTTTGGAATACAGCACGAGGGGGACGGAGCGTTTACTTCATTAGACGAGACCTCTCCAAATTAACGTTTAGGTTCAGTGTGCCTCTAACCATTCGGTGATTTCACCAGTTTTCACCCTCGCGATCACGGAGACATCACTGAACAGTTGTTGTCTGGTCGTCATAATGAAGTTAATCTCATTTTTTGTCGAATCGTTGGGGCTCGACCAAGTCCACTTCTTATGGGGCCGATTCTGGAAGAAAGAGTTCATCATAAAGAGTCCCCTTTCTCCATGAAGTCGGCCAGCTGCTGGCCCCTTGGGTTCCGTTGCCCTATTCGAAATTTCCCTACTTTCAGCTCACCGTTCTCCCTTGTGGCTAGTTTTGCATTGCAGTCTCCCATTAGCACGTGTTGTATGTTGCCAGATCTAGTCGTTTTAGGTGGCAACTGAACCTCCACCGGAAATTCTTAGCACCACCTGCCCCGCCATTACCATGGTCGCCACTGTAGCCAGGAATAGCGAGGCCGCCGGGGACTGGGGGCCGTCTCTTTGTTACTCTCACCATTGGGGGTATATTGGGAGGTATATATTGCCATAGTTGCCACGCTTGGCGAGCGGGTTGGCAACCGCAGTTTTTTATTGTAATTTTGCTGTTATCAGGAAAATGCTGCTGCCCATCTACTGCCTGTTTCCCACTGTCGCCTTTTACGACACCCACGGGAAGATATGGGGTAGTGGATATTCTTAACCGCCACTACACGGCAAACTATTAGCATTAACGACAGTTGGGAGTCAACTTGGCTAACTCCGTAGGGACAGTTATGGTTTTTTTTATTATAACTCAGTGTAAAATAATAACTTTTATTAGTAAGACTTTAAATAAGGTATTTTAAAGAACAACTTCAGTTATTTCTGAATTTATTTCATTTACTATTTAGAATATTGCAGGTTAGAATAACTACAAATATAATTATGAGGGCGTAAATCTTATGAGGAACTTACTTTATGAGTGTGCAATGCAAATGAACTTGTAAGTTTCTTTGCAAGTTTAAAATTTAAATCAAAGTTAACAAGAACAAGTTGAAACAGTTGGGAAAATACTGAAATAAAGTATTGTAGTTTAACTTTTATAACATTTAAATGTAAATAGGTTACAAGTCCATGTTTTTAATTGAAATTCTTGATGATATTGGTAAAGGTGAAAAATGCAGATTATTTCTTAGCGCCTGCTGATAAATTTACCGGTATTAATATGATATTAGTTTAAAATGTACTTGATGACTCAACTAAAGCCACCATTGAACAAATTCGTACCTATAGTTCGTACCTATACTTCAGAATACTTATCGTAACTTTTGATGGAATGAACTGATTTTAATGAATTAAAGACTAAATGTAACATGAATATAATATCTTTCGTTTACATATTATATATATTTAAACAGACCAACCAGATGAAAAAACTTTAGGTATAGATAAGCCAGTCTCAATAGATTTGTTATTAATTTCACTTACATACAACAATTTTTAATAAAGTAAAACATAACAAAAATACACGAAAGGAATACTTTTATTGAGTAATGTTTCCTTTTAAACTAAATTCTTTTTTCAAACGGTTTGTCTTCGGCATGAATGCAGGTGCTGCACCTCTCTTTCTCGTCTTCTTCATCTGCATCAGAATTAATTTTTTTTACGGCCATCGAGCGAATAAATTTGATATTATTTCTTCTGCTGCTTCGACTATTTCATGAAGCAATCTGGCTAGATTTTGTATGGATTTTAAATCTACTTTTTATTTTACGCATTTACAAAAGCATAATTAGTAAAAATATTTTATAAAGTTCAAAATAAATGTAAAACGTTATTTTATCAGAAATGTCAACTATTCTTCAATGAAATATTATAATAATCAGTCACTTTAAAGTCCACCGCTCTACAAAGACCTTTTCAATACTGCATCAGTAGGGTAATACTGGGGCTGCTGCATCACTAACATCCGTTCGCGATGCAGTTCGCCCCAATATTACACTAAACAGCTCTACATTTCAGATGTCTTCTCAATTCTGTATCGCTTTTAACTCACAGCGATTTACCATACTCTTTCAAACATTTATTTATATAATTTAACCCTTTCACGGCGTTCACATAAAAACATTGAGGATAATGTAATGTGTGTTGCACCCACGGATCATCGTAAATCTCCCAGTCTCTAATAACTCCTCCACAGGAAAAACAAGCAGCTGTATCATTTATGCTATCGCCAAAATAAAAGAATCCCGCATCAGCTATTTCATTCACCACTGCTTCTCTTAAATCACTCGTTGCTCAATAATGGCTAAATGAAAATAAGCGTGTTTTATATGAATCATATAAACTATAACGGGGTCTATATTCGTTTTGAGACATGTCCTTCATGCTTTGTGGAGGTTTGATCTTGCTGGTTGCAAGACAAGAATATAATGAAACTGCAAAGCTGCGCTGATTCCTTATAAACATTTAAAAAATGTTGCCGGTGGAGATTTCTTTTAGGAAATAAAATAAAAAAATATTTCAAATGTTATTATCAGAGCAACATTTATTTAAACAAAAAACATTTTTCAAAGCACATGCTGAGTCGTGATTAATACAACTATACAAATCTTTACAATCTTTAAATCGATCATACAGATTTAACAAACTAGGACATCCTTTATCTTCTAAATTAATTATCTTATCATTTTGTAACATGGATTTTAACCATAAACTTTTTCTAAACCTTTGACGTATATACATTTATCCTTTATATTATCTGCAATCAAATTCTGATAATTTAAATAAGGTGTTACTCCCTCACACCAATATATCTTTCTATTACGTTGAATCCAAATTACATGTTTCTTTTCTTCTACAGTCAATTTGTAAAAAGGAAATGGTGGTTTAATTAAAAGTCGTTGTATTTTATTGTTACACAATATTGCAATTTCTTTCACTATGAATTCATTTCTTTCTGTTTTGAAACCTTGGACATCTACGATAGCAGTCATGTCAACTTGCGCACTATGTTACTTAAAGGCTTATATTCCATAAGTTGATCGTTAATGATTAAACAATATCCAATTGTCTTCTCTGGTATTGCCGTTGTACATTCAATCTCCAAATGAACATCTACAGGTCCCGTTTTTAGACTGTCGATTTATCTTGAACAATTTATCACAAATAGCGGAGCTTTCTCCTTAAAGCTACTTAAATCAAGCAATGGGTTTGCGGGACAGTTGTAGTACGACTGGCGAAATTTCACATACATTTTTTATAATATATTAAATTTGTTTTTGGAAAACTTTAAACATAAGGGCTCGTATGGGTAATTTAGTGAATTCAAAAAGAATGTCACATTTCTCACTCCAAGGTGATCAAATACTGAACAGTCTTTCATTTTTTGATTTTTTCTGTTTGTTTATAAACAAAAAATTACATATCGAGTTTTCTCTAATTATGACGCAGTCTTAATAGAACAGAAACGCTTAGTTGCTGTAGGAAGTAAAGGGTATTCATATAAATTCCAATTTCTAAATGCCATCTGTATAGGTTTATCTCTTTCTAAATGTTTAAGAAGTTTCAGTCGTTCATGATCTGATACTTTCACATGTGGCACTCGCCATTGCATTCTTTGTATGTCTATTTGAAAATGTGCAATATCTTCAGTTCCTATAATACTATTTCTGTTAGAATTACTTCTGTTCAGTATAAGTTCATGTTTACAATTTATTACAATTTTAGCATAATCTTCTGCAAACCCTAAAATCTTATTTCAAGGTACAGTAGCACTAAAATCACCGTTTTCACTTTTAAATCCATACATATCCCAACCCCACAAACCTGCTACTTTATTTTCTGCTTCATTCATTGAAATGTATGGTTTAATTGTTGACGTTATACCAGCATTTTTAATACGATCTATTTCGATTCCATTTATCTCATACCTTATGTCTTGAAACAAGAACATAATAGGATTATTACTGAACGTAACAGGTTTTTTAATCTGGCTTCCATCTTTGCTGAAGAGCTTTGCACGACCTTCGATGTAAATTGAACTGGCTGATGGTAATACATATATGTCTTGCTGATGTATGGGAATTCTTATTTCATCGTTTTCTCTAAAGCTATTATTATATGGATTATATGAATGGACTTCATAATTTTCAATAGAAGTATCGAAGTTTGGTAAGTCATTAATCTGTAGTATTATATTCATACTTTAAATCCTAAGGACTTTAGAAAATCTTTATTATTTTTACTCAAGGTCTTAAATTTTTTCTCACGTCTTCGCACCTTAGTGAGTGTAGAAGTAATAGGGCGCTTTAAGAATACTGTAGGGTTTTTATAGTGCAATATAATTTTACTTTCCTCAAATGGAGGTGAATTTCAATATATTGTTCTTTGAAATTAATTCTGTAGTTCAATTGATCTAAAACTTTAATAGTTATAGATGTAATATTATTTTTATTCACTGGGAAGTAAATAACGTTCTGAGGTATTTCTATGTATTGATTATCTGCAGCAGTTTTAGATACAAATTCGTGAATAATATGAGTAGGTAACCCGTTGCAATATGAGCCGTATATGAGATCACATTCGATTCTGATCACAGATGGGAACTTGCTATCAACATAAGAATATTTTGTTGTTGAGTTTATTACTGAAAAATATAGTTAACCGTACTCGTATTGACCTGATAAACTCAGAGGCGTTTGAAAGTAGGAATCCAATTCTGATTTATTTCTTGAGATAGTAACTGTTATAGACATGCTTGTATACTGAGGAATTTATGAAGTTCTTGCTTATTTTGTCAAGATTGCGCCAAAAATTCTCCAAAAAAAATCAAACAAAGATGTCTACAATTAAAAGGATGATCACGCTGTGTGTTATCATAATTATAGTGGACTTTAGGACCTAAATATTTTATCAATTCCATTGGAGGTTTAAGATTTCCATAACTGTCGAAATATTCAACATAATTATTAAATTTTACATAGGCTACCCAATGAGATCCCAGATTTGAGGAAATATCTAAATTTATAACTCCACATTCTTTTTAAAAGGGTGTGTTGGGAGCTTATCTCTCATAAAGACACCTCGAAAATCATTGAGATATAATGTACTACGTACTTATATCTCAATGTCGAAAATAGGGAATATTTTTTCCATACTTTAAAATGTCAATGTTAGTTAAGGCGCGTTGTTAGCCTATATTCTAGCTTTTTATTTCTTTAGATACAAAAATGCCAAATCCATTTTTATGAGGCTTAAACTGTAACCCATTTCCGATACAAAGAGCTTCCATTTTTTCACTGAATAAAAGCAATCGATTTGCTTATGCCTCCCCATCGAAAAATAATTACGAATGTTGATTTGATTTTCACAAGCAACATCATCAAAAATAAATACAGAATTGTTTAAAGTTTTACTTGGACCTATAACGTCTTTGTTATCATTGAACTCATAAAATGAAATATTAGGTACTCTCCTAATTACTTCTCGTAAAAAACGATAGTTTGGTTGATAGTTAGTTTTTGAATACAAGTAAAGATTTCGAAATTTAAGCCTATTTTCATGCAACAATAAACTTATTACAACGTTTGTTTTACCGCAATTAGAGGGACCGCATATTATACAGCGAATGGTATTTGGTAAGAGAATGCTATGTCTGATCTTGTGAGCAGAGTGATCAATATTAATATTGCTAACGCTTAGCGATATGGGCTGTTTGATCAACTTCATCGTGCTTATTGAATGAGTTACTAACCTACAAACATAGGTATGGTAAGCGGTTGGTGTAGACCCGAACCCTGCAATATTTCTCCCCATTTCCACACGGGTATTTGAGTTCAGGATTTTTGTTCAGGTATTCCACCAACAACTGCTTGTCTTTGCCTCGTCCTTCAAACAAAATAATGTACAACGTATAGGTAAAGTTAATATTGAAAGAAAAGCTCATGTATTTTCTCTTTCATCACCTTGTAGTAGTTAAAAAAATAATGCGCAAAACAATTGTTAAATACTTCAATAATATAACATGTTTTATATTGCTTTCCCAAGTAATATTTTTCTCCCTTGTCTTCGGTATGTAATTGAATTCCATTTGAATAGGGTGCTTTGCCGAAAGTATTATTACTTAGAACTTTACCAGTATTTTATTTCATGTGTACTATACATTTTTAGAACAAAAAACTACTACCATTAAAAATGTAACAGACACGCACGAGTATGTTAAAATCTGAATGCTAATGTGTTTTTAAATGGGGAAGAACTGAGTCCTGTTGAATCCATTGTTTTTCTTGGCATCACTCTCGACGCAAAGCTTCAATGGGCCCCATATATCTAAATTAGCAAGCAGACTAAGCTATGCAGGTTATGCTATAAAAACAATTAGAGGTCTCACTAATGCCAAGACAGCTAGATTACTTTATTTCAGTTATTTCCATAGCATAGTGTCTTATGGGATTTAGAAACTGTTTTAGTTTTGCAGAAGAGGGCCATAAGAACTATTTAGAACCTAAAAGCGAGAGAGTCTGACACAGAAAAATTTTAAGAAATAAACAAGAAAGAAATTAATTTTAGCCTTTCAGTATAGTTACGAAAATTTTATTCACAAAAACAAAAGTAGTCTCTGTAAAAAAGCGATATGCACTCTGTAAACACTGGGAACAAACACAAGCTGGTGATACCAATTTCTCGACTCCATAGAGTCAATAATTGATTCTTGGAGCAATGTATACGCTATTACAACAAGTCCTAGAAAATATAAATAGTCTCACTATTACCAAATTTAAATATTTTAGTAAATAAATCCTGTATAAAAAGGTTTATTATAATATAAATGAATACATGGTTGATAATAACCCCCGAGAATGAAGTGGTCACTTCCACTAAAACAAATGTTACTAAAACAAATTTTGTAAATTGTTTGTAATTTTGTAAAAAGTTATTGTGTTCTATTTCATTCTATGGCCTGTAAGTTATTTTACAATTGCGTATTTTATTTTGTTTGAATTTTTTTACTATATTTTAGGTGATTTTTTTGTTAAGTAAACTTTAAAGAATTGAAAATTTACCATTTTGATTGATTTTTATACCTTTTTTGCACTAAGTTCACACTAAGCAACTTTTAGTCAAGAAATGCTTAAATGAAACAAGATACGTAAAAGCTTTATTATTCGTTAAAGTGTTTTTCACTTCTCAGTCCTTAGACGAATTCAACTACGTTTATGAGCCGAAACCAAAGTAAACGCAGCGTGTGGTGTGTATATTTATGTATTTTCATGAGGTCCTATTTCGTTTTCTTCTATCTGCATGAATTTCCTGACAATTCTGCATGTATATAATATATCAGCTTTTTGCTGTGTAATATAGAGGGTTTTTTAGGTCTAATAATTTTAAGCTATGAAGGAGATGATTTGGGTTACGCCTGTTGTAGAGAGGACTATAGGAACTACATATACTTTTTCTTGTCGCCAGATTCTAGTCACTTCATCTTTGAGCTCCGCGTACTTACTATTTTTTTCTGTGATTGTCTTCTGTATGTTGTGTGTGTTGGGGATTGCAATGTCTATAAGGTAAGTAATTTTATTTATTTTGTCTTGTGGGATTATATCTGGTCTGTTATAATGGATTGCCTTATCAGTAAGAATGGCGCGGTCGCAAAACAATTTATGTGTGGTATTTTCTAGGATATTTTTTGCTTTATAATTGTAGTAAGGAGTGTTGGTATTTTTAATGAGTGCGTGTTTGAGTGCTAGTGTTTAGTGAATGAAATTGGCCACCTGGTTGTGCCTGTGGGTGTAGTCGGTCTGCGTCAGAGTTGTACATGAGCCTGTTATGTGTTGGATGGTATCTGGGTGGATGTGGCATTTGCATAATTTGTCATTTGTAATTTTATTACTATTATGTGGGGTATCTATATAGTTTTCTCATCTGGTATAAATATATAATTGCAAATGAAAACGATAAACATACATAAATATCAATGAAATAAAAAAAAACATAAATAATTAAAAACCCAACCAGATGGAAGCCCTCGGCAGGGTAGACCAAACGGCCGAGGGTAAGGGGGAAAGGGAAAGAAACCGGTAGTGCAAAATATACCATTTTTATTACATTAAGATCTGCAACACGACGTAGATTTTTAAAAATATAAATTAACTTACGTATCCTTGTACTTAAGAGGCCAATATGAAAGTGAAAGCTAAGGGTGTTATCTATCATTACGCCGAGATATTTTATGCAATCCGTTCTAGAGAGTGTAGGACAGGAGCAAGAGCTATCAATTTGGGAGCAACAGTGAGCTGTAATGTGGAGGTATTCTAATTCAGGTACATTGATGTTTTTTGTAGTAAATGCTATGTATTTTGTTTTATCGACATTTAATGTAAGTTTATATTCTTTTAGCCACTTATTTAATAAATCAAACCCATTTTGTGCGAGGTTAAATACCTCAGACCATGTATCAGCCTGGAAAAGAAGAGCCATGTCATCCGCAAAAGCAATGATCCTCCCATTGTGAATTTTTACATTACATAGGGAATTAATATATGTAAGAAATAGCGTTGGACCAAGTACACTACCCTGTGGTACACCATATGATACGGGAAGATCATCACTGCAGCAACCACCAATCCGTACCCTCTGATATCGACCCGTTAAATAGTCAGAGAACAGTTTCAGCTGTGTATTTCTTATTCCAAGATCTTCTAGCCTATTCAACAAAAGCGGAACGGAGACGGTGTCAAATGCTTTAGCTAGATCAAGGAATATAGCAACTACTTTCTTTTTACTGTCAAGGTTTGTAACAATGAAATCAGTTAGTTCATGAACTGCATCCTGTGTAGAACGTTTTGGTCGAAATCCATATTGGCAATGTGATAACAGATTATGTTTCTCTAAGTAATTAGTCAAGCGCTTGTTGATTACTTTTTCTAGTATTTTTGACACAGTGGGAAGAATGGAAATGGGTCTGTAGTTATTGACACAGCCCGCATCACCGCTCTTGTAAATAGGGTGAATTTCAGCTAGTTTAAAACAGTTGGGGAATTTACCAGTTTTAAGGGAAAGGTTACATATATATGTAATGGGAGGGACTAGTAAATTTCTGTACCTTTTTTGAAAGAAAGTAGAAATATTATCTCTACCTACGCTACAATTAGTTTTCATATTTAAAATAATTGTCTCTATTTCATGTTCGTCCGTGTCAAGAAGTACTATGGAATGGTGATATGTGTTTATAGGAAAAATGCTAGACGTGTTGTTATTAATGTGGTGTTTTTCTGCCAAAGATTTACCCATATTTATAAAAAATGAATTAACATAATTAACTGAAGTTATGGGGTCAGATTTGTTTAATAATTTATCGGCTTTATTATTTTGTTTATTCATATTTGTGACTATTTTAATTGTGTCCCAAAGTTTTTTATTACTTATTTACTGCTGCTGTTAATTCTGATTTTTCATATTCCTTTTTCAATTTTTTAAGTAGTTCATTACAGTAATTACGGTAACGTTTGTATGTAGTTATGATTACGTCATCATCCGGATATTTTTTACATTTTTGGTGTAATTTGTCACGATTTCTTAAGCATCTCAAAATACCTGGGGTAATCCAGGGCTTTTTAATAATTTTGCGATTAGAAACTTTACTTGTTTTTGTATTAATTTTTAAAGCATTACTTAAGGATTCTATCAGGAATGTAGCTGCTAAGTCAACGTCCACCATAGAATAAATACTTTTAAAGTCTAAAGTGCTAAGGTAACTATCTAATTTATCATAATTTATACGTTCTCTAATTTTTGGTGGCAAACTACGTGTACTGAAATTAGCCTCAAATAGAAATATAAGAGTGTCATGATCAGTAATGGAAGTCTCCGCAACGTAGCAGGTTGATTGTAGTTTTGTTTTCAATACAACGTGATCTAGACACGTTTTGCCATGGGTAGGGAAGGTGTGGGCAGGTAACATACCTTTAGATGCTAGACTATTTAAGTAATATGAAGCGTACGAGTCTTTACTATGTATGACAATATCTATATTAATATCGCCAATAATAATTATGTTTTTATAATGTGAATATTGATCGAGCATATTACTAAGCGATTCAATAAAATTTGTGGGATCCTTAAATCCAGGTGGTCTATAAATTACAATGACTATAGTGTCCTTACATATTTTTAGAAAAATAGAATTACAATCTGATATTGACAACTCCTGCCAGGTTATATTCAAAGATTTTTTGAAATACACTACTATACCCTCATTTTGGGTTGCATTATTAAGAGTTTTACAGTAGTTATAGCCATCCATTATCGGAATATAGTGGGTGGACGGCAACCAACATTCTGTAAGAAGAATTAAGTCCCATTCTAAAGCTGTCCTATGTATTAGAACTTTAAGTTCATCCATATTGCGAGTTATGCTTCTAATGTTTTGATGCATTATTTTTAAGTTACAATTTTGATTAGATATTAACCTAGACAAATTATCCAGATCAAAAAGTAGTGAGGCGTTTGATATTGAAAATTGGTCAAGATCATCGCTTAAGTCTTTTGTGCTATCGCCTTTTAATTATATTAGTAATTAAGACCAAACATTTAAATTGTGTGCAATAAATATGTAAAGCAACCACTATAAGTAAGTGCCCATAACTAAGTATTTGGGATTTACTTAAATACGTACCATAGTGCAATTTAAACTCAAATTCTTTCACTAATAGTATAAAATAAACAATTGGAGTGATAATGTTAATTTTAAAGCTATAATTAATGTATAGTATAATCAAAATAATAATTACGAGTGTGTGTTTACTAATAATATACGAATTTAAAAATTTAAGGATGTTTAAGTCACTTAGTGAATAATACTTTACCCTAATGTATATGTACACTCTGACGGTGATAAAAGAGTTATCATCCGTTTCGAATAAAATACCGATCGGTTGTAGTGCGCAATAACAATTAACATATTTCTGAAAAATAAGTATTGCAAAGTAAAGTAATATAAGATATCTAGGTTGAGAGGCCAAGAATTGATGCATATTACTGAAGTATTTAATACTTGTCAATCTTAAGTGTAAAAGTAGTGTGTAAGTGTGAATTTTGTGTAAAAAATTTTGAAATGTAAGCAAATGTAAATTTATGTATATTAAAGTTATGTATTCAGGTGCCAGTGATAGTATATGAAAAGGTATCCGCGAAATACGTTTATAAATTAGTGTTAAAAAAGTTCTAATTAAACAAAAAACACATATAATTTTGAAAAAAATCAAACATGCATATTTTATGATAACCTATAGTATAAATGAGTAAATCTAGTCATTTTTTATTAATGTTTTCAAGGTCGGTTTCGCTATTAACCCTTACAAATGGTGCTCCATCCTCCTTACGAAGATATATTTTACCTCTTGATGTCCAGCAGTATTTAAAGGCATTATTCTTAGCAAATTCCCTGGCTAAAAAGAAGAGTCTCTTTGCCTTAATCGTCAAACTCTCAGAGACGAAAATTGGTTTGGGTGGTCCATCAAGGTTTAAGTTAGATGTATTTAACTTGCAGGTCGTATTTTTTGTGTTAAATGCCTTGACGGATTCAACTATTTTATTCTTAAAGAGCACACTTGAAAATTCCGCTACTATGGGTTGGTTCTTTACTTTCTTAGTGTTTATGCGATAGACGTCACGGACGTCCTCGGGTTGAATTGGTACACTGATAGCAGCTCCTACTTTTTTAATAATATTTAGCAGGTCTTCTTTCGATTCCCCGATTTTTTTGGGTAAATTACGCACTTCAATGCTCGAGCTGCGATGATGATGCTCTAAATGTTCCAGTTTAATCTCCAGAGTCTGTATATATTTGTGATTGGTGGATTTTTCCTGTTCTAATAAATTTATTCTTGAGAGTAACTCATCATATTTTTGACTTAAAAAGTCAATAGCACTAGAAATAGCCTTATTTTGCTCTGTGTGGGTGTTAATACCACTCTGAACTTTATCCATCAGGGCGTTAAATTTAGCGTTTTGTTCCTTTTTGAGCTCAGAAAACATTTCCATAATTTCCGAGCGGCTAATATCGGTATCTCTCTTACGTTTCCGCATTGCAATGTTAGGATCACTCGTAGCTTGTGTGCGCGAAACGGTAGGCACTGCAATACTACTACTGGTAGCATTTGTCACCGAGTCAGTGATATTAGAGTCTGACTTACAATGCAACATTGCGGTTGGCGTAGTAGGAGAGGTGCGTTTAAGCGGCATCATAGCAAGGCGTTAGCGACGGAAAGTACCAGGCAAACAGAATATTCAAGCACTGCGCGTTAGCACGTAGTCGTTGCACAAGTATGCAGTTTGCGTATGTGTGTAGTGCACAATTATAACTTATCACAGAGTAAGTGAATAACGTAATTAGATTCACTCACCATTACCACACAGCGATAATACGTGCTTCTTATAGTTTATGTGCTCCTATTATTTCGTAGAATTTAACACTTCACAATTTTGATTAAATTTAAAAAATATAAGTGCGGACTAGTTTTAAAATACGTCTGATGAGCACAGAAGTCCGAGGGGGAGAGGATCTGTTTCGACTTTCACGAGGTTCTCGTCATACGGAACAGTAATGTTGACCAAAAATATCCGTGACTGTGCCCGGTCCATCAGCACAATATCAGATTTATTAGCAAGAATAATCCTATCTGTGATGATAGCCCGGTCCCAGTAGAGCCTGGTGCGGTCATTTTTAAGCACGGCTTCCGGCAAG
Source organism: Parnassius mnemosyne (assembly GCA_963668995.1). Classification (NCBI taxonomy): domain Eukaryota; kingdom Metazoa; phylum Arthropoda; class Insecta; order Lepidoptera; family Papilionidae; genus Parnassius; species Parnassius mnemosyne. The sequence continues at coordinate 20,697,304 of CAVLGL010000126.1, forward strand.
TACTTGTAAAACGGCAATTTTCGGTCCACGAGACCGTATTTCAGAGCGAGCTCCTGGTGTAGAATTCTGGCTACTAAGTTGTGCCTGTGTAAGTACTCAGAGTTAGAAAGCACCGAACAACAGAAACAGAAACAGAAACTTTTTTATTCAATATAGATTATAAATAATACTTATTGAAAGTCACTCTTTTGTATGATTACCACTGGTTCGAAAAAAAAAACCTCTGTCCTGGGAAGAACCAGCAAGAAACCCAGCGGGACTTTTTTTTTTTAAATAACAGCTTACAATAATGTATGTTACACAAATTAACAACACAATAAATTAGAAATAGCTTGGTAGCGATCACCTCATTTCCAGGGGTTATTATCCTTATTAACCTTTTTATACAAACTTAGTTTAATAAAGTTTTTGAACTTTGAGCAGGTCAAATTTTGTATATTTTCTGGAATTTTGTTGTAAAAGCGTATACATCGCCCCAAGAATGAATTACTGACTCGATGGAGTCGAGTAACTGGTACTACTAGCTTGTGTCTGTTCCTAGTATTTACAGAATGGATATCACTTATTTTTGTGAAGCTACTTTTATTTTTGTGTACGTACATTACATTTTCATAAATGTATTGAGAGGCCAAAGTTAATATATTAATTTTCTTAAATTTTTGTCGCAGCGACTCTTTAGACTTTAAATCATAAATTTCTCTTATGGCCCTCTTCTGTAAAACAAATATAATTTCAGTGTCAGCTGCGTGTCCCCATAGCAAAATACCATACGACATTATGCTATGGAAATAGCTAAAGTAAACTAGTCTAGCTGTTTCAACACTAGTTAGACTTCTAATCTTTTTTACGGCATATGCTGCAGAACTAAGTCTGCTTGCTAGTTTTGATATATGGGGGCTCCATTGAAGCTTCGCGTCTAGTGTGATTCCAAGAAAAATGGTGGTATCTACAAGACTCAGTTTCTCCCCATTTAAAATTACATTAGCATTTAATTGTTTGACATTTGGAGTCATAAATTTCATACATTTCGTTTTAGTGCCATTTAAATGCAAATTATTAACATTGAACCAATTTACTAATTTAGATATAGCATTATTTACTTCGTCATATTTTAGCAATTGTCGACTTAATTTGAAAATTAAAGAAGTGTCATCTGCAAATAATACTATATCATGGTTATCTCCTACTATGAAAGGTAAGTCATTAATGTATACAAGAAACAGAAAGGGGCCGAGAATTGAGCCTTGAGGCACGCCCATTTGTACCATCGACCCGGAAAAACTCATACCGTTAATGACAACTTTTTGCGTTCTCTTACTTAACACTTTCACTGTCCGGTTTTCAGACACAATAGTAAGACAATAGCAATGACCTATATGTAGTGCACAGGACAGCGAAAGGGTTAAATATGAAATAATTAATTTAAGAGCATTACTTCTTACACCGTAGTGTTGAAGTTTCCTGATTAAAGTTTCATGGTGAACACAATCGAAGGCTTTGGTTAGGTCACAAAATATACCCAAAGCATCCTGTGAATTCTCCCATTCATTAAATATATATTTAATCAGCTCAACACCGGCATCAGTTGTCGAGCGACCCCTTGTGAAACCAAATTGATTTTTATGAAGTAAACTATTTATATTAAAGAAATTTAACATTTGATCAAGAATAAGTTTTTCAAAAATCTTACTAAGTGTTGGTAGTACAGAAATAGGTCTAAAATTGGCGGGGTCTAATGTACTACCAGATTTAAATAAAGGTATTACTTTACTATACTTCATTAAATCAGGAAACACACCAGATTCGATACTAGTATTAAAAATAATAGCTAAATGAGGCGCGATTGTATCTATTATAGACGCAATAACTTTAACGGAAATCCCCCACAGATCCGCAGTTTTCTTAACATCAATAGTTTTAAAATATTTTACAATATCTTTTGATGATACTTTATGAAATGCAAAATTCGTTGTACACGCATTTGCATTTTGTTTAAGTAATGATTCGGCGACCGCAGGAGAAGAATTCAGTGACTTAGTGGTTAATATCGGAATATCAGTAAAATATTTCTCAAAAACCATTGCAACGTCTTGATCTGATTCGGTTAATTTGTTACTAACACATAACTGGTAGTTTGAATTGTGAGAGTTGATCTTACCAGTTTCGCTATTAATTATACTCCATGTCATTTTAATTTTATTAGAAGCCGTCTTAATTTTGTTGCTCAAATGCAAAGACTTGGCTGTGGAGCACACTCTTTTAAATATTTTTGAATATTTTTTTACATATTCCCTAAATACGACGCTATGATTATATGACCTTTCATGGTAAAGATCATATAACCTATGTCTGCTCTTATGAACTCCTACTGTCGCCCATTCATTAAATGACTTTCGACTGTTCAAGGAGAATGTTTTAGAAGTAAAAGTATTATTAAATTCATTGCAAATAAGCTTAAATAATGTTCCATACAAAAAATTTGGATCATTTTGGTATGAAAGTGATGGAAGTTTTTTCACTATGTTACTTCTAAATTTCTCCAAGCGACGTGCATTTACTGGAACAAACACAACTTTCTCATCTACTTGCTTTTTGTGAACATAAGGTAACGAAACTACCTGTCCACAGTGATCAGAACTTAATTTTTGAATTATAAATTTATGCAACGGCTTCACATTTGTAAAAATGTTATCTATACATGTTGCACTAGATTGAGCAATACGCGTTGGCTCTAAAAATAAATTAAAAAGACCATATGATTTAAACAATGATCTAAATTTAATATTGATTGAGGAAGCTTCTAGGGGATTGATTTTAAAGTCTCCACATATTACAACAGATTTATTCTGTTTATTAAGCTTAGCAAAAACTTCCTCCATAATTTTTTCAAAAGTATCGTATATAGAACATGGGGGTCTGTAGACGCTCACAACAATGAGGTGCTCAAACTCAACACATGCCATTTCTACAGTTGCTCAACAGAGAGGCTCACAATATCTTTACGTTCTTTACATGACAATAATTTATTAGCTAATATTAAGGAGCCACCTCTTAAAACCGTTTCTCTATTGAAAGAACTGACCACCTGGTGATTACTGAAGTTAAACATTAAGTTATAAGCTTTTAACCAATGTTCAGTCATACATAAAATATGAATATTGTTGCTATTTAAGAACAACTCAATTTCTAGCTCTTTGCCTATCTTGCCTTGTATATTTTGATGCACCAGGTGTAAACAATTTTCATTATTACTCTGTGGAGTCATACAATTAAAGATTTGTAAGCTACATTCTAAATTATTTAAATTATTACAACTGCTAGTGTTCGCGCAAAACTCTGTTATCGGAATCGACACCAGATGTCACTCGGCTCGGCGCGATTCCGGTCTGAAGTTCTTCCGAGCGTGGCAGTGGCGCGCGGGTCGCAAGCGAGTCAGTCATCGGCCAGCTAATGTTTGCACGCTGTTAATTTTGTGCGGGAACCGCGGAATAGTTAGGGCGTCTAGTAAATATCCTGTCTAGGAATTATAACGCGCATTCCCTGTTTGGATAGCCTTTCCCGGGACTTATTGGGTCCGACTCAGAATCTGTATAAGTGCATTCGACAATATAAGCTAGTGCGGCCTCCGTATTTAGAACTATCTGTTGCCACGCGAACCGGTAGTGACCTTTGACCCAGAAACTCCGGGCGTGTTTTGTGCGGTAACCTTATACTCCGCGATAGTTAGTGGCTTCGGTAAGCTAGTTAATAGTACGATAGAGTTAAGTGACTGTCATCGTGGTGAACCAAGAAAGTGACTGGGGATAACCTCGAAAGGCCCCCTCAAGTTGGAGCGGTGTCGACGTTCGGGCTGCTGCCGACGGCTAAGGTCTAGGTTCAATCACCATCAGTCACACCCAGATACACACCACATCACCATTCTTTCTCTTGCACTACACAACCACATGCGACCTGACCGACTCCGGAGGGACCAGTCGCCTTGGATAGAGGTAAGTGAACTCCGCCAAATTCCTTCCGGTCGACTGTCCGTAGTATAACTCTCCCCCATATATTTTAGAGTAATTAGAGAGATTCCACGTGGCCACATTGAGGCTCGACCTACGTTTGCTCGGGAGTCTCCTGCTCATGGGCCCCAGGGGTTGGATCCTTTAAGGGAGCAACCGTAGGCCGTAACAGCTAGAGATTACCTCTATTGTCTCATTTTCTAATTTAAATTACTTGGAACTGATTCCAAATTACATATTAAGTCATTATACTGCTCAAAAGGAGCAGATGTCTGTGTAGCCAAGTCCTTGGCTGAGTTAATATATAAACAATAAGATAGCACATTTGCTATCTGTCTTAAAATATATTTAGATAGGTAATACCTATCTCTAGTCAAAAATTTCTTAATTAAATTATTTATGTCTATTAAATTAAATTTATTATTATAATTATAACAATTAAATGTCAAGTTTAAATTATTATTACATGAAAAGTTATTCATTAATAAATTTAAATCATATCTTATTTTATTTTCCTGCGGCCAACCCTCTATGTAAGGCAATGTAAACAAGATAATTTTATGTACATTTAAAGTATTTAGATTATCAATATATTTTAATAATTGATTTTTGTTTACATTGCCTCTTCTCCCAACAAGAATTATTAATGTGCTATTAGGGCAAAATTTACTAGCTAAAACTTTATTCATTATATGACTAAGGGTTGCTCCTGGCATGCAATAATTAGTGATCATATGTCCTTTTAAACAGTTATTTAACATCATGCCCAAATTTTTGCCTATGTCATCACAATACATAATAACTTTATTTTTTTTAATATTTACATTGCTTTTTAAGTTTATATCCTTTGTCATGGCACTGTCATAGAGTGTAGGTGAAAGTAATGAGTCCTTACTGTTTACTTTGTTATTTACACATATTGTCCCCGATGAACCTGGTATGGAGCGCTGACACTCACTCTGATGTTTTATTAAGGAGTCAAAGCGCTCCTCCATATATTTACATGATTTTACCAGATCATTCATGGCCAATATGTGTTCTTTTATCTCATCTTGAGCCAATGCATATTTATTTGATAAAATTTGTAGGGAGTTTTTAAGGGATAAAATTGTTGAATTTAGACACTCTATATCAGTCTCATAACAGTGATTCATATTTTCCACCTCAATTGAATATATTTTAAGTTTATTAATTAATTCTTGCTTTCCTTTGCATACATTTATATAATTTTTAACATTAATTTTGGTTTTAATTAATTTTTGCAGTTTTCTAATATATTTATTAATTTTTATATATTTCTTTAATTTTCTTCTACTGCAGGTAGTCCTTGCCGCTGTTCTTGATGTGACATAATCATCACCAGTCAAATCAATTGTTGTGGAGGGTTGCAATGCTTTAGAAGATTCACATTCTATGAGCTCGTTGAACAGACTTTGAGTTTGGGACGCTTTCATGTTGTCTATGTAATGTTTTAATTGCACAATCTGCTCATTAGCCTTACTTAACTGTAACTGCAATGCAGCAATTAATCTGAGGGATTCCTCATATTCCTTGCTGCATTGGTCAAACTCATCGACTGTTCTCTGAAGTTGATCCCTTTCTTTTGAAACAAATGTATATTCTGTATGCAACTTAACCATATCATTTTTTAGCTCGGTATTTTTAGCTATTATATTTATTATTTCCTTTTCATTGTCATCCCTTTCTTTACATAACAGCTCCCACTGCTCCTTTGACGCCTTAAGTTCTTGAAGCGCCATTTGAAGTTGGTTCTCCAATTGGCGCGTTTTGGCGTTGCGTGTATTCATTTTACTATTAAGTTTAAATAGCAAAAGAAAACAAAGACAGAAAACCAAAGAAGCAGAGTAAGCAAATGACTAGATGTATGGGTTTATTTACAGATCTCAAATTAAATTATCATGTAAATAATTCAAAATGAAATCCAGAACAATACTTACTTAATAGGTAAATCTTAAAATGTTAAAGGGATAACAAGAATTACACTTACAATAAGTTTAAACGATGTTCGTTACAGCTGTTACTTTTAATTGGAACTTGGAACACTAAACACAATGTAATTAAAATAGGTACTTCTGAGTTTTACTTATTTCACAAATACAAATAAGTCGTATTTAACAACTGTAACTCAAAATTGAGGTGGATATTATCAATTTAATAATATTAAATTTTTAAAAATAGTTGGGAGCAATTATTTTACAACTCGTCACCGGGGTTGCCACAAGAAAAAAAAAGCAACCGGAGATGACATGCCTAAGTGACTCACCGGGATGGCGACAAGCTCGACAGATGTTGACGGTGTCTTGGATGTATCTCCGATAGTTGTTGGTCTTAATAACATGATCCTGTATCATCATTCATCATCATTACAGCCCTTCACAAGTCCACTGCTGAACATAGGCCTCCCCCAAAGAATGCCACAAAGCACGGTCCTGAGCCACCTGCATCCATCGACCTCCTGCACATCTTACCAGGTCGTCACTCCATCTAGTGGGGGGACGCCCTACACTTCGCCTGCCGGTACGAGGCTGCCACTCGAGAACCTTTCTTCCCCATCGGTTGTCGGTTCTTCGAGCTATATGGCCGGCCCATTGCCACTTCAGCTTACTAATCCGTTGGGCTATGTCGGTCACTCTAGTTCTACTGCGGATATCCTCATTTCTGAGTTTATCACGCAGAGAAACTCCGAGCATAGCCCTCTCCATAGCTCGCTGAGCGACCTTGAGCTTCCTCATCCGGCCAGCAGTGAAGGACCACGTCTCAGTTCCGTATGTCATCACTGGCAACACGCACTGGGTGTACAGTCTCGTTTTCAAGTTTTGAGATATACCTGACGAGAAGATGTGCCGTAATTTCCCGAACGCTGCCCAACCGAGTTGAATCCGTCGATTGACCTCTCGGTCGAAGTTGGACTTACCTAGTCGGACTATTTGTCCCAGGTAAACATACTCGTCAACAACTTCGAGCTTAGTGTTCCCAACAACTACCGGCATAGGTGTGACATGGACATTAAACATGATCTTTGTTTTGTCCATGTTCATCTTAAGACCTATCCGTTGGGAAACACTATTGAGGTCATTGAGCATAGTGCTTAGGTCCTCCAGCGATTCTGCCATAAGGACTATATCGTCGGCAAATCGAAGGTGAGTGATGTACTCGCCATTGATGTAGATACCGTATCCTTTCCAGTCCAGAAGCTTGAAAACGTCTTCCAACGCAGCGGTGAAGAGTTTCGGGGATATGACGTCACCCTGTCTTACACCTCTCTGCAATTGGATAGGTTTCGTACTCTGGTTCTGTACTCGGATAGCCATCGTAGCCCTACTGTACAAGCACTTCAACACTTCGATATACCGACAGTCAACTTGGCATCGCTGAAGGGACTGCAGCACCGCCCAAATTTCGACGGAATCAAAGGCTTTCTCATAGTCCACATACGCCAGACATAGTGGCAAATTGTACTCCTCGGACTTCTGTACAATTTGCCGAAGGGTATGTATGTGGTCTATGGTGCTAAAGCCTTTTCGGAAACCGGCTTGTTCGGGAGGCTGGAAGTCGTCAAGTCTGCGCGCGAGACGATTCGTAATGACTCTCGAAAACAGCACGTAGACGCGGCTCAGAAGGGAAATCGGTCTGTAGTTCTTCAAGAGAGCGTTGTCGCCTTTCTTGAAGAACAAGACCACCGCACTTCTGCTCCACGCCTCCGGTGTAATGCCACCATGGAGGACGGAATTAAAGAGCTTCTGAAGGACTTCAAGTACCGGTTTTCCACCCGCATTCAGAAGCTCCGCTGTAATTCCATCCTGGCCGGGGCCTTGCCGTTTTTAAGGTGCTGGAGAGCCATTCTAATCTCGCTCAGACTGACGTCCGGGATATCATCGGAATAATGTCGGATAAGACTCGCTCTTGGATCGTTACTCACACTTGCGTGTGGCTCCAACGATGACGTGTACAGCTGCCCATAGAACCTCTCAATCTCACTCAAAATCTCAGGTGCCCCGGAAACGATGCTGCCACATTCGGTCTTCAGCTTTGACAGTTGGCTCTTTCTGGCAGACAGATCTCTGGCAAAGACTTTGGAGCCTTGGTTCCGCTCGATCGCTTCTTCAATACGAGCTGTATTAAAGTTGCGTAAGTCCCGCCACATGCATTTGGAGATCTGTCTGTTCAGTTGCCTGTATGCTGTCAAATCTGTTGAAGAATGTAGCTTCATCTCCCGTCTAATAGCCATGAGATTAAGAGTGTGATCGGAGAGTTTTTGTGTTCTTCTGCGGCGGGTCTTGCAGAACTTAGCTCCGACCGCATGGACAGTTTCCACGAGCTTGTCATTCAAATCGTCCACTTCATTGCAGTCTTCTAGGCACTGAAAACGGTTTTGCAACTCGAGCTGAAAGGTTTCGGGACTTTGGATTAGAGCACGAGGGGGACAGAGCGTTGACTTCATTAGACGAGACCTCTCCAACTTAACGTTTAGGTTCAGTGTGCCTCTAACCATTCGGTGATCGCTGCCGGTTTTCACCCTCGCGATCACTGAGACATCACTGAACAGTTGTCGTCTGGTCGTCATAATGAAGTCAATCTCATTTTTTGTCGAACCGTCGGGGCTCGACCAGGTCCACTTCCTGTGGGGCCGCTTCTGGAAGAAAGAGTTCATCATAAAGAGTCCCTCTTTCTCCATGAAGTCGGCCAACTGCTGGCCCCTTGGGTTCCGTTGCCCTATTCCAAATTTCCCCACTTTCAGCTCACCGTTCTCTCTTGTGCCTAGTTTTGCATTGAAGTCTCCCATTAACACCGTATATTGGGTTTTGGAGGAATGCATGGCTCTAGAGATATCCTCATACATTTCCTCCACCTCCTGATCGGGGTGTGCCGAGGTTGGTGCGTAAACCTGTATGACCTTCAGCGAATACCGTTTGGTGATTCTGAGTATAAGGTACGCAACCCTCGTCGACACACTCTCAATCTTTACAACGTTGTTAACGAGAGACTTGTGGACGATAAATCCGACACCTCCTTGGGACAGATGGTCGCCCTCCCGGTAATAGAGCAAGTTGCCGGATTCGAGGATTACCGTGTCCTCCCCCTCTCTTCGGACTTCGGATAATCCTATAATATGCCAGCGTAACTTGTCTATCTCTTCTTCCAGCTCCACAATCTTCTCGTCAGTCCTCAGGGTGCGTGCGTTGTATGTTGCCAGGTCGAGTCGTTGTAGGTGGCAACCGAACCTCCACCGGAGATTCTTAGCACCCCCTGCCCCGCCGTTACCATGGTCGCCACCGTAGCCAGGAATAGCGGGGCCGCCGGGGACTGGGGGCCGTCTCTTCGTAACTTTCATTTTGGGGGGTATATTGCCATAGTTGCCACGCTTGGCGAGCGGGTTGGCAACCGCAGTTTTTTATTGTATTTGCCGTTACCAGGAAGATGCTGCTGCCCATCTCCTGCCTGTTTCCCTTTGTCGCCTTTTACGACACCCACGGGAAGATATGGGGTAGTGGATATTCTTAACCGCCACTACACGGCATATGATCTTGTATCGCACATACAAAACCCTCGGTTTCCCCGAAGAGGCCATCAAAACGTAGCCAGTGAAGGGAGGCAACTGCGTCTACGAAAGGCTCATGTAGATCCTTGTAGAACCTCCCGTGGAGCTCCTTCTCCATCCATACGGTCTCCCGGTCGGAAATGATCTGTACTGCCGGGTCCTGCCATTGCTCATTGGCTAAGGATAGAGGGCAAAGTCCTTTGTCACCAAGAAATGACGTCCCTACAGAACGAATCATCCGCTCTCCTCAGAGAGTAATTACGGAGGCTGCTCATTTCGCGATTATGCACGGTAAGCACACTTAAAAAGCCACGTCCATCATGTTTCCGTGGCAAGCACAGCCTCATTACTGACGATCTCGGATGACGCATCTTGTGGGACGTCATAATAGTGCGGACTTTTCTGTCCAGAGCGTTCAGTTCGGTCTGAGTCCACCTGAGTACGCCAAAGGTATACATGAGAACAGGCATGATAACCGTTATATGCGTGCATCTTATTCACACCGGTCAAAAGGCTATTAAGCACTTTGGTCAAGTGTGTCTAAAACACATCGCAAATTGACCGTTTCATACCCGCCTCACCTACACCGATGTTCTGTGACATACCCAGGTATCGGTATGTTTCAGCCTCGGAAAGGGTCCTTATGTTGATGGGCATAGATAAGTCTATGCCCTCAGAGTTAGCAACCCTTCCCCTTTCAACATGGAGGACCACACACTTATCCGTCCCCAGCTCCATTCTAATAGAATTACTAAAATCACAAGTGTAGTTTAGCAATTCCATAAGATGGGAGCGACTGGAGGCGAATAATTTGAGATCATCCACATAGAAAAGGTGGGTCACTTTTGTCCCTCATTTCCGAGGCTGAAATCCCCTCCCGGAGTCTTCCTGTAAGGTACTGAGAGGGTTCAGGGAGAGGCAAAACCAGATTGGACTTAAACAATCGCCCTGGAAGATACCCCTTCTTATCCTTATGTAGCTTTCGGCATCCGTCATCCGCTCGCCTAGATGACAAAGGATTTTACTCCACTGCCCCATACACTGCTCGAGGAAGTCTCTAACTCTAACGGTACAGTCAACCTTGTACAGCTCGAGGACCCTCTTTAGCCATGTATGGGGCACCGAGTCGAATGCTTTTCTATAGTCTATCCAGGCGGCGAAGAAGTTCCGACGGTTGCGTTTAACCACTTTGCCAATGACCACATCAATGAGGAGTGGTTCCTTGGTTCTACGACCACCGCCCCGGCATCCATTTTGAGCTCGCGGCATCACCTGAATTAAATCCAGGTAACGAATGATTCGCGTACTCAAAATGGATGTCAATGTCTTATATATGGTGGGTAGACACGTAATGGGGCGGTATTTTCTGGGGTCTGTGGAATCCCGGTCTTTAGGAACCAAATGAGTGATCCCAGTAGTGAAGAGGCTCGGAAGCGACTTTTGGTCGAGAGCCGCTTGAAACTGTCGAGCGAGCACAACGTGGCACACCACGAACCCCTTCAGCCAGTAGTGATGCATTCCGTCGAGTCTCAGACTTTTCCAGTTCGACGTCCTACGGACCGTCTCAGCTACGTCATCCGGCGTTATGATGACGGGGTCCATGGGCGTAACATTCGCACACTGACTCGCCACAACGTCCGTCCAAGCGCCCTCGCTGTGCTTTACGGGCTCTGATCACAGGCTGCGCCGGAATGCGAGATTGTCGGCCTGATTCGGTGCTGGGCCCGTTCCACGTACCATTGGCCGCTCCAATTATTCATAGAGCCTCTTCTGATCACTCTGGAAGAGACGATTCTGGTTGTACCGTGTTGACCTTTTGGTACATCGCCGAATCCGCTTCCCCCAAGCAGCGATTCTTTGCTTTAGGTCGTCTATGCGCTCCGTCAGTTTTTGCGTTATATCCGGCTGGGATAAACTGATATTTGTCCCAGCAAACGCCATCCTGACGGTGCACAAAATTCTCGGCCTATTATTGCCCGACCTGAAGCCTATCAGTTTGCCGATGAGAGCCATTGCCTTTGCGATGCGGTCCTCAATTCTTCTTCGCCAGGCTGGGATAGTGCTACTTTGCCTAGTAGCGCGTCCAGCCGTGAGAAATTTGGCACCAATAATACGGCAAACTGCCAGTGCGGCGTCAAAAAGAATTGAGTCCGTCTCGCAAAGGTCCCGGCTGGCTTCCAAAGAGGTCACCAGCATTGGGTTGAGACAGCCCGGTTCCGCTTGCTTGCGGAGAAGTGGCGGTCGATTTTCGAGAGGCGTACTGCGTATTTCCAAAATAGCCTCTTCCAATGTACTCTTGCTCTAGTTCTTGTTCCTGGGCGACTGTCCCATCATCGTCTGAACCAACCATAACTGAAAGATTCACGGCGGTATCCACGTGTGCTGGTTGCTCTGCAACTAGTGGCGCCGCATCCTCAGCTGTAGCATTTTCATCCGATGAGGGTACAGCCTCACGTCGTAGCCGTTCGAGTTCGGTGTTATCAAATATGTTTGAGCGCAAGATATACCGTACTTGGTCTGCCAGGTTTTGCTCGGTGACGGTTATAGATGGCTCCAGCTCAGCAAAAAGTCGATGCATCCTAGCCCGATACGCAAAACTTCCAATTTCTCCCCCTTTCGCCCTAAAATACGCCCGCAATGCATTGCTGTTTGTATTGACCAACGCATGCGGCGTACTCCATCAGTGGCGGGTGCTAATTGCTGGTCCCGCGAAGACTCTGCCAACACCAAGCCAGTCGCGTCCAGCGCCAACTCCGGACGCGCCCTGGCGACCTCCAGGCAGCGGCCCTTTGCGCAATCTTCTTTTTTCCATCAGCCATTTAATGGGCGTCAGTTAACGGGAGACGCCCAAACCCGGCACCGTATCATGGTGTGGCCATGTGCACAAGCGGGCTTTTGCACCTTCAATTTTGCCAAGGCACGGCGTTTACACCTCTTGGCAAGGTGCTGACTGACTGCGCTGACGTAGCAGTTTTGTCACATAACCGTTACGTCAGCGGGCGATGGCTTCCCTACGCCTTTTAAATATATTTCCGTGGTATTATACCTTTTTCGCGGGCTGTAAGCCAAACGAACTCGGTTGAATGTTTAATTTTTAGACAGAAATTTACGGACCATTCTACAAGTATTCAATATTGCTGCTATCTGCAGCAATATAAAGGTAAGTTTATGGATGTCTAGCTCCTTTAAGCTAGAAAAAAGCGAATGGGGAATGACTTGTGAGTATTTGGTGTAGCAATATCTATAAGATAAACTGATTCGTTTTTTTTTGTCAGTTAGCGTAATATCCGGTCTATTATAATGCACGGTCTTATCAGTTAATATAGTTCTGTCCCAGTAGAGTTTGAATTCACTAGACTCAAGTATGATTCCGGGCTTGTATTTATTATATGCTATTTTTTCATTTCTAAGTTTATATTTATAAACGAGGTATTGACGAATAATGGCAGCTACTTGGTCAGGTCTGTGTTAATAGCCGGTCTGTGTTATTGAGCTGCAGGCACCAGTGATATGCTGTATGGTTTCTGATCTATTATGACAATATCTGCAAAGGTCGGATTTTGGAGTGTGATCTTTAGTCATGTGTATCCTCTAGTTCAGAGTGTGTATAGTTTGGTCCTGAATTGCTAACATGAAATTGCTCCCTTCCGTTTCAGGGAAGAGTTCTCCGCGCTTGAGCCACATGTTAGACGCTATCTTGTATACGTTTGTGTTTATCAAGTCGCGATGGTGTCTTCTATGTAACATGTTCTGCAACCAGCTGTTAATTTTATCCTGTGCAGAGATAATACTTTCATTTTTCGGTTTTATTTGATCTTTGAGATTTAAAGAAGTCAGTTTAGTATCGGCTTGCATAGCAGCATTATGAAGCGGACTGTTATTGGCTTGTTGATGGAAGAAGTTTCGAATAGCTGAAATTTGAGAGTTATGAAGATTTTTTATATCTATGAAACCTCTTCCACCTTCTACTTTAGGTAATGTGAGTCGTTCGTCACAAAATCTAGGGTGGTGTTTTCTGTATTTAGTCATTGTTGTATTGATGAGACGTTGCAACTATATTAAATTACTTTTAGACCAATGAATTATACCAAACAAATAAGTTAAAATTGGGATAGCGTAATGTGTTTACTGCTTTAATGGTGTTTCGAGCATTTAGATGTGTGTGAAGTATTCTATTTTGGTGTAATTTAAATTCTTTTGCTAATGTTTTTTTCACGTGTTTTTGGTGAATCTGTCGAGTCTGAGTGAATCTTAGATATTTATAGCCAATGTTTTCATCTACAGGTTCAATGGTTTCACCTGGAGAGTATATGAATTTTGTTCTAATTTTCGTTTCAGTTGGTGATATTATAATTCTTGTCAGTTCTATTGAGAAGGTTAGATAAATGATTTAAAGCCAAACAGAACCAAAGAGGGCTTAAGGCATCACCCTGAAATATTCCCCTTCGGATTGTTATTATATCAGTCTCTAAACAGGAGTCACCACTGTAAGCTTGAGAGTAGTTCTCCAATAGAGCATTGAATTTTTGAAGAATTATTTAATTTGAGGATGTATTTTATAGTATTCTAAAATGTATATTAGCCATCTATGGGGTACTGAGTCAAACGCTTTTTTGTAGTCAATAAACATAGTGCAAATATTTCTTTTTTTTGGTGACTGCTTGTTTAGAGACCATTGCGTCAATAATCAACTTGTTTTTTACAACTTAGAATATCTTTTCTGCATCCTTACTGTTGTTCTGCTAATATATTTTGAGAAATTGCGTACTTGTAAACTATTTGGCTAAAGCAAGACGTAATGATCTTATAAATGTTTTGGAGGCAAGTAATTGGCCTGTATTTGGCTGGATTTTTGAGTCACTCCCGGTCTGTAGGTAACATGTAAGTTGTTCCTAGTGTAATGTAGCTTGGCAATGGTTCTGGTGTTTTTATAAAAGTGTTAATATATGAGAGTAAGAGCGGATGTAAGTAAGTAAAAAACTTTTATACCATTAGTTATGGATTTAATTGGTTCTAGTCGCTTTCCAGCTATGTGTTTTGTTAGTAACTGAAGTTAATAAATCTATGTTTATTTTATCGAACAACATCTCTGGTAAATTTACTAATACCTATCCTGTTAAATCCAGTCGCTTTCTCGGTGTGTTTTGGGGTTTGACCATATATTGGACCAAAATTGATGCAGCAGTTCTGTTTCGGGTATCTCTACTAATCTATTATTATCATTATTGTCATGTGAGTTTGTTAGGTTTCTGTAGAATGTTTTTTCATTATTATAAAATAGCACATTTTGTTGTTTTCTTAGTGTGGTTTCTTTCTATCTACGTAGTCAGTTTGCAAGTGAACTAAGCTTTTGTTTGAGGGTGTCTAGAAAATGGGTTAGTTCCTTGTTTTCGTGTTCATGCAGTGAATGTATTCTATAAGCTGCTCTAATTTTTTTATTTCGCGTTTGAGCTTAATGCTTGTATTACGATTTATATATTCCGTTAGTCTCCCTATATTAACTCTAAGATTTGAGATTCTGTCTTCTAGTCTCATTTGCCATTTAGTGGTTCGTTTTTTCCGATGTGAGGAGTTATTTTCTTGGTCCATTATTTTGTATCCATTGTAAATTTAAAGTATAGTAGCTCCACAATATATAGCATTTTGAATTATGTGAAAGTCTGAATCGGGTGGTATGTGGACAGGAAGAAGCGATTGGTTAATGTAGTGTACAATACGCGCTAGTTTTTTAGAAGTCTTTTGTTTAGGTATGCTAGGACTATAGTCGTATTTTTAATTAGACGAAGTCAACTGACGTTTACTGTGTTGTCAGTTTTTGATGAAATAAAAATAGTGTTGTGACAAAGTGAATGATTGAAAAACTCCTGAATTAATGAAATTGCCTCGATTGTCTAGTGAATAGTTAGTGTGCTGAACTGCCGATATCGGGTACGGGGTTCGAATTTTAGTCGTGCTTTGTACATACCAACGAGTTTTCGACGACTATGTTCCTATAATATCTACCTATACTGAATACCGAGTGTTTTAAACATTAAGGAAAATATTGCGAGGAAACTTGTAAGACTGTCCTATTTTCAATACATCATGTAGTTGAAACTATAGATGTATAAAATATAACAATTATAGGTAGGTAATGAGAATAAAAAAAATCGCTTATTACATAATTTGTTTTTATTCATTATCAGATAAAAAATCATCACTATCGCTTTCGGTGACATTAATTAAAAATCTGTCAGTAACATTGTCAATCATGTGGTCGAGACCATACATTTTGTCTTCTTTTTTAATTATATGAGACACGCAGCTATTCCATTTTTCAGGTGTGATATGTTGAAGTCCTTCTTCAAAAAGTTTTTTTACTTCTGTCATTTTGAAGGTTTTGTTATTTCTTGCAACATATCCTTTAGCCTGCGCCCATACCAACTCAATGGGATTGAGCTCACAGTGGTATGGGGGCAGACGTAAAACAATTATCCCATGCTGCGCTGCCATCTCGTCCACAACATACTTATCGCAATGTTCTTGCTTGTGCTGCCGTACAATGTCTATAAGAGTAGCTTTAACCATTGTTGCTTCGAATGAAATATTTTTGCTCGTTAGCCACTCTAGTATTCTAGGTTTAGTCCAAGACATTTTAGGCAGCGATTCTAGTTTCCTGGAGTGGTAGGGGGCATTATCCATCACTACTACGGAATTTGGTTTTAGTTTTGGCAAGACCCCCCTAAACCACTTCTCAAAGGAATCGGCATTCATCTCTTGATGATAATCTTCTTTATTTTTTTTGGCTTCAAATATTAATAAGCTGTCTTCTACGAATCCTTCTTCCCCGCCTATATGGCCGATAATTAATCGTTTGCCCTTTCCTGAAGGCTGTTTTAAGCCAGTGGTCAAGCCATCTAGGAAGGCCTGGCGGGACGATAACACTGTCTGGTCAATCCATGCCTTCTTCGGTGCATGACCTTCAAGATAGTGAAAAATATCAATTAATTATTGAAAGTACAATTTAATGTAAAGAAAACAGAAAATTGTAATTACCTTCGTTGATCCAGGTTTCATCTTGGTAATAAATATACCTTCCTTCCCTTCGATACTCTTTAATTTTTCGAAGGTATCGCTGGCGCCATAGAATAATGTCCTGTCTGTCAATTAAAATGCTGTGTCTTGATTTTGTGACATATTTGAAATTTAAATGTTTCATAACATTTCTTAATGTACTCCAAGAAAAATTGGGTAAGTCTGGGTCTTCATTGACAACCTTAAGAATCTGTAAAGTAATAAAAATATGTTTTGAGTAAGGAAGTCTACGCAATCTAATACTTTGGTTTTACAAAGAACATTATGGTGGACACAGAATATAATGCAGTAGAAGGAATAAAGTTTAAGTTACCTTTATAATGGTGGGTGACTCATTTGCATAAAAAAAATTATGTACTTTTCGCCTTATAGCGGCAAAAGTAAAATCGTCTAATTTATCTTTGAAACTGTGTTTCGGTCCACGTTTCTCGGGAGACTTAAATTGTTCATTTTCTTTGCATTCTTTTAACACACTGTAAACTGAGGTCACACCAATTCCCAAAATGTCAGCTGTTTTCGAAACACATTCTTTTTTTTCGGGGGCCTCAATAGGTAATAGTGAAGCAGCTTTTTCCTCAAATACGTGTTTGTAGACGTTTTGTATCATAAGTTTTTCGGTAACGCTTAAAGCAATCCGTGGTCTCTTCTTTCTTGGAGACAAGCTTTGGCTTGACGTGCTTGGTTGAGGATCCATATCATTTGTACGAAACAATATAGCAACAAATAAACACAACAATTACCACAAACACAACGTAACGAAAAACTTAACAAAAACAATAACTAAACAGCGTGAGCGCAGAAAAAACATTCGTGCTATCAGACCAGAGGTTAGAAGCCGAATAACAAACAAAATGGCGACCGACGCGCGCGGCGTTGATCGGTGTTGGCAGTAGTCGCCGCGCCGCGCTTTGTAATAAAACCTCAAAAAACTGATTGTAGTTACATACTACTAGTAACTTATATCAGAGCACTTTTATACAATTTTATTGTAAAATAGAAATAATATTCTTTTATAGTTTGAAATGATTAACTATACACACTCATTGTTCATTCATCTGATTGAACGAGAACTGAACGCATCACTATTACTTTAAATATGGCAACATTATTTTACAAAGTGACATTAGCAACTGTCAGTTGGCTTCGTCTAATTAAAAATACGACTATAGTTGTAGGGTCGACGTACTTATATTTATTTAAAAGCATTACAAATGTCTCATCAATTTTATTTCGTATGTCCCCAAGAAGTTTGTCGTCATTTTGGTGGTTTTCATTGTATTCATCTTCTTGTTTTGCGTTATAGTCTGGGGGTGTAATTCTATCCGGGTAAATTTGTGTATTGCTGGGTGGGATTAGGCTTTCATGTGTCTCTAAATTCTTTGTGGCTATTTGAATGTAGTCAAATCTATAATTGTCTTGCAAGAATATGTCAGGTTCTGTGTTGTTATTTGCTGTTTCATTCTAGGTAGCCATCTCTATTGCAATCTCATCCTGTAATTCTTTCAAGTAACAGTTTATTATTGATGAATGCTCTGTATTGATCTGCTATGCGTTGCTCAGATACATGAGAAAAATGTGGGAATTTGGTGATAAAAGATTGATGTAGTAGGGTGCGTCTGTAAGCAGTTTTGTTTGTCCCGACTGTAGTAATTCTGTAGAAACTTTTTGTGATGAATTAATTTAAATTATTATCCCAGTACATTATTTGGTGGGTTATTGTCTAAGTAGGTTTTCACTTCGTCACGTACCCTACGTGTGTCACCTACTCGCTGTCTGCTAACATCCATATCTGGGTACTTTTCTATAAATTTTGCATGAAGTTGGGGAAGGTATGACCTAATATTTTTTGTTTCCATAGATATGATAGTAAGGTATGTGCGCAGTATAAAAATATCCATATCGTCACTCCATTTCCTGAGTGCACATTTACTGGCTTTGGCGGGTGCAGAGTTATCGGCGCTTGCCTTCTGCATAACATCCGTAGCTGTTGACGAAGAAATCGATTCAGATACATCGAAGACCGAGAGACTAGCATTGGTCGTTTGATGTTTGCGAGAGATCCCCGCCCGGAAATTCATCTGGCCGCGTAAGCCGGGCACTTATTTGTTGTATCTGCCTAAATTACAGTATATAATATTGGTGAATTATAAAATACTTTTCGTGTCATTTTGCATAGTAAAATATGCCTTTAGGGTTGCGTACCCGAAGTGTAACCAACGGGACCCGTTTGGTTACTCTTCGGGTACGCATTTATTATTAAGCCTCTGCTTTCCATTCCGTCTGTCTTTCACCGGGCTGCATCTCATGATCCATGAACCGTAATAGGTAGAATTGGCTGGTTTTACATGATCTGCCTTAACATTTAAAAATAAAATTATTTAAAATATAAATGTATCTATATAACGTGTGATGAAATTAAAACGTAAGTTGCATCAAATATGTCTAACATCCGTATTTAATATCCAAATCTCACGTATTATATTATCGGTTATTGCAGACATTACTTGTATACTGAAGAAAAAATGTCCAATAATGTACAACTTAAACACATCACAACTAAAACTTAAACAAAGATGCTGATAATGTCTTTAACTATGATGTGGTCCTTTACTATTGACTGTATGAGGAAGGTCAAATTCATTTAGGGAGCTATAAAGTGACCGATCTGCGCAGTCTATTGGATTTGCTTGCCGCTGACTAGACTTAGTTACAACTACGTAAGATTTATTATAAGTACATGCAAAGTTAGTATGCATAATGTAAGAAACAAAATAACACCCAAAACCACAATTATTACAAAAACACAAAAAGTTGGATTTAAGTTTTATAAGAAGTGTTAGTTCTTCTGTGGGTGTTGTTTTACATAGTAGTGTCAGACTACGCTACAGCTATACATAGATGCAGCACGAATGGGGGGCTCTAGTATAGTAGAGTCACGCTCTCTCAGAATACCAGCGTTAAACAGCATGTTAATATTGCAGTGTTTCGTATAGTGAATTTAAAAAACCAAAGAAACTTTTTTGATGTAACATGTTATTCTATCAGTGCTGCTGTTTCCTATGGTGAGTGGAGAGAACCGGAGACCCATTTTACTGAAAACGAGGCATTCCATTTTAGTCCTCAGGGGTGACAACGCATCTGTAGTTTGAGTTAGTTAATCGATTATAGATGTAGGGTATGAGATACACGAGTCATAGCATCCACTTATCATCAGGTGGACGATGTGCTAGTTTTCAACCTTATTATAAAAAAAAACTTCTGATGGGATTCAAATCTTAGAACTAGAGTTAAAGAAGGCACTGAGATCTCCAGGTCACGCAGTGATCAACGCAAGTTTAATAAATAAGTAGCCCATGGTGGGCCTTAGACATCTACATATAATCACATCATATACAGTTCTCATAAAGAATGTATGAAGTGAATGATGAGAAACAACAACTTTTATACTATATTTGTCTATTAGTATAGTAAGTTTATGAAGTTAGCAGAAACATTTTTGCTACTCGTATTATCTGTTATAGATTGTACAATAATAGTGGCATCATTCGCGGGTAAATTACAGATATTAATTAGAATTATTTTTTATTAACAGAAAGGTACACTCCATTAAAATATCACCTATGCTAAGATGAAGTGTCATATAATCTGCGTGCTCTCCTTACTGTTCTTACCAGAATACATCAATGAATACAATTTTGCCTAGCGACGTAAATATTTAAGAAAACGGTACCTTCATAGACCGGACTTTGGCAGTGAAGTCCTACAATCTATTCATTGTATAAATTGTCTTTACCTTCAACCACAGTACAACCCAGCTTGAAATCAAAAATTTATATTATTGCATAAGTTATTGCTCTGACTAGGGCTTGAATTCAACTTTATAATCAGATACTTTAGCCTATATATTCGTATATGACCTGGAAACCATTAGCTTGACGATTGTATTACCATAAATAAATCACTTCCTATAGTCCATGAAAACGCTATTTTAATTTTTTCTTCAAGATTAAAATAAAATTATATATAAATAGCTTACACGAATTTAAACGTATATAATAAATACTTTATTACCTGTATTGGACTAAAAAATGAAAGAAGATAAAGTTTACTCTTGTGGTATCGCATGTTCAAACAAAAAAGCCTTGAACGATTGATTTTGTGACCATAAAAAAACACGAGCGTAATCAATTTCATGTAAAATATTATGTAAAAAAAAAATACACGCAGAAATACAAACATGTATTGCTGAACTCTTTACTCGTACCGTAAGTATACTCGATCGGTAATGCATTCAGAGGCGGCTAGAATGTTATTTCTATAAGCTTCGTTGATAAATTACGTATTGAAAATGTCATTCCCTAATCTTTTACGAAAGCAAGAACTACATTCGAATGTCAATAACATTTTCTCTTTATGCGCGACCATAAATATCTGATTACTTTTATGTTCTTGCTAGCTGTTGCTAACAACTAAAATTTTTACGACATTTCTGTTGGAATAAAAATTTATTTTTAGTAATAATAATTGCTATAAACGCATAACTATGATGTCCTATGGCACAAAATAAGCGACTTTTATACCTTACTTCATGTAAATTCGTACACTGGAGATACTTTTCACACGTATATTACATTAAATAGACATTATAAATACATACATGTATGCAGTATATTAAAATAAAATGTTTTTTATCCATGGAAAATGGTATTTAGAGAATTTGCTCTATTAATAAAGAACAAATTCAAATATTATAAATTTTTCATATTTAATTCATTTGAGAGTTTTTATTTTAATTTCAATTTCTTAACAATTAAAGAAAATGTGCCAATTTTTGTATTAGAAACGCAGTTGTACAACAATACTTAAAACCTGCTTAAATACTAATTACTCAATGCTTACCTAATCTGTTACAATATCACCATGTATTTTCAAGACTTTTCTTCATCTTTGATTATTCTCTTACTCAGTTTATGGTAATAATTTAAAAAAATATTGTGAACACGATTTTAATGTTTAAATTAATACACATATCAATATAAACAGCGTTTTTATATCCTCTATTGGACAATGGACATAGACTTTTCAAAGAAGGAAAGCTCTGATTTAGAAGTCAATGTTAATTTGGGCAATAATCACTGACTTGGACAAGGCTTCGCGAAATTAATTAAGCTCAAGTTTGGTTTCCCGTCACGTGGGTAGTCAGGTGAAGAAATGCTTACTTGCACATGTTGAGTCGAACTAAATTTTGTTAGGTAGGTATACTACGAAAAATAAATTTTTCTTATGCAGGGTAATTATTTAAAGTCTGACTGCGGTAGCGGTAACATTGTTTCGATAGTATTAAAGCTTTTGATTGAGTTTGCGAAATTCTGTGGTTGTGATTTCTCTTATTATCGAGTAATTTTATTAGAAAATGTTTCGTGAAATATTAGGCTTATTACTTTGAAAAGCTCTTACAATAAACTCCACTAAAACGTAACATACAAAAGTTACTAAAGTAAATTATAGAATTAATCGCCTTACTTAAAGAATTTGATAAAATTAAACTTTACTGAATATTTTTTTTTTTTATAGGAGAGGGGGCAAAGGAGCATGCGGCTCACCTGATGGTAAGTGACTACCGCCGCCCATGAACAACCGCAACACCAGGGGAATTGCAGATGCGTTGCCGGCCTTTTAAAAAGGAGTAGGCTCTTTTCTTGAAGGTCCCTAAGTCGTATCGGTCCGGAAAAATCGCTGATGGTAATCGATTCCACAAGGAAGTCGTGCGAGGAAGAAAACATCTTCTAAATCGCACAGTGGTGGACCGCCAATCATCCAGATGGTGTGGATGGTATCGGGAGTTCTGCCGCGATGTGCGTTCATGAAATTTGGCGGCTGGGATTAATCCGAACAATTCCTCAGAGCACTCCCCATGGTAGATGCGAAAGAAAATTCAAAGAGATGCAACATCTCTTCGCAGTGCCAATGAATCGAGCCGATCGGAAAGGGCTCGGTCGTCGACGATTCGAGCCGCTCTGCGCTGGATGCGGTCAAGTGGAAGGAGCTGGCACTGGGGAGCCCCTGCCCAGAGATGGGAACAGTATTCCATGTGAGGCCGAACCTGCGCCTTGTAAAGTTGCAGGCGGTGTGCCGGCATGAAATACTGTCCCGCTCTGCTGAGCACGCCAAGCTTTTTAGAGGCCAATTTGGCCTTCTCTTCCAAGTGACCACGAAACTGCACGTCACTCGATATGTCGACTCCGAGGATACCGATACTGGCTGAGGCAAGAAGGGGAGTGCCTTGAAACTGAGGAGATACGACAAAGGGGTTCTTTTTAGCGGTAAACGCGCAAACTTGTGTCTTCTGAGGATTAAACTGGACTAGATTTAGTCGCCCCCAATCCGAGACTTTGTCCAGCAAAGACTCGACTTCAGACACAAGTTTGTTCCGGTACTCGGCGACGTTTTCCCGAGAAATATTGGCCCGGCCGGTGTATAGAGCATCACCAGTGCTGTCATCCGCATAGCAATGAATGTTACCAGTTAGCAACATATCATTGATATGCAGAAGAAACAGCGTTGGTGATAGCACACAGCCTTGTGGAACACCAGCGTTAATAGGCTTGTAGTCAGAACATGCACCGTCTACAACGACCTTGATGCTCCAATCTGCAAGGAAGCTGGTGATCCAATTGCACAATTTCTCGGGAAGCCCATAGGAAGGGAGCTTCGAAAGAAGCGCTTTGTGCCAAACCCGATCGAAGGCCTTCGCAATGTCCAGACTAACGGCCAACGCCTCCCCCTTGGACTCTACTGCCTCCGCCCATCTATGGGTCAGGTAGACTAGAAGATCACCAGCTGATCGACCCCGACGAAAACCGTATTGGCGGTCACTGATCAGCTGGTGATCCTCAAGGTACCGGATGAGCTGGCAGTTAATAATGGATTCCATTATTTTGGAGAACAAGGAGGTGATCGCGATAGGCCTATAGCTGGACGGGTCTGAGCGGTCGCCTTTTTTAGGGATCGGGTGGACAAAAGCTGTCTTCCATGAGTTCGGGACAACGCCATGGGAGTAGGAGTACCGGAAAAGACGCGTTAGAACCGGTGCCAACTCCGGAGCACACGTCCTCAGCACAATTGGGGGGATTCCGTCAGGCCCACTCGACTTGTGGATGTCAAGGGAGAGGAGTGCTCTGCGAACCGAGCGCTGTGAGAATAGCACATCCGGCATAGAGCACTCACACCGCGGGATGGTCGGCGGTGTGTTCCCCCCGTCATCAACAGTCGAGTTGGACGCAAAAAGGGAGCCTAAAAGGTCGGCCTTCTCTTTTGCGTCGTGGGCCAGTGAGTCGTCCTCCCTGTGCAGAGATGGTAGTGATGGCTTACAGAAATTCCCTTGGACAGCCTTGGCGAGAGACCAGAATGCACGGGTTCCCGAAGGAAGGCGAACTAGTTTCTCGCCAATTCTGCCTATGTGCTCTGACTTTGCCTTGGCAATAACTCTTTTGAAGGACCTGGAGGCGAAGTTATACTTCTTTTTAAGTGTGCTGGTGTTTACATCCCGAGTCACCGAAGCCGCAGCCCAGGCTTAATAACACTCCTGCTTTCTGCGCAATGCAGTCTTACAGGAGCGACCAAACCAAGGCTGAGATCTGCCTCCGATGGGTACCACAGATGATGGAATAAATAGTTCCATTCCCTGTAGCACCACATCAGTGACAGAGTCAGCAACAGCGCTGGGATCATCCGGCGAGAAGCAAACCCGCCCCCATGGGTAGGATGCAAAGAAAGACCGCATTCCGTCCCAATCCGCCGACCTGTAATGCCAAACACGGCGGCAACCTGCAGAACGCAACCGCGAAGGGAGCGTGAGTGGCACCATACTCCGGATCAGACAATGGTCCGAAGAGCCGAGAGGGGCATCGACGGAAACCTGATATCCGTCCGGATGAGAGGTCAGCAGAAGGTCCAACAGGGAAGGTGTATGATCCTCCACATCTGGAATCCGCGTAGGCGAAGTAACCAGTTGTGTCAGACCATATGCCAAAGCAAAGTCATAAACAGATCTCCCCGCATGATCGGTTAAACGTGAACCGAGCCATTCGGCATGGTGGGCGTTAAAATCGCCAAGGATCACGATCTCTGCGGATGGGACCTGTTGTAGCAAGGAATCTGTAGCCATTTGGACGTGGTCGATGAGTCGGTCTGTTTCGGCATTACCGCTATGGGACCTATAGAGGCACCCGTAGACGCGCGGGTGGTCGTCGCTGTCTACGCGTAGCCAAAGGATGGACAGGTCCGAACCTTCAAGACTGCCGAGGCGTCGAGAACAGATGTCCTCTCTGACATACACGCAAACTCCAGCCCGAGGCACAAAGGAGTGCTCCAATTTGTACCCCGGGCAGGAGAGATACGAAATATCAGCCGGAGAAGAAACCTGCGTCTCGGTCAGAAAGAGCAAGGCCGGCTTCGCCGTCTCGAGATGGTAGTGGACGGCGTTTAGGTTAGAGTGAAGTCCCCTGATGTTGCAGAAATTCACGGATAGCGTGGCAGGGGTCGCCTTGGTATTGTTGCTCAGTTTGCCCCAAGCAGTTTTGTTTTTGAGCGGAATTTTGCCCCCCCCCCCAGAATACGCGGGGCAGCCTGAGCACCCACGCTCAGGATTGGAATAACATGGTCGTGGATGCTCAGCGAGGGATTCTCCAGGGGTACTGGTACCCTCCTGGGGTAGTCTACTTTGTAATTCCGCTACCATGTTGATGGGGGGGGGGGGGAATTGGGCCTCCGGCCACCTGCACTCACCAGACGAAACGCAGAAGCAGAGCCTCTACTTCACGCCGGTATTCTGTGAGGTCGTGGTACCAACCCGGCTCGAGCCTGCCTATACGTGCAACAGCAAAAAACTGCTGCGGGGCTCTACCACCGTTATTAGTGAATTAGTTATTCCAGTACTGTATAAACCGTGTAGTGGCGGTCTAAGAATATCCACTATCCCACGTCGTCATGTAAGTGTCACAAGAGGTGATAGAGAGAAATATAATAAGGATGTTAGCAGCAGCATATTTCTGATGACAACTCAAAAATAAAAGAGCGGCAGTTGTCAAGCGAGACAAATGCAGCAAATATCACTCCTATGAGGAGATCTATAGGGGAGTCCTATGTCCCGTAGTGGACTTTTGATAGGTTGAAATGATGATGATGAAAAGAACAGCGAAGAGGAAAACGGTGTGCGTGCGTTTTTAAAATGTGATACAATATAGTGTGAGTTAACTTATTTTACGTAATCGTAATTTTTAGGTTTAGAATATGGTATTTATATTTATAAATTTTATTTAATGTTAAATGTCTATTTTAACGAAACATTTAATTATAATTTAACTCAAATAATAAAAAATAAGGAATATGTGTCAAATAAACGTCAAGGAATTACAAGTATGATTGATCAAGAAACTTTATCTTCTACACCTGCTCGTAGCAGTTTTGGTTCAGGGATTATATCAAAATCAACATTTATGTAACATACAATTTCAAATTAACTACACGTTTCTATTGCGCTGCAGAATTTATAATATGCCGTGTAGTCACTACCCCTTTCCCCTTCCCATGGATATCATAAGCGATGACAAAGCTGTATAAACTTAAGGTGGCCGATAGGCTCGTACATATTATCCGAATCTTCCTTTCAAGTGGCTCGTTTTCTTAAGGCCGGGGTCCCAGAAGGCTCCGTCCTGTCTCCACTTCTTTTCACACTCTACACGAGTGATTCTCCTAAGGACCCAGTGGTAAATACTGCTCTCTTCGCAGACTATACGGCACTCATTGTATCAGATAATAATAGGTAATAGTCTCACCTTGAAATTCCAGAAAGCTACCAATCACTTCGCAAATGGTTCTGTCTATGGAAAATCGAAGTGAATCCCGGAAAAAGTGTAGTAATATACTTTGAAAGGAGTTGAACGCCAAAATAGATTTGAGGGTCAAAAGCTAAGCTAGATATTATCTACTTATATGGCTGCCATATCCATTGGAAAAACTCGGCCACATATCTGAGAGTCACGTTCGACGTCCGCATGAGCTTCGCCAAACACATTAGTATAGTTTGCAACATAGCCAAGATAGTCATTGGCCGTCTCCTCCCTCTTGTTAACAGGAAGACTAAAGTTGTTGCTAACACACAAACTCCACCTGTACAGAACCTGCGCTAGACATATCAGGTCTTTCGCAAATATAGCTTTTGACCGCACGTATAGGACCCACCCATACAAACTACAGAAAGTCCAAATTTTTTTCATCCGGAATGCCACCTGAGCACCGATCAACGGAATTCAGATCTGCATAATAATTGCCAACTTCCCACTACATCCGAATACTTTAAGGAGATATCTTAGCACTACTTTGATAGCGCTGGAACCTATAAAAACCTACTAATGGCAAACGCAGCAGACTACGTTCCGATACCAAATGTCACACGGACTCTCCGTAGACTGCGTAACGTACTCATGGAATAACCACGCTCGCTCGATCCCGTCGACCCAAACGTGGCACATCAAAACCTAACACTACAGTTACACTCACACTAATTGAGACAAGCACAAATAGGAGCGTTCCAGCATACACCGCGTACACACCGTACACTCACGTACTTAGGTGGTTCTCACCGCTCAGAACATCGACCGACACGAGCTAAGCAGTCAGAGGTGGGGGTTCCCACACCCCCACTCAGACAGCAGTTAGATAGCTCAAAAAAACTTCAACAGAGGAGACATGATGATTGGTAACAATAGCAAACCATAAACCAACATCATCCTCATCCCCATCATTGCTTTTCCCTTTTATAAATTCCCTTATGTAAATTTATAAATTAATTTATCTAATATCTTTAATCGTCTATATATAATATATTTATTAAACTGAATTGAACACATAATCAACTTTGTATCATTTTTTTTATAGGAGAGGGGGCAAACGAGCATGCGGCTCCCCTGATGGTAAGTGACTACCGCCGCCTATGAACAACTGCAACACCAGGGCGGGAATTGCAGATGCGTTGCCGGCTTTTTAAAAAGGAGTACGCTCTTTTCTTGACGGTCCCTAAGTCGTATCGGTCCGGAAAAATCGCTGATGGTAATCGATTCCACAAGGAAGTCGTGCGAGGAAGAAAACATCTTTTAAATCGCACAGTGCTGGACCGCCAATCATCCAGATGGTGTGGATAGTATCGGGAATTCTGCCGCGATGTGCGTTCGTGAAATTTGGTGGCTGGGATTAATCCGAACAATTCCTCAGAGCACTCCCCATGGTAGATGCGAAAGAAAATGCAAAGGGATGCAACATCTCTTTGCAGTGTCAATGAATCGAGCCGATCGGAAAGGGCTCGGTCGTCGACGATTCGAGCCGCTCTGCGCTGGATGCGGTCAAGTGGAAGGAGCTGGCACTGGGGAGCCCCTGCCCAGAGATGGAAACAGTATTCCATGTGAGGCCGAACCTGTGCCTTGTAAAGTTGCAGGCGGTGTGCCGGCATGAAATACTGTCCCGCTCTGCTGAGCACGCCAAGCTTTTTAGAGGCCAACTTGGCCTTGTCTTTCAAGTGACCACGAAACTGCACGTCACTCGATATGTCGTCTCCGAGGATACCGATACTGGCTGAGGCAAGAAGGGGAGTGCCTTGAAACTGAGGAGATACGACAAAGGGGTTCTTTTTAGCGGTTAACGCGCAAACTTGTGTCTTCTGAGGATTAAACTGGACTAGATTTAGTCGCCCCTAATCCGAGACTTTGTTCAGCAAAGACTCGACTTCAGACACAAGTTTGTTCCGGTACTCGGCGACGTTTTCCCGAGAAATATTGGCACGGCCGGTGTATAGAGTATCACCAGTGCTGTCATCCGCATAGCAATGAATGTTACCAGTTAGCAACATATCATTGATATGCAGAAGAAACAGCGTTGGTGATAGCACACAGCCTTGCGGAACACCAGCGTTAATAGGCTTGTAGTCAGAGCATGCACCGTCTACAACGACCTTGATGTTTCGATCTGCAAGGAAGCTGGTGATCCAATTGCACAATTTCTCGGGAAGCCCATACAACTTTGTATTAATAAATCATACACCATATTTTATAAATTATCATAGTATTCATTATTTAATTTTACAGAAATTAAAAGTTAAGTCAAAAATTACCTCTTCTTTTTTAAGTTGTACCGTCAATTAAAGCGTTGTGTTATTTGTTATACAAAAGTTTCCGCGTTTGTAAACAGTAAGTTGTAATTTCCCTCTCAAATCTAATCAAAGTCTTACAAAACTCTTATTCAATTTAATTTCCGCTAAAGTTTTCTCTAAAGTAAAATAAAATAAACGGGTTGAACATTGATTCCATATTAAGTACTAAGATTAATTGAAAGTTAAGTAATCGATTTTTAACTTTTAATCTTTATATATAAAAATTACGTGTCACATTGTTTGTCCGCGATGAACTCCTAAATTACTAAACTCATTGCAATTAAATTTTGCACACTGTGTGCAGTTTGGTCCAACTTGAGAGATAGGATAATTTTCATTTGTATAAGTGACCCTCAATATTTTTTATTGAATTTTTATAGGACACAGGGTTGTCGGAGAGGGCAGAACAACGTCTGCCTGGTCAGCTAGTTAAAATATATGAATTAATTGGTGTTGTAAATAGGAGATTATTATTCTTTAAATAACTACTACCCTTGAATGCCGCCAGGTAACGAACGAGCTTGCTGGCATGTGTGGCAAGCGCCCAAGCAGCATGCAAGCTGTATACGGTTTGTATTAAAGTTCGTTTTTATACTAGATGCTGAATTTTGTGGCTGTATATAGACTGTATAAGGGCTTAAACAGGTCTGTTAATTAAAAAATGGCACAAATTATACAGCTTTGTGCGTTAGTAGCACTGTAAAGTTGCTGTACAAGCAGAAAATAGGCTGTTTAAAAACTGTATTACAACTATTATTTGGTGTGCAAGGAAACTATTACACTACAGATATTGTCTTACAAGTAAATTTTAAAGGTAAGAGTTTGTACGATATTCTACAGGGTTTAGCGACATACCGCTACAATCTCCCTACAACCACGAATCCAGGGGCTGGCTAAAGGAGCTCGGGACAGTCGTTGCAATGATAGTTGAATAGGAATTTGATCTCTTTTTAATAATAAAATGCAGTAATTTGCTCAATCGACCTTTACTTGATCTCTAAATTTTACAACGACGACCGGTACAACATTTTTTAAACATACCTACACAGCTTACGGACTAATATTGGCATGAGAACTGCTAATATAATTTGACAGGCGCTTCAACATGCCCCCCGGCGTTGAAAGTCTACCTTTCAACCAGATTCTTCAGGTTCAGGAAGCGGACAAATTTTGCTACATGATCGGCGAACTATACCAGTCGATGTTTTGATATCCGCCACCCTTGATACGCCGTCCGAGCCTGGATGGACTGCGACGATGCGACCCATCTTCCACTTTAATGGCGGTGAATTCTCCTCTTTTAGGAGTACCAGTGAATTTAACTTCAAAGAGCCTTTACAGGAACGCCATTTCATCCGCAGTTGAAGCTCTGATATATATTCCTTGCTCCATCTAGCCCAAAAATGTTGACGTAATTGTTCTATTCGTTGAAATCGGGTTATAGAGCTTACGGAATGATCTTTATAGTCTGGTGTCGGCAAGGAAGTCAAGGGGCGTCCAATCAAAAAATGACCGGGCGTTAGTGGTAGCAAGTCTTCAGGATTCGTTGACAAAGGTGTGAGTGGTCTGGAGTTAAGTATAGCCTCAATTTGTATTAATGTGGTATTTAGTTCCTCGTAAGTCACATTACAATTGCCCAGCACTCTAACTAAATGATATTTAATGCATTTGACACCAGCCTCCGCAAGCCCAGCAAAATGGGGAGAATAAGGCGGTATGAAATGGAAATTAATTCCTTCATTTGCCATTACCTCAGATAAAGAATTACAATACGTCCTAGTAAATTTTGAAATGTCATTGTATGCGCCTACAAAGGAGGTACCATTATCCGAATAAATATTAAAAGGTTTCCCTCTTCTAGACATAAATCTGCGCAAAGCTAATATGAAGGTATTGCTAGTTAAATCACCCACTAATTCAAGATGAATTGACTTAGTCGCGAAGCAAATAAAAGTAGCTATATACACCTTTACAATTTTACAACCACGGCCATGGCGAGAAACAGATTGAATTGGTCCCGCATAGTCTAGTCCAATATTTTGAAATGGAAAACCAGAAAGGATGCGTTGGTGTGGTAGGTTGCCCATTATTGGAGAGATGGTTTTTCCTTTCATTCTATTACATCTTACACATTGTCGATAACAAGATCTGGCCAAATTACGACCTCTAATCGGCCAGTACATCTCTCTTATAGTGGCCAACATTAGCTGTGGTCCCGCGTGCATTAACCTTATGTGCTCATAATTGAAGAACAATTTGGTAAAATAATGAGTGGACTGTATAAGTATGGGATGTTTTTTCTCATAACAGTAATCGGAATTTTCAAGACGCCCTCCAACACGCATTATTTTATTATCATCGAGAAATACATTAAATTTATGCAACGGACTTTTAGTGGGTAAACTTTTATTTTTAATTAACATGGTGTATTCCTCAAATGATTCACTCTGAGATATTCTTATAATAACATTGAGTGCGGTTTGCAACTCTTGATTGCTTAGAGGACCGTGAACGGATTGCTTTCTACAATTATTAATAAAACGCAGCACATAAGCAACGGTCCGATTTAATCTAGTATATTTAGAAAAGCGTTTAAATTCAATTAATTTATTCCCACCTAAATCTTCATTGTTGCTAGAATGAAGTATTCCGTGGAGGATAACATTTGACGATTTAATCTCAGGCAACTCGTGATTAATACTTAAGAAATTTGCAGGCCAGTGAGAGACCTCTTTCTTTAAAAATTCAGGTCCTGACCACCACTTACTCATGGATGAAATATCCTTACAACTTACACCGCGAGAAATATGATCGGCCGGATTACACTCTGTTGGGACATGCCTCCACTCGCAATTTCCAGTCTTCTCTAATATTTCAGCAACTCTATTTCTGACAAAGGGTTGTAGCTTGCTAGGTAACACCTTTAACCATCCTAACACGATGGACGAATCTGTCCAAAAGAAAGTGCGCTTAGCCTGTTGTCTCAGCGATGCTACATCCTTTTGGTAAAGGCGAGCTACAACAAGTGCACCACAAAGTTCCAGTCTTGGGATTGTTATAGGTTTAAGCGGCGCGACACGACTTTTCGCCATCAATAATTGAATTAAAACCTCACCCTGATCATTAACACTACGCACATATAAACAGGCGCCATATGCTCGCTCAGAAGCGTCCGAGAAAATATGAAATTCAAACAAACTAGGCGAGTCACAAATAACACGACGTGGAATACGTAGAGTATTTAATTTAGGTAAATCGACTATTATCTCAGCCCACATCTTGCTGATTTCTGGCGTCAACTGCTCATCCCATGACAGCTTGAGCAGCCACAACTGTTGAAGAAGCATTTTCATCTTAATTACACAGGGAGATAGAAGTCCTAGTGGATCAAAAATCTGAGAAATCACAGATAACATATCACGCTTTGTTCTACCTGAGAATAGCCCTCCTATAGGGAAACAAAGTTGGTCAGTATGTGATTGCCAACCAAGGCCTAAAGTTTTAGTCGGTTCAAAGCCACCAATATTCAAATCAAGCGGAGAAATATCATTTTCACTAACCAGTTGAGATTCATTCGACTTCCACTTTCGCAAAACCATATGAGCTGATGCAAGTGTGGAAGTCACTTTACGGCGCAAATCTGTAACCTCGTTAATATCATCCCCTCCCGTTAGCA
This sequence comes from Parnassius mnemosyne, assembly GCA_963668995.1. Classification (NCBI taxonomy): domain Eukaryota; kingdom Metazoa; phylum Arthropoda; class Insecta; order Lepidoptera; family Papilionidae; genus Parnassius; species Parnassius mnemosyne. Next base: position 20,729,820 of record CAVLGL010000126.1, read on the forward strand.
AGTCATCAACGTAAAAATCGTGAATGATCACTTGAGCAACCTTGTCATCTTTACACTCTAAGCCTAATTGTTGGAGGCACCTAGTTGCCAAAAAGGGAGCACTAGAGGTGCCGTAAGTCACGGTGTTAAGTTGATAAGCTTGAAGCTGTTCTGAAGGGTTATCACGCCAGACAATTTGTTGCAAATAGCGGTCATCGGGATGAATGACTATTTGCCGGTACATTTTCTCAACATCAGCTGTGAGAACGTATTTGTGTAGCCGAAAGCGTAAAAGAATGGACAAAAGGTCGTCCTGTACCACGGGACCTACCATCTGTATATTATTCAAGGAAACACCCGAAGAAGTCGGACTGCTAGCATTGAAAACGACTCTTAATTTAGTAGTAGTACTACTTTCCCGAAGCACACCGTGATGTGGTATAAAATGCATCTTACGTGGTAAATTATCATTCTCACATTTCTCCATATGACCCAGACTTTCATACTCTGACATAAATTCTTTATACATTTCATAGACCTGAGATTGACCTGCTAACCTGCGCTCTAGCGATAGTAAACACTTTTTAGCTCGTGGCCAAGAATCACCTAATACGTCAGGATTATGTTTTAAGGGTATCCTCACGCAAAATCGACCATTTGCCAGTCGCGTGGTGTTTTTTAAAAAGTGTTCTTCGCATAATTTTTCTTCGTTTGAATAAAGAGACGCAGGGCTTACCTCTTCGAGGTGCCAGAAGCGTACTAATTGTTTTTGTATATCTTCATCTAAATCTTTACTAGCCTCATCTTGAAATATTCTTGTAAAATTACATTTAATAAAGTTAACCCCTTTCTTTACATATCTATAATCTATCGGACCTGATACTAACCATCCTAAGCTAGTTTCACAAAGAATCGGCTGACCGTCCCCTAATTTTAATCTCTGCGTTCCTATTAAGTCCCAAAAGACATCAGCACCTATAAGCATGTCAACGGGAGCAGGTGAGTGAAAATTAGGATCTGCCAGAGAAATATTAGATGGAATTTTTAAGTTTGACAAATTAACATATCTAGTAGGTACATTTTGGGTTATTGATGGTAGGACAAAACAATGAAGATTACTAGAGAAGTTATCATTCAATGATTTTATCGATACCTTACAAATCTTCTTGATGTGTGCCGAAGCATTATTAATACCGACTACCGACTGATTTACATTTTGAGCGGGCAAACCTAGCCTTTGATATAACTCTTCAGTTATTAAACAAGCGTTACTGCCACTATCAAGAATAGCACGAGCAATATATGGACAACCATTCTTACCTATAACTTTAATTAATGCCGTCGATAACAATACGTCGCCTTGTTCACTACACGATGCAGTGCCTACCTTTGCGGATAATGACAGATGTGCGTTAGAATTGGATGACAACTGTGAGCCTGTCGAACTGTTTGTTTGTTCGAAATGACCTTGCATAACGGGCTTATTATTACCACTACTCGTGTTAGATGTATTAATATCTGTAATTGGTTTTGACTGGTAATCTGCGACGTGCACGAGAGTGTTATGCTTTCGGTGGCATATTTTGCATCCTGGCTTTTTGCAGTGATTTGCATAATGTCCTGAATTAAGACAATTGAAACATACTTTATACTCTGGCAGTAACTGTAGACGCACATCGTTACTTAATCCAAGAAACTGAGGACAACTGCTTAACTTATGGTCACCCTTACATTTAGGACACAGTTTGGCGGAAAAGGCCGAACCGTTTTTATTACCGGTATCCCGCACTGAAACCATTGCCTTAACTTTTGGAGCATATTTTATAGAAGAATTTAAACGGTTAGTAGCACCAGAATTAGACATTTCTAGTGTTTCGATTAAATCGGCTCGATTTTTTAAAAACATCAAAAATATATCGAACGTAATAGGTGTATCTTTCTCCAAACGACCTTTAGACTCTTCCCATTCACGATATGTCTTAGCATCTAATTTTTGAGTAATAATATGAATGAGAAGTGTGTCCCATTGTTTAGTTGGCTCACCGAGAGATTCTAGTGCACGTAAATTTTTATTTATTTGGTCAATAAGACGTTTTAAGTTGACAGACAATTCTTTATTAATTGGTGCTATATTAAATAAGGCTGTCACGTGATTTTGAATTAGTAGTCTTTTATTATCATATCTATCACATAATATAGTCCATGCGACGGTGTAATTAGCTGCCGAGAATTCGATTGACTGTATTACCACAGCAGCGGGCCCTTCCAACGACGCTCTCAGATAGTGAAACTTATTTATGTCATCTATCTCGTCATTTGAATGTATGAGGCTCATGAACGTGTCATGAAACTCTAACCAATTATCATAAGAACCATTAAATTTAGGTAGTTGAATAGTGGGCAGTTTAACAAATTTATGATTGCCGGAATGAGAGCCACCGTCACTGCTTACGTCATCTGACTTAATGCAATCTGCTAAGATCCTTTTTGCAAGAGAAAGCGATTTAAAATACAGGGATTCAAAATCAGTTCGTTCTGATATCTGGGCGTCTATATTATCAGTATTACACTCGATGGATAATTGTACCTCATCATATCGTTCATACATTGACTCAATCCTACTAATACGTAATTGCAACTCATTTACCTCAGTAGCAGCCAATGAAGATACCTTCAGTGAATTTAAATAATTTGAAAAAGCTGTTATTTGTCCCTTGTAACTAGCTCGTTTCCTAATTTGCTCCTTATCTTCTGGCATGCTGGCTGGTATTGGGAGACTAGTGCAAATGCCTGAAATTTATACAAACAAGAAGTTTATATTTTATAAAATATAATTCATAAGTAGTTTTATACAATTTTGCTTACAGTTGTAAAGAAATGAAAACTAATTCCCTTACTTATTTTTCAAACTCTTAAATAATTAAACAAAATGGTACATGTACTACCTTGATATTTAACTTTATAATTAACAACAATTAAGGGTAACAAATACAATTCAGACCATCAAACAGCTTCACAGGTATGCCTTAGTATGTAATAAATAATATTATGCAATTTTTTCAATTATACACTCTCTTGACTTATTTTTTAAAAAACAGTTTAAACCAATAACGAGAAAAAAAAAATTATAATATCGTCAATATAATTTAACTAAGCTTTATAATTTGATTTAATCATGATTTGACGGTTATTAGAAACTATATAAAACAATATTAAATGAATTTTAGCCGATTAAATACTTTAAGTTATACGTAATTATTTTATAGGTAATTTGGTACTAACCTGATAAATTAGCAGTCGATTTACACAAAATACTACCTGATAATGAGTGCTGGGTTAAATAAATTAAATAATAGTCCAATATCTAAGGGGCTAAGACTCCAGATTTCTTGGTTAAATATCTTCACTCCCTCGGTGGTATTTCCACAACGAATATTTAAGACTTCCCAAGCGTATTCCACTAAATAATATCTTGTCCAATTACGTTTTTTCAAATCCGGCTTCGATTTAGGACCATGAATAGGAATTTGATCTCTTTTTAATAATAAAATGCAGTAATTTGCTCAATCGACCTTTACTTGATCTCTAAATTTTACAACGACGACCGGTACAACATTTTTTAAACATACCTACACAGCTTACGGACTAATATTGGCATGAGAACTGCTAATATAATTTGACAGGCGCTTCAACAATAGTAGTATCAAAGTTCAGCAGAGTGTATCGCACAAGAGTCCATAGGTTACACATACAACACTTCCAGGTGAAAGAGATCTTGAGAGATGAGCTTGAGTAACACGAAATTAATATTATGCGCGCGCGTCGGCGGTTTTGATTAGACTGTTCACAATTGCCGCCAATCGAATGGCGCTTGTGTCGCACAGAGAAAACCATAACACGCAAGATAAAATATTTTGCCACAAATGTGATTATCCAAAAGTATGGTTTACAAAAAAAAAATGATGTGACCAGAACTAAGAAAGAAATGTTTCGGTCATTTGGACACGTTATATTAATATATTTGCATGCATAATCTCTTTACTCCTTAAGTGGACATATCTAAGTATGATTAGAATAAAGAATAAGAAAATTTGTATATATTATGGGTATATGTGTGTAAATATTATGTATATACTAGCTGACCCGGCAAACGTTGTTTTGCCAGATACATTATTTCTAGGAAATATTTTTTAGTTTTAAAAATCACGATTTAAAAACAGGGGTTAGTCATAGAACAGTGAAAAATTTGAAGTTTTATGTATTTTTCAATGCTAAATCATAATAAAATAAAAATAAAAAGTTTTGTCAAAAAATATTTAGGGGTGGGTCACCCTTATCATTTAGGGGTTTGAAAAATAGATGTTGGTCGATTTTCAGACCTACCCGATATGCACACAAAATTTCATACAAATCGGTTTAGCCGTTTCGGAGCACAACAAACAACAAACGAGCAGACAGTCCATCTGATGGAAAGAAGATGTTGCACCTACATCTACCCTCGTTTAAGATTTAGAATGTCGTAAAAGAACAAAATTAATAATTTTAATCTGGAGGTGGCCGTGTGCAACTATGACATTGGGACGTCGAGCACCTCAGTCCCTAAATGAGTCACTCGTTCTCTACATTTTTCATATGAAACACAGCAGCGCTATGATGCTATTTTATGTTTGTATACTGTGAAAGCAAGAAGTAACCCATTCTAGTCAAGGAGGAATTGGCGCATGAGTACCGAAAACTATTCCACCTCAAGTTTTTTTATGCGATTCTGTTCACATTGTCCTATTGATGATATAATTATACATGTTGCCATGGGGCAACTCGGTGCCATATTGTTTAAGCCGATTTTTTTTCAATTTGGTTATTTTTTTTCGAACGGTTTTTTTTATATTCTATGATGAAATATCAATAAAACGTCTGTTTTATGATAAAATAATATTGTCGGAGTTATGAATTTTTAAAGGTTTGATAAATCTCATATTCGCATACTTTTGAAAAATGCATAAAGAACAAGAATGAAATATATAAGATATTTATTTATATTCTTTGATATATAATAACAATTAAAAAGGTCAAGGTCCTTTGCCTTTTAACAATAAATAATATAACAATATACATACTAGGTAAGACACATCATTTTATTTTATAACGCGGATATTTGCGAAGTAAATTTTTCTAAAAGCTTTTATATAATGGATTTCCGCAAAGTAACGCCTGATTCTATTAATTATTTTAACAATAAGTTCATATTTTATGAGTTATGAATATTAAAAGTTTGAAAAATTCCGAATTCGGGTACTTTTGACTCAAAAATGTATAAGGGAAAGCAATGAAGTATAAAATATATACCAAAAAAAGTAGTTAGTAAGTAGTAAAAAAGTAGGTAGTTATAGTAATGATTTAATAAATACGTGTTAACAAGATTCACTTCACAGTACCATATTTACTGTTTTAACCATTTAATGTCTTTTTGTACCCGACGTTGTGCTAATAAAGCTTAAATAAATAAATAAATAATAATGTAAAAAACTTCTGAGTGTTTCATTACATAGATCGTTTTGCTAGCGAGTTGCTGAGGGAGTATGCGTGGAATATGTAAATGGGTTGATGTTGTAAGGTAATATTCTTGAGGAAAGTTAATACAGAACGTGACGATACTCAGAGTATGTGGTGCGGAGTTCATTTTATACTTCTTTAACATAATTTTCGTATTTTTTTTGATTAGGTTAAAAAAATAACAACTAAGTAGATCATTTGAAGTCGTAATGAGTTAGTGCACGGAAGGCCGCGGATTCGAAACCTGCACAGAACAAGTATTTTTATGTCCTACAAGTAATTGTTACGGGTCTGGATGTTTGCCTTGTGCAATTTATGAATGAAAACTGCCTCAACGATACAGGACAAAATCTTAGTATAGGAGTAACATTGTAAAGAAAATAATTGGTATCACTTTTACTTAAAAACCAATTTTATCAAATTATTTAAGCTTGGCAAAGGTTGTAGTGAAAATAGACCGCGCGGTTGAGCTGAGCAAATTTTTTTATTTGATTGTTCAGACACCGGCCTCGGGTAAGAAAAAGTCATATTTGGAATTCCAGTGTGGAGATTTAGTGGACGCATCGTTGTGTTTGACACTGTATAATGTATGATCTTAAATCTCTTTAATAAGCATTATATTTCTGTGTTTTGTTCTCGATATATATTTTACCATGTAGTTTCCTTCATTTTACTGCTAGTTAACACGCATTTTTTCAGAGTATTTTTTTTGTTGTGGAGAAGCAAAAATTTGGCCCAGTAATAAGCGACAACTTGGCATTATGCTGGACACATATTTTTAGGAAAGGCCTCAACAAATATGATAAAGAAAGTATAACAAAGCTGTACCAAATTCCAGCATACTGTGACCTGCTCCTAGCCCCCAGAATAAACCCAGAAATCGCCACAGCCATTACAGAAATGGCAAAAAATCGCGATAAAAAGATCGAGATCTTTCAGCAGCAACTAGGTATAGGCCTGACAGCCTTTGGTAGGGCCATGTCACTTATGCTGAAAGATAAAGGAAAAAATGCAAATAATAAAAACGATGCAGCGAGGATACTTACTGATCTTCACTTTAACGAGACTCAAACTAGAAAGAAGTTAATAACACCTATATTAGACAAAAGCTTTCTGAATGTAGTTAAGGATGTTGACCATGATGAATTCCTGTATGGTAGAAACCTATCCGAAAAAATTAAAGCTGTAAAAATTATAAAAACATCTAGTCAATCTATAAAAAAAAAAGACTGATTATAATATGAACAAAATTGTGTACTCACAAACCTCTCAGCATAAAAGTAACAAACAGGGAAACTTCAGCGGCCCACCCTTTTATCTAATATCTTTTTAAGAAAGAAACCTAACGGAGAAATGAGATATATCCTCAACTTCATCATTACAGCCTTTCACAAGCTCACCGCTGAACATAGGCCTCCTCCAAGGAATTCCACAAAGCACGGTTCTCAGCCACCTGCATCCATCGACTTACTGCATGTCTTACCAGGTCGTCACTCCATCTCGTGGGGGGTCGCCCTACACTTCGCCTACCGGTACGAGGTTGCCACTCAAGAATCTTATTTCTCCATCGGTTGTCGGTTCTTCGAGTTATATGGCCGGCCCACTGCCACTTCAGCTTACTAATTCGTTGGGCTAAGTTGGTTACTCTGGTTCTACTGCGGATATCCTCATTTCTAAGTTTATCACGCAGAGAAATCCCGAGCATAGCCCTCTCCATAGCTCGCTGAGCGACCATGAGCTTCCTTATACGGCCAGCAGTAAAGGACCACGTCTCAGATCCGTAAGTCATCACTGGCAACACGCTCTGGTTGTACAATTTCGTTTTAAGGTTTTGAGGTATGACTAACAAGAAGATGTGTCGTAGTTTCCCGAACGCTGCCCAGCCGAGTTGAATCCGTAGATTGACGTCTCGGTCGAAGTTTTACTTACCTAGTTTGACTATTTGTCCCAGGTAAACATACTCGTCAACAACTTCGAGCTTAGTGCTCCAAACAACTACCGGCATAGGTGTGACATGGACTTTAAACATGATTTTTGTTTTGTTCATGTTCATCTTAAGACCTATTCGTTGGGAGACACTATTGAGGTCATTGAGCATAGTGCTTAGGTCCTCCAGCGATTCTGCCATAAGGACTATATCGAAGGTGAGTGAGGTACTCGCCATTGATGTTGATACCGCATCCTTTTCAGTCCAGCAGCTTGAAAACGTCTTAAAATGCAGCGGTGAAGAGTTTCGGGGATATATCGTCACCCTGTCTTCCATCTCTCTGCAGTTGGATAGGTTTTGTACTCTGATTCTGTACTCGGATAGCCATCGTAGCTCTACTGTACAAACACTTCAGCACTTCGATATACCGACAGTCAACTTGGCACCGTTAAAGGGACTGCAGCACCGCCCAAATTTCGACGGAGTCAAAGGCTTTCTCATAGTTCACTTACGCAAGGAAAAGTGGCAGATTATACTCCTCTGTTTTCTGTACAAGTTGCCGAATTGTGTGTATGTGGTCTATGGTACTGAAGCCTTTTCGGAAACCGGCTTGTTCGGTAGGCTGGAAGTCTTCGAGTCTGCGTGCGAGACGATTCGTAACAGCACGTAGACGCGGCTCAGAATGGAAATTGGTCTGTAGTTCTTCAAGAGAGCGTTGTCGCCTTCTTAGAAGAATAAGACCACCGCACTTCTGACCCACGCCTCCGGAGTAGTGCCACCATGGAGGACGGAATTAAAGAGCTTCTGAAGGAGTTCAAGTACCGGTTTTCCACCCGCTTTCAAAAGCTCCGCTGTAATTCTATCCTCGCCCAGGGACTTTCCGATTTTAAGGTGCTGGAGAGCCATTCTAATCTCGCTCAGACTGACGTCCGGGATATCTTCGGAATAGTGTCGGATAAGACTCGCCCTTGGATTGTTACTCACACTTGCGTGTGGCTCCAACGATGACGTGTACAGCTGCCCATAGAACCTCTTAAACTTACTCAAAATCTCAGGTGTCCCGGAAACTATGCTGCCACATTCGGTCTTCAGCTTTGGCTCTTTCTGGCAGGCAGATCTCGTGCAAAGACTTTGGAGCCTTGGTTTCGCTCGATCACTTCTTCAATACAAGCTATATGAAGTTGCGTAAATCCCGCCGCATGCATTTGGAGATCTGTCTGTTCAGTTGCCTGTATGCTGTCAAATCTGTTGAAGACTGCAGCTTTATCTCCCGTCTAACAGCCATGAGATTAAGAGTGTGATCGGAGAATTTTTGTGTTCTTCTGCGGCAGGTCTTGCAGAGCTTAGCTCCAACCGCATGGACAGTTTCCACGAGCTTGTCATTCATATCGTGCACTTCATTGCAGTCTTCGAGGTACTGAAAACTGTTTTGTAACTCGAGCTGAAAGGTTTCGGGACTTTGGATAATTGCACGAGGGGGACGGAGCGTTGACTTCATTAGACGAGACCTCTCCAACGTAACGTTTAGGTTCAGTGTGCTTCTAACCATTCGGTGATCGCTACCGGTTTTCACCCTCGCGATCACGCAGACATCACTGATCAGTTGTCGTCTGGTCGTCATAATGAAGTCAATCTCATTTTTTGTCGAACCGTCGGGGCTCGACCAGGTCCACTTCCTGTGGGGCCACTTCTGGAGGAATGAGTTCATCATAAAGAGTCTCTCTTTCTCCATGAAGTCAGCCTATTCCAAATGCTATTCCAGCTGCTGGCCCCTTCAGATTCCGTTGCCCTATTCCAAATTTCCCGACTTTCATCTCACCGTTCTCTTTTGTGCCTAGTTTTGCATTGAAGTCTCCCATTAGCACCGTATAGTGGGTTTTGGAGGAATGCAGGGCCCTAGAGATATCCTCATACATTTCCTCCACCTCCTCATCGGAGTGTACCGAGGTTGGTGCGTAAACCTGTATGACCTTCAGCGAATACTGTTTCGTGATTCTGAGTATAAGGTACGCAACCCTCGCCGACACACTCTCAATCTTTACAACGTTGTTAACGAGAGACTTGTGGATGATAAATCCGATACCTCCTTGGGACAGATGATCGCCCTCCCGGTGATAGAGCAAGTTACCGGATTCGAGGATTACCGTGTCCTCCCCCTCTCTTCGGGCCTCGGATAATCCTAAAATATGCCAGTGTAACTTCTCAACCAGCGTCTATCTCTTCTTCCAGCTCCACGATCTTCTCGTCAGTCCTCAGGGTGCGTGCCTTGTATTTTGCCAGGTTGAGTCGTCTTAGGTGGCAACCGAACCTCCACCAGAGATTCTTAGCACCCCTTGCCCCGCCGTTACCATGGTCGCAACCGTAGCCAGGAATAGCGGGGCCGCCGGGGACTGGGGACTCATTATTTTTGTAAAGACACATGGCCTATGCTCAGCACCATGTGTCTTTACTAAAATAATGAATTATGTGATCATACATCTTTGCTCAAGGGGGCTTAATCTATACATATAATAAATCTGTAGAAAAGTCGTGTCTGTAATTCTAATATATTCTTGAAAAAACAAGTCCAGGGGACTAAATAAAGGATTCTGAATCCAAATTAGGGGTTTTTAGAATTTTTGTCTGTCTGTCTGTCTGTCTGTCTGTCTGTCTGTCTGTGTATTCCGGATTCACGCAAAAACTACTGAACCGTTTTACATGAAATTTTGTATGTAGGTAGTCAGTATCCCGGGGCAACTTATAGGCTACTTTTTATCCGATTACGGAACTTCAAAAAGGAAGGTTAAGTAATTATTTCCTTTAGATATTAATTTTCTATTATATCTTAGTTAAAGGCGGATGACGGATGTTTTTCAAATAAATACCATATTTGTAAATAAAATTTAATATATAGTTATAATCTTGGTAAATTGATTTGAAACTACACGGATTTGGTTTTCAAAACAGCGCCATCTATCATGAAATGGAAAAAATAGTATATTTTGCCTTCAGTTACTAATAAATGAAATAATATAATATAACTTACATTTATATGATTGATTGATCAGATTTTTAAAATTATTAAAAGATTCTAACGTTTAGTTTTTATAATTTTTGTTATTTTATTTTAAAAGTGTAATAATTTCAATAGATAATAGTGACGTCTATCAAAAATATGAAAATTGATAAGGTATTTATTTCAGTTACTAATATAAATATGTAAAGTGATTAAAACTGGTTTGTTTGCAATTGCAAAATTATAGTTTTATTAAAGAGATTTTTATATATGTCGTGGCCAGATCGTAGAATTGATCATATATCATAAAGTAGTCTATCAGTTCGTGAAATGGTGTGGTCATTTCATGATATTTAACACTATTTGTTGTCCATGTCATTTATTTTATAGGATAAACGAGCATGCGGCTCACCTGATGGTAAGTGACTACCGCCGCCCATAAACAACCGCAACACCAGGGGAACCAGGGGAATTGCAGATGCGTTGCCGGCCTTTTAAAAAGGAGTAGGCTCTTTTCTTGAAGGTCCCTAAGTCGTATCGGTCCGGAAAAATCGCTGGTGGTAAACTATTCCACAAGGAAGTTGTGCGAGGAAGAAAACTTCTTCTAAATCGCACAGTGGTGGACCGCCAATCATCCAGATGGTGTGGATGGTATCGGTAGTTCTGCCGCGATGTGCGTTCGTGTAATTTGGCGGCTGAGATTAATCCGAACAATTCCTCAGAGCACTCCCCGTGGAAAATGCGAAAGAAAATGCAAAGAGATGCAACATCTCTTCGCAGCGCCAACGAATCGAGCCGATCGGAAAAGACTCGGTCATCGACGATTCGAGCCGCTCTGCGCTGGATGCGGTCAAGTGGAAGGAGCTGGCACCGGGGAGCCCCAACCCAGAGATGGGTACAGTATTCCATGTGAGGCCGAGCCTGCGCCTTGTAAAGTTGCAGGCGTCATGATATAGCTTGACCAAATCAATGAATAGAAATCGTTTGAAGATATTAATAACTAAACACAACGTTGCTATTTCATAATATGGTCATATGAGGATATAATTAAATCGTTTTTCACCGCTAGCGGCGCTGATAGCGTATTTTTTAACAGAAACAAACCTTTTAAGAGAATTGAGATCACTTTATCCTTCATTGATATAATAAATGTTCGCTTCTATTGCTGATATTACTTGATGGTATAGTTTTGGTTTGGCTTTCATTATTTCATCTAATATTAGCGCCACCTACTTACTTATAAATAAACTAAAATGGCAAGTCATTGATAAAATTAAATAATGAAATGCTACTGAATATACGATGTAAATAATTGAATCATTTAAAATACATTCATCCCGCGTTGGAATCAGCGCAGCGAACACTTTTTTGGCCAAAAACTCTGCGGCCTGTGCCCAGTAGTTACATGTATGTAAGCTGCTACTTTTTTACCTTTCATGAGGCAATATATGTAGTTTTTATTTCATTCGTGTTTTCGGGTATGTTACTTTTTGTTTTTTTTTTAACATTCAGAAATTAAAGATGAGTAGAACTCATTATCGTCAGCCTATCAAAAGTCCACTGAAATGAACATAGGCCTCCCCCATAAATTGTCAAGTAGCTGGATATTTGCTATAGTTGCCACGCCTGGTAGCGGGGATGGTAAACGCAACTATTATTGTTTTGATCTGTTGTCAAGAAGATGATGCAGCCCATCCCATCTCCAGTTTGTTTTCCTATATCGCCTCTTACGACGGGACGATATGAGGTGGTGGATTCTCTTTCACCGCCACAACAGGGCGAACATTTTTCTACTCCCGTTCATGAGTATAGTGCTTCTCACGTTCACTGTGAATAAAATTAATAAGGAATAAAGCTAATTTTAAGGATTTTATCGCGTTTAATTATAAATTTTTAAATTACCGATGTTTTTGGGCACTTTGCAGCACACATGGTCACGGGAGGGGTGAGAGAACTGAGGTTTGACGACCTGATGTCATAGTTAAAATAGAATAGAATAAATGCAGTAGTAGTTTGAATTTAACTTTATTAATTATGGGGTCCTTAGCAGATGGTAGCACTCAACAATCTTCCCTATTAAAATTAGGATATTTTTAATATATAGCCTCGCGAATCATCATTAGTAGGATTCGGTGTTCTATTGCAAGGATTTGTTGTCTATCAGATCCGATATAATGGTTGGGACGATTCTAAACATTTTGACATACTTTAGACTTTCCGGAGCTTCGGTGCTTCACATCAACGATATGTTCTTTTACTCGGAACTTTCATCCAAGACTATTTACCTTTCTTATGGATACATCGGAATAGGAAGACACGGCCTATATAAAAAATAGTAGGTGTTTCTAGACATAATATATATTCACGTATTTCAGTAGCACGTTACCAATCATCTACGTCTAATAGTATTTTGGAATGAAAAAAAAACTGACAGACAAAGAGACATAGACACCGAGACACTAAAAGTGATCAAATTTTTCTAAATTTGGCACGGAACAGCATTTAATGTTGTTCCTAAATTCAAGTACACGCGAGCGAAGCCGCGGGTAAAAAGCTAGTTCTGTAATATATTTGGACGATATTCTTTGTATTGGGTCAAATTATATTAGCTGCCTCAAAAATGTCCAAGAAACAACATAATCTACATGTCTAGGACTTATTATTAATAAAGAAAAAAGCGCTTTAGAGCCTAAACAAAAATTCAAATATCTTGGATTCCAATTTAATTCCACTAACATGACCATCTCTCTACCAAACGATAAAAGGGTTATTGTATCATCACTTATAAAAAAATATAAAATATAAATTTATAAAAATTAAACACTGTACTATTAGAGATCTATCAAAATTGATAGGGACTTCAACAGCAGTCTGCCCAGCCATCGAATACGGATGATTATATACAAAAATTCTAGAACGCCAAAAATATCTAACCTTAATAAGAAACAATGGTAATTACGATGCTACAATAACTCTCCCATCTATAATCAAAGAAGACCTTAGGAAAAATCAGTACTCAAAAGAAATGTACAGATGCTAGTAGAACAGGCTGGGGCTGTGGCCCCAAGTGGCAAGAAATGTACTAGCATCTGTACATTTCTTTTGAGTACTGATTTTTCCTAAGGTCTTCTTTGATTATGGATGGGAGAGTTATTGTAGCATCGTAATTACCATTGTTTCTTATTAAGGTTAGATATTTTTGGCGTTCTAGAATTTTTGTATATAATCATCCGTATTCTATGGCTTCGCCACATACACATATGTGGCGAAGAAAAAGTTTATGGACTATGGAAAATAAGTGAAAAAGAGTATCATATTACTTACTTAGAATTAAAAGCAGTATTTCTTGGTTCAAAATTATTTGCAAAATACGAGAAAAATTGTTAGATTTTATTAAGAGTAGATAATACAACTGCAATATCTTATGTCAATAGGATGGAACGCATACAATTTCCACACCTTAACCAGCTAGCCAGAAATATTTGGCAATGGTGTGAAGAACGTCATATAAAACTTACAGCATCAAACATAAGTTCTAAAGATAATACAGAAGCAGATTTTGAATCAAGAAAGACCAACATTGATACCAAATGGGAATTATGTGAAAAAGCATACAATATTATAACTAAGAAGCTAGGAATGCCAGAAAACGATTTATTGCATATAGACAAAACGCTAAGTGCAGTAATTATATATCATGGAAACAAGACCCAGAGGCATTAAATATAGATGCCTTTACCATCAACTGGGGAAACCTGTACTTTTATGCATTCCCACCCTTTAGCCTTATATTGAAATGCTTACAAAAAATAAAGAATGATAAGGCCATAGGAATAGTTGTTATCCCCTGGTGGCCTTCACATTCCTGGTTCCCACTCGCCCAAAGTTTACTAATATCTGACTCGATAATATTCAAACCACACAAAAAGTTAATATTTTCTCCTTTCAGGATTACTCACCCACTGTATCAACAACCTACATTGGTTGCAGGGAAACTCTCCGGCAAGCACTAAGTAATAAATCGGTGCCTAAGGCTGCACTTGACATTATGATTAACTCATTATCTAAGAATACTCTTGATCAGTACAGCGTTACATACAAAATATGGTGGCCATTCTGTATAGAAAATAGAATATCACCATATGAGGCATCTGTAACCAAGGTAATGTCTTTCTTAACAAATTGTTTCCTAAGGGGATCATCATATGGTACACTTAATGCACACAGATCAACATTGTCCTTAATATTGAATTTAAAAAATAATAATTATGACAGAATAAAAAGACTATTTATAGGTTTCTATCGAGAAAGAGCTCCACTACCCAAATAAACATCAACATTGAACCCATCCGAAGTTCTAAACTACATAAGTAAATGGTACCCAAACAACTTACTAATATTAGAAAAAATTGTGAAAAAATTGACCATTCTTCTGGTCATCTGTATATCACATAGAGCTCAAACCATCTCATTCATTAAACTATTTAATATAGTCCATTCAAGGGATTTATGTAAATATAACAGACATCATAAAAACTTCCAGTTTCCCCCATACTTTGATGAGGACCAATCCACCTGCCCAGCTTAAGCACTAGAAGAATATATAAAAATTACACACGAGATCAGAGGAGACATAGACTACTTGTTGATAACATTTAAAAAGCCTTATAAACAGGCTACTGCTCAAACCATCAGTCGATGAATTAAAAGCGTATTGTGTGAGAGTGGTATAGATACAAAGGAATTTAAATCTCACAGCAGGAGACACGCCTCTACATCTAATGCAAAAAATTTAGGCGTATCATTAGATATCATTAGAAAAACTGCTGGATGGTCCAAGTATTCCGAGAATTTTGCAAAATTCTACAACAGGCCAATTCAAGAGGATAATAACTTTGCGAATTACATTCTTTCAGCTAAGTAAAGCTAAGGGTTTGATTTAGAATCGTTTGGGATTATAATAATACCACTCACATAAAAAGGTAATGCACCGTTATCGAAAAAATAAATAAAAACTATTATAACCTAAAACGCGTAAATCATGGAAAAATTACTGTGATAGCTGGATAGCATACAGAATTTTATGTAAGTGCGATAACAATGACGTAAGACTAGTGTCACATTATTCTACTATCTATACTCTCTGTCAAGAGATATTTCGCTAAAGACAACTATAATAATAGAGAAAATTTTACCGACTTGATAGGTATATGAATATTTATGGTTCTCTTCTAGAGATCCTTTTGAGGAATTAATAAAAAAAAATATGTTTACAGTCAATAAAGAAATGATTATAATATACTGTTTTATTTCTGAATTGTTTAAAAGTGTCCAGAAATACTTGAACACCAAAAAATAATTTCAGTTGTAATAGGTTCGAAGGTTGTGGTGGGAGCGAAGGAACCCTGCTTTTATAGATAAGATATCTGATCTGATCGAATCTGTACTAAAATTAAACCAGAACGCCCCAACTCCACGTAGTCTTATCTGCCCTATTCCTAGAGTATTTTTGCAAAGCCGTAGGCGCGGAGGGAGAGCAGCCCCCGCCTGCCGTAGCAAATCGCAGGCACCGATCCTCACCTTCGCAGATTCGGCTTACTGGTCGCCTTCGGCGACCAGTAAGCCGAATCTGCGAAGGTCTGAAGGTCTGAATCTGAATCTCATCCGCAACAGGTGCCTGCGATTTGCTACGCAAGGGCAAAGGGGCTACACTTCCCGCAGCGCCGAAGCCGTTGTAGAAGTAACTTTGGGTCAATATTCCTGTGTAAAATAGTGAGGTTATGATTTTACAAAAAAAAAACATTACTCATAAACTATACTTTTCCGCAACAAGGGAAAGGTAGACGGGCTTTCCCTGATAGGGCACACTCCTGCTACCCTCTTCCCCCCTGCTGCCGGAGACTATAAATGTTACTTTCAGGTTAGGTCTATGTGATTTTCTTTTTGATTTTTCTCAAGAACCTTTTAAAGGGAGTTGTGTCGGGAGTAAGGGGAGGCTCCCCCCTTCCCTTCCCCTCATCCCCTGCCCAATTCATTATAGTTGAGAAGAACATGAGAGCATAAAAGTATTGCGATGATCTTCAATCCGTTGAAATAATTATAATATCTATTTGTATTCTAATATTAAGAGGTCATTCAATTTCATTTACTCAATTATTTTTTTTATTCAACATAAATAAAAATAATTAACTGGTTAGAAAAAAATCTGTCGGACGGTTTAAAAGTTACGTACAACAGTGGCTAAGCATTAGAATATTATGCAATTTACGGATTCGATTTCCGCTCTTCATACGAATTAAATAGCCTACAAATAATTTTTCCTGATCTGGGTATTACTTCAAGTGCGGTTGATGTCAGTCAACGTCTACTTGTGGAAAGTATATACGTATAAAAATACCTAAAGTATGGTTATTTTTTATACAAAAAATATTAATTTTTTAATTATTAATTTTTGTAAAAAAATGCTGCACATTGAAGGGGTCCAGTAAGACAGTCAGTATAATTACAGGCTATGAGGCATTCCTACGTGGTTTCCAGAGGTGTAAATGCACCTGCAGCCTTCTTTCTTTAAAGTTGGCTGAAGGTCCATGCTGCAGTAGCCACTTAAAGTCAGGTGGACTGTAAATTCTTTGGTTACTTCAGTTTTATATAAAAGTCTAAAACCGGATCCGTTTTGATCAATAATACCAACCAATATTCATCTCCAACTTTCTCTCCGTAAAGTTTGACATATTTACCGTCTCTGTTTATCTCAGTTTATCTCATGGGGAGATGTTTGCCCGCAAAGCGTGGAAACTATGGCAAACATCTCCTCATGAACAACGACATAAATACACGGCCCCCAGTTCCCTGCTATTCCTGGCTACAACATTCCTGGTAACAACGGGGTAAGGGGATGCTAAGTATCTCCGGTGGAGATTTAGTTGCCACCTAGGACGACTCGACCTGGCAACATTTAACGCAGGGACCCTGAGAACTGACGGGAAGATCCTGGAGCTGCCATGTGTTATCTCCACATGCTATTAATATATATGTTACAATCAAAACTCATAACCGGTCAAACCCATTTTAAACTGTAAAATATCAGGCAACAGTAGTTTTGACTAATGACTTTTGTCAATGCCACTTCTAACTGATTTTTGCAGTCTAAACTAGTTTTGACTAAGGCAGTTGGTCAAATCCACTTTTAACTGCAAAAATACTGGGTAATAGAAATTTTGACCAAATTACATCGGTTAAAACTGGTTTTGATCAACAATGCTAGTCAAAACTTCTTTTGTCTTATATTACTTATATTTGAATTTCTGAAATTAAATAGTTCTTCAATATTATATTTTATATCATTATAATGTGCGCCGCTTTAGGTTGGCCCAAGGACCACCCCAGCCACACCTTAAACCTACTGTTACTGATATTGCGAGTTTTGACCGATAGTCTGAAGTTTAAAGCAGACAAGACCGTTTTTGACTAAGGGCATCGGTCAAAACCATTTTTGTTTGATTTTTGCAGTCAAAAGTGGTTTTGACCGGTTATGAGTTTTGACTGTGACATATAAAATTAATATAATCATTAAATTAAAAGGAATTTCATATATCTTATGCAAAAGTGTTCAATTTGCATATACGAGTAGCGCATCCACACTTCACCAAATTGCTATATAACTCTCTTAGAAATGACATGAGGAGTGTCTAGAAGTGGGACGTACAGAGGCTGTAACTTTACTTTTATTTATTTATTTATTTATTAGGATTACCAACAGAAATTACAACAGTAATACAAAGATTATTTTCTTAAAAAATTTAACACATTATAATTGTATTTCTTTTTATGGGTAATCACAACATGCATTGATAATTTTGTAAGGAATAAAAACTGAATTACATCATTGAACAAATACAAATTATTATAAAGAAATAGAATTATTTGACAATATTATAAATATCTTCATTGTCATATTATATTATATTAATCAAACTATAAAACTCAAAAACAATTCCAATGTTACAATTAATAATTAGTTAATTCGTTAATTCATAGAAATTGATTAATTTTGATTTGAAGGTGGATAAACTATCGCAATTAATATCGAGGCCAGAAATCTTCCAGGACAGTTCGTTATAAGTGCGAGCCAGTCTGGCTAGAGGGGAATACTTTCCCAAGTTAGACCTATAAAGGGATACATTAAAAAAGGCGTGCGGATTTCTAGGCATTCTTGATGGCACCTTAAAGTTAAATAATTGAACTATTGCTGGACAATCAATACTATTATTAAGCGTTTTGTATAGAAACATCATGTCTGAGATACATCTACGCGATTGTAGTGATGTGATGTTAAATTGTGCCAACTGTGTTTCGTAGGAATCATTAGTTTGATAGCTATTCGAACGGTACGCAAGATGACGCAGCAGTCACTTTTGTATTCTTTCGATTCTAATGCTATGGATTTTGTAGTGCGGATTCCAAATTTGACTGCAGTATTCTAGTTTACTTCTAACCAGACTACTGTAAAGTTTGATTGTAGTAGAAGGCTGCTCTTTGGAATTCCTCAATACAAAACCCAGTGACTTAGTAGCTGAGGTGATTATGTTATCGAAATGGTTTGTAAATTTTAATTCGCTATCTAGTATAACGCCTAAATCACGTATTGCTCGAACTGCAATTAGTTTCTCAGTATCAATATAGTATTGACTCTGTATATAATTATGTTTTCTGGTAAACCTAACAAGTTGACATTTTTTAGCATTCAAAAACATTTGGTTGTTATTACACCATTGGATAAGGCTGTTGAGATCATCTTGTAGTAATTCGACGTCAGTGTTGCTTCTAATAGTTTTAACTATTTTGAGATCATCAGCAAATAGGTAGACTTTAGAGTATTGAAATATCGAAACAATGTCGTTTATATAGATGTTAAAAAATACTGGACCTAAGTTCGAGCCTTGCGGTACACCGGAGTAGGCAATATATGGCTGCGAGGAGTACCCATCAATCACCACGGTCGAAGATCTACTTTGAAGGTATGATGCACACCAGTTTAATAATGTCCCATTAATACCAAAAGCTCTCAGTTTATTGACAAGTAGTGCGTGATTTACTTTGTCAAAGGCCTTGGAGAAGTCTGTGTATATAGCATCCACTTGTAGTTTATTATCAATGTTCTCAATTAAATCCGTGACATATAAGAACAGATTTGTGACAGTAGATCTACCAGACAAAAAACCATGTTGCTGCCAGTTTATACGTCGTCCTAGATTCTTGAAAAATGATTCATAAACTAAGATCTCAAAGACCTTTGACATTGTAGATAAAATGGATATAGGTCTATAATTAGTAACATTCGTAGGATTTTCACTTTTAAAAATTGGTACAACCCGCGCTTCTTTCCATTTATCGGGGAAAATGCCAGAGCTCAAGGAGGTATTGAATATAATAGTTAACGGAGCAGCCAAAGAATTTGCACACCTATATATGTATAAATATAGGCGGAATACCGTCTGGACCAGCACTTTTTGATGTATCTAATCTTTTCAGCCTTTTCTCAGTTTCTCGTTTAGATACGTAAATATTGCCTATATATTTGTTTGTTTTGGAGACTGATTGTGTGTCAAAATTTTTATTAATATCATCCTTAATAAAAACCGATGAGAAATGACTAGCAAACATATCACATATTTCTTGCCTACTATTTGCATCACGATCATTCAGAGACATTTTATTAGGATAATTTGAGCCTTTACGACGCATGTTCTTCATATGTGTCCAAAAATACCTCGTATTATTGCTAATAGCTTCCTCAATGTGTTCAATATAATTATAATAACATTGTTTTATTAGTTGCAAATTTATGTTGCAGAGGTGAACGGCATAGTCGGGAAGGGTCGCCCTAGGCGAAAGTTTATCGACCAAATTGGCGATATATTAAAAATGGGCCAAATCAAGAGTACCTTTAACCGACGAGCGTGTATGCGTAGGTATATGGATGTGGAGGAAGCGAGAGAGGTGTGTCAGGATCGTGCCAAATGGAAGTCCATAATCTCTGCCTACCCCTCTGGGTGACAGGCGTGAGTGTTTATGTTATGTTATGTTTTATTAGTTTATCGCAATCCTTCCTTAGGTAAGAGAATTCAATTTTATCTAATGGATTATTAAACAGTTTAATTTTATTATGACATTTGTGTTTCCGTTTGATGAGTTTAATTAGAGCGGGTGTGAACCAGATAGGATAAGATTTTGAAGATTTGTACGATTTGGGGACGAATCTGTCTATTGCTAACTGTAGGATTTCGTAGAATTTCGATATCATTTTCATTTACATTATTTAGTACGCCTAAATTTTGTAGCCAATCAATATTGTTTAAGAATGCTATAATGGAATCAAAATCTGCTCTTTCAAAATTGTGGAAAGATTTATTCTTAGTTGCGGGGAAATTAAGTGATAAGTTGATTTTAAAGAAAAATTCTAATGGTGGATGTAAAATGTCTACGTTGCGTATAGGATACTGACTTTCGACCACATTGATGTTTACATTAGACAAAACTAGATCTAGTATCTTTCCGCTTGCGTTTTTGTTAGTGTTATATTGATTCAGATCGTGCAAAGTGAAAAAATCTATTAAGCTACTTTTAAGAAGACAGTTAGAGTAGTTACTTGGGTATGCGTACTGACCGTTAATGACGGGTTGAAGTGCCCATGTGATAGAACTCATATTTAAGTCACCAAGCAGCAAAATTGAGTTGTTAGCCGTGCCTAAATTATTATTATTTATGGTATCCGTAGTATTATTAATAAATGTTTCTAATGTGTTACGATCAACTGGTGGAGGGATATATACTGCGCACACATGTAGCCATTCCGTTAGATTACTTGTGTTAAGTTCAATTGTGACCCAAAATCTTCACTGAGACTTTCCCATCTAATTTGCCTGCGCGAGTTTAGTCCGTCCTTTTTTAGTGCTATCAAAACTCCGCCACCAATTTTCTTATGACTAGAAAAAGGAGATGTTTCGCGATCTCGTCTATATATGTGGTATCTATCATCGAAGATCGCAGCATCATACACACTATCGTTGAGCCAAGTCTCAGTTAAAACAATTATATCATAGTTTGAATTAAGAACTTGGTTATTTACATCTGTTAAGTTAGGGCGAAGTCCTCGGACATTTTAATAATAACATTTTAATGAATCGAATTTAAAAATAAAATTAGTATACCAACACATGTTTAAGATTATTATCAGTAAGCTACGATAAATTTAGAAGAGATTCAGAATTTTTAATAAGTTTATAGTCCGATGATTTGCTTTTCCTCATAAAAACGCGACCATTCTTAATCCAGACGAATTCGTATTTAAGTTCCTTAGCTTTGATACG
Source organism: Parnassius mnemosyne (assembly GCA_963668995.1). NCBI lineage: Eukaryota > Metazoa > Arthropoda > Insecta > Lepidoptera > Papilionidae > Parnassius > Parnassius mnemosyne. Next base: position 20,751,643 of record CAVLGL010000126.1, read on the forward strand.
TGCTTCTGCATGCAATGCCTTTGTGGCTGGTGATAGGTGTTCAGCAACGTATATAGGACATTTCTTACCTCCAATTCCTAAGTGGCTGGTATTAAGTTTTTCCTCGTTGCATTTTGCTTGTTTATTAAAAGCTATTGTTGCAGCAAGAAAAGTATCTCGGATCCTTGGGCTACTATATATTTTTGTCAATCTATATGTCGCAGTTAAATATTTAAAGCTGTGATATAGTTATATCCCTAGGGATATAGCTATTAACCATTATATAGTTAAATGAAAGTGGTTCATAACTATCTTACTAGACGAATCTAGTAAAATAATTATAATTGTTTGTAATTTGTTAGTCAAAACTACTTTTAAATTATATTTTTTTTTTTAGTTAAAACGTAATTTTTTTTCGATATTATATTTTATATCATTATAATGTACGCGGCTTTAGGGTGGCCAATAGGTCAGCGCAGCCGCACCTTAACCTACTGTAAAAAAAGGAACATGCACAACAACACAACAGGAACTTAAGATCCAATATCAATGTCGCGAAATTTGTTCCTCCTGTACATTCAGTCTATAATTATAATTATATCACTAGATTAGTCTAGTAAGATAGTTATAAAGTGTCTTCATATAACTATAATACGGTATATACCTATCACGTGTTTTAACTATCTTACTGCGACATATATATATCTGTAAACATATTATACCATACGTATAAATAAAATTGAAGTTTCTGTCTGTAACTTCGAAATAACTGCCTTATGTCGAGCAAGGGGGTTATTTAAAGGCAAGTAAGACATTAATAATCATTTCTATCCCTCTGTCTGTCTATGTGTCTGTCCGGGTTAATCTTCGGAATAGCTTAATAGATTGTAATGAAACTTCATGAATAGATAGAGAGCAATGTTAAGACTGATTTAAGCTGTATTTATACTTAAATCATTGCGATTTTAATTAAAAAAAATTGATTAACTAAATGGTCTTTTAACTAAATTGAATAATGGCACATTAACAGATCCGACCCCGGGTTAGTAACTAAAAAACGATTAACCTAATAAATTACAAAATGTAGGTTCTAGTTTTACTTAAAACATAGACTGATATTTACTAAAAAGCTTCAACGAAATAAGAGTTTGCATTAATCAAAACAATAATTGACCTCATTTTAGTTTCACCTTTGAGTCGTTATTCTTAACACCAATATTAGAAGTATCGCTATCGGGATCACAGTGTACAGATTTCTTGAGTAGCTAATACGCAATAAAGTTTGTAGAGTTGGCCGTACGAAAAATAACTGCTACTGAGATCCACACCGGCCACGCTGCTGTCAACGCACGCCGATAAAGCAGCCGAGTAGCGTGGAGGAAATTCTTGCGATTTGTGTACACATCACGTTGAGAGCACGCGATACGTTTTCGTAATTGAAATATTTTAAATTGTTAAATGATTCTAAATTAAGCATTCGGTGCACGTCGCGAGAGGTGACAGGGCAGGATACGAGCAGCAACATCTTTCTGATAACAACTCAATACAATAAAACTGCGGTTGGCTGGCACCATGGACCCGCCTGTCAAGCATGGCAACTATCAGCATCTAAAATAAATGCTAAATATCTCGACAAAAAAGGCAATCTATGTGGAGTAGGGTTACCATATCTCAGGATTTGTCCTGAGATTTCAGGATTTTTAGACTCTTCTCAGGATTGCGGCTGGATTTTGCAAATCTCAGGATTTGTAGAACTTTCAATATAATACAGCTTACATTTTAAAGATCTCTTTAATAAAAAGTTAAAGAAACTAAAAATAATTTTCCTTTGGTAATAATTCCACAAATAAAATCAAAACTTATTTATCCAAGTAGATACTTAAACAGTTTTATCACACTTAATATGTGAAGTTACCTTTTTAAGTAAGGTTTTCTTCTCAAACTGTAAAAAAATCTTAGGATTTTTAAATGGAAATCAGGCCTCTTCTCTGGACTTTTAATTTTTTCATCTGGTAACCCTAATGTGGAGAGTCCTATGTTACGCAATGGACTAAGATAAACTGCAATGATGTTCATACTGATTATTCCAGCTAACTTCAATTAAAGTTACCACGATACCTTTTTTTAGGATAAGGTGACAAACGAGCACACAGTCCACCTGATGGTAAGTGGTTGTTGTGGCCCATGGACATCTATATCTATCCTCGTTTGCGGATCAAAATGCAGATGCGTTGTCACCCGTGAGGACTAAGATGGAATGCCTCTTTTCCAGTAAAAAGGGTCTTCGGTTCTCTACACTCACCATACGAAACACAGCAGTGTTAAGCTGCTATTTTACGCTGGTATTCTGTGAGAGCGTGGTCCTTCCCCGGTCGAGCCGACCCATTTGTGTTACTACTATACTACTAAAATAGCTGAAGAATGGCTCTACCACGTATAAAAACCTACCTTAAATATCAAATAATCGAATAAGCAAAACAAGCTATTTTAGTGTTCAGCTTCAAAATCGGTTGAAATTCTAAATGCGGAAATTGTTTCCGAATCCGGATATAACATCGGCCTTTATGAATCTGTTATTACACTAAAATTGTTATCATTGTGAAATACGATGAATATTCTCCGTTATTTCGCAGTAAATTTATTCATGACGATCTGGTGAGATATGCAGGAAGTCGATGGATGTGGCTCGGGACCACGCTTTGTGACATTCTTTGGGGAAGGCCTATGTTCAGCAGTGGACTTGTCGCTTTAATGAAGATGATGACGAATCACTGATCATCGGCTAAAACATAGCATTATGTAGAATATATTTTATTATGTAGAATGTACAGCCATTTTAAATTTTCTCAGCATTGTGAAAACATTCGCAAATGTATGTCTGCTGACATTTGGTCCTTCTCAACAGGATTCGAAGGTATTTCCGGCCCGTACTGGCATTTTTCATAATTTGTATCTTAACTTACTTATCAGAAATAAATTTGGATATTACTAATGGTGGTGATGTCAATGATTAATAGTATTAAGTACTCATTATGAATATTGATATATTTGCCGATATTTTTAATTTGCCTAAAAGTTGCCTAAAAAGACTAGTCACAGTAACAAACAGCCAGTTTTTTTTTGTTTGTAACTTCTTGTTCTTGTTTTTATGTTGAGGCTACAAACTATTCCAAAGCGCTGGTTCATTTTCATAAAGAGTTAAAAACTTGAATATGAGCTTGTTCTTGTTAAAACAAAAACGGCTTTTGTTGAATGACGACACCAACCAGCGTCGTTTCTTCTGCTTTCTTTTTACTTGGTTTATCAAACGTTCACCACTGAATAAATCCACAGCGGCTGCACACGCAGACTTGCATTCCGTGTCACTTAACATGTTGGAATGTCAGTTGACAGGCCGCACAAAGTCGGCACACGCCGTGGGAATGCTCAGTACGGACCGCGACAGGCCCATTCAGGCGGGGCAACGCCTGGCGCGGCCTGTCGCCTGGCAGGCCGTGGGACCCTAGCTTGAGAAAGCAGGCCGTGGGACCCTAGCTTTACGTTCATCACATCTTAGTGACATCTTATAAATACAAAGTGACAACCTATATACGAGTGAGTACATTAGACTGCGGGACACACGCTCTCTTTAACTCCTCTCTTTTACTACTGCTGCTGGGTTCAGGCCTCCTCCTATTGTTTTATGAGAAGGGAAATATCTACTGTGTTGTCTTAATTTAAGTGGACTTACTTTACATATTACTACTAAAATTTTTTTTGTTTTTATATCATAAGTACATTGAGTTTGCTCGCACCAATATTATTTTAGAATCGACACTGTAAGGTTACGCTTTCACAAAGGCTGACAATAAGATCATTGAAACGGAACACGACAGTAAGATTAATGTACTTCAACGTTAAAATCTGTAACCAATTTCAAGCAATACTTGCATTTTATTTATATAATAAATAATATGAACTATGTTGTAGCAACAAATAAAGGTTTTATTTCTTTCTTTTCTTTCATTTACCGAGTGAGTTGTACTGTTTTCGGATTGATGCTGCATTTAATTGCTGGATTCGGAAAAGATAACGCTCTAACCAGCTAGAATACCAGCATAAAATAACAGCATAAAGTTGCTGAAAACCGAAGACTACTTATAGCTGTAACGAGCCTTCTGCATAGTAATTGTCAGGGATAGCAACGCTTTTTTACATTTTGACTTTTTACTTGGTAGAGATACACTGCAGCAATATTATGGTTGTATTTAATCTTCAATCTTTTTAATCTTTTTAAAAAACGTTACCCCCACACTAGGATTTTCTCCTGTGTCGTGGAGGCAGTTTACAAACATAAATTGCACGATGACAAACATCCAGACCCGGAACAATTATTTGCAGACCATACAAATACTTGTTCCGTGCGAGATTCGAACCCGCGGCCCACAGCGCACTAACTTATTGCTAAGCCAATGCGCCACGGAGCCGTCAAAATGTATCACGAATGAGTTGGCTCGACAGGTGAAGTACCATGCTCTCACGGAATAATATTGTAAAATGTTAAACTAGCAACTATTTGCCACTTGTCTTGGAAAAAGTTCGGGAGAAACAACCTCGCAGTAGGATCCTCCTTCACCACAACAACGTATCGTCGCACACCGCTAGGAAAACAATCGACTAATTGGCGACGTCAGATGTGGAATTTCTGGGTCACCCGCCCTATAGGCCCGATCACGTGAGTTTTATTTATTTTCGAGAATAAAAGACAAAATTCGAGGAAAACGGTTTATGGACGCCGAGGAAGCAGTGGCTGCGTTTCAAAATGCCGTCGATGAGGACCCCTAAGGACAAGTGGCCAAAGTGATTTTCTCAGTGGTTCCATGGGATGCAGCGATGTATTGATGTAAATGGACACTATTTTGAAAAGATGTAATAAAACTAATAACTTGCTTGTTTGTTCAATTTCAGATTTTCTAAGAACTTTCAATGTCACCGTCGTATCAGAAATTTCTCAGTATCCTGCTGTTTTCTTAACATCATTAGTTTTGAAATAATATGTAAAGATATTGGAGTTTAAATGTTTTGAGAAAGCCTCTACAATTTGTTTAAGCAATAATTTGGCAACATGAGAAGATCACGAAGACAGCTGATCAATATTGCTGGTTATCATTTATTATCAATTGCAATTAAGAATTTAATTGGCGCCGTCGGGGAATTCGGGTTACTCGCATGTGTTGAATTTTATGGTGAGCGTTTAGCCCCTGAGCTACTACGGCTCATATAATATATTAATTTTTATTCTATTTATATTACAAGTAATTCTTACTTTATTATATACAATATTACAAACTATAATAATAAAAAAACTAAAACTATAAACTTAAATTATCATATATTCCTACGCCCCGCGGTATCGTGCCAAGAACGCTGGCTGTGTTTCCCCGCTGAATGGCTATACTTAGCCTTTGAGCGAGAAAAGAACCAGCCCTCGTATCACCAGCAGCAACGACCAGCCGCGGATGGAGTTCCTTTAGAAACTTCACCGCACGTAGACCCCACGGACCGATAGTCTCTTCAGCAAATGGCACAAATATGTAGTCATCTCTCATATTTGTACCACTTACTCAGTTCAGCCTCTGCCTCTGATACCGCCCCGGCTCTAAACGAGGTACCCCTGAGATGAGAGGCCGCCAGAGTGTCTACGCAAGTAGCATCCCACACTAGGGCTTTACCTATCTCCCAAGGGACCAATGTCATACCGTTGGGTCTCCTGCATCGTCTTTAAATATTCCACAAGGCTCTAAAACCGAGGGAACATAATAATAATATATAATATAACATAAAATAATATAAAAGCCTTTACACGGACAATTTCCTAAAAAAAGTATTAGAGGCCAATATAGAGATAGAACTTTCGTATAAATGGTTTAAAAAGCAACAAGTATCTCCAAGTATAGAGTCATCAATATTTGTAATACAAGATCAGGCAATTATTACGCGGCCACATCAACGTGATATATCAAAAGAGCCAGTAGATGGAAAACGTCATCTCTGTTCCTGTAAACATGAAACCACGCAGCACATAATATCCGGATGCGACAAACTAGCAGGGACATACTATGTAAAGCGACATGATGACCTTGTCCAATATGTCTATTGGTGACTGGCTAAAAAGGACAAAATCGAAGTTTCTAACTTTTGGTGGAAAGAAACCCTCATCCGGCCACAAATTAAAGAAAACGAGTTTGCTAAAATCATGTTGTACTGTAACACACAATAGGCCTTATTTTAAATATAATGATAAAACTAGTATTAAACATTCGTAATAGATATAACTGTACCATCAGACTACAATATAGGACCCAAGAAAATTGCAAAAATTAAGCAAATACCACCTGCTGTAAACTGAAGTTAGTCGTCTGTGGAATACACAAGCTATTGTCATTCCCGTTGTAATAGGAGCAACGGCAGTAGTAGCTAAAAGTATCAAGAAATACATAGATAAATTGGTAAGCCATATTAACATTAGCATCCTTCAAAAACAAGCAGCTGTTCACACGTTAACTATACTCACCAAAGTGCTAGGTGATACTGTATTCGTTCATAATCAACAAGACCATCTACATATACAGAACACCCAACAGTCATCAAACACGCAGCAGTCACCAAACACAACGGATTCAATAAACACCACAGACACATCGAATATACAACATTCACTAAACATCTAAGATAAACACGTACAAGCTATGCAACAATCATCAGATACAACGGACACACAACAATCATCAAACGCCCGGTGCGTTATCTCTAACATAAATCATACTCCGAATACATAACTGTTCACGCCCGAACGCTGGTTTCGGAATTTGACGCCAGAGGGCGCTCGGCTCGGCGCCATACCGATTTTGACGTTCGGTCGAGCGGTGAGGCGAGGGCGCGCGAGCGCAGGAGTGGGTTGCCAGCTGTGCTTGGGACAGCACGCTGTCATTTTTTGTGCGGGAACGCGGAATAGTTTATGCGCGTCTAGTAAATATACTGTCTAGCATTCGTATCGCCCATTCCTTGTTTGAAAGCTTTTCCCGGAACTTCTTGTGTCTAACTCAGAATCTGTATAAGGGTATTAGACAATATTAGCTACTACTGCGGCATTTGATATTCTAAAAATAATTGTTGCCACGCGAAACGGTAGTGAACTTTGATCCGGACATTCGTGTTCGTGCGGTGTGTTACGTTTTTGCTTATAGTAACGGGATTACGTATAGACCGACATTCTGTATTTGTGTTGGGTGTTACGCTTTATAACAAATTAGAGTTAGTGGCTTCTGGAAGTTAGTTAATTGTACGATAAAGTTAAGGACTGTCCTCGTAACGAACGAAGAAAGTGACTGTGGACGACTACGCGGAAGATTACCACAATTTGGGGCGGTGCTGAAGTCCGAGCTGCTGCCGACGGCAACGGTCTCATAAGGTCTACCACACTCAGTCACACACAGATACATCTCACTGACCCTTACTTCCCATGCACCATACAACCACATGCGACCTGACCGAACCCTGAGGGACCAGTCGTCTTGAAAGCAGAAGATCACCAGCTGATCAACCCCGACGAAAACCGTATTGGCGGTCACTAATCAGCTGGTGATCCTCAAGGTATCGGATGAGCTGGCAGTTAATAATGGATTCCATTATTTTGGAGAACAAGGAGGTGATCGCGATAGGCCTATAGTTGGACGGGTCTGAGCGGTCGCCTTTTTTAGGGATCGGGTGGACAAAAGCTGTCTTCCATGAATTCGGGACTACGCCTTGGGAGTAGGAGTACCGGAAAAGACGCGTTAGGACCAGTGCCAACTCCGGAGCACACGTCCTCAGCACAATTGGGGGGATTCCATCAGGCCCACTCGACTTCTGGATGTCCAGGGAGAGGAGTGCTTTGTGAACCGAGCGCTGTGAGAACAGCACATCCGGCATGGAGCACTCACACCGCGGGATGGTCGGCGGGGTTTTCCCCCCGTCATCAAGAGTCGAGTTGGACGCAAAAAGGGAGCCTAAAAGGTCGGCTTTGCCTTTTGCGTCTTGAGCCAGTGAGTCATCCTCCCTGTGCAGAGATGGTAGTGATGGCTTACAGAAATTCCCTTGGACAGCCTTGGCGAGAGACCAGAATGCACGGGTTTCCGAAGGAAGGCGAACTAGTTTCTCGCCAATTCTGCCTATGTGCTCTGACTTTGCCTTGGCAATAACACTTTTGAAGGACCTGGAGGCGAAATTATACTTCTTTTTAAGTATGCTGGTGTTTACATCCCGAGTCGCCGAAGCCGCATCCCAGGCTTGATAACACTCCTGCTTACTGCGTAATGCAATCTTACAGGAGCGACCAAACCTAGGCTGAAATCTGCCTCCGATGGTTACAACATATGACGGAATAAATAGTTCCATTCAACAAAGAGTCCAACAGCGCTGGGATCATCCAGCGAGAAGCAAACCCGCCCCCATGGGTAGGAAGCAAAGAAAGACCGCATTTCGTCCCAATCCGCCGACCTGTAATGCCAAACACGATGGCAACCTGCAGAACGCAACGGCGAGGGGAGCGTGAGCGGCACCACACTCTGGACCAGACAATGGTCCGAAGAGCCGAGAGGGGCATCGACGGAAACCTGATATCCGTCCGGATGAAAGGTCAGCAGAAGGTCCAACAGGGAAGGTGTATGATCCTCAACATCTGGAATCTGCGTAGGCGATGTAACCAGTTGTGTCAGATCATATGCCAAGGCAAAGTCATAAACAGATCTCCCCGCATGATCGGTTAAACGTGAACCGTGCCATTCGGCGTGGTGGGCGTTAAAGATCGCCAAGGATCACGGTCTCTGCGGATGGGACCTGTTGTAGCAAAGAATCTGTAGCCATTTGGACGTGGTCGATGAGTTGGTCTATTTCGGCATTACCGCTATGGGACCTATAGAGGCACCCGTAGATGCGCGGATGGTCGTCGCTGTCTACGCGTAGCCAAAGGATGGACAGGTCCGAACTTTCAAGACTGCCGAGGCGTCGAGAACAGATGTTCTCTCTGACTTATACGCAAACTCCAGCCCGAGGCACAAAGGAGTGCTCCAATTTGTACCCCGGGTAGGAGAAATACGAAGTATCAGCCGGAGAGGACACCTGCGTCTCGGTCAGAAAGAGCAAGGCCGGCTTCGCCGTCTCACCGCCGGACGGTGTTAAGGTTCGAGTGAAGTCCCCTGATGTTGCAGAAATTCACGGATAGCGTGGCAGGGATCGCCTTGTTCTTGTTGCTCAGTTTAACTCGAGCAGTTATTGTGTTGAGCGGAATTTGACACTATGACGTGTGTGTATCATTTCACAAAATGCGAGAAAAGCAATGATTGTTATTCAGTAATTATCTAATGAAATTCATGATTATTATCGACTTATAATAATAATTGAAAATAAAAATTGATAAGTAACATTTTTATATGACAAATAGTTATGATATATTTTAATAGAAATATGTATTGTTTGATAGTTTATGTGTACGTGTGTACTTATTCGTACAAAGAAACGCAGATGTTGTTAAAAAAAGACTGGAAATGTTAATATTAATCGTCGAATTCCCTTTTTTGAAATAATATTTTACCGCAAGTTGTACAAATTAACGATTTATCACAAAATACTAAAATTCATAAGACTTTTTTTTTCATAATTTTACCTTTTTTGTACAAGGTGGGGCACTATCTGGCATTTTCCTTTACATTATTCGAGATGTATATCATGCACTGTGCTATAATGTGCACAAAATAATGTGTGAATGTTGTCGTTAAAGCAGGTAAAAAGTGATTTTCCGATATAAAACTCCTGAACCAATTAAATGAAAGCACTTTGATCACGTTGATGATTGTATGCTGATGTGTAATTGGTCGAATTTCGACCGCAAACGATACTCGCTTTGAATAATGCTCGCACAATGGAAATTCTTAGCAGCTTTTTGCTGACTTACCACCGTCCAAAGCCGTAATGGAAAAGCCGTAAAAAACCGTCTATCCAAGTAATACAATTTGAGCTCTTTTGCATAAGTGAAGTTTAAGCGTTACCTTTCCTTACCCAACATTTATCACTCTATTACCCTTTCAATAATAAGACGAGGCTTGAATCCTTCCTAATGTGGTACAGCCTTAGCTATAATTTATACAATAAAATAATAAATAAAACGGTAATTGAACACTTATGCATGGTGCGTGTCCTATAATATTATTTTTCATTTATTTTATGACATGAAATAAGAGTCCGAATGTAAGCGGTATCACAATACAAGAAGGTTATTTGCCTTTTCATTAAAATACTATTGAAACAAAAGTTTTAAACTAATAAATAATAAAATTTGAGCTTAATTTTAATACATAATTAATACACAATCGCTTTTCCATTACTATGAAATACTTAAAGCAAACTTTCGTTTTATTTTCTTTTGACGGCGCCAATTAAATTTATTGCAATTGATAATAAATGATTACCAGCAATGTTGATCACCTGTTTTCGTGATCTTCTATTGCCGCATCTTTGCTTTAACAAAATGAAGCTTCATCAAAACTTTTAAATCTCAATATCATTAAATATTTAAAAATAACATGAAAAATCCAATGATATTGTTCCTCATAAATATATAATTCCGCAGTGTAATGAGAAATTTTTAATAAGTTATTGCGTCGGTAATATTTACAATTAAATAATACAAGAAAAATGATTCAAATACAATAGGAAAAGATAATTTTTAAGTTTGATTCATATCAATTATTATCAATGAGAATTTAAGTGGTGCCATCGGGGAAGAATATCTAATACCCCAAATATTGTCGTAGGAGGCGACAAGGTGAAATAAACCAGCAGATGGGCAGCAGGCGTCTTCCTAATAACAAGCAGGAAAAGTTAACTGCGGCTACCATCCCGTCTGACAAGCGTGGCAACCATGGCAAATATCCCCCTTATGGTACAATCTATAGGCACTCATAGGATTCTGCACATAGGAGTTCTATGTGCAGCAGTGGACTTTGATAAGCTGTAATGAATGTAAATATATGAATAAATTACAATTAAAATTTTATATACAGTTAGTTCATTAAGCATACTATAATATCATAATGTTGTGTAATTATATGTTGTGTAAGCTAAGTGAATACTTAATTGGTATTAAAACTTCGTATAAGTTCGCTTAAACAAAGCGAGATTATTCTGATACCTAATGCATGTTTAATTAATTTTCATCACCCTACGTGTGTTTTGATTCCCTTTTAAATTTCTTTTAACTGTCCTAATTCCTTCCTAGACTTATCTATTTTAGCTTGTATCCTTTTTTTCCATGGTGGATCACATTTAGGTATTATAATATTATTAGTGGTGTAAGGTTTTTGATTATTGTTTAATATTAGAGTTTTAGCCGTGGCGTATATAACATTATTTATTTCGCGCAGACTATTATTAGTAATTAAAAGATTAGGTAAATACTTATTTAATGTGTGCAGTTTTTCTAAGAAACATTTATTTATTTTAGCTTAAGGTACTTAGTACCTAGTATGGAAAAAAAGGATACAAGCTAAAATAGATAAGTCTAGGAAGGAATTAGGACAGTTAAAAGAAATTTAAAAGGGAATCAAAACACACGTAGGGTGATTTAGGTATCAGAATAATCTCGCTTTGTTTAAGCGAACTTATACGAAGTTTTAATACCAATTAAGTATTCACTTAGCTTACACAACATATAATTACACAACATTATGATATTATAGTATGCTTAATGAACTAACTGTATATAAAATTTTAATTGTAATTTATTCATATATTTACATTCATTACAGCTTATCAAAGTCCACTGCTGCACATAGAACTCCTATGTGCAGAATCCTATGAGTGCCTATAGATTGTACCATAAGGGGGATATTTGCCATGGTTGCCACGCTTGTCAGACGGGATGGTAGCCGCAGTTAACTTTTCCTGCTTGTTATTAGGAAGACGCCTGCTGCCCATCTGCTGGTTTATTTCACCTTGTCGCCTCCTACGACAATATTTGGGGTATTAGATATTCTTCCCCGATGGCACCACTTAAATTCTCATTGATAATAATTGATATGAATCAAACTTAAAAATTATCTTTTCCTATTGTATTTGAATCATTTTTCTTGTATTATTTAATTGTAAATATTACCGACGCAATAACTTATTAAAAATTTCTCATTACACTGCGGAATTATATATTTATGAGGAACAATATCATTGGATTTTTCATGTTATTTTTAAATATTTAATGATATTGAGATTTAAAAGTTTTGATGAAGCTTCATTTTGTTAAAGCAAAGATGCGGCAATAGAAGATCACGAAAACAGGTGATCAACATTGCTGGTAATCATTTATTATCAATTGCAATAAATTTAATTGGCGCCGTCAAAAGAAAATAAAACGAAAGTTTGCTTTAAGTATTTCATAGTAATGGAAAAGCGATTGTGTATTAATTATGTATTAAAATTAAGCTCAAATTTTATTATTTATTAGTTTAAAACTTTTGTTTCAATAGTATTTTAATGAAAAGGCAAATAACCTTCTTGTATTGTGATACCGCTTACATTCGGACTCTTATTTCATGTCATAAAATAAATGAAAAATAATATTATAGGACACGCACCATGCATAAGTGTTCAATTACCGTTTTATTTATTATTTTATTGTATAAATTATAGCTAAGGCTGTACCACATTAGGAAGGATTCAAGCCTCGTCTTATTATTGAAAGGGTAATAGAGTGATAAATGTTGGGTAAGGAAAGGTAACGCTTAAACTTCACTTATGCAAAAGAGCTCAAATTGTATTACTTGGATAGACGGTTTTTTACGGCTTTTCCATTACGGCTTTGGACGGTGGTAAGTCAGCAAAAAGCTGCTAAGAATTTCCATTGTGCGAGCATTATTCAAAGCGAGTATCGTTTGCGGTCGAAATTCGACCAATTACACATCAGCATACAATCATCAACGTGATCAAAGTGCTTTCATTTAATTGGTTCAGGAGTTTTATATCGGAAAATCACTTTTTACCTGCTTTAACGACAACATTCACACATTATTTTGTGCACATTATAGCACAGTGCATGATATACATCTCGAATAATGTAAAGGAAAATGCCAGATAGTGCCCCACCTTGTACAAAAAAGGTAAAATTATGAAAAAAAAAGTCTTATGAATTTTAGTATTTTGTGATAAATCGTTAATTTGTACAACTTGCGGTAAAATATTATTTCAAAAAAGGGAATTCGACGATTAATATTAACATTTCCAGTCTTTTTTTAACAACATCTGCGTTTCTTTGTACGAATAAGTACACACGTACACATAAACTATCAAACAATACATATTTCTATTAAAATATATCATAACTATTTGTCATATAAAAATGTTACTTATCAATTTTTATTTTCAATTATTATTATAAGTCGATAATAATCATGAATTTCATTAGATAATTACTGAATAACAATCATTGCTTTTCTCGCATTTTGTGAAATGATACACACACGTCATAGTGTCAAATTCCGCTCAACACAATAACTGCTCGAGTTAAACTGAGCAACAAGAACAAGGCGATCCCTGCCACGCTATCCGTGAATTTCTGCAACATCAGGGGACTTCACTCGAACCTTAACACCGTCCGGCGGTGAGACGGCGAAGCCGGCCTTGCTCTTTCTGACCGAGACGCAGGTGTCCTCTCCGGCTGATACTTCGTATTTCTCCTACCCGGGGTACAAATTGGAGCACTCCTTTGTGCCTCGGGCTGGAGTTTGCGTATAAGTCAGAGAGAACATCTGTTCTCGACGCCTCGGCAGTCTTGAAAGTTCGGACCTGTCCATCCTTTGGCTACGCGTAGACAGCGACGACCATCCGCGCATCTACGGGTGCCTCTATAGGTCCCATAGCGGTAATGCCGAAATAGACCAACTCATCGACCACGTCCAAATGGCTACAGATTCCTTGCTACAACAGGTCCCATCCGCAGAGACCGTGATCCTTGGCGATCTTTAACGCCCACCACGCCGAATGGCACGGTTCACGTTTAACCGATCATGCGGGGAGATCTGTTTATGACTTTGCCTTGGCATATGATCTGACACAACTGGTTACATCGCCTACGCAGATTCCAGATGTTGAGGATCATACACCTTCCCTGTTGGACCTTCTGCTGACCTTTCATCCGGACGGATATCAGGTTTCCGTCGATGCCCCTCTCGGCTCTTCGGACCATTGTCTGGTCCAGAGTGTGGTGCCGCTCACGCTCCCCTCGCCGTTGCGTTCTGCAGGTTGCCATCGTGTTTGGCATTACAGGTCGGCGGATTGGGACGAAATGCGGTCTTTCTTTGCTTCCTACCCATGGGGGCGGGTTTGCTTCTCGCTGGATGATCCCAGCGCTGTTGGACTCTTTGTTGAATGGAACTATTTATTCCGTCATATGTTGTAACCATCGGAGGCAGATTTCAGCCTAGGTTTGGTCGCTCCTGTAAGATTGCATTACGCAGTAAGCAGGAGTGTTATCAAGCCTGGGATGCGGCTTCGGCGACTCGGGATGTAAACACCAGCATACTTAAAAAGAAGTATAATTTCGCCTCCAGGTCCTTCAAAAGTGTTATTGCCAAGGCAAAGTCAGAGCACATAGGCAGAATTGGCGAGAAACTAGTTCGCCTTCCTTCGGAAACCCGTGCATTCTGGTCTCTCGCCAAGGCTGTCCAAGGGAATTTCTGTAAGCCATCACTACCATCTCTGCACAGGGAGGATGACTCACTGGCTCAAGACGCAAAAGGCAAAGCCGACCTTTTAGGCTCCCTTTTTGCGTCCAACTCGACTCTTGATGACGGGGGGAAAACCCCGCCGACCATCCCGCGGTGTGAGTGCTCCATGCCGGATGTGCTGTTCTCACAGCGCTCGGTTCACAAAGCACTCCTCTCCCTGGACATCCAGAAGTCGAGTGGGCCTGATGGAATCCCCCCAATTGTGCTGAGGACGTGTGCTCCGGAGTTGGCACTGGTCCTAACGCGTCTTTTCCGGTACTCCTACTCCCAAGGCGTAGTCCCGAATTCATGGAAGACAGCTTTTGTCCACCCGATCCCTAAAAAAGGCGACCGCTCAGACCCGTCCAACTATAGGCCTATCGCGATCACCTCCTTGTTCTCCAAAATAATGGAATCCATTATTAACTGCCAGCTCATCCGATACCTTGAGGATCACCAGCTGATTAGTGACCGCCAATACGGTTTTCGTCGGGGTTGATCAGCTGGTGATCTTCTGGTCTACCTGACCCATAGATGGGCGGAGGCAATAGAGTCCAAGGGAAAGGCGGTGGCCGTTAGTCTGGACATTGCGAAGGCCTTCGATCGGGTTTGGCACAAAGCGCTTCTTTCGAAGCTCCCTTCCTATGGGCTTCCCGTGAAATTATGCAATTGGATCACCAGTTTTCCGACGGTGCATGCTCCGACTGCAAACCTATTAACGCTGGTGTTCCACAAGGCTGCGTGCTATCACCAATGCGTTTCTTCTGCGTATCAGTGATATGTTGCAAACCGGTACCATTCATTGCTATGCGGATGACAGCACTGGTGATGCTCTATACACCGGCTGTGCCAATATTTCTCGGGAAAACGTCGCCGAGTACCAGAACAAACTTGTGTCAGAAGTCGAGTCTTTGCTGGACAAAATCTCGGATTGGGGGCGACTAAATCTAGTCCAGTTTAATCCTCAGAACACACAAGTTTGCGCGTTTACTGCTAAAAAGAACCTCTTTGTCGTATCTTCTCAGTTTCAAGGTACTCCCATTGTTGCCTCAACCAGTATCGGAATCCTTGGCGTCGACATATCGAGTGACGTGCAGTTTCGTGGTCACTTGGAAGAGAAGGCCAAATTGGCCTCTTAAAAGCTTGTCGTGCTCAACAGAGCGGGACAGTATTTCATGCCAGCACAACACCCAAAACTTTACAAGGCGCAGGTTCGGCCTCACATGGAATACTGTTCCCATCTCTGGGCAGGGGCTCCCCAGTGCCAGCTCCTTCCACTTCCATCCATCGCATCCAGTGCAGAGCGGCTCGAATCGTCGACGACCGAGTCCTTTCCGATCGGGTCGACTCATTGGCGCTGCGAAGAGATGTTGCATCACTTTGCATTTTCTTTCGCATTTACCACGGGGAGTGCTCTGAGGAATTGTTCGGATTAATCCCAGCCGCTCAATTTCATCATCGTACATCGCGGCAGAACTCCCGATACCATCCACATCATCTGGATGATTGGCGGTCCACCGCTGTGCGATTTAGAAGATGTTTTCTTCCTCTGATGAATTCTTACATTAACAATTCGATTTATTATAAAATAACAAACTGCTCCTGAACTGCCACTTAAATTGTTTTTACGAACTCTAAACAGCGTTATTTAAAATTCTTATGGTTAAAGCTCGAAGAACCGACAATCGATGGGGAAGAAAGGTACTCGAGTGGCAGCCTCGTTCCGGCAGGCGAAGTATAGGGCGAGGCCTATGTTCAGCAATGAACTTGTGATGGTCTGTAATGATGATGATGATGGTAAAATAGTAGTTTTATAAATAAATTCTAATAACAGTAAATTTCTGATGGAATGAAACAAAAGGAAGCATTTAAAATTTTCCGCAACAAATGTATATATTGAGTATAATATAATAAGTATAATTGGAGATTATTACAATTTTATAACTAAAACCGGTGCGTGTGCCAGTGATGATTATAGAACTAAAATATGGTTTTTCAGTGCTGGCCGTATGAGAATGTGAGACACGCATGTCAGGATCAAATTCACATGTAAATATTTTTTTAAATGTCCAGTATTTTTAAAAATAAACAAATAAATACGAAATACCTCTATGCGGTATTAATGTGTATATTATTATATGCTGTGATTATGCGTGCCGTTTATACCTACTTAGATTATTATTTTTTATCAGCAAGTTCTTGTTGGTGGTCTTAGAAAAAATCGACTATTTTTATAAATATCATCCTCCACTGAATTGCGTCTAATCTGCTGGTCCGTGACTGACGATGCTCTGGCGGAAAATCCATCAGAAAACGCTGCAACCAAATTTCACGGAGTGATGACGAGAAGCAACATTACCATTAGCAAAATTTCTATAATATTCCATGGTTATACTTAGATAAATAATAGTTATTTTTAATTAGGAAAGAGTACACGATTGTTTCTCCTAGCTTTCCATGGTGAAACATAATATTATGCATTTTGTTTGTGGCTTATATAACTTGTATTATACGTGGTAGAGCCATGCTGCAGCAATATTAGTAGTGTAGTTGTGGCATGAATGTGTCGGCTCGACCGGGAAAGGACCACGCTCTCACAGAATACCAGCATATGGTGAGTGTAGAGAACCGGAGACCCTTTTTACTGGAAAAGAGGCGTTCCATCTTAGTTCTCACGGATGACAACGCATCTGCATTTTGATTCGCAAACGAGGATAGATGTAGATGTCTATGGGCCACAGCAACCATCTACCATTAGGTGTTCTGTGTGCTCGTTTGTCACCCCATCCTATAAAAAAATTTTTTTTTTCTCAATAATAACTTTTAATACGTAGATCCGTAGAAATGCGCTTACCAGGGACTGTACGGAGCTGTTTATAGAACAGGCTATACTTCAAGTGTGGTCACTTTGCTTCATCTACTCAAAAAAAAAAAACTTTTAATGAAAAGTAAAAACCGGCGTCAAAAACTAAAAAGTATAATAAAATATTGACATAATGTTTTCTGAAGTCGGGCTTTAATTCTTCTGTACAGTATAGTATAACTTTGCACCGCTTAGAAGCTATTATGGGAATGTTATAATATAATTGTTTGTTGTTTATATAATTGGTTTTCTCTTAGTAATTAATAAAAGTAAATACCCCTAAGTGTAAATAATTTAAGGAAAGTTTTATTAGTTTAAAGCTTAGGCGAATTAAAATTTAAGTAAACAAACTGTTTAAAAATCCATTTTGATTAATATAAAGAGCGGAAAAAATTGATAAAGTGTTCTCATAACTTTTTATACATATACGTGCATAAGATTATAGTTTTGTTTTTATTCAGAAGTTGTTAACGTATTGTAAAAGTTACAGTAGATTGCAAACCGAACAATCAATAAAATGTTACAAAAGCGTACGTCTGCAAAATAGCAGTCTGATATTTGGAATTCGCATCATAAATCGCATAACGGACGTTATGCTGCCAAGCCTGCGATATTCGAATTGGTTTCACCTGAAGCGCGATAATACATGTAAGCATGAAATTATGAGAGCCATTTTACAAAATTCGGACTATTTGTCCCAGGTAAACATACTCGTCAACAACTTCGAACTTAGTGCTCCCAACAACTACCGGCATAGGTGTGACATGGACATTAAACATGATCTTTGTTTTGTCCATGTTCATCTTAAGACCTATCCGTTGGAAAACACTATTGAGGTCATTGAGCATAGTGCTTAGGTCCTCCAGCGATTCTGCCATAAGGACTATATCGTCGGCAAATCGAAGGTGAGTGATGTACTCGACATTAATGCTAATAACGTATCCTTTCCAGTCCAGAAGCTTGAAAATGTCTTCCAATGCAGCGGTGAAGAGTTTCGGGGATATAACGTCACCCTGTCTTACAACTCTCTGCAGTTGGATAGGTTTCGTACTCTGGTTCTGTACTCGGATAGCCAATGTAGCCCTACTAAACAAACACGTCAGCACTTCGATATACCGACAGTCAACTTAGCACCGCTGAAGGGACTGCAGCACCGCCCAAATTTCGACGGAATCAAAAGCTTTCTCAAAGTCCACATACTTCAGATATAGTGGCAAAATTTACTCCTCGAACTTCTGTACAATTTTCCGAAGAGTATGTATGTGGTCTATGGTGTTAAAGCCTTTTCGCAAACCGGCTTGTTCGGGAGGCTGGAAGTCGTCAGGTATGCGCGCGAGACGATTCGTAATGACTTTCTAAAACAGCACGTAGACGCGGCTCAGAAGGGAAATCGGTCTGTAGTTTTTCAAGAGAGCATTGTCACCTTTCTTGAACAAGACCACCGCACTTCTGCTCTACGCCTTCGGTGTAATGCCACTATGGAGGATGGAAGTAAAGAGCTTCTGCAGGATTTCAAGTACCGGTTTTTCACACGCTTTCAGAAGCTCCGCTGTAATTCCACCTGGGGCCTTGCCGTTTTTAAGGTGCTGGAGAGCCATTCTAATCTCGCTCAGACTGACGTCCGGTATATCATCGGAATAGTATCGGATAAGACTCCCGTTGGATCGTTACTCATACTTGCGTGTGGCTCCAACGATGATGTGTACAGCTGCCCATAAAATAAATAAACTTACATATCAAAAATTATTTAATACATGCCTAGTATTATATATAAATTATGAACATAAAAATAATAAATTACATACATTTTACAGTTATATATTTATATAAACACATAAATAAATACTACTAATGAGATTATTCTGCCAGCATATTTAAGTAATGTTCGCGAACTTTCTTTTTGAATGCATACCGATTATTAGCCGTTCTAATTTCAAGAGGGAGTGCGTTCCAGAGGAGAACAGTGATGGAAGAATGCAGGAAAGCAGATTTATGAGAGGGACACTGTAGTAAAAGGTTGTTCGAAGAACGCAGGTTTCTGTCATGGCTAGCAAAGGTACTGAAAGTGAGGAGTTAAGTAAGAGAGAGAGTAGGAGACCTCAGAATGGAGTATAGGGTTGCTAGTGCGCGCATACTTCGTTGCTGAGGAATGGGAAGCCACTTAAGTTGAGAACGATAAGTAGACACATGGTCATACTTACTTATTATATTCTCTTCTAGTCAATTTTTACTCGTCTTCAAAAACAGGAGGTTCTCTATGCGACTATATATTATTGTTTCATGTCTACTATAGTACATACAAAAACGATCTATAAAATGAAATGAAATGAAATGAAATTAAGTTAAATATTTCATTTGCGTTTGGTTAAAGTACATTGAAGATGGTCATAATAATTAAACATCCGCTTAATCAGCCATTATTAACAGAGTGCAAATATTTAGAACTATAAAATATATTGATAATAATATATAAGGGTATAGTATTTATAACAAAATGTCAACAAGTAGTCAATAGAGGTCAGTGATAGGAAATAATTAATAAAGATTTCATAATTTGTCCAGTAAATTCGTTTGTCAAGTTGTTATTACCAAGTTACTATTAGTTCAAGTATTCCTGTACAGTGTAAAAACCATTTTCACTGAGAAAAACTATTTCTGGTGCTTCGTTTGGAGACGTCTTTAGCTTGTGTGAAATAATTCATATTATAGTTCTTTATAAATTATGCCGCTTCGAAAATAAATAGATAAAGAAGTGTCAAAATGTTCAAAGATTTAAACAAAGGTTGACATGACTCGTCAGATGCAGCACCACATATTGCTCTAATACACTTTTTGTGCAAAGAACGCCTTTTTTATATCCGTGCTATTACCCTATATCCGTCAATAATTACGTCACCAAAATGATATTTTACGGAGGACTGTGAAATAATAGTTGTAACTAAATAAGAACGTCAGGAGCAAAATTGTTCTCGGCCGAAACACTAAAATAGCTTGGAAGATCCAAAAGCGCATGCTTCATAAGCGTTTTATTTAATATTGATGAAAAAAAAAATTGTATTCCTGACTTTTAAAATATATTATTTACATGTTTTAAACTCAGTCCTTAAGTATTTTAACAGATAGTGTCACCTACAGGGAAAAAAAGTTTACCAAAATAAAGTTTAAAATCGATATAGGCTGTATGGCACATTTTGCCCTTTGTCTATCAAGGGCTAAAAATTATTTATTATTTATGTAGTTATTAGTTGTAGCACGAATGAGTCGGCTCAACCGGAGTAGGATCACGCTCTCACAGAATACCAGCATAAAATAGCATTTTCATGCTGCTGTGTTTCCGTATGATGAGTGTAGAGAACCGTAGACCCTTTTAAGTGGAAATGAGGGATACAATCTTAATCTTTAAGGGTGACAACGCATCTGCATTTTAATCGTCAATCGAGGGTCTCTGTATCCACTTACCATCAGGTTGACTTTATGCTCATTTGTCATCCTTATTCTATTAAAATAAGTAACTGTAAATATAGTTAGTGCACAGAATTTATAATTATTGGACAGCAACATATAGTTATTGGTCAATTTTAAAATACTCTAAAATGTGTTTTACACTGCCAGAATATCCAATATTTTGTGGAAAGTTACTCTAGACAATTTTAATAGTCAGAAATTTTTTATCGTGCAAAGCATTAATGAAATTCACTGGAAAGTATTCGGTATTAGCACCAATGGTGAATAATGATAACGAAATCCTTCTATTTGGCGACCATATAGTCATGGAAGAATCCTCAGCACTACACTCAATAATCTCCATAGTCGCGCCCGGTGGATAGATCTTAAAATTAAAAGAGACAATACAAGTTCATATGTACAACTAAACCGGTAGAAGTTTACTGGAAGAAGTACCACTCACGCTCCCTTCGCGGTTGCGTTCTGCAGGTTGCCGCCGTGTTTGGCATTACAGGTCGGCGAATTGGGACGGAATGCAGTCTTTCTTTGCATCCTACCCATGGCCGACGCATGCGTTGGCTGTTAGTCTGGACATTGCGAAGGCCTTCGATCGGGTTTGGCACAAAGCGCTTCTTTCGAAGCTCCCTTCCTATGGGCTTCCCGAGAAATTGTGCAAATGGATCACCAGCTTCCTTGCAGATCGGAGCATCAAGGTCGTTGTAGACGGTGCATGTTCTGACTACAAGCCTATTAACGCTGGTGTTCCACAAGGCTGTGTGCTATCACCAACGCTGTTTCTTCTGCATATCAATGATATGTTGCTAACTGGTAACATTCATTGCTATGCGGATGACAGCACTTGTGATGCTCTATATACCGGCCGTGCCAATATTTCTCGGGAAAACGTCGCCGAGTACCAGAACAAACTTGTGTCTGAAGTCGAGTCTTTGCTGAACAAAGTCTCGGATTGGGAGCGACTAAATCTAGTCCAGTTTAATCCTCAGAAGACACAAGTTTGCGCGTTTACCGCTAAAAAGAACCCCTTTGTCGTATCTCCTCAGTTTCAAGGCACTCCCCTTCTTGCCTCAGCCAGTATCGGTATCCTCGGAGTCGACATATCGAGTGACGTGCAGTTTCGTGGTCACTTGGAAGAGAAGGCCAAATTGGCCCTTAAAAAGCTTGGCGTGCTCAGCAGAGTGGGACAGTATTTCATGCCGGCACACCGCCTGCAACTTTACAAAGCGCAGGTTCGGCCTCACATGGAATACTGTTTCCATCTCTGGGCAGGGACTCCCCAGTGCCAGCTCCTTCCACTTGACCGCATCCAGCGCATAGCGGCTCGAATCGTCGACGACTGAGTTCTTTCTGATCGGTTCGATACACTGGCACTGCGAAGAGATGTTGCATCCCTTTGCATTTCCTTTCGCATCTACCATGGGGAGTGCTCTGAGGAATTGTTCGGATAAATCCCAGCCGCCAAATTTCACGAACGCACATCGCGGCAGAACTCCCGATACCATCCACACCATCTGGATGATTGGCGGTCCACCACTGTGCGATTTAGAAGATGTTTTCTTCCTCGCACGACTTCCTTGTGGAATTGATTACCATCAGCGATTTTTCCGGACCGATACGACTTAGAGACCTTCAAGAAAAGAGCGTACTCCTTTTTATAAGGCCGGCAACGCATCTGCAATTCCCTCCCTGGTGTTGCAGTTGTTCATGGGCGGCGGTAGTCACTTACCATCAGTTGAGCCGCATGCATGCAAGAGCTTATTGACCTTGAAATGGTTGAAACCAATCTAGTAAGCTTCAAGCACTGGCGCAAAGCAGCCAGCCTCTCAGTATTCTATAGGATGAATTTCAAAGTGCGCGCAGGAATCCCACCTTCCCTTTCCACCATCGGCCATTCAGGCGGTCGGCGGGTCTTCACTCTTTTCCTGTTGTGATATTCCACGCATTGGAACCGAACAACTTGCTTCGTATTTCATAATGCGTACAGCAAAAGAGTTGAATAATCTGCCGGTGGCTGGCTTTCCGCTTTATACCTACATACCACCAAGTGAGACTAAAATCTGACAAGCACTGGCTTATAATAAATAAAAATCAAACACTAGACTTTGTACCACAATCACTGGTCTATGAAACATGTCAGGGTGTCTTTGTAAAAATGTTTTAACCTATTCTCCAGGATAATTGTCCTTAAAGAGATTTGGACAGATATTTTCCAGAAGTAATTTTCAGATGTTGAATGTTCTTTATTTTTTTAACTTTTTAGTTAAGAAGCGAAGATATTGGGTTTGGAGAATACCATACACTAACTTTCGATGTTTTCCGGGGGTAATACATTATATTTTACATATTTAAAGATTCGTTTACCTATTAAATAATCATAATTTTTCATAGTATTATTATCAAAATTTCTTAGTCGGACTTTTGGGCGTTTAGGTAGTAAATCTTTTAAAATGTATGATTTATTTTGCAAAAAAATACATGAATAATATGTAAAATACAATTAGTTATTTCTGCAACATATATAATCATATCTCATATTTAATTGTAACTGGGCTGACTGGGATTAAAAATACAAAAAAAAACTACTTTTACTTTTAAATATATTCATCACATTTAATATTATAAAAAACATTCATACCTACTTTCTAAATCGATGAGCTATTTATCTCCCATTTAGGCAACAAAACGCACCGTACTTGCGTTTGCATTTAAAAACAGATTTTTTACTTTTATATGATGTTTTTGAAAACTTTAGAAAGCTATGTATTAATAATTATGATTTAGACCCTGCCCATTATTTCACAGCTCCCGGTTTCAGTTAGGATGCAATGCTAAAATATACAAAAATAGAATTAGAACTTTAAACAGATTTTGAGAAAATTGCATTTATTAGACCAGGTATCTCAATGTAGTAATCGTTATGCTAAAGCTAATAACAAATACATGGGGGATTATGATGCAGGGAAACCAAATTCATATATCTATTATTCATATATTTATTATCCATATATTTTGATGCCAACAATTTATATGGTTGTGCTATGTCTAAATATCTTCCTGGTGGATTTGAATGGATAAATCCGAATACAGGTTGTCTGAGACATCGGACTTCTGTTTTAATTTAGAAGTTAATTTGTAATATCCAAATGATTTACATTCGGACTTTCTTTTATGCCCAGAAAACATTCTTGTAGGCAATACTAATGAGAATAAACTAGTCCTAAATTTAAATAATAAAGATAAATATGTAATTCATTACAGAAATTTAAAGCAGTTCATAGAAATGGGGGTTAAATTAAGTGAAATTCATAGATTTTTAAAATTTAAACAGTCTCCCTGGTTGAAAATGTACATAGGTCTAAATAAAAAATTAAAAACGCTAGCAAAATCAGATTTTAATAAAAGATTTTTATAAATTTATGAATAATTCAGTATTCAGTAAGACTATAGAGAATTATATTTGTTATACACTGGGAGAACCTGGGTAAAGCTTTAGGTGCTCAAGATCTAATCACTAAACCACAATTGCATAGTCTCAATATTTCCGGAACACCTAGTTGCGGTTCAGTTGCGAAAAACTAAGTTAATATAATATAACAAACCAATTTATTTAGGGTTTTGTATTTTAGATATATCAAAAAGTTTAATGTATGATTTTCATTATAACTATAAGATTAAAACGTTTAGTAAAATCAAATTATTGTATACAGATACGGATAATTTAATAAATCATATATTTAAAGATGATTTTTACACTGATATAAAACCTGACCTTTCTTCATACTTTGATACCTCAGATTATGATACAAATAATATTTTTGAATATCCAAAATTAATTAAAAAGAAATTAGGATTTTTCAAAGATTAAAATAATGGAAAAATCATGAAAGAATTTGTAGGTTTACGATCTAAAATGTACGCTTATAAGTTAGAGAATAAGACTATATCCTAGGCAAAAGGGATAAATAAATAAATCACTAAAAAATGACAATAAATAATTATAAGTCTTCTCTATTTAATAAAAAAGTGAATATTATATTATGCTTAGATTTAAATCAATTAAGCACACAATTTTCACACAAAAATTAAATAAGATTGGTTTAGGTTTATCATATAATGACACAAAGGGACATATTATTTTAGATAATAATATTGAAATATTAGTTTGGGGTCATTATAAATTGCACTAAACTAATACAAACAATTAACTGTATAGTTAACGCTGAGTTTGATAATATTAATGAAATAGATAAAAACAGAAATATTACTGTAGACTATAGTATTTAAGGTTATAATCTGTGTGTGTGTGTGTGTGTGTGTGTGTGTTAGATTTATGAGTTATGCGTAGTGCATTTTGTCTGTATGTAACTATGTGAAACATTATAAAATTAGATAAAACAAATTGTATGCAATATATTATTTTTTATTTCTTTATAAACCCCTATTTAATCTTATACAAAACACTGTTCGAGTTTCAAATTTACATAAGCACATTGACTAAACCACTAAACATGCTGCTGCCAAGGGTCATCATCATCTTTCCAATCTTTTAAACCACCACCACAATGGAAACACTTGGTCCTGTCTGCATGGCCAGTATAAAAGAAACCGGCTTCTGTAAGATCTTCAGGTTTTTGTCGCATAACAAGAGGCCAGCCTTTTATACTGAGGATTCAGCTAGATTTTGAACTGAAGAATGGATATTCAGCTCTTGAGTACTGCATATTATTCTCTTTTTCTTCTCCTCTCAGTGTTATAATTTTGCTATTTAATCACGTGTTCTGTAAACGTATGCCACACTCATCTCTTCCTTCTGCTCTAGTCTTCCTCTCAGCAGCACAAGACGACAGATCGTTGAATCTTATGAGTACACAGAAGTAATTTGAATAAACAAAATCACATTTACTAATGATCAGCTAATGACTGTCATTGTTAAGAAAGCACTTTTTAACTATCTGCTCTTCTTTGTAATATTGTATACGAGGGCGTTTGTGTTGTCGTAGATGCAATCATTATTAGTCTTTACATATTATTTAATCCTCGTAGAAGCATGTTTCCACCATGATCAGTAGTTGGAACCTTGGATAGCTTCTTCATATCGTACTTTTCATCAGAATTAGTTCTCTATCGGCTCGTGCTACGGTTGACGATAACAGATACGGTTCATCAATCGATTGCGATTTTCTTTTTCCACCATCGCA
The DNA here is from genome assembly GCA_963668995.1 of Parnassius mnemosyne. Classification (NCBI taxonomy): domain Eukaryota; kingdom Metazoa; phylum Arthropoda; class Insecta; order Lepidoptera; family Papilionidae; genus Parnassius; species Parnassius mnemosyne. The sequence goes on from CAVLGL010000126.1 coordinate 20,777,916, forward strand.
TGAGTTATTATTAATGACGATATCATTACTCTCTTCTTGAGGGGAGAGTGGCGAGTAGTAATACTGTTTATAGGTATTTTCATCGAAGCTGAATGATTTCTGCAACAACGCCGTTATCATGTAAAATCAATTTATTTACACTTAATCACACACACACTCACACACACACACACACACACACACACACACACACACACACACACACACACACACACACACACACACACACACACACACACACACACACACACACACACACACACACACACACACACACACACACATACACACATACACACACACAGAGAGAGAGAGAGAGAGAGAGAGAGAGACACGCGCGCGCATGCACGCACACGTAAGTAAACAACAGAAAGATAAGTAAGTTTGTAAATAGAATAAACACTTACGTCCATGACCATTGATGTGTTGAAGTAATACAAACGTAGTATTGGTAGATCCACTGAGATCAAACGACACTGACTCCATGACTGCAGTTGCTCGGTCTTATATAGCACCAGTAACTTATATCTAATCTAAAGCATTTCCGCAGTGAAACTGATAGTAACTTTACGAGTCAAGAAGCTTATCTCGCATTCTTTCGTGTTGTGACTTGTGATACAGAGATGACTATTACAAATCATCAGAAAAGAATGCGATTTAATATTTACAAATCACTATAATTGATCATTCCTGCGTTAACCATTGAATAAATTGGTACTGTAATAATCTACTAATAGCAGTAATATCATGGATACACTACATGTACAACAACATCTGAAAAAAGATTAATCGCAGCATAGTTTTACGAACACATTAATAGAGAACACACTGTACAACTGTCACAGGTTTTTGCATGATGCGTGTTCATACAGACAGACAACGTTTCCAAAATAATTGTTCTGGCATCTGAATCGATCATATAGTATACCCCAATTCTAATTTCAAAAAAATTCAAATTACAGAAATCGTCGTGTTAAGAGTTTGATCATAGAGAAATAATAATATAGATTTAAAAAAATTACGTTTTAACTTTATTTTCATGCGATCTCAATTTAATCCTTTACAAAGATATTTGGAGAAGAATCAAAGTAACCATAATATAGCAAAGTAGGCCAAAGTCGACAACTGAAGGGGATGAAAGTTTATTTAAACAACAAACGCTAACCGACAAACGTTTTGTTTAAATAAACCAAAGTTAATTTAAACAAATAAAGCATTTAACTAAATAACTCTCTATTTTGAAACGTAATGTAGGTATAATCAAACTCCAACTACATAAATCTTTACTGGATTAGTTAACATCTAACTGAATAATACCCGTGTCTGATAGTTGAAAGCTTATGTTATTAAGTTTTCCTAGACAGGTGGGAAACATAGTAAGTCCATTCAAAATGACAAAACACATTTGGGTTGTGTATAGTATTTCAGATTGAAATGCGACTTAAAGACGAATTTTGGAAACTTGGGGATTCTCATCGACAAATATACCTTATGGTAGTGTTCAGAAAGCAAACACTGAAAGTCATGGGTTCGAATCCGCCATTCGACTACTGTGGTGAACCACTCTTGATACAATCATATTAAGCTTACTTAGAGTGGTTAGAGAGAATATTAGTATGGCGATGATTTGTATAACATACAAATCATCGGCTGAGTTTAATATAAAGCACTTATATAAGTGTTACAGATAGACACTTCAATTGTATTTGTATGTATAGACTATCAATCTGCCCTGGTTGCGCTTGGATAGCATCTATTAATGTCAATTTTGCGGATAATATATAACCTAGATCCCTCCTGGCAATGCTCTCTATGTGTTTGAAAAATTTCATCACAATTGGTTCAGCCATTCCGAAGATTAGCCCGGACAGACAGACAGACAGACAAACAAAACTTTTAAATTGGTTTTAAAAATGACTGCGTATAATAGAAGACACTTATTTCAATATTACAGACAGACGTCGTTTAGGTGGTAGAGCCATGCTGCAGCTATATTAATAGTATAGTTGTAGCACGAATGGGTCGGCTCGACTGGGGAGTGGGGGGGGGGGGGGGGCGCTCTCACAGGATACCAGCGTAAAATAGATGATATGGACAAAGATATATGTATATGGCTATGGGCTAGTATGGATAGTTGTTTATAAATTAAATGTTATTACAAGCACATTATAGTTTAAGACAGGAATTAGACAAGTGTTTATTGAATAACAAGCTGTACAGTTTTGTATGCGTGGAATTTTCCAATTATGAGATTATCTTAAGTTGACAGGTAGTATAACTTTAACTAAGCGAATTCCCTGAAATCCGCATTTCAATTAAGTTAAAATAGTTGTGACCGCAACTTCGTAAGCTGACAAACGTCCCGACAAAGTCATTCAATACAAATTAAAAATTAAAGTTAACATGAACATATAAAAGTAGCTTTTTTCATTATGAAGGTTCAGTTTTTTTATACAAATAATTGTAAAAAAGGAATACACAGACCACTGAAAAGTGTACGCTGAGGCACATAGTAGATATAGACAGCTACTTATATTACTATTCTATTATCTTTTTTTTAAACTGAAAAGACTAACAAGCTAACAGTTCACCTGATAGCAAGTGGTTACTGCAGATCCTGGACGCCTGCGGCCAACTTCAAACAAAGAAGGCTAACTCTGTAGCCTTCTGAGTGTCGCCTCTGAGGACTAATCTCTAAACTCTCTCCGTTCCAAATGTTCTTTTTTTATAGGATCGGGTGGCAAACGAGCACACAGTCGACCCGATGGTAAGTGGCTGCTGTGGCCCATAGACATCTACATTTATTCTCAATAAAGAATCTAAATGCAGATACGTCGTCACGCGTGAGAACTAAAATGGAAGTGGTCATTCCCCGGTCGAGCCGACCCATTAGTACTACAACTATACTACTAACATAGCTGCAGCATGGCTCTACCAATACATTGCAAGCAATAGAACCACCAAAATTACTTGCATAAAACTGTAGTTGCTAACAGTGTAAAGAGCCATAAAGAGATGGTCATTTATCCATCAGAGCAGTGAGGAGGATTTATCCTCTGGCAGACAAGTGTGAATTTATTCTGGCTGATTTCAGTCTTTTTCTCACTGTTTTGTGTTTACTGTAAGCCCTAGAGCATCTTGGAGCTTTGTTCTTACCTCAGAAGAAGTTATGGCTCGGTTTCTTAGCACGCTGGTAACGATGATTCGATCATCTCTGGACACAGTTTTCCGTTTACGTCCATGTCCTGTGAGGCCCGTATACTGTCCCATCTGCTGATATCTCATGACAACTCGGTGTACCACAGATTTCGATACTCGTAATATTGTGGCCACATTTTTTTTTCAATTATTGCAATTATAGTAAGATTTTGTTTATTTGCAGTAAAAATTCACACTTACCACCATAAAAAGGGCAGACAAAGCAAAAGTTTAAGCAAAACCTAATTTAAACTTTAAGCCAAAATTCAAACTTTAAATCCACGCGTTTGCACAATTTTTCGCAGTATAAGAGAACTTGTTATGACGCAATAATTACATAAAAATAAAAGAAATAAAAAAAAAATTCCAAACCCTCTTTAAAGAATTTGTTATTGTTTGTGGCATAGACTTTGTCAATCTTCAATCTACGGTTTGTGGCCAGTACGCACATTAACTACGACAGGAGAAATTAAACCTTTTTTTTGCGTTCCTTTTTTTGTCCATGAATAGAAATAATATTTTAATGTCTCTTTTTTGGTATATTTTTTCTTAATATAAATTATATATATAAACTTTAATTACAAAATAAACAAACAATTTTGAAGAATATTGAAAAATTAATATTAATATTGTTATGTTGCTACACCACTTAAAAACAACCTCCTTAATAAATTATAATGTGATGCTGAAACTTCAACTCAACGTTATGCTATCGCAAGATTGTGACAGGTCAGAGTTAAATGATGCCCATAAAATGCATGGTATAGTATTGAAAGCTATCAACTAGGTTCGAGATTTATGGTACCATACATGCAATCATGGCAGCACGCACTTAACCTAGATTAACCTATGTCTGATAAGCTGTTTATTTAAAAATACCCTTTTAGGTTAAGATGTAGTGACAGAGGCAGTGACAGTCATAATACAACCAGTTCCCAAACAATTTTCTATATACAATTGATATCTCCGTTTGGGATTTAATATCGAAAGATAAATGTCATAAATGCCGATGCCGATATTAGCTCAGATGAAATAACGTCGAACATCGCCAATTGTGCTGGAAGCAGAATAACGTCCGCGCTGCGATGCAAGATGTGAATACCCGAATATTAGATTACATCTTGAGATGTACGTGCATACGTGCTTCGCTCCTAATAAGGTTTATTGAAGATGTTAAAATTAATTAGCTCTAAACCTTTCTTTTAATATGAACGATATCCAAAAAGTTAAGCTTGATTCTATAAATTATCTTATAGATTTTAATTAAACCTAATTTCAGAAATTCTTAAAAAATACGGTGATAGTTACCTGTGACCAACACATTTCAAACTAGCTTTTTACTCGCGGCTTAGCTTCCGTGGGGTCCAATTTAGAAACAACGTTAAAACTAATTGGCAAAATTGGATCACTTCTAGACATACCTCGGTATCTGTGTCTTTATTGGACGTAAATGGTTGAAATTCGCCAGTATAATATGCTACAGAAAGACATAAGTGAGTTTATCAGAATTGCATTAATATTTTTTTTATAGGATAAGGGTGACAAACGAGCACACAGTCCACCTGATGGTAAGTGGTTGCTGCGGCCCATAGACATCTACATCTATCCTCTATTACAAATCAAAATGTAGATGCGTTGTCACCCGTGAGGACTAAGATGGAATGCCTCATTTCCAGTAAAAAGGGCCTCCGGCCACCTGCACTCACCAAGCGAAACGCAGAGGTAAACCTCTACTTCACGCTGGTTTTCTGTGAGGTCGTGGTACCACCCCGGTTCGAGCCGGCCCATCCGTGCGACAGCAAAAGCTGCTGCGTGGCTCTACTACTGGTAAAAATCATACCTCTATTCGCATATTTTTTATATCGGGCATGACTACATAATATTTAAAATTAAACTTAATATAGTTTTGGCAAAATAATTGTTGCAATAACAAATGTAAATATGCTGATACTACTTTTTGTATTTTACATTAGATGACACTGACATAAATTTAAACGTAGATTTTCGGCGTAGTTCAATTTATTTTGCAACGGTTAAAACTGATTTTAAGCTTAATTTATAAAATATTTTATTTATTTAAAAAAAGACATGAATCATATAAAATAGAAATTAACATCGGAAGGAAGGAAAACACTTAAACCTCCTTTTTTAAGTTCCGTAACACAAACCTACACCAAAAATTTCTACTAACTAACTAACTAAATTACTACTACCGTTGACTAGTTTTTGCGTGAATCGTGAATAAACAGACAGACAGACAAAAATTCTAAAAGTCACTAATTTGGCTTCAGTGCCATTTGTTTAGTGCCCCGGACTTATATTTCCAGAAAATATTAGAATTACAGACACGACTTTTCTACAGATTTATTATATGTAAAGATTCCTTCACTGAATTAATTATAAATATATTTTATGTAATAATAAATAAATTTAAGAATGTTATATTAAAGAATAGAGACTCCGTCACCCCATCTCATCCTAGAGTCGGCGTCATTGGCGAAATATATACGTCCACTGAGCACGAAGTCGTTACTTAAAAAAAGTATACTATCAACAAAAAGTAAAGTAATTTATATATTATCTTTAGAAGTAATACGTTTTAACAAGACTTTTCAAAGTATTAAGAGCTTTAGCGCGATGCATGTGGAGAGGTAAATAATTCCACTAGCGGACAGCACTGACAGTTAAGGATTTCAGAGTGCACAGGAGTAGACAGAGAAAGATTGGCAAAGTAATGAAGAAACCGATTATGGGTAAGAGAAATATACTGCAAATTGTCTTTTAAGTAATGTGGGGTGGAGTCATTAAACAGCATTCAGAATTGATTTCCGGTTGACTGTGCAGGATCAAAAAAATTGCACAAGTCTATTTCAATACTTGACGGCTCCGTGGCGCAGTGGCTTAGCAATGAGTTGCTGCGCTGGGGGGCGTGGGTTCGAATCCCACACGGAACAAGTATTTGTATGGCCTACAAATGATTGTTCCGGGTCTGGATGTTTGTTCTTGTGAAATTTGTGTTTGTAAACTGCCTCCACGATACAGGAGAAAATCCTAGTGTGGGGGTAACGTTTTTAAAAAAAAATACTGAAATATGGCTCCGGTCAACGTGCGCATGTACTCTGCACAGGAATACCTGTCTGGTAGACCATAGTTTGCATCACTTGGGATAGTAATATCAAGCATAGGCTAATAGCTAATAAAAGGGAAAACATATTGTGAAATTGTAAAAGCGTTGTTAATTTTTCCCTTCAATACAGCTATTTTATAAGATAGTATATCCAAAAATGTAAAAAAATAACAACACTATATTCAGCACAGGGTATTCTTAGTTAAAAATAATCAATCACATGTAGGCAGACTTTAAATCCCTTGAATTATTACTTTTTTTTTTCCTTTGCCATTGAAATTCTACTCGTAAACGTTAATAAATATCTTCTTATATGCGTATAAAAGTGTGATTAACAATTTCAGTGGTGTTCACAATTAAGTATCATAATGCGTTGTTACCCTTGAGCACTTAGATGGAATGCCTAATGAGACACAGTAAAAGTATCTTTGGTTTTCTACACTCATCCTACGGACAACTTCAGCATTAAGTTGCTATTTGACGCTAGTGTTAAGTGCAAGTGTGATCATTTGCCGGTCGAGTCGACCCATTCGTGCTTTGCAGCCATAAAAAAATGCAGCATGATTCTACTACGTTAAAATTTAAGGCGAACAACTAGCCCTTAAATTACTACCGCTGTCCTAGAAAAAATGTACCGCTGTACTAAAAAGAAATGTCCGTCTCAGTACGGATATTTTTCACCAGATGACTTTCTATAGGTGCCATTATTAATATGCATGCAAGGCATAACGACCTTCGTCACTAAGCTCCACCTGGATCGATACAAAATATATTACACTAGAGAGCAAATTTAAGAAATGGAATTCGGTCTCACTTAATGGATATATAATTCAGAACATTATTATGAAATCGTATGTAAATGATTAATACAATAATTATTATGACACTGACGTTACTCTAGAATGTTCAATTACGCATATATTCATTATATCCATAGACCTAGCCAGCCCTAATTACGGACATAATTGTGTTAGTGGGAATACCATTTATAACAATAGAAAGTATATTTGTATTTCATAGTAAACTATTATTTTGTAGAAATATATTTATGGTTTTAGCTTTGGCCAACGGGTTTATTCGTAGGAGTTGCTGTAGTAGAGTAGTAGGAGAGCTGAAGTAATGAAAAGTTGGAATGCGAAGTAGTTTCTTCCAGCGCTGGGCCCAAAAAGTAATTTAATTATGTAAATGCGTTTATCCGTTCCCGTTATTCCTTTAAAATGTGGTTGAGTAATAATTATCGAAACATACAAACTACCATATATTATATTTTAATATTATTAAGATGGACGTAACGACGTTACAATCTATACTGTACAGCTCTTTTATATAATATTAGAATAATAATTATCTATAAAATAATAATTACGAGTACATACGATTTCTATCACAGTAAAACCACGTTGGCTCATGGGGTATGTGCTCGTCTTTCAATTTCCTGAGACGCGAGCTAGTCAAGATATATAAATAAAGCCAAAGGTGCGTTTTCAATAGTTAAGATTAATGTGAAATTCATCACAGCCTCTAAAAATTAAATTGGCTCGGACAGCCCTTAGTTGCTGCATAAGATGAACACAAAAAAGACGAAACCTCTAACGTCCTAAGTACGCTGGTGGTTGAAAGGCGAATATAAATCAAACGACTCAGGAACGCGAGGAGGTATCAAGCTGAAATTCATATCAAATACTCAAGTCTACTATCCTTTGGAGCTGTGAAAAAATCAAACTTCTAAGCCAACACAATCAAAAGATACAGCCATTTATGCCGCAAATTTTCGACATTCGCAAGGGAATCAAAACCTACAGGGTACTTCCCGTGAACTCAGAATCTTAAAATTTGGTAAAAAGCAACGTAGCACAGATAAAGAAAAATTGCGAAAAGCATACATTTTTAGTTACATCATATAATAAACATATTTTTAATAATTTTAAACTTCCGACTCGCACTTGGCCGGTTTTATTTTTTCTTTTATCTCAATAACTTAGTTGTTTATGTTTATTGAAGGTAATAAAAAGTTAATTTTTGCTGCACTCTAAATGCAATAGAAATGCATTTTAAACTGGAGATAAATGTCATAATAAAAAACATTGGAATGCAGAGTTCTTTATAAAAATACTACCTTTAAAAGGCCTTAAGTATTACATTTTACGTTTTTTTCCCTGTGAAGAATTGATAATCGATTAACTTTCATCAAACATTAACATCAAACATTCCAGTCCCCCCCCCCCCCCCGTGACTTGTTGTTGGTGTAAAGCACTCGAAACGTCGGGAATTAAAATAGTAAATTAAACGCGATAAAATCCGTGAACATAGTTTTATTCAATGTCGCGTAAGTATATGAAATCATTATATTATAAGCCAGTACTTAACCACTCCTATCTCACTCATACTTACACCTGATGGTAAGCGGTGATGCAACCACAGATGGTATAGCACACTGCCTTGAAGACACCCACATTATGCTTGGATAGCACATTACTGTACGCATTATGAACATAAAATTCTCCAATGATGTACGCATTATGAACGACGACACAGACCCTTTGATTCTTATGCGTGGTATGTCGAAAACAAGGGGGGTAGAGAACAGTCGAACGTCTGCTGAACCGATGAAGGAGCGGACAAGAAATTAAGTCATGCAATTCCCGCACACACTCTCCGATATGTATCCTGTAAACCACCGAAAAGCTGGCTACTTTGAGACTGTTAAGATTGGTTCTCATTGTTGTCACCAATAATCTTCTTAGCTACGAAAATGTGTCATTGAGTTCCAAGCCGTTAGGTGACATTTTGCAGTACCAGCCCATTTATGGCAGCAATACTCCATACACTGCTCGACTTAACTTCCTTGCAACTGCCTAAGTGCATGTTAGTGGACTTTTTTCCTCGAACGATTTTATTCCTAAAACATGAATCATCATGTTTTTATTCACAGCCGAACACGTGTTTAATTAAACTTAAAATTGCAAGTAACAAATTTTATTGTTGCCGATGAGCATGGAACTCGGGCTGCTCGCGTACTGTAAAATATAAGGTAAGCGCTTAGTTTCTGAGTTACTACTATTCTCATTTATAAAATTTTAAAATATATTTGAAATTTACATTCAATGTAGAAAGGATCCGAAAAGTAAGTAATATTTCACGAAAGCATAGTTTCTAAAGAACTCATTTTAAAAGTTGCTGAAGTCGGTAGTGAATAATAGTTAGATATTATAGTATTAGATTTTGCATTATATAGGATTTTTAAAAATCGACTCATTTGTTAAAACATTCTTAGTTAAAATAAAAGATTTTTAAAACCCGAGTGATAAAGTTTAATAAATTTTATATCATGAATTATTAATACATATCCTCGTACCACCTGAAAAGCATCAGCTTTCAAATAAAAATAGAGTCATCAAAATCGGTTCACCTAGAAAAACGTCTCTAATCTCTAACATCTGGAGACGGTGATGCAGGCCTTGCTCTTTCTAACCGAGTCACAGATGTACTCTCCAGCTGATACTTCGTATCTCTTCTCCACGAAGTACAAACTAGAACATTCCTTTGTGCCTCGGGCTGGGGTTTTCGTAACATCAGAGAGAAAATTGGTTTTCGATACCTCGGCAGTCTTGATGGTGTCCCGTAACCTGTGCATCCTATGGCTGCGCGAAGATAGCCAAGACCATCGCCGCGTCTACGGGTACAGCGATCTACAGGTCATATAGCGGTAATGCCGATACGAACGGACTCATCGACCATGTCCAAATAACTGAAGACTCCGTGCTACAAAAGGTCCCATCCGCATAGATCGTTATCCTCGGTGACTTTAACGCCCACCACGCCTGAATGGCTTGGTTCCCGTTTAACTGATCATGCGGTAAGATCTGTTTATGACTTTGCCTTGGCCTTACACTTACTTGGTCTTACACAACTGGTTACTTCGCCTACTACTAAATATGGAGGGTTATGCACCTTTCCTGTTGAACGTTTTGCTGACCTCTCATCCGGACGGTTATCAAGTGTTCGTCGATGCTTCTCTAAGCTCCTCGGTCCATGTATAGTCCGGAGTGTAGTGCCACTCACGCTCCCATCCTCACGCTCCCATCGCGGTTGCGTTCTGCAGGTTGCCGCCGTGTTTGGCACTATAGGTCGGCCGATTGGGACAGGATACGGTCTTTTTGCATCTTACCCTTGGAGGCTGGTCTGCTTCTTACCAGATGATTCCAAGGTTGTTGCTGATTCCGTCACCGATGTGTTGCTTTAGGGAATGGAACTAATGGATTATTCCATCATCTGTCGTACCTATCGGACAGATGATGGAACAAACAAAGAACAAACGAGCACACAGTTCACCTGATAGTAAGTGGTTGCGGTGGCCTATAGACATATACATCTATCCTCGTTTGCGAATCAAAATGCAGATGCGTTGTCACCCGTGAGGACTAAGATGGAATGCCCCCTTTCCTCCTCCTCGTTCCACCTCCTTCTTCGCCAAAATAATGGAAACCATCATAAGCTGCCAGCTCGTGAGGTACATTGAGATTCACCAGCTGATTAGTGACCGTCAGTACGGTGTACGTCGGGGTTAGTCAGTTGGTGATCTTCTAGCTTAACTCATAGATGTTTTCTTGTAGATTGGAGCATCAAGGTCGTAGTAGACGGTGTATGCTCCGATTACAAGCATATTAATGCTGGTGTTCCACAAGGCTGCATGCTATCACCAACGCTGTTTTTTCTGCATATCAATGATACGTTGCAAACTGGTAACATTAATTGCTATGCAGACGACAGTTCTAGTGATGCTTTATACACCGGCCGTGCTAATATTTCTCGGGAAAACGTCGTCGAGTACCCGAACAAACTTCTGTCTAAAGTCAAGTCTTTGCTGAACACAGTCTCGGATTGGGGGCGACTAAATCTAGTCCAGTTTAATCCTCAGATGACACACATTTGCGCGTTTACCGCTAAAAAGAACCCCTTTGTCGAATCTCCTCAGTTTCAAGGCACTCCCCTTGTTGCCTCAGCCAGTATCGGAATCCTCGGCGTCAACTTGGCAAGTGATATTCACTTAGAAGAGGAGGCCCAATTGGCCTCTAAAAACTTGGCGTGCTCAGCATAGCGTTTTTTGCCAGCACAAATTCTGCAATTTTCCAAGGCGCAGGTTTGGCCTCACATAGAACAGTTTCCCATCTCTGGGTTGGGGCTCCCCAGTGCCAGTTTACCGCTAGACACTCAGAAGACACAAGTTTACCGCTAAAAAGAACCGCTTTGTCGTATCTCCTCAGATTCAAGGCACTCCCCTTGTTGCCTCAGCCAATGTAGGGATCCTCGGCGTCGACATATTGAATGATGTGCAGTTTCGTGGTCACTTGGAAGAGAAGTCCAAATTGGCCTCTAAAAAGCTTGGCGTGCTCAGAAGAACGGGATAGTATTTCATGCCAGCACACCGCTTTTTACTTTACAAGGCACAGGTATTTATTTCATGCCGGCTCAACGCCTGCAACTTTACAAGGCGCAGGTTCGGCCTCACATGGAATACTGTTCCCATCTCTGGGCTGGGGCTCCCCAGTGCCAGCTTCTTCCACTTGACCGCATCCAGCGCAGAGCGGCTCGAATCGTCGACGACCGAGTCCTTTCCGATCGGCTCGACTCATTGGCACTGCGAAGAGATGTTGCATCTCTTAGCATTTTCTTTCGCATTTACCATGGGGAGTGCTCTGAGGAATTGTTCGGATTAATCCCAGCCGCCAAATTTCACGAACGCACATCGCGGCAGAACTCCCGATACCATCCACACCATCTGGATGATTGGCGGTCCACCACTGTGCGATTTAGAAGATGTTTTCTTCCTCGCGCAACTTCCTTGTGGAATAGTTTACCACCAGCGATTTTTCCGGACCGATACGACTTAGGGACCTTCAAGAAAAGAGCCTACTCCTTTTTAAAAGGCCGGCAACGCATCTGCAATTCCCCTGGTGTTGCGGTTGTTCATGGGCGGCGGTAGTCACTTACCATCAGGTGAGCCGCATGCTCGTTTGCCCCCTCTCCTATAAAAAAAAAAAAAAAAAAAAAGGTTTGGCCCTACATAGAATACTGTTTCCATCTCTGGGCAAGGGCTCTTCAGAGCAGGTCGAATCGTCGACGACCGAGTTTTTTTCGGTTTCGATCGGCTTTACTCACTGGCACTGCTAAGAGATTTTGCATCTCTTTGCATATTTTATTGCATCTACCACGGGGAGTGCTCTGAGGAATTGTTCGGACTAATTCCAGCCGCTCAATTTCGCCATCGCACATCGTGACTAAACTCACGATACCCTCCATACTATTTGGATGATTACCGGTCCACCACTGTGCGACTTAGAAAAAGTTTTCTTTTTCGCACAATTTTCTAGTGGATACGACTTCCACCAGAGATTTTTTCGGACCGATACGACTTAGGGACTTTCAAGAAAACAGCCTATTTTTTTTAAAAGGCCGGCAACGCATCTGCAACTTCCGTGGTATTGCAGTAGCTTATGGGCGACGGTAGTAACTTACCACCAGGTGAGCCGCATGAATAGAATAGAATAGAATAGAATATTTTTTATTCAATATACATTACATGTGTAATTCTTATTGAAAGTCATTTTTTACTTTACCACTGGTTCGAAAAAAAACCGTCTGTCCTGGGAAGAACCAGCAAGAAACCCAGCGGGACTTTTTTTTTTAAATAAATTTTACAATATAAATGATTACGAACTATTTACAAAATTTATTTTAGAAACTGCTTGGAAGCGATCACCTCATTCCCAGGGGTTATTATCAACCATGTATTCATTTATACTATAATAACCCTTTTTATACAGTTTCAGCTTAATAAAACATTTAAACTTGGTAATAGAGAGAACCTGTACACTTTCCGGGACCTTGTTGTAATAGCGTATACATTGCCCCAAGAATGAATTACTGACTCTGTGGAGTCGAGAAACTGGTATCACTAGCTTGTGTTTGTTCCTAGTGTTTACAGAATGTATATCACTTCTTTTACTAAAACTATCTTTGTTTTTGTGAACATACATTAAATTTTCGTAAATATACTGAGAGGCCAAAGTTAATATATTAATTTCTTTAAATTTATCTCTAAGAGACTCTCTCGGTTTTAGATTGTAAATAGCTCTAATGGCCCTCTTCTGTAAAACAAAAATAGTTTCTGAATCAGCCGCATTTCTCCATAGCAAAATCCCATAAGACATTATGCTATGAAAATAACTAAAATAAACTAATCTAGCTGTCTCGACACTAGTGAGACTTCTAATCTTTTTTACAGCATAGGCTGCAGAACTTAGTCTGCTTGCTAATTTGGATATATGGGGGCCCCACTGGAGCTTTGCGTCAAGAGTGATGCCAAGAAAAACAGTGGATACAACAGGGCTCAATTCCTCCCCATTTAAAAACACATTGGTATTCAGATTTTGAACATTCGTTGTTGTAAATTTAACACAATTAGTTTTATTTCCGTTCAAATGCAGATTATTAACGTTAAACCAATGCACTAATTTTGATATAGCATTATTCACTTCGTCACATTTAGATGATTGACGTTTAAGTTTAAAAATCAAGGAAGTATCATCAGCAAATAATACTATATCATGACTATCCCCTACAAGGTGAGGTAAGTCATTAATATACACCAGAAACAGGAATGGGCCGAGAATCGAGCCCTGAGGTACACCCATTAGTACAGGTGACCCGGAAGAACTTTTACCATTGATAATAACCTTCTGTTTTCTATTACTTAAATATGAAATAATAAGTTTAAGCGCTGTGTTCTTGACACCATAGTACTGTAGCTTCCTGATTAATGTCTCATGGTGAACACAGTCGAAGGCCTTGGAAAGGTCACAAAATATACCCAAAGCATCCTCTGAATTCTCCCATGCACAAAAAATATGTTTAATAAGCTCAACTCTAGCGTCAGTTGTCGAGCGACCCCTTGTAAAACCGAATTGATTATTATGTAGCAATTTATTAATATTAAAGAAACTTAACATCTGATCTAAAATAATTTTTTTTAAAATTTTACTTAATGTTGGTAGTACAGAAATCGGTCTAAAATTTGCGGGGTCTAATGTACTACCAGATTTAAATATAGGTATGACTTTACTATGTTTCATTAAATATTTAACAGTGGTAGAGCCACGCGCAGCTTTCACTGTCGCACGGATGGGCCGGCTCGATCCGGGGTGGTACCACGACCTCACAGAATACCAGCGTGAAGTAGAGGTTTACCTCTGCGTTTCGCTTGGTGAGTGCAGGTGGCCGGAGGCCCTTTTTACTGGAAATGAGGCATTCCATCTTAGTCCTCACGGGTGACAACGCATCTGCATTTTGATTCGCAAGCGAGGATAAATGTAGATGTCTATGGGCCGCAGCAACCACTTACCATCAGGTGGACTGTGTGCTCGTTTGTCACCCTTATCTTATAAAAAAAAAATCAGGAAACACACCAGATTCGACGGTTATATTAAATATAGTGGCTAGATAAGGTACTAATGTATCTATTATAGATAAAATAACTTTAACGGAAATCCCCCATAAGTCTGCCGTTTTCTTTTTTTTTCTTTTTTTTATAGGAGAGGGGGCAAACGAGCATGCGGCTCACCTGATGGTAAGTGACTACCGCCGCCCATGAACAACTGCAACACCAGGGGAATCGCAGATGCGTTGCCGGCCTTTTAAAAAGGAGTACGCTCTTTTCTTGAAGGTCCCTAAGTCGTATCGGTCCGGAAAAATCGCTGATGCTAATCGATTCCACAAGGAGGTCGTGCGAGGAAGAAAACATCTTCTAAATCGCACAGTTGTGGACCGCCAATCATCCATATGGTGTGGATGGTATCGGGAGTTCTGCCGCGATGTGCGTTCGTGAAATTTGGCGGCTGGGATTAATCCGAACAATTCCTCAGAGCACTCCCCATGGTAGATGCGAAGAAAATGCAAAGGGATGCAACATCTCTTCGCAGTGCCAATGAATCGAGCCGATCGGAAAGGGCTCGGTCGTCGACGATTCGAACCGCTCTGCGCTGGATGCGGTCAAGTGGAAGGAGCTTGCACTGGGGAGCCCCTGCCCAGAGATGGGAACAGTATTCCATGTGAGGCACGAACCTGCGCCTTGTAAAGTTGCAGGTGGTGTGCCGGCATGAAATACTGTGCCGCCTCTCTCTCTTTCTTAACATCAATAGTTTTAAAATATTTAACGATATCTTTTGGCAGTACCCTATGGAATTTAAAAGTATTTGAACAAGCCTTTACAATTTGTTTGAGCAATGATTCGGCGACAGTAGGAGAAGAATTTAATGATTTTGTTGTCAAAAAAGGAACATCAGTAAAATGTTTCTCAAAAGCCATAGCAATTTCTTGATCAGATCGCGTTAAATTATTGTTAATATTCAATTGAAAATCCGAGTTGCGCGGTTTGACCTTGCCCGTTTCACTATTTATTATTCTCCAGGTCATTTTAATTTTGTCGGATGCTGTTTTAATTTTGTTGCTTAAATGTAAATCCTTAGCAGTGGAGCACACTTTTTTAAATATTTTAGAATATGTTTTTCCATAATCTCTAAATATAACACTACTATTATATGATCTTTCATAATAAAGCTCGTATAACCTTCGCCTACTTTTATAAATTCCTACAGTCGCCCATTCATTAAATGATTTGCGACTGTTAAAAGAGAAAGTTTTAGAAGTAAATATTCTACTAAATTCACAACGTATAATTTTAAATAATGTAGCATACAAATAATTAGCACTATTTTTAAACGAAAGTGATGGAAGTCTTTTTATTATATTACTTCTAAGCCTCTCCAAGCGATGTTCATTTATTGGAACAAACACAACTTTCTTATTTTTCTGTTTTTTGTGTATGTAAGGTAGTGATACTCGGCTCTTTTATATAAAAAAGGTAACATAAAAAATACAGTCGAATAGAGTACTTCCTCCTTTTTAAAGTTTATTTGAAACAACTATGTTGATCAAATAACATACAAATCGTGTTAAACCTCGTCTCATAATATCATAAAATATTAATATTTGGCAGTTTTGGTTACCTTTAAAATAATTAATCCTTAATTCTATAGATAAAAAAAAACATCTTGTTTTGAAAGGACGTTCTAAGGTAACAAATATGAATTTTGCCGTTCCCCAACATAATTCGTAGGTAATGTATATGTATGGTAACTAAATGGTAACTTCAAATATAACTAACAGCCGCATTTTTTCCAGGTGTTTTCGGAATCACAATCTCACCACTTTCGCGGAATAAGTTTCACCATATGAATATGTTGCTATGTCTATAAATTCTGAATAAACGTTTACATTTTTTAAATAAATTTTTATTTTACTCAAAATATCGAAATTTTTTTAAAAATTTTTGCCAGGCATAATGTTAATCCTACTAAAGGGCATATCTTCATATGAAATTTAGATTGTTAGCGACGATCGAATAAAAGGAGAGCGTATAGACCGCGATAAAATATTCATGAAGTAAGTTAATAAGAAACGTGACTTTATTGATATACAAAAATTTATATTCAGTTTTTTTATCTTGTGCACATGTTATCAGCTTAAAATATTATAGTTATTTACGTGACAAATTGCCGTGGCGTGGAAGCAGCGTCACAGAATCTTTCACCCCATAACGACCCGTTGGTGTCTAAAAATACGACTATGAGAGAAGTCAAAAAATATTTATGACTTTCGATAGATGACGGTGTAACCATCTCGTTTACACCATAAGTAAAATACTAAGACCGGTGAAGGGCAACAGCGTCACAGGTGCGAGACGTTTAATACTACGATCCTTAATTGCTGCTGCTCCAGTGTGTGCATTTCTTCGAAATGTTTTTATTGATCAGCCATGCAGGTTTCTTCACTATTTTTTACTTCAACGCGCACACTTGTAAATCAGCTTTTAAAATTGCAATTAACAATTTCCTTGGTTCCGGCGGGGGTCTAATCCGGATTATTCACGAACTGTAAAATTTACGGCGAGCGCTGTGCTCCTAAACTACGAGTACCACGGCTCTTTTTAAAAGGTTTACTGTAAATAACTGAACAATTTTTACGCTAACGATCAAGTGGTTAACAAAAGTGTTGAAAAAAATGTGCGTCTTATGGAACCGATAAATAGTCCCTCACAGCTAGTCGTATGAGTTCCTCTAAAGCTAAAGTTCCTCAGCGTGCTACAAATTGCACTTGATTCACTCGACTGCGTGAACAAGAGTGTCTGAAATATTACAACAAATCAATAGGCTAAAGTGGCAATGCGCTGAACATTGTACTAAAAGAATTCAAGAAAAAGGAAATACAAGGAAAAGAAAATCTTACTTGTATAGTACCATACCAGCGTGCGTAGTGTTGGGTGACCCCCGACTAGTTGGAGTAGCGACTAGATAAAATATGGGTGTCGAAACAATCGATAAATGCAAGTGGCTTAGGACCTTTTGACAGTCTATCGGACAAGCCTATGTTTAGTATTATACTTGGGTTTAACTATAATGATGATGATCTAGTGGGCTAGTCATAAGGGTTCTTAGCTATAATACTGCGGGTCTGAATTTGAATTCTAGTTCGAGCAAACATTTTTACAAAACTGTTGATTTCGTTTCTGATTATAAGCGATTTTCCTTGACTTGCATTCCATTCCATTACATCAGGAACAAGCAAGTGGGTACCTCTGAATTTACGGGTACATTTTAGGCGCTAATATCTTGGCACTGATTAATAAATTGATATTGTTGAGTCTGGTAGTGTTGCGGTTTTCTCTGTGTGCATGAACTGCAATAGGCATTTAATCACTAGTTTTATATAAAAAAAAATGATCATTACGCAAATGATCGGAAGCCATTCTGCTATCATTTTTTAGTCATTTCTGACGACAATACCGTATTGATGATACGAGGAGACGATAGCCTCTCTTAAGCATATACACATTGTGCAGAATATTGTAATAAGGGTTGCATGTAATACTAATGTATTGCACGTTATTCATAGAGCTCCGCTGACATACTAGGATCTCATAGAATAATATCTGATTTTGTGCTTGAATGTTTGACGAAATAATATAAAAGTTTAGGAACAAATTTCGACTTCTATAATACCTCATTTCTATAATTCGAAAAAAAAAATTTGATATGTTCTTTCATTGCATATTCATAGATTTTACGCCTTTTTACCGTTTTACACCAAACGTTTCGAGCGATTTGCCACACCAATGGTTTCGAGACCCCTTTTTATTTAGTTTTATCCAAAAACTATAAGTTTAGAAATCATTATATAAAGCATAAAGCTGTAGCTATAGCAATATTTTCCTTTATCTTAACTTTTTAGTACTAATGTGACTACTGACTGGAAATTCTACGAAACAGCAAATTATAACGAACGAACGGCTTGACCGGATGATACCATGTTCTTACTGAATTCGAGCGCCAAATAGGAACATAACGCTGTTGTATATTCCTATGATGAGTGACTCTTTTAAGTGATAATGAGACATTCCATCTTAGTCGTCCTTCATTCCAATCACATCTGCAATTTGCTTCTTAATTTAAAATAGTTGTGGGATTCTGTGAGGAACAGCATCCCCTAACCATCAGATGGAAAGTATAGTAAAAAAAGATTATTTAAGATATTATAAGGATTTACCTGTGTTTGCCCACGCAACTAACCTTGTCTATCCCAGCTCACAATTAATCCCAGTTTGTTTCGATACTCCGATCGTAATAGTTAGAAACCGCATAGTTATTAAAACTTTCGTTGTGAACGCAGTACTACATAAGCGAAATAGGTGAGTTTAAATACAAATAAAAATTTAAACAAAAATGGTTGCGGCAAGTTGTATTTTGAAAATTAACCTTTCTAGAATAGCCTTTGTGCGTCGCTTTGCTTACCTGGATATCACCTTGATAATGGAGATGTTTTAAAAAAATCTATATCGCTATTCCATAATATAACGTAACTTTCTGACAAATTCTAACTAAATCCATTCTCTGCACCCTTTTCGTGTGCGTGAACGAGGAACTTTTAAAACTATATAACTGCTAATAAAAGACCAATTATTTTTAATAAACAGTATTGACTCAGGTATGAAATGGCCGTTTTTAACGTATTTTTTTATATATTTTTTATTTCTATTAATCAAAGTAATCATCCATACAATCGATGCATCTTTGCCAATGCAGGATAGTTTATTGATATGCTTTTCTTGAAGAAATCTCGCATAGAACACTCCATAGCGCGCTTCGAGCTTGAGCTGCCTCATACGACCAGCATTGGAGAACCACGTCTCTGATCCATAGGTCATACGCAATGGCAATACGCACTGGTGGTATAAACTTGTTTCAAAGTTTTGAGGTATACCTGACGAGATGTGTCTTAATCTCCCGAACGCAATGGGGTTTTTATTCTTTTTTTACTTGTGCTACGTTAAATTTTTTATATTTTGCAAATTACATTTTCACTACAAGTGAGGTCTCTCATTCAAAGCTGTAAATAATATACGAATATAGCAAATAAGTATATACACTTACTCTCTATACACCGGCCATGCCGATATTTCTCGGGAAAACGTCACCGAATACCGGAACAAACTTGTGTCTGAAGTCAAGTCTTTGCTGAACAAAGTCTCGGATTGAGGGCGACTAAATCTAGTCCAGTTTAATCCTCAGAAGACACAAGTTTGTGCGTTTACCGCTAAAAACAACCCCTTTGTCGTATCTCCTCAGTTTCAAGGCACTCCCCTCCTTGCCTCAGCCAGTATCGGAATCCTCGGAGTCGACATATCGAGTGACGTGCAATTTCGTAGTCACTTGGAAGAGAAGCCCAAATTGGCCTCTAAAAAGCTTGGCGTGCTCAGCAGAGCGGGACAGTATTTTATGCCGGCACACCGCCTGCAACATTACAAGGCGCAGGTTCGGCTTCACATGAACAAATACTGTTCCCATCTCTTGGCAGGGGCTCCCCAGTGCCAGCTTCTTCCATTTGACCGTATCCAGCGCAGAGCAGCTCGAATCGTCGACGACCGAGTCCTTTCCGATCGGCTCGATTCATTGATACTGGGAAGAGATGTTGCATCCCTTTGCATTTTCTTTCGCATTTACCACGGGGAGTGCTCTGAGGAATTATTCGGATTAATCCCAGCCGCCAAATTTCACGAACGCACATCGCGGCAGAACTCCCGATACCATCCACATCATCTGGATGATTGGCGGTCCACCATTGTGCTATTTAGAAGATGTTTTCTTCCTCGCACAACTTTCTTGTGGAATCGATTACAATCAGCGATTTTTCCGGACCGATACGACTTAGGGACCTTCAAGAAAAGAGCCTACTCCTTTTTAAAAGGCCGGCAATGCATCTGCAATTCCCCTGGTTCCCCTGGTGTTGCAGTTGTTCATGGGCGGCGGTAGTCACTTACCATCAGGTGAGCCGCATGCTTGTTTGCCCCCTATCCTATAAAAAAAAAGTAGAGACGTGAGCACAGAAATTCCTTATACACACAATTCCTTTAATTCAAACCAAAGAAAATGGAAACTGAGTAAATATATCACAGACACTTCTGTTTACGACTTATATTTACGAGTTTTCATAGTCAATAGTGAGATATATTTTTAACTTCATTTATTCTTGTAAGCTTTCAAATGTATTGAAAAATAATATTAGCCCTTTAGAATACCGATCCTCAAGTGTTGTAGTGCTAATCTGATGATAAGTACTTATTTGTAATAAGAATCATATTTTTATTAAAATATTTTCGGTAGACGGAATATACCAGATTTTCTAAATATCAACTGCATCTGCACTCGACTAATGATGTTGAGGGGGAACGAGGCCCTAATAATTAACCGATGTAAAACGCTAAACTCTACAATTGGTCGGTGCTCGTGTTTCGATGGTTTTCTGCCAAAACTTTAAATAATAATATAATTTTAAATTTATAAAGGAAAGTAAAGAAATTAACACAGACAATAATTTAAAAATTTATTTTATCGTAATATTTCAATTTGCAATGCCCCAACGGAAGTGTCTTTTAAACGTATGCTTTTCACTATTTTTTACACATTTAGTTATCATGCAGTCGGTCAGTGTATAATAGGTATAATTAACGTCTTTAGTTGAAACTTCATCATTAACACAACAGTTTTAATAGTATGGCGTGTTCTCTTTCTCGAATGCCTACGATTCGAAGTAGCGAGACTTAACTTCAAGGAAAGAATTCCATATAGTATAGAATATAAAATATATAGTGTATATTCTATATTATATATTCTATAATATGGTATAGAATATAGGTATTATTTGTAAAAATCTTAGCTAGCGTGTTCTCTTTCTCGAATGCCTACGATTCGAAGTAGCGAGACTTAACTTCAAGGAAAGAATTCCATATAGTATAGAATATAAAATATATAGTGTATATTCTATATTATATATTCTATAATATGGTATAGAATATAGGTATTATTTGTAAAAATCTTAGCTAACGCCTAAACCTATGAAATATATGTTTTAAATAATATAATTGTTAGTAAACAATAAATGCTTTGTTTAGGCTTATTTACTCATTGTGCTTTTAATGTGATATCAAGCAAGATCAAATCAAACGTTAAAAGAAGTTTCTGCTTTTGAATAAACAAAGTTAAATCAGAAACAAGGAATGTAGTACGAGTGTACATTATCTATAATCCTAGATACAGGCTATAAGTATATTAATTAATTTTAAAGTCTTACCTAGCGCTTGCGTTTATTAAAGATGCGAGTTTATAACCAATTAATGCTTTCCTTAGGCTTGTTTATTCATTGTCTTTCAAAGTGACGTCAGTCAAGGAAAATATTATGTAGTCAAATATAATATAGGCCGCGCAATGAGCTTTAATTGATTTCAAGTATCTAACGTTTCTACATTGATTTGACATCTCTGCAAGATAAGTACCAATTTATTATACCATAAAGTCTCTAACATAGATTGAAAGTAGAGAAATCACAGTAGCAAATAAACATTTTAAGGGATTGTCTAAAACAAATTTACGATTCGCCAATAAGATGTCCACTGCTGAGCAAGGTCTTAATGGGACTGTTATAAATTCTTAGAATCTGACTAGGTCCTTCGTGCCACAAGCATTCATACTTAGAGAAAATGAATGGGTCCCCGGCTGGCCCAATAAATCTATATATTGTCATGTTGTGGCATTTAAAAGTTCAAACGAAATCAAAACAGACGATCCGGATTTCCTTATACCAGCATACTCACATTTCTCATTGTAGTAATACATTGTACAATAAGCAGTTGTTTTTGCAAATAACAAATTTTTCCCTATCACCCAGATGTTTTACTTTGACATAAATTATTTAGTCAGCTCGGTCAGTGACAGACGATAAAGACATTTATGAGATTCCATCTCCAGAAAAACCAGCAGGGATTTCACAGCATCAAGTAATTTATCAATTTTTTTGTGACAGATAGAACTTCAATCCCCTTCATCCTATACATACCTTCATTATATACATATATTTTAGTGACTCTTGCTACTACTTCTATACTTCAAGAAAACACAAATTTAATTCATCTGTAACTCCATGGCCTTCTGTGACAAAGCCAGACTTTACACTACTTCTAGAATTTACTGGCAATGCAAGACCATATTCATCAGATAGAATATAAAAATCTAGGAATACGAAAAGGAAAAGGAATACGTCCCGGTCCTAAATACCACCAAAAAAGGAAGAAGTTCAAAAGAAAACACGAAAAGTCCGCAATTTTTAGCAGTTCGACAATTAAAATGAAATCGAAAAAGAAAATAGTAAAAAGTGGCAAATGCCCAAATAGAACGAAACAATACATATATAAAAATTAATTGCTTTCTGATAGTCTCGTTAAAACTCAAAAACAGCTCGACTGATTTTGATTAAATTTTTTGTGTGTTTGAATGGGTTCCTAAATGGTTTAGATTCACATTTGAACCCGGTAGGTGGCGTTGATGTCGAGATCCAGAAATAACCGTGCAAAGTCGCTATCGCCATTTTTTAAATAAAATCCATCGGTAAAAACATTACATTGTAGTGGCTGTTATAAATATAAAAGCCTCCAATTTCTGAAGACTTGCTCGCGTATTACAGGTGCCAGGTGTGGTAGCACGAAAAGTGAACTCTTTATTACGGCTCAAGGCTCTTTAATTATGATGTTTGCTCTAGCTAATGTCAAAAAATTACAAGTGCACTCTTATATAATATGGTTACGGCGTGTAGTTATTGCGCATATTTTATAAGTATTTTTTATAATTCTACAAAAAGGTTTTTAGGAGATGCCTATTATTAGTTTATTTATAAGTAAGGATTTAGAGCTTATTAAATTTGTGGAGTAATAACTAGAGTTTAATAATTGATTAATTTAAAACACATAATAATACATGTTTTGCTGATGCTGATTTTTTATTGCACACTTAAAACATTGCATACTTTTATACCACCTATTTAAATTTTTATCTTATTCTTCTTTATCAGTATGTAAATATCTTCAGCTAAGTATCTCTCGTTATAGGGAAGATTTAAGCGTGTAATATTACCAACACTATATTTTGATGAACATACTTATATACAACAAATCTTCCAATATTTTCGGCTCTAGGGAAGTCCTGAAGATTCCTGATACAAGTGATGTTTATAGTACGTATACGTATAGGAGGTACGTTAAGTCAAATTTCCTTAATTAAGGGCTTAATATGGATTGGAATTCCAAAAGGAATTATGTTTTGTGTGAATAATTGCTTTCGTCCACGCAACACCGCGTAGCAATTATATTTTGTTTACACCAACATCATAAGGCAAATAATATTTTTTTTAAATAATGATTTCTTATATTTACGCGAACACTACACATTTAAATAAAACTAATTTTACGGATTTTATCGCGTATAATAACTTATTTTATATTCCGGACGTATTAAAAATTAAACAAAAAATACACCTCAGTCCCCCCCGTGACCATGGGTGCTGTAAAGTGCTCGAAACGTCGGGAATATAAAATAAGCTAATATACGCGATAAAATCTGTAAAATTAGTTTTATTTTTTATAAAATTGAAGAGACGAAATAATTTACAGTTCACCTGTAGCTAAGATGCTGAGACCTGCATTAACTAATGACCATCTGACACAAACTTCTAATACAAAATGTTTTTTTTTATATAGAATAAGTGTAACAAATGCACACACAATCCCCCCGATAGCAAGTGGATGCTATGGTCTATAGACATCTACATCAGCCCTTGATTAAGATGGAATGCCCTGTTTCCAGTAAAAAGAGTCTCCGGTTTTCTACACTCACCATACAAAACACAGCAACATTAAGCTTTTATTTTTCGCTGGTACTCTCATAGAGTAGTGAAAGTTTCATAGGGAAACTGAGATAGAAGATGGGTAGTAGCATCTTTCTCATAACAGCAAATTACAATAGAAAAAACTGAGGTTACCAAACCGCTCTTCAAAACAAAACTTACAAAAAGACGGCCCCCAGTACCCCGGTGGCCCCGCTATTCCTGGCTACGGTGGCGAGCATGCTAAAGGCGGGGAAGGGCGTGCCAAGAATCTCCGGTGGAAGTTCGGTTGCCACCTAAGACCACTCGACCCGGCAATATACAACGTACGCACCTTGAGGACTGACGAGAAGTACCTGGAGCTGAAAGAAGATATAGGCAAGTTGCGCTGGGATATTATAGGATTATCTGATGTCTAAAAAGAGTGCGAGGACACGGTAATCCTCGAATCTGGCAACTTATTCTATCGCCGGGAGGGCGACCATCTGTCCCAAGGATGTGGCGGATATATCGTCCACAAGTGTTTCGTTAACAAAGTAGTAAAGATTGTGAGTGTGTCGATGAGGGTTATCCTTATACTCTGAAACACCAAATGGTATTCGTTAAAGGTTGTAGAGGTTTACGCACTAACCTCGGCACATCCCGCTGAGGAGGTGGAGGGAACGTATAGAGATATATCTAAAGCCATGCATTCCTCCAAAACCTACTATACAGTGTTAATGGGAGATTTCAACGCAAAACAAGGCACAAGAGAGAACGGCGTGCTGAGAGTAGGGAAATTTGGAATGGTGCAATGGAACCCAAGGGGCCAGCAGCTGGCCGACTTCAAGGATAAAGAGGTATGTATATATGCTCTTTATGATGAACTCTTTCTTCTAGAAGCGGCCCTACAGGAGGTGGACCAGGTCAAGCTCCGATGGTTCGACAAAAATGAGATTGACTTCACTATGACGACTAGACGGCAACTGTTCAGTGATGTCTCCGTGATCGCGAGGGTGAAAACTGGTAGCGATCACCGAATGGTCACGTCTAATGAAATCAACGCTCCGTCCCACTCGTGCTCTTATCCAAATTACCGAAACCTTTCAGCTCGAGAAACTTTCCATGCGGTCGGAGCTAAGTTTTGCAAGACCCGCCGCAGAAGAACACCAAAACTGTCCGATCACACTCTTAATCTCATTGTTGTTAGACGGGTAATGAAGCTGCAATCATCAGCAGATTGGACAGCATACAGGTAGTTGCCTGTATGCTGTCCAATCTGCAAACAGACAGATCTCGAAATGCATGGAGTTGACTTAGGTATCTTTAATGCTGCTCGTATTGAAGAAGCAATCGAGCGGAACCAGGGCTCCAAAGCCTTTGTCAGAGATCTGTCTGCTAGAAAGAGCCAACTGTCAAAGCTATCATGGTCTTGCTCTCATCATTGGGGGGTATTAGCCATAGTTGCCACGCTTGGCGGGCGGGTTGGCAACCGCAGTTTTTTTATTGTAATTTTGCTGTTATCAGGGAGATGCTGCTGCCCATCCCTGCAAGTTTCTCTTTGTCGCCTTTTACGACACCTACGGGAATATATGGGGTAGTGGATATTCTTAACCGCCACTACACGGATGACTAACACTACTTGTAATATCCTCCCTATGTAAGGGAGGATATTTTCCATTGTTACCACGCTTAGCAGACAGGTTGGCAAACGCAGATTTTTTTTTATTATTTTGTGTTTTAATTAGGAAGATGCCGCTGACTATCTCCTGTTTCATTTCAATTCGGCGCTTCTTACGACACCCAAGGGATATTATGGTACAGTGAATATTCTTTCAGCGCTACTACACGGTAAACGGTTTTATTGCTAAATTTGATTTCAAAATCATATTTAAAACGCAATTCATGCCTCTTTACATTCACTAAAGAGCCATCGACTGATTTTGGTACTACCTACACATTGGCGATATACTGCTAATTCCCGTTTAAAAAATAGTCCCGCTGGGTTTCTTGCTGGCTCTTCCGCGTGAGACTTTTTCAAACCATTAGTTAAAGTAATAAATTAATTTCTATAAGACTACTTGTAATCTTTATAAAACCAAAAAATAATCTATACTATTCGTTAAATATAATGCATTGGAGCAGCTTGGATTCATGAGTTTCTTTTATCATTAATGCATTACAGTCTATTAAAAGTCCACAGCTGAACATATGCATCCCCCACAGATCGCCTTATTTGGGGAATATTTGTCATAGGTGCCTAGCTTGTTAAGCGGGTTAGCGATTGCAGTTTTAAATAAGAAACAGCTGCAAATTCTCTGTTATTTATTTTTCAACATCGCCATTACCCGGGCTTCAATAATCTAATTACAAACTAATTTATAATTTTTATTAATCAATAATGTAACAAAAACGTAAACTTGTGCTATATTTGCATAAGTGTTTCTGTAATGGAATAAATATGCTTCTCCGCCTTAATATGAAATGCTGTCGAATAAATTTGACTTAGCAATACAACGTTCGCATGATGCGAATACTCAAATATTAGACTACGATATTTGATTACTTTACTATATGAAATTCATATAACATAACAAACCTTTACATATGCAAACACATATATAAAAGAAATTAATGCTAAATTAAAATAACTAAAACTAAACCTTAAAAATATAATAAAATAACTAATTAAATAAGAGGCCTGGGCCTCTTGGCAGGGTGCCCATCACGCAGGCAGCATTCCCGCGTTGAACTGCGATTGCAATTCTTTGCGCGAGAAAGCCGCCTGCGCGAGGGTCGCCTGTTGCCTCCCTCAACCTTTTGCTGAGCTCCCTGTGGAGTTCCAGCGCACCTTTGCCCCAGGGACCTAGTGTCTCGACGCCGAAAGCAAAAAACTGATATTGGGCGCCGAGACAGCTGTATTTAGAGACCTTGAGGCGTTCCCGGGCGTCCGCCGCCGCCCCCGCACGTTTGGTAGTTGCTGGTAGATAGGACGCCGCCAGGGTGTCTGTACAGGTGGCGTCCCACACCAGCGCACGGCCCGACTTCCAGGTTATGAGCGACATTCCGTCAGGGCGCTTGCCATCGCTCCGCACAATCTGGGGCTCCAGAGCGGCGGGAACGTTGGCACTGACGAGCGCCCTTCTGAGAATGTCGTTGAGAGCAGCGTGGCGGGACAGGCGGCCGGCGCCCGAGGTGCAGGAGAGGCCATGGTGGCCGAGTCGGTCCACTGGAACCCCACAAGAAACACAGTTGAGACCTGTGCAGATCCCAGCTCCCAGCCGGAGACCGACGGCTATGCGTAGAGTGTCCGGGTTGATAAAAGTCCCAGTGTTGGGCGTGGGATATGCCTGGAGCCAGTAACCAGATTCTGGCTTGGACACAGCTAACAGCCTGGCCCGGTCCCTGCCAGTTGAAGGCTCTATTAAAGTTTGTAAGGTGGCGACGGACGCTATTGTATCCCAGGCCCTTTGTTTATGTGGTTTGGATGGGAGATTTGGACTCGGTCCAGCTAGCCAAGCATTCGTGGCCTCGTCCAAACATGCAATCTTGCAGTTAATGCCCGCTGGGGCTTTTAATATTCTACCTGCGAGATCTAGCGTGCTGTGGATTGAAGACAGGAATGCAGGCAAAGCCACACTTAAAATTTTGCGTGTTCCCAGGCCGCCGTTCCTTATTGGTAAAGCGGCTTGGGTCCAAGCCTGTTCGCTCAAGTGAATGTTCAGGATGTTTTCAATTTTGGATTTCATACCAAGTCGTGCACTACGATATTTTGGTAAACAATGACAACGTTTTGTTTGGCACAAATAAGATTTTTATCGATTATTTCATCCATACTATATTAAAAGTTGTTGAAAATTTGTGGTTTATTTTGAACTTGAGTGTTAGGCTCGAAGTTATTCTGCGTGATAGATTTCTTAATGTGGAAATCCGCAGTAGAACTAAAGTAATTAACGGATCAGTAAGCTGAAGTGGCATTGGGCCGACCACATAGCTTGAAAAACCGCAAACGATTGGAAATAAAGATTTCAAGTGGTAGTATCGCTCTAGAGGCGATCTACGCTTCGCTTGCAGGTATGTACGATTATTACAGGAACATATGCAAACAAAGTGTAGCGTGGCCCTCCACTATATGGAGTGATAAACTGGTAAGAGGTGTAGCAAGTCAAATGATGCAGATAGCTTAGGATGCGTTGAGGCTTTTGTTTCATAATTGTTTACATACGTTTCACTTTTGGGCCTATGAAATAATTTTAGATAGAGTTATAAGAAGTCTTCAAAGAATTATGACGCATGCTCGTTTGTTTTTCAAGTTCTAAATCTTCTAGCTGTTTTTCTCTACATTCAATCATTGGACATATTGTATATTAACACAATCGACAACAGCATTACAAAAGTAAATATGATGATAGACATAGTTTATTGTAAGAATAAATAATTTAGTTGAGTCATGAATTGATTATTTGATTCTTCTACCAAGACCATTTATGCACGTAACTACAGAATGATGCGAATAAAATTATGATTATGGAGGTAAGATTACATACTCCCGTCATAGAACAAATAATGCCAGTTACTATAGCGTAAGACAACTAGATACTGTAGATAGTTACTATAGGTTTATAATTTAAATTACCAACTTATAAAACTTTTTAGGATTATTTTAAGTTTGCATAAATATTGATTATAAGAGGTTATGTTAATAAATTCATCATCAACACCATATTAATGCAATATTTTATATTTCCACGTTTAGTGAAGAATTCATTGATAAATATGAGAATGTATGTATGTACCTTTTCAATATTGCACCATCAAACTTGCAAATTGTTGCCCGTACCCATTAAGCTAGGTAAGCGGTTGGTGTAAAGCCGAGACCCTGCAATATTTCCCCCCATTGCCACACTGGTATTTGGGTTCAGGGTTTTAGTTCAGGTATTCCACCCACAGCTGCTTGTCTGTACCTCCTCCCTCAAAAAAATAATGTACAACGTACAGGTGAAGTTAATATTGAAAGAAAAACTGATGTATTTTCCCTTTCATCACCTTTTAGTTGTTAAAAAAATAAAACGCAAAACAATTCTTAAATACTTCAATAATATATTATGTTTTATATTGCTTTCTCAAGTAATAGTGAGGGATTTTTCTCCCTTGCCTTCGGTATGTAATTGAATTCCATTTGAATAGGGTGCTTTGCGGAAAGTATTATCACTTAGAACTTTTCCAGTATTTTATTTTATGTGTACTATACATTTTTACAACAAAAAAAACTATTGCCATTAAAATGTAATATAGACATGCAATTGTTTGTTAAAAATCTGAATATCAATGTATTTTTAAATGGGGTAGAACTGAGTCCTGAAAAATAATGGATTCACCATTGTTTTTCTTGTGATCACTCTCGACGCAAAGCTTCAATGGGCCCCATATATCTAAACTAGCAAGCAGACTAATCTATGCAGCTTATTCTATTAAAGAAATTAGAGGTCTCATTAATGCCGAGACAACTAGATTACTTTATTTCAGTTATTTCCATATCGCGTACCCGAAGGGTAATCAACGGGGTCCCGTTGGTTACCCTATTACTAAGCCTCCGCTGTCCGTCCGTCTGTCTGTCAGCGGGCTGTATCTCATGATTCGTAATAGATAGACAGTTGAAAATTTCACAGAATGTGTATTCCTGTTGGCGCTATAACAACAAATAACAAAAATAAAATGAATTAAAAATTAAAGGGGGCTCCCCTACGCGAGTCGGACTCGCACTTGGCCGGTTTTACATGATCTGCCTTAACATTTCAAAATCAAATTGCTTAAAATATAAATGTATCTATATAACGTGTGATGAAATAAAAACGTAAGTTGTATCAAATATGTCTTACATCCGTATTTAATATCCACATCTCACGTATTATATTATCGGTTATTGCTGACCTTACTTGTATACTTAAGACAAAATGTCCAATAAAGTACAACTTAAACCCAACACAACTTAAACTTAAACAAAGATGCTGGCAATTTCTATAACTATGATGTGTCCTCTACTACTGACTGTATAAGGAATATCAAATTCGTTTAGGGAGCTAAAGTGTGACCTATCTGCTCAGTCTATTGGATTTTCTTGCCGCTCACTAGAGTTAGTTACAA
Organism: Parnassius mnemosyne; assembly: GCA_963668995.1. NCBI lineage: Eukaryota > Metazoa > Arthropoda > Insecta > Lepidoptera > Papilionidae > Parnassius > Parnassius mnemosyne. Next base: position 20,808,685 of record CAVLGL010000126.1, read on the forward strand.
CTGCGGAAGATTTATTGTAAGTACATGCAAAGGTATTAAGCATATTGTAAGAAACAAAATAACACCCAAAACCACGAGTATTGCAAAAACACAAAGAGTTGCATATAAGTTTTATAAGAAGTGTTAGTTCTTCTGTTAGTGTTGTTTTGTGGTAGAGCTACGCTGCAGCTATACATAGATGCAGTACAAATGGGGTGGGTCTAGTATAGTAGGGTCATGCTCTCTCAGAATACCATCGTGAAACAGCATATTAATACTGCAGTGTTTCGTATGCTAAACTTAAAGAACCGAATAACCTTTTTAGTGGTATCAAGGTATTCCATCTTAGACCTCAGGAGTGACAACGCATCCGCAGTTTGATTCTTAATCGATGATAGATGTAGAGTGTAAAATATATGAGTCATAGCATCCATTTATCATCAGGTGGATGATGTGCTAGTTTGTCACCCTTATTATAAAAAAAAGTTCTGATGGGATTCCAATCTTAGAACTAGAGGTAAAGTAGGCACTGAGATCTCCAGGTCACGCAGTGATCAACGCTAGGTTAATAATAAAGATCGAAACAAGTAGCCCATGGTAGGCCTTACACATTTGCATATAATCACATCAAAGACAGTTCTTATAAAAATGTAATTTGTTACGAATAAGGGTGACAAATATACAAATATTACAAATCATGGCCACCGGATGCCGCGTGCCATGGATACCGTTGTCATCGTAGTGTACACATATATTTAACTATCTCTGATAATCAGCACAGAGAAACCTATTTCACTAGTTTATTCTTTTAACTTAAAACACAAAGATAAATAAAGTTAAAAGTAGATTTAAAAAATGAAGAGACATCATTTGTTAAATCTACTGTTAATCTAACCTTTGACAATTTGTCTGATATTCGCTATTTAAAAGCTCAATCACTCTCTTTGTTAAAACCGTCGATAAATGTGCTTCGATTATTTATATTACGAGTACATTAAATTCGCTAAGTCGAGGTTCGATAGTATGTTATTCAGTTTCAATTCTTATCTTTTTATTTCCTTTTTAATCATATTATACCAACGTTTGATCAATACGACAAGCGTTCGAATACTCATAAATTTTATTTTCAATTTAATTGTTATCAATTTATCAAATAAGTACGCGAATGCGGTGTAAGAACATGTCATATTTTTTCCAATTTCCAACCTCACCTTTACGTGGCACACAGTGCTATATAATAAAAAACCGCTTAGTAAATGGCGGTGTACTTATTCTGAATGCCGAAACCAAATTTTACAGACCGATGATGATATTAAAGTGATATTAGAGTAGAGTATGATATAAGAGTGAGGTTATTAGTGCTGCGCCAACATACCAATGTTTGCATAGGTAATTATTTTAATTCATGCCTACCAAGGTTGTAAGTTGTAGCGCGAATGCGTCGGCTCAACTGGGAAAGGACCATACTCTCATACAATACCAGCGTAGTACAGCGGCTTAAAGGGTGTAGAGGACCGGAGATCCTTTTTATTAGAATGAAGCATTCCATCTTAGTCCTCAGGGGTGACAACCCATCTGCAAAGGTACCGGAAATGCTCAACGTCGACTTTAAACGCGAGTCAATGTTCGCATAAATACTCAAAACAAAATACGGCCCACCTCAAGTTTGTTGCGAATTTGTTTTATAAATAAATCGTACGGTTATTATTAATTCGGTGAAGCATTTAATAGTAAAGCTAATATGTTTATGAGTCTTTTACAAGGTTTAGGACGCTAAAATGTTATTTTAAAAAAAAAATATTTTATTTAAGCATAAAAAACGAAGAAAAGTGACAGGTGACAATTGTCCATATTTTAAAATATATTAAAATAACTATTTATTATAATATTATTTTATATATAATTATACATTTGATGCGAAAAAAGATGCTTTATACAGTGGTGTAAATTTCTATAAGCACAAATTTCACGAAAAAATTTTAGGAGTGAAAAACGGACATTTTCGTGAACACCGCCGGATTTTGATGTTTGCCGAACCAAATCAGAAAGTGGCAGATTGTGTATTATCTCATATAAGGAAAGATTCCACGCCACGCAAGCCTTACAATTCCAACCCTGACATCAATAAATCAGGTGAGCCTAGCAATATGACTACTCGAAAGCATAAACACGACAACGACTTCTCAGAGGCTCTCAATAATTTTACCTCAGAGATACGTAGAACATTACATGACTGGAAAAAGGAAATTCAAGATGAAATATCAGGAATTAAAAATAATTTAGACTTCGTATTAAAAACCGATCTTGAGAAACTAAATGCATCCTTTGCTGAGATCATGTCGGAACTAAGCAGCGTCCGTCAGGAATATCACGAGATTAAAAAGTCGGTCATATCTCTTGACCTAAAGTACAACGAGACAATGAAGCAAATCACAGTTTTAGAAAACTCTGTACAATTCAATTGCGACCAATATGACCATGTTCAAAAGAAAATGGAATTATTATCTGTTAACAAAAAAGCAATCGAATCACTAGAATCTAAAATGGACTTATTGACTAACGAAAACAGACTATTACAATTGGAAATTAACACAAATAATCAAAGAGATCGCCTTTTGAACTTAGAGATCGTCGGCGTTCCTGAAATCAAGGATGAAGACTTAACCAATTTAATTATATCCATTGCTAAGCAGTCTAATGTAACTATTTCCCCTAATGATATATTAGAAGTTAATCGTGTCACACCGAAAATCAAACAACAGGGCCGCCCGAAAAATATAATTGCAAAGCTTAAATCCCGTCTTCTAAAGGACAACATAATCTCTGGCACTCGAAAAAACCGACTGACCACCAAAGACCTTGCCATACATGGCAGCGTTCGTCCCGTATATGTCAATGAGCATCTTACACAGTGCAATAAACTTCTACTAAAGAAATGTAGGGAGACGGCGAAACTTAAGCAGTATCAATATGTGTGGACAATAAACGGGAGGATCTACGTCAGGAAGAACGACACATCTCCGGCTTTGCATATAATCACAGGAAAGAGACGTTTTAAAATTAATTTAATCTTACATTGTATATTGTTTTGTTCTCTTTTCAAGTACGTTATATTGCTTAAATTTATCAATTCCATCGTTGTAAAAGCAATTCATTGGTCTCTCTTATCTCATTTTGTCTATATTATATATCATTGTTTGACCGCACGTAAAGGGAGCTCAATTAATGAAATATTTTTGGTCTTAAGTGTATTAGTCACACGCGCGATAATTGTGCAGCTAAGTTGCATCCATATTCTTCACGAACGTTACTCAACTATACTTTTATTATGGTTTCTTTTACTATATCCTTTATATTTAATAAAATACCAATTATATTTTTTCTGGCGTCTTGTATATTATATATTAATTTATTTTACTTTGTCAATCTATGAATTCATCTATTATATTGTTATTATTCATAATAATTACCCGTTCAATATTTATTTATTAAATCTAACAACAATACTTAACACGTCTATATTGTTACATTCGCGATATTTATATATATATTTAATAACTGCTCTGCATATTTATAAGCTCGCACCCTTTTATGTTGACTCGACTATATTACTCAAATCATTTAAGGATTCATTCTGTTATATCTTATTGATAAATTTTATACTCTACCACCTTATACAAAAAATCAAGTCACTATTAACTAGCAACTGCCGAAGTGATATATCATTGTTCGTACTACTTAAGTCTAACGTAAACAAATTATTAGTTCTGTTACTCTGTGTAGCTTTAAAGTACTATAAATTTAACACATTTGGGTGCATATTTGATTTTGATTAATGGCTGTAAATAATGTAAATAATTTGTACTGTTATTATCAGAATGTTCGTGGTCTTAGGACTAAATGTCTTGAATTACGACTAAATATTTTGACGAACGATTACGACATTATAATTATGACAGAATCATGGCTACACAGTGGAATTTTTGATGGTGAGTTGTGCGACGATAGGTATGACGTGTTCAGGGCTGACAGAGATTTGCGTAATAGTGGTAAAAGTACTGGTGGTGGAGTATTAATACTGACACGACGTACACTCGGTGCCATGTATCGTGACCTCGGTGTATGCGGTCTTACTGAGCTATTGTGGATTACTATTCCTTCAAGCGCGTGCGCTTCAAATTCCAACTTACATATTTGTGTGGCATATATTGCCCCTGACCCTCATCAAATGCCATCGGATCTCGTTTTTATTAAACAAAAAATTAAATGTATTATCGAGCTTTCTCTAAATGATAATTTTGTAATATTAGGAGATTTCAACTTGCCGTTCATTTCTTGGAACCCAAACGGATATACAGCTTTGAAAAAAGGGCCTACTGAGGTACAAGAAGCGAGTATCCAGCTGATGGAAATACTAACATTTCACGGGTTAAGACAATTTAATACTTTCAAAAATCATGCTGGTAACACATTAGATCTTGCATTCTCTAATCTACCTCTGAATATCATCCCTGCGGCTGCGCTGCTACTCAGGGAGGACCACGCACATCCTTCTTTTTGCTTCATAGTTTTGGATTTAAACATTACTCCTCTACGGGAAACAGCTGCGCCGAGGCGAAATTTCAGGAGGGCTGATTATGAAAAAATTAATACATATCTTTTAGAACAGGACTGGAGGTCTCTTTTATGTACAGGCACTGTAGACGAAGCTACAAATACCTTTTATAACATACTGGATAGTTGTGTTCGTTTACATGTGCCCTTTAGTTATAACACAGGGAAGCGATCATATCCTAAATGGTACACACCTGCTTTAATAAAAATAATTAAGGAGAAAAACAATGCTCACACACGTTGGAAAAAATTCAGGAATAGATTAGATTACGATGAGTTTTCGTTACTCCGAGCTAGAGAACACCGTGTTCAGAGAGAATGCTTTAATAAATTTACGTCAAGTTGTGAAAATAGCATCAAAACACATCCTAAAACATTCTGGACTTTCGTCAAAGCCATTCGGGGTGGGTCAGGTTACCCTAAGAAAATGTCTTTGAAAGATATAGAGTACACCGATGGTATAGACATATGCAATGCTTTCAACTCATTCTTCAAGAGTGTATTTGGTAATCCTTGTAATAACTACATATATCCACATACGGAATCGTTGTATACTGACACCGTTTCTAATGTACAGACAAACGCTGCAATAATTGAAAAAATGTTGAAAACTTTGGACACGAACAAAGGTGCCGGTAGTGATGGGTTACCTTCTTTTTTTGGCCACGATGCGCTAAATCACTTGCTCTCCCCTTGACTATTATATTTAATCGCTCTCTACGTGAAGGGATATTTCCGCATCAATGGAAGTGTGCACACATAATCCCTGTACACAAGAAGGGATCACGTACAGAAATAAATAATTATAGAGGCATTTCTATTTTGAACACCGCGGCTAAAATCCTTGAACGAGTAGTATATAACGTAATTTACTCCACGCTTTCACGTGCCTTCCCTGAGCAGCAACATGGTTTTTTACAAAGGCGATCCACCACTACGAACCTGGCAAGTTTTTCTTCTTTTGTCCTTGAAAATATGGATCAAGGTGGGCAGGTTGATGTGATCTACACTGATTTTGAAAAAGCTTTCGATCGTGTGGATCACATGATCCTGCTCAACAAATTACAAATATTAGGGATTCACGGTGACTTGCTCCGATGGACTGAATCATATCTCACAAACCGCTCACAAGCAGTCGTGATAGATGGTTTCCGTTCGAGCTACATAAACATACCTACAGGTGTTCCTCAGGGCTCTCACTTAGGTCCACTTTTTTACAATGCCTACCTATATGACATTGGTTCGTGCATTATACACACAAATTACCTCATGTATGCAGATGATAAGAAGATTTTTTGTAAAATTAACACCATACATGACTGCCTATTGATACAAAAAGACCTGGACCGTTTATTTGAATATTACAAAATAAATAATATAACTGTCAATGCAAGCAAGTGCGAATGTATTAGTTTTACACGGAAATCTAAGCCAATTCTAAATAAATATCACTTTGACGGATTAGAAATCAGCCGAAAAGTAAGTGTTAGGGATTTAGGCGTAATTTTTGATCATAAAATGATACTATCCGAACACATTGATTACGTTATCAGTAAAGCCTATAAAAATCTTGGTTTTGTTCTTCGCATCTGTAAACCATTCTCGAATATTAATACAATTAAAATGGTTTATTTTGCATATGTCAGAAGTGTTTTGGAATATGCTAGTTCAATATGGTCTCCACAGTACAATGTCTACAAAAGCCGCCTTGAGCGTATTCAAAAAATATTTGTTAATCACCTTAACTTTCGCTGTCGGAATAAAATCGATACTTACACAGACAGTTGCACTGAGCACGATCTCTTATCTCTGGAACACAGGCGCATTTTGCTTGACATGGCTTTGTTATATGATATAATAAACAGTAATATTGACTGTCCATATCTTGTCTCAAGAATCACCTTTCGTACTCCAAAATTCCGTACCCGCAATACTACATTGTTACAGACTCCCTGGCATCATTCAAACTACTCTCGAAACACTGTTCTTTCGCGGCTTGCTCGTACATATAATGAACAATTTGGACACATTGACCTCTTTGCGAAATCTAAACTTACGTTTAAAGATTACATCAAGAAAACTATTACAAAATAGAGCAGTTGAAGTTAAATTCACATACAATCATATATTCTCTCATCTATTTCTTCTATATGTATTTTTGAGGCTACTAATATAAATATAAGTACTTAAGTTATTTTATTTAATATATATTATAATTAATTATTTGTATTATGTTTATATATTTAAACATTTAATATGTATATATACATAAGTAAATATATATGTATGTATATATATATACAACGTGTCCCAAAATTCAACGATAAGCCAACACCGGAGGATAGACCTGCCCCGGACTAATCGGGTAAAAAAAGAAAAAAAAATATATCCCAATTATATTTTAAGTTATATAAAAAAAATGAAATTCTTCAGAAATTGAGACCGTTTATGATATTTTTCACTACCATGACCACAATTTTTTAAATATTTTTTTCTTTTTTTTTTATAGGTAACCTGAATAGTACTGCTATCTACCACAATTCTTAAAAACTCCAGAATAACTCTTGTTTTATCACGAAAATTAATGAAACTTATTTTATTCCCTAAATTTTTTGAAGACTTTTACTTTTAACCAAATTTAACTTATCGTGGTGTAAAAAAAAAGTATGAACACTAGTATGGCAAGTTTTTTTAAAAATTGACGCAACTAACCAATATTCCAAAATGGTATAATACTCTAGGAAAACAAGTTATAAAAAAATATGTGCCTATTATTTCTTAACAGGGGCCAAATGACGGTCGGGTGTAATAAAAGTATTATTTCTTGAAAAATGTTTAATATTTCAAAACAAATGGTACAAACAGTTTCACGTGTAATTTATTAAGTTATTAACATTATAGCAAATGTTCGAACTGTTTGCCACCAGCATTAATACATGCACGACATCGCCTTAAAAATGATCGTTTTATTTGTCTTGCATATCTTCTGCTATTAATGTAATCAGCAGCCTGAGTGATATTTCGACGAAGCTCGTCCAATGTCACAATGGGTTTTGAGTAGACCCTGTTTTTAAGACAACCCCAATAGAAGAAGTCCAGGGGGTTCAAATCGGGTGAACGGGGTGGCCATAAGATAGGACCAAGTCGCCCGATCCAACGCCCTGGATACTCTTGATTTAAATATTCTCGCACAGGACGGGCATAATGTGCTGGGCAACCATCATTTTGGAACCACATGTTTTGAAGATCACTTAAGGGCACGTCGTTTAACAATTCTTGCAAGTCATTTTGTAAAAAGTTTAAATAACTATTGCCATCTAAGTTTCCTTGTAACTCAAAGGGCCCAATTACTTTTCCATTTAATATGCCGGTCCATAGGTTAACCTTGAATTGATATTGGGATTTGTCTTGTCTCATCAAGTGTGGATTTTCATTACTCCAACTATGTAGATTGTGAAGATTTAAATACCCATCTTTCTTGCACGTTGTTTCATCCGACCATAGAATTTTGTCTAGGAAGTGGGGATCTTCACTGTGCCTTTGCAGCATTACACGGCAAAATGTGACCCGTAGCGGATAGTCCCGCGGTAATAACGTCTACACACGCCTGTAGTGATATGGGTGAAGCTTGTGACGTTTTAATATTCGATGTGCAGAACTTTTCGGGATTCCTGTAGCTTCTTCTATGGCACGTACCGAAGTAGTCGAGTCATTTTCTATCTCCTTGAGAACTTCTTCATCACGATCCAATCTAGGTCTTCCAGCGCTGCTCCTATTGGATGGCATACGACCCTCCGAAAACGCTTGATGCACATTAATAAACACTCGATAATCAGGATATCTTTGAGCATTTGGGTATCTTTCTGGATACAGTCTGCTAGCAGCGTTAGCATTACATCGGCATTCTCCATAGATTAAATGCATATTAGCGTATTCCTGTGGTGTGTACGGTTGCGGCATGTTAAACGCCAAACAGTCCAAAATGCGCCAGAACTCTAAATCCCAAAACACACAATCGTAGTCCAAGATAATGCCAGGTCAGTTCAGTTTGCAGATCACTTCCAGTCCAAATAATGCCAGGTCAGTTAAGTTTGCAGGTCGATTCCAGTCCAAAAAGCCAAGCCAAAAGTCGATAGTATGTACGAGGGCCACGTAAGTTGAATTGGGTACGGTGCGCAGTAAACAAAGGAGCAGAGCGTACTGAACCGACTTGCTGAGAATAATAACAGCTTCTCTACCTGCCCTGTTGTTGTCTCTTTTTAACGTAAATATCTCTATCTATCTATCTCTCTCTAACATCTAAGGTATTAATGCCCCATTCGAATTCCTAGAAATTGTAACAGGAACCCATTTTGGGCATGTAGTAAAAGTGATTACTGACAATTACAATTTAAGGAATTTGGCCCCTGTTAAGAAATAATAGGCACATATTTTTTTATAACTTGTTTTCCTAGAGTATTATACCATTTTGGAATATTGGTTAGTTGCGTCAATTTTTAAAAAAACTTGCCATACTAGTGTTCATACTTTTTTTTTACACCACGATAAGTTAAATTTGGTTAAAAGTAAAAGTCTTCAAAAAATTTAGGGAATAAAATAAGTTTCATTAATTTTCGTGATAAAACAAGAGTTATTCTGGAGTTTTTAAGAATTGTGGTAGATAGCAGTACTATTCAGGTTACCTATAAAAAAAAAAGAAAAAAATATTTAAAAAATTGTGGTCATGGTAGTGAAAAATATCATAAACGGTCTCAATTTCTGAAGAATTTCATTTTTTTTATATAACTTAAAATATAATTGGGATATATTTTTTTTTCTTTTTTTACCCGATTAGTCCGGGGCAGGTCTATCCTCCGGTGTTGGCTTATCGTTGAATTTTGGGACACGTTGTATATATATATATCTTATATGTTTATATATATATATTTATATATATATATATATATCTTATATGTTTATATATATATATATATTTATATATATATATATATATAAAGGTAATCTAATATATCATTCTACCTGACTATCTCTCCTGATCTGTAAACTTATGACCACCTTCATTACATTGAATTGCTTATAATTTTGCTTATAATTTATCTATTAGATTGTTCTTTTTCCTTTTCTTCTAACAACAATACACCTACCATCAAACAATATAAGGGAAACCTGTTATTGGCCATACTTTTAGTTTGTTACATTAATGTTAATATTTTCTATATACGCTGTTGGTTTTCTAAATAAATAAATAAATAAATAAATAAACGGGATATCAGAAAAAGTGAAGACATGAACAATTATTCAATACAAGTGTCATACTTTCAGTGAACATATTTGTTTTGACCGTCCTATAAAAGCCGTTGCATTTATAATTTAAAATTAAAAATTTTGTACAGCCGACTTCAATATAAGTTATTTAAGAATAACTCAAAAACTATTGATCTGACCTTGATCAAATTCTATAAATCAAATATGGGACCACACGAGTACTATCAGTTTTCATATAAAAAAAGAAACATCGAATTGGAATTCGGCAGAAAATTATACTGATTGTAGTCCTCATCGTTCTATAATGTAATCACTTAGTTAAGTAAATCATTATCGGATTGAATTAGTCAGCAGTTCGTTTTAATTCATTTTTTTATAAAATAAGGGTGATAAGCGAGTACACAGTCCACCATGGTAAGGAGATGCTATGGCCCATAGACACCTACATTTATTCTCAAATAAGAATAAAAATGCAGATGCGTTGTGTCACCCCTGATGACTAAGATGGAATGCCTCGCGTTTCCAGTAAAAAGGGTCTCCAGTTCTCTATGCTCACCATACAAAACACAGCAGCACTACCATTTTACGCTGATATTGTGTGAGAGCATGGTCCCACCCCGGTCGAGTCGACCTAATCGTGCTACAACCATAATATAGCTGCAGCGTGGCTCAACCACATGCAATGTATTGCGTACGGTCGAAGGTCATTACCGTTACCGTTACCATTACAGCCTATTAAAGTCCACTCCTGAATTAAGGCCTTCTCCATAAATTGCCTCATATTACCAAAACACTCAATATAAATTTTTTTCTAATCATTAATTTACAAAAAAAAAACTTTTATAGTAAACTAGCTGGTACCCAGCGCGTTGCTGCCACAGAAAAAATAATTGTAGAAATGTAGAATATTTTAAATTTGGAGGAGTTATATTGTTTAATTAGAAATGATAAACACTTCCACAACAAGCTCTCTCCATTTTTGCTGAGTGGCCAAAATGTGTGTGGTCTGGCGTTATCACGATTAAATACCACTCCTTTACTGTTGATCAATTCCGGCTGTTTATTCTCAATTTCTTACTTGACTCTCATTAGTTGTTGGTAGTAGAGGTTCGAGTCGGTGGTTTTGGCTGGCGGTAAAAGCTCATAATAAACGATGCCTTTCCAATCCCACCATACACACAGCAGCACCTTATTGCGTGTTAATTCGGGTTTTGCTGCAGTCTGCGGAGCTTGACTACCCTTTGACCATGATCTTTTTCGCACGTACTTGTTGTAGGTGATCTATTTTTAATCACCAGTGATCAATCTTTTCAAAAACGGTTCGGCTCGGTTTCAATACAGAATCGCAAATGAGTACACGATCCATTCGGTTTCTTTCAGTGAGCTCATGTGGTACCCAAATATCAAGCTTTTTGTATAGACAGAATTTTTCAAATGGGTCAAAACTGTTTTGTGTTCAATCCTCAATTCCTCGGCTATGTCGTAACTATTAATATGCCGATCTTGCTCCACTTTTTGAAAAATAGCATTGACTTTATTCGTTTAAGGGCGACCAGAGCGAGCTGCATTTTGACATTAAAATTCCCGGACTGATAACGCTTGAATCAACTTTGTCTGAGACTGCATTAGGTCCATAAAAGTCAGAGATTTTTTTAGCGGCTTGAGTCGCATTTTCCCTTTTTTGTGAGAAAACTTAAGAATGTATCGAATTTCTTCGTTATTTGGGCGGACAGAAAATTGGCAATTGAAAAAGGGCGGGAAATTATTTTTTATTTTTTCTTTTTCTTTTTCTTAATGTGCTATATGCATTGATAATAAAATCAGCCAGATACAAACAGTACAACCAAGGAGATTTTTCTTCAATTTTATGCAAACAAAATACGAAGAAACTTTTTCCCCGACCTATTATGTGGTAAAGTAGTCGTTGCGTAATTATAAAAAAAAACAAGTCCAGGGATCTGCATAAAAGATACTGAGGCCAAATTAGTAATTTTTTATTAATTTTTTTGTCTGTTAACTCACGGTTTACGTAAAAAATACTTGTATTTTCATGCAATTTGGTGATCGTTATTGAAACATAAGTAACAAAATGATCCGACTACAGCAGTGCAAAAACAACAACAACTTTTTTACTATATTTGACTATTGGAATTGTAAGTTTAAAAAGTGCAGAAACATTTTTGCTATTAAGTTATCTGTTATAGATTGTACAATAACAGTGACATCGTTCGCGGGTAAGTTACGGATATTAATTAGAATCATTTCTTATTTACAGAAAGATGCATTCCATTCAAATATCTCCTATACTAAGACGAAGGGTCATATAATCTGCGTGCTCTCCTTACTATTCTTACCAGAATACATCAATGGATACAATCTTGCCTAGCGACCTAAATATTTAAGAAAACGGTACCTTCATAGACCGGACTTTGGCAGTGAAGTCCTACAATCTATTCATTTTATGAATTGTCTTTACCTTCAACCACAGTACAACCCAGCTTGAAATCAAAAATTCGTATTATTGCATCAGTTATTGCTCTGACTAGAGCTTGAATTCAACTTTATAATCAGACTTATACTTAGCCTATATACTCGTATATGACCTCGAAATCATTAGCTTAGTGATTACATACTGGTGGTAGGATGGTCCTCTACTAGTGAGAGACCCGGCAGAGGGCTAGTTACCACCCACCTAGCAAAGACTTACCGCCAAATGATGCAAATTGTGTTCCGGTGTGATGTTAGGTGGAACCCATTTCTTAGGGAGAATCGGTTCGTATGCGAAACGCAACTGCGTACGCGTACCGATTGCGACGCGGCCGTTTCTTAGTGTCAGGTACTTGGTTGCACCGCTGGCCGACCGTAAATAGTTGGGGACCCAATTAATGAGCTAGCCACTCAAAAAAGGTTGCCCCGCCATCTTACGAAAAATCCTGGGATGGCTCCACCATGCCGGTTGGCAACCGGAGGAGGGCCTGGTGGCGATTTCCAGGGGGGTTCGGGCGTTCCGCGATCTCCATGCTAGGTACCGTCGATGCTGTGACTCTGTTTGCATCTCTTTCATTCTCTCACCCTATTCACTTCCAACATTTATGAAAAAAAGAAAAAGAAGAGGAAGTTTGTACAGCGGTTTCACTCCCTGTCCATCAAAGTGCACCTCACAAACATCCAAGGCCTGCACTGTAATCTCAATGCAGTCCATACCATCTTGAGACTGACAAGCCGCACTTAATCTTCTCGAATGAGACGCAGATCAGATGTCCTCTAGATGCGGCGTACCTAGGCTACCTTGGGTACACATTGGAGCATAATTTCCATCAGCGAGCCGGAGTCTATGTTTACGTCTGCAACGACATCTGCTGTAAGTGTCTCCGTCACCTTGAAGACCCCACTTTCTCTATGATCAGGGTATTGATAGACACAGGAATGGATAAAATAATTTATTCTTGTGTCTACCGATCGCACAGCGGTGATTAGGAGACAACTAGGCTGTTTGAACACCTCAGTGAAGCCTCTGATGTAGCTCTAAATCAGTACCCTAATGCACAGTTGGTTTTTCTGGGGGACTTTAATGCTTGTCATCAGGACTGGCTGTTCCGATATCAGAAGACCAACCACACTGGGAGAGAGGCGTAGAATTTCGATTTGTCGCTGGGGCTCTCCCAGGAAGTACAACAAGCGACTAGGGTACCTGATGTGGATGGGCACATAGGCAACTGCCTCGACCTTCTGCTGACGACTGATCCTGACAGGTACGATGTTCAGATTAGCTCTTCTTTGGGAACTTCTGACCACTGTGTGGTGAAATCTGTGTCGTTATATTCCTCACCTAACTACAATTTCCGCGGTGTGCAACGAGTGTGGCGATACAAGTCAGCAGATTGCGATGAGATGTGGCATATCTTTGCATCTTATACTTGGTGGCAGGTCTGCTTCCCCTCTGAAGACCTGTCGAGCTGCGCGGATGCCATAACCGATGTGATACGTCAAGCGATGGAGTATTTCATCCCCTTTGCTGACGCGCCCATTGGTGGTAAAGCTCGCCCATGGTTTGCGAGTGCGCTCATGCTGAAAAGCACAAGCATATGGCGTACTTATCCTGGGTCGATGCTAGAGACCGTAAAGCTCCGGATGTTAGCCTTAAGGCGAGAACTCCTATAAAAAAAGCCTTTAACAAAGCCGTCAAGTCCTGCAAAAGGGCATTACGCCAAGCTAGTTTCGACCGCATAAAACGCATCGGTACAAAGCTCTCTGTCAAGGTGGTTCGTACCGCCAAGGTGGCAGTACTGGCAGCATAACTTCCCGCCAAATTTTTGGTGGTCTACACTGCCTGCGCTGGTAAAACCAGATGGCTCACTGGCGCATGCGCCTAAGGAGAAAGCGGACTTATTTCCTTCTCTTTTTGCTTGTAATTCGAGTCTGGACAGTAGCAACAGCGTACCATCTCAATTACCTCACTGCGGTTCCTCTATGTCAGAGGTCCGTATCACCAACAAGGAGGTTCTTAAAACCTTGCGAAGTCTAAACGTGAACTAAGCTAGTGGACCTGATGGTATATCAGCTATATTTATAAAAGTCTGTGCACCTGAGTTGTCTCCTGTGTTGACTGACACGCTTGTTCCGCCTCTCATTCAAGTCTGGAATAACTGAACCTAAAAAAGGTAGCCGTACTGACCCTGTCACCTATCGACCAATTTCAATTACCTCCATGCCCTAAAAGATTATGGATCGTATACTGAACTCCCACCTCATAGCATACCTAGAAGAAAATGATCTTCTCAGTGATCGTCTGTACGGGTTTCGCCGAAATCGATCAACTGGGGACCTTCCAGCGTATGCCACTCACATATGGGGCGAAGCCCTCGAGAACATTGGTGAAGAACTTGCTGTTTGCCTCGATGTTTCGAAGATCTTTGACAGTTAGTCTATTGGGCAAGCTTTCCTGATTGCCTGGGTGAAGGACTTTCTGAGCGAAAGGTCTCTCCGGGTCGTCGTCGAAGACTGCTCATCCGATATTGTGGCAAATAACGCCGGTGTTCCTCAGGGTTCCGTCCTCTCCGCAACTCTCTTCCTGCTGCATATAAATGATCTGCTCATGCCCAGTATCTATTGTTTTGCACACGACAGCACAGTTGTAGAGATACCAAACAAGTGCCCGGGTTAGTTAGGATCTAATCCAGTCAGAAAGAGAGGCTATGGTTGAGCGTGTGATACTCACACTATAGGCAGTCTCCGAATGGGGCGATGCCAATCTCGTGTGATTTAACGCCTCCAAAACACAAGCGTGTCTTTTCACCGCTAAAAGGAGCCCGCTCATCTTGGCTCCTACTTTTCGGAATGTATCCTTGCAGTACACTGACCATCTTCAGTTGGTAGGGGTTGAAGTTTCTGCGAACCTCAACTATGGGCGGTTGATTGAGTCTAGAGACTAGTCCAGAAATTTGGTGTTCTTGCTAGGGTGCGGCTGTACTTCACGACGGGGCAGCTTCTTACCTTATATAAAGCGCAACTCCGGTCGTGCATGGAGTACTGCTGAAACATATGTTCTGGTGCTGGCTGTTACTCAAGGCAGATAAACAGACGGACGGGTGTTCCTCGTTGTTTCGGTGCCAGAGGATCATATCCCGACCCTGATGAAAGCCAGACGCCGTCTCGCATGTGTATGCGGGCAGTTTACGTAAAATTCCAGGGTCGTGGAGGTAAATTCTTTGACACTCCATCAAGCAAAGAGGCAGTAAATAACCCGGAAGTTATGGATACCGGAGACATCGTTACCGGTACAGCGGAATCACTGGAGGCTAAGTCCAGTGAAAAAAACGGCCTGAACAATTGAGCCAAAACCTGCTTTGGAGGACTGCATTTTGCTGATCACCTCCGACTCGGTGACTGATGATGAAACCCGAGATCTGCTGGCAGGCTTATTTTTGGACGGGGACGGAGAGGACGCTATCAATGATGGCGTGCCCTTCGTCCAAAACTAGCCTAGTGCAGGCAAACCTCCACCACAGCGATACTGCGTCGGCTCAATTACGCAAGTGATTGGAGGTTCAAAGGATAGCCATAGCCTTAATCCAGGAGCCGTGGGTTGGGGCTGCTAAAATTAAAGGCCTAAACAACCTAAAAGGTAAGCTATTCTACAGCTCTGAACACGACAAGCCTAGAGCGTGTATTTACACTACTAAAGATATCTGTGCACAACCATTAACAGATTTCTGTTCTAGAGACATGTATGCCGTGGCAATACAATATACACAGGAGAGAAGATTAGTCGTCGCCTCGGTCTACATGCCGGAGGAAGACAATCCTCCCCCTCATGACCTCGTGAGGCTGGTGAACTTCTGCGAGAGGACCGGACTAGAGGTTGTGATCGGGACGGACTCCAACGCGCATCATCCCCTTTGGGGAATGGAAAGACCGAATGAACGAGGTAATGTGTTAGTTAAATATTTATTTAGCACTAACCTAACTATTTTAAACACAGGTTCTGAACCAACTTTCATAAACAAACGCTGTCGCACAATAATCGACCTCCCACTTGCAACACAAGGAGCAGCTAAACTAATTACGGGATGGCATGTGTCGAGAGAAGCCTCATGTTCAGATCATAGATGGATCTGCTTCGCACTACAGGTCGATATCCCCGCTACACCACCATGGAAAAATCCCCGCAAGACGGATAAAACAAAATACCTTAATAGGTTGACGTCTTTGCTCGTGAGTTTTGAGGGGACAAATACTATAGCAGATAAATCGTTCCTAGAAGAACAGGTAGCAGCTGTTACTAAAGCCATGATTGATAGCCTTTTTTTTATAGGATCGGGTGACAAACGAGGACATAGTCCACCTGATGGTAAGTAGTTACTGTGACCCATTGACATTTACATCTACCCTCAATAAAGACTCAAGATGCAGATGCGTTGTCACCCGTGAGGACTAAGGTGGAATGCCTCTTTGCTAGTAAAAAGGGTCTCCGGTTCTCTACACTCACCATACAAAACTCAGCAGCGTTAAGCTGCTATTTTACGCTGGTTTTCTGTGAGAGCGTGGTCCTTCCCCGGTCAAGCCGACCCATTCGTGCTACAACTATAATATAGCTGCAGCATAGCTCTACCACGCAGAAAAACTAAGCTACCATGAATCATGTCCAAAAATCACTCCACCAAGGTATGCTGAGGTAAAGCAACTGTGGTGGGATAAAGATCTAGATAGAAAACGTAAGAAGGTAAGTAAAACCCTAAATAGGGCCATGAATACCTCAATGGATGAAGACTAGCTACTATACAAGAAAGCTAAGTCCGAATACAAAAAATATATCAGGTATCGACGCTAGACAGAGTGGCGTAAATTCTGTGGCAATATAGAAACCTGCGAACAAGCGAACAGGATAAGGAATATTCTAGCTAAACAGAATACGTCGGGATCCATCTCTCTAAAGAAACCCTACGATAGTCACTCAACATCGCCGGATGAAGCCCAACGCATCGTAATTAAAACGCACTTCCCAGGCTGCCGCGTAACTCAGGAGGCAAACCGGCATGAAGACATACTGATACTAACAGCAAAAGACTGGAATTTAGCACAAAGAGTGGTAACGATATACAAAATCCATTGGGCCATTCACAGTTTCCTCCCGTATAAGGCGGCAGGACCTGACGGCATATACCCGGCACTCCTACAGTGGGGGGGTAAAGCCCTAATAGTCAGACTTGTTGCCATAATAAGAGCATGTCTGGCTCTTAATTATGTTCCTAGGGGATGGAGGGAAGTGAAAGTCACATTCATACCAAAACCAGGTAAAAGCGACTACACAGACCCTAAATCCTACAGGCCCATCAGCCTCACATCCTTTCTTCTAAAGACAATGGAGAGGATGTGTGAAAGGGAATTAAGGGGGTTGGCGCTAATGAACTTACCGCTACACGACAAGCAACACGCCTACAGTCCAGGCAAATCAACAAAATCGGCACTTCACCAGGCAATAACAAAGATTGAAGAGGCCATCCAAAATAAAGAAATATGTCTAGGTTCCTTCATTGATATAGAAGGTGCTTTTGATAGAACGAACTTCTTCAGCATAAAACGTGCACTTAGTAGACATAAAGCTGAACCGGCACTGATTGACTGGATAGTAAACATGCTCAGTACACAAATAATAAAGATTGCTGGTGAATCTCAACCAATCCAATTTAAGAAAGGCTGCCCGCAGGGTGGGATTCTCTCACCTCTCCTGTGGAATATGGTCATTAATGAACTCATTAGCAAATTAAATGCCAGTCACTTCTACACAGTAGGTTATACTGATAACCTGACAATACTGGTCTCTGGAAAGACAGCAAGCATAGTGTGCGACCTGACCCAAGCGGCTCTCCGTATAGTGGCGAGATGGTGCAGGGAATACGACTTAACCGCTAATCCAAATAAAACGGTTCTAGTAATGTTCGGGGTTGTACCGACACTAAGGGGATGATAAACTGATAACGCTTGATAAGTCTGATAAAATATATTTTGGATAAGTTACAAATCTTAAAGGCTAGAATTACTGATAATAATGAGTACGTGTAGCGCTCTTGATGGCTATATGCGAACTGATTTTATAATACTATTGCCGCGGAAATATGTAAAAGAGGTCAAATTGACACGGCACTTGACAATTGTATGTTGCATTTCATGCTCGTAAAAGGTGATTTTGATAGAACGAACTTCTCCAGCATAAAATGTGTACGCAGTAGACATAATGTTGAACCGGCACTGACTGTCTGGATAGTAAACATGCTCAGTACACGAATAATAAAGATTGCTGGTGAATCTCAAACAATCCAAGTTAAGAAAGGCTGCCCGCAGGGTGGGGTTCTCTCACATTTCCTGTGGAATATAATCATTAATGAACTCAACAGCAAATTAAATGCATATCACTTCTACACAGTAGGTTATGCTGATGACTTGACAATACTGGTCTTTGGAAAGACAGCAAGCATAGTGTTCGACCTGACCCAAGCGGCTCTTCGTATAGTGGCTAGATGGTGCAGGGAATACGACTTAACCGCTAATCCAAATAAAACGGTTCTAGTAATGTTCACACAAAAACGAATGCTGATTAACTATCATCTGCCAAGTCTTTTCAGCACAAAACTCCAGTTATCCTCTGAGGTAAAATATTTAGGTCTTACCTTGGACAGCAAACTTAAATGGAATAAACACATAGATAACAAAATTAACAAAGCTAGTATAACTTTCTGGCAATGCAGAAACTTGATTGGCAAAAGATGGGGACTGACGTCAAAAATTATACTGTGGTATAATTTTTGGCGTACAAAACTGTAATTCCGCCCATGATCACATACGGCGCTCTGGTATGGTGGACCAAGACAAATGAAGCCACCACTATAAAGAAGCTTCAGCGCTACCAGAGACTGGCATGTATGGCTGCCATAGGCTGTATAAAGACTACGCCAACAGCAGCCTCAGAAGCGACGCTAGAGCTAACCCCGCTTCATCTACATATACAACAAGAAGCGACTTTAGCTGCCATCAGACTCAAGACCCTAAATCTTTGGAGTAAGAATAAAGTCCCTCATACAGGCATAATTGATAGAATTCACTCAAAAACTCCTATCTTACAAGCCAAGTACGATAAGATTATTAAACAATTTGTATTCGATAAGAAGTATAAGATACAATTAAATGAAACCAGCCAGCCGGAATGATTAAGCCCAAATGAGCTTAGAGTTCACCGATGGTTCTAAAACAAATGAAGGTGTAGGTTTTGGAACTTTCTCTGAAGACCTCAATATCCACATATGCACACTGCTGGGTACCTATAACACAGTCTTTCAGGCGGAATGTATGGGTATCATTCAAGCGGCCATATCAATAGATGCTAGGAAGGTTAATGACTTCCCCATCAGAATACTGACCGACAGTAGAGCGGTACTACAAGTAACTACTACTTGCAATGTGGTGAACTCGGGACTAATATATGAATGCCATCAACGATTAAATGAGGTATATAAAAACAACAATGTGACTCTGCAATGGATAAAGGGACACAGTGGATCCTGAGGCAACGACGCAGCAGACGAACTCACCAGAAGAGGATCGGCTCTGGCCACTATAGGGCCCGAACCAATCATACCAATCCCCTTTGATAATGTTCGTTCACTGGTACGTAGACACTTCACTAATCTACACGCTCAGCTTTAGAAAAATTTAGTAGACTGTAGACAAGCTAGGAGGCCCTGCCTGAAATAAACAGTCGTTTAAGCAAAGTTCTAATGAGACTGAACAAACCGCAGATCAGGATAGTAACAAGTGCTATCACAGGAAACGGCAAGCAAGCATTTATTTACTATAGGTGTTACAGATAATCCCCTATGCAGGGCATGTATGGGGGAAGAAGAAACGGCGGCCCATGTGATATTGAAATGTCCGGAGGTCGCTACGTACAAGTCTAAACATCTCGGCACGCCGGGATCACTCCCCGAAGTTGCATGCAACATCAAAGGACTGTTAAGCTTCTTCGGGGAGATCTCATGGCTCGAATAAGCATGTTATTCCTGCCCACATGCAAAATACGCGCATAGACGTGGAGTTGCGGAAAACAGCCCGTCGTCAACTAAACTAAATTAAACTAATGTCCTGGTGCTGCAAAATTTCACCTAGCAGCGTTGGACTCAGTGGAGAGACGTGCTAAGAGGCTCATTGGTGACCTTGATTTGGTTGAAACCAATCTTGTCAGCCTCGAGCACAGGCACAGAGTAGTCAGTTTCTTGGTATTCTATAGTACGCATTTCGGCGAGTGTGCACAAGAATTCGTCTTTTATAATGCGTACAGCAAACGAAGTAATTTGGAGGCGTCTATCTTTCCGTCCGAATACTATCTGGGCGTCTTCAAGGCAAGAGTGAATTGGCTTTTGTTAGGCTAAGACAGTACGATTAACCATCTAAAGCTACATCACCACTTACCACCAGGTGGGATCGTGGTCAAGTACTGGCTTATAATAATTAAAAAATAAACGTTAAGGAATTACGTTAAAGAAACTTTATCTTCTACACCTGCTCGTAGCAGTTTTGATTCAGAATTTATATCAAAATCTATATTTATGTAACACACACTTTCTATTGGGCTGCAGAATCTATAATATGCCGTGTAGTATCCGTAAGAGAATCCACTACCACATTTCATCCCATGCGATACCCATGGGATAAGAGATGACAAAGCTGTATAAATTTAAAGTTCCCGATAAGCTCGTAAATATCATCCGAATCTTCCTTTCAAATCACTCCTTTCGCTATCGAGTAGAGGGGACCCGTTCCACGAAACGTTTTCTAAAGGCTGGGGTCCCACAAGGCTCCATCCTGTCTTCACTCCTCTTCACACTCTACACGAATGATATCCCTAAGGAAAGAGTGGTAAACACTGCCCTCTTCGCAGACTATACGGCACTCTTCGTATCAGATTGTAATAGGAATAGTCTCACCTTGAAACTCCAAAAAGCTACCAATCACTTAGGCGAATGGTTCCGCCTATGGAGAATCGAAATGAATCCCGAATAAAGTGTAGCAATATACTTTCAACGGAGTTGAACGCCAAAATAGATCCGAGGGCCAAAAGTTAAACTGGATATTATCTTTTTATATGGCCGCCATATTCTTTAGGAAAACTCGGCCACATATCTGGGAGTCACGTTCGACGTCCGCATGAGCTTCGCGTAGCACATAAGTATAGTTTGCAACATAGTCAAGACAGTCATTGGCCGTCTCCTCCCTCTTGTTAACAGGAAGAGTAAGTTGTCACTAACATACAAACTCCACATGTACAAAACCTGCGCTAGACATATCATGTCTTTCGCAAGTATAGCTTTTGGCCATACGTATAGGACCCACCTATACGAACTACAGAAAGTCCAAATTTTTTTCATCCAAAATGCCACTGGAGCACTGTGGTATCAACGGAATTCAGATCTGCATAGTAATTGCCAACTTCCCACTACCTCCGAATACTTTAAGGAGATATCTCAGCACTACTTTGATAGCGCTGGAAGCTATAAAAACCCACTAGTGGCAAATGCAGCAAACTACGTTCCGATACCAAATGTCACACGGACTCTCCGTAGACCGCGTAACGTACTCAGAGAATAACCACGCTTGCCCGATCCCGTCGACTCAAACGTCGCAGGCACTTCAAACTCTGACACTACAGCTACACCCACACCAATCAAGACAAGCACAAATAGAAGCGTTCCAGCACATACCGCGTACCCTCACGTACTTGGGTGGTTCTCACCGCCCAGAACATCGACCGACACGACCTAAGCAGTCAGAGGTGGGGTTCACAAACCCCCACTCGGACAGCGGTTAGATAGCCCAAAAAATCTTCAACAGAGGGTACATGATGATTGGTAACAATACCAAATCATAATCCAACATCATCCTCATCCCCATCATTGCCTTTCCCTTTTATAAATTCCCTTATGTAAATTTAAAAATTGTTTATCTAATATCTGTAATCGTCTTTATACAATATATTTATCAAATTGAATTAAATACATAATCATTTTTATATTTATATAAATACAAAAAAAAATTTAATAATTTGCAATAATAATACACCAAATTTTATAAATTATCATAGTACCAATTATTTAATTTTATAGAAATTCTTCCTTTCTTTTTTAAGTTATACCGTCAATTAAAGCGTTGTGTTATTTGTTATACAAAAGTTTCAGCGTTTGTAAACAGTAAGTTGTAATTTTCCTCTCAAATCTAATCAAAGTCCTACACAACTCTTATTCAATTTAATTTCCGGTAAAGTTTTCTCTGAAGTAAAATAAAATGAATGGGTTTAACATTGATTCCATATTAAGTACTAATATTAATTTAAAGTTAAGTAATCGGATTTTAGCTTTTAATTAAAATATATGAATTAATTGGAGTGTAAATAAGAGATTATTATTCTTCAAATAGCTACTACCATTGAATGCGGCTAAGTAACGAACGACCTTGCTGGCATATGTGGCGACCGCCCAAGCAGCATGCAAGCTGTAAACGAGCTGTATTAAAGTTCGTTTTTATACTAGATGCTGCGTTTTGTGGCTATATATAGCCTGTATAAAGTCTTATACAAGTCTTATAACTAAAAATTTGGCACAATTTATACAGTTTTGTGCATTAGTAGCGCTGTAAAGTAGCTGTACAATCATAAAATATGCCGTATAAAAGCTGTATTACAGTTAATTTTTGGTGTACAAGGTACATATTACACTACAGATTTTGTCTTAAAAGTAAACTTTAAAGGTAAGAGTTCTAAATTAGGTTTTGAACGAAGTTACAAATTAATGTATTTATATACTTTGTTGAATGATGGCGACATTTAATGTCAGAGTAAAAAAATATATTTAACATATTAATATTATCTATACTTGGATTAGAGTTCAAATATGACGATGACAATTGGTGAACTAAAAGTGCAAATTGAGATTTACTGTAAATTTATATATGGTTTCTATCAAAAAAAGTAATTTACAAACTACTAAAATTTGTATACTAGAGTTTTCATATTCTGATTAAGAAGTCTAAGCTTACTTAGATTCTATAATACATACTTAATACAGCTTATAACAATAAAACCTCTTTTCAACACTATTATACGATTCTAAAAGAACTCTAAATTGTATGTGGGCTGGTATATTGATGTTCATAACGCTTGCGTACTGCTTAGGCGACAAATGGTGGGGTACACACTCGAAAATTCCAGGATAAAAATTAAAAGATAACTTCAAAATACTTTGAAGAATATTTTGCCACAAATGTGTGTATCCAAAAGTGTGGTTTACAAAAAATGTTGTAACCAGGACTAAGAAAGGTTTCGGTGATTTGGACACGTTATTTTAAGATATTTGCATACATAATCATAATAACCACGCTTTTGTATCTCTTTACTCAGTTAGTGGCTGTTACGGCCTACAGCTGCATAAATAAGAGTAGAATCTTCCGGGCCCATAGCGGAAGACCTTACAAGCAGATGTAGGTCGGGCCTCCTAAAGCCAAAGTGGAAAATCTCTAATTACAATAAACAATAAGGGGGAGCGTTCTATACTACTGCCATTCAACAGGGAGAATATTAAACCGAGTTTACTTACCTATATCCAAGGCGACTGGTCCCTCAGGATTCGGTCAGGTCACATGTGGTTGTGTGGTGTAAGGGAAATCAGGTGCTGTGATGTGTATCTGGGTGTGACTGGTGGTGATTGACCTTATTAGACTTTACCGTCGGCGCCGTTCACAGTCACATTCTTTGTTCGTCACGATGACAGTCCATTAACTCTATCGTACGATTAACTAACTTAAAGAAGCCACCAACTCTC
Source organism: Parnassius mnemosyne (assembly GCA_963668995.1). Taxonomy (NCBI): domain Eukaryota; kingdom Metazoa; phylum Arthropoda; class Insecta; order Lepidoptera; family Papilionidae; genus Parnassius; species Parnassius mnemosyne. The sequence continues at coordinate 20,832,906 of CAVLGL010000126.1, forward strand.
GTTTGTTATACAGCATAACACACAAAACGAACACAGAGTGTCGGTCTATATGAAATCCCGTTACTATAAGCAAAAACGTAACACACCGCCCGAATACGAATGTCCGGATCAAATTTCACTACCGCTTCGCGTGGCAACAATTATTTCTAAAATAGTAGTTAACATTGTCGAATACCCTTATACAGATTCTGAGTTAGACACAATAAGTCCCGGGAAAGGCTATCAAACAAGGAATGCGCGTTACAAATCCTAGACAGTATATTTACTAGACGCCTAAACTATTCCGCGTTTCCCGCACAAAAATTGACAGCGTGCTGACGTTAGCACAGCTGTCAGACGACTTTTATTTGCCCTCGCGCGTTCTACGCGCGACCGAACGTCAAACCGGTATCGCCGAGCCGCGCGCCCTCTGACGTCAATCCCGAAATCAGCGTTCGGGCGTAAACAAACCCCCGTCCCGGACATAAGGATTTAGGTCCGCAAGCAAACCGGTCAGCGGGACAGGGTCGCGACGGCAAGTTGCTTGACCGAATTTACAACCAAACTAGGCCACCTTAGGCACCCCATCCGATCTTGCAACCCTAACCAACGCCTCAAAATTACAGCCCCGACGTGGGCAAGCCGGAGGGTTGAACTGGATGCCCTTCCTGGACATCGCAGCCCATAAATAAGTCCTATTCCTAGACAGAAGTCCGACGACCTCCTTCAAACACCTATCTGTGCTCCTATGATTAGTTCCGCAATCCGACCGGGTCAGGTCTGCAAACAGCGACGCGACACGAAGCGGCCCAGAGTGACCTCCTAAGCTTCAGTGCAGAGAGCACCCCCAAATTCCCCATGAACGTCATCTGTGGAGAGCCGAACGAACGCACAGATAGTCCCTAGTATGAATTTTCAACCAAGTAGGCATAACCAAGCCTACTTGGTTGAAAGCATTTCCATCTGATAATCTACAAACTAGCCAGCCTGTTAAACAAGTAGTCCTATGCTCATATTTCCACTAATTTTTCAAAGCATCAATGTTCAACTACAGAATCAATTCAACCAAATTAATCACCGATGCACATAGGTCAACTTGACAATTTAACAAAACAATAAACGCAAGAGACAACCCTATTTCTCATTTTAAGACAGTGCCAACAAAATGTAAACCAAAGGAGAATTGACTTTATTCCCTTCGGCACAAATAGGGTTATCAAATTTCAGCCTTCCTTTTCACAAAGCAAAATGATTTAACACTATCACAAAACATATACATAATTTTCCAAATAGCGCGACATTCAATTTCAAATGAATTCAAATTTTCCTTTCAGCAAATAGACGCAACAATCAAATACAATTACAAAGCATACGCACAAGCATTCAAAAGGGCACATAATTCAATTTCAATTTTCCGTGCAACAACAAACACAGTAATTAAATATATTTACAAAACATATGCAGCAGCATTTAAAGGAGTAGATTAAATTCAATTCTTTTAATCACAACCGCTACAAATATGAAAATTTCGCGGAAAACCCAAAGCATTTTTTAATTTTAATTTAAAGAATTTTTAACTAAGTGCTCGACCAAACCAAATCTAATACCCCTTGACAGCGTAATTCAACGCTCCAGGGGGGCCCTAATCTTCCCACCACCAAGTGGAGGCCACACGGCGTGAACCCGAGACCAATAGAGCGCAAACCGCTAACAGTCGCCACTCGGGTTGTACGCCTTCACTGAGGCTGTCGGCAACAGAACATTTTGACAAGTGGACTGTTGACGGCTTAAGGCTCAATGGAGGCGGCCGTGGTGGGAGCTAAGGCGGCAGCTAGCCAGGGCCGCCTCCATCAAATGGGAAACAGTGGTACACCAGTCGCGGCCACTCAGCTAACGGGAGTGAGAAGGGTGCACCGGACCGATTAGTGGCCGTGAAGTTCCTCTCACACGCTGAGGGGGGTGATGACACCCCCGCCCCTGGGGGAATTACCCCCCGACTGATCGGGGGAGGGACCCTATTCAAACCTAGGGGCCTGGTGGCTAGCCGGCGGGCGCCGAGAGTCGCCCGTCAGAGGGCGTGGCTGAGCGCCCCCGCCCGTGGGGGTCGAGGGCCTGGCAGAGCCCCGAGAGGGGACGCCGTTCGCACCCAGGCACAAAACTGCATGGTGATTGCCCTGGCAATGCAGACAGAGCCGCCGATGCGGACAGTCTCGCTGGAGGTGCCCTTCCAAACATGAGCAGCACCAGCGGCGCTCCTTGGCGATAGTTCGCCTCGCCGGAACCGGCTTACCTAATAATTTCGGGCACGACGTTATCCGGTGATCAGATGCTCGACAATAGGAGCAGGGGGGTTGACGATGACTTGCCTGGCGGATTCAGCCTCTCACTGGGCACGGCTCGTAAGTCGTCAACGGTGCCCGCCGCGTTCTCGATCTGCCGGCACTGCTCTTCCAAAAACCGCAGCAGGTCATAGAAGGGCGGAATATAGGAGGCTTCGTCCCCGCCGTACCTCTCCTCAAAATGTATTCGAAGGTCGAGAGGTAGACGGGACAGCACGATGCGGAGCAACAAAAAAGCCCATTCGCCCACTGGTAAATTCAGCCGCCTCGACGTATTACAGGCCACCAAGACTGGATCCAACAGGTCCGGACGTATTCTGGCCCGGTCACTAAGCAGCGGGAGGCTTAGAAGCTGCTTAACATGTTCGTCCGCAATTCGCCGGACGTTGGCGTATCTTCTGGCTAGGAGGTCCCGAGCAGTCTGGTAGGCGTCGTCCGACAATCTCAAGTGGCCGACGACGCCCAGGGCCCCCCCTCCAGTGAGGCCAGGAGGTACGCCATCTTTTGGCTCGGGGTCAAGTCACTCCAGGCGTCTACTAGGCTGTCGAAAAGACCAACGAAGGTCAGCCATTCGGAAAGGACCCCGGAGAACCTTGGTAGGTCCAGAGTTGGGAGTCGTTCCAACAGCTCCAGCTGAAGCTGCTTCCGAGAGAACTCGGGCAGGCCACTCATCCGAGCTTCACGCGCCTCCTCGGCATACCTGCCTTCAGCCTCGATCAACTCGTCCGTGAGCGAAAAGAACTGCTCGTAGTCCGCGAAGCAGGAATCCAGGACTCCCTTTTCCACATCCGAATCCTCGAGCTCGGCTTAAGCCTCCTTCACTGCGGCCCTTCGAGCATCGACCTGCTCGAACCGCTTCATCAAGTTATGGGCCCTATCCGGTCGACCTATCAAAGCATGGGCGCTTGTGGCCCAGCGTAACTTAGTCCGCAGGCAACGGATTAGTAGCTTGGGCGATGACATCACTACTAAATACAAATTACGACAACACACTCGAGCTCGAGCACAAATTACAAAGATAACAAATAACAAATACAACAAAAAATTAACAGTTAACAAATGCAGTTTCTATTAAATCGAGTTGAATAGAAATTACACAAATACGAATTACTACTTATCAAACCAAATACAAGTTAGCACAAAAGAAAAGACACAAATCAAATTAACAAATAACAATTACTAGTGCGATCAAATCAAGTTAAATTCAAATTGCGCAAATACAATTACTACTCTTTAGTTCAAATACAAATTACAATACAAACGAAGATACACATCACGGCCGATCAACAAAAAATGCCTAGCTCGGAAATCGACCTTTCGATAAGCAATCCACTACAACTATCCGACAACGATAATTAACCGATTACGTGATAATAACCATCTACCTATATGACGTATACCTCTAGAAAAACTCCCGCTTGCACACTAAACGGGCGCGGCTTTTCAAATCAACCCGCTAACCAAATAAGCAAGCAACAAAGGAAAATAATTTTATTATTACGTACAAAAAAAATATTTTTACGTATTACGGACGGGCGTGATTGTAGACACAAAATTAAACCAATCAAACCAACGCTCCCTGCCACCAGAATTGTTCAACTTTTATCAAACACTATGGTCGGGATCGACTGGTGGGCTACCAGTTTGTTACGGCCTACAGCTGCCTAAATAAGAGTAGAATCTTTCGGGCCCATAGCAGAAGACCTTACAGGCAGATGTAAGTCGGGCCTCATAAAGCCAAAGTGGAAAATCTCTAATTACAATAAACAATAAGGGGGAGCGTTCTATACTACTGCCATTCAACAGGGAGAATATTAAACCGAGTTTACTTACCTATATCCAAGGCGACTGGTCCCTCAGGATTCGGTCAGGTCACATGTGGTTGTGTGGTGTAAGGGAAATCAGGTGCTGTGATGTGTATCTGGGTGTGACTGGTGGTGATTGACCTTATTAGACCTTACCGTCGGCAGCAGCCCGGACGTCAGCACCGCTCCAAATTGAGGTAATCTTCCGCGGCGCCGTCCACAGTCACTTTCTTTGTTCGTAACGATGACAGTCCATTAACTCTATCGTACCATTAACTAACTTAAAGAAGCCACCAACTCTCGTTTGTTATACAGCATAACACACAAAACGAACACAGAGTGTCGGTCTATATGAAATCCCGTTACTATAAGCAAAAACGTAACACACCGCCCAAATACGAATGTCCGGATCAAAGTTCACTACCGCTTCGCGTGGCAACAATTATTTCTAAAATAGTAGTTAACATTGTCGAATGCCCTTATACAGATTCTGAGTTAGACACAATAAGTCCCGGGAAAGACTATCAAACAAGGAATGCGCGTTACAAATCCTAGACAGTATATTTACTAGACGCCTAAACTATTCCGCGTTTCCCGCACAAAAATTGACAGCGTGCTGACGTTAGCACAGCTGTCAGACGACTTTTATTTGCCCTCGCGCGTTCTACGCGCGACCGAACGTCAAACCGGTATCGCCGAGCCGCGCGCCCTCTGACGTCAATCCCGAAATCAGCGTTCGGGCGTAAACAGTGGCCATATTTAAGTATGATTCGAATAAAGAATAAGAAAATTCGTATGTTTTATGGGTATATGTGTGTAAATATTATGTACATATATTTTAATATAATAAGGGTGACAAACGAGCAGACAGTCCATCTGATGGAAAGAAGATGTTGCACCTACATCTATCCTCGTTTAAAATGTCGTACAAGAAAAAAAATATAATTTTAATCTGGAGGTGGCCATGGTCAACTATGACATTGGGACGTCGAACACCTCAGTTCCTAAATGAGTCTCCCGTTCTCTACATTCTTCATATGAAACACAGCAGCGTTAAGCTGCTATTTTATGTTTGTATTCTATGAAAGTATAGTCCTTCCTAAGTCGAGGTAACCCATTCTAGTCCAGGAGGAATCGGCGCATGAGTACCAAAAACTATTCCATCTCAAGTTTTTTATGCGGTTCTGTTCAAATTGTCCTATTGATATTATAATTACGCATGTTGCCTTGGGGCAACTTTGTGCCGTAATGATTAAGCCGATTTTTTCGATTTGGTTTGTTTTTTATATCAACCGGGTCAATTTTTTTATATTATATAATGAAATATGAATAAAAATTCGGAGTAATGAATTTTTGAAAAGTTTTAAAAATCCCATATTCGGATACTTTTGAAAAATGCATGAAGAAAAAGAATAAAATAAGATAAAATAAATAAATTTGAGCGTCTTCAGAATTTTGCTATTAGGTTCATGTTTGGCCTTCGCAAATATGATCATGTTTCCGAGTACCGTAAGCTATTAAGCTCAAGTGGCTACCTATCAGACTTCGTCGGAATACTCATATTCTATCTCTACTGTACTGAAAAATTTGAGTTCATGGGCGCAGATAAAGATAATTCCAGAATATCTGATAAACTTTTTTGCGTATGGCTGCTCACAACTCAAAATTTTTCATTCCTCCTTTTGTGTCAAAGCAATCAAATTATGAAACTCGCTTCCTTTAACAATTAAGAAAGCCCAAAACATTGATTCTTTCAATACTATGGTTAAAGATTATTATTTAAATATGTATTGTCTTATATACTACATATACCTTGTACTATTAAAATATACTTGTTTATCTACTATTTATGCACACTTCTATATATTTAAATGAAAATTATCTCCATCACCAAGGTTTGCCTGGAAAAGATCGCTGCCTAGCGATAAGGCCACCTAATTATACATTCATTTATAAATTTTAGTTTGCTGTATTGTGTAGTATTTTGTGTGCAATAAAAAGTATAAATAAAATATATAAGATATATATTTTATAAATTTTGACATATAATACGAATAAAAAAGGTCAAGGTCATTTGCCTTTTAACATTAAGTTCATATTTTCTGTTTAGATATTCGGGTACTTTTGACTCAAAATGTATAAAGAACAAGAATGAAGTATAAAATATATAATTTTTATTTATTTTTTTGATGAAATATGAATAAAAATAAAAATGAATATATTATATTTATATTTTATGTTTTATTTTAATGAATTAATTAATACGTGCTAACAAGGTGAGAAATCAGAAACATTTGCACATCGCACTCCACAGTACATTTTTACTGTTTTAACCATTCAATGTCTTTTTGTACCCGACGTTGTACTAATAAAGCTTGACTAAATAAAAAAATTATAACCTTAAAAAAACTTCTGAGTGTTTTATTACACTGATAGTTTTGTTAGCGAGTTGCTGAGGGAGTATGCGTGGAATATGTAAATGGGTTAATGCTGTAAGGTAATATTCTTGAGGAAAGTTAATACGGAACGTGACGATACTCAGAGTATGTGGTGCGGAGTTAATTTTATACTTGATTAACATAATTTTCGTGTTTTTGATTAGGTTAAAACATAACAACTAAGTAGATCATTTGAAGTCATACGTATATTTTTCACTGCAAACGGATGAATTGGCAGCCCCGTGGCGCAGTAGCTTAGTAATGAGTCAGGTACTGCGCTTAAGGCCGCCGATTCGAAACCTGCACAGAACAAGTATTTGTATGGACTACAAGTAATTGTTACGGATCTGGATGTTTGTCCTTGTGCATTCATAAATTGAAAACTGCCTCAACGATACAGGACAAAATCTTAGTGTAGGAGTAACTTTGTAAAGAAAATAATTGGTAACACTTTTACTTAAAAACCAATTATATCAAATTATTTAAGCTTGCGCCAAAGGTTGTAGTGAAAATAGACCGCACGGTTGAGCTGAGCAAATTGTTTATTTCATTGTTCAGACACCGATCTTGGGTAAGAATCCTAGCCGCAACAAAACAATGTTCATGGGAAAACGGAAAACACACATTTGGAATTCGAGTGTGGAGATGTAGTGGACGCATCGTTTTATCTGACATATCGGGCTAGCGTAGGTTTGGAAGAATATGCTCTATCAATATTTTTTTAATAAATTAGCAAGGATACTATGTTTTAGTTTTTTTTTCTTTTTTTTTATAGGATAAGGGTGACAAACGAGCACACAGTCCACCTGATGGTAAGTGCTTGCTGCGGCCCATATACATCTACATCTATACTCTATTACAAATCAAAATGCAGATGCGTTGTCACCCGTGAGGACTAAGATGGAATGCCTCATTTCCAGTAAAAAGGGCCTCCGGCCACCTGCACTCACCAAACAAAACGCAGAGGTAAACCTCTACTTCACGCTGGTATTCTGCGAGGTCGTAGTACCACACCGGTTCGAGCCGGCCCATCCGTGCGACAGAAAAAGCTGCCGCGTGGCTCTACCACTGTTAAAAGTATCCTTTAAGTCATAAACTTAGGGTTCTTTCGTAAGGGAATACCTACATGCTCTATTATACAGAAGGTGATCACTTTACTGAATAAAACTGGATATTTTTTTAATAAATACTTCATCATCATCATAACTTACAGTCAATTATTAAAAATCTTCTGCTGAACATAGGCCTTCCCGTAATCTACGGCTACGGCTACGGCCTCATAAGATTACCATAGTGACCACGCCATAGTTGTTTACCATAGTTACTGTATACGATAATTGCTATCACGCTTGCATCGTGGTCATAAGTGCAACCGCAGTTTTTATTTTCTGGTTGTTATTAGGAAGACGCTGCAACCCATCTCCTGGTTTGTTTCCTTCTGTCGCCTCTTTCTGCACCCACGGGACTATAGTGCTTATTCTTACATCACCACTACATGGAGATAATTTTTTTTTTTAAATAATGTTCACTTCTTGCAATGCCTTTTGCAAGACCTAATACTCAAAAAATATTACATCGATGTTGTCCTATCAAAAAATATTTTCCTTATCATTTTTTACGATATTAAAATTATATTATTAAGAACTCATTCTGTTATATCATTCATTTTTTTAATTATTTTAAAGACTCATTAGTATTTAAATAAAAGTAGTAACATTATAAAATTTATTTTGCGTTTTCAGTGAAAATCAGGCAAAGTGTAAGTTTTAGATAAAATAAAGTAAAATACTGGTGGTAATAAGAAACATGGAATCTATATTCCTTATTCTAAACTTCAAAGAAATAAATGTATTCAGCAAAAACCTTTACTGTCTCAATGTTACGTACCGCCTTTCTGTGTGAAATTTCTTTATACAGCTAAGCCATTGTAAAAGACACACACTATCTATAGTTTTTTGTAAAGTCTGAGTTATCAAAATTACATAATAATAATTTATTATAGTTGAGAAGATCATGAGAGCACAAAGGTACTGTAGAACGAAGTTCTTCAAACCGTTGAAAGAATTATAATACCAATTTGTATTCTAATATTATGAGGTCATACAATTTCATTTACTCAATTATTGTAATTTTTTATTCAACATAAATAAAAATGATGAACTGGTTAGAAAAATTTTGGACGGACAGTTCAGAATCTACGCACAACAGTGGCTAAGCGTTCGGTTATTATTGAATATTATGCAATTTACGGTTTCGATTTCCGCTCTTGATACGAATTAAATAGTCCATAAATCAATTGTCCTGGTCTGGGTATTACTTCAAGTGCAATTGATGTCAGTCAACGTCTACTTGTGGAAAATCTTCACTTCAAGTGCAATTGATGTCAGTCAACGTCTACTTGTGGAAAATCTTCATATAAAAATATCTAAGGTATGGTTATATTTTATACATATATTTTATACATCATACAGCTTGCACTGCTGTGTTCCAGTTTGAAGGGGTCCAGTAAGACAGTATAGTTACAGGCTATGAGGCATTCCATCGCGGTACCTGCAGCCTTCTTTGTTTAAAATTGGCTGCAGGTCCATGCTGCAGTAGCCACTTACGATCAGCTGTAAATTCGTTTCTCACTTCAGTTTTATTAAAAGTCTAAAACCGGATCTGTTTGGATCAATAATACCAACCAATATTCATTCTCTCCGTAAGGTTTGACTTGTTTACCGTCTCTGTTTATCTCCCCATGAACAACAACACAAATAAACGACCCCCAGTCCCTTGCTATTCCCGGCTACGATGGCAACCTTGGTAACAACGGGGCAGGAGCTGCTAAGAATCTCCGGTGGAGATTTAGTTGCCACCTAATACGACTCGATCTGGCAACAATTAACGCAGGCACCCTAAGGACTGACGAGAAGATCCTGGAACTGTCATGTATCATCTACGCATGCTATTAATAAATATGTTACAGTCAAAAATCATAACCGGTCAAAACCACTTTAAACTGTAAAAAATCAGGCAACAGTAGTTTTGACTAATGACTTTTGTCAATACCATTTTTAACGGATTTTTGCAGTCTAAAGTAGTTTTGACTAAGGCAGTTGGTCAAATCCACTTTTAACTGCAAAAATACAAGGTAATAGTAATTTTGACCAAATTACATCGGTTAAAAGTGGTTTTGACCAACAATACTAGTCAAAACTTCTTTTGTCTTATACTTTTTGAATTTCTGAAATTAAATAGTTCAATTTCTTCAATATTATATTTGATATCATTATAATGTACGCGGCTTTAGGTTGACCCAAGGACCACCCCAGCAGCACCTTAAACCTACTGTTACTGATATTGCGAGTTTTAACCGATAGTCTGAAGTTTAAAGCAGACAACACCGTTTTTGACTAAGGGCATCGGTCAAAACCATTATGTTTGATTTTTGCAGGCAAAAGTGGTTTTGACCAGTTATGAGTTTTGACTGTGACATATACAATTAATATAATCATTAGATTAAAAGAAATTTCATATGTATGTCTTATGCAAAATTGTTTGTATATACGAGTAGCGCATCCACACTGCACCAAACTGCTATATAACTCTCTCAGAAATGACATAAGGTGTGTCTAGAAGTGGAACGTACAGAGGCTGTAACTTTACTTTTGTTACTATATATGTCGCAGTAAGACAGTTAAAGCCGTGATATAGTTATATCCCTAGGGATATAGCTATAAACCATAATATAGTTAAATGAAAGCGGGTCATAACTATCTTACTAGAGTAATCTAGTGAAATAATTATAATTGTAGTTTGTTTGTAATTTGTTAGTCAAAACTACTTTTAACTTATAATTTTTGATTTTTTTAAACTAAAACGTAAAATGCTTTCGATATTATATTTTATATAATTATAATGCACGCGGCTTTAGGGTGGCCAAAGGGTCAGCCCAAAAAAGGAACATGAAGAACAACATAACAGGAACTTAAGATCCAATATCAATGTCGCGAAATTTGTTCCTCCTGTACATTCAGTCTACAATTATAATTATTTCACTAGATTAGTCTAGTCAGATAGTTATAAAGCGCTTTCATGTCACTATAATACGGTTTATAGCTATATTCCAAGGAATATAACTGTTCACGTCTTTAACTATCTTACTGCAACATACTCGTACCTATACATATCTGTACATGTAAAATATCATACGTATAAATAAAATTGCCTTACGTCGAGCTAAGGGGATTATTTACATGCAATTAAGACATTAATAATCATTTTCATCCCTTTGTCTGTCTGTCTGTCTGTCTGTCCGGGTTAATCTTCGGAATGGCTTAATCGATTGTAATCAAACTTCACGAACAGATAAAGAGCAATGTCAGAACTGATTTAAGATGTATTTATCCTAAGATTATAGCGATTTTAATAATAAATTGATGAACTAAATGGTTTTCGATTATCTTAAACTGACTAACGCCACATTAATAGATCCGACCCCGGGTTAATTACTAAAAAACGATTGACTCAATAACGTACAAAATGTAGGTTCTAGTTTTACTTAAAACATAGACTGATATTTACTAAAAAGCTTCAACGAAATAAGAGTTTGCATTTATCAAAACAATAATTGACCTCTTTTTAGTATCATCTTTCAGTCGTTATTCTTTACACCAATATTAGAAGTATCGCTATCGGGATCACAGTGTACAGATTTCTTGAGTAGCTAATACGCAATAAAGTTTGTAGAGTTGGCCGTACGAAAAATAACTGCTACTGAGATCCACACCGGCCACGCTGCAGTCAACGCACGCCGATAAAGAAGCCGAGTAGCATGGAGGAAGTTCTTGCGATTTGTGTACACATCAGAATATTTTAAAACAAAAACAGAAATATTTTAAATTGTTAAACGATTCTAAATTAAGCATTCGGTGCATGTCGCGAGAGGCGGCAGAGCAGGATATGAGCAGCAACATATTCCTGATAACAACTCAATACAATAAAACTGCGGTTGGCTGGCTCCATGGACCCGCCTGGCAAGCATGGCAACTATCAGCATCTAAAATAAATACTAAACATCTCGACAAAGAAGGCAATCTATGTGAAGAGTCCTATGTTACGCAGTGGACTACTATAAACTGCAATGATGATAATAGTGATTATCCCAGCTAACTTCAACAAAAGCTACCACGATACCTACCTTAAATATCAAATAATAGAATAAGCAAAGCATTTTAGTGTTCAGCTCCAAAATCAGTTGAAATTCTAAATGCGGAAATTGTTTCCAAATCCGGATATAACATCGGCCTTTGCGAACCTGTTATTACACTAAAATTGTTATCATTGTGAAATACGATGAATACTCTCCGTTATTTCGCAGTAAATTTATTCGTAACGACCTGATAAATTATGCAGGAAGTCAATGGATGTGGCTCAGGATCGTGCTTTGAAGCATTCTTTGAGGGAGGCTTATGTTCAGCAGTGAACTTGTGGCTTTAATGAAGATAATGACGAATCACTGATCATCGGCTAAAACTTAGCATTATGTAAAATATTATATTTGCCGTACAGTGTATATCTTCGACAGCCATTTTAAATTTTCTCAGCATTAACTTAATTAACGCAATTAAGTAAACATTAGCAAATGTATTTCTACTGGCATGTAGCTGCATTTGGCCCATCTCAGCAGGATTCGGAGGCATTTCCGGCCCGTACAGGCATTTTTTATCATTTATATCTTAACTTACTTATCAGAAATACCTTTGGTTATCATAATGATTTCTTATATTTACGCGAACACTACACATTTTTAAATAAAAATAATTTTACGGATTTTATCGCGTATATTAACTTATTTTTTTTTTATATTCCCGACGCTTCGGGTGCTTTCCAGCACCCGTGGTCACGGGGGACATACCTTTGGTTATTATTAATGATGGTGATGTCAATGATTAATAGTATTTAGTATAATATATGTTAAGACTGAAATCCGAAGTCGTACCAGGGTACATACTATGATTAAATGTAATATACCTAAATTTAACCATAATCGGTTGAATATTGATATATTTGCCGATATTTTTATTTTGCCTTTATGAATGGTAAAAGTTGCATAAAAATACTTTAATCACAGTAACAAACAGCCAGTTTTGATTACGAAATGTTGAAAATACGCTTGGAAGTTACAATTCAAGGATTATATCATGATTTTAGAGCACAGCAAAATTCGTAGCACATTATTTTTAAGTAGTTATTGTTATGCACTTAGAATGTATAATATAACCGAACACAAGGCCACTTGGGCTAATACTCCCCTTTGTGTAGCAACTGAAGTGCGGTTATGTTCTTAGTCCTATTAATTGAAGTAGTTTTCAGACAATAGTAACTTACGTAGTAGATACCCACTATGTTTATGCAAAGTAATATAGTATATAAGTAGTTATGTAGTACATAAAGCCTAAATATATTTGTGGTTTAGATAAAAGACTAAGACGCAGTTTAATAGATCTTACCGATTTTTATAAGAATATTATGATAATAAAAAATTTTTTAAACATATTTTTTTACTTCCCGTTTGAAGTAGCTTATCATAGAATATTCCAACAAAACCTAACGGATCAGTAAGCTGAAGTGCCAGTGGGCCTGCCATATATTCAGAAAGATATGCCAGAGTTCACCAATCAGGCTGTTTACGTAGACATTTAAAAGTACAGGAGAAGACAGGGCACCCTGTCTTACCCCGCACTCCAGCCCATGCGCCTTAGATAGCACTCCTGCCTGCCTTATCTGATTCTGTCGATTGTCGTACCTATACTGAAACAGACCTAATAGGTAATTAAGAAAGTCATTCGTTTCAGTAGCCAGCTTCTTCCAAAGTACATCGTATTTAACCGTATCAAAGGCCTTCGATAGATCCAAAAAATAGGCTATAATAGGTGTACTACGATTTCTGCAGTAACGTACGATGTGCTTGAGACAAAGTACAGCACTTTCTGTGGATAACTGCGGTCTAAAACAAAATTGTGCATCACACAGATGAAGGAATGCCTGTAACTTCCTCTCAGGCAGACCGTGCATCACTTTCGCTGTAGTAGTAGCCAGTGAGATAGGTCAATAGTTGTTTTTGTCCGACGAATCTCCTGTTTTATTTTTCAGTACTACACTTTTCAGTACTACTTTTTTGCACAACTATCATTTTCATAAAATCAGAAGGTAAGTACGAGTCCTATGTTATTTATTATAAATGTTATTTAATAATATAATGTTTATTTGAGATATTTTATTCATATCATTGGTCCTATTTAATATTGATTGGCACCATAAAAAGATATAGATATTTTTATTTACTTCGAGTAGACTTGAAAATTTCATAAATACAGTTCTATAACAATGAATACCACACATGGATTAAAACTAATGTTACGGGTTTTTACGCATCTTGACTCCTCACCGAATGAAAGCACCGAAGCTCCGGGAAGTCTAAAGTATGTAAACATGTTTAGTATCGTCCCAAACATTATATACAACAAATTCTTGCAATAGAACACCGAATCCTACCAATGATGATTCGCATGGATATTGAAATTAAAAATATCCTAATTTTAATAGGGAAGATGGCTGAGTGCTACTAATCTGCTAAGGACTCCATGATTAATAAAATTAAATTCAAACTACTACTGCATTTTAACTATTCTATTTTAACTAACATCAGGTCGTCAAACACCTCAGTTCTCCCACCCCTCCCGTGACCATGGGTGCTATAAATTGCCCAAACCATCGGGAATTTAAAATTAAACGCGAATAAAATCCTTAAAATTACTTTTATTCCTTATAAATTTTATACACAGTGAACGTGAGGAACACTACACTCATGAACGGGAGTAGAAAAATGTTCGCACTGTTGTGTGAAAATCCAACACATCATATCGTCCCGTCGTAAGAGGCGACATAGGGAAAAAACAGTAGATGGGATGATCTGCATCATCTTCTTGACAACAGATCAAAATAATAATAGCTGCGGTTGCCAACCCGCCACTATAGCAAATATCCAGCTACTTGACAATTTATGGGGGAGGCCTATGTTCATTTCAGTGGACTTTTCATAGGCTGACGATAATGAGTTCTACTCATCTTTGCAAGCCTTAATATTTACGGTAGAGTGAAAACATAAATTATCATACCCGAAAACACGAATGAAATAGAAACTGCATATATTGCCCCATGAAAAGTAAAAAAGCAGCTTACATACATGCTACTACTGGGCACAGGCTGTAGAGTTTTTGGCCAAAAAAGAGTTCGTTGCACTGATTACAACGCGGGATGAACGTAATATATAATAAACATTATATATTAAAAAGTAAATAACATGGCCAGGACACGCGGAAAGTGGACACTAGCATATTGCAGGTATTCGATACTGATACGGTCATGACCTGGAGATTTACTGCGCTTCATGTTTTTTATTACGTCTTTAACATGTTTAGCCGTAAAGCACTTGGTTTCGTCTCCATCCCGGATACCTGCATCGAAATTCTATGACGATTGTTGCTTGGTATACTTAAAGTGGTTTTTGAAAATATTTGCCATCCTCCCCGCATCAGCTTCATCATCCACACTCGCAGGGACGCTCGGCTTTGAATTCAATTTGTAGGTTTGTTTCCAAAATTTTGAAGTCTTTTGTTTTAATACGTGTAGCCAAAATTTCCATTTTTATTGTTTGTTCGTTATCCTGGCACCATTTTGTTTTTTGATTTAAACAGTTTTCTTTGATTTTTTCATAATAAATTCCAATCTTAGGTTTTCCATATAATACCCACCTTTGAAAGCAAATTCGAGCGTCACTGTGAAATGGTTTAACATATTTACTCCAACCCACAATATATTTGTTTCTACATTCCATAAACTCATGAGTCGCTATTACCGCCTCTCTCAAGGTACATACAATGCTATCATTCATTTTATCGATTATAAATTTATGTTCTAAACTAGAACAGCGGCGATTGGCGCAAGGCCTAAACTGTTCAGGAAAATCTATATATTTAAGCTTTTCACAACAAATTTCAAAATATTTACTTATTTGACTTTGGTTTCTTACACACCCCACACAGCATTATCAGATTTAAGATTACATTCTTGTACTTTATAACTCAGTGTTCGCACATCAATAGTTATTTCAAGTGGAAAATGGTCAGACCAGAAAATATCATAAAGTACCCTTACATTTACAACAGATTTCGTTGCAGAGATTAGAACCATTTATATGACTTATATAGGTAAACGTATCATTTTTTTTTTAAAAATAGTCCACTACATGCCACATTTGTTCCCAACAAAAATTATTCATTTTATTAAAAAACATAGAAATAAGGTTTGAATCATTGAGTTATATGTACTACGTACTAGAGAAGCCATTCCAAACAAAAATTGTGTCCTACTCTATGTCTTCGCGCATGCGCGGGAGTTGTAGTCGCACATGCGCGAAGACTTTAATTTGATATAAAATAAGATATTAATATAAAATAAATATAAGAATTTAATATAAAATATCTTACTTTAATCTAAGCAAACATATTTCTAAATACAATGTACTTAATAACAATAATTAAATTGAATTCACAAATCTTCAATTTACGCAATATTTAGTTTGTACAGATTGCAGTACAGTTCAGTTCAACATAGTCGATGTTCGGAATGGCTTCTCTAGTACGTAGTACATATAACTCAATGGTTTGAATAATTAATGACGTGGACACATCGTTGACAATTAAATTCATTACATCTTAATGATATCTTATAAATAAAAAGTGACAACCTACATACGAATGAGTACATTAGGCTCTTTTTTATTACTGCAGCTGGGTCCAGGTCTCCTATTATAGTTTTAGGAGAAGGGAAATATCTGCCGTGCTGTCCTAATTTAAGTGGACTTTATATTTACTTTACATACTACTACTAAATATTTTTTTTACTTCTTAAGCATTGACGTTTTCTCATGATTTTTTTCGTCATCAAGTACCTACGTGGTAAATCAACCCTTAAATTTCGGATGAACAATTTCATTGATTGCCGGTGGATTCGACCTCATTATGTGTATTGTGAAAATTTAATTCGAGTGCTTAATCTCGGATTAAAATTTCACAATACGCAAATGAGTTACAACAATTCTTAAAAAAAAAATTAAAAGTATACTTTACACTATAACACAAGTAAATGTTTATTATTTTATTCATTATTATTGAGTTTGCTCGCACCAATATTATTTTAGAATCGATACTGTAAGGTCACGCTTTCACAAAGGCTGACAATAAGATCATTGAAACGGAACACGACAGTAAGATTAATGTAAAATCTGTAAGCAATTTTAAATAATACTTTAATTTTATTTATATAACAAAATAATATGAAAGATCTTGTAACTTTTTTTGTTTACTTTTTTTGAAAAGTTGATATTTCACCATTTCGAATAGCCTAAGGAATATCACAAAATAAAGGTAACATCTAGAACAACTATTGTTTCTACTGTTAGGGATAGAATTTTTATATAATTTATACAGGACAACCCCGTAACTGTAAACCTATTTAAAAAAAGGAAGCATTATAATCAATTCTTTAACAACGAAGTTATGCCCAAACATAAGCACTACACAATTTAAAATATTAAGTATAATAGAATCATAACAACACAAGTTCCAAAGATTATAATAATACATATTATGTATAATCACTCCGCTTTTAACAAGTACAAAAACTGCGGTTATCACGTGATATGCATGTAAAGACAGGCAACAATAATTCACGACAAATCCTAAAATTCGTTAGACACTTCGGAGGTAATGCGTGAAATACAATGGATATACGTCTACTTGGTTTTACCTGAGAATATTGAAAATATCGGGTGTTAAGTAAAAGTGCGTTTACGCTACGCGAGCCGAGCACGAACGGAGTTATTCTGTTTGCGGCGTCAAGCGAGCCTACAGCTAGACCTGTCTACACTTGAACCTTTTCCGCATTGCAATCACGACTCGCAGTCGCAACGAACATAGACTTATTAATTGCTTTTTTCCTCGTTGAGCCATGTTGCATCTTATGGTTTTTGCACGAATGGGTAGCCACGACAATGGAACTCACTCTCACATAATACCAGCGTAAAAAAAGCAGCTTAAAACTACTCTGTTTCGTATGGTGAGTGTAGAGAACCGGAGACCTTTTTACTCGATACGAGGCATTCTACTATAGTCCTCAGGTGTGATAACGCATCTGCATTTTGATTCTTAATCAAGGATAGATGTAGATGTCACAGCATCCACTAACCATTGATTAAAAAAATATTTAACTAAGCTTGCATAAATAGCTTCTGAAATATAAGTTGACACGTTTTTTGCTAGAAGGTGTATCTATTTAATTAAACATGCATTAGCGAAGCTTTAATACCAATTAAGTATTCACTTTTGTAGCACAAAATATAATTATAGTTTTATTCTATTAATGGAGTAGAATACAGTATGTAAATAAAAATCACATATATAATATAATGCTTACAGAACTAATTGTATAATTTTTGACCTAAATGATAAAAACATAAAAAATAACTAAACTTACTTATTTTGTTTTATCCGTCTTGCGGGGAGTTCTCCATGGTGTAGTGAGGATATTGTGTAGTCAGGATAGTGGACTAAGCATGAAGCCTCTTTCGACACATGCCATTCCGTAATTAGCTTAGCTGCCCCTTTTGTTGCAAGCTTAAGGTCGATTATAGTTTGATAACGTTTGTTTATGAACGGTGGTTCGAAACCTGTATTTAAAATGGTTAAGTTAGTGCTAAAAAGATATTCAATTAAAACTTTACCAAGTTGCAAATAGACTGAGGCGACGACGATTCTTCTTATAATTATATTTTTTTTATAGGAGAGGGGGCAAACGAGCATGCGACTCACGTGATGGTAAGTGACTACCGCCGCCCATGAACAACCGCAACACCAGGGGAATTGCAGATGCGTTGTCTAAATCGCACATTGGTGGACCGCCAATCATCCAGATGGTGTGGGTGGTATCGGGAGTTCTGCCGCGATGTGCGTTCGTGAAATTTGCCGGCTGGGATTAATCCGAACAATTCCTCAGAGCACTCCCCATGGTAGATGCGAAAGAAAATGCAAAGGGATGCAACATCTCTTCGCAGCGCCAATGAATCGAGCCGATCGGAAAGGGCTCGGTCGTCGACGATTCGAGCCGCTCTGCGCTGGATACGGTGAAGTGGAAGGAGCTGGCACTGGGGAGCCCCTACCCAGAGATGGGAACAGTATTCAATATGAGGCCGAACCTGCGCCTTATAAAGTTGCAGGCGGTGTGCCGGCATGAAATACTGTCCCGCTCTGCTGAGCACGCCAAGCTTTTTAGAGGCCAATTTGGCCTTCTCTTCCAAGTGACCACGAAACTGCACGTCACTCGATATGTCGACTCCGAGGGTTCCGATACTGACTGAGGCAAGAAGGGGAGTGCCTTGAAACTGAGAAGATACGACAAAGGGGTTCTTTTTAGCGGTAAACGCGCAAACTTGTGTCTTCTGAGGATTAAACTGGACTAGATTTAGTCGCCCCCAATCCGAGACTTTGTTCAGCAAAGACTCGACTTCAGACACAAGTTTGTTCCGGTACTCAGAGACGTTTTCCCGAGAAATATTGGTACGGCTGGTGTATAGAGCATCACCAGTGCTGTCATCCGCAAAGCAATGAATGTTACCAGTTAGCAACCTATCATTGATATGCAGAAGAAACAGCGTTGGTGATAGCACACAGCCTTGTGGAACACCAGCGTTAATAGGCTTGTAGTCAGAGCATGCACCGTCTGCAACGACCTTGATGCTCCGATCTGCAAGGAAGCTGGTGATCCAATTGCACAATTTCTCGGGAAGCCCGTAGGAAGGGAGCTTCGAAAGAAGCGCTTTGTGCCAAACCCGATCGAAGACCTTCGCAATGTCCAGACTAACGGCCAACGCCTCCCCCTTGGACTCTACTGCCTCCGCCCATCTATGGGTCAAGTAGACCAGAAGATCACCAGCTGATCGACCACGACGAAAACCGTATTGGCGGTCACTAATCAGTTGGTGATCCTCAAGGTACCGGATGAGCTGGCAGTTAATAATGGATTCCATTATTTTGGAGAACAAGGAGGTGATCGCGATAGGCCTATAGTTGGACGGGTCTGAGCGGTCGCCTTTTTTTAGGGATCGGGTGGACAAAAGCTATCTTCCATGAATTCGGCCTACGCCTTGGGAGTAGGAGTACCGAAAAAGATGCGTCAGGCCCACTCGACTTCTGGATGTCCAGGGAGAGACGTGCTTTGCGAACCGAGCGCTGTGAGAACAGCACATCCGGCATGGAGCACTCACACTGCGGGATGGTCGGCGGTGTTTTCCCCCCGTCATCAAGAGTCGAGTTGGACGCAAAAAGGGAGCCTAAAAGGTCGTGATGGCTTACAGAAATTCCCTTGGACAGCCTTCGCGAGAGACCAGAATGCACGGGTTCCCGAAGGAAGGCGAACAAGTTTCTCGCCAATTCTGCCTATGTGCTCTGACTTGGCAATAACTCTTTTGAAGGACCTGGAGGCGAAGTTATACTTCTTTTTAAGTGTGCTGGTGTTTACATCCCGAGTCGCCGAAGCCGCAGCCCAGGCTTGATAACACTCCTGCTTACCGCGTAATGCAGTCTTACAGGAGCGACCAAACCAAGGCTGAGGAATAAATAGTTCCATTCCCTGTAGCACCACATCAGTGACAGAGTCAGCAACAGCGCTGGGATCATCAGACTCATCCGAACATCCGAGAAGCAAACCCGCCTCCATGGGTAGGATGCAAAGAAAGACCGCATTCCGTCCCAATCCGCCGACCTGTAATGCCAAACATGGCGGCAAACTGCAGAACGCAACCGCGAAGGGAGCGTGAGTGGCACCATACTCCGTATCAGACAATGGTCCGAAGAGCCGAGAGGGGCATCGACGGAAACCTGATATCCGTCCGGATGAGAGGTCAGCAGAAGTTCCAACAGGGAAGGTGTATGATCCTCCACATCTGGAATCCGCGTAGGCGAAGTAACCAGTTGTGTCAGACCATATGCCAAGGCAAAGTCATAAACAGATCTCCCCGCATGATCGGTTAAACGTGAACCGAGCCATTTGGCATAGTGGGCGTTAAAATCGCCAAGGATCACAATCTCTGCGGATGGGACCTGTTGTAGCAAGGAATCTGTAGCCATTTGGACGTGGTCGATGAGTCGGTCTGTTTCGGCATAACCGCTATGGGACCTATAGAGGCACCCGTCGACGCGCAGAATGTCGTCGCTGTCTACGCGTAGCCAAAGGATGGACAAGTCCGAACCTTCAAGACTGCCGGGGCGTCGAGAACAGATGTTCTATCTGACATACACGCAAACTCCAGCCCGAGGCACAAAGGAGTGCTCTAATTTGTACCCCGGGTAAGAGAAATACGAAATAACAGCCGGAGAGGAAACCTGCGTCTCGGTCAGAAAGAGCAAGGCCGGCTTCGCCGTCTCGAGATGGTAGTGGACGGCGTTTAGGTTACAGTGAAGTCCCTTGATGTTGCAGAAATTCACGGATAGCGTGGAAGGGGTCGCTTTGGTTTGTTGCTCAGTTTGCTCCAAGCAGTTATGTTTTTGAGCTGAATTTTGCCCTCCCCCCGCCCCCCAGAATACGCTGGGCAGCCTGAGCACCCACGCTCAGGATTGGAATAACATGGTCGTGGATGCACAGCGAGGGATTCTCCAGGGGTCTGGTACCCTCCTGGGGTAGTCTATCGTGTAATTTCCGCTACCATGTTGATGGGGGGGGGGGGGGAATTTGGCCTCCGGCCACCTGCACTCACCAGACGAAACGCAGAAGCAGAGCTCCTACTTCACGCCGGTATTCTGTGAGGTCGTGGTACCAACCCGGCTCGAGCCAGCCCATACGTGCAACAGCAAAAACTGCTGCGTGCCTCTACCACTGTTAAAATATATGTTTTGTAATTTGTTATAATTATATGTTTTGTAATGCTACGGCACACATGTGTCTGGAACAGAAATCTGTTAATGGTTGTGCACAGATATCTGGTGTGGGCAAGATATTATATTATATATATATATATATATATATATATATATATATGTAGGAAGTATAGTGGGTATAGTACAGAGACTGATTTTGTAGTTAGGGATAATAATTAATTCGTTTACACGAATTAATTATCCAACGAATCGAGGATAAACTAGTAACGGAAGACGACAAGCGCACCGTTCCACGTCAGAGCCAAGACTGTCCTAACGGCGGCCGCTCCGTCCGTTTTATACAAGCAAAACGGGCGCCATCACAGGTGCAATAGTGCAGTTGTGCAGAGCACGTGTTATTTACAAGAATTCTGTCTAGTTACACCGTCGTCGCCGCACGTGCAACGGTACACGTGCCGTCACGGCCATACTGACAAGCGTGCGTCCTCGCACGCGCTCCATCACAATTTTAGTTATCTGACAAAACAGCGTCTGGTCCGGTCTATATTCACCCTTCAGACTCGGGTGACAGTCAGTTTTGTTCCGGCAGTAAGCCCTACAAAACTTTAATCATCTTAATGTTAGATCGGAATGATTAGTCTGTAGCTTTTTCTATTTTCTCTTTTTTTTTTCAAGTACTGTTTTCGCTAGTCCGGAATAACTATTCCCTATAGCCATATCATTGGACCGGCACAAAGCCCTGCAATGATAGTAAGAACTATTTTTATTCTTACGCTTTTTTTTTTCAAGTACTATTTATGCTAGTCCGGAATCACTATTCCCTTTAGCTATATCATTGGACCGGCAAACGCCCTGCAATGATAGTAAGAACCACATTTTTTTCTTACTCTCTTTTTTTTTCAATTCAGTATAGAACAGTTACAGACCAACCATACCGCAAACATGTCTCCGTTACAATCACACAAAAGTGTATCGTGAGGGGCGTAGTGACACGATAACACCTAAGTATGTAAACCAACAGCAAATCGACACATATCCCAGTGCAGCACAGACCAGCCTCCCTGCAACTTCATGTTCCTTTCCTGCACTAGAATAATTACTTCGCTAGAGTATTGCAACGTCTCTAGTATTTTCTAGATGCACAGACACTGCTACCTCTGACTGTCGCACGTCCTCGTGCGGTTGACAGTGAACAGCATACGGTCTATCAGTTATCACCACCTGCTAACAGATATTAACTCTTGTTAAATATTACAACGGTCGAACATCCCAGACTTCATTTAAGTCTGGAACGCGCCGATATGGCAACCTCCAGACAAACGCACTACAGCTTTTCGTTCTGCTGCGTTCGTGCCACATTCGCGCCAGCAAGCAGTCGCGCCGTACTAGCGCTAGCAAATCGTCGCACTGCTTTGCAAAATTAAAAGAAATCGAGATAAATGTATTGCGAACCATGGAATTCCGAGCTTCCAAAATTCATCACACATTCTCTTAAGAAACGGCAACTGTATGACATTTGAAAACATTGCAAAAAACGGAAACTATGTGTAGAGACGGATACCATCACATATTTCAAAGGGAAGTAGGCAACTGCGCAAAATCCACGAAAGCCGACCAAGCCTCAGACGTTCATTTCTAGCACCAAAGGACGATATGTTCGGCGGCCGCTTGAATTGCCTTGCCGTAAGATCTGCCGATAAGTTACAGACTTTAGCGATGTAGGCTCAATCTTATTAGCGCTCGGCCGTACCTGACCATGTTCGATTAGCCGTCAGAACATCTTCCTCATTGATCATTGTTGTAGAGACTTCTACGAATCTCTCGACATCAAACCCCAATCTTGTCAACCACACAGTATTCGGAGCAAACTGCAACACTGATCAACACATTAGAACACAAAAATGTTACTTATTATTTTCAATTCCTAGCATGTTAAAGTTAATCCTTTATTTTGGTACATCGCTTAAACGTTTTGAATTTCAAAATATAACAGATGATAATCATGTTTCGCATGAACTATCAAATTACAACAAAACTTGAATAAGTTAATTTTTCATTCAATGCAAACGATGACTCGTCTAGAAAGCCTCCGACATTTCTTCCATTTGTTAACATATTTAGGTACGTCAGAAATAATGAAAATACTTGAGGGTACTTTTAATATAAATCGAACAAAAGGATTTATCTTTTGGCTCAAATAATTTCACCTTATCTTTTCTCTACACTTTAATGATACGACAATATCGTAAGTAGGACAGCAAATTTCATTACGGTATTTGTTGAAGCGCCTGTCAAATTATATTAGCAGTTCTCATGCCAATATTAGTCCGTAAGCTGTGTAGGTATGTTTAAAAAATGTTGTACCTGTCGTCGTTGTAAATTTAGAGATCAAGTAAAGGTCGATTGAGCAAATTACTGCACTTTATTATTAAAAAGAGATCAAATTCCTATTCATGGTCCTAAATCGAAGCCGGATTTGAAAAAACGTAATTGGACAAGATATTATTTAGTGGAATACGCTTGGGAAGTCTTAAATATTCGTTGTGGAAATACCACCGAGGGAGTGAAGATATTTAACCAAGAAATCTGGAGTCTTAGCCCCTTAGATATTGGACTATTATTTAATTTATTTAACCCAGCACTCATTATCAGGTAGTATTTTGTGTAAATCGACTGCTAATTTATCAGGTTAGTACCAAATTACCTATAAAATAATTACGTATAACTTAAAGTATTTAATCGGCTAAAATTCATTTAATATTGTTTTATATAGTTTCTAATAACCGTCAAATCATGATTAAATCAAATTATAAAGCTTAGTTAAATTATATTGACGATATTATAATTTTTTTTTTCTCTTTATTGGTTTAAACTGTTTTTTAAAAAATAAGTCAAGAGAGTGTATAATTGAAAAAATTGCATAATATTATTTATTACATACTAAGGCATACCTGTGAAGCTGTTTGATGGTCTGAATTGTATTTGTTACCCTTAATTGTTGTTAATTATAAAGTTAAATATCAAGGTAGTACATGTACCATTTTGTTTAATAATTAAAAGTTTGAAAAATAAGTAAGGGAATTAGTTTTCATTTCTTTACAACTGTAAGCAAAATTGTATAAAACTACTTATGAATTATATTTTATAAAATATAAACTTCTTGTTTGTATAAATTTCAGGCATTTGCACTAGTCTCCCAATACCAGCCAACATGCCAGAGGATAAGGAGCAAATTAGGAAACGAGCTAGTTACAAGGGACAAATAACTGCTTTTTCAAATTATTTAAATTCACTGAAGGTATCTTCATTGGCTGCTACTGAGGTAAATGAGTTGCAATTACGTATTAGTAGGATTGAGTCAATGTATGAACGATATGATGAGGTACAATTATCCATCGAGTGTAATACTGATAATATAGACGCCCAGATATCAGAACGAACTGATTTTGAATCCCTGTATTTTAAATCGCTTTCTCTTGCAAAAAGGATCTTAGCAGATTGCATTAAGTCAGATGACGTAAGCAGTGACGGTGGCTCTCATTCCGGCAATCATAAATTTGTTAAACTGCCCACTATTCAACTACCTAAATTTAATGGTTCTTATGATAATTGGTTAGAGTTTCATGACACGTTCATGAGCCTCATACATTCAAATGACGAGATAGATGACATAAATAAGTTTCACTATCTGAGAGCGTCGTTGGAAGGGCCCGCTGCTGTGGTAATACAGTCAATCGAATTCTCGGCAGCTAATTACACCGTCGCATGGACTATATTATGTGATAGATATGATAATAAAAGACTACTAATTCAAAATCACGTGACAGCCTTATTTAATATAGCACCAATTAATAAAGAATTGTCTGTCAACTTAAAACGTCTTATTGACCAAATAAATAAAAATTTACGTGCACTAGAATCTCTCGGTGAGCCAACTAAACAATGGGACACACTTCTCATTCATATTATTACTCAAAAATTAGATGCTAAGACATATCGTGAATGGGAAGAGTCTAAAGGTCGTTTGGAGAAAGATACACCTATTACGTTCGATATATTTTTGATTTTTTTTAAAAATCGAGCCGATTTAATCGAAACACTAGAAATGTCTAATTCTGGTGCTACTAACCGTTTAAATTCTTCTATAAAATATGCTCCAAAAGTTAAGGCAATGGTTTCAGTTCGGGATACCGGTAATAAAAACGGTTCGGCCTTTTCCGCCAAACTGTGTCCTAAATGTAAGGGTGACCATAAGTTAAGCAGTTGTCCTCAGTTTCTTGGATTAAGTAACGATGTGCGTCTACAGTTACTGCCAGAGTATAAAGTATGTTTCAATTGTCTTAATTCAGGACATTATGCAAATCACTGCAAAAAGCCAGGATGCAAAATATGCCACCGAAAGCATAACACTCTCGTGCACGTCGCAGATTACCAGTCAAAACCAATTACAGATATTAATACATCTAACACGAGTAGTGGTAATAATAAGCCCGTTATGCAAGGTCATTTCGAACAAACAAACAGTTCGACAGGCTCACAGTTGTCATCCAATTCTAACGCACATCTGTCATTATCCGCAAAGGTAGGCACTGCATCGTGTAGTGAACAAGGCGACGTATTGTTATCGACGGCATTAATTAAAGTTATAGGTAAGAATGGTTGTCCATATATTGCTCGTGCTATTCTTGATAGTGGCAGTAACGCTTGTTTAATAACTGAAGAGTTATATCAAAGGCTAGGTTTGCCCGCTCAAAATGTAAATCAGTCGGTAGTCGGTATTAATAATGCTTCGGCACACATCAAGAAGATTTGTAAGGTATCGATAAAATCCTTGAATGATAACTTCTCTAGTAATCTTCATTGTTTTGTCCTACCATCAATAACCCAAAATGTACCTACTAGATATGTTAATTTGTCAAACTTAAAAATTCCATCTAATATTTCTCTGGCAGATCCTAATTTTCACTCACCTGCTCCCGTTGACATGCTTATAGGTGCTGATGTCTTTTGGGACTTAATAGGAACGCAGAGATTAAAATTAGGGGACGGTCAGCCGATTCTTTGTGAAACTAGCTTAGGATGGTTAGTATCAGGTCCGATAGATTATAGATATGTAAAGAAAGGGGTTAACTTTATTAAATGTAATTTTACAAGAATATTTCAAGATGAGGCTAGTAAAGATTTAGATGAAGATATACAAAAACAATTAGTACGCTTCTGGCACCTCGAAGAGGTAAGCCCTGCGTCTCTTTATTCAAACGAAGAAAAATTATGCGAAGAACACTTTTTAAAAAAACACCACGCGACTGGCAAATGGTCGATTTTGCGTGAGGATACCCTTAAAACATAATCCTGACGTATTAGGTGATTCTTGGCCACGAGCTAAAAAGTGTTTACTATCGCTAGAGCGCAGGTTAGCAGGTCAATCTCAGGTCTATGAAATGTATAAAGAATTTATGTCAGAGTATGAAAGTCTGGGTCATATGGAGAAATGTGAGAATGATAATTTACCACGTAAGATGCATTTTATACCACATCACGGTGTGCTGCGGGAAAGTAGTACTACTACTAAATTAAGAGTCGTTTTCAATGCTAGCAGTCCGACTTCTTCGGGTGTTTCCTTGAATAATATACAGATGGTAGGTCCCGTGGTACAGGACGACCTTTTGTCCATTCTTTTACGCTTTCGGCTACACAAATACGTTCTCACAGCTGATGTTGAGAAAATGTACCGGCAAATAGTCATTCATCCCGATGACCACTATTTGCAACAAATTGTCTGGCGTGATAACCCTTCAGAACAGCTTCAAGCTTATCAACTTAACACCGTGACTTACGGAACCTCTAATGCTCCCTTTTTGGCAACTAGGTGCCTCCAACAATTAGGCTTAGAGTGTACCGATGACAAGGTTGCTCAAGTGATCATTCACGATTTTTACGTTGATGACTTGCTAACGGGAGGGGATGATATTAACGAGGTTACAGATTTGCGCCGTAAAGTGACTTCCACACTTGCATCAGCTCATATGGTTTTGCGAAAGTGGAAGTCGAATGAATCTCAACTGGTTAGTGAAAATGATATTTCTCCGCTTGATTTGAATATTGGTGGCTTTGAACCGACTAAAACTTTAGGCCTTGGTTGGCAATCACATACTGACCAACTTTGTTTCCCTATAGGAGGGCTATTCTCAGGTAGAACAAAGCGTGATATGTTATCTGTAATTTCTCAGATTTTTGATCCACTAGGACTTCTATCTCCCTGTGTAATTAAGATGAAAATGCTTCTTCAACAGTTGTGGCTGCTCAAGCTGTCATGGGATGAGCAGTTGACGCCAGAAATCAGCAAGATGTGGGCTGAGATAATAGTCGATTTACCTAAATTAAATACTCTACGTATTCCACGTCGTGTTATTTGTGACTCGCCTAGTTTGTTTGAATTTCATATTTTCTCGGACGCTTCTGAGCGAGCATATGGCGCCTGTTTATATGTGCGTAGTGTTAATGATCAGGGTGAGGTTTTAATTCAATTATTGATGGCGAAAAGTCGTGTCGCGCCGCTTAAACCTATAACAATCCCAAGACTGGAACTTTGTGGTGCACTTGTTGGAGCTCGCCTTTACCAAAAGGTTGTAGCATCGCTGAGACAACAGGCTAAGCGCACTTTCTTTTGGACAGATTCGTCCATCGTGTTAGGATGGTTAAAGGTGTTACCTAGCAAGCTACAACCCTTTGTCAGAAATAGGGTTGCTGAAATATTAGAGAAGACTGGAAATTGCGAGTGGAGGCATGTCCCAACAGAGTGTAATCCGGCCGATCATATTTCTCGCGGTGTGAGTTGTAAGGATATTTATCCATGAGTAAGTGGTGGTCAGGACCTGAATTTTTAAAGAAAGAGGTCTCTCACTGGCCTGCAAATTTCTTAAGTATTAATCACGAGTTGCCTGAGATTAAATCGTCAAATGTTATCCTCCACGGAATACTTCATTCTAGCAACAATGAAGATTTAGGTGGGAATAAATTAATTGAATATAAACGCTTTTCTAAATATACTAGATTAAATCGGACCGTTGCTTATGTGCTGCGTTTTATTAATAATTGTAGAAAGCAATCCGTTCACGGTCCTCTAAGCAATCAAGAGTTGCAAACCGCACTCAATGTTATTATAAGAATATCTCAGAGTGAATCATTTGAGGAATACACCATGTTAATTAAAAATAAAAGTTTACCCACTAAAAGTCCGTTGCATAAATTTAATGTATTTCTCGATGATAATAAAATAATGCGTATTGGAGGGCGTCTTGAAAATTCCGATTACTGTTATGAGAAAAAACATCCCATACTTATACAGTCCACTCATTATTTTACCAAATTGCTCTTCAATTATGAGCACATAAGGTTAATGCACGCGGGACCACAGCTAATGTTGGCCACTATAAGAGAGATGTACTGGCCGATTAGAGGTCGTAATTTGGCCAGATCTTGTTATCGACAATGTGTAAGATGTAATAGAATGAAAGGAAAAACCATCTCTCCAATAATGGGAAACCTACCACACCAACGCATCCTTTCTGGTTTTCTATTTCAAAATATTGGACTAGACTATGCGGGACCAATTCAATCTGTTTCTCGCCATGGCCGTGGTTGTAAAATTGTAAAGGTGTATATAGCTATTTTTATTTGCTTCGCGACTAAGTCAATTCATCTTGAATTAGTGGGTGATTTAACTAGCAATACCTTCATATTAGCTTTGCGCAGATTTATGTCTAGAAGAGGGAAACCTCTTAATATTTATTCGGATAATGGTACCTCCTTTGTAGGCGCATACAATGACATTTCAAAATTTATTAGGACGTATTGTAATTCTTTATCTGAGGTAATGGCAAATGAAGGAATTAATTTCCATTTCATACCGCCTTATTCTCCCCATTTTGCTGGGCTTGCGGAGGCTGGTGTCAAATGCATTAAATATCATTTAGTTAGAGTGCTGGGCAATTGTAATTTGACTTACGAGGAACTAAATACCACATTAATACAAATTGAGGCTATACTTAACTCCAGACCACTCACACCTTTGTCAACGAATCCTGAAGACTTGCTACCACTAACGCCCGGTCATTTTTTGATTGGACGCCCCTTGACTTCCTTGCCGACACCAGACTATAAAGATCATTCCGTAAGCTCTTTAACCCGATTTCAACGAATAGAACAATTACGTCAACATTTTTGGGCTAGATGGAGCAAGGAATATATATCAGAGCTTCAACTGCGGATGAAATGGCGTTCCTGTAAAGGCTCTTTGAAGTTAAATTCACTGGTACTCCTAAAAGAGGAGAATTCACCGCCATTAAAGTGGAAGATGGGTCGCATCGTCGCAGTCCATCCAGGCTCGGACGGCGTATCAAGGGTGGCGGATATCAAAACATCGACTGGTATAGTTCGCCGATCATTTAGCAAAATTTGTCCGCTTCCTGAACCTGAAGAATCTGGTTGAAAGGTAGACTTTCAACGCCGGGGGGCATGTTGAAGCGCCTGTCAAATTATATTAGCAGTTCTCATGCCAATATTAGTCCGTAAGCTGTGTAGGTATGTTTAAAAAATGTTGTACCTGTCGTCGTTGTAAATTTAGAGATCAAGTAAAGGTCGATTGAGCAAATTACTGCATTTTATTATTAAAAAGAGATCAAATTCCTATTCAGTATTTAACATAAAAAGAGATCAATCAATGCGAAATGCATTATAGCCTTTACAAATGTAATAATTCTCATACTATTCGAAGATTATATGTGGGCAATAAGGGGGACTTTATCCCACTTCTGATGTAGGAAGTATAGTGGGTATAGTACAGAGACTGATTTTGTAGTTAGGGATAATAATTAATTCGTTTACACGAATTAATTATCCAACGAATCGAGGATAAACTAGTAACGGAATACGACAAGCGCACCGTTCCACGTCAGAGCCAAGACTGTCCTAACGGCGGCCGCTCCGTCCGTTTTATACAAGCAAAACGGGCGCCATCACAGGTGCAATAGTGCAGGTGTGCAGAGCACGTGTTATTTACAAGAATTCTGTCTAGTTACACCGTCGTCGCCGCACGTGCAACGGTACACGTGCCGTCATATATATACGTGGGAGGTATCGATATATATATATATATATATATATATATATATATATATATATATATATATATATATATATAATTGATAACCCAGCGAAACTACATGGCTAATTTGTCAGAATAAATGTCAGTTTTAGCCTATCGATTGAAAAGGTGATCGATAGTATCGATTGACGGTATTCTATCCTACCAGCAACTTAAGTCGTCTTACGTAAGCTAGCACAATAGTATCAGTTTATGTTTCATTAACGTAAATGTAAGAAAGCATTCTATTTGTTATTTTTTCCCTTAAGGGGCCGGTCCTTAAGAAATGTGCAAATACACAGTTACGGCTCTAAAAATATTAAAGAACTGACTTCATTGAATGACACAACAAAAAAATCTAAATTAGTTAATAGATGGGTCTACACTTTCATTGTGTGATATTTATAAAAAACAATGGTAAAAATACTTAAAACGGCATTTTCTATTTTAAATCCCTAGGCCATTTCGTTATTATTTTAGAAAATCTTTAACGTGAAAAACGTGAGCTAAAAGTATAGACAACACATTCACCGTTCACTATTTTTACTAATTCAAACCAAAAAGCAACAATCTAAGACTAAATATCATTCATTTTTAAACAGAAATTGTCCATACATTTTAGTATGAAACGGTTAGGTTTTCGTAAGTCGCTTTATATTGAAAACACGCGTGAAAAAAAAATCAGTGCCGTCTCAATTTTCGAGGTGAGTACACGTCCGTTTGTAGCCCGATTTGATAAGTCGAGTCGATATATCTATTGTTTGATACAGCATAAGGGTGGGTCGCGAGTGTCGGACAATATTATTTTTATTATTTGTATTCTTCGAGTAAATAGACTAACTAGGTATGTGAGTTTTATTACGTATTGTTTTTTTGTAATTATCAGAAATTAATGTACATAATAAAATAGTAATTTACTTTAATATCTATTTCAGGTAGATAATATGGGAAAATGCAAAGAAAATTATTAGAATAAAAAAATCTAAATAATTAATGTAAGCATATGAAGTGAACCACTTGGAAACTTGTTAAGCAAGCAGAGCTTTTTCAGGGCTCGACTCAACCACCGGTGCAGTGGGGATCCAAGATCTGGACCTTAAGTGAATTGTTGATCACTGGGTTACCTTGTGTGGAGTCCACCCATTGCGATATCATTTCAGACTTTCTGAAATAGTTCTGTCCTGATTGACTCGTCCGGTTCTTTGTTGATGTTACCATCCGATTACGATGACTTTTTTTTTTTAAGAAAAAAAAAACGTTTAAGTTATTTAGTAATATCTTATGCCGAGAATATTATTGCAGTAGTTAAATTTAGCTTGATAACTAATATTTATAATATAGAAGTTATCTAGTCAGTTAGGTTGTCTTCCAATGTTATGGCTTTTCATTAGTGCTGACAAAATACAATACGTAACAATAACTCTGTGGTTCCCTTTAAGTGAGTTATCAAAATCAGTATTCAAACGTATATAAATCATTTTACTTCAGAAAAATCAACATAAAAATAATCAAATTAAATTTAAAGAAAAGAATACTTGTAAATTGTATGTGGATTTATTACATCTTATAAAACACAAAAACCTTAATTAACATAGGTATTTTTTATCGGTCGTTGATAAACGACCTTTTGTTTTGAAATCTTTTAATGACAATTAAATAGTGACAAAATTTTATGTTTATTAAACTTTTCATGTTTTTAAATATCTAACAAATGAAAAAATACGGGCTCAAAATAAATTAGTTGGTGTATACTAGACGACACTTTTGCGATCATTTGAAGTGCGTGTAAATTTTGGGGATTTTCCTATACTAAAGTCCTACGATGACGAGCGGGTAGCGGGTTTGAGTTTGAGGAGCGTGCGAAACGCGGCTTATTTTATAGTAATTTTATTTTGTTTATTACATTATTTTACTCATATTCTTTATCGAATAAAGTTTCACATGAAAGACAATCCATTTCTCCTACAAATAGTTGCAAGTTTGAAATTAATCATGACATTTAATACTTGAAACAAACTTTTTTTTAAATATTTTTTCCAAATCTCTAATTAGAAATAATGTGGTTTACAACATAACTATCCAATAAAATGTGTATTGACGGTGATAGAATATTCACCACTCCAAATAAAATTTTTTTATAAGATAAGGGTGACAAACCAGCACACAGTCCACCTGATGGTAAGTGGTTGCTGTGGCCCATAGACATCTACATCTATCTTCGATTAAGAATCAAAATGCAGATGCGTTGTCACCCGTGAGGACTAAGATGGAACGCCTCGTTTCCAGTAAAAACGGTCTCCGGTTCTCTACACTCACTATACGAAACACAGTAGCGTTAAGCTGCTATTTTACGCTGGTATTCTGTGAGAGCGTGGTTCTTCCCCGGTCGAGCCGACCCATTCGTGCTACAACCATAATATAGCTGCAGCATGGCTCTACCACGTATAAATCTCGTCTAATCTCGTGGGTGTGGTAAAAGGCAGATGGAAATTAGGAGATGGGTAACGGCATCTTCCTAACAACAACTAGTTCCAAGGAAAACAATGCGGTTGTCAACCAGCCTGGCAAAAGTGGAAACTATGAAAAATACCCCCTTATGAGGTTTTCCGTTGGATAGGCTTATGTTTAGTAGTTGACTTTGATAGATCGTAATGAATGAATAAACAATGTATATTTAATCTCAACATAATTTAAGAAACTGTTAGAACACTTCAAAACATAGTCATCGTAGATGAACTAAGATTTTTTCTCGTTAAGTAACTTGTGATTTGTAAATGATTTTTGTAAGATAATTTATATTATAAAATAAATATGAACGTATTAAATATTATTAGGTATTCAAGAAGAGAAATGGAATTTTGATAAACTACCAGCACATTATTAAAATATTTTCATTATTATTTCTATTATATTTAAATTTAAAGTTTCTGAGAATAACTATATCTAGAAAAAATACTGGAAATAACTTCGCTTTTAGCACTTATGTTATAATAATGTATACATTTAGACGAAAATAATTTTTATTATGACTACTTTATTGTATAAACCAAAACGTTATACCCATTTATTTAAAGAAAACACGAATTAAGTAAATTCTTTCTTCTTAGCAGTAAAAAATAGCCGCAATGGTTGCAACATATAAGATATGATCAACCATCTTGAAAGATACTGTCATCATTCCCTTGGATCATTCACACACAAAACTTGGGGGTGCGCGTGTTGCGCAGCGGCTCGCTTTAAAAAAATTATGTATCGGCCATGTCAGAGACCAGACCAGACCAGATGTGCAGATGTAAATTACATATTTAGAAATAATAAATTTAGTTAGTTATTTGATTAGAAACGCTAAAATCCCATTTATAGTAGACCTATACTTCCCTGAAACGACCAACGTATTGTTTGTTACATACTGTATAAATTGTTTAATACTCTGTGATTGTTTAAATCTTTATTAACCTTTATTTTTTAATAAAAGATAATTCTTATGAAACCCACATTTCCCATATTACACAAAACATTGATAATATTTTAATTTTGTTCATAAATAAAAAGTAATAATTAAAATAATACCTAGAAAGCGTACACTCTGGCCCCACCCTTTGCCGTCAGCTATTAATTACAGGCTCGCGTACTTCGCAATGTGTCAAACAAATGACATAAAAGAAATTGCGAATGGCAAATGGGAATATACAATGCGTGTTTTTTGAGACATTCATGAACATCCTACGAAGACGAACGCGTGATGAATATTATGTAACTTGTGCAAAACACCAAAAGTAATTTATTCATGTCCAGGGTGCGTATACTAACACTGCGAGATGCGTCTGTGTGGCTAGAAAATATCAATGTAGGTGTTATATTAGAAGTTCCCACGCTCGAGGACTACAGTCTTAAAAAGACAATGTCATACATAGGTAGAAATCTGACAATTTTGTTTAATATATTCTGTTAGTGTTTTGTGAATTTTTATAACGATGAAGTAAAAAATAAACATACGAAAGAACAAGAAAGTGTTGTACTAAAGCACTCATAAACTCTTACTTAATGCCATCATCCGGTACGACTTTCCATTGACGTCCGTCGAGTTGGGGTTGATATTTTTTACAGAAAGGTTACATTATTATAAACGTGTGCTTAAAGCAAAGTGTCAATATGCGGAAACGCGTACTTTTTGAGAAAAACTATGGAAAATCAACTAGTTTTGCAATATTTATGTCAATTCCTACGGTAAAACTGACGCTATTTTGTATTGTCATTGTCATTGTCAGTAGGGATGTCGATTCTTTCCGAAAAAGATCGATTTTATAAATCGATTTGAATCGAAAGCCGATGTATCTATTCACAAAAAAATCGATTTCTAAAATATCGATATTTTTCATCTTTGCATTTATACATAAATATTGCAAAAATAATTGATTTTCAATAATTTTTTATCTGAAAAAGTACGCGTCTCCGAATATCGAAACTGTGCTTATAATAACGTAACATTTTTGTAAAAAAAAAACATCAACCCCCAACTCGACGGACGTCAATGGAAAGCTAAGCATATCATTCTACCCCAGTTTAAGAAGTGTCTAATGTACTTATAACCATGCTCTGGTTTCAAGCAAATTTTGGGTGGTTTGTCTTATTATTTGAATCGTTTTAATGTACACAATTTATTACACTTTGCTTTACTAAATTGAGTTGTTACAAAAGATTTTTCAAAAAAAAAATGTCTTTAATTCGTTTCTTGTGGCTTTATGATTTTTTTTATAGGAGAGGGGGCTTACGAACTTGCGGCTCACCTGATGGTAAGTTACTACCGCCGCCCATGAACAACTGCAACACCAGGGAAACCAAGGGAATTGCAGATGCGTTTCCGGCCTTTTCAAAAGGAGTAGACTCTTTTCTTGAAGGTCCCTAAGTCGTATCGGTACGGAAAAATCGCTGGTGGTAATCGATTCCACAAGGAAGTTGTGCGAGGAAGAAAACATCTTCTAAACCGTCAATCATCCAGATGGTGTCGATGGTATCGGGAGTTCTGCCGCGATGTGCGTTCGTAAAATTTGGAGGGCTGGGATTAATCCGACCAATTCCTCAGAGCACTCCCCGTGGTAAAAGCAAAAGAAAATGCAAAGGGATGCAACATCTCTTCGCAGCGCAAATGAATCGAGCCGATCGGAAAGGACTCGGTCGTAGACGATTCAAGCCGCTCTGTGCTGGATGCGGTCAAGTGGAAGGAGCTCGCACTGGGGAGCTTCAGCCCAGATGTGGCAACAGTATTCCATGTGAGGCCGAACCTGCGCCTTGTAAAGTTGCAGGCGTTGTGCCGGCCTGAAATACTGTCCCGCTCTGCTGAGCACGCCAGCTTTTTAGAGGCCAATTTGGCCTTCTCTTCCAATTGAATGCTAAATGCTGACAAAAGAAAGGAATTTTCATTATATTACAAGTGTTCTTATCGATTTATCGTGTGTGGAAGAACATTATAAAACTAAAAACAAAAATTATCAATTAGAACGCCCATAATTTTCGCCCATAGGCTAAAAGCTTTTTATATATTATTATAATTTTTATATATTTTTAGCATATGGGCGAAAAAAGAACCAGCCCTTCGTCTCCAGCGGTATTGAACAGTTAATGGAGTTAATGGATTTCATTAATTCTTTATGACATAACATGTACCATTTACGTTGTGCCACTTTGAAGCTATATTATGTTGTAGCACGAATGGGTCGGTTCGACCGGACTACGCTCTCACAGAATTCTAGCGTAAAACAGCAGCTTAATGCTGCTTTGTTTCTTATGGTGAGTGTAAAGGACCGGAGACCGTTTTTACTGGAATCGTATATACATTCATAAATCTACATAGATAAAAAATAATTTAAACAAATAACAGGACAATGAACTTCAAAATATCGACAAGCGCAATATTCGCAGAATCACGCACCAAGCAGCTTAGTCTTGTCAAAGCTCATAAATCATAACTAAACGAGGTGGGAGCTTTATGCAGGGCTGCGTATCGTTCAGACGTAGACTTCTTCTTGACCATAGGTGTTATGTGAAGTTAAATAAAACTCTTCTTTATATAAGGAACAAAAGCTGCTTGTAGAGTGTAGCTTGTAGGGCAGCGTGGGGATAACTTTTGACAGAGCGAGTGATGAGCGAGTAACGAGTAATGAGCTGGTAATGTCAGAGGTCAATTATAGCATGTATTTTATTTCGTTCGGTTAGTTGCACAACTCGTGCGAGCGTATGCGAGACACACATGCTCTATTCGACCAATGAGCAGATAGGAGCGTGCGGGGTGTATGTTGAGTGTGATTTATCATTTATTTTATAATCATACATTTGTCACACAATTTATCGACATACAACAATTCTTTATAGGCATACAAACAATAAATAATAAGTATACGACAAACACTATAAAAACATACAACAATTCTTCAAATAAAGGGCAATAAAATATTAATAAGCTTACGTACTAGACAATTGTAAACTTACGTGACTAAAACTTAAATAACTACATAGATTTTATTAAAAGGCATTCACATTAATAACGTCTTAAATCTAGGCTGTTATTTACAATATCCGTTAGCTTGTATTAAAGCCAACATTATATTAACGTTCCTCTCGATACTAATGGGTTGGTGTACACATCAAATGAAATTGATAATAATGTTTAGTTAAATTATACATTATTATGTATTATATAATACGAGACATGGCTTAGAACTAAACGCTCACCATAAACGGATTACTCGCCTGTGGTGTAACCACATGCAAGTAACTCGAATTCAACTCCTAATGGCACCACTTAAATGTTTAATTACAATTGATAAAATACAATCAGAAGCAATATTGCTCAGTAACTTTTGTAGTTCTCTTACGGAAATCCATTATATTAAAGTTTTAAAAAGTTACCTCGCTTACATCCGCTCGATAAAATAAAATGATGTATCTTACCTAGTTTGAAGAGCACCTCCCGCCCTCCCTCAATTGCGTACACTATCCCCGTCACCACTAATCCCATCACACTACTCCCAACACCACTACACTAGGAAAGATACACACTAACGAACAATACATAATATATTAATGAAAATAATGTCCGACAGACCAAATTTCGGTCACGGCGGCCAATGTCAACGGAGACAGTCTCTGCGAAGGACAGGATTATAGTGCCCGAGTGTGTGCGCAAGTGTAAGTGCACTCTCCTTTAGGCCACCACACTCATAGTCCGATGGGTCGCCAAACCGACACGACAAGAGGGATTACAAGACCAACGGCTTTACGTGCTTTCCAAAGCACGGGGGTGAAACATGCCAACTTTCTAACTCAGAGCTGCTACTAATCATTTCTTGACAGAAAAACACAATAACTGATTTTGATCCGAATTGGGATTCGAACCTCATTGCCAGATCTCATGATCAGCAGCCTTGTTGGCAATCACTGTACCAACCACCTATATAACATTGCTAAATGTTATTATCAGTTTCATTTTATGAGATGTGTTTTTTTTTATTAGTAATTTATATTCTTGACTCATGCGAAAATCTACGTGCTTGCTTATGTGTGACACTTGATCATTTCAGAACCCCTTAATTCTTGCAATTATATTCGTATAAAGCCTCTGAGTAGCGTCTTTTGTATTACGGCTTATATTTTAAAATGTATTACTTATTATAAAAAGTGAAATGCACTTATAATTCCAGAAATGTGTCAAGAAATAATAAATTGTCGGAATTAGTAATTGACTCACTAAATAATCGACACAAAGTGGAAACTACTTATAAAAATCACTATGAGAGCCTTTCCGACGTAGAAACTAATTTGAAAGTAAAATACGGTACGATTTTATAAAAGTTGAGTAATTTTTTAGAGAAATAAAATAAATCGCAAAAAAAACTTTGAGTAACATGTTTCATTTCAGTACACTAAAATAAACACTTAAGTTGAAAACCTTATTAATAATAACCCTTCACCAGCCTTTCTAAATCAGCATAAGATCAATCATTAAAAAGTTTAAGTTACGGCCTATATACGTCCCACTGCTTGGCCCAAGTCTCCACTCATTTCTGAGAAGGTTTTTAGGGCAAAGAAATGTCCGTCACGCTGCTCCAATTGGCGAACTCCATATAAAAGTAAAGTAAAGTTGCAGCCTATTTACGTCCCACTGCTGGGCACAGGCCTCCTCTCATTTCTGAGAGGATTTTAGGGCAAGGAAATGTCCGCCGCGCTGCCCCAATGCGTGTTTGCGAACTTCACATGTCTACGAAATATTTTTTTTCTTATTTGTCAGACATGCAGGTTTCCTCAGGATATTTTCCTTCACCGCTGAGCACGTGGTAAATCAGCACCTAAAATTTCTATTAACAATTTCATTGGTGCCAGCGGGGATCGACCCCGGGTTGCTCGAGTACTTACATCGAGCGCTAACCATCTGAGCTACCACGGTTCAAATCAGATCAAAAGAGCTATCAAATCATTATGTATATTAATTTAAACAAAAACTTGCTCAATATTAATAATGTTAGTACTAGAAGAACTGAAGTTTCTATGGAAATGAAATCAAGCTAAGATAAAGAGCAAAGTGTATGTGACCTGAGTGAAAGAAAATAAAACGAAAGTTTGCTTTAAGTATTTCATAATAATGGAAAAGCGTTTGTGAACTAATTTTATATTAAAATTGAAGTCTAATTATATTCTGTAAAAGTTTAAAACTTTTGTTTCAATCGTATTTTTATGAAAAGCCAAATAACCATCTTGTCTTGCTATACGGCTTATACTCGGAAACTCTAGTTCATATCATAAAATAAATAAATAGAATATATTATACGCACAGTATACACAAAAGACCGTTTTATTTATTTATAAAAAAAAATGTAGCTAAAGCTGTACCCCATTAGGAAGGATACAAGCCTCGTCTTATTATTGAAAGGGTAATGGAGTGATAAATGTTGGGTAAGGAAAGGTAACGCTTAAACTTCACGTATGCAAAAGAGCTCAAATTTTATTACTTGTACAGACGACTTTTCACGCCTTTTTCCATCTTATAATGTCCATTTATCGAGCCTTAGATTAATAATAAATCATCGCGCGCTCGCCGATGCCGATGGAACTCCTCGAGTGGCATCGTCGTACTGGTAAGCGAGGTGGAGCGCTCCCCCACTAAAAGGAGTGACGCTCTTATTAAAGGTGGTGAACATCAACTACTTGTCGGATGTAGATGGCCTAGGACCTTACTTTGACAGTAAATGGAATAGGCCTTTTTCAGTAGTTGACGTGTAATGGGCTGTAGTGATAGTAGTGTGATAGAATATGAATGGGTCGGCTTGAATGGAAAAAGATCACGCTCACACAGAATTCCATTGTAATGCTGCTGTGTTTCGTATGCTGAGTGTAATGAACCGGAGACCCTTTTTACTGGTAACGAGGCATTCTGTCAAGGGCGAAAACGCGTCTACATTTACATACTAAATCGAGGAGAGATGTAGGGTACGAACGAGGTGCACTGGGTGCTCCTTTGTCACCCTTATTCTATGACATAATAAACTTTATTCATTTAATTAATCTTGCAAAAATATATTCGGATATATAGATAGCTTTTTGTCGACTCGTGTCATGCTAACAAGTAAATTTAATTAAACATACATTAGCTATCAGAATAATCTCGCTTTGTTTATGCGAACTCAAACAAAGCTTTAATACCAATTATGTATTCACTTAGCTTACATAACATATAATTACATAATATTATAATATTATAGTATGCTTAATGAACTACTTGTATTTAAAATGTTCATCGTAATTTAATCGTTTATTTAAATTCATTACAGCTTATCAAAGTCCACTGCTGCACATAGGACTCCTATGTGCAGTATCTTATGTGTGCCTATAGATTGCATCATAAGGGAGATATTTGCCATGGTTGCCACACTTAGCAGGCGAGATGGCAGCCGCAGTTAATTTTTCTTAATTGTTATTAGGAAGACGCTGCTGCCAATCTTCTGGTTTGTTTCACCATGTCGCCTCTTACGACATCCACGGGAATATTTTGGGTATTAGATATTCTTACACCGCTACTAAATGTTCAATTTATGGTAATAATAAATGAAATATGTAATGATGATGCTTGGGTAGTATATCATTAACTCAGGTGATGCTAGCGTATCGTCAGGCGAAGAGTATAATAACAGGGTAATAATAAACAATAAACAATCCAATGAAGTGGACGATATGAATGACAAGCTCGTGGAAACTGTCCATGCGGTCGGAGCTAAGTTCTGCAAGACCCGCCGCAGAAGAACACAAAAACTCTCCGATCACACTCTTAATCTCATGGCTGTTAGACGGGAGATGAAGCTACATTCTTCAACAGACTTGACAGCATACAGGCATCTGAACAGACAGATCTCAAAATGCATGCGGCGGGACTTACGCAACTTCAATACAGCTCGTATTGAAGAAGCGATCGAGCGGAACCAAGGCTCCAAAGTCTTTGCCAGAGATCTGTCTGCCAGAAAGAGCCAACTGTCAAAGCTGAAGACAGAATGTGGCAGCATCGTTTCCGGGACACCTGAGATTTTGAGTGAGATTGAGAGGTTCTATGGGCAGCTGTACACGTCATCGTTGGAGCCACACGCAAGTGTGAGTAACGATCCAAGAGCGAGTCTCATCCGACACTATTCCGAAGATATCCCGGACGTCAGTCTGAGCGAGATTAGAATGGCTCTCCAGCACCTTAAAAACGGTAAGGCCCCAGGCGAGGATGGAATTACAGCGGAGCTTCTGAAAGCGGGTGGAAGACCGGTACTTGAAGTCCTTCAGAAGCTCTTTAATTCCGTCCTCCATGGTGGTATTACACCGGAGGCGTGGAGCAGAAGTGCGGTGGTCTTGTTCTTCAAGAAAGGTGACAACGCTCTCTTGAAGAACTACAGACCGATTTCCCTTCTGAGCCGCGTCTACGTGCTGTTTTCGAGAGTCATTACGAATCGTCTCGCGCGCAGACTTGACGACTTCCAGCCTCCCGAACAAGCCGGTTTCCGAAAGGGCTTTAGCACCATAGACCACATACATACCCTTCGGCAAGTTGTACAGAAGTCCGAAGAGTACAATTTGCCACTATGTCTGGCGTATGTGGACTATGAGAAAGCCTTTGATTCCGTCGAAATTTGGGCGGTGCTGCAGTCCCTTCAGCGGTGCCAAGTTGACTGTCGGTATATCGCAGTGTTGAAGTGCTTGTACAGTAGGGCTACGATGGCTATCCGAGTACAGAACCAGAGTACGAAACCTATCCAATTGCAGAGAGGTGTAAGACAGGGTGACGTCATATCCCCGAAACTCTTCACCGCTGCATTGGAAGACGTTTTCAAGCTTCTGGACTGGAAAGGGTACGGTATCAACATCAATGGCGAGTACATCACTCACCTTCGATTTGCCGACGATATAGTCCTTATGGCAGAATCGCTGGAGGGCCTAAGCACTATGCTCAATGACCTCAATAGTGTTTCCCAACGGATAGGT
The DNA here is from genome assembly GCA_963668995.1 of Parnassius mnemosyne. Taxonomy (NCBI): domain Eukaryota; kingdom Metazoa; phylum Arthropoda; class Insecta; order Lepidoptera; family Papilionidae; genus Parnassius; species Parnassius mnemosyne. The sequence continues at coordinate 20,875,095 of CAVLGL010000126.1, forward strand.
CTTAAGATGAACATGGACAAAACAAAGATTATGTTTAATGTCCATGTCACACCTATGCCGGTAGTTGTTGGGAGCACTAAGCTCGAAGTTGTTGACGAGTATGTTTACCTGGGACAAATAGTCCGACTAGGTAAGTCCAACTTCGACCGAGAGGTCAATCGACGGATTCAACTCGGCTGGGCAGCGTTCGGGAAGCTACGGCACATCTTCTCGTCAGACATACCTCAAAACCTTAAAACGAAATTGTACAACCAGTGCGTGTTGCCAGTGATGACTTACGGAACTGAGACGTGTTCCTTCACTGCTGGCCGTATGAGGAAGCTCAAGGTCGCTCAGCGAGCTATGGAGAGGGCTATGCTCGGAGTTTCTCTGCGTGATAAACTTAGGAATGAGGATATCCGCAGTAAAACCAGAATAACCGACATAGCCCAACGAATTAGTAAGCTGAAGTGGCAGTGGGCCGGCCATATAGCTCGAAGAACCGACAACCGATGGGGAAGAAAGGTTCTCGAGTGGCAGCCTCGTACCGGTAGGCGAAGTGTAGGGCGTCCCCCCACGAGATGGAGTGACGACCTGGTAAGACATGCAGGAAGTCGATGGATGCAGGTGGCTCAGGACCGTGCTTTGTGGCATTCTTTGGGGGAGGCCTATGTTCAGCAGTGGACTTGTGAAGGGCTGTAATGATGAATGATGATGATAATAAACAATCCTTTACAAATACGTCCAACTCTTAACGCGGTTGAAGAAACCAAATTGCCTGATGGCTAAGAATGCAGTGCGAATGGTGCCGAATTTTGCCGGCCTCAAGCGACATGGACATCAGCACCGACGGCATCAGCCACTCCGAAGTCCTTTAGAATCGAAAATTCAGGATATTGTATTCTGCGACCATAGGGAGAAGTCCAGAACTACGGACGAGTTGCAATTGCTCTTATATTATTCTTCTGATCATATATCGCCGTGTGCGACGGCGTAAAAGAATCCACTACCCCGAGAATACACTATCCTGTTGGTGTCCTAAGAGGTGATACAGGGTAACTGAAACAGAAGGTGGGCCGCAGCACCTTAGTGATAACAACTCTTAAAAACTCAGCAAAGTGTGTCAACTATGGAAAATATCCTCCCTATGAGGCAATGTAAGGACGAGGCTAATGTTCAGCTCAGTGGACAATGATAGTCTGTAATAATAGTGATGATTTATATAGATTTATCCGATTATATATAGATGCAACGTTAGTTTCTTGTGTAATAAGAACAGTTGATGACGCACCAGTACTACATGGTTCATTCTTCAGGATAAAGGTCGATCTATCGGCTTAAAGATCTAAAGGTTTAACCTATGGATTGAAATGGTGATCGATTGTGTCGATTGACGGTATTCTGTTTTACCAGGAACCTAAATTATAGTCCTTCGTAAGCTAGCTCAGTAGCAGACATTTATGTTTCGTTAACTTAAATATAAGAAATCATTCAATTTTTTTTTCTTAAACGATAATGTCATACAAAATCTGAGAATTGATTTTAATTTATTCTGTTAGATTTTTATAACGATAAAGTGTTTTTTTTTATTCTACTAAGCCAGCGCTTATCTACGATCCCACATGATGGTAAGTGGTGATGTAGCCTAAGATGGGGAAGCACACTGACTTAACAAAAGCCTATTCACTCTTGCCTTGAAGACACCCACACTGTAATCGGATGGAAAGACAGATGCTGGCAACTTATTCCTCCTTTGCTGTACGCATGATGAACGACGTGACGATCCGTTTGGTTCGAATGCGTGGTAAGTCGACAACAAAAGGGTGGAGACTGGCCGAACGTCTGGTTGTCCAATGGTGAAAGGGAAAGGGGGGAATTAAATTATGTAATTCCTGCGCACACTCTCCGAAATGCATCCTGTAGAAAACCGAAAGGCTGGCTACTTTACGTCTATGTCCGAGGCTGGTTAGATTGGTTTTAATCAAATTCGGATCACCAATAAGCCTCTTAGCACGCCTATCTATTGAGTCCAGAGCTGCTAGCTGGCATTTTACAGCACCAGTCCATATATGGCAGCAATACTTCATGCACGACCGGACTTGCGCTTTATATAAAGTAAGCAGCTGTCCCGGCATGAAGTGTCGCCGCACCTTTGCAAGGACTCCCAGCTTCCTTACAGCTGCTTTGGCCTTGGACCCAATGAACCGCCCGAAGTTTAAATTTGAGGATATTTCAAACCCTAACAACTGCAGGCGGTCGGTATATTTCAGGGGTACATTTCGGAAAGAAAGAGCCAAGGTGAGCTGGCTCCTTTTTGCAGTGAAGAGACACGCTTGTGTTTTGGAGGCATTAAACTTCACAAGATTGGCATCACCCCAATCGGAGACTGCCTGTAGTGTGAGATTCACACGCTCTACCATAGCTTCTCTTTTGGACTGTATTTGATCCCGACTGTTTCGAGGACTTGGTTGGTATCTCTCAACAACTGTGCTATCGCTATTTACTTAAACAAAGTTAAAAAGTCATGAGTCGATAGAACAAGAACTTGCTCTAAGAAAGCACTCATAAAGTCTTACTTATAACACTATCATCCTACCCCAGTTTAAGAATTGTCTTATAAAACCATGCTCTGGTTTCACCTATTTCAGCGAATTTCTATATACCTATATCTATATTTTATATACCTATATCCAAGAAATATTTTGGTGATTTTTTGATTACTTGATTTGTTTTAATGTACCTAATTTATTAAAACTTGCCTTTACTAAATAAATTGAGTTGTTACAAAACTTCAATGTATTACTAACAATCATCCATACAAGGTCTGAAATATAAGAATTTTTATTATTATTATTAAAAAAAAGATACATACAAGAGACTAAAGAAACGAATTGTTATTGTATTACAAGATTTTTTATCGAATTAAAGAGTTTATGAAAGGACATAATAATAAGCATAATTTAAAAAGATTGAACAAGGACAGAGTGACAAAGCAAATTTATGTTGCAGAAGTGAACGGTAAAGTCGTGAAGGGACGCCCTAGATGAAGGTTGATCGACCAAATTGGCGATATACTGAAAATGGGCCAGATTAGGAGTACCCTTAACCGATGAGCGTGTATTCGTAGATATATGGATGTAAAGGAGGCGGGGGAGGTGTGTGAGGATCGTGCCAAATGGAAGTCCGTAGTCTCTGCCTACCCCTCTGGGTGACAGGCGTGAATGTTTGTGCGTATGTATGTGTATGTGAATATTTTAAAAATAAAAAAATATCAATAGAACGCTTTATCAATTTCCCCACTGGGTGACTATTTTTAGGCTAAGTACCAGCCCTACGTCTCCAGTTAATATAGATATACAGATAGTTAGCTACAGACCAGTTAATTGAGTTAATGGATTGGTGGTAGAGCCACGCTGCAGCTATATTATGGAAGTAGAACGAATGGGTCCTCTTAACCGGGTTCGGACTACGCTCTCACAGTATATCAGCGTAAAATAGCAGCATAATACTGCTGTGTTTCGTATGGTGAGTGTAATGAACCGGAGTACCTTTCTACTGGGAAGGGTAAAATATTTAGAAATATACATAGATGAACAATAATTTCAACACATAACACGACAATGAGCTTCAAAATATCGACAAGCGTAATATTCTCAAGATCACGCACCGAGTAGCTTAGTCTTGTCAAAGCTCATAAATCATATCCGTTAGCTTGTACTAAAGCCAACATTATATTAACGTTCCTCTCGATACTAATGGGTTGGTGTACACATCAAATGAAATTGATAATAATGTTAAGTGAAATTATACATTATTATGTACCATATAATTTGAGATGTGGCTCAGGGACTAAATGCTCACCATAAATTACACCACACGCGAATAGTCCGAATTCAATCCCCGATGGCACAACTTAAATTCTTAGTGATAATAATTGATAATAAATAATCACAAGCAATATTGCTCACCTACTTTTTTGTTTTCTGCTCCTACTGTATTCGAATGGTTTTTCTTGTATTATTGAATTGGAAATATTATGGACGCAATAACTTATCAGAAATTTCTCATTACACTGCGGAATTATTTACATATTTATGCGAAATTATATCATTAGATTTTCTTAATATCAGTTATTTTTAAATATTTAATAATATTGGGAATTAAAAGTTTTGACGAATTTTTTATTATCAATTGTAATGAATTTAATTGGCGCCGTCGGCGATCTTATTCGGGTAACTCGCGTGTGGTGAGTTTTATGGTGAGCGTTTAGCCCCTGAGCTACTACGGCTCATATAATATAATACATAATATAATAATAATAGTAATGCCCCCCAGACAAAATTTCGGTCGCGGCGGCCAGTCTCAACGGAGATCTGAGTCCGGAGTCTCTGCGCTGGACAGGATTATAGTGCCCGAGGGTTAAGGAAAGTGGGGAAATGGGGAACACTTAATGACAAAAAAAAACTACAATAATTTATTTGTGTGGTACATATCACACACGTAACCTTTACCTACTAGTCTCGCCGGTAGTATAATTTTCATGAGCTCAGAGTTTACAAATAGCGCACATGATCCAATCTTCTATCGGTGGGGATTCATACTTTTCGTTGCATATTACACAGTAAAACTATCCGCAAACACAAGTGCACTCTTCTTTAGTTGTCTACTCTCATAGTCCGATGGATGCCAAACCGACACGACAGGAGAGAGATCAGGCACAGGAATAACGGCTTTATGTGCTTTCTAAAGCACGGGGGTAAAACATCGCCATCTTCCTGGCTCCGGGCTGCTACTAATCATTTCTTGACAGAAAATCACAATAACTGATTTTGGTCCGACCTGGGATTCAAACCTCATCTCCAGATCTCAAGATCAGCAACCGTGGTAACAACCACTAGAACAACAACAACCTATATAACTGCTAAATGTTATTATATAACATTCCTAAATGTTATTATCAGGTTTATTTTATGTGATGTGTGTTGTTTGTTAGTAATTTATATTCTCGACTCAAGCAAAAATCTACGTGCTTGCTTACACAGCCACTTGATCTTTTCGAAAACCCTTAATTCTTGCAATTATATTCGTATAAAGCCTCTGAGTGGCGTCTTCTGTATTACGGCTTATATTTTAAAACATATTATTATAATCTCTTCATGATAGCGATTATAAAGAGATTGTATTATGAAGAGTCAGAATGTGTCAAATAAGGCACGTATGGCAATTCATAATGCTGTGTTAGTCCTTACTTTAATGTATGGTAGTGAAAGTTGGGTCTGGCAGAATAAGAATGTGAGTAGAATAAATGCTGTAGAAATGTGGTCATTTAGGAGTATGCTGGGGCTGAATCTGAATGACAGGGTGAGATATAGTGTTATAAAAGAAAAGTGTGGTTTGCAAAATGACGTTGAGACCAGGATTTAGAAAATAATGCTTCGGTGGTTTGGTCATGTAGAAAGCATGAACGAGGAAAGAGTGACAAAGCAAATTTATGTCGCAGAAGTGAACGACAGAGTTGGGAAAGGACGCCCTAGACGAAGGTTAATTGACCAAATCGGCGATACATTGAAAAAGGGCCAGATTAGGAGTACTCTTAACGAGGAGGCGAGAGAGGTGTGTCAGGATCGCGCCAAATGGAAGTCCTTAGTCTCTGCCTACCCCTCTGAGTGACAGACGTGAGTGTTTGTGTTTTTGTCTTATTATTATAATAAATGAAATGCACTTATAATTCAAAAAGTGTCAAGAAATAATAAATTGTAGGAATTAGTAATTAATTGACTAACTAATCGACACAAAGTGGAGACTACTAAAAAAATCACAATAAGAGCCTTTCCGACGTAGAAACTAATTTGAAAGTAAAATTAGGTAGAATTTTATGATTGTTGAGTAATTTGTAGAGAAATAAATTAAACTGTAAAAGAAAAACTTTGAACAACAAATTTAATTTAAATACACTAAAATAAATACGTAAGCTGGCAACATATAATTCTTATAATTTATTGACCGTAATGATAATAACACTTCACCAACCTTTTTACGTCTGCATAAGATTATCAAATCATTGAAAAGTTAAAGTTACAAACTATACACATCCAACTGTTGGGCTCTGGTCTCCAATCATTTCTGAGAGGGTTTTTAGGGTAAGGAAATGTCTGCCGCGCTGCTCCAGTGCATGTTGGCAAACTTCACACGTCTTCGAAATATTTTCTTTGACATACAAGTTTCCTCTCGAAGTTTTCCTACAATTCAGAGCACGTGGTAAATCAGTACTCAAAATTGTAATTAACAATTTTTTTGGTGTCGGCATGGATCAAACCCGGGTTGCTCGCGTACTGTGTAATTTACATCGCGCTCTTAGCCTCTGAGCTACTACTGCTCAAATCAGCTCAAAGGAAATATTAAATCAGTATTAATTTAAAATAAAAACTTGCTCAAATTTAATATAGTGTAAGTAATAAAAGAACTAAAGTTTCTATTGAAATTAAATCAAGCTAATAAGATAAAGAGCAACATGTATGTGATCTGAGTGAAAGATAATAAAACGAAAGTTTGCTTTAAGTATCTCATAGTAATGTAAAAGCGTTTGTGAATTCATTATATAACATTAAAATTGAGCTCTAATTTTATTATTTATTAGTTTAAAACTTTTGTTTTAACCGTATTTTAATGATTAGGCAAATAACCTTCTTGTTTTGCGATACGGCTTATACTTTGAAACTCTATTTCATATCATAAAATAAATTAAAAAAATATATGTTATATGCACAGTTATACACAAAAGACCGTTTTATTTATTTATAAAAAAATTAGTTAAAGATGTACCCCAGTAGGAAGAATACAAGCCTCGTCTTATTATTGAAGGGGTCATGGAGTGATAAATGTTGGGTAAGGAAAGGTAAAGCCTTTAAACTTCACTTATGCAAAAGAGCGCAAATTTTATTACTTAGACAGACAGTTTTTTCAAGACTTAGTCCATCAGGGCTTTGCACGGTAGTAAGCCTAGAACTTCCATTGTGCGAGCATTATTCAAAACGAGTATCCTTTGTGGTCGAAATTCGACCAATTACACATGAGCATACAATCATCAACGTGATCAAAGTGCTTTCATTTAATTGGTTAAGGCATTTCATATTCGAATATTACTTTTTACCCGCTTCAGCATTAATTTTAACATTCACAAAATATTTTGTGATCATTATAGCACAGTGCACGATACATATTTCGAATGATGTAAATTTGACAATGTTCCTCTGCTATAGTAATAAAACTAATATAAACGTCCGAAAATTTCGATTTTTACGTATTAGTATAATAACTTACACATAATTCAATAAATATAATAGTTTAAATACAATATTACATTACCAAGTCGATTTATTATAAAAGAACAAACTGCGTTTGAACTGCCACTTAAATTGTTTTATGTGTTAAAGCTCGAAGAACCGACAATAGATGGGGAAGAATGGTTCTCGAGTGGCAGCCTCGTACCGGCAGGCGAAGTGTAGGAAGAATGATGATGATGATGATGATGATGATGATGGTAAAATAGTGAGTTATATTTGAACCCTAAATTCTAATAACAGTAACAGTGGTAGAGCCACGCGACAGCTTTTGCTGTCGCACGGATGGGCCGGCTCGAACCGGGGTGGTACCACGACCTCACAGAAAACCAGCGTGAAGTAGAGGTTTACCTCTGGGTTTCGCTTGGTGAGTGCAGGTGGCCGGAGGCCCTTTTTACTGGAAATGAGGCATTCTATCTTAGTCCTCACGGGTGACAACGCATCTACATTTTGATATGTAATAGAGGATAGATGTAGATGTCTATGAGCCGCAGCAACCAATTACCATCAGGTGGACTGTGTGCTCGTTTGTCACCCTTATCCTATAAAAAAAGTACATTTCTGATGGAACGATGGAATAAAAGAATGCGTCTGAATTTTCCGCAACAAATGTATCTATTGAGTATAATATAATAAGTATAATTGGAGATTATTATCATCATATAACTAAAGCCGGTGCCAGTGATGATTATAGAACAAAAATTAGTTTTTAATTGCTGTCCGTATGAGAATGTGAGATATATAAATATGCCAGGATCAAATACACATGTAAATCTTTTTATATGGCCAGTATTTTTAAAATTAAACTATACTTCTTGTCATCAAGTTATTGTTAGTGGTCTTAAATTTATAATTTATTAAACAATTCGACTTTTTTATAAATATCAACCTCAACTGAATGCGATCTAATCTGCTGGTCCGTGACTGACGATGCTCTGGCGGAAAATTCATCAGAAAACGCTGAAACCAAATTTCACGGAGTGATGAAGCAGCATTACCAATGGGAGAATATCAGTGTTAGGTTTACCGGTTCAGCGAGGTGAGTATTGACAAGTCTTTCAAGAACTGCATAATTGCTGGCCCATTCTTAAAAAGGCCTTTGTTTAGCACTTAACTACACACGACAGAAGAAGAATAAAAATGTTTATAATATTCCACGGTTATACTTAGATAAATAATAGTTATTTTTAATTAGAAAACAGTACACGATTGTTTCTCCTAGCTCTCCATGGTGAGACATAATATTATGCATTTCGTTTGTTGCTTGTATAACTTGTCATTTTTTTGGTCAAACATAACTTTTAGTCCAAGACCCGTAGAAATACGCTTACCAGGGACTGTATGGAGCTGTTCATTGAACAGGCTATACTTCAAATGTGGTCACATTGCTTCGTCTACTCAAAAAAATTAACCTTTTAATAAAAAGTAAAAAGTAAACCAGCTTCAAAAACTAAAAAATATAATATAATATTGACATAATGTTTGCTGAAGTCGGGCTTTAAATCTTCTGTACAGTATTGTATAACTTTGCTTCCGCTTTGAAGCTATTATGGGGATGTTATTTAATTGTTTTTTGTTTATATAATCAGTTTTTTCTTAGCGATTAATAAAAGTAAATAATTTCAGGAAAGTTTTATTAAGTTAAAGCTCAGGCGAATTAAAACTTAAGTAAACAAACTGTTTAAAACTCAATTTTGATTAATATAAGGACGAATTTTGATTAATAACGGAAAAAATTGATACATTTTTCACATAACTTTTGAATTTTTATACATATACGTGTATAAGATTATTGTTATTGTTTTTATTCAGAAGTTCTTAACGTATTGTAAAAGTTACAGTAGATTGCAAACCGAACAATCAATAAAATGTTACAAAAGCGTACGTCTGCAAAATAGCAGTCTGATATTTGGAATTCGCATCATGCATCGCATAACGGACGTTATGCTGCCAAGCCTGCGATATTCGAATTGGTTTCACCTGAAGCGCGATAATACATGTAAGCATGAAACTATGAGAACCATTTTACAAAATTGCGATATTTTGACTCACCAATATTTGTGAGTTAGTTCTTAAGTTATCACTTTATAAAAATCTAATTTTACTTAAGATACTACTTGTACGGATAATCTAAAGTAAAATTATAGCTTTCACAAATCAAATTTAGCAAATTACATAATTTTGCAAAATATCAAACTTTAAATAAGCCAAAGTAAGTAACTTTTTATATAAACGCAGCTGAATATCTAGTAATCATTGTGAAAAGTATTTTAGTTTCAATATAAATTATAGCGAATTATTGTTGTTTTTTTAACATTTTTTATAAAATAACTATCTGTTCCCCGCGACTTCGCTCGCGTGTTATGATTTTTATGTTTTTGCGCGGAACCCTAATATTATTCTAAAATAAAAGTAGCCCAAGTTACTCCTTATGAAATCAGCTACCTGCCAGTGAAAGTCCCTTCAATATCGGTCCAGCTTTTTTGGTGATTAGCCGGAACAAACAGACAGACAGACAGACAGAATTTTTGTTTTAAATTGTGTTTTTGTTATAAGGACCGTATATACTTTCATATGCAATTAGTAAAAAGCTGTAATTTTGACATTACAAACAGACACTTCAATTTTATTTTAATATTTATTTTGTATAGATAACATACCGCTTAAACTTATTATTTCATATTTAAGTAATAGAACGCAGAAAGCAATTATCAATCGCAAAATGTTCTTCTGAGTCACCTGTACTAATGGGTGTTCATCAGGGCTCAGTTCTCGGTCTATTAATATTTCTAGTCTATATTAATGACTTACCTTCCTTTATAGGGGATAATAATGATATAGAATTATTTGCTGATGATATATCTGTGATTTTTAAACTTTAACAAAAATCATTTAATTGTAGTGAATAATGCTATATCAAAATGAGTATATTGGTTCAACGCTACTAATCCACTAGCAATGAAAGTAAGTATATAAAATTTACAATACTAAATTGTAAAAAGCTGAATATCAATATGTTTTCAAATGGGAAACAACTAAGCTTTGACTATTCCATTGTTGTTGGCATTAGACTCGATCCACGAAACCTTCTTTGGGGCCCCACTTATCTAAACTAGGAAGCAATCAAAGATCAACAGCTTATACTCTAAAAAGATCAGAAGTATCACCAGTGTCGGGACAGCTACATTGTTTTATTTCAGTTATTTCCATAAACTTTACGTCTTATGGGATTTTGGGAAATGCGGCTGATTTAAAACGATTTATATGCCTATGTTATGTTCTGCAGAGGAGAATCATAAGAGCTGTTTACAACCTAAAACCGAAAAAGTCTTTAAAAAAATACTTACGAAATATATACCTTGGCATATCAGAGTCCTTACGAAAACTTCTGTTCACTTACATAAAAGTAGTTTTAATAAAAAAGTGATAGGTATATACTGTAAACTTTAGGAACAAACACAAGCTATTGATACTTGTCACTCGACTCCACAGAGTCAGTAATTCATTCATGAGGGCACTACACGCGAAGCCCTGAATACAGCCCTTTGACATCGTCTTCGTGGCCCGCCTCCCGGCATGGTCTTAAATAATTTCACGATTGCGGAAATAGTCTTGGATTAGTCCAAAGATGTCGGTTGACCAGCCAATGTGTCTCAACCGTTGAAAAAGCGCCAGCCATCTAGCGTTGTCAAAGACGGCTTTGATATTTAGGGCTATTACGCACTGTCGACTAGTCGCCGGCGACTCAGTCCCTCGGCGACCGAAATATGGGAAACAGGGCCCGGAGACCGAGCCGAGCGACAGTATTCCAAGTACATTCGTGCAGAATGGACGTTGAAGAACTTGCAATAGTAGCGGCGCTACTAATTATAAAAAGAAAGACAAATAAAAAAAAATCAAAAGAGTATTGGGTGCATCCTTTGTTAGAAGAACGGAGGTCAAAGGGAATGTTTAAAATATTTTATGAAGACGTTAGAAAATATCCTCGTAAATTTTTTAATTATGCAAGAATGTCTGTGAGTTCGTTTGATGTCTTATTGTGTCTTCTAAAACCACATATAACTGGCATAGATACAAATATGCGACCATGTATTTCTCCGGAAGAAAAACTTTTTATAACACTAAGGTAAGTGACAATTCAAATAAAATTCATTCCTAACATTTATTTTTTACGGGATTTTAACACAATTTACATTACATTCCCGGACACATCTATCGGCCAAACCTAGTGTTTAAAGTGTTGACAATCCCTAGCTAAAAATAAATGTTAAGTGGTGCAATAAGATTTTATGCAGTTTTTTACGAAAACGATGGCCAGTACATCAGCTTCACACCTGCAAAAACTTATTGCTCTTCCTAACATTTATTTTTAGCTGGTCTCCAGTCAAAACTTAAAACTCAAGGTGGGCCGATAGATGTGTCCGGGAGTGTGTTTAGAGTTACAGATAATGCCATCCACGAAGATGCGCGATTAAATTTAAATAGAGCATCTTTCGTGCTGTTCATAATACTCTTTCCTGATTAGTCAATTTCTATTAGTGTGCGTTTGCATTCATCGATAATTAGCGTGTATCGACAGATGTTTAACACATGCGGAAGATAGTACACATGCATTTGAACAAAGAGTGGGGCGCGTCTTCGTGGATGGCACTATCTGTAAGTCTACTCTTCGATGACATAATTTAAAAATATACGGTAAATAATTATAAAACATGTATTTTTTAAAGTACTTAATGAAATCAATATTATAAACGAACGCACAACAAAAGGAAATATTCAAAATAGATCCAAAATGTCAGAATCTTGCGAGGTATTTGAAGTGACAGTAGAAAATCGCGACTCTGGGCGTTCACGTTCTGAAGGAGTTGAAGTTGGTAGCGTATAATAATGTTGTGCTTCAGGGCGTGATTGTTGACTTGGTGCTGTTGAACGCCCGGCCTCCGGTGTGAAGTAACCACGCTCATACTCGTACTCATTAAAATTTCGCCACATTGTGTTTGGATATATATTATTTTGAGTAGAGGATCGGAATGATTCGATTACACTGATTAATTGAATTTTCGCAGCTGACTTTTTGTGCTCCGGAATTGCCCTAAATGATGATAATAGGGACATCAGGAACATTCTGTCCTCATCTTGTTCCAAAATATCCTCCTTATTTTTGCGAGTTTCAATACACTTATTTAATGTGGTTAACAGTTCGCTTGTGCCATCATCTGACGTTTTTTTCTTTTTTCTTCCGACTATATTTTCTCTCGAGTAAGGTCCTAAAGGTTCTTGATCATTTGTCAAATGTTCTTGTTCAGCAATGTTACTCTCTGTGTTCAAATTACCAACGGTATTCTTCAAAAATAACAGCTGATTATAATAAATATAGGGAGTTTTATGGGAAGCAGCAGATCCGCTTTTAGTATTTTTTAATCTTCGTACTTCTCGCGAAAAGCAGCTTCTTATATTTTTCCATTTCTTTTGAAGTGAATGACCTGTAAATAATGTATATATTTAAATTATTTTTTAATTCCAGATATCTTGGAAGCGGTTGTAAATTTGTAGATTTACATTACTCATACAGACTTGGGATTTCAACTATAGCTGAAATAATAAGAGAAGTTTGTCATTTTATATGGGTTGTACTAAAAGACATGTGTTTACCGCAACCGACAAAAGAAAATTGGTTAAAAATCGCAAAAGATTTTCATTTACGGGCCAATTTTCCAAATTGCATAGGTGCCGTAGATGGTAAGCATGTAAGAATTATAAAACCATACAACAGTGGATCATTGTGTTATAATTACAAACACTTCTTTTCTGTAATTTTGCTTGCCATTTGTGACTCTGACTATAAGTTCATATACATAGACGTTGGTTCCTATGGAAAGGATTGCGATTCAACTATATTTACAAATTCAACGTTTTATCAAAAGCTAATGAACAATGATTTGCAAATACCCGAACCTAAGCCCATTTCATCGACAAACCCTATACCAGTACCGTTTGTTATTGTGGGTGACGAAGCATTTGGACAAACGGTGGATCAAATTTAACAACAAAGAAAAAAATATTTAATTATAGGCTTTCTCGTGCACGACGCCATATTGAATGTTCATTCGGCATATTAGCAAACAAGTGGCAGATTTTTCACAGACCTATCAACGTGAATTTAGATCTAGTATCATGCATCATCAAAACATGTTGCGCTCTTCACAACTATGTCCGAGAAAGAGACGGATATAAATTTGAAGATACCCTGAGCATTCCTGGCTTTGAAGAAGTCCCAAACGGTTTCCAAAGAGCTACGCGACGTGGTGCATCATACAGAGATGTATTTGCTGATTACTTTACAACTGAGGGTCAATTATCTTGGCAGATGAGCAGTATTAATTAATAAAAAATAAATGGCATTTCTTACTTACCTGAGTTTTTTTTTCTTCGTCTGATAATTCTTCACCTCCAAATAACTCCACTATTTCTTCCCACTGTTTTTTCTTCAAATCCCGATTAGCATATTCCTCACTTTGTAAATCCCAAATAGCTTTTCGGGATTGTATTTCCGATATAAATTTATCCGTGTCAAAACTCATTGTGCGCGGCCGTCCGGTCGTTACGACAGTTGCTCGCAGTGTGAATGCTTTCAATGAAAGCAATTTGAAACCGTGCTCCTATTGGTCGCCGGCGACCGGCAGTTGCCTGTGCGTCGCCACTGCGCGGCGAGTCGCCGAGTCGCCCGGGCAACCGGTGACTAGTGCGTAAACACCTATTTAAACTATACAATATTACAGTCGTCGACAACTGAGTCGCCGGCGACTAGTCCACAGTGCGTAATAGCTCTTAGTGAAATTGCAATACTGAGGTGTTTGTTGTATTTCCCTTGCTTAATAATATTTAAGGCAGTATTGATGGCTTCACATGTATTAGTTTGCTCTCTGAAGCCAAACTGGTGTTTGTTCATTCTGTTTTGCTTTTGGGCCTAGTATGTCACTCTCCTAATGAACAGCTCTCCAGCAGCATGCCATATACAGGCAGAAGTCCTATAGGTCGGAACGATTCCAGGGTTGTGTAATCAGATTTTCCAGGCTTGGGGATGATCTTAACGTAAGCAATCATCCACTGTTTGGGGAAGTGCTGAAGTGTGATCTGTTGAGTGGGTCTATAAGTAGTTTCGGGTAGTCTTTAGCGAATTGAAAGCAGATGTCAGAAGTCAGATTGTCCAGTGCCGGTGCTTTGTTGGGATACATGTGTTTAAAACACTCCAGCACTTCCTTTTCAATGAAGGGAGGGTCGTCGTTAGAATGTGGAGAGTCATTCAGTTGGTATCGAAGTAGGTGATGTCGAGATTCAGTGTCAGGTTGGTAGTCGGGGTAAAAATGATTGAGGAGGGCTCTAGCGGTATCTTTACTACTTGTGGTATATCTGCTGTCCATGTTAAGAGTAACTGGTGGCCGTCGGGGTGCAGTGGTGCGTAATAGTCTGTTGGTTAAAGACCAAACATTTTCCTTATTCTGTGAGTCACAAAATTGACGAAAATGTTTCGTCGACTCATTCCGCAAACCCTGAGCGTAGGCCGCTTTCTTAGCAGCTTGTGCCTGAATTAAATCGTCAAGGGGTAAGTTATGATGTTTGGCGACATGAAGTTGGTGATGGATGTCAATCACTTCCCGCTTCATGGGCTCCAGCTCCTCTGTCCACCAGGGGTTTTCTGTTTATGTTTTTTACCATAAGTGTACACGCTATCACGACAGGCAGAGTATATAATGATATTACTTATAATTCAAGTGATACAGAAACCATGCTCAACTTATCGTAAGAACACGCAACTCACGCACGTATGCACCTAAAACCATGTTCATCACTCTTCAGTCTTCTGTCTTCTTTACTTAATCATGAAAGAAGACAGAAAATTAAGACGACTAAAGCGTTATGTTAAAAGTTTTCAAACATTTTCCCGCAAGAAACAATTCTTTGTGTCTTATAAATAATTAGTTGGTCCAGGACTTGATGTTTGTCCTTGTACAATTTATGTATGTAAGCTGCCCCAATGATATAGGAGAAAATCTTAGTGTGGACGATATAATAAAAGAAAAAAAATTGTATGTTTGATGTTAGTTGGTTTTGATATTGAAACAATCGACATAATTTATTTTGTGCTTGATTTGTGTGATCGATTGTGAATTAATTTGATGATTTGTGAATCATGGTGGATGTTTCACTAATCAAGGAATAAAAAAATTAATGCAAAATGCCGAACGTAAATTTAGTATATCTTGCAAAGAGGCTCTTTCCATTCATCTTTATTTCAGTTTAAATAACGAGTAAGGTTCAGCAAGTTATTCAACTTATTTCAGTATAAGAGATTAAATTTACTAATACAAGATTCAATTACTGTATACTATTCTATTCTGAGGTAAATAATTCATTACATATAAAAGGATAAATTATTCTATTCTATCTTCTATATATCTACCTTAGAATAGAATATATTTCAATTAAATGAAAATAATTATAACTAATTGATATTTAATTATGTTTTTATAACTGGTTTGGAAAAAAACCTCAGCCATGGGAAGAAGCACGCAAAAATTCCAGTGGGACTCTTTTTGAAATAATAATTTTTAAGAAATAACAACGTAATTTAATAATATAAATATAAAATTTAAACATTACCAACAATATTGTAGCGATAACCTCATTCGCAGAAATAATAACAACTTTTTCGCAGGTTTTGTTTAATAAAACATTTGAAGTTTGATATACGTGGGGCCTGCATATTTTCTGGAACTGTTGCAAAAGCTTATATACATTACTCCATGATGAAAAAACTTAATTTTCAAAACCAGGTATTGTCAAAAGTGTAATATTACTCCTACATTTTGCAGGCTAAGCAGCTGAAAAAAAATCTTTCATTCACTTATTACAGCCTATCAAAAGGTCACTACAGATAAAAGGCTTCCCCCCTCCACTGCCTCAAAGGGGAACCGTAGTTGCTACGCTTGGCAAATAATTAATTAAAAAAAAAACTGTCGTGCTTTTTAATTTTTTTTTTTTTAGTTTTATTCACCTAAAAAGAATTTTCCTCCACGTTTGTGGTCCACTGTCGGAAAATATCACATAACATTTAGTCCGCATTTTGTAACCCATTTATTGATGGTTACCGTTACAGCCTACTAAATTTCTATTGCTGAATATAGGTCTCCCCCACAGAATGCTTCATATGGAGGATATTTGCCATAGTTGCCATGAATGACAAGCGGGAGGCAATGGTAGGCGATAGAGGAAAACAAACCAGGCCTACGTCCTGGTTTGTTTTCCTCTATCGCCTGTTACGACATCCTGAGGACGATATGGGTAGTGGCTATTCTTACACCGCCACTACATAGTCATACAAAAAAAAAGACAATTAAATAGTGATTTAATTTATTTAATTAAAAAGCGTTTGAAAATCAAATATTAGCAATGTTTTTGTTATTTTTATTACTTATTTGTTAAAGCGGGATATGGCATAAATATGTAATAATTCTGAGCCCAATAAATTCTTAGAATCGTTACTGTAAATCAGTAAACCATGATATCCGAAGTCACGCTTAGTGAAGGATACTCAATTTCGAAACATACACAATATCCGTCTCACTCAGAAGCGACTGCTGCTGATATACCTATGTAAGTCCATTTTTATTTTATCGGCTGGATATCGACTATTATCATCGTAAGTATATATTTTTTCGTTCGTGAGGAAGTTCAAAAATTCTTTGATTATTGTTCTGTTTTAGAAATCCTTGTAACAGTGAGTTTTAATTAATTAATATGTTAAATAAATAAAATAGAATATCATAAAATTTGGCAACAAAAAAGTTATCAATTTGAGAGAACTCAAAGCCGCAAATATGTTTTGTGGGCCTTTTATGGAGTAATTAACGATAATTAGATATAAATTAAGTACATTTTAATATTGTTTTAAAATATTACCACAACATTAAAGAGACAGTTTTTAATCAATAATCCGAATTAGTTTAAAACATAATTTAAATAAAATTCTACTAAATATGTATCGTATCCTAAAAGTTTTATTATAACATTTTATTGATACTATTTCTACTACTTTAATTTCTTTATTTCTAATTTGTAAATTGGAGTAATTTGTAAACTTTTGTAGTAATATAACTTTAGTTTTCAATCCAAGCACTGCTTGGATTGAAAACTAAAGTTATATTACTACAAAAGTTATTGGCTTTTATCTATACATTCCGAATGGCTGAACGAATTGTAATTAAAATTCACGAACAGATAAAGAACAAGACTAGGAGTAATTTAGACTATGATATATCTGAAAAACTTGAAGTTTTCAAAAGAAGTTTTAATATAAATAACGCCACATTTCTATTTCTTTTAAATCTTTTATGAAAATTACCTTACTACATACGAGTTTCTCCTGTATCGTGGAGGCAATTTACGTACATAATTTTCACAAGGATAAACTTCCAGACCTGAAGCAAATATTTGTGCCGTGCGTATCCGAACACGAGGCCACAGAGTAAAGAGTAAGGACCAGAGGGGAAGCTTCTTAACAACGTCGAAAATGTATACCTATTCTGATAGGGTTGTCACATAATGCATGTGAAAAATTTAAGGAAAAAATGGTGGTGGTGATGGAGCCACTGTTGGTTCACTGCCTACTACCACCTCCACCACTACTGACACCATCAGCTACACTATCCACCAACACCAGCACCACTTCCACCAACATCAATCCCACCACCCCCAACAATGTCTGGCGATTATATTCCAACCATAATGAAGTGGTATTTACCCCTGGGGTCGCGACTCTCAAAAACTAGCTTATATCCTTCCCCAGGAAGCAACCTACCTCTATACTAAAGTGGGTGGATAAAGTCACACATTTAGCCTTATTACGTAAGATATCCTGCCATCTGCGGCACTGTCTAGGTTAAACTGACTAACTTTTCAAGTAGGTGAGACCAACTTAATCACTCGGCGACGTAACTGTCTAACACATTCTCACTTACCTATCAATGTTATTACCTAGTTTTATTGTATATAATACGTAAAAAGGTACTTAGTTCACTTGATCTCTCGGGTACAAAAAAGAGAAATGTCGTTATTTTCTCTAGAATTAATCATGTATACTGTACAACTATTACACATTTTTGCTTATACAAAACACTTATTATTTACTTATATAAATTTATAATATCTTAATTGTTCATTATTTCGATTAAAATACTTAAATATAATTATTTAATAATTGCAAAAAAGCTTAATAAATTAATTGATGTATAAAATTTTGAAATATTGTTGGTCTATTTATTTAAATGCGCACGACTAACAGCCCTTTCATGGATACTCTGACTGAGCCGGCGCAAACCGGTTTGTACCCCGACGGAGCGTCGGTGAACCTGACGGTGAGAGCTCACGCACACATCGCTGCGCTATGTATGGGTGTATTCGCCGCGAGCCGTTTGTATGTAGCTTCCCCTCTGGTCGGTTTCTTTACTTATGTGACGAGGCCTTCAACGCCGCAACTCATTTCTAAACCACTGCGCCACGGATCCGTCTTGTTAACGGATGTGGATCCTGCCTAGGCAAATCCAGATCCGAAGACGGATCGGTAGTTCGTAAAATAAATAAATTAGGACTAACCTTTTCTTTCAAGTCGAGTTTTTCGAAATATATTATGTCGGAGCCCTTAGGACCTTAAAGTAATAATTAGTAAAATTAAATCTAAACTCCTAAATATAAAACCATGACAGGCTTCTCATTTCTGGGCCGAGGCACCCCAGTGCCAGCTCCTTCCACTTGACCGCATCCAGCGCAGAGCGGTTCGAATCGTCGACGACTGTGTTCTTTCTGATCGGCTCAATACATTGGCACTGCGTAGGGATGTTGCATCCCTTTGCACTTTCTATCGGATTTACCACGGGGAGAGCTCTGAGGAATTGTTCGGATTAATTCCAGCCGCCAAATTTCACGAACGCACATCGCGTCAAAATTCACGATACCACCCTCACCATCTGGTTGCTTGGCTGTCCACGACTGTGCGTTTTACTAGGAATTTTCTTCCTCGTACAACTTCTCTGTGGAATTGTTTACCACCGGCGATTTTTCCGGACCGATACGACTTAGGGACCTTGAAGAAAAGAGCTTACACCTTCTAAAAGGCCGGTAACGCATCTGCAATTCCGCTGGTGTTGCGGATGTTCATGGCCGGCGGCAGTCACTTACCATCAGTTGAGCGGCATGCTCGTTTGCCCCCTCTACTATAAAAAAAAATCACATGCCTTATTTCCTACCTTCCTTTTCACCATCGGGCATTCAGGCGGTCGGCGGATCATCACTCTTTTCCTGTTGATATTCCACACATTGGAACCGAGCAACTTGCTTCGTTTTTTATAATGCGTACAGCAAGGGAGTGGAATAATCTGCCGGCGTTTTGCTTTCCGCTTTATAACCGCATACCACCAAGTGATACTAAAATCTGACAAACACTGGCTTATAATAAATTAAAATTAAACACCAGTCTTTGCAACACAATCACTGGTCCATGAAACATATCAGGGTGTCTTTTCAAAAATGTTTAACCTATCCATCTCCAGGATGATTGTCCTTAAAAGGATTTGGTCAGACATTTTCCAGAAGTAATTTTGAAATGTTAAAAGTTCTTTATTTACATAATTCTAAAACAGTTTCTTCTTCGTCTGTTAGAACAGGTTGAGGAACTAAGAAAATTTTCCGTATTCTGTATTATATATTTTTAACACCAATTGTTCATGCAAGATTATTTGTATTTGACTCATGCCAATGTCTAAAGTTGCCTAAATTTCGCGGTATGTCACATGTCGATCTTCCTCAATTAGCTTATGCACAGCATCAACGTTTTCTTGGGTGACTGCAGTTTTTGGACGACCTGGCGGGATCATCACTGAGCTTGACACGTACACGTTGAAATTCAGCAAACTAGCGGTAAATTGTAGTTTTGGATGGGGCTTCATCACCAAATGCAGAAATCATCCGGTCAACACACTGTTTTTGTGTTAAACCACTTCGAAAGTCATAATAAATCATCGCTCTTGAATTTTCTCGAGTCAATTCTGCTGTGCTGAAAGTTATGCTTTCTAAGCCTTTTAAGTTTCCCACAAGCAAGTTGTTCTCGGAAGTAAATGTGCTTACAGTCCGATAGCTATTTATTTTAAAATCTGTTCTTAAAACACATAAGAATTATAATTGTAACTTAAATTTATTTCAACAGTTAAGAAGAAAAGATCGAATTATACTACCAGACAAATTTCACTCGTCTTATGCTCAAAGACAAATAAACTTTTTGGGTCCTTACCTTTATGAAAAAATTTGCAATATTATAACGATATATACGCTAACGCGTTTTAAATGTAAGCAAGCTCTAAGTTTTTAATGTCTTTATCTTATGAGGAAACTGAAAAATTATTAAATATAGATAGGTAAAACACAAACTCTTAAGGAAATATCACACACTCACACTTTCTTTCTCACACGCACATACACATACACACATATACACACACACACACACGTAATTACACACAAACACACACACTTATTTACTACACACTCGCATCTACCTATTAGTTTTACACATAGTTTAAGCTTATAATATTGGTTAGGATTAATAAATTATTACATACTATAAAACATTTTACTTATTATCCTTTTGTTTATTTTTTTTTTTAAGGAAATGTTATATTATTTGAGTCACAACCCACTAGTTGTAACAATTATTTTTATGTGGAATCTAGAATAAGTTCTTGTAAGAGTTTGCTATAATATCAATAAGTGTGTGATATATTTATAACATGTCGATTCTGCCTTGATCTTGTACCACACAACTAATCTTTTAGTACATACAGCCACAATGTTGTTGAACCATTTGTCGGATTTTTTACTTAACTAATTGTTTTACGTCTACCCACTTTACATCGTTTATGAATCGTCGTATAAAATGTGTTTTTTATGATTCTGTTATTCTATTTCGCATGTATTAAAAGGGGAGAGCTTAGCAGCTGTAACACAGGTCTGTGACCTAGCACAGTTGCTAAAGATACCATAATTATAGTATTGAATTGGATTAAGTCTTAATTATATAAATATTATAAGGTTTTGTTTTATGTAAAGTGTTTTTGGGATCAATAAATTATTATTATTATTATTATTAATTCCATTTTCTCAACGATAAACAAGTTTGACAAAATCTTGTGACAAGACCGAGAATCTTTTTTTAAATAAATAAATGGTATTCAATTTTAAAAAACCAAGGACATTTCAATTAAAAAGATTTTAATATGACAGGAACAGTGGAAATATTCCATTCCCGATACTTTTAGTGCAGCATATGTAGCATTAAGCTCGCCTTTTGTACAAATATTTAGTGCAATAAAGAATAAATAAATAAAGATTATTTATTTCTTTCATGGAAAACGTTATAATAACCTTCGTCTGATTTTATGAATTCCTACTGTCGCCCACTCATTAAATGCCTTGCGACTTTTTCTGGAGAATGTTTTAGAAGTAAATTTTTTATAAAATTCATTGCTTATAAGGGTAAATAATTCTCCATATAAATAGTCTGCATTGTTCTTATAACAAAGCAATGAATGGTTTTTTACCATATTACTTCTAAATCTCTCCAGGCGTTTTGTATTAAAAGGAACAAACACAATTTTCTCAATTACCTGTTTGTGCATATAAGGTAATGAAACCAGTTGTCCACAGTGATCTGAACTAAGTTTTTGAATTATTGATATGTTGATTGGTACAACACCTGTAAAAATATTATCAATACAAGTTGCACTACACCCTGCAATACGTGTAGCTTCAAAGAATAAATTATTAAGATTATAAGATTTGAACAAAGAACAAAATTTATTACTGATGGAAGAAGTTTCCAGGAGATTGATATAAAAGTCTCCACACACTACAAGAGATTTATTCTGTTTATTAGGCTTAACTAAAACTTCTTCCATAATTTTATCAAAGGTATCATTACTTGAACATGGGTGTCTCTAAGCACTTACATTAATAAGGTACTCAATCACAACACATGCCATTTCTACAGTACGCTCAACAGCGAGGCTTACAATGTCTTTACGTTATTTACATGATAAGGATTTATAAGATAATATTAAGGAGCTACCACGTAATTTAGTATCTCTATTAAACGAACTTGCCACCTGGTGATTACTGAAATCAAATATGGAGTTGTAATATTTCAACCAATGTTCAGTAATACATAAAATATGAATAGGGCTACTACTATTTAAAAATAATTCCATTTCTATTTCTTTGCCTAACATACCATGTATATTTTGATGCACCAGGTTAATGCAGTTTTTATTATTGCTATTTTGTGAAATTACACAGTTAAGTATTGTTGAGTTTTATTCTAAGGTATTTAATTTATCTTTGCCAGAGATTACTGTCTAATACTGTCTTATTATATAAGTTAAATTACTTAGAACTGATTCCAAATCATTTGTAAAATTATTTTGCTGCTCAATAAAAGCAGGTGTCAAGGTAGCCAAAAATTTGGCAGGGTTAAAATATAAATAATAAGATAGTGTATTTGCTACCAGTCTCAAACTAAACTTTGATAGGTAATACATATCTCTTGCCAAAAACTTCTTAGTTAAATTATTAATATCCTCAAAATGAAATTTATCATTATTATTCTTACAATTAAATGTCAAATTAAGTTATTGTTAAATCTCAAATTATGCATTTGCATATTTTAAATTATTATTTTAAATTATATCTTAGTTTTATTTATTTTCCTGTGGCCACACCTCAATGTAAGGCAATGTAAACAAGATAACTTTAACCACATTTATGTTATTGAGATATTCAATATATTTTAATAATTGATTCTTGTTGCAACAAAAATTATTAATATACTATTAGGCTTAAATTTACTATTAAAATTTTATTCATAATATCACTGAATCATGCTCCAGGCATGCAGTAATTATTTATCTGTTGCCTTTTTAAACAGTTATTTAATGGTATACCCAAGTTTTTGCCTATTTCATCGCTATACAAAATTACATTACTTTTTTTCATTATATGAATTACTTTTTAAATTTATCTGTTTTGATAAGATACTATCATAGAGTGTAGGTAAAGAAAATGAAGTATTACTGCTTGTCATATTATTAACACACACTGTCCCTAAAGAACCTGGCATTGAGCGCTGATATCCATTTTGATATTTTAATAAGGAGTCAAAACGTTCCTCGTTATATTTACATTACTTTACCAGAATTAAGACACTCTCCTAACAATTTTTCATGTTTTCCATCTCAATTGAATATAAATTAATTTTACTATATAATTAACTTAACAAAATTACTAAATGCTTCATTTGTTTAAATTAAGTTAATTTAAACAAATAAAGCATTTAACTAAATAACTCTCTATTTTGAAACGTAATGTAGGTATAATCAAATTCCAACTACATAAATCTTTACTGGATTAGTTAAGGCGCAGGTTGAGCAAAATGTCGCACTAGTCGTTATTTGTGCGGTTTTTAGGAGCTATCTACTTTTTATTCAAAAGATATATCAACAAATAAAAAACACATTATATTTCTACATAATCTTGATTCCATAAGAGCTATATCCAATTTTTTTAAGGAATAAATATTAATATAATCTCCTTACAACGAAACCACATAAATGTGAAATAATTATTGATAACATGCATCTCCTCGTAAAGTAAGTATTATTTTATTTTGCGATTTACACCAATGGATAGGCAATTTATTAATGAACATTTCTATTATAATTTTTTTTTTCAAAAGACCAAAATTTGATTTTATTAAGAAATTATTTTAAAATCTGGGCGTATTCACTGCCCACGGGCTTGCTGGAGTCAGTGAGCGCTGAGCTCTTGAACGTGAGACCCGTGTCGTTAGTCAGAGCGTCGGCCAGCGTACACGCTCACGTCATCTTATCAGTCGATAATATTATTACTTATTAGGTTATTTATAGGTATTATTATTTGTTTGTTTTGGGTATTAGTTATACATATATTTGTTGTGTTTTTTACTGCGCGATGAAGCTTTTTGCGTGTATTTTCTTTGAAGTAAATGCAAATATGAAAATTGAGCACCATTAGCATGTAAGGTTTGGTTTGAATTGGGCGTTTAATTTGGTCTATGGTCGTCTAACAAGGCCCAGTTGGGTAAGTCGGCCTATAGGTGACTAATTCGGCCTGGGCGTCTAAGTTGGCCTATCTGCGGCATTGCGGCTTATTACTCGACTCTCTAACTAAACTGACCATTTATTTTTTAACTCAAAACGGGACATGGGTTTATTTATACTCGAAAAACTATAACTTTATACAATTAGTGTTCACTATAAAATTATATTTGGTATAGACGGTAATTATTAAATGCAACATATTTTTTTTAATTATTAATTACATTTGTCAGTGGATTAAATTTGCTTTAATAAAGTTGGTGATTTTAAATAAGAATAAAATTCTGGGCATGTTTTTTTATTGTTATATTTGTTAACAACATCGCCTTTAGAACTGGAACCATAAGTGTTTCTTCAGACGTCCACAATTTATTCAAAATAGAAAAATACTCTTTCTACTGGAGCATTTGTACCAGGTAGACATAAAATATATTCGATTAAAAAAATTATGTTGAACATTGTTGGCTTTGAATACTTCCATCCAACGAGTTATGGGACAATTTTGTATCCCGGAGCTTTATTTGGGGACAATGGGACAGGTGACCGAGAAAACGGACAGTCCCGTTCAAAACGGGTACGTATGGTCACTTTACCTATAACCCGGCGACGGCTCCGTGGCGCAGTGGCTTAGCAATCAGTTGTTGCGCTGGGGCCGCGGGTTCGAATCCCGCACGGAACAAGTATTTGTAAGGCCTACAAATAATTGTTCCGGGTCTGGATGTTTGTCCTTGTGCAATTTATGTTTGTAAACTGCCTTCATGACTCTCATTCTATATTACTCTCACTCTGCGAAACATCCTATCTATTTATTTATTCTTTATTGCTCCAAATATTTGTACAAAAGGCAAGCTATCTATTTATTTACCTATAGTGAGTAGGTATCTTTTAAACTCACAATTTTCAATGCTTCATTTTTAATATATAATTAATTATAAAGTTTCATAATTAGATAATATATGAGAATACATAATTCTAATATAATGCAACTAATATACCGAATAAAAAAATTAAAATACATTTATCGTTGTATGCTGTGTGTACTTCCATAAAATAGTTTATTGATGTTGAAAAAGTACTACGTCGTAGTAGGTGGCGTCTTACATATTTCTTACGCGATATATTGTAGCGAGTCGGCGCGGTATACCAAATGCTCAAGGTCGTTCGCATGGAGTAGCCCCTTAACATGTAACTGAATAATACTTGTGTCTGATAGTTGAAAGCTTATGTTATTAAGTTTTCCTAGACAGTTAGGAAACATAGTAAGTCCATTCAAAATGACAAAACACATTTGGGTTGTGTATAGTATTTTAGATTAAAATGCGACTTAAAGACGAATAGTGTAGTTCATATTTTTTAAATGTACTGAAAATTTGGAATTCTCACTGGTAAATGTGCAATGTAAATGTACCTTAAAGCAACATTAGCCTTATGGTACTTTTCAGAAAGCAACTACAGAAAGTCATGGGTTCAAATCCGCCATTCGACTACTGTGGTGAACCACACTTAATACAATCATAATCAGCTTACTTAGAGTGGTGGCCGTATAACCATAAAGCCGCGTTCCGACGACACGCACCCGCTACGCGCACGCCACGCGCGTCAGCACGCGCGTCTAGCTCGCTTTAAAATTGGTTGCATATAATTTGAGTCTTATGGCAAATCAATTAATCTGAAATTGCATTTATCGACGTTCAACCGCACACGCCTCTCACAGGCCCGCGCCCGCCTCATTCCCGCTCCGCGCCGGCCCCGCGCTCGCACCGCATACGCTCTGCACCCGCCCCGCTACGCCCTACGCCCGCGCTTTTTATACAATTTCAGATTTATTGATTTGCCATAACACTCAAATTAGATGCAACAAATTTCAAAGCAAGTTAGACGCGAGTGCTGACGCGCGTGGCGTGCGCGTAGCGGGTGCGTGTCGTCGGAACTCGGCCTACCGTTTACGACAGACGAAAAATACCCAGGTTCGGTAACAGGGAGCAGTGCCACAGGTGCGAAACATCTGGTAATGCAATCGCTAATTGTAAATTAATGTGAATCCTTCATAAAACAGTGTCCCATGTTCAGCAGTGAACTTTTACAGACTATTGAAGAAGTAGCTACAATGATTCGATTTTCTTAGTAATAGGATGTTGGCTAATCTGTTCCCTGCGAAGGAAAATTTTAATATTTTAATTTGCTGGCAGCATGTTTGTAATAAAAATTATTGCAATATTAAAAGTCGCCAGTCTGGGTATATATGTAGTATAGTAACATACATGTTGCTCAACTTCAACAAAAATAATAACGTAAATAATTGCCTCTGTTTTCATTTATTTATAAAACTGGAGCTATGTTAATTTTATGAAATTAATATAAGCTTGTTCACCTGTCTACGAAAATGGATTACGTTCATTACAAATTTTAACATTAACAAGTTTAGCTATTTCACTTTAGTTCATCGAAACATCGCGGCTTTTGCTAATGCTTTCGTATACTATTATAGTCCTGTAAGTATTCGTATATTGTTTTCTAATGTACATTACTGAAAACAAAGTGTAAAGCTTATGCGTGTTACCGAATGGAACAGATAACGGATGGAAAGTCACACTATGGAGGCTCTACTCGGAATTTCTCGGTGTGATAATCGTAACGAGGATTGTTTAGAAGACCAAGAGTAACTGACATAGTCACTTTTCCTACATAAATCGACAATCGATGGAGATGAAAGGTTCTTGCGTGGCAAGTGAAAACTTAAATGATATACTAAATAATAAATAAATGATACACTGATGTCTCAGTGATTGCGAGGGTGAAAACCGGCAGCGATCACCGAATGGTTAGAGGCACACTGAACCTAAACGTTAAGTTGGAGAGGTCTCGTCTAATGAAGTCAACGCTCCGTCCCCCTCGTGCTCTAATCCAAAGTCCCGAAACCTTTCAGCTCGAGTTACAAAACCGTTTTCAGTGCCTAGAATACTGCAATGAAGTGGACGATTTGAATGACAAGCTCATGGAAACTGTCCATGCGGTCGGAGCTAAGTTCTGCAAGACCCGCCGCAGAAGAACACAAAAACTCTCCGATCACACTCTTAATCTCATGGCTGTTAGACGGGAGATGAAGCTACATTCTTCAACAGATTTAACAGCATGCAGGCAACTGAACAGACAGATCTCCAAATGCATGCGGCGGGACTTACGCAACTTCAATACAACTCGTATTGAAGAAGCGATCGAGCGGAACCAAGGCTCCAAAGTCTTTGCCAGAGATCTGTCTGCCAGAAAGCGCCAACTGTCAAAGCTGAAGACAGAATGTGGCAGCATCGTTTCCGGGGCACCTGAGATTTTGAGTGAGATTGAGAGGTTCTATGGGCAGCTGTACACGTCATCGTTGGAGCTGCACGCAAGTGTGAGTAACGATCCAAGAGCGAGTCTTATCCGACACTATTCCGATGATATCCCGGACGTCAGTCTGAGCGAGATTAGAATGGCTCTCCAGCACCTTAAAAACGGCAAGGCCCCTGGCGAGGATGGTATTACAGCGGAGCTTCTGAAAGCGGGTGGAAAACCGGTACTTGAAGTCCTTCAGAAGCTCTTTAATTCCGTCCTCCATGGTGGCATTACACCGGAGGCGTGGAGCAGAAGTGCGGTGGTCTTGTTCTTCAAGAAAGGCGACAACGCTCTCTTGAAGAACTACAGACCGATTTCCCTTCTGAGCCGCGTCTACGTGCTGTTTTCGAGATTCATTACGAATCGTCTCGCGCGCAGACTTGACGACTTCCAGCCTCCCGAACAAGCCGGTTTCCGAAAAGGCTTTAGCAACATAGACCACATACATACCCTTCGGCAAATTGTACAGAAGTCCGAGGAGTACAATTTGCCACTATGTCTGGCGTATGTGGACTATGAGAAAGCCTTTGATTCCGTCGAAATTTGGGCGGTGCTGCAGTCCCTTCACCGATGCCAAGTTGACTGTCGGTATATGGAAGTGTTGAAGTGCTTGTACAGTAGGGCTACGATGGCTATCCGAGTACAGAACCAGAGTACGAAACCTATCCAATTGCAGAGAGGTGTAAGACAGGGTGACGTCATATCCCCGAAACTCTTTACCGCTGCATTGGAAGATGTTTTCAAGCTTCTGGACTGGAAAGGATACGGTATCAACATCAATGGCGAGTACATCACTCACCTTCGATTTGCCGACGATATAGTCCTTATGGCAGAATCGCTGGAGGTCCTAAGCACTATGCTCAATGACCTCAATAGTGTTTCACAACGGATAGGTCTTAAGATGAACATGGACAAAACAAAGATCATGTTTAATGTCCATGTCACACCTATGCCGGTAGTTGTTGGGAACACTAAGCTCGAAGTTGTTGACGAGTATGTTTACCTGGGACAAATAGTCCGATTAGGTAAGTCCAACTTCGACCGAGAGGTCAATCGACGGATTCAACTCGGTTGGGCAGCGTTCGGGAAATTACGGCACATCTTCTCGTCAGGTATACCTCAAAACTTGAAAACGAGACTGTACACCCAGTGCGTGTTGCCAGTGATGATGACATACGGAACTGAGACGTGGTCCTTCACTACTGGCCGGATGAGGAAGCTCAAGGTCGCTCAGCGAGCTATGGAGAGGGCTATGCTCGGGGTTTCTCTGCGTGATAAACTCAGAAATGAGGATATCCGCAGTAGAACTAGAGTGACCGACATAGCCCAACGGATTAGTAAGCTAAAGTGGCAATGGGCCAGCCATATAGCTCGAAGAACCGACTACCGATGGGGAAGAAAGATTCTCGAGTGGCAGCCTCGTACCGGCAGGCGAAGTGTAGGGCGTCCCCCCCACTAGATGGAGTGACGACCTGGTAAGATATGCAGGAAGTCGATGGATGCAGGTGGCTCAGGACCGTGCTTTGTGGCATTCCTTGGGGGAGGCCTATGTTCAGCAGTGGACTTGTGAAGGGCTGTAACAATGATGAATGATGATACACTGCTATTCTATGGAGCGTAGCGCTCAGTCAAGCCGACCGGTTCGTGACGCATGAACTCTACCGCATAACATGAACTTTTTAATGAAGTTCCAAGAAATACCCCTCAGGCATACTAGTGTAGCATACAATAGCAAAATTA
Organism: Parnassius mnemosyne; assembly: GCA_963668995.1. Taxonomy (NCBI): domain Eukaryota; kingdom Metazoa; phylum Arthropoda; class Insecta; order Lepidoptera; family Papilionidae; genus Parnassius; species Parnassius mnemosyne. Next base: position 20,904,763 of record CAVLGL010000126.1, read on the forward strand.
AAGACGTGAATAAATGACAGTAATCATTATTTTATAGGGAAGGTTCATGGAATGTATAAAAACAAACTACCGCAAACATTTTGCTACTGAGGTTTTAAACTAAATATTGACCGAGAAAGAGTCTGATAAATTGTAATTTTATGTTTTTCGCCGATGTATAGATATACAGGTATCAAAACAACATAAATCGTATTAGTTATCTCTTTTTCTTTTTTCTTTCACTTTTCCCTATAATTATGAGTTGTATGATTTTTACGGCTGACCCATTGCCATTCATTTCTTTAATCAAAAACAAGTTTGTAAATTTGAAATATTATCATTTTAGGTCAAAATAATTATCGTAGTTATAGTTTCATGAAATATGCAGGCGGTGCGTTTATGCTCAAATTAATGCTTATTAATGTGTCATGACTACGAAATTAATATTACTAGAATACTGAAGCAGGGGTTTGCATTCGGCTTTGAAATCACATGTGTTGTTGTATTTTCGGATGTATATAGTATAGTAATATTGTGAAATTTAAAACATTACAAAATTTGTTATTTATGCAACAGTATCTGATAAAAACAGATATCTTATCAGATAGATGATCTGATCAGTATCTGATAAAAATTTAAAAAAAAACTGCGGTTGCCAACCCGCCTGCCAAGAATCGCAGCCAATATCTTTCTACACACTTTAAAACACACTTGAACACTTCAAAAGGCCGTAAAGATGATGATAAATGAGTTTAAATTTCGACCTAGTTAAAAAAAGAAAAGGCATTTTTAGCTACAAAATCTAACTCTCTTACGACGTCACAGTATTTCTGACATCTTACACGAAAATCATCTGCTTCTTCTTCAGTTCTTATAACTCGACTGGTGAACATGGGCCTCTCTCCTTTTAAATTGAGGACGTATATCCTGCCATATTGTGGATGAAAAAAGAATATTGGTCTCTTAACTGTTTTGGTCACTTCTTATGGCACCTATGGGAAGAACCGGGCCGTCATGCCATGACTAATATTAATTTCCCAATATTGATATTTAATATATAAGTAAAACTTCTAAGACACATTTGGATAGATTTATACTATTTATAACAATATTCCATAAATTCTAAAGGTACGTAATTACTTTATTTATTTCATTTATTTTTAAAAAACGTTACCCCAATACTAGGATTTTCTCCTGTATCGTGGAGGCAGTTTACAAACACAAATTGCACAAGGACAAACATCCAAACCCGGAACAATTATTTGTAGGCCATACAAATACTTGTTCCGTGCGAGATTCGTATCCGCGCCCCCCAGCGCAGCAACTCATTGATAAGCCACTGCGCCATGGAGCCGTCAATTTCAAAATGCATTTTTATGAAGAATCTCCTGGTTCGTTTCTCTCTATCGCCTCTTTCAACGGAGATAGTGAACAGATAAATGAAAGTGATTATTCTTACACCGCCACTACTAAACATTCATTTCATTCTTCCACTCCATTCGAAATGTATGGTAAAATACACAGGTAATAAAACATACACAGCGTCTCTTGTATTTGTAAGTATGTCGTAGAAAACGCGCAATGTATTACACGCCGCCATCTTCACCACATGTCCATAGTAATACCCATAGACTTGGAATATACTGGCGTATAGACAACCTGACATTTCGAAAATGTATAACCAATTTTGATTTGTCATTTTGTAGCTTGCTACATATATATTTATCTATGGTCATTTTGTGCGTTAGCTTGTGATGTACATAGATGTACATAGCGGTATAAAGATTAAAAGCATGTTTTAGTATACGAAATCGAATAATTTCAAAAATTTTTGAATTTTTACCATGATAGTTCTAAAATAATTAAAAAATATTCAAATATCATGTTACCGGGAATAAGATGTACCTGCCTATTGTTGGATTTTAATTTAAAATGTACATAGTCCCAATAATCTCTGAAGAGATGAGTCCACCGATAACTTAAACATTTTCCTCCAAGAATCAGATCGGAAAGTTGTACCTATTTGCGAGCTTTGACCTTTGGAGAAAACTTTACCGCCATAGACAGTTTCCCCGGAATTTCTTTTTTAACATAACGTTAATCAACTATAAATAGGTAGATGCTTAATTAAGTATATATAGCTATTTATACTTTATATATTTTATAAAATGTTTTGCTGTTAAAATAAAAAACGGTGCATAATGACTCCTTTATTTTTTCATATAAATATTACTTTTAACAATTACAAACATTTAATAATTAATAACTAAATACATTATACAAAATAATTTTATCAATCGACTTAAATATAAATTTAAACTTGACAATTTAAGTAAGGAAACTTGTAGGAATCAGTTAAATAAGATGAATCTGTTTAAAGGCCACTATGTTTATGAGGCTACTCTTTCTTTCATTTATCTCTGGAAAATAATAAACTTATTATCATTTTAGATTAATTTAAAACATAATGATCTTAGACATATTAGCCAAATACGCAGGTGATATTAAAGTGTAACAGGTGTCTGAGGGTTTAGGTGCACTGTCTATTCTCTCAATCTCGGTATGTTAAGAAAATGCTCACTCATTCATGGACTTACTGCAACAAGTTCAGCTTGATCTCGCAGATCTATTGATCTGCGCAGCTGTTAATTAACCACGAGTTCCTCTTCTCTACGACTAACGTTGTAGTTGAACCACGCTTTCAAGCCCTCGGCACAAAGTCGTCGGGCATCAAGCATAAATAGGGCATCGGGTGTTGTGAGTATCAAATACTATAGATTTATACTATCCTGGTACATCAAGCCGCGCGTCTCATGCGCGGACATCTAGTGGCGCTTCCGGAACATTACTAAATACTTACACTAAACGTTTTATAATTGTGACTTGGGAGTATAATCCGAAGCTCCACTCAACCCCTTGGGGGGAAAATAGCGTGATGCTATGAATATTGTACTGGTGTTATCGTGAGGTGCTGGTGGTTAAGTAAGGTTATACATTTTATTTGGTTGATAAATAGATACACAGTTGGGTTTACAATTGCTTAAATAGGGTAATCTCACCATTATTTTTAAAATACTATAGTTTTATAATGTATAAAATCTATCTCTATTTTTACCTAAAGTTTCTGAATTCTCACTGTAACAATAAAATACTTACTGGTACAAATAATGTAGGAATGGCTACTTTTAATGAAATTGTTTTTATTCTACTTTTTCTAATATTTCCCAAGAAAATGTTTGCTACAAATTGTAGAGTTCTTCTTTGAATTTCAACCAAACGATTTTAACCTTATCAATTGTTTTATTCTATCCATCTGTTTGACAAACGGCAAAAAATACGTTGATTTAGAACGCAAATTGAGCTCCTCTCCTTGTTGTGTGGGCAAGTCTATCGCTTTGATTATAAACATTCAAGATAAATACTGACATTAATTTTGATATACTTGAGTCAATCCCTAAGCGTAGATGTAAAATATTATGTTTAAAAATGAATTCACCAAAATCATACAAATTATCGAGAACGTGACTTTTCCTTTGTAAAATATCAAAACTAATAAAATAATTGAATATATTTTAACTGTTTATAACATAACCCGAACTATTTTGGGTCGTCGTTTCTGCTATGACGAGTCTGTACGCGTCATAGCAGTAACGACGTCTTGCGAATTTACCTGTGAAATGTGCAACCATCAGGGTTATTCCTATTATAGACACCACAGTTATTTACGGAACATGTAACCATTTTGGAAAACTATTAATTATAAACATTAACACAATTATAATCTAAAAAACCTCTAGGAGCTTATTTCATGCGTGCCGACTTGTGCCGACCTGTTATTCAAAATCGGTTACAAAGTCATGAGATTTGGTATCCTTTTCTATCTTGCGTTTTTGCCATAAGGAATTTATTTTTTATTTTATTTATAGGATAGGGTGACAAACGAGCACACAGTCCACCTGATGGTAAGTGGTTACTGTGACCCATAGACATCTACATCTATCCTCAATAGACTCAAGATGCAGATGCGTTGTCACCCGTGAAGACTAAGATGGAATGCCTCTTTGCCAGTAAAAAGGGTCTCCAGTTCTCTACACTCACCATACGAAACACAGCAGCGTTAAGCTGCTATTTTACGCTGGTTTTCTGTGAGAGCGTGGTCCTTCCCCGGTCGAGCCGACCCATTCGTGCTACAACCATAATATAGCTGCAGCATGGCTCTACCACGTATAAAAACTTTAAAGGATTTGGACTTTTTAGAATTTTCTTCTCTCTTGCACACTACGTCGGCCTATACGCACTGACTTGTATATATAGAGGTCAGTGGTCTATACACCAAGTATATTCTATGTCTATGGTAATACCACATAAATAAATCAAACACAACATGACAATGCCTACCTTTACCTTTTTTGTTTATTACTAATGCTAGAGTTAGAATTGTCATGAAAATTTTGAGGTGCATCAATTTAATTTTATAATGTAATTATATGCAGTTCATTTTAAGATATTTAATAACAACATAAGCATCCATCCATTCATGCGTTACTTAAGGAAGTTACCTAAAACAGATTTATGTTCCGATTGATATAGAAATATGCATGAATACTACATAATATTTTACGTTAAGAGTTAGTTATGGCTCCCTTTTCCATTTGAGTACTCACGTTGCTTCAAGGCATACAGAACCTAGTTTATTTTAGTTATAACATGTATTTGATATAATAGTTTTATTCTAGGACAAAATTTCTATAATTTTAATGAAATTAATTTGGAAATTCTGAAACTTTTCTACAATTGAAAATCAGTATTTGCTATTTTAAAAGGAACCAAGAACTGTTTTATTCTATTTTACGCAGTGGCACTTGACTTTTGCTGTTTGTCCTAGAACGTAATTGAATTCCATAAGAAAGGAGTGCTTTTTGTCAAGTCGGCTATAGTCCTAAATTTAACAAATACATTGTACTCTCAGGCAACCTTTATGACCACAGCTGTATATACGTATTTTCTGGAATCATCACTGACCTCGTTTTTTTGATGGGATAGGGTGACAAACAAGCACACAGTCCACCTGATTGTAAGTGGTTCCTGCGGCCCATAGACATCTACATTTATCCTCAATAAGGAAAATTAAATGCAGATGCGTCGTCACCCGTGAGGACTAAGATGGAAAGCCTCGTTTCCAGTAAAATGGGTCTCCGTTTCTCTACACTCACCATACGAAACACAGCAGTGTCAAACTGCTATTTTACGCTGGTATTCTGTGAGAGCGTGGTCCTTCCCCAGTCGAGCCGACCCATTCGTGCTACAACTATACTACTAATATAGCTGCAGCATGGCTCTACCACGTAGGAAATAACATCATAATTACAGCCCTTCACAAGTCCACAGCTGAACATAGACCTCCCCCAAGGAATGCCACAAAGCACAGTCCTGAACAACCTACGTCCGTCAACTTCCTGTATGTCGTCATATCATGTCGTCACTTATAGTGTCATCTAGTACAAATCTAGTGTCATCTAGTACAAATTATTTTATGACAATTATTTTCAAAAATGACATCAAATAATTATTACATTATTTGAAGCTGTTCTATATTGCAATAGCACTTTGCTGAAATGAGGTATTTATTATACTTCACACTTCTATAGTAATTTCTGTTTATATTTATTTTATTTTTTTAATTTTTATGTAATGTTAATATTGTTATTATGTAATGTTACCATAAATAGTTTTTTTTATTTATTATTCAACCTTCAAAGGGGAAGAAGTTCCGAATAATAACTCCCAACGTGTAACAATGTTTTAGGTATCCTCCATGTAAAATAATACGGTGAGTTTCATATGTGAGATTAAACAAGCGGCTGCCAAGCGCGACTAAATCAAATATGCACTATACTATTTCAAGAATTATGTCACAAATATCTTTTGTTACTTTAGTGAAAGTATTTTTAGGGAGTAGGAACAATTTATAAACAACATGATAATTTTAACTAGTGTTACATATTGCCCGTATTATTCTATAGAATTTGCCAAGGTTTTCCCGGGTTCTAGAAAAATATTATTAGTCTATGGCAACGTATAGATGTCATATGTAAGCTATTCCTATTTGACTTTAAGCTGGACTGTTTAATAAAATGAAAACTTAGATGGTTACTGGTATCGCTTTTTTTTAAAGAACACTAGCAGAGTTATTGATATTCATAGTATACTAAGCTAAAATGCTTGAGGGGGAGTGGTTTACGACAGTAGTCGAATAGCGTAGCGTATTAGAACCCACGACTTTTAATACATTAATTTCTCGTAATCAAACATGGCCTACAATTTCTCCGGGTCTACAACCCGAAGAATTTGTAGGTCACAAAGATAAATATTATTTTTTAATTAATTCAAACCCGAAGCCCCGCTGCATCTCAGCCAAATGTTAAGCCATCGCGATACGGATCCGCCACATACGTCAATATTATATTATATATAGGCGACTCGCCACGGCTTTGCTTCATTTCTTAGATTTAAGGTAGTCAAACCCTTTTTATTATATAAATGTTTGGTATTTAAAAAAATGTATTTCTGATAAAATGTATATAGTATAACTTTAACTAAGCAAATTCCCTGAAATCCGCATTTCAATTAAGTTAAAATTGTTGTGACCGCAACTTCGTAAGCATAGACCGCTGACAAACATCCCGATAAAGTTGTGAAATACTAATTGAAAATTAAAGTTAACATGAAAATATAAAATTAGTTTTTTCATTACTAAGGTTCAGTTTTCTTATTCAAATAATTGTAACAAAGGAAAACACAGACCAATGAAAAGTGCACGCTGTGGTACATAGTAGACATAGCTGCCTATATAACTTTTCAATTATCGTTTTTTTATAAAACTGAAATGACTAACGAACTAACAGTTCACCTGATAGCGAGTGGCTACTGCAGATCCTGGACTGCGGCCAACTTCAAACAAAGAAGGCTAAAGACGCGGTGTCGCCTCTGAGGACTAATCTCTAAACTCTCTGCGTCCCAAACGTTTTCTCTAAACATTGCAAGCAATAGAACCACCAAAATTACTTGCATAAAACTGTAGTTGCTAACAGTGTGGAGAGAGCCATAAGGAGAGCAAAGAGGAGATGTCATTTATCCATCAGATCAGTGAGTGGGGCCTCTGACAGGCAAGTTTAAATTTATTCCGGCCGATCCGTCTTTTTTCACTGTTTTTGTGCTTACTGTAAGCCCTCGAGCATCTTGGAGCTTTGTTCTTACCTCAGAAGAAGTTATGGCTCGGTTTCTTAGCACACTGGTAACGATGACCCGAACATGTCTGGACATAGTTTTCCGTTTACGTCCCTATCCTGCGAGTCCCGTATACTGTCCCGTCTGCTGATATCTGTTGACAACTCGGTGTAC